>CM072546.1:28027518-29307236 GCA_036898215.1 Platycarya strobilacea | reverse complement strand
AAACTTTTTACATATACTAAACTCCACCATTAATATCATGGCCAACTAAGTTTCTAATTAGATAACTTGCTCGTTCTTCCCATTAATACAATATTTATATCTGTTTCCCTTTCATTTGAAGATGTATTACAATGCCCGAAATCATAGACAAATGGAGGTCTAAGTGGAAAGAGATGATCACTGCGAGATTATTTTCTTCAAATTTATCAATTCTTGAAAAAGAGAAAATAAAAAACTAAAACGGAAGGAAGGAAGGAAGGAAGGAAGGTGGTCGGCAAAACCACCAAAGATTTTATATTTATTAGGAGCTTGACAGCCATGGGAGAACTGTTAACTTACAAAATGGCCCTCCAAGCATCAAAGAATGGGTGGTGATCGTCCGTCCCTTCCCTTCCTTTTTCAGGCTGCTACTATGGTCAATCTCCTCTCTTAAAATGCAGAATGTCCATATATGCAGCAAGCCCCCCCCCCCCCCCCCCCCCCCCACCCCCTCCCCTCTCTCTCTCTCTCTCCTCTCTCTCTGTGTGTCTTCGTGTAAATAACATACTCTATACTCGCACCAAAATACAGATAAGAAAAAAATGGATGGTTGCTTTACTACTACTCTAGCTGCTTATAATCCTCCTGAGTTTGGAAGAAGTAATCAAAGCTACTACATGCCTCTCAAAAAGAAGCACTCCACAAAGCATTTTCACCTTCCCCACAACGCCGATGAACCTCCTTAATCCTGTCAGCAGACCTGCAAATCCCACTGCAGCTCCAATCAAATGAAGCTACACAGATGTTGCCTGCCTGGGCCTTCCACTCGCAATCTGCAGCAATAAGTTCATAAGAAATCTAAACTTCAAAGATCCAATCGTGTTCTCGGAGTCAGTCTGAGTCAGTAACAAAAATAAATTAATAAAAGGCAGTGCCTTCTCCATAGATGAAGAAGATGGTTACCCAGATCAAGAGAATGAAAGCCAATACGCCATTATTTGACCATTTATAAACACCATTGCTTTTCATAAACATATCATTTATAACATTTTAATATGGAAGCCACCATACAGACTATTGGACAACATAGATATTATTGGAATCACAAGTAGAAATTGATGAGTGATAGGAGTAAACTGCACACAATCAATTAAGGTAAATCTCACCAAGTGGTGAATCGAGTATTGAGTATAGAAGTCGCTATCGCAGACAAACATAGTGATATGTTTACCGTACAATTCAATAGGGGCCCCCCATCTGGGGTCCATCACAAGGTATCTTTATTAGTTGTGCAGTATATATTTTCCAGGACCCTACTTGCTAAGTTCCTCCTACCTTCTATAGACATTAAACATAAAAAAATCATGGAATTTCATTCAGCCAATTCAATTTTTGTCATTAAGTGCATCTCTTCCAAGACATGATGGACTTTCCCTGTGCTAAAAATGAACTTGTGAATTACTAATTTCTTCAGGTAGAGAGTAATTTCAGTTCACATGACCGGATATATATTTGTAAATTAATTCATAGACTTCAAGAAAGTAGGACTTTACCAGGTGGAGTGCCACAACATAGTCTCCGATCATCAATGTGCTCCACATCAAGTCCAATAAACCATGATCCCAGTGAGACATCTTCATTAGCGTACTTGTGTAGAACATGCCTGAAATAGTTATGTGACAACCAACGTTAGTGCAAGAAAGAAAGCCAACAACCATCATATCCACATGTTAGCGTTTGTTTCAAGTAAGGATATGTGATCTTACTGGTTTATCGATATGTATGCGGCCAGATCTCTAGAAATAGCATAGAGCTGTCCTGTAGCATGCCGGAAATATTTGTTCCCTGCCTCACCAAATTTCCAATACTCAGGTTCATGGTATCTCACTCCCCTGTATGATAAAATGGGATTCTTCAAATTAATAAATAAATAAATTGTAAGAAACTAGAAGGTAATTATCAATCCATAAGAAAGAAAAAGAAGAAAGGTGGGTGGGGGTGGGGGGGGGGGGGGGGGGGGGGGGGGGGAGCCTCACTTTTGATTAAGGACAGGACCAGATTTCATGCATCCAATATATACCCGTGGTTTTGATCGATGTCTAACTAGAGTCTCTCCAAGTGTTGCTGCAGAAATTTGAAATGAGTTGGTGTCAATGTAATAAAGAGGAACATATAAAAACAAGCTGCAGAATTACTTAGCAATATAAATCCACGCTGATCAATAGTTATGGGTCTTTTGAGGCATCATAGGGCTTGATATTGTTCCAAAGGTGAAAAATTATCACAAAGTAAGGTCATTGCTTGAAATAATCATTGCAAACCTCGGATTGAGTTGCAGTTCTCAAACAAGAAAGAATACAAATTTGAATGATTCTAATGGAATATGGCACCCACAACGTTATTGTAGTAAAGAAAGAATTGACTCACCTATATTTACATGGACATCATCATCAACTTTGATGTAGAAATCTGCATCCCACATAGTGACAGCAGTAGAAAAATATGCCTTTGTCTTGGCAGACAATTCCAGGTAACCTTCTACATGGTCCTGATCACATTTATTACAGATGTGAAGTCAAATGAACTTTTCTTTTTACATAATTAACATGATAAAATATGTCTTTTCAAGTGGTAAAACTTTAGACAAAAAAAAAACATGGAACAAGAAGATATGAATGCATTACCAGCCTCAGGAAATCTCCATGCTTTCTGCCCTCTGCTTCAATAGCTCTGTCTAGAATACCCCCTGATGTGGCACTAAATAATGACATAAAAAATGTTAAATTGACCATCCATACATAATATCTGAATTTATTAGGGTTTTATAATGTCTAGAACCAGTTGGAAAAAGAAAGCAATGCAGGTGAAAGTGTCCTGGATGCAAGTTTTATCTGATAGACTAATAATGTCATCATGTAGAATTTCTGAACTACTTGCAGGAAAAAATTGTATCCAGACAGTAGTGAACAGAGATTGACTTGGGAGATCATATACTTTTGTTTCCCAGAGATAGACATATCTTTGCCTCCAAAGGGAAAGAAAATAAAGACTAAGATCTAAGATTGCCTGGAGACCTTACAGGACGACATACATGAGTGAACAATCTGTTTGTGCGTAGAAAGAGTATCCAGTAAAGAGTTTTTAACAAAGAGATCAGATTGTAACTGGGCAAGCAACTCAGATAAGCATTAGCACCCATCAGCTCTTATAGAAGAAGGAGCCTATGGTTTTTTAATCAGGAAGTTAATGATTCCATGGATTTTCTGCCTTTCAATTTAAAAGCTAAACTGCTGTTGTAATTAACTTAAGATCTAAAGAAATTAAAGAATATATATCTAATTCTTTAGGTGTTGTTTTGTATACCTCATGTGTACATGGGCTATGCCTATTCATTCGCATCAATAAAATTTCCCTCTTACTTATAAAAAAAATAGAATATATATCTAATTCTTTTCCAAAGAACTTGCTCAATGATTTACTGCACCTTATTAGACAAATATGTGCAGGCATGCCTAATAACCTAGACAGTCCAAATACAGTATCCACTTATCCACCTTTAGCATCAAAATAGAATTAGTACCCACCTATGACCAATGACAAAACGAGCAATGATGCCCTTTTCTTCCTCCAGCTTCTTTCTCTTCTCACCTGATTCAGTTTTTTTTCGGTAGACAGATCACCACAAATAAGCAACCATAGTGGCAAAAGAATACTCCAGATAAGCTAGGAGGAAGAAAGCAGCAAAAAAAAAAAAGAACCTTGTGGCATCCATGTTGCACGAACAGAATCTCTTCTCTTTCGGCTGCTAAAAGCAGTATTAATTCCTATTACCATTAGATACTTTCTCTTCCGAGATGATTTATTCTTCATTACATCTTGTGATAAAGGAGAGCCACTTCGTATAGACTCTTGAGCTGCCCTTGCAGCAGCTAATTCCATCTCTAAGTTCGATATAGTCTTATCTAATGCCCTATGTTCAACATACAATAACGTGTTATATTCAGAACACTAAACAACCAATTTTAGTGTTTAAAAAAGGTAATTGGGATAAATAAATTATGTGTGGTGTGCATAACTTACTGTATAGCATTATGAGTCTTAAAGACTTCCCCCATAATGTCTTTGGATTCATGCTTCACTTCTTTTAGATGCAACTAAAGAATCCCGATCAGATTGAGGGAAAAAAAAAAGAGCAAAAGAAATTCAGATGAGAAAAAATTAAACAAGGTGCTTAACTCAATTTTGAGAAAGAATTAAACGATATCAAGCAATGGTAAGATGGAGATGCTCACAGCTTTTGGATCACAGCCCTCCGAAATTAGTTTTAGTTTTTCAGCCTCCATTGCCGTTGTTCGCATGAAACCTTTATGTTCAGGAACAGCCCACATCCTGAACCACTTTACTTTTATTATTAAAATGTCACAAGATTTTGAGCAACAGGTTTTATTTGCAACAACTGCAGCTATAATTTATCACATTTTAAGTTTTAAAGGAAGAACACATCTTTAAGAACGTATATAACAACTTCTTGAACTAACTGAAACATTAAAAAACACAAGCTTGTCAGACAACACCAAAAAATTTTGCCAATAGGACTTAAGGGGATGACCAGAATTCTTGAAAATGCAAATCTTTCTATGTTGAAACTGTAATATATAGCCATAATCAACGTTTTACAACAATCTATACCAACCATAGAAACAGATGAAGTCTATGCAAATTTAAACGCCAACAAACAAGCCACAATTGTGTCAATTGATTAATAACATAAATTAAAAGCAATTCCTTGGAATTTACAGAGCTTTTGGGCGGCTAAGCCTAATACGAAAAAAGAAAACCAAGGACGTGCAGTTAGCACCACCAGAGGCAAAATTAAGAATACAACATTGAATAAGAGCTGTCAGAAGCGTTCTGAGTTTTGATGAGAAATTGGGACAATTAATAAGTTGGAAGCATTCTTCAAGGTACACAAATCTGACAGATAAAAAGCATTTATATCTCACCTGTATATACGGGTAGAAACAATAAAACTGAACCATGGATTAATGATAAAAATGAATTGACACAGGTTTTGGCTGAGCATTCAGATTAGAATTGACGATTTCTAACTCCTAAGTACCCAGAATGGTACAGTATGCAGGAATGGCATCTTCAACAGAAAATTAATACAGCTTACACCCATAGTAGATATATATCCCTTTTAGATCTACCTCACTTCAACAATCAAACGGCTAAAGTAAGTATATCGTAGGCACGAAAGTTCCTCGAAGCCCAGATACTATATGTTTACGAAGTAACGAAACCCATGTGAAAATTGCTCTCAATGCCATCTAGCACTACAATTGATGAAAATTCAGAACAATCCAGCAATCCAAAATATATAAATCATGGTGATAGGTACTGCAAATTGTTACCAAAACATAATAAATATTATACAGATCACGGAATAAAAATTCTCAAACGTAAATTGTTTTCTAGTAATTGAACTTATTTCAGGAAAGTAGACATGAATTAACCAACTTGTCAATACCCACAAGCAACGAGCTTTGAAAAAGCTGCAGCAACTGAAAAATAGAAGAAACTGAAAGCATAATTCTTATTCATACCTATTGGTGAAGAGCATTCCAGCACAGAAGCAACCCAGACAGAGAAAAAGCGCCCATTTTTGTGATACGACACTTCTAGAAGACTGCTCTCCTCTGCTTTTCCAAGACATTTTCAAGCAGATTCTCCTCTATTTCCAACCTAATAGCTTTCTCAAGCGAAACCCATATACACTAGAAAGAATACTAGCAAAATTAAGGAAACCCAGAAGAAGACAAGCCCAAATGTTCACAATCAAACTTGAAAGTGAGCTCTGGAACAAGATTTAAAGCAGGGCAAACGTTGATAGAGAGAGAGAGAGAGAGAGAGAAAGAGAGAGAAAAGTATCAAAGAGAGAGGTGGCTCTGTCAGCCTCTGTTTTATAAGTTCAGGTTTGTTTTTTCTCTTTATGCTTTGCTTTGTTCTGTGTCTCTCTCAACGCTTCTTTGCAAACAAGGGAAGTTGGAACAGAAGCCAGTGAGAGCCTGAGGGGACTCCCTAACCGCTTAGGCTCTTACTGCAAATTACTAGACGATCCTAATTGTCAGACCTTCATTTCTTTGATGACCCCAGTAAGTTTCAGTCAAGTGACAATAATGCCCTTCGGGCGGTTGTCTTTTTTTTCACATGCGGCATGCCTGTATTTTGCATATCTCTGGTCGTAGAAAGTATAATATGTTTTCATTTAATATAAAATATTTTATTCTCAATTTCTTTCTAAACTCCTCATCTTATTATTTTTCATTCTCTTCATTAATTAAAATATATTTTTTTAATACGAATAACATTAGTTTTACAAAAACAGAATCTCAAATGCAAAAATGAACTTGCTCTCTCTTCTCTTAGTGAAAACTCATCGCCATCTCCAAGAGTTTGCTCCATTCGTTACGGGAGGAGGATCGGAACTTTGGCTCCACCCACCTCTCTCTCTCTCGCCAACCTCAACCACTGCCACTGCTTAGGTATTTTTTAGCTTTTTTTTTATTATTCATTAGCACTGAAAATAGTCGATGTGTTGTTTTTCGACAAGTAAAGTCCGACACACACCCCACTATTAGCCTCCCCAAGTGCCGATTTTTAAGTCGATAAAAAAAAATCTGTTCATTCGAGTGACACGTTCGCCTCATGCGCGGTTCATGCCATGCGAGAGTTTTGCGCGTCGTTGCGTCTGGGAATTCCTCCTGCCGCCATGCTTGGTACTGTTAGAATAAACGGCGTTGGACCTTCCTATTCTGACCATCCACTCCTCTCTAGGTGCAGCGCGTATCCTGCACGCGCCATCACAGTCAATGATGAGCCCTTGCCGGCGATTCGTCTTAGTTCTTGGTTGTTTTCCTATATTTTTATTTTCTTTAGCTAATGATCGAGCAAAAGTAGATGTGACACTTCCTTCCAGTCATTCTAGATCAACATGTTGCAACACAAAATCATTTAGTACCACTTTTAACTATAGTTTTATAATCTATTCTTCATACTATTTAAAAATATCACCAAGTGATTTCCCTTTACAGAAATTAGGTGGAAGTTAATCTATTGGTTCTAATCACCTTTATTTTTCTTTTTTCTTTTTTGCAATGTGCATTGGCTTTGAGAAGGTTATAGAGGACTCTCACCCCCATTGAACTTGTATCTTATATCCATTAGTTTATTTATAAATGTCTTATTTGCCAAGAAACAAAAAAAGAATATCAAATGCGGTACTTATAATATAATTTGTAACGTAAGTCCTCCATTTTTCACTATTTGTGAAGAAGTTTCAAACATCTTATATCCAAACATCTTATCTTCTAATGATATTTAGGAGTCGTTTAGATAATGAGATAAGATTAGATGAATTGATATAAAAGTTAAAAGATAAATAAAATATTGTTAGAATATTTTGTAATATTATTATTATTTCAAAATTTTAAAAAAATTGAATTGTTTATCATATTTTGTGTTGAATATTGAAAAAATTGTAATGATGAGATGAAACATTTTTGTATCCAAACATAACTTTATTTTTATTCATTTAATAATTCAGATTATAATAATTATTAGTATTATTTCTCTAAAACTAACTTTGAAGGGCATGCATGTTCTATTACTTCTCTGATGCAGAATTTATGAAACCAAGCTTCAAACATTAAAATGTGCACATGATTTTCTTTGTCCAGTTTTTATTGCGTTTTTATTTATTTATTTATGTATAAGCTTGTTTACCATGAAATTTTCGGAATTATTATAATTTTAAAGGGTGAATATGGGTGGTCTAATTATGAGAACTATTAGGCTTTTATGAAATAGAAAAAGTTTTGGTGGATCAAAAAAAAAAAAAAGTTTTGGTGAGGACGATTTCAATTTGTATGATGTTGACCATTTACAAATGCAAATATATTATTTATTTAACCTTAAGGATCGAAGTCTATGGAGTTTGTTCAAAGTCTTGCATATGATGTTGGGTCCATGACAGCCATGCATGCCTCCACATATATAGGGAATTGTCCTTAAGGTCCATGCTTTACCTTTCTCCATATGTCTCTTATTAATACTCGATCACTAATTCTTTATTTGGGTCTAATAATAATATTACACAACAAAATAGAAAAAAAAAAAAAGACATTTGTGAACAATTCTTGTAGTATAATAATAATCTTACATTATAAGAAAAATAGACTCATTTTAATTGAAAATATTAAAAATAATTAATCGCAACTAAACAATTTTCTTATAATAATAATACTACCTATTATTTGACTTAATTGAAATTAGGTCCAATTTTTTCAGAGTTTTTGTATAAATTCTATGAGTTAAAAGTACGAGAGATCATAATCGTATGAAATAATTCTTACTAATATATGGAAAATTAGCAAGCTTTTGTTAAGATCCTAATCTTATAGCATTTTTTTGTTTGATTTTTGGGGTCCATGATAAGATAAGGATATGCATGTGAAGCACGTTTCTACATCATTTATGTATAAGTAAGACTAGATACAATTTTAGGTGGGCAAATTTTGCACAATATTTATAAAATTAAAAGATATAATCTATTATTAAAAAATAATTTTTTTTCATACTGATCTTAAATTTAACGATTTTCTGGACAAAAAAAATATTAAAAACAAAACTTTTAAATGAGGAAAACAAATTAGATAAGAATCTTAAATAATTCTATTTATTATTCCACAAGCTATATGTTATATATTTTTTAATTTTTTTTATAATAAGTATATGTATATGATTGGTGAGTAGAATAATTTAATTAATTAATAAAAATTAAATTAAAGATTAAGATTATTAAAATATACAAAATACATAATTTAAGATGATAAGTAATATGTCAAATTATTTTTATACGTAGCCAGAGGCTCAAAGCAACAAGTTAGGCTAGGATTTGGAAAAACTGCTCAGGTGCACATGATCAGATCTACAAGTGCAGAACGTGGCAAATCCTTATTGGACAGGTTCGTTTTCAACAGTACCTTACCTTTGGCTTTGTCCATGAATCGCATGACAGATTGCACTCCACGCTCACGTGGTTGCTGCAAAAGTCTTACATCAACAGTATCCGACACGTGTCATGATTAGTTGAGCCCACACTTATTTTGATGTTACTTTGGCAGATGAAAAGGGTATCATCCCATCTTCTCGCACGTGGGGACATTCAAGTATTTATTCAGTGAAATCAAATAATGGGTGATTATTTTTAATTATTAATCAAAATAATCACAAAGTATAAACTGATTAAAGTATTTATTTATGATATTTTCTATTAATTTTTAAGATAAATTCATTACAAATTGAGAGGGCACTTTCATCTTTAGATAAAATTTTCTCTCTTTGACCTAAGCTCGATCAAGGGTGGCAACGGTGGAGTCAAAGACACATTGCTGTATTTCTATAGCCTAAACTCTCCCTGATCTTGGGTTGCGGCTGTACTAGTCGCCCTTGATGTTGCCACTATGTGGTGTGGCATTTTCTTGTTAGAAGGCTTCGACTTTATCCGTCAGCTTCCTCACTATGGAGGAGTTGAAAAAATATGATAAAAAAAAGTAAAAAATAAAATATCAGATCTGCATTTAGGAGGTATGCAGGCTTATTTATACTTGAGAGGGGGAAGGTTGATTACTCTGTTACCTAACTGTGCCTCCTCGTATCGTGTTGTGCTATCTTTTCTCATTCCTACATTAAATAATGTATTAAATATAGCATGATACTTATTTAATGCGACGTAGTTACTTCTATCAGGTTCATACTGTTCAGATTGCCCCTGCACCGGCACTCAAGTATTTTTGGATGGGGCCCTGCAAGTTGGTTCAAGAGGATCGTTGGTTACCACATGGCCCGTGAGTCCATCATTCTCGAGGAATTTCCCGACTCGGGCCTTGGGCTTAAGGATAACTCAATCCAAAAAAGAAAATAAACTCCTTAGATTGGGACAGTCATACTAGGTTGGAGGGGTCGGGCCCACCAATAATATACTCCCACACGATTGTGTTTGGGTAAATGCTCTTGTTAACATGCGTCTTAGATTTACATCTAATCGACAATAAGATGAAACAGAGAATATATCGATAATAAAATAAAAATAACAAACTTTGTCATGGAAGAGTAAAAAAAATTTCTTCGAAATTTAAGATAATTGGTCGGTTTGGACTGTTCGGTGGCCTTAGATATTGGAAGCACTAATAAAATGATCAGAAAGTTTTTGGATTCTTAATATTTATCTAGAATTCAGTCAAAAAAAAAAATGGGAATTATTTGAATTAAAATAATTTCCGATGAGTGTTTCGGTAGCCAGATAAACATAATAATTCCGACATGCCGTGTGATAAAAATTACTCTCTTTTTTTTCTTCTTTTTAAAGAATGCATGGATTATTAGTTTTTGAGCTGATCGAAGAAAAAAGAGTTATAGCAATTTTGATTAAAAGGGTTATTCCAATTTAACATGCATTAACAATTTATTTATTTATTTATTTTTATTTATTTGAATAGTTTAAAAGCTATTGTATCATAATTAACTATATAAAAGGAGGAAAGTAATACATTCCCTATCTCTAAACTTAATACCATTTGATTTTTTACTGTTATCTTGCACTTTTAAATTAATTTAAGATGTCAATAAAAAGTTATGACAGCTTAATCGGAGAGAAATTCCCTTAAATTATATGAGATTTGCCAAAAAAAAATAGCTTCCTTTTCAAACTGGTGTCATACCAACTCTTCAAACAAACAAATAAAATTCATATAACTCTTGATTTTAGAAAATTAAACACACTAATTGACACCACTTTAATTAATACATTATATCTACTTTATAATAAATAAAAAAAATTAAAATATAACGTATCATATCAAACTACGTTAATTTATAAATTTAATCTTATAAAATGTTTTGTAGTTAAAATATTTATTTTTAAAAATTAGAGTAGCTGATGATAAGACACACAAAAAAAAATTAATATTCTCTACAATTGATTGATTCTCAAGATGAACGTCTCGTAGTTACTAACGTTATTGTTTATCATTTTAATTTTATTATTATTATTTTTTTAAAAATTTCACACAAAAATAATAAATAATTTAATTTTTTTCAAATTTTAATTCAATTTTTTTAAATCTTAATACAAATTTTTTTAATATTAAAATAATAATATTTTATTTATTTTTAAAATTTATGTTAAATTATCTTATTTCGTCTCTAAATCTAAACTGTACCCCCGGCCCGGCAGACATGATGATGCTGAATTGTATAATTTCCTCCTTGTCTCATAGCCAACAGGGGAATTATTTGTCAACGTTGTCAAGCCTGCTAGCATTTTGCTTGGAAGCAACTGCCATGTGGGTTTTTTTTTTTTTTCTAATCAACTGCCAAGTGGGTTAACGTGACAATGGTGATGTTATACATAGTTTTGGAGGGGGCCGTCTTTGCGTTTTTTTTTTTTAATTAAAATTTTTAAATAAGATTATAATTTTAAAAAAAATCATTTTTTTACGTAAATCTCATATTTATTCAATTTTTGTCAAAGTATTTCATACTTTAAGATTGTAAATACCATTTTTCATTGTACAAATTATCTATCTACGGAGAGAAAATCCTTCAGATTCTTGTTGGAGTTCCGAGATTTAAAATGATAAAAAAAATGATAAAAGATCAAATCCAATAAAAGCTGGAGTTGGCTAACTGAAAAATGGTATTTCCATGGAGGGAAAAAGGTGGAAGAAGTTGAGAAAGGAGGGGTGCGTATATAATTTGGTTGGATGCATTGCTTGCAGTAGGAGTGCCTGTCGCTTTACAACACCACTTGCTACACTATCTAAGCAACCCAAAGCTGCCATTGCACGAGACCATTTGATGGTTGGTGCATGCAGGTGCTATGTCAAGAACCCATAAAAAAAAAAAAAAAAACGGAAAAAAGGAATATAAAATGGCATAAATATTCTTACTTTGGGGTTCTTAACGTGTCACCCTCAACAAGTAAAAGGCCAAAATCTAGTCCTAGTGATATGGCCATCAAAAGAAGCAACTTTAAGAATGGTTCAATTTTTTTTTCAATTTTGTGGTTCTCCTTCTACAGATATCAACTTTTTGAAGTCTTGGTCAAGGTACTTTAGAAAAATGGGCTTATGATAAGAGCATGATTGCCCATTGCTTTTATTAATTAGGTTGTGTACTTTTTTTTTGTGAATGTAGATAATGAGAATGTGTTTTACCTCCCAAAAGAAAGAGAGGGAAAGAATAATTCTTTCTTGGATTAGCCTAAATCTAGATTCACATCCATAGCTAACATGGAAGAGTAAAGAATAAAGATGGGTCTCCTAGAATACTAAAAAATAATTGGCAATCCACTTTGCTAGATTGACAGTGCTAATCGGTCACCCAGCATTTTTCGCTAGTAGTATCGTTTTTTTTTCTTTTAACTATTTCTTCTAAAAGAATATGCAATTTCATTAATAGACACTTTCTTAATCATTAAAGAAAAAAATAGTCAAACAGTCAATCCGAAAGGTATAAACTGAGCATCTAACTATCATTTAATTCCTTCCTAAATAGCTTTCATGCCAAAGAAAAAATCAATTGCTGGTCCTGGTCCATCTTCCCCACTGCCTCCACCAAGTTGTTTTGTGAAGATAAGGGGAACTATTCTCTTTCCCATTCAGTTAAGTATTCATAAGCTTTTTTATCCTTTGCTGGGTTAAGTTTGATTCTCTTCAGGATTGTTTTATTTCATTAGGTTTTAAAGATGATCATATAGTTAGAACCTTAAGTTCCCCTTAGATATCCACCATTACTTTGGCGAGTTATGTAAGCCTACCGAACTTGACCTTGACCTTGACCTTGAGATTCACCATTCATCTCATCTAAATGAAGCAGGGAGTAGTACTTTGAACAAATGTCATTGGGAAGTGTTCTTTAAGCATTAAAAACTCCTATCTAAAATTTAAAGTTTCGACCTGTAAAGTAAAGAGATTCATGGGTTTGGATATTCTAGATAATTAGGAATGGCTGCACATGCTCTTGTACCATTTCCTAGCTATTAGCTAACCCCAAATACATATAAAATAATGCCAAACAAAAGTCGTCTAAAATATGTCCCACAGGCCACAGACCACATTGCCAAGTCCTCATAAATGAGGGCCATCTTCTCCTGCTGACTCCTCTACTGTCCACAAACACCCATACAACATGACCATTATGTTGCTTTAGAAGCCATCTCCATCCATGTATTTTTTTTTTCCCTCTCAAGCCTTCGAGTTGGCCTTTGGTACGTTTAGATAGCACACTTTATTATTTGCGAAGAATAATGTGCATTGGTGGAGTCCACGATGAGCCCAATACATCTAAGAGACATTGAGATTACCTTGCTGATACAAACCCCTTTACTGTCTATTAATGTATCAAAAATGTTATTTGTACATTACTTCTATATCTTTTACGTACACACCATATATAAATATTATTTTTACACATCCTTTAATTTAACCATTGGTATTTTTTATTTTTGTTTCCCCTCATCATGTTTTTATCTTTTTTGTAATATTTCAACTGACATGATATTATTATCACATCACCAATTTCGCAAAAGGTATGCAAGGCCGTATATATGTAGCATTACTCATATATCAAAAGAGGTTATAGATTAATATAAAAACATTATTTTCTAAAAATATGAAATAAAAAAGGGCCAATTGAAATCTACAAAATATATTCTTCATAGAAGTTCTAAGCATTTATCGGGTCTACACTCCAATCATATGTCATTGAACACTGGTGCGTTTAGATAAGTTGAGTTGAATTAAGATAAGTTAAATAAAATATTATTTTTTAATATTATGAGTGTTTTAAAATTTGAAAAATTTAAATTTTTTATTATATTTTATATGAGAATTTTAAAATATATATAAAAATTTTAAAAAATTATAATAATGAGATGAGAAGAATTAAGGTGAGTTTGGGTAAAAGATGGCAAAAGATGCCCCCGTTGCTATTGCAAATGAGTAACAAAGCAAGTTAATTTTGAGCATCTAAGGTCAGCATTGATTGCTACCATATATACATGTAGAAATAGAGGATTACATCATTTGTAATCTTCATTCCCTATCCAAAGTACATATTATTTCATAATCACAACAAAGATACCCAGTGGAAGGGATATATGGGCCTCTACAATAACAAAGTCCACAACCCGATAACTGGCCTAAGTTGTTACCCAGTACTAGGAGATCCACGGCCAAAGGGCCCATAGTCACGACCACGTAACAAATAACTCTACAAGAAGTTGGAGATATAGCCCATGAATTGAGATAATCATTCTAGGCAAGATAACGCCTATAAAACAGGACAATTATCCCCTCCTCTTATCAAGAGACCATGAGAATAAGTGCATGGGACTCACAATTATCAACAACCGTGACACTTCTATGTCCCTCTATAATTAGTCTACATAAGTAACAAATGCTTCACTTGACTTCTTTATACACCAACACATACTATTTTCATGTTATAGCTCCATGTCGCCCATTTGATTATTTCAAGTTTTTACTTATTTCATCTTTTAGCATACCAAAAAAAAACAGAACTTATCTACTTATTTTTGCTCTTTTAGCCACCAACCACTTTAGGAAGACAACGTGACAGATGTTAGGTCAGGTTACAAGTTATAATGATTGAGCCTACTTTGATCAGGGGCACGAAAACACTTCCACTTTTACTTGATTTAAACACTGGACCGTGTAACGTACCCACATATACACAGATTTAAGTAAATCATCAACCTTCCACCCAAGACTTCAAACCTTAAATCTAGAAGAGAATAGCAACAACTACAAGACCAAGGCCTTTACCACTTTTAAGCCAACTCTTTGAACCTTTTTTTTTTTTCCAAGCTACTCCTTGACTTTAAACGTTAATAACCTGAATAATCATAGGTCAAATGATGGAGACAAAATCCGCTTATTATTGTTTTTAATAAGCACCTGTATATTGGAAACTACATCAATCCAGACATCACTCCACTGTGTCTCTCTCTCACCTCCACAGACATCAATCCAGTCCAAAACCTCCGTATCATGGAAACTAAATCAAGCCAGTGGACCATGCCTCCAAATCACAGTGAACAACGTTTCCATTCAAAATAGCCCATATATAAGATGTTTAACAAAGCTGTTCGTACGGACAAGTTTCTGCTCCACTACTGGAAAGAAAGGGGGCATCTGCATGCAAAAATTACAGAGCTACCGAGTAAATATTACTGGGACTACAATTGCAACATATTTTCAGCCAAGGGAAGATGAGAACAGACCAGTCATTTCAAAGCTATTTCAGCTCCAGAACTACAAGCACAACAATTGTGACTTGTGATCAATGCCATTGAAGATGAAAGTCCCAGACATGGGTACGAATTGTCTTGTTATGAGCTGTAATGAATATAGCGAGATGTCATCAGGTAAGCGTTGACAAAGGATAACATCAGGGGAAAAGAATTTTAAAATCGGACAAGAAAGAAAACCTTGATAACTTCTTGTGATGCAATTCCTCCAATGAAGGCAGCAACTGTGTGGAGCTGTGAAGCACCGAATCGGCACATCTCATTGATAAGGTCCTCTGTCAAGGTTGAGCCATTGCAACCTAAGTCACTAAGGAGGCCAACAGCTGTAGTCTTCAATCGGGAAATGTCCTCATCCATCCCTCTGTGGACATTAACAATAGACTTAGCAAGGACAGGCAGACTTAAAAATAGGAAGATCTGTTAAAAGACATGGTATTGTCAAATGAGGTGTTACCCCTGAAACTGTCCAGGAAAACTGTTGTAATTAGCAGCAAAACGATCAACGGCTCGAAGCAAAATGTAGAACCCCACAGCTACACTGCCATTCATATAACAAGAAAATAGGCTGTAAGGACGAGGACCACTGTCGATACATAACTTTGTTATTTCTGTTTCAAATTCGGTTTTGCATCAGGTATTTGTATCTTTTACTTTTGTCTTACATCAGAAAAACTTGCACACAGAGAAAAGCTAACAGTGTACTAAATTAGTGCAGAAGATCAAAAATCCACAAGCTGAAGTTGTATACCAAACACAATCAAAGGCAATGTAGGATCAAGGAATTAGGCAATAGACAGTCTAAACCGATCAATCCCAACCAAATGTTATACATCAAGAGAGTCACATCAGCTGCTTTCAATAATCAACAATACAATCTGTAAACTTATTCTGAAACCCCAATTAGATTGGATCAGAAAAAGAAAAGCATAATTTCATATTTTTCTATTGATTGCACACAACTACAGCATAATTTCCTACTTTTCTATTGATTGCACACAACTTCACTACTGGCCTTTCATCATTATTCTCAACTGTGCTATTTTTCTATAATATTTTATTATATTGGCAAAGGTAAAGGCCTAAAGAATCCATGTGCACTCTTGTCTCTCAAAAACTTAAGGGCTTGTTTGAGAATGGAATCTCATCTCATCTCATCGCAAAATTTCTCATAATTTCATTCTCAAGCATCACTCAAACACAAATACTTTTCCATTTCAAATCTTCAACTTTTTATCTAATCATTACTATTTTTCCAAACTTCCAAATAAAATACAAAATATAATACAACTTTTTCAAATTTCAAAATAAAAATAATATTAAAAATTACATTCTAACAATATTTTAACTTCATGATATTTTTATTCAACTTTTCCTTGCACCATTCCTAAAACCCAATAAAAGATCTTAACAAATCATTTCACTACTATTCACAAACCATTTTACTATTATTCAAAAAATTCTCTTCCCATCTCATTCCCTTAACATCCCTTCAAACTTTGTACCAGAGAAACGGTCTCAAAGACACAAGGTCTCAAACTCTCATACTGTTATGAAGTACAGAGATGATCAGAGATTCATAATTAATAAATAATTGAACATTCAATTAAACAGGATACTCAAAGACACCTATAATCTTCATCTGTCAGATACTTCTGTAACTCTGGTAAAATTGGAGAATTAAATTCGTCTTCAATGGAGCGATACCTGCAAACCTACAAAGTAAAAACTTAATATCTTATAGGAGGCAACAATCACACAAATAATCAACATGGGAATTTAGTCGCAAAGTGAAAACTCATTTGAAGAACGTCTTCAAAATCTAAAACCACTCTGACTGTAAGTCACTACCTCAAATCGACTATAAAAACTTAGTGCATGTTTGGAATTGTGGTGAGAAATGTAGCTTATAACTTTAGGACTTATAGTTTATAACTTAAATAATAAGCTCTATATTTTAAAAGTTGTTTACTGTTTGGTAAACATGTATCTAAAGTGCTTTTAAAGTTAATTACAGTAATTTTTTTCAAATATACAGTTATCGGCATGAGTTTTTTAATAAAAACTTCAACTTGTGCTTTTTGAAAAAGCTGAAAAATCAACTTTTTTAACTGATTAAAGCAATTTTTATAAAATTACCAAACATCCCATTTTTTCTTAAAAAGTGTTTTTAACTACTTAAAAGCACTTTTTCGTTCGAAACGCAACCCCAAACAGGCTCTTAGTCTGTTACAACCAATTTAGAGACACTCACGAATCCTTTGTAGTAGCTAAACTTGGCTTACAATGCCACAAATGACCCACCCAATCTCTACACGCATGTAGCGCCAAAACCCCACGAAAACTCTCGATCTCTACATCAATATCAGCTCCGAAAACCTTCTCGGCCAATGAACACATCCACTCCAATGGCAAATGTTTAATCTTGAGTGTGGTGCGGTGGAGATATATTTTCCAAAAGAAATTCAACTTTGAATGTGGGGAGAAGTTTCTCTCAAGGGCTCTTGGAAAGAGCTCAATTTTTGCTTTATTTTCTCCACACTTGGGGAAGAATAAAATGTTCATTTTATACCTCCCAAGAAACAAAGCGCGCAAACCCTAGAGAAATTAAGTTATCAGAACATTCACTTGAGCGAGGTGTCAAGCACGAGTCGAACGCACGTTGTACTTCAGAAGTCGCTTCAGCTCAATGTCGAGCGAGTGTTAAGTGAACAATCTGAATAACTCTCTCGAGCGCCATGTCGAGTGCAAGTCAAATGAACTCTCTACTTGGTCATTGCTCGAGCTCTATGTTGAGCGAACATCTGGGGTCAGTCCCACTTGAACGCCATGTCGAGTGCCTATTAAGCGAACTCTCTATATGAGTTCTACTCGAGCACTATGTCGAGAGCTGTCGAGCGAACTCTCTATATGAATTTTGCGCGAGTGCTTGTCGAGCAAACTCTCTGTATGAGTTCCACTCGAGCCGTGCTGAGCACACTCTGACCCCATTTCATGTTAACCCACTTCAACACTTGTTACAACACAATTTTACAAAAGTTCTCACAAGAATATGCCAACCAACTCATTTTTACATCAACAAAAACAATAAGCAAATGAAAAAAACAAAATTCAAGAGGTTAGCATTTCTCTCTCCTCTCTCCTCTCTCCCACTTTGCTTTTCAAATCTTGAGTTGCTGTCGTCGACATCACCCACCCATAACCGGCGAGTGACCCTTCACCTCCGGCACAGACGTGGTCGACGGTCCCCGGCGACTTTGCCGAAGGTCGTCCGGTGGTGGTCAACTCGCCGATGACCTGTTTTTGTAGCAAGTTTCCGCCGGCATCAATTTGCGTCTTCATCCACCGACATCAGACTTGCGTCGCCGTCACCTACACCAACTCAGACAAGACCGGTGGCCTTAGCAAAGGTTGTTCGACGCCGGTACCCCTCCGACGAACGGCATTTTTGTGCAAAGTCTCGTTTTTTCATTCTCAACCATCCTCCTCTCAGCAAACGCCGACAGTGAGCATTTAGTTAGCTACCCACAGAGTTAAGGATGAGTTCTTAGCAGTCTGAGCCGGGTGATTTTCGTCTTCTCTGTTGGGGGTTAATCATGGGTGTTATTAAACATCTACTGACTGAGACTAAGGTTTTTATTTTGGCGACTGAGGGTGGAAACTATCGCATCTCAGAGAAGGGGCGGAAAGTTTTTAAGGAGCTTTTGCTTAGTCATGCTAGCGCGTGTTGGGTGGCCAATGTAGTCAACGATTGTGCCCTATCGGGGAGTAAAACAGAGTTCTACAGGACGTTTAGGGATGGACCAAAAGCCCTCTTTGCTCATAGGAGGGCCAACACTTTTAGTCGATTTTTGGAAATAACAGAATACGGTGGTGGCAATAGAGGGCATGGTTTGTTAGTTATCCCGGAAGGAGTGAAAGGCAAGGGATGGAAGAGTTTCTCTATGGAGTTAAAGCAAGTTATATCGGCTAAGAAGGCACAAGTGCCTGCACCACTTCTGGGCAGAGAAGCTGAGAAATGGAAGGAGAATGGGAGGCAGTTCAAGTCATATGCAGAGGTTGCGGTGGGCAGCATAGGGAGTAGGGAGGTTGTACATGGTGGTCAGCCTTCCGTTGATGAAAACAATGGAATTTTAATAAAGGGGAACTCGAAAGGGGTACTTTCGGAGGGCGATAGCGTGCAAAAGGGTGAGGGGTGTAGCAAGTTTTCTGAGAAAAATTGTGCAGAAGAAAGCGAGTTGCAAAGGTCTTTAGTTTTACTTAAAAAAGAGGTGGCGGGGGTGAAGAATAAACTAAAAACATTCAGAAAAGATGTTAAGAAGTGGATCAATGAATTATTAAAAGGCCTGGGTTTGGGTCGCAGCTCACGAATTATGTCCTTAACCAACAAGAAGGGCTCTGCTTCAAAGCTTGAAAAAGGAAAAGTTAAGGGCCTAGGTCGTGGAAACCCAAAAATGAAATGGAAACCGAAGGCATCGTTGGCTCAGGTTGGTTTTCAAGAGGCTTTTGTTTGCAGGGAGCAGACCCCGTCGCCGACTACCTCTGGGCTAACCCCAACCCTCTTGGAGCCGGTACTCCCACTTGTCGCTAACGAGTTGCCTGTTTGCAAGGGGGAGGCTTCAGTGCTTAGGGGGCCACAGTCGCCAGCTTCCCCTAGGCTAACCCCAATCGTCGAGATGGCTTCCTCCAAGAGATCCAAGACAAGTTTAGGGCAGAATTTGGGGATGAACAACACTACAAATGTAGTGTGTGCAAAGTCCTCAGAGCAAGTGGTAGTTTTGGGGGAAGGCTTGTCGTTGGTGCCTTGCAATGAGGAGTTATCATCGGGTTCTATGTTGAGAGAAGTTGTTGCCCCTTTGGTATCTCTTCCTCCACTTAGCAATATAACTATATCATCACCTGATTGGCTTTTGCAAAAGGTTAATGAGATTTAGCACGTCGTGGGAATCTCACATGGAGGATGTGAAGATCAGTTTAACGCTCTACTCATTGCAATTGAGGAGGGCCACTCACGTGATACCAAATCAAGATTTAAGAATAGTAGAGAGCTGCAACATCTTTCTTGGGGAATCAACTACGATAATTCAAGTCCAAGGAAGACTAAAGGAAGGAGACTTTGAAAATGTTCCCTATGTGAGTGTTTCGGGTGGTTATCAGTCTATGTGGGTGTTTCGGGGGGTTATCAGTCTATGGGTTAGGGTTGAGGAGGTGTGTTGTATTCTATGGGTATTTTGGGCTTGGGGTATTTTGGGTAATTTTCTTGGGCTTGTTGGGTTTTTCATGGGATAGGTGTTCTCGAGCATTCATACACTAGGTGTTTTCTTATATACAACAAGTGTACTTGTTTACTCCTTTTGTCATATATAACATTATTACTTATCAAAAAACAATAAGCAAGTATAAGCTATGCTTGATCAATGAGACATATACATTTATTTGAAATATCAGTACAAGTAAAGATGCTTGTCAAAAACAGTATAAATAAATATGTATTAAAGAAAGGTCATTAGCTAAATCAAAATGAACATAGTTAAGTATTGCATGTAGAGGAATGATGAGACAAAAGGTGATTACAACATCGTATTGGGCAAAAGATGATTATAAGTACAAAAGTACAATAAAAGTGGGGGGAAGAAGGCTATAGCTCCAGACTTACTCTTAGTTTTCTTGCATTTCTACAGAAGATTTTTATTGTAGTCTTTGATATGCTATTTGGATCTTTACCAATTTTCTTCAGAATATTTCTAACTCGTTGCTCAATAACAAGACAATCAGCCTCAGCCTTCTCTTGGAAAATGTTCTGCAAATTTACATAAAGCCTACAAGATAGTTGATAGAGAGCTCGTCTCAACAAGCTATTTTCTAGTTTGTTTGTATTTTTAGAACCCAAAACTGATAGCATTATATTTTGGAGAGATTTAGCCACTGACTCAGTAGAAGACGTCATATCAGGTATTGATCCCTCAAGGGGTGCCTCGCCACTACCTTCATTTGCTATGAATTCCTGAGAAGTGAGGAAAGTACACCATTATACAACTTAAGTTAATGAACGCCTTTAACAAAAATAAAGCTTTAATTAATGACAAACCATAACAGAAATAAAATAGCAATGTTAAGTTTCAGAAATCGCACGGAAATTATAAGAGGGTAGACCCAGATCCCATCCAGATAATGAGATTTTAGGGTACCAAAGTACATAGTTCATGTGAGAGGAAATAGGGTACTACACAAAAAAAGTAATAAATCATTAAATCAGTCAATTCTAGTACAACGTACATATATGTATGGTGTGTGTTGTATTTGTGCACAGGTGTGTATGTTTGCATTGAGAGAGAAGAAGAGGAAAGGGGTAAGATAAATATGACAGCAAGTGGTTAAAGCTTTAGATTAAGAGAGAAATTAACCTCCAATTTCAATTTCAAAGGGACGCACGACAAGTAGACACTCTTTTTTTTATAAGTAATAAACCTCTTTTTATTAATGAGAAACAAGCAGACACTTTCCACACATATGCTCCTTGGAAATCAACAACTCTAGGACAGGAGAAAACCTGCCCTTTTAACATGCCCTTTTGACCTGCCCTGACTCATCTAATGGAAAACTGTCGATTTCCAACATTAATTGGGTGGGGATCTGTATAAAAAAATTGATTTCCAGCAGAAGTAATTTCAATTGATGACAATTTGGAGTTCCATGGTTATTGGCAACTCTCATGTGGTTTTGTAAATTTGTAATCGGTCCAATCTAGCCCGTCAGTCCAACCACAACAAGGCTCCCGAAGCACATTGATATTGATGTTTATCGATTGAGCAATGTAAAAGAAGGTGGTTGACTCAAAAGCCGACTTTCTTGGAAATATTTACAATATATTTGGTTAGAGACTAATGCTCCAGAATGTACCAAAACCTAGTCCGTCAACTCAAAACTTATTCCAAAAACCTAGTTGGTACTTCTAAGAAATAAACACTAATGAATTCAATATCAGTTCTATCAAATTCAAGTAAAGAGAACTAATAACATAAGTCAAAAGTGCTGCTTGGAGTCACAAACCTTCAGAGCAGCCACCATCACCCAAAAATCTGATGAATTAGAATCAACTTCAGCATGGTTATCATTAAGAATCTGTTGCAAGTCTGAACCTGAGGTGCACAAAATGAGGGAAAAAAAAAATAAGTGCTTGTTCCAACCAGGCACACCGGAGGAAGGTGACTCGTGGCAATCCCAACTCTATCCAAATATGGTAGAAAGTGAAATACCGGATACCTAACATACCAACCATCTTGTCAACCATTCACCTGAACCAACTCACTATGCATCTCTTTTTTAATGATGATAGATTCTGAGACTTTATGTTAGATATGTAAAATATGTGCTACAAAACAAATGCTGAGAAGGGGGTATCTAATCCAACTAATATGAGTATGTAGCTTATTTTCATCATAACATCAAGAAAAATCAGCACCTATGATTGTGAATATTATATGCTTAGTTACTTACTAATTCCTCGAGGAGCGAAGACCTTAAACGAGGCCTCAATAGCTTCTCTATAGTTATCTTCATCCAATGCAACCATACTGGCTTTAAGAAGGTCCTAAAATGGCCAAGAACCATATATATCACTTTACCCGAAAGAAATTTAACAAATGATCAATATAATAAAGCTTCCAACATAAAAGTTATGAAGGAAACAGGTAAACCTTGAACTCTTTTTTCTCTTCCCTGGTTGATGGAAGGCTACCACCATGGCTTTTGGCCCATTTATCTGCCATCTTGACAAGAATGACCACATATGGTGTATGCTTATGGGCCACAGTATCTTGCACATCTAAATCAATGCTTTCTGCAAACCTATCATGTGAGACAATCACGATCATGTATATAGAACACAAGGTGCATGCTCTCAGGACCAAACATACAGGCTGAAAAGTGTCCCAGATCAGACACCGACATACATTAGACAACATGCAATAGCCAAGCAAAAATATGTACCTCCTGAGCTCGGGCCATGGATTATTCAACCGAAGATCATCCAGAAAATGGTCAGGCTTTGACTCAACAACTGTATGTTCCTACCACAAATAAGAAAAAATGGGATATAGCACTTTTTTTGTAAAGTTAAATTTCTACATGTGATACTATTTTGGTATAAGCCTTCTGATAAATTTACCGATCAAAAAAAACAATTAAGCCTTCTGATAAATTTTGATTAACTCCTATGACGTTGGGCTATGTTTTTGGCATTCCCTAATTAATTCTTCCATTAATTATCAAAAAGTACATAAATTTTGACTAACTGTAGTCCCTACCTCATGGAAATTGAATGTAAAGTTCCAAACGTTTTTCTTTGTTTAGATACAAGTTAATAGTCAAAGGAATGTTGCTGATTATTCAAACAGAAAGATGTTCAGCTTGATATGCGCTTAAGGGAAACCCTATTGATCATCCTTCCTATTTCCAGGTTATCCCTTTGGAGGAACAATAAGGCTATGTTTGGGTGTCAAACCAATCATTGATGGGACCCCTACTTGTCAACTTATCATAAATGTTAAAATATATCTCAAGCTAATTCATACATTCAAACACATCTCAATGGGACCTACAAAACACTACTATTTGCATATCAACTCAGATCATCAGAGATCACCTCAGCACCAAAACGCAGCCTAATAAAGTTAAAGAAGCTTACCTTCACACTGATTCGGACAAAACCAGTAAGGCCATAGGAGCGAGCAAAGATCAGCATTACATTTGCCTCCCTACAGATTCTATCAAGCTTTAGCATCGAGTCTTCCCCTAGCTGAAAGTGGAAGTATGAAGACTCAATCATATTTATTGAAGCTAATATGATGAAACAGAAAATTTGACAAAACATGGAAACTAGTTTATGCATTCAGAAGGTCGCCACCATACAATTTATCGATGAGGTACAACCCACACAAAGGTTATAAAATATCTGGGTACAACACAACCACAAGAACAAGCCACCTTGGACACTCAGTTTTTCTTTTCCTTTTCTTAATTTTATATTATTTTTTGCACATATGAAAGTTCATCTGCATCCTACATATAACAACAAAACATAAATTCTATGCTTCATTAAAATAAAAAGCAAATGATGGGTTATTTGTGACACGTGGATTGCAAAAAAAAAAAAGAATCCATGGTATGCAAAGCAATGTGCTCTATTTGAACTATGTCATCTTCACCATGGAAAAGTGGGTAAACATTAGCTTCCATACCTGAGTAGCTACTACCAATGTAAACTGGGAAAAAAACGACGGATTGGTCTCAATTAAAGACTCCGGATACTCTTCTATAAACTTGGCCTTTACAGCATCATTTAGCTCTTGAAGAAATGCACATACACATTTTGCCTTCGACTGCCCAATGCTAGATTCATCCACTACCAACATCATAGCGAATAACAAGAAAACACGGTTAACTAAAGAAGGCAGCTGGGAAACATAGTATCGCATAGAACATATTCATACATACCCATAAAATTATTTCCAAGGTCCCCAACGTCAACCTTGGATCCATCAATTACAGTGATGCTTCCAACCCCACCAAGAACAAGATTCTTTAGTGTCTCAGAACCGGTTGGGCCACAATTGAGTAAGCATATACTAGCTTTCTCAAGGGCTGCCTGTCCTTGTTCACCCCAAATCCTAAAATTTCTTTCAGCTTCAGTAAATCGAGCTTCTCACAATTTCAAAATAAAGGAGACAGAAATTGCACATAACATTCCAAGTTCATTTTTTGTTATATTATATATTCTTTTGCTCATACATCAACCATAAGAAAGAAAAGAAAATGGATTTAAATTATTTAATAAAAAAATAAATAACAAAGTATAATAAAGGAAAGAGCTATAAGAAAAAACAAAAAGGCTAACTCAGAGCGAATTGTAGTAAATTTTTACAGAATATATGACTTTTCTCTGAGGATACGGTTTTCTTGTAAAATAATTTACAAGTAATCAAAAGTACCAGATAGAGAGAGAGAGAGAGATGAATTTTAGGAAAAAGATGGAGACGGAAGAAATCATCGAGAAGGGTGACACGGTACCTGAGCTGGCGATCGTATTTGGTTTTGGGTTCAGCCATTGCGGTCTGCTGCTCTTCAATTTCGCTTGGTACCTACGCAGTTTGTGCTGTTTATGACCATGGACGGAGAGAGAGGGAACAAGAGATTACAGACTACGGTCACTGGAACTTTTTCCAAACGGCGTCGTTTCGCGTTTTCTGTTTATTTTGACTTGTCACTTCTCTATTTGAGTTTTGCACAAGCTCAACTATATATATTTTTTAAAATATATATATATATACTCTTGTAAACCAATAAATAATTTATTTCTGCAATTTAGACGTCGATTTATAAATACGTCCTAGAAATATATATTTCTTTTAATTAATGTAGTAGACTCAAATTATAATATATAAGATTTGTTTAAATATAAGAAATATTTCATCTTATCTAATTGTTATAATTTTTTTAAATTTTCACATAAAAGATAATAATTAATTCAATTTTATTAAATTTTAAAATAATATTTTATTTAACTTTCAACTTTCATTCTAACTCATATTATTCTAATTTATTATTGAAACCACACATTAGTCTATCAATAAATAGGATTGAAATATAATTATTTTAAATAATCTGTCTCTCCATTATATTTTCCTTTTTCAAAGCATTGTAATTGCATTTCATGTAGATATTTATAATATGTAATGAGTAAAAATGTGATGCAAGCAACTACAATCTTGTGAAATGTAAATGGAGAGGACATATTTAATTTCTTGTAAATAACTACAGAATTTGGTGATCTCCATTTCTTTCTATCCCTTTTATTGTGTACTTGATGATCGTTGGTGGGGCAAGTGAGAGATTGATTGACATTTGAGCCCAATAGAATGGCGATGTTACAGGTACAGTAAGTTCTGTGCTGATCTTTGACCTTATTTATTTTTAAAAATGAAATAATATAAAAGTTAAAATAAAATAAAATATTATTATAAAATATATTTTTAATATTAATTTTATATGAAGATTTGAAAAAATAGTATAAAAATTTGAAATGATTAAATTTTTTATTATAGTTTATATAAAAATTTAAAAAAATATAATGATAAATTTGAGATATGTTTAAATTTTTTGTCTTATCGTTTATAAACAAATAAGGGTTGAGCACGAGATAACAATCATAAGTTGAGAGAAAGACTAATGTCTTGGTCCTGCAATTTAGAAGAAATGAGATATTTTGTTAAAATTAAATAAAATAATTTTAATTTTTTATTTTTAAATTACAAAAAATTAAATTATTTAATATATTCAATGTAGAAATATAAAAAAATTATAATAATTATATGAGATGAAATAAGATAATTTGATTTTATATAATAAATCCAACTCTCACATTTTGAACACTCAATTTGAAACAAGGGCCAAGATCCTTTAGATCATATAGTCTCTATGAGAGAACAAGGTTTTGAACGCCCCACCCTAGGTCCTAAATCAAACGAAAAAAAGAATGAAACACAGGACGGGCAAGCGCACACACAAACACACATTTTCAGCGAAGTTAGCAAACTAGAGGAAAATACAACTCAAATACAAAGATGCATATATTTTTACACACGGGATGCACGCACATATACATATTAAAAGAAATCTTCAAATGAGATGGATCAAAAATGTTGTTGAACATGTGCTGCAAGTATGATGAATAGTAGAAAATAATCAAAAGAGAAAATAAAATAAAATAAAATAACATAAAAATTTAACGTGATTCAACAATATGTCTACATTTACAAGAGCGAGCAATAGAAATTTTACTATATTGAAAAATAGGATTACATCATGTATTTATACCAATCTTAACCGGCATCTACCTACTTTCTTTGCACACGTATCTCACTTAATATGAGCCACATAATTCAATAGTTCATATTTACAATACTCAAGTCATTAACTTTGTGGAAAAATAAAGTACATTAGCTCAATCAAATTGATTGTTAGAACATAGAACATCTTATGGTTGAACTAATATGTGCTTGAAACAACTTCAAATATCCCGTGTAAGCATAATTCTATAGATTTTGAAAAAGCTTGAGTTTCTTAATTACACTCATCTATACTACTGTACATCCAAACCTTTACAAATACAAAAGGGTGGCATTCCAAGGTCATCCTACGCAGCACTCCAACTTTACAAGCCAAACATGACATGATTTTGTTCTCTAAAGAATATCTCTTAATTCTTTTTTTTTTTATATATAAGAAGAGTGAAAAATAAAAAGAATATCTCTTAATTCTATAAATATTTTCCTTAGAGGAAATGGTAAGTATCACTAGACCACAAGGTTATTGGTAATATCACATGGTCATGAAACAAAAAGATATCATATGCCCATTTGATACTACCATACATAATTTGGCCAAACTTCATCAATTACATGGTCATGAAACAAAAATATAATCAGAACCTATTGCGCACCTAATTCCTCCAAAAAGACTGATTCGATGGGATAAAACTAGCTGAAGCATCACTCCAAAATGGAACTTGAGTTCAAATGACAGTTGCAACTGCAAAATTGATGCATGCCAAGGATAAAACCACAGAATAATGCAAAGCCTAAGGCTAAAAAACATATCCGGTACACTTCTAGAAATAGGAACCCAATCTAAAGAAAGCTAAAGTCCCAACAGTTGTCTATGAATGCAAGACTCATCAACATTATCAAGCCCTGTTAAGCTTAATAGTTTACTATAGCACCAGATTCTTACTATTACATTTCTTAAAAATGGAATTGCTAACAATCAACAGTGCCAAGCACAAACAGATTGGCCCAACAAGTTAATGCATGCTAGTTTCTTGATACCAAACACAATAAATCCAACCAACATTGTGTTTAAAAGAACATATTATATATTAACAAGCGGTACTCACCACTCACCAGTGGTTTCAAAGTCCCACATGCCCAACTCAAAAACAAAATGCAAGAAAAGATGAAGCACCAGGGTCTTCTCACCTAATTGAAAAACAAAGATATATCTCTGGCCACGAATGGGAAACCAAATAATTGATCACAATTAGACGAAGCTATTAATGGTAGGCATTATGAGACCTATAATCTCTCGTACTGTTATCCCCAAAGACAAAGTGTTCCTCAAGTACTCAACATGAAAACTTACACAAGTGAAGATGCTTAGACGATAAACAGACTAAAAATACAGAAACAACCACACATATCAAAGCAAACCAATAATCAAGTCTTTGATAAAGAAGCAAAAGTGACAGAGCATGCAAATGGAGAAAAAAAACCAAAACAAGAAGACCAATTAAAACTTAAACTTCTTGCGCAACACTACTTTTAACTCGGAGAATTAAGCCATAGCATATTAGGAGGACCAAATCAATTCAACGCAAAGCCTTCCCTTTCCAGCATTACATCTAAATTCAGTGTCTGCATTTGAAATGAAAACAAAAATAAATAGCCGCATTGAAGAATTCAACCCGCAGCATCAAGTCCGGAACAAGCAATACTGAGATTTTTAGTAAAGATCACTCAAAGTTACTGATTAATGGAGTAATCACAACTAACTGAAATTAATTCCCAATCCAAGCAGCAATTAGAACTAGAAATACTCGGAATATAATTGAAATCGGCACTGGATCTGCAATTATAGATCTAAAATTGGAAGTTTTGGATGAATTTATTATCATTTTTCAGTTCTGTCTAAGAAATATTTTTTTCCTTTTTTCACATAAAAACCAACTACAAATAAAAATCGCTCTACAAGATGAAAATTCCTCAGTAACCTCCACAAAGTGAGCTAAAACTACTTCATTTTCAATGAGCGGCGACAACATCATTACTGAACGGGTCGACGACCGGATCGGGCGTGTCCGGGACCGGGCTGGGGTTCAGGAACAAGACGGACTTGGCTGCCACGAGCTTCTTCCTCTGCGGGCAACGCGGACCGTAGACCCTGCTGGAAAAGCAAGGGATGCCGTCGCCCACGTTAACCGGGAGTTGTTGACTGCCATTGCTCGAAGATGGGGATGACGGCGGGGTCGAGCGGTGGATGGAGATCTGGGAAGAGGAGGAGATCGAGTAAAGCAAACTGACTCGATGAGTACGAGCGCTGATTCGCGAGTCACGGATTTGAGCGAGCATGCCGGGTTTAAGATACTTGTGGAATGGCTCGGACCGGCTTGGAGATAAGACGGATTTGGAAGAGGCTCTGATCCTCCGGTTCATGGCAAAAAGCGAGAGAGAAGAGATTCGAGTTTTGAGAGAGAGAGCCGATGAGATAGGGTTTGAGAGTTGATAGAGAGATAGTGATGGAATCAGGAATGGAAGTAGGGTTTTTAACGAGGGGAGGCAGGGCGCAAGAGGGGCGGGCGGGCGGGAAAGAAATGGAGGGAGGAAGGGTTAAGGTTGGGGGGAGGGTGGGGGTTTGAAAGAGAGTGAGGGGCGGGATAAAATCTTCGCTGACCTACTTTTTCGCATGGGGTCGACGCGTGGTTTGTTGTGGTCCCTTTTCCTGCGCAAGTTCATTACGTCAGCATTTAGCTTCAGAAATTTTTAAAAAATTGAAAAATTTTATTAACTGCTCTCATTATTTAATTTATTTTCTGACGTAATAATACTTATAAAAAAAATTAGAAAATAGATATTCAAAATAAAATGTCACTCTAAAACATTAAAAAAAAAAGAGATTAAAATCTTAGATTTTTTGTACTATTTTTTTTATTATTTTTTTAATAAATTACGTAGCACCACATTATACATTATAATATCACTTCAAGAAATCAATTGAATAATATAAATTATGGGACATATAATAACATTGTCTTATTAATTTATTATCATCAAATAATGTATTTTATTAATAATATTTAATTACATCATTTTATTATAGCACGGGAGTATTATGTCATGAGCCTTTAAATGCATTTATGTGATACTATTATAGAATATTATGTTAGTAGAAAATAGTGATCATATAGAATAAATTTTTAATGGCATGTTATTTTTATAAGAGCATATAAATATCACATATTTTAAAATATTGATAACATATTTATATGCATAAATACCGTTCCAATCTCCCACAACTTAATACCTCCTTTCTTATTATTCTTTCTCAACCAATTAATTATAGAATCATTAGAGCCAACATTGTCTATCATAATTGTAAAATTATATCAATTTGAGGTATAATTTTCTGATTTTAGTTATATTTTAGAACTAAACCAATATATATTCATTTTAAGAATTGACAAATCGATATCAGATTGATTTATCATCAAAATCAAATTTTTATTTTATTTTATTAGTTCTTGTCTGATTTTTTTTATGTATTTTTAATAACAAATTTTATATGAATATATGTAATTAAATGCGTAGAAATGTATTTATATTAATAACTTGATATTAATGTTCATGTTTAAGATTAATGGCTTATTTGGATACCAAAAACATCTCAACTTATCTCATATCATCTTTTTATTATAATTTTTATATATTTTCATACAAAATATAATAAATAATTCCACTTTATCAAATTCAAAATGATAATAATAATATTAAAAGAAATATATATTATAATAATATTTATTCAACTTTTAATTTTCATTTAAAACTATCTTATTTCATCTAACTATCTAAACCAACTCTGAAATTTTATATTATATTAATTTTATTATTTTATTCTCCAAAATTAAAATTTATATGTTATATCAAATATTATAAGTTATATTAAGATTTATAAAATTAATTTTATGTTATATAAAATTTTATATTAATTTTGCGTTATTAGATTATTAGAATTAAATAATAAGATTTTAAAATTTGATTATATTAATTACCCACATTTAGCATATAATATATGAATCGGTCTGGTCCGATGTTATAAAAAGCAAAATCAGATGCACACCAATTCAATTACCAATTCAATTGCAAAATTGGAATTGATACTGGATCAAACCGATCTTATACCAAACAAACACGCCAGTTCAGTCAGGTTCATTAGTTTTTTTTTTTTTTTAATCTTTTTTCAATCCTAAAATCAATACATCAATCAATTAAAAGCATCTATTCTCTACTCCCTCCCAATAATTGTCCCTTTGTGATCAAGAATATGAGTATATAAAATTATTTGTTTATGCAACTTTCAACTACTATTAATAAAATAAGTTGTGACACACATAATTAATATAATTAATGTGAATTGTGACTACATATTTAGGTTTAGGGCTGTGCACCAATTTTGTCAAAGTTGATATCCAAGAATTTGACTCTGATTTAATCCAAATTCAAATTCAATTCCAACTACAAAAAATTCAAACTCTGCTTAGAACATTTTTATTGGCTTAACCAAGTGAGAATGATGTCAAAATTTTGGATAATTTGTGTCAAAAAAACTCCACATTAGATTGGGTATATCTAAAATAATTTGAATCTCATCTTAAATGATTGGCCAACCAAACATTTTAAAATATTAGTTTCTCAATTTTTGCTTTTTAATATTAAATGACTTTTGAAAATATAATTTTTTAATATTAATTGAATTAGAATATAATTAGTATTAACATTAAATTGGTAGAATAACAAAATGTTATGAAAATAAATTAAATAAAAAAATATATAAATTTAATAATATTTATTATTATATAAAAAGTGAAAGGCTAATCTAATGTGATGATTGAATTTAAATGAAAGAGACAAATGTAAAAAAATGTTATATTAGCTCATTTTTGAAAATGCATTTGATCAATTTAATGAAAATGCTTTTAAGTTCGATTTTGTTAAAACAAAGTTGAAGTCAAAACAAGGTTGGATTTGGACCTTTTTATAGGCCACAAAAGTCCTTGCATTTGGGCGCTGATAGCCGGCTCCATGTTTAAACTAGATTTTACCAAGTACTAAATCATTTTTTTGGGGGGTTTTAAGTTTTAAAATTACTAAAAGTGTTTAAAATAATTATATATGAAGAAATATAAAGTATAACTAAAAAAATGTTTTAAATACCATATTGGTGGGTGTACCAATCAAGATACTGAAACGAAATATTTTGATATCAGTATCGTTTCGTATACCGTTTCTGAATAGTTTATATATATATATATAAATTATATTTTAAAATAATAGTCAATATATAAATAAATTATATATATAAATATATAAATATATAAATATATAAATAGTCTTGTCTAAGTTTGGGTAAAAAGATAACAATAAATAAAATAAAATAAAATGATAAAAGGTCAAAATCAAGTACGACTGAAATATAAGTTGAAATATCGATTAGTACGACCAAAATATCTGTTGAAATGAAATAACATTTTTTTTATACCAGACTAAGGTCAGTATAGTACAAAATTAAAAAATATGACTAAAAATCTTTCATATGCCATGCAGACCTAAAAACAAGAAATTTAAATATATAATATTATACCATTAATTTTGACTATCCTTCATGTACTATTTTTCATATTAAAGTCTTAGACTCCCAAAGCAACTTATAAAATAAAATGATTATAACACAACTACTAGTTCCACCATGGTTCCATCTAGCCATGCTGACTCCCAAGTCCTCTATTAACGAGTAACAACAATCATGAATCACCATGATCTAAAGTCCATCCAATCACCTACTACTTAATAAATTACAAATAAAAAACACAACATTGCCATGTCAAAGACAAGCAGAATATTGTTTCTATGTACAACCAACAACTAACAACCAACAAAACCAAAATAACACAAATTGAAATCAATAAAACATGATCAACAAGATAAAAAGAGGCAGTCATTGCTTATGTCCAAGTTCAATTTCATTCCATTCCAAAATTCATTTCATTTACTTATAAAACGGGAGCATTTCAATGAGGACTGCAATGCAGTCCACGAAATATGAAATGTAAAAAGAATTATTCTTATTTTAAATTTTATATCCTTGCACTGAATCTACATAAAAAGAAAAGAGCAAGTTCAAAAGGTTGCTACATAAAAAATAAAAAATAAAAAAGGAAAAGAAAAAAATGATAAAAAGGGATAAATTTTGGAATTGGCTATTTGATATACTTTGCAGGTTGAAATTTGATATATCATCCTTATCATATTGTTCTCTTATTTTTTAATTACTATTTTTCTTATTTCTTAATTGCTATTTCCCTTGTTTTCTAATGTTATTTTCTTTATTTCATAATTGTTATTTTTCTTGTTTCCTAAATTGCTATTTTCCTTGTTTTATAATATTTGATTCCATTTTCTTGCTCCTTGAATCTATTAGTAGTTGAAATAATACAAGGTTTTATCTTAATTTAGTTCAACTAGTTCTTAAAAAACTTAAAAGTAAAAACAAGTGAGGTAAAATGCAAGGGGTGAGACTAGTATCAAAAAAGTCAAAAGAGTGAAACACGAGTGAAGTGATATTATTTGAGCGTAGGGAGTGTGTGATGTTTTATTACTAACATTTTTGTTTTGTAACATATTAAAAATGTCTCATAAAAGTGACTTAACACCTAAGGAGAAGGCGGATAACTAATTCCTTTTGTTGTAGGCCATGCAACAACAGTTTGAACGATTAAATTTGGTATTGGGGGAAGTGAGGGATATGATAGATTAGCAAGATGTAATGATTAGAAATCTACAAGGTAGGCAAAATAGGAGGAAATGCGAGTCTAGCGTTGAAAATGAGTATGAGAACAAAAAAGATGACGAGGATGAGGAAGACATAGCATTTGATATTAGAATGGATGAAAATGACAGACCTAGAGGAGATAGGCGTATAAGAGGATCTAGGAGAAATTCAAGGGGTTGAGATGAGATAAATAAGAATCTTAAGAGCATTAAAATAAAAATACGATATTTCCAATGTAGGAATGATCATAAAGCCTATTTAAATAGAAAGAAAAAAATAGAGTTATTTTTTATTGTCACAATTATTCGCAAGAGAATAAGAAGAAATTGGTGGTAATTGAGTTCGGTGGTTGTGAAATTATTTGGTAGGATCAATTAGTGACTAATAAGAGGAGGGATCATGAGAGACCTATAGAAATGTGGTGTCAATTGAAATCTCTCATGAGTCATAGATTATAACTAGCCATTACTATAGAGATCCTTTCCAAAAATTACAAAATCTTATACAAGGGTCTAAGACGGTAGAGGGTTACCGTAAGAAGATGGGAGTGACTATGGTTCTGGCTAATGTAGAGGAGGATCAGGACACTAGAATGGCTAAATTTTTTATCTGGTTTGAATATAGACATAACCAATGTAGTTGAGTTACAACATTATGTTGAGATAAAAGACATGGTACACATGGCTATGAAGGTGAAGAGGTAGTTAGAAAGAAATGGAGTAACAAGGTATGATTCAGTTTCTAGTACTCATTTACAACCAAAGTGGAATAGAAATAACCAAATTGTGGTAAAGGAAAAGGCCAAACCACCTAAGGGAAAAGATGAGGGAACTAGTAAGAGTAATCTAAGGTAAATTTCCAACTTTTAAGGAATAGAGATATTAAATATTTCAAATGTTTGGGTTAAGGGCATATTGCATCTCAATGTCCAAACAAGCGGGTGATGGTTATGCATGACAATGGGGAGGTAATGATCGAGAGTGAGGATGATAGTGATAATGATGGAGTGGAATATCCTGCAGAAGGTGAGTTTCTTGTTGTTAGGCATGCTCTCGATATGCAAATTAAAGTACATGATATGGAGCAGCAGAGATAGAATATATTTCATACTAGATGCTATGTAAACAATAATGTGTGTAGTATAATTATAGATGAGGGAAGTTGCACCAATATAGCTAGTACCATCCTAATTGAGAAGATAAGTTTACCTTTATTAAAGCACCCTAAACTTTATAAGTTATAGTGATTGAATGAATGTGGGGAGATCAAGGTTAATAAGCAGATTTTGGTGGCTCTCACCATTGGGAGGTATAGTGACGAAGTTCTTTGTGATGTAATTCTTATGCATGCTGGCCATATTCTATTGGGGAGGCTGTCAAAATATGATAGGAGGGTAATTTATGATGGGTTTAGGAATATGTATAGCTTTGTAAACGATGAAAAAGCAATCAAACTTACTTCCTTAACCCAAAAACAGGTCTATAAGGACCAACTGAAGATGAAAAGTGAGATTAATTAAAAAAGAAAAAGTGAGGTTGAAACACAAGAGAGAAAAATTAGAGAAAAGAAAAATAAGAGTGAGTTTGAAACTTTACGTAAAAGAAATAGAGAGTTGGCTGAGAATAAAGAAAGAGAATAGAACCACGAGAGAAAAAAGAAAGAGAGTCTTGCAAAGAAAAAAGGAAAAAAAAATTGAGTTTTTATGCAAAAATGAATAAAGTTAAGAGAACCTTTTAGCAGATCAATCCATGATCTTGTTTGTTTATAAAGAATCTTATCTTAATTTTGATGACACCAGCCAATCTTTTCTTAATTTAGCTATTCTTTTGTTGTAATAGTTTGAGAATGTATTTTTAAAGGAAATGCTTATTAAGTTGCCGCCCATTAAAGGCATTGATCATCAAAATGATTTTGACCTGGAGTTGTTATTCCAAACCAATCAGCCTATAGGAGTAATTTGGAAAAAACAAATAAACTTCAAAGGCAAGTTGAAGATTTGATCAACAAAAAGTATGTGAAAGAGAGCATGAACCCATGTGCAGTATCAGTGCCATTAGTACCAAAGAAGGATGAGATTTGGAAAATATGCGTTGATTGCAAAGCAATCAATAATATTATGATAAAATATCATCATCACATTCCTAGATTAGACGATATGCTTGATGAATTGCATAGTTCATATATTTTCAATGAAATAGATATTAAAAGTGGATACATCAGATTAGAATGAAAGAGGGTGATGGATGAAAAACTACTTTTAAGACTAAATATGGACTTGATTAATGTTTGGTAATGCCATTTGAACTCACAAATGCGCGTAGTACTTTCATGAGATTAATGAACATTCTTTTATACGCGTTTATAGGCAAATTTTTAGTCGTTTATTTTGATAATATCCTAGTGTACAACAATGACTTGGATGAACATATTGAGCATTTCAGGTTTGTGTTCGATGTGTTGAGAGTTAACAAGTTGTAAGCTAATTTTAAGAAATGTGCATTTTGAATGAAAAAAGTTATTTTTCTTGATTATGTTATTGGTACAAAAAGTATTAAGGTGGGTGAAGAGAAAATCAATGTCATCAAGGAGAAGCAAACGCCTAAAAGTATCATTAAGGTAAGAAGCTTTCATAGTTTAGCTAGCTTTTATAGACATTTTGTTAAGGATTTTAACACCATTGTTACATCACTCACTGAAATAATTAAAAATAGTTTTGGATTCCATTGGAGCCTAGCGAATGCATTTGCTACAATTAAAGAAAGGTTTTGTTATGCACCTATGTTAGCATTACCTAACATAACCTTCTTCAGTGAGAAGTTAAGTGGGGCAACCCTAAATTACCCCACTTACGATAAAGAACTTTAAGTATTTGTTGGTGTTTTAATGACGTGGCATCACTACCTTTGGCCTAAGGAGTTTGTGATCCACATCAATCATGAATCATTGAGGATCTCAAGTGTCAAAGTAAATTGAATAAGAGACATACTAGATGGATGAAATACATCGAGAATTTTCTTTATATCATTTGTTTCAAGAAATGTAAGGAGAACATTGTTGCTAACGCTTTATCCTAAAAGTATGTACTTCTTACTTCTTTGAGTGCCAAAATGTTGAGTTTGAATATGTAAAATACGTGTATGTCAATGACGCTGATTTTTCTGATGTGTATATGGCATGTGACAAAGCAACATTTGGTAAGCTTTTTAAGCATAATGGATATTTGTTTACAAAACATAAATTGTGTATGCCAAATTATTCAATGCGTGAATTATTATGTGTGAGACACATGGTGGGAGATTAATGAGAAACTTTGGTGTAAGGAAAACCTTGAAAACTTTACATGAACATTTCTTTTGGCATTAGGATGAGAGAAGACGTCATTCGAATATGTGGTAGATGCATTATATGTAGAAATGCCAAATTTAAGGTTTTACCACATGGATTGTATACACCCTTACCCGTTCCTAATGAACCATGGGTAAACATATCTATCGACATTACTTTGGGATTGCCTAGGAAAAAAAGGGGTAGAAATTCTTTTATTTTTTTTGTAGTTAACAGATTTCATAAAATGATACATTTCATTCCATACCATAAAACAAACAATACCACAAATATAGTTGATTTGTTTTTCAAGAAAATAGTGTGACTCCATGGTGTACCTAAGAGTATGATTTTTGATAGGGATGTTAAATCCCTTAACTATTTTTGGAAAGTTTTATGAGAAAAACTAGGTATCATTTTATATTCCACTACTGTCATCCAAAGACTGAGCAGTTAACAAGATTTTAACTCAACTTTTACATATTATCATTCAAAAGAATTTAAAAACTTGGGAGGATTTTTTGTCATTTATAGAGTTTGTATATAATAGGACTATACATGCTACTATTTCTTATTCTCCATTGAAATTGTTTATGGTTGTAATCTACTTACTTTTTAGATTTGATACATTTACCAGTTGATGAAAGGAGTAGCTTGAGTGGACAATATAAAGGTGAATTGGTGAAATCAGTTTATGAGAGGGTATGATTTCAAATTGCACAGAAGAATGAAAAGTTTACTTCTCAAGCCAAAAAGGGCGAAGGCATGTCATCGTTGAATAAGGAAATTGAGTTTGGGTTCACATGCGTAAAAAAATATTTTTGGCTCATAGAAGAACTAAATTGCATCCTCGAGGAGATGGACCTTTCCAAATTCTTAAGAAAATTAATGATATTACTTATAAAGTGTCAACGCCCCCAGCCTACGCTTGGAATCGAATGTAAACTAAAGTGTTAGGGACATGTAATATAAGGCTATATACTCATTGTTCATGTAAGAAATAAATGCATATACCTAACTTACTAGCAATATGAAATAATTATCACAATAGAATAAGGCCAAATTGAAAAGAATAGGCAAGAATTTAAATCTTCCTAATCATCACATGGTAAAACTAAAATAAAACTCTTAACGAAAACTTTATACAACATAACGTCACAAAGTATCAAGTCCAACTTGAGACCAAATCCCCAAAACATAAGAGATATACAAATTCTTTCAACTTTACAAAACATAACATAGTCCAACACTAGCAAGGAAAAGACCATTTTACCACTCCCTAAATCGGGAGTTCCTTCTTCACCTCTTTATAACCGGGTCCAAAACAGAAATGGCCCAAATTCAGACTGTGTTCCCACTGAACACTTATCCCTGTTGACGACACATAGATGCCATCGAGGGATAAAGAGTCGTCTGAACTCAAAACAAGACAACACCCAATGGGTCGCCGGTCTTCTGACGACCTAGGTTCGTTCCACCTCATCTCATTTAGGAGTCAATCATACCAAAAGCGGGCCACTTTGTCAAATAGAGAGTACTATGTTAGGCCCTCAAGAGTTCGAGGAGTCTCTTGAGGAAACTGGCTCTTGGGATCTATTTATGCTTGCAACCATATCTATCATCCCAAAATGAATGATAGTTGAAAATTAAAAAAGTGAGATTTCGAGAAATCTCAGTAAGTACACAATTAACATAACAAAAATATCATAGGCATATATAGATAAACACAAAAATAGATGTACGTGTCATGAACATAAGACTTATGACATGACTTCTGCACATGAGTTTTCCTAAAAAGACTTTCATGTTTCTTTGAATTTTTTTGACACGCATTCAAAACTTTTCGTAAACTTCTTGTTCATATCATTCTTAGGTTCATAACATTTCTTGTCATGAATTTTTCATATAACATGCTGGATACCTCACGGCTCCTCTATGCACCGTGCATTCCCTACTAGTTATTGCATCACACTACGACTACTTTAGTTGAGATGATTATCATAATCATATTCTTAACAACAGTTTGAATCGCCTTTACCGTCCTTAGCACTCACTAGCTTTAGATGCGACCTCACTGTAGAATTCTTTAATAGGAACCATTCAAGGTCTATTGACTATTCTTTATCGACTCAAGGATTTCACTCGACTTTAGTCACTCCTAAATAAACAAAGAGCTCTACTGGGACAATACCTCGTCCCAACCTTTGGGATTCTTATAAAAAGTTCTTAATTCATTTTCTTTTGAAAAACATGATGACCTAAAGGATATAGAACTCATGGTTTGAATGGACATGCACGAGACATATGACTTATTATGCAAAACATATAGTTCATGAAACATATGAAATATACACTTCCAAAATCATATCTTGGTCATGCTACCTCATGCAAACTTAACTATACTTCAAGAAAAACATATTCATTCAATCTAAAGGAAGACGATCAACACAACTCTAACCCAAAAAGGGATATGCTGAGACATGCAAGGGATTCAAAACCTAGTTTTCATTCTCTTTTCTTTCATCAACTAATGCATTTCCTTAGAGAAATAAAATAAACTAATCAACAAACCATAAGGGGTCTTGGCCGAAACCCTAGATGCTTATAGACTTCAATTTTCTGTTGTCAACTTTCACTAAACAAGACTCACATCTTATTTCATGCATATACCTAAAATTATACACCAAGAAAATCAATAGTTTTTAAGTGCTTCAACCACTCGAGAAATTAAATTAGGATCATATCATCAACCAAGAGATTAACACCTAAAGTTTTTCTTCAAAAATTCATTATGGCCGAAATATAAAAGTCCTGAAGAATGCATGGCTTGATTTAACCCTAGCCGAAAATCACCAAAATATACTCCTTATGTTCATTCATCAAATATTCTTTACATTTCATTAAGTATTCTTTAAATTAAAACCTAAGGTATAACCTTAGAAAATCATAGAGAAAATATAAGACAATAATCTATTAAGCAAGTAAAATGATAATGTAAATCAACCAACAACAACAAGTTCACTTAATATATACAAATAATGCTAATATTAGATTAAGAGTGCACTGACAAAAACTCCAAGAATAGGGTAAGGAAATCTTCCGAAATAGATGATTCCACAAAAATTCTTAAAGAAAACACTCAAATTTGCTAGGAAAAAGATTGTTTGGATGGTAAGAAAGTGTGAAAAAAAATAGAGAGAGCGGAGAGAATGGCTTGGCCAAAACTTTTGGAGGGAGATGAGACAAATATGAAGGGAAAAAGGCACACACATGAGTTGGCCATGAGTTGTCCTAGTACCTAAAGCACTCCACCTTACCTAGAGCTTGATTGACACTTGAAGATAATCGATACAAAAGCATGATTGACACAAGAGAAACTTCTACCCCAAGTGATGTTATAGTGCCTATAGATGTCGACGCCCCAACCCACGCTTGGGATCGCACATGAATAGAAGCGTCGGGAATGAGCAACGCAAGGAAGTTCACCCCTTGTCATATCATACGTGTACGTTTTTTTTTAAATGTTAAAGAAAGATTCTCGCAACGAAAGAAAAAGGTCAAGCATTCTATAATATGCATCACATGGTTACGCTATGGATCCCAAACATAATATCATACATAGTCCAAATTCAAAATTTACATAACTTTGTCCAAGTAATCAAAATAGTACTTTCCACAAGCGGGAAGACTTTACCAAATACATAAATAAAGGGCATCACAAAATAAAATGGGTCTTAACACTGCCCATAGAATTTAACTGACGGGTTCCTTTTTCATCTTCTTAAGGTTTGGGCCCTAGCGAAGCCGATTCAAGTCTAGGCTAGGCCATACCTCACATATCGCCCTAGAGGGCGGTTCAAAAATACTTCCCAAGTGAAGGGACCCATCAATCCCTAATACTAAACAACATCCCGTAGGGTATAGACCGACCGAACTGTACATTGTCATTTTTAGTGACTCCACCTCCCACTGACCCGAGAGGTTCAGAGTCACTAGCCCTTTAAGGGCGGCCTCAATCGGGTCCCTGAGGATCCAAGGTGTCATCACGGGGGTCGTATTCGGTTAAGTCATCCTTACCTGCAATTACTTCTATCGTTCCCAAGAGGGAAGGATAATAAGGACATAAAAAGGGGGTGAGATTTTGGGAGAAATCTCAACAAGTATATCTACACTTTAACGAAAGCATTTCAAGCATATAGTCAAGTGAATAACAAACAAATTTATTACGTATGCATTAACATGGGACTCATGCTTAGACCGATGCACATGCTCGTGACAAAAATTCATCTTTCCCATCTTTTTCTTAATTTTTAAAGCATACTCATTCAAAATCACGTAGCCAAAAATTTCTTAAATGCAGATTCTTTCAAAGGGACACTTTATTCAAAAACTTTCGTCTTTTCTTATCTTAGGCGCCACTTATCATATCATATATGGCCCGAAAACCCTTTTTTTCGTCATGACTTCATATTTTTGGACACTTTACAGTTCTCCTATGCACTGTGTGCTCCCCGCTAGTTACCGTCACACCTAACGACCAAGTCAACCTAGGTGAATACGTTTCGTGCCCTTTCGCGCTTTTCATCACTCGAGAATTTCTTTTCGAGCAACTGCAAACTTATCAGATAGTGAAGTTGAAGCCAACACCGCTTTTATGGCACCCACTAGCATTAGGTGTGACCACGCTCTGGACACCTTTTGGAGCTATACATGGTCCGCCGACTGTTTTTCGTCGACCTAGAGGTTTTCACTTAATTTAGACACTCCTGAGTGAATAGAGAGTTCCACTAGGACACTTTTCCGTCCCAGCCTTTGGGGTTCTTCTAAAACTTTAATTCATTTCTTTCGAAAGCATTCTTAACTCAAAATATGGATTTTCGTGCTTATGCATGGGACATGCAACTTCTGACTTTGTGAATGCAAAACTCGAGGCAAACTCGAGTACAGACATTTGGTTTTTTTTTTCTTTCAAAACCTTATTCTTCTAAACTCATACTTATGTGAAAACACTTAAACAAGTGCATTAGGGTGAATAAGGTGCTCGGCCTCCACTCCTAGGGTTTGGGCCGAGACCTACTTTGTCTCCCATTGATGTTCTCTTCTTCCATTGACTTTCCAAACACCATCTAGCCCTAGATCAATATCTAAAACAATTTTCCTAACCTTACAAGTGGGCGAACCCGAAACCTATAGCCCTTAAGTTTTGTGTTTTCTTTTCTTAGTTCTTCAAAGCTAGAGTCCTACTAAAAATACTCTATGTGAAACCAAATCCATACATATATTTCTACTTCTCCAAATATTCAAACATGAATATTAAATAAAGAGGGAATTAAAACTTCAAGATTTCCACTTCAATAAAATAATAAAATCCTCCAAAATATTACTCCACAAGCATGCATTTTTTTTGTTGTAACCATCAAGCAATAATAATATCAATATCTTCCAAGATCAACATAACTAGTTTCCATCAATACTTTATACATGTTTATCCTAGCATGTCATTTCAATAGGCAAGATGTTTACAACTAAAATCAAGATGCTTCTTCAAATAACATATATGCATATATCCCATATTCCCCAATACTCAACTAATCCAACATCTTCATGCTTACATGCTTTTCCTCATCAAACCATCAAGATCATCAATTATCACATAACCTTTTATTCAAGAGGATCATAGGTTCTACACATGGATTCTAACCCCAAATTAGCATTTCTACCAGTAAGGTTTCATCATGGCAAATACAAAGCAAGTAACCAAACAATACAAGCATATATAAGCATTTTCAAGCATGTTCAAACACATTCACTTAAAGATATACTAAAAATGCTAAAGACAAAGTAAAGATAAAATTAACAATCTTCCTAACTAGCTTATAAGAGTTCTGAAAACAAAAGAAATACTTTATTAGAACATGCTAAGAATTTACCATTTTTAATAGAAAATGTTTTCTTTTTGAAAGCATGAACAGAGGGTTCTTCCTTATGCTTCTAGGTTTCATCTTAAAGTAACTAAGTTACTTACCTCTTCTAGGTTTCCTCCTCCTTCCAAAATCACTATATTCTTCTCTTTCTAAGTTTGGAGTGTTTAGATGTTTAGGTGGTGAAAAGAAGTGAAGCAAAGTGGAGGGAATGGGGAGTAGTTGCCGTGAGGTGCAAAGTGAGTGGAGTGTATGTGTGTGTCCGAAATGAGCAAACCAAATGGGTGAGGAAACAAGGCCATTCGGCCAAGGCATCTTGCTAAGCTTCTAGGCCACTCATTACCCTAGGTTTGGGTGACATGTGATGGGCTTGAAAGACCTTTGAGTGACTCCCATCACTTGATCACATTAACCCTAATCTCGCTCATCCTAGGTTGAAGATTTGCTCCTTCTTTCTCTCCTCATGGACGGCCTCTCTCTCAAGGGTTCCAACCCCTTTCCATCATCTCACATCACTTCTTGTCTTCCCAACAGTCATCTCATATGTCATTCCAAAGGATTTGAGGATCCCTTTTTAGGAGAATGCACTAGAGGGGTTTCAGACCCCATGGCCTCATCCGAATCCTCTGTTCTTCTCACTCTCATCTCCCTTTTTGTCACATGCTCTTTCCATCAACCAATCACTTCACCTCTTACACAATCTTGTCTTATCACTCTTACACAAATCTATAACTTAGATTTTGTGGCAAAAGAATGTCAAATAAGGGGAGGGGAGCTATAGCCATACCCGAAACCCTCATTTCCTTTCCTCCCACTTTTTGATCCATCAACTCACATCTCATGTCATCTTTTTCTTACACCCTCTCACATATCAAGTCTTATTCAATCTTACACAAATCTTACATGTACCTTCCATCTAGATTTGAAAATGTTTTGGTGAGAAAACCCTAAGGCCATTCGGCCATAGCCCCACCGAAACTCCTCTTTCTTTTCTCATCTCCAAATCTTTTCAAATCCTACTTCATCATTTTACTAGATATGGTAGGATCCCATGTTGATATTATTTGGCAAAATTTTATGCCTCACGCACTTATCTAGGTAGGAAAAGATGGAAAGATTCCACTCTTGTCATCTCTTTTCTTTCTCTAACCAAAACAACTACTCACTAGCTCCCCTACTAACATTTTCTTTTCTTAACTACTAGTCTTGATTCAACTTACTAAACTTCTCCTAACTTGACATGTGTCATCAAGCATGGGCTTGGGTTCACTAGTGGACTTCCTCTCATGGACGTATGGGCTTGTCTTTCTCCCACTTAGGCCAAAGCTTTTGTCATGGCCTTAAGGTCTTAAACTCCTAAGTCCACCTTTTTAAGGCTTTATCCACCAAATTGCCTAAGTCACTTAACTCTACATATATAATTAAGTTTATGCAATGTAGGGGAAATTCAGGGTCGTCACAATAGAAGCACACAAATGTTTTGGTTTTCCCCCAAAGCACTACCCCATTCGAAACTCACAAGGAATGAAATCCATATCTTGCTTGCATATCCCCTAAATTGTCATTTGTCAATTCATTTCTCAAAGATCTTACTTGCATAATCTAACTTGTCTCTTGTCAAAGATTTGAGTTTGTATGGAAAAACTAAAAAGAAAGGGTCAGCTCCCCCTCCTTCCATCCAAATCGAAGCTCTCTCTCTCATAGGATAGAAGATCTCCTTTACTTGAGTATCAAACTTGTCACTTGTCATATATTTTCCAAGAAATCTCTCATAACTTGATCTTCCTCAAACCATACCTTTTCCTTTTTCCAAAAACCTTCTTTTTTGGAAATCCATAAATGTGAACTTCTTAGTGTGTCATGTGTCCCAAAAGATCTCACAATATCCTAGGTAATAATCTCCTAATGCATGGCCAGCCACTACTCTTCTCATGGGCTTTAAGGCCTTGTTTCCACTCTTGGGCCAATTCATTTATACCTTATATGAGAAAAAGGCCTAGGTTTGATCCACACATCTCTAAATAAAGAATAAAAAAAATCAATTCCAAGCATGAACAAGAAACCAATAGAAAAAAAAATTGGCTTGTCACAGAAAGTGGATCTTTCAGGTAAGTATAATGTCTCTGCTACTTTCGATATTTCTGATATTTCTCCCTTTGATATAGGTGAAGATTCGAGGTCAAATCCTTTTAAAGAGATGGAGAATGATGGGCACCATGGTGGATCGAGTTTTAAAGATCTCTTACAAGTTCTAAATGGGTCAATCACAAGGTCAAAAGTTAAGAAAATCAAGGAAGTAATTGAAAAACTTGGGCAATCCACTTGGACCGAGTTTTTAAATCCATCGAGCAAGACCCCAACATTCAAGATGAATTTGAAAGAAGAAGAACTAGCTTTAATCCATATGGTATAAGTCACAGAGGAGGGCGACATAGCCTAGTGGTTTAGTGAACACTTTTATTTCAATAAGCATAAGCGTGTTGTTCTATTTTTATATTTTCATGGTTGTAGGTATTTTGGACTTATTTAATTCATTAAGTGAATTTCTTTTATTAGTTATAAAAGTGTAGTTTAGCAATTTTGGACTTGAAGATGTTCAACCCATATCTTTAAGTGATGTAAGTTTTATAAGTCCCTAGGGTTTCATTAAGAGGTATAAAACACTTGTTTATTCATTTATCAAAATTATGAATGTAAATAGTATTTTTCAGAGAGAATTTTTGCTTTCTCTATTTGTTCTTGAATGAATTAAGAACTTATCAAAGACAAATCATTTGTGTCATTCTCTCTACAATCTAGATTCTTGAAATGAGTTATCAACGGATCTAAATTATCTTAACTTGATTCTTGGCTTTCTTGAATAGATTTCAATCTGTTCGTGAGTTCAAGAAATTTTCAATCACACAAGTTCATATAACCTACGATCGTGGGTTTTATTGAAATCTCAAAACCTTGGCCTACCACAATTATAAATGGAAACTTATTAACTATCATCCTTTTAATAAAGTCAACCCTTATTTGTTTTACATTATGCTTGGTCATCCCTAGATTCTTCTCCACTATTTGTTTTTTGACCTTTCACTTCCAAGACCAAAAACTATTAATTCTTTTTCAATGTTACTTACCCTTACACTTTTTAGGACAAAGGTGGATATGTTATCTCATGGGTAAAGTGCCTTGGCTTTTAGCATGTCACTTCCACAACCTTCCACGACAGTTACGAGTGCTCATAAGTTCATTGAGATTATAATCAAGCACTCTTGTGAAGTGATCACATGCCTTAGACCTATTCTTAGGGTTTTGAATACGTGGTGAAAGGTAGGGGTACAATGAAATGTAGTAGGGTGCCTATCAAAAATTCCTATAGTCCATTGGACTCTTCGGTTATGAGTAAGTCGGCAAGCTGTTGTACAAACTATACTCAAATAACTCAAGGGACAACATAATTTGTACTCAAGCCATAATAATATATTTAAACTAGAAATTCAAACCAGAAACATATCACCCAATACAAGGTAATCATAATAAAACACCAAGTTTTTACTCAAACAGTCCAATTATTCTCACACTAAAAAGTCAAACCATATTATTAAACACAAACATATTGAGATTAATCGAAACTTGTACTCAATTTGATCACCTAATACATTGTAAAGCATATTGAAACTTAAGTTTGTACTCAAACAATCCAATTATTGTCGAATTAGAAACTCAAACCATATTACTAAACTAAAACATATTGAGATTAGTCCAAGTTTGTACTCAAATAGTTCACTCAATACATGATAAGCATATTAAAACTTGAGTTTGTACTAAAATAGTTTCAATTACTCTGAAACTATATTATTAAAGAGATATGATAGTTTCAATCATAAAAACACAATCACTATATATAACATAACTCATTATTAAACTCAAACAAATCAAGATAAATCTAAGATTGTACTCAAATAGGTCAACCAATACATGCAAAGCATATAAAACCCAAGTTTGTATTCAATCAAATTATTCATAAGCAGATCACACAGTAAGTATTTATACCTTAAGATTTTTACAAAAGGGGAATCTCTTGTTTGTTAAAATGAACTCAATTCTGATTAATACTTTTTTGATTAAAGGAGGAATTTGCATGCATAAACAACCAATTAATAATTTGTAGCATATTAAGATATACTAAATTCTGAATATTTGTGATGATCCTTGTATATTGATAAACTACTTCGCAACAAATAAAATAGAAAAAAAAAACAACCAAAGGTATCAAATAGATATGGTCTATCGTAAAACATTGAGTTCTTAGACACACTATTGAAAGCCCGAGAGGAGATAAATGACAATAAGAAATGCTAGGATAGGAATATTCCAACAATAAGGGGCATTGGTAGCCGACAAGTGAAGGACGTGGCGAATGCGTCAAGTTTGAAGAGAGAGATAGTTGAATGAAGGACTAAGGTCTTGGACATACGGTTAGAACTTAGTAATAAGTTTTTATGTCAAAATGGTTTCGTTCGGGTGAGAGCAAATGGCGTTATTTTAGTTGAAATTGGTGGGGGCAATGAACAACTAAGCAAAATGACATCATTTTGTAGCACCAAATGGAATCATTGTGGTTTAAATAGGCTAGAGTACTTCTTTACTAGAAACTAGATTTGGGCTAGGGCTTGGGCTTAGCTAGTGAGATTCTAGGTTAAACTTATTTTCTATATCATGATTTTGTGTTCTTGAATCCTAAGGCCTGGTTTGGATATCCAGCTCAGATGAGATGAGATAAAATGTTCTGAATAGTAGTGAGATTTTTTTAGTTAAGATGAGATAAGATAAATTGTAAAATAATATATATTTAGATAATGAAATACAATAAGATAGTTTTGACTTTTTGAAATTTGATAAAGGAGTGAGTCCAACAAATGATTAAGTAATAGTTATAAATATATTAATAAACTATAATATTTATGAATAATTAAAAAATCTATCATAAATAAATTTAAATATAAAAAGATATCGAGAAATTGTTGGTCGAAATTACTCTATAATTTTGAAAAATAATTTTTTATTTTTTAAAAGACATTATTCTAAAATATATTATTATTCGAAAATATAACTTGAGTCCCAAAATATATTGAGAAGTTGTTGGCCAAAATTTATAAATTCATTTTTTCAAAAGATATCTTTATCTATTTATTTTTCTATATATAGGAAATTCGTTATTTTTATTCATATAAACACTACAAGAAAAACAAGTTTTTTTAAAACCTGAGTTCATCACAATAAGTGTCAAAACAATGATGAAAATAAGTTCTAAACTAATTATTATGTCATTCATTTGTTTATATTCATAAATATTATGGTAAAAGCAGCTATGATGAATTTAAGGCAATGATGAAAACATGTATGGGCACAAAAAAAGGGCATCTCAATAATATCCTAGAGCGTTTCTAACTACACTAAGCCTCAAAATGTTCAAGAACAAATTTAGGGAATCAAGGCTTGAGTAATCACTTAGCTACTCAAATATTGAATATTGTTATAACTATTTTCCTTCCTCCTTAAAACAATGAAAACTCCTAAGGAAGGTCAAAAGTTTGCAAAAATCATTCATCGATGACATCATGATATATTTATTTCAGCTATAAGAAAAAAATGATAAATCATTTATTTTTGAGACAAACATAAGGTTTAATGATGATAAGGGTGATGAGTTCCCTATTAATTAGTTCTCCTTTAATATCGAGGATGTGAGTCATATAATTATAAATTGATATTACCAAGTTGGCTAAAGCAAGGGACATAAGAGTGGCCTCCTGCTTCTAACTTTATGTAAATACCTCAAAAAGTTTAATATTTGGAAAAATTAACAAATTACATCCACAAGTTTTGTTGTATGTTTCAATTATTTATAAGACAGACATGTTTATTGAAGCATAGAGAAACCACTTACTTACAAATTAGAAGGTAAAAAAAAAAGTCATATATTCTGCAAGAAACATGCTCTATTTCAGCAAAAATATCACCTAACAATTAAAATTATCTAATACCCACAACTTTAGAGCACCACGTACACAAAAAGGTAGATATACAAAAATTAAATAGTAAGAAAAAGCATGCTTTTAGATTCATAATGTAAAAAATATTGTAAAAAAAAAATTCACAAATTTTAAAAAGCAACATACTCATAAAGAGGGAGAGATAGACAAACGAGCTAAAAGAGATACTTGTACGAAATATATTCCCTAAAACCTCGGTTGACAATGCTCAACTACCCAAACAATTAACTTCGAAATGAAAATGGAGGAAAAGGAAATGTAGGGCCTAACTTCCATAGGAGGAAAATTAAGTGGAGAGAGATCCTTGTGTAAACTAGGATAGCCGATGGATAAATTTGCAGGTAGCCGAAAATGAAAAACCACAAAGAAGGGGAGGAAAATGGTGTGGGAAATTGGGACTTGAAAAATGGGCCAATAAGAATGAGGAAGGAGTTGACGTAGCGTAGCCAAAAATGGATATCAACTTGTGCGTAAACAGTTGATAGGTAGACGAAAATGGAGTTTGTTGGGTTTGTCAAAGTGGATAAGGGTAATGGGGGAAAATATGTTGGGGAACTAAAAGGTTTTTGCATTTTGGTACCCCATACTGCATGCCAATGTGAATTCCAGCATCACAACAAGTTATTTCATATTGCGGTGGAAGAAATCATCGCAATATTAGCATAAATCGTTGGAAAAAATAACTTAATGGAAGCCAAGCCTATATGTTAAAGTTTGATGTTAAAAACTACCGGCGAAATGAAAATCTTTGCAAAAAATGATTTTTTGCTATAATTTTATTTGCAACGCTTTTTAACTTGCCGCAATAGGCCTTATTTTTTGTCGTGAAATTGTAATACTTTTGATTATTGTAATAAATATGTATAAGAATTATATTGTAGATTTATTTTAAATAATTTATTCATTTCAAATTTTCTATAAAATCTCAAAATGCACTCTTATTCAATACTCACAAAATTATAAATTTCTTTGTGAAAATATATTATTATAATTATAACTTATTGATTATTCTATTTTAATAAAAAATGAATTATTTTTCACTGTGTTTCGTTCTTTTTACTCTTCATTTCACAAAGTAATGAGATGTGTTTTAAAACTTATAAATGAACTATGGATGAAATATAAATGAATTAGAGATGTAACTCACCATTTGGATAGACAAAACTATCTCATTCGTACATACTAGATTATCTCATCTAGCCGTCCAAATTAGCTCTAAATCTCTTCTATGACTAATTTAAATCTTAAACTTAATCTTTGTTTAAATCCTAGGTTTTTTATTTAAAGTTTGAATTTCTTTAGTTTTTTTCAACATTGAATTTAATTCTTATTATTGGTAATTTAAAATCACTATTTTACTAGTATTGAGTCATGTGTAGTTTCAACTATTAACTATTTCTCTATATGTGTGTGTGTGTGTGAGCATGTGTGTATAGCGTCTTGTTCCTCATGAAGATCTACATGAGGCTTTATGGTGTTGAAGATTTTGGCCAATGGTCAGCACACAAGAGGGAATTGAATAGGGGTGCAGTAATTGAGAAAGAAGAACATGTGTGAGATATCCATTTATTGATGCACAACAAAATTTAAGTAGAACTTATTTCTATGACAAAGTTAACAATCAAATACTATAATACTATACTTAAAAAAATGGGGCTTCTCGCCCTTCATTAAATGTCAAAATATTACATTATCTAAAGTACATAAGGTTATTTGTCATAAGGTCTGAAACCACATTATTAAAGTCTATGGTCCCTGATTACGCCCAAAGAATAACGTAATCGTTTGTAGTATAACTTTGGGGTGTCGATTCCACAGGGAGATGGATTGAGAAATTGAAGAACAGTAACAAAATTAACAAAAAGATTTAGATGAGTGCGAAAAGTAAATTTTAGAGTGTGACGTAAATTAAAACTAAATGAGTAATTTGAATAGTATAAAAATGAGACGAAAAGTAGAGCATCGAGAATCCTTTGTATATAATTGGTATTTTAATTATTTTCGATTCATTAATAACTCAATTGAAAATTCTATGTCCAAATTTTCAATCGGAAAATAAAACATTAATAACCAGATTTAAATCAAATGTAATCTTTCGAAAAATCATTCGTCGCAATATAAGAACAGGAATTGTTATCGATATTAAGGAAATTCAACGTCAACAATATACTCGTAGAGCAATATTGTAGCAGAGAATTAAATTAAAATAGATAACCAATTGAACCAAACATAATCAAAAGATTATTGCATTCAATTAAAAAAGCATGACTGAATCTATAAATAAAATAAATTCTTAGATTATTTGGTGACGAAAACATTTATAATAAATTTTGAATGACTAAACAAAAGAGTTTAATATTTGAAGAACACATATATGAATCAAAAACAATTATAAATACCATCATATATATAAATTCATCCCTAACTCTACTAGAAAATTAGTTACACATATTGAAAATATGCAACAAAAATTTTTCAAAGGATAATATGGAAGAGCCAACCATTATTTTCTTCTCTCTTCTTTGGTTTTTCTTTTCTTTTCTCAAGCTCTAAAAAATAATGTCTCTTCCAAAGCATCCAAGCACACTAAGTATGGTCTTAGAACACACATCCCTCCCTTCTATTTATAAGCATCCTTCATGCAAGTTATCATGACAAAATCATCACAATTTTAACTTGTTTTGCCATGTGCCATTCTTGAATCCAAGTGATTTATGAGTTGTCATTTTGATCATTTGTTTTCCCACTATGCATGAGCTGGATTTTGCTTGTAGGTTGAGTGTTTCAATTTTGCTTCTCTATCCATTAGTTGTCTTGTATGACTTAATATCTTGTGGTCAAATAATTTGTCTTGAAGAAACTTGAGTGCACTTCATCTTGCATATGAATTGATCAATGAATTTCCAAGTTGGTGTAGGAGTGCTTGCTGGAAAATATTATGATGACATTTGGATTTGATGCAAGTGGCTGAAAAATATCTAAGAACGTCAAGTGCAGGTGCGTTCACTTGATGATCGATTTTGTCTTAGATTGAGTGGATATCTCTTCAAACATAAAACATAAAAATTATAGATATTTCTCTTGCGGTTCTATATCGATTAATCAGCTCAATCGGAGATTAGATGAGAGAGTTATGCCCATATTACAAAAAGATGTCAGAACTGTCTAAAATTCCGCAATTATCTTCATTTGCTTCTAATGCCTCTATTTGTATCCTAAATCAAAATATAAGAATAATGAGTATATTTAGGCATCAAATAAGAATAAAGTATTAAATATTAAGAGAAGAAAATATGACATTTTATATTCTCATCAATATATTAAATCATGTTTATATCTATCTCAAGATAAATGATCATTAATTTTAATAATATGAGTTATATCCATTATTTTCTCATTTCTTTTAGCATTTAAATAGAGTATTTAGAGTGCGTTTTTGTGCACTCATCAGTCCTACAAATGAAACCATATATGTTAGGCAACTATAACAAGACTGTTAATGAGAGATAATATTATTGAAGATTCTGTGAAAACCTTTCATGTAAATGTTGGACGAGTACATATATACGAGAAAATGAATCACCCTCACTTTTACAACTATGTGCATCGTCAAAACCTAATGAGATATTACCCTTTTAGTTAAAACATATATACATAGCCATGACAACAATCACCCTCTTGGAATGGTGCCCTTTTTCTATGTAAAATTGATAAAAACTCATTAATAATATTATGGTGAGGAATAACCAATCCCTGTATAAGTTGAAAACTTGTAAAAATCAATGTCGGCCTATTTCAACCTAGCAACATTCTTCCACTATGTTGGTGCTCATCACATAGATATTTGCCATGCATGTATTCATTCACTACACAGACAAGTATTCACCACACAGGCACACATTCGTCACACATAGAAATATCTACATGAATTTATAGTAATAAACCGGCTAATTCTAAGAAACTCCTAATATCGTGTACGATGGTAGGTCATTTCCAGTCCATTATTGCCTCCACCTTGCTAGGGTCCACCATGATTCCCTCTCCAATCATCATGACCTAAAACTTTTACTTCTTCTAATTAGAACTCATAATTACTAATTTTGGCATTCAGTTGATGATCTTGAAGGGTCCTCAACATTATCCTCAAGTGATCCTCATGCTCCTCAGTATTTTAGGAGTATATTAGGATGCCATCTATGTACACCACCATAAACAAATCAAGAATGGTCAAACACTTTATTCATAAGGTTCATAAAAGTTAACAGAGCGTTTGCAAATCTAAAAGCATTACAATTAACTCGTAATGATTGTACATGGACTGAAAGGTTGTTTTAGACACGTCGCATTCCTTAATCCTCAGTTCATGGTATCCCAACTTGAGATCGATCTTGGAAAAGACTGTTGCACCTTACAGTTGATCAAATAAATAATTAATTCTAGGTATTAGGTACCTATTTTTAACGGTCACCTTGTTCAATTCTTGTTAATCGATACACATTTTAAGGATTCCATGTTTTTTCTTCACAAAAAATACTGGAACTACCTAAGACAAAATACTGGGTCTATTAAATTCCTTTACAAATAATTTCTACAATTTACTCTTCAATTCCTTCAACTCTACTGGGGCCATCCTATAGGATGCCCTATGAACAAGAACAATCCTACTTTCAAATCGATTGCAAACTCTATTTCTTTGATAAGGGACATTGTTGGCAATTCTTCAAACACTCTAAGAAATTATCTTATTACTAGCTTGTCCTCCACTTCTTTATGCAATCATTTTCTCTAGGTCAGGTGTACTTGATAAGTTTATCTCTTTAACCAATTCCTTCTTAGCGTACATTGAGATGATAACTTCAAGCAAGGCATGTAGTTTACTTCCTTTAGAAACCATTGTTTTTATTCCTAGTATTTGAAACATTATAGTCCTTGAACAACAATCCAGATTTGCAAAGTGCTTAAATAACCAATCCTTTTTCCAAATAATGCCGAAACCCAATGTACCAAGCACAACTAAATTAGCATCCAAAGTTACTCTCTATACTTCCAAGGAACATCCATTTACTACCTTAGTATAGAATATTATTTCCTCATTTGGTAGAATCATGGTGATCCCTTGGCTCATTGGTTGCGTTCGAATGCTAACTAGATAAACTAATTTTAGTGATACAAACGGCCAAGAAGGTCCCAAGTCAAACTAAGCATTGTCATAGACGAGTGACACCCTAATCCTTGTGATGAATGACACTACTTACTATACGCAAATTATTCCTACAAATGAAATTAACTACAACGAGTAATAACATTATACATGTGGTGATGCCGACTCCTTGTGCTTCCATGGCCTCTCTAATGGGGTAATCATAATAGGCAGCATTATGAGCTTTAAAGGAGAAAACATATATGATCCAACTAAAACATATTTTTTAATTTCACAAATTTCCTCTTCTCAAAATGGATATTCTTTGTCAGCTTCTATCAGGGTAAGTTTATACATCCTAGCCTGCATATGCAACTTTAGACCTCCACATCCTTTTCCTTGCATCGTTGTTGCACCAAGTGTACCTGAGGATAATTTTGAGCTCCACGCTCCATCTAACCACATCTATAGCACATGTTTTGGGCCTGACGATAATCTCCTTCGTGAGCTCTATGACAAATGTTACACACTAGCATCCTTCCACCCATTCACAATTCTGAAACGGCTGGTGGTTACCCATAAGGTCTAGATACAAAATTTTATAGGGCTTTTGAACGACTTCTTACACCTACATTAGTTCCCATTTTCTGAGTTAGGGGTGTACCCAACAAATTTCATTAATTCTGCTCAACTATGGACACCTAATGGACAAGTTTCTAAAAGTCCATAATTTCTATGCAAGCTACTTGCATTATAATGTTGTATTCTAATCTGTTCTAAAATTGTTCCACCCTAATGGCTTCTATAGAAATAAGACGACGTATTATTCAACTGTCATATCCCTTGGGCCAAATTAGCAAAATATTAAGATCTATGTTTTCTTATAATCTACAAGAAATAATGGTCATCAAATTATTTCTTAAACCTTTTCCAATAAATCATTTATGTAGCTCCTAGTTCCATAGTAAGGAGTTCACTTTAGGCGTCCCACCACAAATCTACTTCCCCTAGAATAGATAGCTCGCATAATACATAATACATTCTGGTCCTCGATGCATCCACACACTTCAAAAGTCCTCTCTATGTCAAATATAAACCTTTATGCTCTCGACGGTTGTATCTGAAAATCCCAAATAATGATGAGACAAAAAGAACTTATACATATATCCTCGTTCTTCATCTTTGGGAATTAATACCCATTGGAGTTTCTTATGACGGGAACATATCTCATGTTATGGTTTCATGTCTAATATTTGATTTAGTGCTTTAGCTAGCACTTCGTCCCTTCCCCTGTGAGACAATCATTTTTCATGACCACTCAATGTTTGCTGTCCCTGTGGAGCTCTTGGTCGTGTTATTATTAAATCGCATTACTTAACCAAAGCTTATTACAACCATCTCACCTTAACATCCTAGGCATAGATAATGCTAAGTGTTAGAATGTTCATCCGATCATGCTAAATCACTCTTAATTTCTTGGTATAAGTTCTATACTTTTAAAAGTGGCTAGAGTCACATATAAAAGCATAATTTTGATACAAAGTTATGGTGCCCTATCCTCATGAAAGACTAGGTTAGGTTCCGTGATACCAAAGATGTTGGTCGATTGGTCAACACTCAGAGGATCATTAGGTATGTAGCAATCTTGAAGGAATAATACATGCATGAAACTCGTTTTAAGATAATGCAATAGAAATAAATGGAACATGTTCTTATAACAAATGTATGATATGTGCTATAAACTAAATTTCATGAAAATAGGGTTTCTCACCCTTCATAACCTCAAAACATTACATCATTTAGAACACATAGATTTAGTTGCTATAAGCGGTCAACTAAGTTGTAAATAAGCACACGACTTGGTTATGAACTTCTTACAAAAATAATAGGGTAAATACAGTGAATCTGGTGCTAAACGATCCTAACCTCTTTAGTTAGACTTTCACAGGATTGAATCCTCTTTCTTGGACGTCATACCAAGGTTTGGACCTACATTAAAGCTTATGATGTTGAGAATGAAACCATTGATAGGTTAGGCAACTTGTCGACACCCCCGCCCACGCTTGGGATCGGATGCAAACCGAGGCGTCGAGGATAAACATCGCAGGGACATTTACCCTTCGTTCTCTTGTTCTTTTTGAGTAATGAGTTCGCTTAAAATTACGGATTTGAAAATTTTTCTTTCTTTCGCAGTGGTTAAGGTTGAGCCGCACTAAGTTAGGCGAAAATTAGGAATTTTCGCCTTGAGTCACATGGAATTATATAGATATAAATTCACATACAATTTTTTTTTTCTTAAAACTATACAGCCCATCTTTAATACTTAGTCAACCATACACGTATTGTTTTGAGTTCTTAAAGAAAGCATTTCCCCAAAACAACAGGGACCAAAATAGATAAACAAAATATAAACATATACTAGTGACAACCCCCAACGCCTATCCTCAAGTCCGAGGCTCATCCTTCACCTCCTTCACTCTTGGACCATACAAAAATCGCCCTAGACCCATTCTTCCAACACGTAGAAGACCGGGTCCCAACTCGGGTGAAGTGTAAACGCAATCCAGAAACAAGGATCCGTCTACATCTATAGTCAGGCAACAGCCTGTACGCTAGCAGTTTCCTATATACTAGTGGCCCTTTGTCTCGACCATAATCGTATGCCTTATATTGGCTATAAACTGGGCATATACTTTTGGGGTCACCACATCAAAAGGCAGGGCAGTCACCAGATCACTAGTGATCTGGGGACTCGTCCCTAATGTCAGGCCCGTCATCGGATCCATCACCTGCAACCACTTCCATCATCCCAAACATGGAACGATAGTAAAGAAGTAAAAGGGGTGAGATTTTAGGGGAAATCTCAGTAAGTAAACAAAAATTTCAACTAAAACATCTTAGGCATATAAGTAAATGAACCATAAACGTTCATATGAATATGTAGATGACATTTGACTCATGCACATGCTCATGCAATCCTTCTTTAAAAATCCAAATTGTCATTTTGATTCTGCTCGTATGTTCATATTTGGAAAAACTTCATTTCTGTCACATTTCGCAAAAATCACTCTTCTTTTTTTATTTATACCTTTTAAGTCTATTATCTTAGGCGCCACTTTCCATATACTGTTCAATTCTGTTTTGGCTCGAAAGCCCCTCTTGTCATGACTTTTCATATTTGGACACCTCACGGTTCCCCTACGCACCGTGTGTTCCCCGCTAGTTACCGTAGCGCCCGACGATCGTATCAACCCAAGTCGCTACGTTACGCATTTCCACTCTTCGTCGCTCAGTGACCCTTAGTCCACCGAGTAACTACAATCCATATTCTTTTATCGGTGAGGCCGAGACCTACATCGCCCATATGCACCCACTAGTTTTAGGTGCGATCATGCTCTGGAATCCCTAAAGGAGCCATACATGGTCTGCCAATAGTTCTTTGTCGACCCAGGGGTTTCACTCGACTTTACTCACTCCTGAGTGAACAGAGAGTTTTACTGGGACACTACCTTGTCCCAGCCTTTAGGGTTCTTTTAACTTATTCTATTTTTCTTTAAAAATATTTTGACTCAAAATAGAGTTTTCGTGACGTATGCGTGATTATGCAACTATAATGCTATTTCGCGCCCAATACCCGAGATGAACTCGAGTGCACATCCAAACACTTTCGCTCACTAACCAAGGACTTCAATTACTAGTCCCTTACCACATGCTTTCACCCATGATGGGCTTGCATGTAGAGTAGGGTATTCGGCCCCTCCCAATTAGGCTTTGGGCCAAGCCCTATTTTCCTCTCTCTTTTTTTTTTTTTAAACCCAATGATGTTCTTTTTCCTTTAGGTAAAAATTGAACATTCCACCCTACTAGTCAATTTTCATTTTTCTTTCTTCAAATTAATCTCCTATATTTAACTTCATATACTAATTTATTTAACCCTCTAAATTCCATAGCACCAATCCCATCTAAGTCGGATCATCATCTATCTAGAAATAATAATAACACTCAAACATTATGCTTTAGATCTATCTATTCAACAAAAATGTCCATAGATTTGATATCACAAAATAACATATCTTCCCAACGTCATGGACATCATGATATTTTCACCAAACACACATGCATCACCACCTCAACACACTTTGCCTTTTTACATTTCATGCTTATTCATCCGAGTTAATCAAACCCTTAATGTGACATGAAATTAAGCCTCAAAATATAACCTTTTAAACAAATCACCACATGCTCAAACTTTATCAACTTAAAAGAGAAAACCCTTCCACCATTATAACATACCTTAGTGATCATGCATACCATATTACATCTTTGATTATTTCTCTATTACGCCCTTCCACTCTTCAATATCTAATATTTTGTTTACTAAATCACCCATTCCAAACTTTAGTAAGTCTAAGTATCATATTACTAAGTTTATTTACATAATCTTCACATGCCAAAAATCTCTATCAACATATCATGATATAGCAACAAAAGTAGCGACCAAACAACTATGATCATCTATTTATATTCAAGAGATGTAAGAGTAAAATGAAGGTACACTTACAAATTTTTTTTAGTAGTTTTAGAAATCTGAAAATGTAAATAAGATATTATATTAGAATTGTCATAGTGTTGAGATTAAGAAGAAAAGATTTGTTAAATCTTAAATCCTAGGTTATGTGGTGTGTATTCTCTTTGAGTGTTCTTTGCTTTAGATTGAATCACGGAATGCCTTACCTTTCTCCTAAGAAGTTCTCCTTCAAAGGTTGCTTCAACCTAGCTCCAAAAGACTTGAGGTTCTTTGGTGTTAGAAGTGAAAAGAAAGTGAAACAAAGATGAGAGTGGAGAGAGCTTGAGAGTGCCGAGAGATGCAAGTGTGGTGGGGGGTTGTGTGTGCAAAATGGAAAGGAAGAGCATGAGGCCATTCGGCCATGGGGCTTTCCCTAACCCTTGTCACCCCATTCCCCATGCAATGGTGTGACTCTTGAGGGATTGAAAGATGTGATTTAGACTTCTATCTCTAGGGCATGATGAGACCCTAATCTAGGCAACACTTGAGTGGGGTTTTTCCTTTCCTTTTCTCCTTAGATGGCCGACGCCCCCCTTAGTGTCTAAGTCCACTCATTACCTCATCTCACTCTTCACACACTCTCACATCACCTCACCTGTCACTCAATGGATCTCATGATCCAATTCTTGGAAGAAGAGCATGGAGGGGTTCGGATATACCCTCCCATGCAATCCGAGACCTATCCTCCAAAGCATGCATCCTTTCCTTCCTCCTATCCTCCAATCAATCATTTCACTACTTGTCTCACTTCACCTTACACTTGTACTTGTTCTCAAGTGAGATCTCCTAGAGCCTTGAGTTTGGATTTGCCACAATCTCAAAAGACTCCAAATGAAGCCCACGGCTCCTTCCTTGGCCAAATACCCCATCTGTTTGTTCTCCTCTTCTTCCTCTTCCCAATGCCTCTACTTCCATCTATCAAATGTCCATCAACGTGTCACTCATCCTACTTGGTCTACTCACTTAGATCTTGAGAAGATCTCCTAGGATTTCTCCACAAGGTGCACAACACCCTTCCAAAACCGCCCACCCCCTTTGGTTTCTTTTCTTTCCTTTTCCTTCTTCTTCTCCTTTGACTTGACTTTGATGTGATCAAGTGAAGACCTCTTTGGAAAGTCCCCTTAGTCTTACACGCCTACTTGCCCCTCCATGGTGGGGAATCCCATCCTAATTTCCTACTTCTTCTCTTTTCAAGAAAGCTACTAGTCAAAGTTTCAACTACTAGCAAATTTCCATCTTTCTAACTACTAGTCTCGGAGGACTTCTTGAAATTCTCCTAGCTTGACAAGTGTCCGCAAGCATGGGCTTGTTGACTTGTGGGCTCTATCCATGGGCCTTTGGGGGCTTTCCTAGTATGCCCTGGGGCCTATCAACCATTCTTAAGCTAATATTTCTAAGTCCAAGCCTTTTCTCACCCATTTGATTTATCCATTTTTTTATTATTATTAATATTATCACATAATTAAATCTAATATTAAAGACTCAAAATCTCGGGCTATTACACAACTATAAAAATACTGTCAATGAAAAATAATGTTATCAGAGATGTAATGAGATTAATTTCATGTAAATATTGAAAGAATATGCAAATGCATGAGAGGTACTAGGGCTATATAAAAAATCGCCCAACCGACCGGAACCGTCGAAAATTGATCGTCGATGCCGGAACTGGTCATTGACGATGAAGAACCGGTTGGCTGGTGGTTCAAAAAATGTATCAATTGTGTCGGTAGCAGTTTGACCCCATGTTGAACCACTAAACCGACCGATAGAGTTTCTTTATATATATATATATATATATATATAAAACGACACGTTTCAATTAAAAGGAAACCACGCTGTTTCTTACACAATACACACAGAACGCCTTTCTTCCACTCACAATGCCATTTCACATAAAAGGAAATCGCCTCATGTCTTACACCCATGGGGGTAAAACCCTACAACCCCCCATTTCTTCATTTCCTTCTTCACTCCCCCCCGGGTGTTGATTTTACTTTCTAGGGCTTGTTTTCTCCCCCCCCCCCCCCAGTGATCTGCCAAGTTCCACATTTCAAGGTCTCGTCCGACGTTATACTCTCTCCCTCAGGTATTTTATTTTATCCATTTCATTTATTTTTTATGAATCCACCTTACCGAATGGCGAATCGCCGAATACCGAGCATAAATCAGTTAGTGGGTAATGTTTAAGATTTGTTTAATTTGAGTATTGATTGAATAATATTTAATCGAGTTTAGGTATTGATTGGGTAATGTTTAATTTGGGTATTGATTGGATAATGTTTAATTTGGGTATTGATTGAGTAATATTTAATCGAGTTTGGGTATTTATTGAAAAGTTTAATTTAATTCTGGGTCTGTTTACAAGTTTGTTTAGGGTTTGTTCAATTTGGGTTATTGATTGGGTAAATATTTAAGTTTGTTTACTAGTTGGGTCCGTTGGGACATGTGACGACCCGAGATTTTCGTTTCTTACTAATTTATTTAAGTAATTATTTTAATAATAATATTGGTAATTTAGAGGAGTGAGGATGAAGACTTGGGCTTATAATTGAAGTCTTGAAAGTATAACTTAAGTTAGTAGGCCAAGAGAGGAATAATAAGCCCACAAGCCCATGAGATTGACCCATGATCCGCCAAGCCCACACAAGGGACACATGTCATCTCTAGAGAAATTATAGTGAGTCATCCAAGACCAGTAGATAAAAAGTAGAAATTGTTAGTAGTTGGAAGTTGGCTAGTGGGTTCCTTGGAAGATGGAGTGTGAAAATCAATGTAGGATTTTTTCATCATTGAAATATCTTGGGAAGTACAGAGAGATCTCCATTTTAGTCTTTCTAGGAGTATGCCATATCTAGAATAGTGACTCAAGTGACATGATATGAGAAAGAAGTGAGGAGCAAAAAGGGAGCATTCGGTAGGCACCTAGCCGAACCCCTTTGGGGTATTTTCTATGCAATATAATCCCAATCTCAGCAAATGATCAAAAATATATCTTGTAAGAATGGGTTGACAAGGTGATTGACAACTAAGAGGTGGTATCATGAGAGAGAGGAAGAGAAGAAGAAAAGAAAGAAAAAAGGGATTTGGGTGAAGTCAAAATCGTGGGCTTCATTTGAAGTTCTTCTTAGGATTTTGACAAATCTAGGTGAAGGGACTTGTGAGATTGGTATAAGAGTGTGAAGTACAAGGTGTAAGAGTGTAAGATGGCATGATGATGTGATGAGGTGATTGATAGTTTCTTGAAAAGAGAGGAAACCATGGGAAGGAAATGAGGTTTCGGTTTAGGGGTGGGCTCCAACTCCGATGGAGTCGGAGTTCGGAGTTTCCGACTCTGACTCAGACTTTAGTCGGAGTCGAAAATAACTTCCGACTTCGAAATGGAATCGGAGTCCGACTCCAATCGGAGTTATGATCGGAAGTCAGAACTCCAATTTCCGAACCGACTTCCGACTGAAATGGGCAAATTTTTTGGCCCATTTCTAATTCTACTTGGTTCAAAGGAGCCAATTTTTTGATGTATTTTATCTATTTTACATATAATTAATAAATTAGTATATTAGTGTTAAATAATCTACCGTTTAATAGTTGATAATTGATAAACAAATAATACAAATTATATTATTATAATTTACAATATTAATTGTTAATGCTAACTACTAAGGCTAATACAAAAAATAGGACAAACTGAATAATACAAATAATAGTACAAGCTACAAAACCACTCGATGTAAAGTAGAGAAAAAATATATGCAACCGCTCCATCGTAATGTGGTTTATCGAATCATCAGTCATCGACAATTATGTCATGATTGATATGTAGATCTATGAAATTATAGACAATATAAGTTAGATAGATTTATGAAATCATAAAAAATAGTTATTGAAATAATTATATACACTTTGTTACTTTAATCATAAAAAAACAAGTAAATAAATTAATTTAATTTTACCTAACTCAAGTTTATAACTAACAACATCGATGCCAATGCTCTATAGTCCAGAAGGAATATCACTAATCCAATTCTGCGTGCAAATGAGGGCCTCCACAGTTGACGATACCAATGAACTCCGATAAGCATCCAACACTCGACCTCTGGTGCTAAACGCCGACTCAGTTGCAACTGTAGTGATAGGAACGACTAGTACATCTCGAGAAATACGGGAAATGATTGAGTACTTGGAAAAATTAGCCCTCTACCATATCAAGATTTGAAACTCATCAGTAGACTCCTCGACCTCTGCCAATAAATACCGCTCAACCTCATTCGTACACTGCAGTGGATTTCTCGCCGACCTTGCGTGAAACGACGTCGTAACGTTGAAGCCTCGAGGTCGACTAACACAGTCTACACTGGCCTGACGGGTACGGGCATTTGAAGGAGGTCTTGACCTCGAGCTCAAATGTGAGCTACATATGGTTGCTGAGGATGAAGGTTAGCTATTAATGCTATAGTGGCTGTATAAGTCGTTCAGATCTACCTTAAGTGCTGTGATAAATGCAGCTGCCTTCATTGCCCCGAGAACTTCATTTGCCCACTATTCTATCACCGCCAATTTCAATCGGGGGTTGAGGATCAATGCTATGAACAATAATCGATTTATTTTCTCAACTTGCCCCCAATATTTATCATATTTCGACTGCATCTGTAATGCCATACCAGATAACAGTCCGTTCGGGTTAGCATAACATTCTTTCAAGTGGTGGTGTACCATTGAGATCTTCCTGAACCACATGTTTGCCGTTGCATATGCGGATCCAGATACCCATTTAGTAATATCATAGAAAATCTATAAAAAGTTGACAAACTCGGATATAACTTTCCAATCCGTACTGTCTGCCAGACCAAGCCCTGTTCCATTAGGCTCCAGCAGGGCATACCTCAGACTCCTATCCTCAATCTCCAACCGCTTAAATGCCTTCTGGTACTTTAGTGTCACATCCAACATCAATTATATGGAGTTCCATCGAGTGGGAGCATCCAAACACAACATTTTTGAAAACTCAACCCCAATCTGTTCTGCTATTGTCTTGAACTTCCGCAACCTTTGGGGAGAAGCCATCGCGTACCGCACAATGTTACGGACTTTCTTGATGGATTCGTCCACATTTCCCATCCCCTTAACTGTTTCATCATTGAAAAATGATACCATTTTCAAAATTATTAATTATAAAGATATTAAAATATAAAATACAAAATCAAAACCAGAAAGGCTCACCAACAATAAGGTTGAGTATGTGAGCAGTGCATCGAACGTGGATATATTGATGATTTTTAATTACATCGTATCTTGCTCTCGTATTCCGTAAAAACCACTCGATGGCAGTCTCATTAGCACTGGCATTATCAACTATAATGCATAGCATCTTTTGGATGCCCCAATCCACCGGACAATCATCCATCTCTGCCCCTAGTGATGCACTCTTATGATCAACTATTTCTTTAAATCCAATAATTCTCTTTTTAAGATTCCACTCAGTGTCAATGTAGTGTGCTGTGATATATATGTACGACGTATTCTGTATAGATGTCCATGTGTCAGTCGTAAATGACACTCTCTGGCTAGTGGTGATGAACATCTTCTCCGTCTCTGTTTTCTCCCTCATATGCCTCTTCATGTAATCAAGCATTGCTGTATAACGGGATGGCAGTGGAAATCTTGGCTCAAGCAGCTTTACAAACTTGCAAAACCCTTTCTTCTTAACAATGTTAAATGGCATCTTATCCTCTATAACCATCTCTGCAAGTGCCTCACAATACACCTTCTCACTGTATTGAGGGACCACCAAATTTCTCATCTGATTTCCTATCCCATCAGTTACTGTAGAGGTCTCATAGCTAAGATTAATTTGAGACCCACTTACGACTGCATATAATAACTTATGGCCCAATATTAGTTTTAAACTTTTAAGTTAAAATTAAATGGGATTAAATGAATAAATCAATTAGCATACATAATACATATGGCCTTATGAGATTAATAAAACACTAACCTTTTGATGCCAGCCCCTTCACTATTTGGTATCGCTGGCAACTATTGAGATGTGATGATAGACAAGCGGTGCTTTGTCTTGTTGAATAACACCCAATTTGAGTGTCACAATGGTTGCATTCAGCTTGTGGCTTATCGGGATCCCCACCATCAACTTTCGTGAAATGTTCCCATGTCCACGATCTTTTTTTATTTGATCGTGGATGGGGTGACCTCATAGCTGTAGGGTGTACTGGTATATCCGAATCCTGAACCGGATCGTCCCCAAGACCCATATCCTCCTCCTCCGTAAACTGATCAAAATTTCCCGCTTCTAATTCTATGTTGACTGGAAGTGGAAATCTACTACTAGCACACGAGGTCTGTGCTCGAGTGGAGCTAAGTAATCGACTTCGAGTCCGACTCGATACTGTTGCTTGGGATGCCGAAGGAGTCCTGGCATCCGGAGTCTCATATGGAGTCAGAGTCTCACTGGCACTATGTGAACGTGAGGGATCCATCTGTTAAGTAGGCCTGAAATTCAAGTATAACAATATAAAAAATGTTATATATGTTTGACTTATATATAAGTTTATATATATGTTTATAAAACATCACCCAACTCACGCCACTAGCTATATATGTTTAATTAAAGAACCTAATATAGAAATCATATAAAGGAGTCAAAGATCATACTAGTTTATCATTTTTTTATATTATTATAATTTATATATTATAATTTTATATAGGTCCTGTGTCGATCATTATCCACCAGTTTTTATACCAATAGTAACTCTTTAGATATTAGGCGTGTATGCATCACATATTACTTTTTAAAGCAAAAGGTATCAGACTAAGTGACTCTATGATATCTTTAGACAAACAGCTGGTAGGCAGGTCATGCACCTTAGCCACAACAGAGGAGCAGAGTCGAGCTACATGCCCATTACAACAATAGCACAAAACCTTTTAGAATAGCAAAGTAGAGAAAGTAATTAGAATTTCTCTCAAGTTATTGTAACCAACACATATTCTTTTATTTCTTTATATTGTGTATGAATATAATCCACAATACTCAATGAAAGATAAAGAAGTTTTCGTATATTTCATGTGTGTTAACAAAAGGATGAGATGAATAAAAAAATGAGACAAATCCAGCTTTCTGGTTGATCTATAATCATAATCATTCAGAATTAAGTAGTTACTTACCAAGATATTGTTACCGCCATGGAAAGGGTCCTTAAAACTTGCTTGAGGGTTGGAGAAAACAAGAGGTCAAGCTTATGGTCTATTAAAGGCTTACATTAAAAATGTAATATTGTTTCTAAGACCTTACTATATAATTACTTCGCTATCTTCACCTGGAGTTTGACCAGTACTTGATCCATTATAGTTCCACTTGGGAAGCTCATATGGATGCTTAATAGGCTTGGACATTGTCTGAAAATTTGAAAAGAAAGCAGCAAGAATACCAATGTTCAAGCATGTTGAACTATATATAAATAACTAAACAAATGAAATTAAAAAAAAAAAAGCACATTCCCAACAAATGCACACTTGCATTCTAACTTATCATATAATTAACATTAACATACCCTTGATTTGCTATGCAGATCAATCACTGACCCTCCATTCCTGTTTCCAAACGATCATACATTATTTTAGAAGTTAAGGAGTGCTCACATGGATTTAGCTGAATCGTTTGTTGATGTTCGCTACCCAGTTGTTAGAATAGACGGTTGAGATCGCCTTTGTTAAGTTGTTAACTGCCTCCCAATGCAGTAAAAGCACGTGCGTCCCTACCCTTTTGAATCAAAAATAAATATTACTGTTACAATTAAATAAAGACTATTCTCAAGGCCAGAATCACTTTGTTCCATTTCAACTCCGAGAAAGTAAAGTAGGGAAGAACATGTTGCTACCCCTCTCTCTGTCACTCTGTATATTTGGTATTTGTCCTTGTTATTCAAAGTGAAATATGATTCATGAGTACGGCTATTTCTCTTGGAAGATGTTCTTTGTTGAAATTGGGTTTTCCATGGCGAATTGTTCAAAAACTTACAAGTTGCATGACCTCAACTTGGCTTAAAGAAAAGCTGTAGAAGCAGGTCAGTTGCTCTCTTTTTATTTAGTTGTTCATGTATTCTATTCGGTTAGTGAGAAAAATTAAGTAAATGGAAAGGAAATAATAGAAAGTTATCAAATCATTTTTTTTTTCCAGCCATAGTTTGAATAAGGAATTTCATAACAAGAAAATGTACTCAACTTAATGATTCTAACATGTAGAGATTATATTTTGTTGACAACGATAACAGATTAGCGTGGGAGGAAAATAGAAAATGGTGCACCCAATATGTACGAGAAAATGCTTAATTTCTCGGGTAAGCATATATCTCAAAAAGTATACATCATTAACAAATAACAAATAATGTCTGCTGTCCATTATACCGTATCATAATTCAGCTCTTGCAAGCTCTATGACGTTAATATTTTCCTACAGTTGGCTTGCTTTTAAAAGGAAAATAATAACTTGCAGCATAGACTGTAGAGGAGATCAATTGAAGTAGACTTAAAGAATATAAAACATTGAGGACAATGGACATCTTACGGGTAGAGGCTTGAAAAAACAAATAAATTAAACACTATAATTTTGAATCTTCAATTATCTTACAAAATTAATACAATACAAAATAATTAACACAATCCAAACTCAATTTCTCAGATTAAAATTAAAAATAAAATCATATTTTGAAACCCTAAAAAATACCAATTAAAAATAGGGATTTATAATTTCTCGGATCTCCTCCGTAGTGGCGGAGCAAAACTTAGACGACGGCGTCACGGCTGGAGAAATGGTTGCTTGAGTCTCGAAGACGGGAGAATAATCGAAGATGAAGCTGGAGAAACAGTTGCGCAGACTCAGAGAAACCGAATGCAATGCGGAAGAAAGAAGAAAGAAGAAAGAAGATGAGAGAAAGAGAATAGGGGATGGGGCGGTGGGGGAGATAAAATAATATCAAAACGGCGTCGTTCCTCATTAATTGGAACGACGTCATTTAATTTTAAAAAAAAATAACCCAGATGCAAAACGACGTGTTTGCTCCGAGTTCGATTCCGAACTCCGATTTTGGAGTCGGAAGACTTTCGACTCTGACTTTGACTTCCGAATTCTGATTTCAATTGGAGTCGGAATCAGAATCGGAGTGGAAGTCGTTCGGAAGTTGGAAGTCGGAATTTTTTCCCACCCCTATTTTGATTGAAACCAAAATGGGGCTAGTCGAAAGTTGCTTGCCTTTTTTCGCAAAAATATGATCTTGAAGATCTTGCAGAATAATATATGATTTGATAAGTGAGTGTATAAAATAGTTAAAGTGACAAGAGAGGGAGATAAAATGGATAGAAGTTTCGGATGAGGCAAGTGGGGAAGCTTGGAGCCGTGTGCTTTGAGCTTTGTTGTTCCCTAGAGTTTTCACATCAAAATGTGAATATCTTCCAAAGAGATGGCCATGATGTGATACTAGATCATAGGGATATCTTTAGGATGGGATAGAACCTTACCATTCTAGTGCATCTCCCATGAGGAACTCGAAAATCACAATTGGAAAACACCAACCGGTTGCTCATTCCACACACTTCCATCATTTGTTTTCTTTTCCCAAGCAACCACTCTTGTCAATCAAGTATCTTTCAATCATAGGTATTGTGGAGTGTCCTAGAACCCTAAGAGAGAAGGTCATGGCCGAATGGCCTTGTATATGCCCATTCTCCTCATTTGGTCTCACTTTCACACAAACCCACACACACATATACCTCTCGACATTGGGCACTTCTCTCCCACTCTCACTTTGTTCTATCTTCTTTTATCATCTAAACATCAAAATACTCTAAGTCTAGAGGAGGAAGAAGCAAGTGGTCTAGTGTGGTAGTGTCTTGGAAGAGATAAGTGACTTTTTGGGCTAGCACAAGTATAGAAACCTAGAGAAGAACACATACCATATCCATGTTATTGTGTAGAAATCTTCTCTTTAAAATACTATATTCTTAGGTTGATCTAATGAAGTACTTAATATATTTTCAGATTTCATCTAAGCCAACTAGGAATATTGTAAGTTTATTCTTATCTTGTCCTTAGCAATTCTAGTATACTTTTGAGAGAATTTGATTGTATTGTTTGAATCCTTGTTTGTTTATGCTAAAATGAATTCCTTAGTGAAAATTCCATACTTAGCTACGTATGAACCCATGTTTAAATTTATGATTCTTTAAGTTTGAGAATATAAAATGATGGGTGGATTTAGTCAACTTATTTAAAAAAAATCAATATGATGCGTAGATTGAATAAATGCATACATGACAAAGGTTAACTTGTAGGGCATTGTATGATGTGAGTTAGATTACTTGAAGAAAATGTTTTGTTCATTTGGTGGCAAAATATATGTTTGGTCTAAGTATCATTTTAGATTAAAGGTTATATTATATTCTGGATTTGGATATATTGATACAAAGGAAGAATGTAGCATGATTACCATGATGAGTGATGATGATATATAAATATATATATATATATATATGTATGTTAAAATTTAACTTGGAGTTGAAAATGTTAGATTGATGCATATAGGTGTTTCGATTTTTAAGGATTTTGGATTGAGCTTTTTTTCCAACTATTATGCTACATTATGATTAAATCTTGAATACTTGGAGAAATTAGAAGTTTGAAAACTAGATGAATTTAATAGCATGATATTCGATTTTCACATGAATGGTTAAGTGAGTTATCTTGATGAAAAGAAAAGTGATTAAAATAATAAACATAAGGACCCTAGATTTTGGCTAAGACATTTTTGTGGTGTTAAAAATATTCAATTATTTTATTGAGGCTAGATTGGAGTATTTGGAGAAGGATAGAAAAAGAAAATATTAGGAAACAACTAAGAAGGATCTCGGCCCAACTCTAGTGAGGGAAGGTCGAGTATCCCTAAGTGTGTACAAGCCCCATTGTGTGATGGAAAAGAAGTAAAATTCTATAGTACTTGACTTGTGAAAGAGTATGATATTTAGTAAATGTGTGTTCGTTTCACGTTTCACATGTTAAGTGTTATGAGTTGCATGTCTCATGCATGAAGCACAAAAATTAGGTTTTTGAGTCAAACATGTTTTTAAAAGAAATGAAATTAAAGTTTTATAAAAACCCCAAAGACTGGGATGGGGTAGTGCCTCAGTGAAATTCTCTGTTCACTCAAGAGTGATTAAAATCGATTGAAAGCTCCCAAGTCAATGAAGAACAGTCAGCGAACCATATATGGCTCTAGAAGATGTCCAGAGCGTAGTCGCACTTAAAGTTAGTGGGTGCCCAAATGGTGGTGTTGGCTTTTGCCTCATCGTATAAGAAGTTCGTAGTCGCTTGTTGAGTGATCAATCATTGAGCGATGAAGAGCGAAAAGTCACGAAACGCAGCCATTTAGGTTTGATACGGTCGCCAGGTACTACGATAACTAGCAAGAAACACGCGGTGCATAGGGGAGCCATGATGTGTCCAACAAGAGAAGTCATGACGAAAAGAACGGCTTTCAAGCCTAAGATATGATATGATAAGTAAATGGTGTCTATGATAAGAAAAGATGAAAAATGTTTGAAAATGATGAGTTTTGAAAAAATATTACAAGTATTTTGTCACATAAAAGAAGTTAAAGAAAAACAAATTAAAGAAAGTGACATGAGCATTAGCATGTGCATAAGTAAAGGCATAAGTTCTATAGTGCATGATTCACCGATGATTGTTTGTTATTTGCTTAACTATATACTTGAAATGCCTTTGTCGAAATATTAATGTACTTACTGAGATTTTTCCTGAAATTTCACCCTTTTATATTCCCACTATCGTTCCTTATTAGGGATGATAGAAGTAGTTGTAGGTGATGACGGATCGATCGAGTATGATTCATGAGACGACACCTTGGACCCGACTAAGTCCATTATCGTCGAGCCAATGACTCTTGGCTCGTTAGGCCGATGGGCAGCGGAGTCATTGCCAATGGCGACATACGTTTTGGCGGACCTACGCCCTACAAGGTGTTGCTTGATCCTAAAAGTAGACGAGTCCCTCCATTTAGGACGCCTGTATGAGTCATTCTCTGATATGAGTTGTGACGTAGGGCCCAGTTTGAATTTGGACCATCTTCGCTATGGCCTTGATTTCAAGGAGGTGAAGAAAGAACCCTTGCATTAGAAAGGGAAGGCAATGGAAATCGCCTACGCTAGTTTTGTAGCTACTCGTCTATATTTCGAGAGATTTTCTCTGTTTTGGGATAACGCACTTTTGTGATGCATGGCAAGTCGTAAATGCCTTGTCTTAAATAATTTTTATTTGGCTTGACCTTTTCTGTTGCGAGTTTGCTCTTCACTATCCTTATTTTAGCACGCTTTGCTTTGTTTGTATTACAAACGAAGGGTGAGCTTCCGTGTGATGATCATTCCCGATGTCTCAGTTTACGTGCAATCCCAAACATAAGCGGGGGAATCAATAGGACACAACAATCGGTTGCCATACGAATTAAATTTTAATTTGGGTATTGTTTAATTTGATTGAATTTTGTTTAATGATTTAATCTGAATAGGGTATTGTTTAAATTATTGGTTGTTTACTGACTATTGATCTTGACAATATTTTCTATACTTAGAGTAGTAGATGGATTTATCGTCAACTCCAATTGATCTTGACAATGATGAGAGGATGTCTAATTTGGAAGAGACCCAAATCTACACACCTAATCCCTCTAGTGTCCCTAAAAATAATACTTGTCAACTTCCTAGAAAACATAAGGGGCAAGGACCCTCCTATGTTTGAAACCATTTTGAGAAAGTGGAGGGTTGTCCCCTAGATGAGCTTAGGGCTAGATGTATTTATTGTGGCAAGACTTACCCTTGCCACTCAAAGAGGAACGGAACTTCAACTATGAAGGTACATCTAGAAACATGTCCAAAAAATACTCACAGAGGGAGACCTCTAGATAAGTTCCAATAAATATTGGCAGGTGAGGTAACAACTCAAGAGGGGATTGGAGAGAGAAGTAGTGTGGTAAGGAACATGGTAACCCACAAATATAGTGAAGAGGCAGTGAGGTTGGCCATTGCAGAGATGGTAATTCTTGATGAATTACCATTTAGAATTGCTGAAAGGCACGGATTTAAGAAGGTGTGTTGGTCGCTTGAACCAAGATTTAAAGTAACATGTAGGGTCACAGTTGCAAGAAACTGTATGAAGTTGTTTGTATATGAAAAAGACAAACTTAAAAAGTTGTTTAAAGATGGAGGCATGAAAGTTTCATTGAATACCGATACGTGGACATCGATTCAAAATTTAAATTATATGTGCCTAACTTGTCATTTCATTGATAAAGATTGGAAATTACAAAAGAAAATCATTATTTTTTGTTTGATCCCTAATTATCGAGGGGATACAATTGGGAGATATATTAAGCAGTGCCTACTTGATTGGGGGATTGATAAAATGTTTACTGTGACAGTTAACAATGCTAGTTCAAATGATAATGTTATTGCCTACTTGAAGCGTTATTTAATGGGGAATATGTTGGGAGGGAAGTATATACATTTTAGATGTTGTGCACATATATTAAATCTTGTCGTGATTGAGGGGTTGAAAGAGTGCGGTGAAACCATTGCAATGGTTAGAAATACAGTTAGATATGTGTGCTTTTCCCTTGTTAGATTAATGAAGTTTACGAAATGTGTAGAAAAGGAAAAAGTTGAGTGCAAGAAAATGTTATGCCTTAATATGCAAACTCGATGGAATTTCACTTACTTGATGTTAGATACAGCTAATAGATTTGAAAAGACTTTTAGGCAGATGGAGAGTGAGGATTATCACTTTCTTTCTTATATTAGTGATAACCAAAAGGGACCTCCTAGAGCTGATGAGTGAGAGATAATGAGAGTTTTTGAGAAATTTTTGAAAGTGTTTTAAGATGCTACTTTTCGATTTTCTGGGTCTCTTTATGTCATGACAAATACAAGTTTTATAGAGATTTACATGTTGCAAAAAGAATTGATTAGGCTGAGTGAGGCTCCTAGAGAGTCTTTAAGGACTACGGCCATGAGTATGATAATGAAATATGATAAGTATTGGGGTTCATTGGATAAGATGAATTTGATGCTGTTGATTGCCGTTGTGCTTGATCCTCAGAGTAAGTTAGAACTTATCACTATGAACTTGAGGAAAATACATGATCATACTCGTGCAGAGTTTTTGATATCTAGTGTGAAACAATTATTATCAGACTTGTACGATGAGTACAATGATATATTTGGCTCTACCTGAGTTGTGATTTAAATGTGACCGCTCCGACATCTACAACCTTAAAAGATAGTAAAGAGAGTCATGAGATACAATTGATGAATGAGTGGTATCAAGTAAGTGAAGAGTTTGGAACTATAGTTTCCAAAACAGAGGTGGACCGATATTTATCAGATGGTTGTGAGGCACGCAGTCCATCTTTTAATTTGTTGATCTGGTGGAGAAGTAATGAGGTTAATTATCTTATACTTGCGAGGATTGCACGAGATTTGTTAGCCATGTCTGTTTTCACTATAGCCTCAGAGTCAGCATTGAGTACGGGAGGACGCTAGATCCTTTTCGGAGTTCATTGACTCTGAAAACAGTTGAGGCACTTATTTGTACTCAGAATTGGTTGCGACATCCGTCAAACACAATTAATTTTCGAGATAGCATGGATAATGTTAAGAGTTTTGTGGTAGAATTTGGTAATTTTTTTCTCATTTAATTTTTATTTATTTATTTTTATTAATTCATTATATTTGTTTTTTCTTATCCAAGTTTATTAATATTTTTTTTTATTTTTTTTATAGAGTTGGGAGAATAAACAAGCGCCGCAGGTATAGAAGATTGAAAAGTGACGATTGAAGACACTTTTTGCCTTTTGGTTATTGGTCTTTGTCTTTTTTTTTTTTATTGTTGGTTAACTTGGTTTGTAACTTTGTAATTTGTATTTTAGACTTTTAGTTGCTTGCTTATTGTTATTACTTAAAACAATTTGTGTTGCCATGTGGTATGTTGGTTTGTATTTTTAATTTTATGTGTAATTTTATTAGACATCGACTTATCTAGTGGATATTTTTATTGTTTACTTAGTATTTAGAACAAGAACTAGAAGTTAAGATTTAGTAGTTTATTAATTATTAGTTAATAGTTATTTTTTAAAATAGATGTTGATAATTGACTACTAGAATATTGATAATTGACTAATAGAATAGATGAGAAAAAATCCCAACAAAATTAACAAATAAAAACTCTAAAGGAGAAAAAAACAATTGAATGGCTAGCCCAAAAGGGGCTCAAACCGATGGGCAAACCGACCACGACGTCGACACTGTAAGGTTGGTGGCAATCGGAGTATCAAACCAATAAATTGGTCGGTTGGATGTTGATCGGTGACGGTTTTGTCATCGATGCCGACATTGTACAACCCTAGGAGGTACCACATTCTATCTTTGTAGTTGTGTGCATTCCTAAAAAATTGACGAGGAATCACCCTCTTAGAACGTAGCCCTCTCTTTATGCAAAATAGATGAAAATTTAATAGTACTATCATGTTGATGATACCTATCTCCATATAATAGAAAACCTGTAAAAATAGTATTGAGTCAAGTATCGTTCTTTGCTCATAGACATTCCTTTAGTAGGCACAAACACTTACTCATAGGCACACATTGAAACTTGTTATCTCAAGGATGTTACTCTACTTGTCCACACCCAACTCGAAGACACTAGTATGTGATATGCTTGGGATCCCACATTCCAACTATCAAGTGAGGTCAAGTATGAAAACTTTCCACCTCACCTCACGAGGCATTCTCCTTCTTGTGTGATATATGTGGTAACACTTTGCAGATTGATCACAAGGAATTCTTCATCCGTACCATGATTATAGATTGTTTCTGACTCGACAAACACTTAAATGCAAACACTCATACACTGGCATCCAAGGTTCCCATTCAAGATATCACATCAAAAGCAGAAAATAGTTAAAGCGTCGAAAACATTGAAACCATAAAAAATTGGCAAAATAGCTAAAAACATAGCATTAAAAATATTATTTATACTTGTAGAAAAAGGGAAGAATATTACAGAAGTGGTGTAATGTCTCTCGAACACAATCCCACATTACCTAACACTACCTTAGAAGCTAACCTACCTTCCTATGTCAGAAGTCCTTTTGTTGCCTTCTTGCTCCTTGCTTTTCACATTAGTTGCATTCTCGAGCTCTTTAGTAAATAATGTCTCAGTAAAGATATCTTACCCCATATCTATGTTCTTTAAATAGAGTGGGAATGTTAGGTGTATTATCTGACGTATCATTGACTCCAAACATGCTTGGATTTGAGTATTTCATCCTTATCATTTCATACTACAATTGATAGAGATAGGTGACTTGGGCATTGTCCACACACCCTACAAGCTGCCTACTCCTCAGTTCTCCTTTGAAACAAGGACTCTACATGGCGTCAGGCCATACTTTTAAGTCTTGACAATAAGATTTGTTGTGCCTTCACCTTTAATTTGAAAGTCACTTTGGATAACCTCTTAGATAGAGTATGGGATTTTGCGCTTGTTGCCGACACTTCATTGAACTCTTTTGTATTATCTCAAAAAGTTTCCATGACTAGTTGTATCACTCACTATTCGTAGTTGTTGTTTAGTGAATGGGTGACTTGTGACTCGTCTAAGCTTATCAATCCCTTTAATTACTCGTTCTTGTCCTCATGGGAGATGACTTTTCTAGCTTGTCTGTCATGGCCCTGTGACATGGTAGCCAGATTCTTATGCGACTAGTACTTTTGAAATATAAGTCATGTAGTTTTGACTTTTCATTGGGACATTAAAATTACGTGCAAGACAAGTATTCTTTGTTGAAAGGGCTATTGCATTTTTGATGTGGTAGATATGAATTTTAATAGGGATATAAATTTGAACAATAAATATGATAAATTTTAAGATAATATAAACTAATGCAACAAATTTTACACATAAATATAATTATATTTAAAAAATGAAAGAAAAAGAAATTGTAAAATTATTGAACACATAACAAATCAAGTGTTTAGAATTAATTCATTATATTGAAATCATTATAGGACATGCATTCCTTCACTTGTAATAATAATAATAATAATAATAATAATAATAATAATAATAATAATAATTTTTATTATTTCATAAAGAATCTATTCATTATAATTTTTTTATCATTTTATGATATGACATTAAATGATAAATTTACAAGTAAAATATGATAACTAATTTCTAAATATCTAATACTATATCATTATAGCATTTTTATTAGATTGTCTAAAACTATCATTCACAAAGTACAAATTTACATATTTATCAAAAAATTTGGTCATATTTAATCAAAAGTGGGAAGGTAAAAGTGGAAAAAATTAATAAAAATACTTATTATGAATAGTAAAGCTAAAACTTTTTGTGAATAAAAGCACTTTTGACCAAATATGGCCAAATTTTTTTGATAAATGTGCAAATTTATATTTTTTGAAATATAATTTTAGACAATCTAATAAGAATGCTCTTAAATGATGAAAAAAAATGATAACGTTACTAAAAAACCTAATTGTTCAAATAACGATAGTGTGAAACCAAAGACAAATAATCAAGTATTATGAGGCTATAGCCTCTTTTACTATTGTAGAATAGATTACAGAGAATAGTTATATTAAAAAGTAAATCTAGTATTTGTGTAAAAACCTATTTTACACCATCCAATAGTATACTGCCACATAGGCACTCCAGGGAAACCAAAATTGCAGTGGTATTCACTTGATCTAAGTTTGTTTGCTGAGAACCTCGAAGCCCCCCTCTAGTCCAGTCCCTTCTTCGATTCTTCGACGATCTCCTTGCTGCCAACGTGCTCCTATAATCTCTTGCTTGTTGTAAAGAACAACGACAAAAACGATCTCTTGATCAATAGGTCTATGCATGTTGTTCTTTTTGTAGATTCGACATAGGATCCAATCATCAAGCTAATTAAACAAAAAATAATCAATTCATCACCAATTTAAATGGGTTTTCACAATTAACCCCCAATGATTAAGAACAATTAATCAAAGTTACATGTACACCTGCGATCTTCCTACTTGTTGTCGATGAAGAACAACAGATGGGACCCAATCATCTAGCTAATTAAACAAAAAAAAAATCAATTCATCACCAATTCAAATGGGTTTTCACAATTAATCCCTAATGATTAAGAACAATTAATCAAAGTTACATGTACAATCCGGAAAATTACCCTCAAAGAGTTCTTCTTGTTGCCTAAATCACACCAAGAGGCTTATTAATGCTAGCCCCGTTATCTACCAACGGGTACTTATGCATAATCCAATTGGCCTTGATCCCTTTTGGAGGCTTCCCTCCATAGGACACAAGGGCTTTCTTCACACCAACCTTTGGATTACTCCACAAACTTAGCATAGGTTTGTCTGTTCTTGTTGCTTTCCAATATCTAGAAGTTGCCACCTAGTTTGGTCTAGCTGATCCCTGGGACTAAAAAAGTACCATTATTGCTCACCAAATGCAACCTTAGTCGACAAAACGTATAAAACTACTAATTAAGCACTGCTACTACAACATACAAATGGAAAAAAAAAACATGAAACTTATCTGTGGCTAGATTTGATGAAATTTGTTGAACCCAAGGTTTCAAGTTTCGTGTAAATCTACAAATGGATTTTGATGATAACAAATGAATTCAAAGAATAAAGGAGTCTCAAGTTCAAAGTTGTCCACACAATAGAATCAAGCACATCAAGGAAGCAAGTATGAGCAAGAAGGGAACAAGTTCACATTAAAATTATAGAGTAATTTTGTAAATCTCTTAAAAAAATTTGAAATTAGGATTAAGGCTCAAAATTAATATTTTATCATAAAGCATTAAAATACATTTTCCACATATGCATGAATATTTTGAAAATTAAATTTGAAAATTTTGAAAGATGATTGATTGTCATCTTTCACATGTGCATGACATGATTAAAGGTTTGAATTTTGAAAATATTAAGATGATTGATTGTCATCTTTCACATGTGCATGTTTTATTTGAATATTTTCAAAAGTGGTGGATGCTTTTCTTGACTTATGCAAAAGGTAGATGTCTTTATTTGAAAATTTTAAAAAGTAAAGTGTGCTCCTTTTGTCATATGCAAAAAGTAAAAGATTATGTTTGAAATTTTTGAAAAGTAAAATGTGCTCCTTTTGTCATATGCAAAAAGTAAAAATATTATATTTGAAATTTTTGAAAAGTGAATGATGATATTTTTGACATGGGAATCTTTTCAAATTTGAAATTGAAAACTCATTTGCCTATAAATAGCTCACTTGAGTTTTGCAAAATTTATAACAAGAGCTTACACATCTATTGCTAAGTTTTGCATCATTTCTTCAAAACTCTCATTCTCTCTTTTCTAAAGTTTTGAACCTTAATTCTTGTTCTTGTTGAGAGAGATATAGGTTGCGCTGTATTGTTTCTATCTCACTCATTGAGGAGTGTACTTTGATAGTCTACCTACTATCAACTCTTATATTTGTAAAATGGTGTGTATAACCCTTGTGTGTGTAGAAGGTGTTCTACACGGGGAATAGTTAAATCACCAAGTGTGAGGTGATTGGAAGTGTAGAAGGTGTTCTACATGGGGAATAGTTAAATCACCAAGTGTAAGGTGATTGGAAGTGTAGAGGGTGTTCTACACGGATTCTTTGGAGTGGTGCTGCTCAAATGTGTAATAGGTTTCTATCTCCACCTAAAGGAGTTTGAATAGTAGATTTGGGGATCCTCAAGAGGTAGCTTGAGGTGAGGACGTAGGCAGTGGGGCCGAACCTCGTTAACATACTGAGTTTGCTTCTCTCTTACTCTTACTATTTATATTTATTGTTATTTCATATTTTGTTTATATTTTATATTATATATTTGATTTATAATTGTTATTTTTTTAAATACAACTCAATTCACCCCCCTCTTGTGTTAGTCATCTGGACAACAATTGGTATCAGAGCTAGAGCTCTATTATAAGATTAACTATCTTTTGAGTTAAGATCTTATGGCTAACATTGCAGCTTCATTTGGTGAAGGTCAATCTAGCAGTCGGCCTCCACTCTTTTGCGGAGACAATTACTCATTCTGGAAAGTTAGAATGAGAATATTCCTTCAGGCTCAAGGTCGAGAAATCTGGAAATGCATTGTAAATGGACTTTATATTCCAACAAAAGTGGTTGATGGAATAAAGGTCAACAAGGAAGAAGAAGAGTTTAATCGTGAAGACGAAAGACTTTATACTTTGAATTTAACTGCTATGAATTTATTATATAATGCTCTCGATGGTAATGAATTTAATAGAGCAATGACTTGTGCTACAGCAAATGAAATTTTGGATAACTTGGAAGTTACTTATGAAGGAACTTCTCAAGTCAAGGAATCAAAAATTTATATTCTTACTCATGAATATGAAATGTTTAAGATGAATGATGATGAATCTATTTCTAGTATGTACACTCGTTTTACTAACATCATAAACAGTTTGACAGCTCTTGGCAAAATTTATTCAAAAGTGAAGATAGTAAGAAAAATTCTCAACTCTCTACCAAAACGTTGGGAATCAAAAGTGACAGCGATTCTTGAAGCTAGAGACCTCAAGAAGCTCGAAGTGAATGAACTCATCGGGTCACTTATCACCCATGAGTACACATTGAAAAGAGGAGAAGAAGAAGGAAAGTCAAAGAAAAGCTTGGCACTTAAAGCTGTTCCACATGAAAGTGAAAGTGATGAAGATGAGGAAAATGACGACAAAGATGAAGAAGTTGCGATGATAATAAGAAGAATTCAGAGGTTCTTAAAGAAAAATAAAACTCCTCCAAGGAAATCCTTCAATAAGTTTTCCAAGAAAGATTCAGGTAAAAATGACATTTTAATTTGTTATAAATGCAATAAATCTGGTCATATCAAGCCAGATTGTCCTCAGATAGTGAAGCAAGCAATGGAGAATCAGCAAATCTTTGTCTTATGGCTAAAGATGACATTGAGGTAACAAATCTTGATAATATTGAAGATCCTTCATATGAAGAATTGCAAAATGTTTTAGAAGAGGTATATGAGGAATTTGAAAAATTAGGTATCAAGTATACTGTTTTGAAAAAGAAAAATTCTTCTTTAACAAACGAAATTGATATTTTAAGAAAAAAAAATATTGTTTTGAAAGATGAAAATTTTGAGTTGAAGAAAAAGAAAACCGATTTAAAAAAAATTATTGAAAATTTTACGAATGGAAAAAGAAATTTTGAAAAACTTCTTGGTAGTCAAAGATGTGTTTTTGACAAGGCAGGCTTGGGATATATACCAAAACAAAAATACAAACCTTATAAAAACTTCTTTGACTTCTACATCAAAGTCCAATATTCAAAATTCTTTTCATAAAAATAATTTTGTTAAAAAATGATACTATTATAATCACTCAAGTTCTTCATATATGTCACATGCTATTTGCAATTTTTGTAATATAAATGATCATAATTATTTTGCTTGTCCTCTTAGAAGAAAACATACAATGACTATTAGGGCCATATGGGTACTTAAAAATCTTATTTCTTCTAATACTAATAAATAAAGGACCCAAAGAACTTGGGTACCAAGAAAATCATTTTAATTATTTTTATAGGTGTGCATGAAGTCTTCCACGAATAAAAATAAATGGTTTTTAGATAGTGGATGTTCAAGACACATGACGGGAGACAAGACTAAATTCTTTGATCTTAGATCTAAAGAAGAAGGACACGTGACATTTGGAGACAACTCGAAAGGGAAGATCGTGGGAATAGGTAAAATTGGTAATGAGTCTTCTCTCATAATTGAAGATGTTCTACTTGTTGAAGGTTTAAAACATAATCTTTTAAGCATAAGTCAATTATGTGATAAAGGATTTACAGTTACTTTCAAAATGGATAAGTACATTATTTTGAATGATTATAATTGTAATATTTGTTTTATTGCTTTTAGAAGTAACAATGTTTATACAATTGATTTTGAAGAAATTACCTCACAAGATGCGATTTGTTTTTCAGCTCAAAATGAAACTAATTGGTTATGGCATAGAAGACTAGGTCATGCCAACATGGAACTTATTTCCAAACTTTCAAAAAATGATCTTGTGAGAGGTTTACCAAAGGCAAATTTTCTTAAAGACAAAATTTGTGATGCATGCCAATTTGGTAAACAAACAAAAATTTCTTTTAAAATCAAGAAACATATTTCCACTACTAGACCACTGCAACTGATACACATGGATCTTTTTGGACCAAATAGAGTTGTAAGTTTAGGAGGAAAATATTATGCATTTGTTATTGTTGATGATTTCTCTAGATATACTTGGGTCATCTTTCTTACTCATAAAGATGAGGCACATAATGCTTTTACTAAGTTATGTAAGATAATTCAAAATGAAAAGGGTTATACTATTTCAAGTATCCGAAGTGATAGGGGAAAAGAGTTTGTTAATAAAAATATTGAAACATTTTGTGATGAAAATGGTTTTGTGCATAATTTTTCTGCTCCTCGAACTCCTCAACAAAATAGGGTAATAGAGAGGAAAAATAGATCTCTTTAAGAGATGGCAATAACAATGCTCAATGAGAACAACTTGCCTAGTTATTTTTGGGCTGAAGCGGTAAGTACTGCATGTTATGTTATAAATAGAGTTATGCTAAGATCCAAATTAGATAAAACCCCATATGAGCTTTGGAATGAGAAAAAGCCCAACATTGGTTATTTTCATGTATTTGGATGCAAATGTTTTATTTTAAATGACAGGGATAATTTAGGCAAGTTTGATGCAAAGTCTGATGAAGGTATCTTTCTCGGGTATTCGACTAATAGTAAAACTTATAGAGTATTCAATAAAAAGATTTTGACTGTACAAGAATCTATGCATGTAGTATTTGATGAATCTAATTCTCTACTCTCCAAGAAATCTATTGATGAAGAAACATGAGGTATAAATAATACGGAAAGTCTCAATCTCAACAAAGAGAACACAATAGAGGAAGTCCAATATGGAGATATCAGGAAAGATCATCAAAATTTAATACAAGATGCAACTAAACAGTGGAAATTTGTGAAAGATCATCCAGTGGAACAAATTCTGGGGGAACCTTCACGAGGTGTAAGCACTCGATCATCTCTTAGAAATATTTGCAATCATACTGCTTTTCTATCTCATATTGAACCTAAAAATATTGATGAAGCACTTCTTGATGAATCTTGGATTCTAGCTATGCAAGAAGAGCTTAATCAATTTGAAAGAAATGATGTTTGGACACTTGTTCCTAGACCCAAAAATCATACTATTATTAGAACAAAATGGGTTTTTAGAAACAAGAAAGATGAGTCCGGAGTCATTACTAGAAATAAGGCTTGACTTGTAGCCCAAGATTTCAATCAAGAAGAAGGAATCGATTATGATGAGACATATGCACCAGTCGTAAGATTAGAAACTATTCGAATGCTACTTGCATATGCTTGTTATAAAGATTTCAAACTTTTTCAAATGGATGTTAAAAGTGCTTTCTTAAACGGTTTTATAAATGAAGAGGTATATGTTGAGCAACCTCCAGGTTTTGAAAATTATATTTCTCCAAATCATGTTTTCAAACTCACAAAAACACTATATGGACTCAAACAAGCTCCTAGAGCGTGGTACGAGAGACTTAGTGGTTTCTTGATTGAAAAAGACTTTTCAAGAGGAAAAATTGATACAACTCTTTTCATTAAATACGAAAATGATGATAATCTTTTGATTCAGATTTATGTTGATGATATAATATTCGGTGCTACTAATGAAAATATGTGCCAAGTTTTTGCTAAGACTATGCAGGAAGAATTTGAAATGAGCATGATGGGAGAGCTTACATTTTTTCTTGGATTGCAAATTAAGCAAGCAAAAAGTAGGACATTTATCAATCAATCGAAATATATTAAGGAATTGCTGAAAAAGTTTGGGATGGAAGGTGCTAAGGAAACTGGAACACCAATGAGCCCATCCACTAAACTTGATAAAGATGAAACCGGTAAACCAGTTTACTCGAAGGTATATCGAGGTATGATTGGTAACTTATTATATTTGACAGCCAGTAGACCAGACATTATGTTTAGTGTGTGCTTATGTGCACGCTTTCAATCATCTCCAAAAGAATCGCATTTAATTGCAGTTAAGCGCATTTTTAGATATCTTAGTGGTACAATTAACTTAGGGTTATGGTACCCTAAGCACACATATTTCAATCTAATCAGCTATACAGATGCAGATTATGCTGGCTGTAAAATAGATCGAAAAAGTACTAGTGGAGCATGTCACTTCTTAGGTCGTGCACTAGTTTCCTGGTTTAGTAAAAAATAAAATTCTGTTGCACTATCTACTGCTGAGGCAGAATATGTTGCTGCGGGTAGTTGTTGTGCTCAAGGTCTTTACATGAAGTAACAACTTGAGGATTTTAAACTTATGTACAATCACATTCCAATCAAATGTGATAATACAAGTGATATAAATCTTTCAAAGAATCCAATACAACATTCTCGGACCAAACATATTGAAATTAGATATCATTTTCTTAGAGACCATGTGCAGAAGGGCGATATTGTATTAGAATTCACTAGTACACATGATCAATTGGCAGACATTTTCACAAAACCCCTACTAGAAGATAGACTATGCATAATTAGAAGAGAAATAGGAATGATGCATGCCATGGATATCTGCTAGATACTTTTATTTCATTATCTTAAATGACCTACAGAAACTTGAGACGTTTAGCCTCATCATTCAAATGCATTTGCTCCTCATAAATCATCATGCCGTCCTTGTCTAAAAGATTAGGCAATCGAAATGAAGAGGTAAGCAAGGATTTCAAATCCTTATTTTGTTGCTTTAACTCTACTATTTTTTTGTTTGACTCATAAACAAGTCGTTGAAGTACAGAAACAGTCTTGCTAAGCTTCTCAATTTCGCGAGTTTTGAACTGCAACCGAGTAGAAAACGCGACGATAGATGATGAGTATCTAGTTTCGAGACCCACAAGCTCGTAAATGGCATCATGATCTGATTTATTAGCTAAATCATTCTCTTGTTGCTTCATGGTACCCACGACAGATGCAGAAATAGATTGAGACTGAGGTGAAGGATACCTCAAATCTTGATCAAGAGAAGCACTAAAGGGAAATCTACGAGCCATTGAAAATTTGTAGAATGAGAATGCAAGCAAATTGCAAAGATGAGAAGAAAGCTTGATGCGAAATAGATAAAACTAAGGATTGCTCTTATAGAAACAGAAATAAGAACATGACAAACTTATAAATCATGATAATATCTCATTTTTCAGCAACATCAAGCGGATCAAATCTCTGCACCAAATTGCCAGAGCTACGCCTCCAGCCTTTGCAGGTTTTATCGGACACGGGTGGTTTCAATTATTCAGCTCTTTACAAAATTTCTTTCCGCACCGAATTACCGAAACTAGGCCTCCAGCCTTTACAGGTTTTGTCGAACACGTGTGGCTACGCACCGAATTCTCTACAGTCTCTACTAACGCAGCGTTTTATTTATCTGTTGGTTATTGTAGGAATATATTTTATTGCGCTAATTATGATTCCTTTTTAATGATGCCAAAAGGGGGAGAAGTTTGAGACTAGAACTTTAATATTGTTTAAATTGCTAAACTTGTTATATATGCTTGGAATTATATTTATATTTTTGCTTGAAAAACTAACGCACATTCTCAGGGGGAGCTTAAGTATTAATACAGGCTTTAGATTCTATCAAGTATTTATCATCATAAAAAAGGGGGAGATTGTTGAACCCAAGGTTTCAAGTTTCGTGTAAATCTACAAATCGATTTTGATGATAATAAATGAATTCAAAGAATAAAGGAGTCTCAACCTCAAAGTTGTCCACACAATAGAATCAAGCACATCAAGGAAGCAAGTATGAGCAAGAAGGGAACAAGTTCACATTAAAATCATAGAGTAATTTTGTAAATCTCTTAAAAAATTTGAAATTAGGATTAAGACTCAAAATTAATATTTTATCATAAAGCATTAAAATACATTTTCCACATATGCATGAATATTTTGAAAATTAAATTTGAAAATTTTGAAAGATGATTGATTGTCATCTTTCACATGTGCATGACATGATTAAAGGTTTAAATTTTGAAAATATTAAGATGATTGATTGTCATCTTTCACATGTGCATGTTTTATTTGAATATTTTCAAAAGTGGTGGATGCTTTTCTTGACTTATGCAAAAAGTAGATGTCTTTATTTGAAAATTTTGAAAAGTAAAGTGTGCTCCTTTTGTCATATGCAAAAAGTAAAAGATTATGTTTGAAATTTTTGAAAAGTAAAGTGTGCTCCTTTTGTCACATGTAAAAAGTAAAAATATTAGATTTGAAATTTTTGAAAAGTGAATGATGATATTTTTGACATGGGAATCTTTTCAAATTTGAAATTGAAAACTCATTTGCCTATAAATAGTTCACTTGAGTTTTGCAAAATTTATAATAAGAGCTTACACATCTATTGCTAAGTTTTGCATCATTTCTTCAAAACTCTCATTCTCTCTTTTCTAAAATTTGAGCCTTAATTCTTGTTCTTGTTGAGAGAGATATAGGTTGCGCTGTATTGTTTCTATCTCACTCATTGAGGAGTGTACTTTGATAGTTTATCTACTATCAACTCTTGTATTTGTAAAAGGGTGTGTATAACCCTTGTGTGTGTAGAAGGTGTTCTACACGGGGAATAGTTAAATCACCAAGTGTGAGGTGATTGGAAATATAGAAGGTGTTCTACACGGGGAATAGTTAAATCACCAAGTGTAAGGTGATTGGAAGTGTAGAGGGTGTTCTACACGGATTCTTTGGAGTGGTGCTGCTCAAAGGTGTAATAGGTTTCTATCTCCACCTAAAAGAGATTGAATAGTAGATTTGGGGATCCTCAAGAGGTAACTTGAGGTGAGGACGTAGGCAGTGGGGCCAAACCTCGTTAACATACTGAGTTTGCTTCTCTCTTACTCTTACTATTTATATTTATTGTTGTTTGATATTTTGTTTATATTTTATATTATATATTTGATTTATAATTGTTATTTTTTTAAATACAACTCAATTCACCCCCCATCTTGTATTAGTCATTTGGGTACAAAATCAAACATATTAGTCGTTGTTGACAGCAAGCAGGGAGATCACAGGAGCTTGTTGGGTGCAAAGAGATCGTAGGAGAATCGAAGGAGGGTGTGGGCTGGAGGGGGCTTCAAGGTTCTCAGCAAAAGTTTTCATGAGTGCCTACGTGGCAGTAAATTATTGGATGGTGTAAAACAAGTTTTTACACCAACCCAAATACAATGTTTACTCTATATTAAAATGATTTTGTTATATACAAAAATTTTGTACAGGAATTATGCGGAAACAAGTTTAAAATTTTATATCAACTAAAATTAAAAAAAAAATTAAAAAAATATATATTTGTCCAATACTAATAGAACTAAAAATTAAAAAAGTTGAAATATAAAACACAATTAAAAATAAACTACAACTTATTTTTTGTGTAATTTTTAGACAAAATTTTTTACGAATATTATTTTCCATATTAAAAAGTACTATTCGAAGAGAATTTCGATCGTCCAACTAAAAAAAAGTAAGCTTTCAAAGATGAATAGAAAACGAGAAAGTAGAAAGGTCTGAGCGGGAAAAGTCAACAATTATAATTCCCACAAAGCAGCTTTCAATACAAGTCGCATATTTGCCAGGTTGAACTGTCACCGTTTGACCCAAGACTTGTCCATGTTGCTTCCTAAAGGCCACAATTGGCTAACGCATTCTTCATATGCCCCCATCCTCCGGGACCAGCTTCTCCTATTTAGGTTTTGACAAAGCCCGAAAGGCCACGAGGCCAGGAAATAATATTTTACAAATTTTAAATAGATAAATTTTATATAAATTATTTATGAAAAAAGTTAATCCTATTATACTTTTTTAAGAATATGCTCTGTTTTTGTATAAAAATCTGCATATAATTTATTTAAAATATATAAATATAATTTCTCGTAATAAAACATGTCTAACAGATTTTAAAATGAATGATAAACTTAAGCCTTAAGGTGTAATGTTAACTTATTCACGCGTTGGACTTATAAAGTCTAGGAGATGAGATTAAATAGTTTTATATGAATATTAAAAATTAAATAAAATATTATTTTTTAAAACAAGACTTTATTACTCTTAAAATTGAGCATGCTCTTGATCAAGATCCTTCCGATAATGAAGAAGCAAAAGTTTCTGACCATAATGAGCCCTCAGACAGCCCTAAGGCTGTTTGCTTGATAAGACAATCCATGTCTATTAAATGGTATGCGAAAGTCAAAATTATTATTTGTAGAGAATTTGAGTTCTCTGTAATTGCTTTGATTGATTCTGGATCGGATTTTAATTGTATCCGTGAAGGCTTGGTTCCAACTAAATATTTTGAAAAATCTACTGAAAGACTATCAGCGGCTAATGGCTCAAAAACCTCACGACGATTATTTTCAAAAGAAAAGAAAAACTCATGCTGATTTCTTTAGAAAACCTTCTGATCATAAAAGATTTCCTCATAAAAAATCTTCTCCAAAGAAATACTCTGATAAGAATCAGAGATGTTTTAAATGTGGTAAGAGGAGACATTATGCAAATAATTGTCCAAACACTTAAAAATCCACCAAATTGAAGAATAAGCTTAACGCTTTAAACCTTGGTGAAGATGAGCACAGGAATTGTTTCAAATTCTTGATAACGATTCTAGTCTTTCATCCTCAGAACGTGATGAGTCAGTTCTAGTGATAGTGATTATCATTCAGAATCGGATTCATCAGTTCAAGCAATGGTTAAGCTTAGCTCATAATAGGCATATTCTTTTCTTTGATTTTCTTGAAAATCATTATGATTTTAAAAATTGTAATTTCAAAGATAAGTTTTTAAATGTTTTAAAAACTACATTTGTTAAAGAAGATAAAACAATTTTAACTGATAGCCATCCTCCACTTGAGACCACTTTGATCTTAGTACGTGGAGCTGAAGTTGAAACTTCCCCTTTTAAAATCCCAACTATTAAAGATTCAAATTTCCCTTTATCTTCTGAAACAAAAAAGATTATTGAGCAAAACAATTTTTCAAACTCTGCTCTCCACATTATAGGTCAATAATTAGACCGTATTGAGGAGAATATTGAAAAACTTATTTTTAAATCTGATCCTAGAAGACGTACTACTAGTCCTCAAAAACCAAAAATTAAATTGATTGAAAAACCTTTGATTATTCTACCAGAGAACAGATAGAACATGGATTCTGCCAGTACTCTAGATAGAATTGATCAAATACTAGCAGACATAAAGCTAGAAAAACAAAAATCAAAACCCTTAAAATTTTAATTATTTTTTATATTTTATATAAAAATTTAAAAAAATTATAATATAATATAATATAATATTAAATAAAATAAAAGTATTTATATATCCAAACCGACGTAAAAGTTAAATGATCATACAAAATTTCTTTCACTTTCAATTTTTTTAAAAAAATTTAATCTCATATAATTATTATAAATTTTTTAAATTTTTACAGAAAATTAAATAAATAATTTAATTTTTTTTCAAATCTCAAAATAAAATCAATATTAAAAAAATATTTTAATAATATTTTATTCAATTTTTATCTTATTTAATTTTATCATATCTGCCAAAAGAAAAGAGAAATGTGTCCGGCATGTGTTGTGTATACACATACTAATCAAGCAAATAATACGATGCATGCAGGTTCACATCTTCTATGGCGAGCCATGCCAAAACATAGGCCATAAGCACCAGGATCGATTCTTTCATTTTATTTCTTCTTATTTTAATATTAAAATATTACAAATAGAAATAATTTTTAATTATTCATCTAATCAATATATTTATTTTGAATTTTCAAATAACACATATAAATAAATAAATAAAATCTAAATTATTAAATAAAAAAATTATATTTTAATTATATTTCAAATTTATAATATTTTTATTTAATTTTTTATATCTCATCTTTTAAAATTTTATAAAACATTTTAATTCAAAATATTTTTTTATTATTTATAAACTTTTTTATTATTGCTCATAAATTATTTTATTTCTATGTACTATGCAAACTAGGCATTAGCATATGAGAGGATTGTACAAAGATTTCATTAAGATATAAAGATGATTTTATCTCATTTTATTATACTTTGATGATATATTTATATATATATATATATATATATTTAGTGCATTTATTTGTTAATTATTTTCTTTTAAATACTTTTTAACATCTTTAATTATTAAAAGAAAATAAAAAATATATAATTTTACTAATAATCATTTTCTTAACAATTAAATAAAAAAGTTTTTTGAAAAAAATTACAAAAATAAAAATAGTAGAAGAATGGTAAATAAATAATAAAATTATCATTATTTATATTTTATTATTAATAAATAATATTATATTTACTTTTTAAAATTTTTATTTAAAATTATTTTAGTTTATTTAGAACTCATTTAAATTTAAAAATGAGATAAAATAAATTATAAAAAATAATAAAATAAATAGTTAAAATAAATTAAAAATTAAAATAAATAAATACAAATGATTGGTGTTTTTATATGACAGGAACAGTAAAAAACAGCTTACTACAGGGAATCCTGGCTCTCTCAGGTCTCTCATCCAGTGTTCTTTTTTCTGCTTCTAGAAAATTGGCACGCAGCCCTAGAGGCCCCCCCGTTTGCCTTTGTCTTCTTCGCATCTCCACACGCCTCTCTTCTCTTTCTCTCTCTCTCAATGCTCAAGAGCGTACAAAATTTCCCCATTTTAAGGCATTAACCGTTGCCAGTGAACCAATCCTCCCAGCCTTCTCTCTCTCTCTCTCTGAGCCCAATCCTTATCAGACACCGTTTTCATGTGAATGCGTGTCCGCCTGCATCCTCATCCTCATCAGCGTCATGTATAAAACGGTCTCGTCCTCGTCTTCGGCTTCCTCAATCCTCAGGGCGGCTGCTGCTTCTTCCTCTTCCTACCTTAGGGCCAGGTTCTTCTCTCCATCTCTTTCTCGAAGCTTTCTCGCCTGTTCTTCCCCTCCCAAGCACTCTCCTTCTCTTCCATCCTACCGATCCTTGAACTTCTCCTCTGCTGTTCGATCCGTCCGCTTCTCCCCCCCTCGCTGGAGCCACGGTGTCGATTGGCGCTCTCCGATCAGTCTCCGCTCTCACGTCAGGGCCGTAGCTCCCGTGATCGAACGCTTCCATAGGAAGATCGCTACTATGGGTACACTTTCTTTTCTCTTGATTTCCATAAATTCCGGAGCGTATTCACTCTCCTCACATCTTTTTATTTGGTTTCTTATATACGTTGATTTATTTTCTCTGTTTTCACTGAGAGATCAAAGTAGAAAGGAAGAAAATGGTTCGTATGCTGCATGTCAGCTGAGCTGAGCTAAGTAGTTGTAGGCTCTCTTTGATTGCTCAGAAGGCTCAGGATATGGAAACGCTATAACGACATTTTGATCATTTTTCTAATTCCTCGCCCACTCTTTGGATTTATTTCATAAAAGTCGCCGGTGATTCACGGAGTGTTTCGAGATCTTTGATCGCGAGCAACTATAGCTGTTTTTTCATGGAAAAGGATGAGATTTTCGAAAATTTCATGTTGTCTCCCTGTTGTTTGATACATCATGTACTCTAGTCAGCTAAGCTAATAGCATTCACAGTCCACTAGTTAAAGTTTAACCAAATTTTAATTTAAAATGTTATTTTTATAAATTTTAACTATTTACTTTTTATTACATCAAATAATAGGCTTAACAAATCTAAAATTATTTTATTAAAATATTGATTTTTAACTTTTTATTTATTTTAATTCTAATTATAATTTGAATATTAATTTGTTAAAAGACTCACAACCCACTAACTATCTCATTTGTTTAGGCAAAATTTGACTAAAAGACATAAAAATAAGTTTTAATAGTCCCAACAAAATCAAACTAAATTTAACTTTCTCTCTCCTCACTCTCTAAATATAGAGAGCAAGGAGAGAGAAAGTTTTTGATGTTTTTGATTTTTTTTAGCCAAAATTTGACTAAACAAGTCATTTAACTAGATGATTGTGAATGCTCTAAGTACATGAAAGAGCTGGCCTCTACTAGTTCCCACGAATGTCAAGGAAATAGAAATATATATATATATATATAGATATGTATGTAAGAGTATCGGTGTGATCTTTTTGGTTTATCATCATCTCATGCAGTTGTGTATCTCAAATCTTGATTTTTATTGTTGCTGTTGTAGTTGTTATTATTGCTATTGATGTATTTCCATTTCACCATTGCTATTAGTGCATTTATTTCCATTTCGAAAATTGTTATTAACATTATGAATTCTGTTATTTTTTATTACTATTATCTTCATTTTGCTGTGATTATTTATTGAGAAATTTTGAGTTTTTTGGTTGTAGATCCAGTTATGTTCTGCTGGAAATTAAAAATACACAAATTTTTTATGCCTAGGAAATATAGGAAATATAAAACCAGTGAACCTAATGAGAAATCTTTGAATAAGCACATTATAATTACTGAAGGAAATTTTCGTTCTGCTTGTTCATCTGTTTGGTTTCAGCCTCTGAAAATCCTTTCAAGGCAAACTTGACTAGTCTTCCCAAGGCAGGAGGTGGCGAGTTTGGAAAGTTCTACAGCCTTCCATCTTTTAATGATCCAAGGATCGGTAATTTTTCCTTCAACTACGTTTTACAGTAATATGTTTGTTTTTATGCAGCAAATGACTTTATTTCTCAACTATATCACAATAGTTTTGGGAATTATACAATGATTGAACAAGAAAAAGAAGGAAAAATCACTCTCAGCATATTCTAATTATGAATTGTTGTTTATTGGAACTTTATTGCTGACAACACTTATAAATGTACAATAGAGAAGTTGCCGTACTCAATCAGAATCCTTTTGGAGTCTGCGATTCGCAATTGTGATAACTTCCAAGTTAAGAAGGAAGATGTTGAGAAAATTATTGATTGGGAGAAATCTTCTCCAAAGCAAGTTGAAATCCCTTTCAAGCCTGCACGTGTTCTATTGCAGGTAGCTAATGAAGCTGGGCATACTTAGTGACTATTTTAACATGTCTTCCTCTTCTAAGGGTTCTTGTCTGTTGCCAGGATTTTACTGGAGTTCCTGCTGTTGTCGACCTTGCTTGTATGCGGGATGCCATGAACAAACTCGGAAGTGATTCTAACAAGATTAACCCTTTGGTTCGTGTTGTTCTTATCACATGTCTCTGTTATATTGTTGAGTTACTGATATAGGTTTCATGCCTGAAGTTTCATAATTTGGCTTAATAACTTTAGATGCTTGTTGACCACATTTTGTGTCTACAAGTTTGCATCTTGTCTTGATATTGGTCAAACTATGAACGTCTGTATTGTAATAGTATTTGTTCCTGGGTATTAACTATTTGGGTTATTTCTTAACTTCGTTAGTAACTTGATGCATGCAGATAATAAAGAAGTCTTACATATAATTACATGGTGTGATGTAGACTATTTCCTAATATATCATGTTGCTACCAGGTATATGCGCAGTTATTTTTGTCTCACTATCTTCCATTCTAAATATGCAGGTTCCTGTGGATCTTGTAATTGATCATTCAGTTCAGGTTGATGTAGCAAGGTCTGAAAATGCCGTGCAGGCCAATATGGATCTTGAATTTCAGAGAAACAAGGAGAGGTTTGCTTTTCTTAAATGGGGGTCTACTGCTTTCCGCAACATGCTTGTTGTGCCTCCTGGTTCTGGTATTGTGCATCAGGTAAAGTAGTCCAGAAGCCAATGCGGAGATCATATAATGTCAGCTTATATGTCTAGTGTGATATATTAATAAATATACTTCATCAGCTATAAGTCATATCCCTTTTACATATCATTCTGCATATTTGAATCATCTATTTTCCTTTTCAATTAATATGTGGTAAATGAAGATTAAGAATGTTGAATCTTTGTTGACAGTCTTACATATACTTGGCATGGAATGACTTGACATGTTGAATTCAGGTTAATCTTGAATATCTTGGACGGGTTGTTTTTAATTCCGATGGCATACTTTATCCTGATAGTGTGGTTGGAACTGATTCCCATACAACCATGATTGACGGGTTAGGTGTTGCTGGCTGGGGAGTGGGAGGTATTGAAGCAGAGGCAGCAATGCTTGGCCAGGTAATAAGATCTGAGCATAGGATGGTTAATCATGCAATGATTGTTACAGGCATATTGGATTATAAGTAATTCATTTATTTTAAGTTTCTTTAGATGCTATTTGCTGCCCACTTGAATTCTCTCAAGTGGAAGAGTGCTGCTGCAGTTTGCTTCTAATTCCTTACCATTTGACATTGACAGCCCATGAGTATGGTGTTGCCTGGCGTTGTTGGGTTCAAGTTATCTGGAAAATTGCGCAATGGCGTCACTGCTACTGACTTGGTTTTAACTGTGACGCAAATGCTGAGGAAGCATGGTGTTGTTGGCAAATTTGTGGAGTTCCATGGTAACTCATTTTTCATGAAGTTGCGTTTGCTAACGTTAAACTGCAATGGTTGGTTTGTGCAATTAGATAGATCTAAGGTGATCATGGTTGTCTGTGCTTCTAGGGGATGGAATGGGCAAACTATCACTAGCTGACAGGGCCACTATAGCCAACATGTCTCCTGAATATGGTGCAACTATGGGATTCTTCCCTGTAGACCATGTCACTTTACAGTACCTCAAATTAACTGGAAGAAGTGATGAGACGGTGAGTAGGTAATTATATTTGGTCCCTGGGAATATGAAGTTCTTATAGCACCAAGTGACTTCTTTCTTTCTTCACATTAGGTGGAAATGATAGAAGCTTATCTTAGGGCAAATAAATTGTTTGTCGACTATAATGAGGTGAACGTCTTATTTCTCACTTATTTCTGATTTTTCATTGTTTTGAGTATTTGTTTGCATCGTATTTTCTGAGGTTTTAACCAGCAAGAATTCTACAAAGAATGACTTGGTTTCATGTAGCCACCATAGCTCCTCTTACCTTTTTAGCCTTTGTTATGAATACTAACTTCTTTGGCTTAAGCTCAGCCTCAACAAGAAAGAGTGTACTCCTCTTACCTACAACTGGATCTTGCAGATGTTGAACCCTGCATTTCAGGACCAAAAAGGTGTCTACTTCCTTCTTGCACAAATTCGTTCACATTCACTCCACTTTGTTCAATTCTTGTTCTTGAATTCATATCTCACATGCTTTTTGTTTGAATCATTTTATATGTACCTTCTATTTTTGTAGACCTCATGATCGGGTAATTTTGAAAGAAATGAAGTCTGATTGGCATTCTTGTCTTGACAATAAAGTTGGATTCAAGGTTGGTCAAATCTTTTGCTCCATCAACCTTTTTTTAATGTTTGTGTCCTGACCAATCTGCATGTTATTTTAGTTTTATTTTAGACTTAAGTTCTTTTTGTTTTAATTTACTGTTTTTTCCCTCTGTACGCAATAACTTGTATCAAGCACGCAAGTGTATACTTTAGTTTGATGCAAATCCTTGATCTTAGGGTTTGAGCTCAATGCTTTTTTACTTATAAAAAAAAGTTTGATGCAAAATCCTTTACCAAAGGTTGAACTAATATAACAATATTTGGGACAGATTATTTCCCAGTCAGTGATCAGACTGGAGATGTCTAGTTCAATTGAGGATTGCGTTACCCGTCTTAATCTCATGCAAATCAGATGGACCAAATTCAGATCAGATCATTATTGCAGTTAAAAGCCATGAACCCTGGTACCTAAGAAAAAAAAAGCCATGAAACCACAGTGCTTAATCTTTAAAAAGGACAAGATTATCACCATGACTGTTTTCTTAATTGTCAATGCTGTGTCATCATGATGGTTTCCATAAGCAATTAACTATTGGTGACCGTTCTTTGATCATTTCTGCTACTGCTCCATCATCACTAATTCTGGTGCTTCTTGCTTTTGCTATCAAAATCAACTGCCACCCCATCCATACAGTTGTTTCCTCCTTTTGGAACTTAAAGGCATCTCCGATATGAGCTACTAAAGTATTACCGAAATGGTTTTTACTGCTTTTTGGGTGATTATCAATTATGGCCTTTGTAAATATTTGGGTTGTCGATCTTTAGTCAGGCAGGTTGTATTTCAAGTTGCTTTCGCTTTCCTGTAGTTTTCCTTCACAGTCGATCGATTAGTCTTGTTTTAGGATATATTAGTTTTGGTGGTGATGGGAATGTTGTACTTTTTATTTACTCTTTTATCTTTTTATTTATTCCTATGAGTGGCAGCTACTTTCAGTATTCATCTTATCTTTTTTTCTGCATGATGTGAATTTTTGCTTGAATCAATTAGGTGGTTGTAGACTTAGCATGGCTGGGTTAGCTATTGTATTGGCATACCTATCCACCCATCCTCTCTCTCTCTCTCTCTCTCTCTCTCAGATTGTGCATTACCAGGGATGGGAAAATCAATTTTTCTCGGATCATAACTGAAGTGATAATGTGGACTGATCTAGTCTGTTTATTTTTGTGCATATGTGTGTGTCAAGCTTTTTTGATTGCAGATATGATCTCTAGTGTCCCCACAAGCTTGATTAGATCTTGACCCATGTATGGCACACTTTTCTTCAATTATTTGTCTACCATTTTTCCTTAACATCTCATCGACTGCAGGGGTTTGCCATACCAAAAGACGTACAAGACAAAGTGGCCAAGTTTTCATTCCATGGACAGCCAGCAGAGCTTAAGCATGGTAGTGTTGTAATTGCTGCAATCACGAGCTGCACCAATACATCAAACCCTAGTGTCATGCTTGGGGCAGCTCTTGTTGCAAAAAAGGCTTGTGAACTTGGTTTGCAGGTTAGTCATGGATACGTTTATGAAGTGTCTTAGACTGTAAGAACGCTGTCCTCCATTTCCTTTTTCCCTCAAACATTTTTATAAGAAAGACAATCTTATTAAATTGAATGAAATAGGCGATGTCCATGTACATAGGAAGTACATAAAAGAAAACACCTAAATACATTCTAAGAAGCGGAAAACGACAACAAAAAATATGATCTGAAGCTCCATTAATCACTAAAGCGGAGAACCAAAGCAATCAAGGGTGCACAAAAAAATTCCGAAGTTCCTCCAAAGTAAGCTCCTTGTCATTGAAAGACCACTCATTTATTTCTAACCAAATATGCCACATAAGACACAAAGAAACCATCTTCCACCCTGCGGCTGCTTGAGAGAAACCATATAGTCCATTCCAACATGCAAGAAGATCAACCACTCTCAAAGGCATAATCCTTTTTCCCACAATTTGGCATGTACAACTTTTTGTGAGCCTCCCTTTTACCTTAAGAAAGTAGAAGATAATGTTTTGATGGTTGGATCCTGTGTTTTATTTTCTTATTGATCAACAATTAATTCTTTAATGTTCCTAATTAGGTGTTTCTCTTGTATACGTCTTTTGTACGTGGGCTAGAACTTTGTGTTTTTTATTATAAAACATTTGCTTATAAAAAAATGAATTCTTGAATGTTTTACCAGGTCAAACCATGGGTTAAGACAAGTCTTGCCCCGGGATCTGGAGTTGTTACAAAATATTTGCTCCAGAGGTAGTTCTTATATAGAGACATTTACTTTGTAAATTTAGTAATTTGAAGTAACTACTTAATTTCAGTACATATGATATAAATCTCTGCTAAATATCATTTTGCTTGATGCAGTGGATTGCAAAAATATTTTAACCAGCAGGGCTTCAATATTGTTGGATATGGCTGCACAACATGTATTGGGAACTCAGGGGATTTAGATGAATCAGTTGCTTCTGCTATTACAGAAAATGGTAAAAGTGTCCCCATTGGGAAAATTTTCTGTGACATAGCTTAGGCATGTTGATTATTTTTTTTTCTTTTATAATATCCCCAACTAAATTTATTCGGTTGTTTGTGCAGACATTGTGGCAGCTGCTGTACTTTCTGGGAACAGGAATTTTGAGGGTCGTGTTCATCCATTAACAAGAGCGAACTACCTTGCCTCGCCTCCTTTAGTTGTTGCCTACGCCCTGGCTGGCACGGTATGTAGTCTTTATTACCATGATGCCTATGTATATTTGGTACAAAAAGTACTTTTTTTAGTACAAAAAGAATATTGATACAACAATCCTTAGAATATGGAAAACTTGATGCATTAATCCAATGGATATGAAAAATGAAATGACAGAAGGGTCACTTACTTTTTATATCCACCAGTTTCCTTGGATTAAGCTTCATGCAAAAGTTTTACGCCAAGTATTTGAATTGAACTATATATTCAGTATGGGACTATTAAGTCATATGACTTTTTTATAGGTAAATGAATATATTATATTAATACGAATAGGCATAGCCCAAGTACACTATTAAGTCATATAAATAGTTTAATGTTGTTGTTATTAGTACCAAAATCTCAATTTATTTTGGTCTAAGGACAAAACGCTTCCCAAATCCCAGTGTCAGCTCCTCGTGGAAACCCAGTAATGTGTCGTAGACATTGACTGGATGGTTTCTTCTTGTTACCATGAAATGTGGTGTGGTGGTATTATGATATTGAAAAGAGTTCTGTAGAGGTAGTATATTGTTTCTGTAGAAAAGGAGACATGAACTACATCAAACAGGTGTAGATATTTTGCATTACCTTTCAACACTTTTTCCCCTGCCTCAGCTCCTGACTGTACGTTGTGGCCAAGCATTTTGAAACTATACGTGCTTAGCTCTGTTAGGAGTCCAACATTTGAACAGTTGCAATAATCTGCATATGTATTTGTTGTCACAACACTTCTACTTTTAATTTGAATATTCAAGAATCAATTATAAGTTGTTTTTCAGAAATTTTGTGTGTCACATATTAATGATCTGTCGCCCATTGGGTGACATGAAACTGTTTTCTAGGTTGACATTGACTTCGATAAGGAGCCAATTGGCACGGGGAAGGATGGTAAGAGTGTCTATTTTAGGGATATCTGGCCTTCTACAGAAGAAATTGCAGAGGTATATATTATAATGATCAAGTTATGTTGTAAAGTTTTAGAATATGCATGGCATAAATTAACTTTGGATGGCATACTGTTTAGGCTGTTCAATCCAGTGTGTTGCCTGAAATGTTCAAAAGTACTTATGAGGCTATTACAAAAGGCAATCCCATGTGGAATCAGCTTTCAGTTCCAACCGCCACCCTGTATTCATGGGACTCTGACTCAACCTACATCCATGAGCCTCCATACTTCAAGGGCATGACCCTAGATCCTCCTGGAGCCCATGGAGTGAAGGATGCATACTGCCTACTGAACTTTGGTGACAGTATTACAACAGATCACATTTCCCCAGCAGGAAGCATTCACAAGGACAGTCCTGCTGCAAAATACCTTCTTGACCGTGGAGTAGATCGCAAGGACTTCAATTCTTATGGAAGTCGCCGAGGCAATGATGAAGTGATGGCTAGGGGAACTTTTGCCAATATTCGCATTGTTAACAAGCTCTTGAGTGGGGAAGTGGGCCCAAAAACAGTTCACATTCCTACCGGCGAGAAACTTTATGTTTTTGATGCAGCATCGGTGAGCTCCTTTGTATCTAGTTGTTGCACAATTTTTTTGTCCTGATCCTTTTTCCTAGTCAAAGTTTTTGCTTGAGAAGATTATGTGTACGAGGAATTTATCCTTTATTTTTGCTGGAGCAAATGCACTTGATCTGTCAGTAATGCTGGCCTGTGAATTTCTGGGCTGACCTAAATTAAAGGAAATGTTGCCTTTATGCCCATACTCGGTTTCCCCCCCCCCCCTTTTTTTTGGTGTATATTAGGTTATATTCAACCAGATTTATTATTATACCCTTGTTATGTGGTGTTGTGAATTCTTATTTACTTATCCCCCCCAAAAAAGTAATGTGAACTCTTATTGACAGAGTTTCTAAATGGGGCATTTTCATCGTCTGAAATAATAGTGGCTTTTGTGATCTGAAGTAGTTTTTTGTGATTCATAGATGCCACCCTTAAGTGATAACATTGATCCCAAACTGTGGATTGTTGAATGTTATGTGTTTGGCCCTTGTCTGTTTCAGAGGTACATGGCTGCTGGGCAGGACACCATCATACTGGCTGGTGCAGAATATGGGAGCGGAAGCTCTAGGGACTGGGCTGCCAAAGGTCCAATGTTATTGGTGGGTTTCTGAATTCCCTTTCTGGTTGTCTTCAATATGTATGTTCTGGCTGTCATATGTCCTCACCTGATTATATTACAGGGTGTTAAAGCAGTGATTGCCAAAAGCTTTGAGAGAATTCATCGCAGTAATTTGGTTGGAATGGGTATTATTCCACTTTGCTTCAAGTCCAGTGAGGATGCAGACACACTAGGATTGACCGGCCATGAACGATACACCATTGACCTCCCAAGCAAAATTAGCGAGATAAGGCCAGGCCAAGATGTGACTGTCACAACTGACAGTGGAAAATCTTTCACCTGCATTGCTCGCTTTGACACCGAGGTATTTCCCTCTTTCATTTGTTTGTACAATAGCATTCAGTATTGTGGAGAAGAGAAGGATACTGGATGTGTTATAAGAAATCTGAATTTAAAAAATGATTTTATATGCTTCAGATTCAAATGGAATAAGAATTATACCTGTCATCATGTTCATAAGAAATTGTCAAACAAGGCATAAAAGCAGTGTTAAATTAGAAAGCTTTTTGTTTCCTTGCACCATTCTTGCGTGAGACATGCACAGTACAATTTAAGATTGTATCTAGTATTACTCTTTACTCTTATAAGCCAACAAGAATTGTTTGTCAAACAAGAGTGCCCATATTCCTCAACTAACAAACAGATATTTTGAGTATTTTACCTGATTATATATATATCGTTGTGTTTTGCAGGTGGAATTGGAGTATTTCAATCACGGAGGCATTCTTCCCTATGTTATCCGGAATTTGACCAAGCAATAAAACAATTAGTGCTTGTCATATCCTTGTGAGTTCTTCCATATTGTGGGGGAGTGAATAAAACGTCTTAAAATAATAGGAAACTAAATTAAATCCGTTTTGTTATTTTCAGCTTTTGAAACATAATCAGTTTTCCAAGGATGTTTGCCTATTTCAGGAAAAGGAAGAGTATACTTAAGTCAATGGTACCATTTTTTTTTATCATATATTTATTTATTTATTTTTGCAATTTACGTCCTATATACAATAAGCTGTTGAGTTAATTTTCAACCTCTGAGTATAGCTTATTTATTATATGTAATGGATGATCGTGCGGAATATGCCATATCAGAGAGCATAATGCGATGGAAGAAGAAACACGAGAGTATATATAGCTTTTACAGAACTACAAGTACTCAGAAACTTTGATGAGAGTAAAATGATGCTGTTCAAAGATGATTGCTCAAATTATTTGCTGCACAGTAGGATTAAGACAGGCTATTATATTAATATACAGTAATTGACTTCCAAAACCATAGCAAAAGTTAACCTAACTTAAATTTCTCGGGCGTCATTATCACCTTTGTCAACCTACAATGTCTACCAATTTATATCAATAAATTAAGAACAGGAACTTGAAGACGGCAATTTTGATCTTGCCCTCGCCCTCGTAATTTAAGTTGTCATAATAATACCAATATATTAAAGAAGTGTTATATGTATTTATAATTTTATATGTATTTAAATTTCTTTTGAAATTTAAATTTATGTTATGAAATTTAAAGAAAGGAACTACTATTACAAGAGAAATATAAAAGAAACTCTCTGAAACTTTCTTCATTCTCTATATTTTCTTATGAATTTCATTACAATTGAAGTCCCTATTTATAGGTTTTGAAATTACTGTGTAAGTTACTATGTAAGTTATTATGCAGAATTTAAAATAATAGTGGTGGGGTCATTCACATAATTTTAGTGGTGGGACAGGGGATGGCTGCCGTTTCGTTCGTTCATTACACTTCCTCTTGAATGACCGCCAATAAGGAATCTGTCTCGTTAAAACTTTGCCAAGTAAAAACTCAGTGGGAAGAAAAACCAATGGCGAAGGAAAAAAAGTACAGTCTTCTTATGTATCCACAAGTGCTTTAAGATTGCCTCATTAAAACCTTGCAGAGGAAAACCCAGTGGGACAAAACCTCAGTGAAGGAAAAAGAGTACAATCAGCACATTTACTCCCCTTAAAAGTGCATGACAAAAGATCTTTAAGTCTTTGCATTCTAATGTTATACACAATCTTCTTGAATGTGGAAGTTGGTAACGCCTTTGTGAATAAATCTGCCAGATTATCACTAGATCGTATCTGCTTGACATTAATTCACTTTTCTCTTGAAATTCATGAGTATAAAAGAATTTAGGTGAAATATGTTTAGTTCTGTCACCTTTGATATATTCTCATCTGATTTGAGTGATATAAGCAGTATTATCTTCATATAAGATTGTTGGGCTATTATTGATAATAGGAAGTCCACACTTTTTCTGGATATGTTGAATAACTGATCTCAACCAAATACACTCTCGACTTGCTTCATGAATAGCAATGATCTCTGAGTGATTTGAAGAAGTAGCAGATAGTGTCTGCTTAACAGATCTCCATGATATGACAGTATCTCCATAAGTAAATAAATATCCAGTTTGAAATCTACCTCTGTGTGGGTCTGAAAGATAACTTGCATCTGCATACCCAATCAATTCTGGACTTGAACCACGTTAATAAAATAATTCCATATCAACCGTACCATGAAGGTAACGAAAGACATGTTTAATGCCATTCCAATGCCTTCGAGTTGGTGCAAAACTATATCTTGCAAGCAGATTAACTGAGAATGTAATATCTGGTCGAGTGCAATTTGCAAGATACATCAAACTATCAAAGCTCCAATTGCACTGAGATATGGTACTTCAGGACCAAGAATTTCTTCATCGTCATCACAAGGACGGAATGGATCTTTCTTCACATCAAGTGTTCGAACAATTATTGAAGTACTTAGGGGATTAGATTTGTCCATATAAAAATGGTTTAGGACTTTCTCAGTATACATGGACTGATGAATAAAAATTTCATTTGGCAAGTGCTCAAGCTGCAGGCTGAGACAAAATTTTGTTTTGCCAAGATCTTTCATTTCAAATTCTTTCTTTAAATATATAGCAGTTTTTGAGATCTCTTCAGGAGTTCCCACAATATTTAAATCATCAACATAAACCGCAATAATGACAAATCTGGATTCTGATTTCTTAATAAAAACACATGGGCATATAAGATTATTCTCAAATCCTTCTTTCAATAGATATTCGTTTAAACGATTATACCACATGCGTCCGGATTGCTTCAACTCATATAAAGATCTTTGTAGTCTGATTGAGTATATATTTCTAGATGTACTTGTAGATGCTTCAGGCATCTTATATCTTTCAGGGATTTTCATATATATGTCATGGTCTAAGGATCCATATAAATATGCAGTGACCACATCCATCAACCGCATTTCCAATCCTTTTGTAACAACCAGACTAATCAAAAATCTAAATGTGATTGCATCTATAACGGGAGAGTATATTTCTTCATAATCAATTCCGGGTTTCTGCAGGAAACCTTGTGCGACAAGCCGTGCTTTGTACCACACAATTTCATTTTTCTCATTACGTTTTCGTACAAATACCCACTTATATCCAACAGGCATTACACCCTTTGGTGTTTGGACAACAAGTCTAAATATTTCTTGTTTTGCTAGCGAATTTAATTCAGCTTCAATAGCTGTTTTCCATTTTGCCCAGTCATTTCTACGTCGACATTCTTCGAAACTCTTTGGCTCACTTTCTTCATTACTTCTGGTAATGTCAATGGTCATTTTATATGAAAATATGTTGTCGACAACAGTTTTATTTCTATCCAGAATTTCTCTAGTTTTCATGAAATGTATTGAGATCTCATTATTTTTAGGTACCTGTTCCTCTTTAGGGGAAAACATTTCATGACACACCTCTTCAGGAGGTCCCTTTTTAGGAGCTTTGTACTCTTCAAGAGTTTCCTCTTCAGGAGGTTCTGGAATAGAAGATTTGAGCTTTTTAGGAGCACCAATTATATTTGTAGCCTGTATTGTAGGTACGTGTTCTTCAAGATCTTCAAGAACACAATATTCATTTTGTATTCTTTTCCTTCTGAGAATTTTGTCTTTTGCACCAATAGGTCTTCTATGCTTCAGGCGTATTTTAGATTCACCTATTGCTACTTTGACAATTTATCTTTCAGAGACTTCAATCCTTGCTGGAGTATTAACAGCAGGAATATAAGATTTTACTAAACCTTTAGTGTCAGTAAATACATCCGGTAACTGATTTGTAACATTTTGCAAATGAATAATCCTTTGAACTTCCCGTTTACATTTATTTGTAGGAGGATCAAAATGAGACAGGGTCTTATTATCCTAAGTAATATCTTGTCGTATTTCAGGCACCGACTTTTCTTTACCCATTAACGGAAAATTTGATTCGCCAAAATGACAATCCTCAAAACGTGTTTTAAACATATCCCCTGTAAGGGGTTCAAGGTATCTAATAATGGATGGAGAATCAAAACCAACATATATTCCAAGTCTACGTTGAGGGCCCATTTTTGTACGTTGTGGAGGTGCAATTGGAACATATACAGCACATCCAAAAGTACGAAGATGAGAAATATTTGGTTGTTGACCAAATGCAAGCTGTAATGAAAAATATTTATGATATGCAGATGGTCTAATACGAATTAGAGATGCTGCATGAAGTATAGTATGTCCCCAAGCAGAAACATGTAGTTTTGATTTCATAAGTAAAAGTCTAGCGATTGGTTCAAGCCTTTTGATCAAAAACTCAGCTAAACCGTTTTGTGTGTGTGTATGAGCAACAGGATGTTCAACATCTATTCCTATTGACATGCAATAATCATCAAAAACTTGAGATGAAAATTCACCTGCATTATCCAATCGAATGGTCTTAATTGGATATTCAGGAAATTGTGCTCGTAGTTTAATTATCTGAGCAAGAAGTCTAGCAAATGCAACATTTCTAGTGGAAAGAAGACAAACATGTGACCATCGACTAAATGTATCAATTAGAACCATAAAATATCTAAATGGTCCACTTGATGGATGAATAGGCCCACATATATCTCCGTGAATCCTTTGTAAAAAGGATGGAGATTCAATAATGACTTTTGAGGGAGATGGTCTAATAATTAATTTACCTTGAGACATGCAGAGCACAGAGATTCATTAGGTAGAAATATCTTTTGATTCTTTAAGGGATGCCCATGCGAATTTTCAATAATTCGTCTTATCATTATAGAACCCGGATGTCCAAGGCGATCATGCCAAGTCATAAATACTTTAGGGTCAATGCACTTCTGGTGCATTACCACATATGATTCGATTGTTCTCATTTTTGTATAATACAATCCAGAACATAGAGCAGACAGTTTTTCTAATACGAGTTTCTGGCCCGATATTGTTTTAGTAATAAGAAGATGCTCTTTACTGCCTTCATTGGTCGTTTCAATATGGTAATCATTACGACGTATATCTTTGAAACTCAATAAATTTCTTCTGGATTGTGAAGAAAATAGAGCATCATCAATACAAAATTTGGTGCCATTAGGCAACACAATATAAGCTCTTCCGGAGCTCTCAATTAAATCTGATGAACCTGATATGGTATGGACATAGACTTTACTTAGTGTTAGATTTTGAAAATATTTCTTTTCTTTGATAATTGTGTGAGTTGTAGCACTGTTAGCCAGACATATATCTTTATCATTCAACTCAGAGATAAAAAGCTCATTGTTGAACTCAAGGTTTCAAGTTTCATATAAATCTACACATGGATTTTAATGATAACAAATGAATTCAAAGAATAAAGGAGTTTCAAACTCAAGTTGTCCACACAATAGAATCAAGCACATCAAGGAAGCAAGCATGAGCAAGAAGGGAATAAGTTCACATTAAAATCATAGAGTAATTTTGTAAATCTCTTAAAAATTCGAAATTAGGATTAAGGCTCAAAATTAATATTTTATCATAAAACATTAAAATATATTTTTCATATGTGCATGAATATTTTGAAAATTTTGAAAGATGATTGATCGTCATCTTTCACATGTGCATGACATGATTAAATGTTTGAATTTTGAAAATTTTGAAAGATGATTGATTGTCATTTTTCACATGTGCATGACATGATTAGAGGTTTGAATTTTGAAAATATTAAGATGCTTGATTGTCATTTTTCACATGTGCATGACATGATTAAATGTTTGAACTTTGAAAATATTAAGATGATTGATTGTCATCTTTCACATGTGCATGTTTTATTTGAATATTTTCTTTTGTCATATGCAAAAAGTAAAAGATTATATTTGAAATTTTTGAAAAGTAAAACGTGCTCCTTTTGTCACATGCAAAAAGTAAAAAGATTAGATTTAAAATTTTTGAAAAGTGAATGATGATGTTTTTGACATGAGAATCTTTTCAAATTTGAAATTGAAAACTCATTTGCCTATAAATAGCTCACTTGAGTTTTAGAAAATATATAACAAGAGCTTACACATCTATTGCTAAGTTTTGCATCATTCCTTCAAAGCTCTCATTCTCTCTTTTATAAAGTTTTGAGCCTTAAATTTTTATTCTTGTTGAGAGAAATATAGGTTGCGCTGTATTGTTTTTATCTCACTCATTGAGTGTACTTTGATAGTCTACCTACTATCAACTCTTGTATTTGTAAGAGAGTGCGTATAACCCTTGGGTGTGTAGAAGGTGTTCTACGCGGGGAATAGTTAAATCACCAAGTGTGAGGTGATTGGAAGTGTAGAAGGTGTTCTATACGAGGAATAGTTAAATCACCAAGTGTGAGGTGATTGGAAGTGTAGAGGGTGTTCTATACGGATTCTTTGGAGCGGTGCTGCTCAAAGGTGTAATAGGTTTCTATCTCCACCTAAAGAAAATTGAATAGTGGATTTGAGGAGCCTCAAGGGGTAGCTTGAGGCGAGGACGTAGGCAGTGGGGCCGAACCTCGTTAACATACTGAGTTTGCTTCTCTCTTACCTTTACTCTTTATATTTATTACTGTTTCATATTTTGTTTATATTTTATATTATATATTTGATTTATAATTGTTAATTTTTTAATACAACTCAATTCACCCCCCCTCTTGTGTTAGTCATCTGGACAACACCCATCAATGTGATCAATGGTTCTACAAAATATACAAAACTTTTATTACAGATAGAAAGAAAATACATTAATTGAGTGGAACACTTCCATCTCCAATTAAGTGTTCAATACTACATTCAGGATGATTAAAGAAATCAGATACATTAAGATGAGTAACGTCTACATTTACTGAATCTAATAAATCATCTGATGGTTCTACTAAATTTGTTTCATGCACTTTATTCTTTCCTTTAATAGAAGCTTGATATAAATCAGTTAAGTGCCTGGCCGTACGACAGGTACGTAACTACTGTTTAGTCATATTACATCTATGACAAATATCATCATCTTTCTATTAAGAATTATTCTGAGGGCCTTTACCCTTCTCTGAGTTGGATCACTTCTGGTGATACGATATATTTTTATCATCTTTAGTGTTGTCGCTTTTGGGACCAACACTTCTATAATTTTTCTACCACGTCTACGCCCTTAATTCCTTTGAAAGGATGCACCGTTCACTTTTAGGAATTGTGTAAATTCGATATTATTAATAGGACGTAACTGGTGTAACAAAAACTCATTATTTAGCCCAATCACTGGAAGACAAAACAAAAAATTTAGAATATTTGTTGAACTTTCACTCTCGATATTGCTACTGCAGGAGCACATTTGAGGTATGAAAAATAATGTCTTTTTTTTATATATCATCATCAGTGACATTTTCACTGTATAATTTTAATATTGAGCTGATTTTAAAGAGTGCAGAATATTCAATACCACTCTTAAAATCTTGCAACTTCAGGTGCAATAAATCATAATGATTTTTTTGAGAGGATTATATCTTTTGGTGCTTATATCACTCTCTTAATTCATTTCACACAGTAAGATGATTTTTCATCATGAGATACACAGCATGGTCCTTCAGGGACACATGGTTTTCTTCTATGATTGTATCTTCCAAGTTCATCATCATATCCAAATAGATCTCATTAAGGATCCTGGATAAATAACATTTTTCAGAAATGTCAATAGTAATAAATTTCAATATTTGACATTATATTACAAAAATAAATCTGTGAATTTAAGAAATATATTCACATTATCATGAGAATAAAAATAAAATTTTATCAAGTAATATTTAGCAATATTACCTTTAATATTTATCTCAAGGACTGTAAATAATATATTAAAAAACTTACTTGAAGTAGAAGACCACTAACTTCAGTATCGGTAGAACCTCGTGCTGATAACGTGTTATGAAATTTAAAGAAATGAACTACTATTACAAGAGATATAAAAAAAACTCTCTGAAACTTTCTTCCTTCTCTATATTTTCTTATGAATTTCATTACAACTGAAGCCCCTATTTATAGGCTTTGAAATTACTATACAAGTTACTATACAAGTCATTATGCAAGTCACTATGCGAAATTTAAAATAATAGTGGTGGGATCATTCACATAATTTTAGTGGTGGGATAGGGGGCGGCTGCCGTTTTATTCGTTCATTACAATTTAATAATTTTCAACATATTAATTATATATGACTCTTAGAGAAGTATTTTTTTTTGTAAATTTTTCTTAAATACAATTAGTATTTTTCATATATCAAATGTCTTGATGAAAAAAGAAATATGATAAATAACACTAACTTAAACTTTCAAAAGTATAATAATCAAAGGATATCCGTCTCTCTATCACGAGTTGCATGGAAGTCGAGAGGAGGATTTGTTGAGCAATGTTTGGGACAAACATCAGAGACAAGTGACGGATAAATGTCAACTGATATGACATGATAAACAAAACGTTTCTGATCCATTTCTTTTAGTTTTAGATACCAAACACTATAAATTATTAGTTGATATTTATTTATCGTTTATCTTTTACATTTGTCCCTTGCATTTTTAAATTTACAAATGCAAGAAGGCTAGTTTTAGGATCTGATACATTCTGAACAAAACTAGAAATGGTGGTTTTTTAAGTGCAACTCCTTCGCAACATTCTTCTATGGGAAATTATCATTCATTTTCACCTCCAACTAACAAATATTGTTTTACATTTTTGTATTCGAATCTCTCGATTGCATTACATCTTTAAAAAAATTAGAAAAGTTTAAAGTGCTTTTTGATAAAATTTGACCTTTTAAGATTAAGACCCTTTCTAATGTGCCGTCCAGCTCTTATCGTTGGGCATGCCGTCAGTGTAATGTCCATTTTTCTTTTCAAACATTTTTTAACATTAAAAAAAAAACACATATTCAATAATAATAGTAGCTTTTTCGGTCATTCAGTAAAAAAAAAAAGTAAAAAAATGCACTAGCAATGCATCAAACCCATGCATAATACAAACTAGCATTTTTCTTGAGAGTTAATTTGAGGTCCGCATCAAACGGAAGCACAATATATCAGTACTAAAAATTTGGAATGAAAAGTTAATTTGAGGCTGAAAAATGTATTTTCTTGGTTTGAGCTTGAAGCGTTGTTTGTATTTGTAGATGAAATGAGATAGATGGTTGGATAAGTTGAGATAAAAATTGAAAATAATATATTATTAGAATATATATTTTTTAATATTATTATTATTTTGAGATTTGAAAAAATTAAAATATTATTTAATATCTTATTTTGTATAGAAATTTAGAAAAATTATAATGATTAGATAGGAGAGATAAAAGATGTAATATTAAATGAAGTACTTGAGTGCCTTTGTAATATCAAATTAAAATACAAGCCATCATAACACAAACCCCACGGGAATCGACTCTCGTGCTTCTTGCACGGTAAGAAACGCGTTTATAATAAGTAAAGAAGAAGTTGTGGCAAAATAAGATACAGCGGCGAACTTGTTGTGACTGGTGAGCAGAGACTGATCTTCCATTAAAGGTTTACTAATCAAGTAATTATAGGCTAATACAGTTAACTAGATATTCTACAAAGAGGATACATGTGTGCGTATGTGTGTGTGTGTGAAAGAATAACAACACTGACTGAATCATCACACCCTTTATAGTATGGAACTAGATCATAGACCCTTTAATCATGATCTACATATATTCCCATTACATCTAACTCAAAACTAGCACAATGATATATATATATATATATATATATATATATGGCGATCAATTAGCCACACCATATCCGAAGAAGATTGTATACTAATACAACCCATCACACAAAGAGAGAGAGAGAGAGAGAGAGAGAGAGAGAGAGAGAGAGAGAGAGAGAGAGAGAGAGAGAGAGAGATCTTGTTAGCATCCAAACAAAGTAATTGATCTTCATTAATGATCCTCTGGAATGCTCTCCAACGCTGGCCTCCAACTATGATCACCATGATCACAGCTTGTTTTAGCTAATTTACAAGTCCTCCTTGTCAACTTCATTGCACTTACCAATTCCTTCACAGAAGAATATTGGAAATTCTCCTCCGACTTATTCAGTATCTGTTTCAACTCTTTCAGGGTCATCACCACTCTAATCCTGACAACCCCACTTCTAGAATCACCATCTTCAGTACTTCCTCTACCGACATTATCATCGTCTTCTTGCAGCTTGAACCTAACCATCTTCTTCTTATAAGCACCATCCGCCTGCAGCACCTTCACTGGTTCTGGCTCGGGTCCAGGACATGATTCTGTTTGTTTAACCAGTTCTTCTTTCTCTTCCTGTGTTGCAGTCCTAAAATCACTAGTACTCAAGCAACTTCCCATATTGATGGAGATGAAACAGGAAGATCAGAGAGAGAGAGAGAGAGAGCGAGAGAGAGAGAAAGAGAGAAACATACACAGATGTAATATATGTAGAGAAGGGTGGAGGAAGGCACATGATTACTAGCTGTTGTTGCGCCGATAGAGGAGTGGGATTCTTGATCTGCTTGAGCGTAACACCACCCATTAATTAATTAAGCATATAATGTGAATATTTTAGTTTGTGGCGAAAGCGTCCATATAACCTGGTCCACGGCCACTGGCCTACTTTAAGTGTGTCAAGCAGCTGTTAACGATCAATATTCATATCTTATTGCAGAGATCATTAGTGTTCAATTAATTGTATTAGATTCTTCATGACTCGGTCCAAATTAAAGCATGCTTAGTGACAGACCTTTCATGCGTCTGTTTGGTTTTAAGGGCCCCTAATCACGCTAAAAAGTTGGAGTACTTAAATGTTATTTGGTTTCAAAACTAATATGTTCAAAAGTTGGATTACTTGTTTGGTTAAATTCGAATTATATTCAACTCGTGAAAAAAAAATTCGCTCGTCAAAGTAGATATTCGCTTGATTAGTAAATGACATATACTTGACAAAACTCGACTCGACTCGGTTAAGACTTTTTAAGACTCGTTCGTTTATACTCGAGTCGACTAACAAGTTCGACTCGATTAAAATTCATTTATATATTGATAAATATATATACATATATATATTATATACATATATATATATATTATATGTATTGCTAGTATTATAAGTATAGCATTTTTATAATTAAATATGTAATATGTAATCTTATTACTTATATCTATATGATGAATATACTTCATAGTTATATTTTATATTTTTACAATAATTAGTCTATAAAATTTAATAATTTCATATTAGTACGTAGGAAACATATGAAATATGTATATGCCATCACATAAGCATATAACATATTGTTATGATAGAATAAATATCAATTAGTTAGATATTAAATAATAACTTTTTATTAGTTATTTATTTATTTTTAAATTTTATTCAAAAAATTAAAAAAAATAATTTGAGCTCGAGTTCGAGTTGGAAGTTTAGTTTATCAAATCGAGCTTGAACAAATAATAAATAAAAATCCGAACTCAAACTCGAGTATTTTGAGTCAAACATGAACTCGATAAGCCAAAACTCGACTCAATTACAGCCCTAGACATCAGGACAAATTTATGTTAAGTAATCATATACCACTCATAATACCAATTATCTCAATGCATACTCGACCGTACTCTATTAACTACCAAGTGCATATTTAATTGAACTACAATATGATTTATAATTGCATTAGATCATGATGTTATTTAAATGCAATCTCCATAACTCTATGGTCTGGTATCAAGAGGGGGGGAACTTCTACTTTGGGTGATTAATATAATCAGCGGAGTTATTTAATTTGTATCTCCCAAGAGAGAAAAAAATAAGCATTCAAAGTATCAAAACTACAAGAAAACGTCCACATCAAATATATATATATATATATATATATAAAATCTAATGTATAAATTACTTGAAACCATTCTAAGATATGGTTTTTTTTTTCTTCTTCTGGGTGTTCGATCCAATCATGAATGTATGGAGTCTAAAAAGAATCTTGAGTTGCAAGTACCCTACTTTCAAAGCATATTTAGTTTAGTAATATAATTCATGATAGACTCATGAAGAACCGCGTCATTTTCCCAGCATTGCTGTGCCTGTAAATTGTATATACATAAATATAGACAAAGAGTTAGGGGATTGTAGTAAATGAAATTAAGAAGTCAAAAGCACGCAAATTAAATGCATATGGGGGCACTGCATGTGACATGTCTTTCAATTTTTGGGTTTTATTTGGGGACTTGTTTGAATACGTTCCATGATATCAGGGTTTGTTGAAAATATGAGGGCGTTTACGCGTGATATATATATATCACAAGTTTATTTGGAGGCATCTTTCACGTGGGTTCGGTAGGGATTTCTGCATTGAAATAATTGGGGCCTGCCTTTGCCCCATTCTGACTATTTCTTCCTTGTTAATGGCAGACAGCCACCGAAGGTCCAAGGTCCCTTCCTATATATTTTGTAAAACTTTTTTTTATGAACGTCATGACCCTTCGTGACTAGTTGGGAGCCACCAATCGTTCTGTTTTCATTTTATCAAACAGATTGGCTACGTTAATGGAGAGAGAGAGAGAGCATCATAATTTTGTCACATCAACATCTCACTGCAGAGCTTTTTCAATTTCCAAGTACTAATTACGTTGGTTATTCTTTTGGGTTTTCTTCTTTTTTTTTTTGGCAAAAAGAAGGAAAAGCATTAGGAAATTTCAAGCTGCCTTCGCTAAAGATAAAGGCAATGAATGAATGACCAATACTTTTTTGACATAGTCCGAAACATAATCGTACGATAATTACTTGTTTCAAACAAACGTAAAGCGTTAATGGGACTTTAATCAGTAGTCCTATTACCATTATTTATGCAATTAAATATTGCAACAAATCTTTAGACCAACTAAAATATATTGACTCAAAAAATATTGTTCTTGCCACTTAAAAAAGTAAGATATGAATTTCTTAGTATTTGTCCCAATTTTAGGGTTTATATAAATGGGATAAAGATATCCACAAAAGTAAATTCACATTATTATTGATCATTTAAGTAAATTATTCAAATAATATTAAGGTTTCGTTTGGATTGAGAAGCCATCTCATCTCAATATTAAATCTTTTTCTAAATTTTTAAACAAAATACAATTAACAACTGAGGTTTTTTAAATTTTAAAATAATAATATTAAAAAATAATATGATAATAATATATTATTCAGTTCTATAATAATATATTATTCAGTTCTTAACTTTAATTTAAAATCATCTTATATTATTTTACTATCAAAATAAAGCCTAAATTTTTAATAAATATTATAAAATTTACTATATGCTATCTCTCTCCAATTTATACCCTAAAATATGTTTAAACTCTATTTATTTGATGGGAAACAAAATCTAAACTCTTGATAAAAGACCCTTAATTTACTGTTCACTCCTCAATTTACTGTTCACTGCTGGTGTTTAAAGTAAGAAAAAATCTATTCATCCTCCTACTATTCACACAACCTCCACACATCACACATTATTTTATTTTATTTTTAATTAAATATTTAATATATAAATAATAAATAAAAAATTTAAATTAATTAAAAAAGAACAAATTCAAAAAAAAAAATATTAAAAAAATTAAAAAATTAAAGAAAAAATAAAAAATAAAAAATGATGGTGTGTGGAGATTGGGAGGTTGCGTAGAAATGCTCAGTAAGTAATGTACTAATGTTAAAACAAACCATTCTTTTAAGTCTGATTTGAATTGAAAAATAAAATAATATGAATTGAGATAAATTTTAAAAATTAAATAAAATATTATTTATTAATATTATTATTATATTAAAATTTTAAAAAACTGTATTAATATTTAAAAAAATTATTTTAAAATTTATATTTTATATAAAAATTTTAAAAAAATATAATAATAAATTTAAACTCACTTATCTTCCCATCTAAATTTAATTTTAAATTTTGTTCGCATCCAGCGGCTTTCCTCTTTCCGGGGTAACGCTAGCTGGCTCAACTACCCAGGCAACGAAACCGCTCACGCGCCTTCTCCAAATTCCGTCCGAGCAATCACGTGATTCACACGTGAATGACTAAGGTGCCTTCTCCACACGTGTCAACTGTGATACAGGGGTAAGTGGCAGTGGAGGCAGAAAGAGCTTGCAAGTTGAAACTGCATTTTGCTTTCGCAACACTTTTTTCACTCTCTCCGTGAAATTTGTTATTCGTACTCTTAAAACTCTCTGTGTTTTTCTCTGAGAATTTTCTTCGCCCATTTGACGATCACATTATCTTTGGAATCCACTGGGAATGGAACAAAGGCTCGTTTGCACCCTGGCTCTTTACCTTGCTCTATTTTTTCTTCTCTGTAAGGTGTTCCTTAGCTTATTTCTGAGCTTCTATACTGTTTACTGTTTACTGTTCCTGCTGTGTAATTTATGTCAAATGCTCTCTTGGATCTTCCTGAAATTGCTATTCTTTGAGGGAAGCTAGTGGTTGCTGCTCGGTTATTTGCTGCATTGTGGATTCTTGACATATGCTCTTATATTGCTGTTCTTCTTCGTAATTGTTTCCCAGTTACTTTCATTTCTTTTGCTTTTCGCCCTTATATCTACTATGGTTAAAGATGGATTTTTTTTGTAACTTCAAATTATCAGATGGCACGTTGCTGTCTGGGCGGGAAGTACTGGGTTTTTATTTGGGCACGTTTTAGACATTGTGTATCAGCATAAGTAGATTTCTGTGTGTGTATGTGTTTCTTTCCCATATGAGAGTTGGTCTTGATTTTCAATTTCAAGGGGAAACAAGTTGCCACTTCTATTTTTGTCAATTTGGTGAAAAGGTTTTACTATTCGTTGTCCTAAAGTTAATGAAATGTTGAAGGAAATTTTTCTAGGGTAGTTCTAAACCTTTTTCAAACTCGGTAGTTGTTCATGAATTAAAATTTACTATCAATAGTTAATGGCTTAATTTTTTTTTTCCTGAATTTTAGTTTTGTGATAACAAAAGAAAGCTCCTGCACGGCACAAACCTAGTACTTCTCTTTTCAGCACTCTAGATCATATGAAACACATCCTTAAACATACACGTAAATGATTGTGTATATGTACATCACAACCCTGAATAAACCAAGTATTTTAATCTTAGTTGAGTTATTGGAACCATCTGCCCAAATGTTGCTACAAAACTCATTACTGCTACCTTGATTGTGAGGAAACTGTTTAGGCCACAATGCCACATTTCTTGTATTCTGTGAGATTTTGGGATGTTGAATTGAGCACCTTTTTGCATATTGCAACCACAAAAAACTGCCTACCATTATAGTGTGACACTAGCTAGTTCTCCATTTTTTTTTGGGAAGAAGTTGGAATTCATGAATATGCATAAGCCTTGATGTTGGCAGTGGTGCTCATTCTCTAGACCTCTTGTTGGTAAATAGATAAGAGAGTTAAAAGAAAATATTTGTATGCTCATAATATTGGCCACGTGAGCAGGATGCGAGGGTAATAATAATTTTTAAGATGACAGAATGCTCATATCTGTAGATTCTTTCTTGAACTTAACATGAAAATCCTGTAACTTGTCAGAAGGCAGAACAGACCATTCTCTACAAATGGAAACAAGCATCTGTGAACTTACATGCTAAATTTCAAATGTTGAGATTGTGATGGTGTTATATATCTAGACTGAAGAGCATGGCAAAATTTTATGTTTAATATTTGATTATTATTATTATTATTATTACAAAATAGCCAAAGAAGATGTGCTATTATTCTTAATATATATAACGGGAATTACTTGCCTGATTGTGCAAGTAATTTAAATTTAATTATGAATTGTACTCTTTGAAAAAATGTGTACTTATACGTGCACACGCAGATATGAAGCTTCATGCATATGCATAGATGCATGTTTATGTTTTTTTTTTTTTTAAGAAAGACATTATGCCACCATCTCCTATTGTACAAGGTCTCTTTCTTTTTCTTTTTTATAAGAAAGAAGATATTTTATTGATATAGAAATAGATACAAGGTTTCTCTCTATTTCTCCAGGGTTTAAAGAGGTACATAGAGTTATGTGAATAATTTACTGGGCTGTACATATATGCAGATTTTTGTGGATCCCACTCTACCCCATTTATTGATGTAAAAGAGCCCGTTCTTCTGGAAATAAAGGTCAATGAATTGGCTCCTGATATATCTCCAAGTGGGGACTCTCGGCCCTTTCTTCCCCTTTTAGCTCCTTCACCATTGATACCGTTTGCAAATACCACTGTGCCGATATTATCAGGTTTGCTTTATCTTCCCTTTATGGCTGCTGCTAAATCTTATAACTTAATTTGGAGTATTGTTTCCTGCAGTTTCACAGACCTGTTCCCAAATTGTTTGACATGAAGAAGCTTTGACCTCCACACATCCTTAAATTAAAACCTTCAGTCTTTAAATATCATGTCTCATGATTTCTGTAGGGTGCATTTAATATTCTCTTCAATTTAAGTGGCTTCGTATCATGCATGTATATTTATGCATATAGATATATAATGCCATGGAAGAAAATGGAAGCAATCCTAAATATTAATGGGAAAATTTGTATGGATGATGGATAACTAAAACTTAAGTAATACCATCACAGTATCATCTGTTATGATGACCCTTCATAGTCACTTTGACAGCATGGTAAAGGTAAAAATTCACAACTATGGAAAGCAGAATGGATATGAACTCCAAAGTTGTTGTTCCCATTTTTGATAACCTAGTGGACCTTCTAATTCTATGTAAAGTTGAACTGGTTCATTCTTTTATATGGGATACTATAAGTTCTTCACTATAATAAAATCCTTTTGGAGGTCTTACATCAAAATGCTTAACTGGATGCTGCCGTTTATCTTTCAGGACTCTGTACATTAAATTTTTCATCTGCTGAAAGTCTAATGGTCATAACAGCAACTGACTGCCGGGCTTCCTTTGCACCATATATGGCCAATGTGGTATGTTGTCCTCAATTTGATGCAACACTAGGGATTATTGTTGGGCAGTCCAGTAAATACTCTGGGAGGCTTTCTTTGAACAAGACTCAAGCCAACCACTGCCTATCAGATGTTGAGAAGATTCTAGAGAGTCAAGGAGCTAATGAGGAGCTCCAAAAGATATGTTCGATTCACCCTGAGAACCTCACGGTAGCCTCTTGCCCTGTCACAGATGTTGATGAATTTGAGCGCACTGTTGACTCTTCTAGACTTTTGGCTGCTTGTGGAAGGATTGATCCTGTCAATGAATGTTGTGACCAAGTTTGTCTAAATTCTATACTAGATGCTGCTAAAAATATTTCCTTTAATGGCATCTCAAATAAGGAAGCGGTCCCTCGTGGAAGGATCGATGATTGCAAGAATATCGTCCTCAGGTGGCTGGCCAGCAGATTTGATCCTTCTTCAGCCAATAGCCTCCTTAGAGGTCTTTCGAGTTGCAATGTAAACAAAGGTTAGCATGAAGAAAATAATGAATAAAAAATACAGAAAGAACATGTTGCATTTTCATTATTATTTGGACTTATCAATTAGTAATGCTAAATTCTACCTCTGACTGGCTGATGTTTAATTTTGTTTTATTACTTATAAAAAAAATGTTTAATTTTTTTTTATTATCTGGTTCAGTTTGTCCGCTACTTTTTCCCAATTTGAAAAATGTTGTGAAAGAATGTGGAAATGTGATAAGTAACCAGACAGTTTGCTGCAAAGCCATGGAGAGTTATATGTCTCAATTGCAGCAGCAGAGCTTCCTCACCAACTTGCAGGCACTGAATTGTGCTACATCACTTGGAATGAGGTTACAGAAAGCTAATGTCTCCTATGATATTTACACTCTTTGTCATATAAACCTCCAGGATTTCTCTGTTCAAGGTCAGCTTTATTATATGCCCCTTAATTGAGCGTACACATTCCTGTTCAACCTGAAAGGAAATAAACTGACATGTGTGACTTTTTATGATTCATTGTTTATGATGGTGGAATGTGCAAATGTGATGCACCAGTTGGATCACAAGGTAATGCTTTTATTTTCAAAATGCTGTTATGTAGCTCTTTAGCATCATAATCTTGGAGGTTTCATATTGATGGTCCATATGATTTTCTTGTGTCTCAAATATTCTTGATGGCAATTTGCTTCTTTACGCTGTGTGTTGGAAACATATAGGAGAGGCCTTTATTTAGCTTCTTTGTTGCTACTTTTTATTTTAGTGTTTCCTGATCTTCTAGGATCCATTTTTTTAGTTGCTTTGATTGTTTTGATAGTTTTGTTTTCTGATAGTGTAGTGTTCAAAAGAAAGTCTGTTTTTTCCGAAGTGTGAAAAGTATCCTAGCCTTGCTGCATTCAGCTTCTTGTACATTGGAAACTCCTTTAAAAATTTGATGAAAGTTGAAGTTGGGTTGGATACCATGCAAGTTGTGGCATAATCTTGGTCCTAAATCTTATTTACTAAAGAATAATGTGGCTACTTCTAATACTTATACAAAGATGCTTCGAAATGTAGATATTGATAGAGCTTGAGTCAGCACTCAGCAGCTTCTGTGATCTCATTTCTTCAGTGGGAATTCCGTAAACCTTAACTATGTTTTCTCTGTCTTTTCTTTAGGGTCTGGCTGCCTTTTATCAAGCTTGCCTTCAGATGCAACATACGATAAAACTTCCGCGATTGGCTTTGTTTGTGATCTGAATGATAACATTGCGGCTCCTTGGCCTTCTAACTCTTACGTACCTGCTTCTATCTGCAATAAAAGTATGGATGAAATTTTAAAATTTCCTTTATCGATTGAATCTTTTTTTTTTGTCAATTGTTTTTTTTTTTTTACTGTACAATCATTATCCCTTCCCAACCACCTCAATTCTCCTTACCTGCCCTTTATACTTACCGCCATTCATTGATTGTTCCTTGACTTGATGGAATTGCAGCTACCGCTCTTCCAGCACTCCCCACAGCAACATCTGCACAAAGTGGTAAGGGGCTTAAAACAAGTCGTCTTTTTTTTTTTTTGTTTTTTACTTGGAAGATGCGTCTTTCCCCCTGGTTTCTGTCAGAATCTCTCTAGGATTACAAGATATGGTTCTCAATTGAACTCACAACAACTAAGTGTCACTCCCCAATAAATTGGGACTGGCTTCAGTGGTTCTTTTATGAGATATTATGTAATGCCCCGGTCCCGTAGAGGTCCGAGAGTTACTATTTATCACATATACTCACATTCAACACTATAATTATAGACTCCAAATTTCCAAAAACCATATAAAACTTGGTTTGAAGATCACTTTCCTCAATATCATCAATTATGGAACTACTACGTCACAAAAATACAATGATACTTCCTTACTAAATCTTGTCAATACTCATTTAAACTCTTTATGATTAATCTATCATTCCTAAAATCATCTCACCCAATGCTTCATAATCTGATCCTCCACTGAAATATCCCAACTTATCTGAAAAATATTCAGAGATAAGGAGTGAGTTTAACCACAACTCAGTAAGCAGAGGACATATACAAGAGTGCAAACATGAGCATTTACAAAATACTGTATGCAAAACAAAAATATTTCATCAAAGTTAATATGCAGAAAAAAAAACATATTTTCAATTGTAACAGAGCGATCATTTTTTTTTTTTTTTTATCATATAAAACACAGAGTACTTTGGCATAACAAAACCGAGCATCATCGTCATATCCAAACAGAGTATCTTACAGAGCAAAGACCATGTTTAACCCCCGTGGTAGGGTTGTGCTAATCCCGGTGGCCAAACCAGGCAGAGACGGAGGTGAAACATTCCCTTAATCATTCTCGGAGCCCCGAGTGTGCACACAGGAAAGTTCACGATAAACCACTTTGTTTCCAAAATGGGTGCACTCAGAGACAGAGAAGTTGGTACCAACCCAAACAGAGCAGAGACAGAGCAGAGCAGAGCAAAGCAGAAATAGAGTCAGATACAAACCAGTATACCATGCCAAAGGTTTTCAGAGTCACACTAAAATAACATATAGTTCCGGAATATTTTTAAAATCCTTGTTATGTAAATAAAACAGAGTCAAAATATCTCTATAAAATCAATGCACAGTTTTTCAGATAATCAATATCGCTCTTTTTCGTATTTTCAGAAACACATGACAAAAACTAAGCTCATGTCTACACAATGCATGATAGAAATATTTTTCTTTCTTTCATATAAGTTTTATGAGTAATGCAAATAACTGACTGAGGTTGGTTTTTCTCAAGTTCTCATTTATAACAAAAACATGCAAAATTTTCAGAAAGTCAACCTTGGTCTCAGAGTTGGTGTAAAGTCAAGCATAGGAACCCCGCTTACCTGGATTTCTTAACCTTTCTTAACTTTTTCCTAAGAATGCCGAATCAAATCATCCGTCACCTATAAAATATTCACATAGTTCATTAAATCCAGCTGAACACATACTTTGCATTTAAACTTGAGATATGAAAATTCGTCATCTTCCCTTAACATCTAAACGTCATCTTGAAACCAAACCTCCCAAAATGTTTCAGATTTACTAAATTCTTCCGAATTCCTAAAATATTATAAAATCTCTAAAACCTCGATTTCATTTTTTTTTTTACTTAATCCAAACCCCTTAATATCCCAAAATCTCCGGCTAAAACATTAAAAGTCCCACTTATAAGCAATTGAAATCCGACTATAAATTATAAAATTATAACATAATTATTTCAAATCTATTAAAAATAAGAAAGCATTATTTTGTTTAATAGAAAAAAAAATAAACTTAACTAGTTCCTTTTAAAGGGTTTTGAAAACATAAATTTGCATTTATTATTCACTACCAGAACTCATATTTTAAAATAATATATTATTACTAAAATAATATAGTTCAAATCTCTGTCTTCTTTTTTGGTTATAAATAAATCTTTTCCATAAATCCAAATTGTGAGTGATATAAAAACCAACTTACCGTTCGGGTGTTTTAGTAAAACTATAAAACGCATGATTGAAGTAATTGTACAGCACAAAACTGATACAAAGCCATAAAACCATGAGATCGAAAATAACTCACAGAAGGAAGGCGAGCTTGCGACAGGGGGGGAATATCGACATTGGTTGGCTATGGCGGAATGTCTACGGCGGCGTGGCTAAGAGCAACGGCAGGTTCTACGGAAGAGAGAGAGATGAGCGAAAGGGAGAGGAAGCGAGCGGAGGATCCGGGATCAAGGCAGTGGTCCTGGGTGGTCGGCGACGTGCAAAAGCATTGGGAGAGAGAGATTGATGAGAGAGAAACCATGAAATGAGAGGATGGGAGAGTTTACGAAGAGGAGACTGTGGGGAAAAAACACTGGTGGAGGGTGGTTAACGGCTGTGCCATGGTGCCCGGAAGGTGAGTGGCTAGACAACCCGTTGAGGGAAGAGTCATGCTCTGTTTTCGTGAATGCAAAACAGAGTAATGTTTGCAATGCTTCTCGGTGGCTGGGCACGGCGTCGCAGGGTGGCTATGGGTATTTTCCATCGTGCAGAGGATGGATCGTTTTGTGGGGTTGCAACTTGGAAGCTTGGCAGTGGAGCTCCCCTTCGATGGTAGTTTTTGTTTTACACGTTGCTGTGTCCGTGATTATTTCCTGGAGAGGGGGGGATGCAATGGTTTGAGCAGTTTATATGGGTGATGCGAAAAGCCTAGATAATATGAGAAGGGGAATCCGAGTATGTTAAGTAGGAGATTTTGTGCGTGGAACTAAAAGGAAAACTGCTTAAATTGTGAGGGGGTCGATTCAAATGGAGAGAAAAATCCGGATAAAGGTATGTGGTAGTTTAATATGGTTAGTGGCACGTTGAAAACTCTGATAGAGACTAGGTCACGCGAGTATATTGGAAAAGAAGTTGAATCATGCATACGTGGGAAACGTAGAGGACCACAAGCCAGTTTGAAAGCTAAAAGATCATTTTACAGATATCAGTTGTAAATGTTTCACATATCCAAAGCATCGGAGCTAGGTGTTACATATTATGTATCTAATAAATTAAATTGTAAAGCTATTTCTTATATCTCAGGCTCATATTTACTTGTGAAAAAATATCTCAGGCTCATATTTCCTGGCTGAAGCATATCAGTTTGGCATAGCAACTGCCAACTGGCATGGAATGCACACAAAAATGCAATCTGCTAGATACGTCATTTTAAATTAAACTGATCATCCTAATGATTAATTGTGGTTTGATATTAAAGAAAATTATAGATTACTTAATTGAAAATTTCAAAATTCTTTAGAATTTCACTCACTTAAAAATAAGGGCCATTTATACACCTGCTTAGGCTAACTTCCTCTAGATGCTCATGCCACAATTCGATGCATCATGCTTCCCTAGCTAGTAGCTTGCGTGTTTACTTCCTCTTGAATGATCCTTCCTATGGTGCTTTCTGTAAATGTTTCAGATTTCATTGCACCCTTCCAGTACCTATTTAAAAATAATTTGCTTGAAGATTATACAGAAAACACTTGATATATAGGTGTACGAATAAAAGTGTTTGATGCAGTTTTGTACAAGTTTTGGAAATTAGAGTGGAAGCAGAGTCGCTTATGTTGGTTAACCAGTTGCTTCTCATTTCAAGCACGAGCCTGTTTTCCTATATTTCTTGGTTGCGACAATTTCCTACTTCACTAGCTGTATAAAATCACTGACCTTGGTGGATTAGAAGCTTATCATCTTAATTTTTTAATGCACAAATCGTTTCTCCAAAAAGTTAACAGCTTCACAGGGATCATTCACTCATTTATTGCAGGTCGTCACAATGAGAACTTGATGTTTCCACTGGTCATGATCCCCTTACTGGTTCTCATGACACATCTTTGATTTTCGTATTCAATTTCCTTTTGTTCTTTGGCCTCGGTAGAAGCTACTGTTCATCCAAGATAACTTCATTAATCTTGATTCTTGGTATACATCTGGAGAGAAACAAAACGGCTGGGGGGACTGGAAATCCTGATGTGAATTTGATGGGTAATGCTAATTGCAATCACATGTTACTACTATTATACGAGGAAATCAAATTGAATGAAGAAGGTAGATTTCAACTCCTGTATGTACATCATGCTAAGTGTGTACGTGCCCTGTTCCTTCTATCATTTTCTATATGATTAAGAAGCAAAATTTAAATTTCTTAGAGAGCTTCCTTATGTTCAGCTCTGATTATGGTTTTATTTAATCACACCTAATTAATTTCTTGTGGAGAGGGTTATGAAGTTTCAAGTTGTGAACAGAATAACTTATCATTAGGAAATTGTATTAATAACTTATCAGATGTATTTGAATTAATTATTATAAAAAAAGATTGGTTTATAAAAGAAGATTTAGAAGTTGTTGAAGGATGAAGACAATATGAGTTCTTAAAATACAGGTTTAGAAGTTGAATCTTTGCTTCAAAGGCACACCATAAATATAGTTTTTCTTAAAGAAAATTTCTACCCCCACCAATTTGGATCGATTGGTGTGCGCTCCCAAAAAACGATTCAATTATTTGGTTGCGTTATATTATACGCACTTAACGAAATCAAATCAAAATACTCTTAAGATTTATAATTTATAATTTTGGCAAGGAACATAATGACCACTAACAAGAGAACAGTGAAAGCCCGCAAGGGATAAAAATTGAGAACAAAGGAAGACAAAAATATTTTCTGCTTGGTGTTTTTATAAGACCATAAGTTGCATTTTCAATCAAAATATGACATTTTTGAGTTTGAATTTCTGTACATCATACTACCATCCCATTTTTATTCTACTAAATATTATGTGGCATATTTATAATCAAAGAATGATCATTTATTGCATACTTCTTTATCATCTAATAGTGATATATAAGTTACATCTTACTTAGTATGATGATAATATGATGAGAGTGTAGTGTAGCATTATTCTATTTCATCAAATCTTTTATTTCTTGTACGAGGTTACCCAGCATTGACAAAGATTCTCCAACAGCTTGCAATACTCTCACTATTAATAAAGAGTCACTTTCCAAAATAAGTTCACGAAGGCCCAAAGGAACATACAGTTGCAACCCTCTAAATATTGCTAAAATTTCAATCTTTGTAGGGACATTGACTTCATTTTCTGTTTTACTAGCAGATATAATGACATCACCATTTGCATCTCAGAGAATAATGCCTACCCCTGGATCATGAAAAACAACCCCATGTACAATCAGTTTTGTCACTCCTAGAAGAGGAGGTACCCAACAGCACTTCAGTTGCTTCGTCTGCTTTAGTTTTCCTTGAGCTTCATTATGTTCCTTTTGCAGAGATAAGGCATGTTCCACCACTTGCTTAGGTTTTAGGCCTTTCTCCTCATAAATTCTTTGATTTCTTCTATACCATAGCCCTCATGTAACAAGAAAGAACTTTTCCAGATCCTCTTTACTACCCTTGTTCATAACTTGTCTTGCGAAATCCACAAAGTCTCCTTTATTTTCAAATGGTGGAAGATAGGCTAATTGTTTTGTCCAGCATTCCCTTATTAATGGACAATAATAGAGCATGTCCAACATCCTCCACTCCCTGCCTGCAGAGTTGACAGCATTTCTCCATAAGTACCTTCTTGCCTTTTAAATTATGCAGAGTTGGTAATTCATTTTTGCAAGCACTTTATGCAAACACTTTCATCTCGTTGGATAGTTGTACCTTCCATAGTCTCTTCCAAATACAGTTTTATTTTACTGCATTAGAGCTCTCTCCTTTGTGTTTGGTTTTTCCAATTGCATGAAACAATCTGTATACACTCTTCATACTATACTGACCGTTCTTTTCATATTCCCATATAAGTTTGTCTGCTCGATCTCCTGAAGCTATAATGAGTTTTAAGGCTTCACCTGCTGCTCTCGGTGGCAGAAGGCTTCTAAATTTCTCCACATTCCACCAGGTTGTAGTTGCATCAGTGAGACTTACCACTTTTTCCTCATTATGATTTTTGTGCTTATTCATACTCTGTGGAATGACTTTATATCTGGTAACCAATGATCTGTCCAGATATGAATAGATTTTTCGTTACCCACCCTCTATCTGCAACCTTGTAGTAGTCATTTCTTTGCCTCTCATATTCCTCTCCAAACATAGGATGGTGATATGCCTATCTTTGAATCCAAGAAACTGGAATTTGGAAAGTATTTTGCTTTGAACCCTATGTGTAAGAGTGTGGACTCCTCATTAAGGTTTGGATACATCCTTGTAATAATTGGAATTCTCCATTATTATTTAGCCAACAGTGCCATATTATAAGTAATAAGAGCTTTGAAACCCATTCGTCCTTCTGCTTTAGACTCCCATATCTTTCTTCCAGCTCACCCATCGAAGCTTATTATTATTTTGTCATTGTCCCCACAAAACTTTGCAATCATATTTTCCAATTCAGAACAAAAGTTTACAAGTACTTTGAAACAACTCATTGTGTAAGTTGGTATTTAAATAACCATTGCTTTGATAAGAATTTCACTCCCCCTTTAGAAAGGAGCCTTTCCTTCCAACTACGAAGTTTTTGTCATATATCGTGTTTAAAATCAGAGAAAGCCTTATTATTTGCTCTACCTATTACAGGAGACAATCCCAAATACTTTTCATCCTGCTACAAATTTTGAACACCCCAAAACACTATAATTTTGAACACCCCAAAACAAATTTTCAACACTAGTGACACACTCCAAAGTATGGCAGAAATTGTAGAAGCTTCAGGCCACTCCAGCTGGTAGGGTCTTCCTCTGGAGAGCATGCCTTGAATTACTTCCCACCAAGTTCAATCTTTTCAAGAGAAGTATAACAGATAACCCTCTCTGCCCGATATGTCAACTAGCTACTGAAGATGTGATACATGCATTATGGGGTTGCACCTCAGCCCAAGATGTTTGGAGTGCCTGCTCTAAAAGCCTCCAGAAATTCAGAGTCTCTCAGACTTCCATTCTATACCTTTTTGACTCCATGTTGCAGTCCCTATGTCCCCAACATGTGCTAGAGTTTACAGTGATTGTCAGGAAAATTTGGTGGAGGAGGAACAACTTTATATTCAAGGATGAATTATGCTTTCCTCTCTATTGTTAAGGCAGCAAGATCCACCCTCGGGCTACTTGAACCAAATCTTCTCTCAAGGTTGGTTCCACTCCTACCCTATGTACCTCTAGGGACAAATGCACCCTCCACCTCCAAATTGGATCAAATTGAATTTGAATGAGGCTATTAACAAAGCAGAAAGTCAGATAGGCATATGTGATGTTGCTAGGAACAATTCTGGTAAAGTTCTTGCAACCCTGAGAATATCCAAATCCTTCTTCCTGAACCCCCCACCTTGTAGAAGCTTATGGTGCTTTGAGAGCAATCCAACTAGTTCTTGATCTCGGCTACAATAAAGTGATCTTTGAAGGGGATTCACTCCAAGTCACCCAAGCTTTCAAACGTGGCCAAGAACGAGGGAATTGTGCAAGCATGTTCATCACTTAAAGTGGGAAATTTCTCATGTTAGGAGAAATGAAAACTTTTTAGCTCACTTACTTGCAAAAGTATCTTTCTCATTTTTCGATTGTATCGTAACCATTGATGAGATCCCACCATGTATATTCTCTATGTTTTAATGAAATGAAGATGAGACATTCCTTCCAAAAAAGGATATAACTTAACTAATTAAAGGTTATCATCTAAGTTAAAAATTATTAATATGTTTTAATATGCATTTAATTAAGATATTATTATCCAAATGGATGGAAAATATGATATGTCGCATAGTCATTATTGTCAGGAGGTAATGAAGAGTGTAAATTGTTTTTAATAATTTTAAACCCACATCCACTACAACAAAGATAGTTTGTTGGCGTCCCACAAACGGCAACTTCGCAATAAGAGAGGCGCTGCAGGTCAGTCGGTCTGCTATTAGTGAGAAAAGCAGCCCATTAATTATAACCAATCGCACAATAACACGTATATAAAAATTTGTAATTTTATTATGTAAAAGTGACATCATTTAAATTGATAATTGCGTACGTAGAGAAAAAGTCAAATCTTATTGAAATCAATCCATCGCCCAAAGCCCAGACATAGACCGTTGGATGTGTTATATTTATATTTTTTCGATATTTTGTTTGCATAATTTTATTCATTTATTTATTTTCTTAATTCTGTTTAAATTAAGAAATGAAATTAGTTGAGATAAATTTTAAAAATTAAAGAAATTATTATTTTTTAATTATTATTTAAAAATTTTTAAAATTAAATTATTATTTAAAAAAATTAAATTATTTATTATATCTTATGTGAGAATTTAAAAGATTATAAAAATAAAATTAAGATGAATTAAAAATAATATAAGGTTAATAATGATAAAAGGAAGAGCTTGGAGGCGTGGAAGATGAGATGTCCATTAAAAAAAGCAAGTCAATAATACAGCTGTATGATATTGTCAAATTTGCAGCACAATCAAAAGAAAAACACAAGCATTTCAAACGTACATTGGTGAACATTCACAAAAAATTACTTAAAATGGATGCCCATACCCAACGTTTACAAGGAGTTGAGTCAAACGCTAAAAATACCAGCTAATAAGTTAAGTTCAGTTAATTTGACTCAAACAGTCAACGATCAGCCAAGAGTACCCACAAAAGGACCCCCCAAAATCGAAAAGATCACAAAACCCAAAAGAGAACCAACAAACCAAGAAAATGTGTTGTGGTATTTACAAAAATGAAGAACATGCTAGAAATCATTGTCCTTTAGTGAGGTATTGTAGGGAATAATTTTATTTATTTATTTTTTGTGATTAAAGTGTTATTATATTTTTTTTATTATATTTGTGACATATTTATACAGGAATATTAGGAGTATTAGTACTGCAGTACAAGCGGCACCTGAGATTCGGCGTACTAAATTGTAGATTTTTAATTTTTTAATTGATTTGTTTTTCTATTATTATTAAAGTGTTATTGTATTTTTATTGTTTAATGCTTATGTAGAAATATTTGGAGTTCACCTAAGACACATTGTGAACCTGCATCACCTAAGTACTAACTTGAAGAAATAATGGAGATTTGTTTAAGTCAATGTTCAAAAATAAATTTAGTATTTATATGTTTGAAATACGTCTTGTAATCTATATGAGATTTTTTTTTTCATATTTTAGGAGGATTGTGAAACTTTTGAAATATTTTTAGAGGGAATAACAGACTTTGACAATGAAGTAAAAATTATAGATGTTATTTTTTAGATGTAAAAATGAATGACGAGTAAAAATATTAAAAAGTTATTTTTCGTAACCTCACTATTTATTGAATAGTGAAGTAATAACATGGTTGTTACTATAATAGTGAAGTAGGAATATTGTTTATTGTAACAGTAACTTTGTGCAAATATGACTGTTTTTTCTTTTAAGACATGTTTAATATATGTAATTAAATTACAAACTTTTTAATATTATATATTTGAATCTTCTATCCAAGTCCAATTGTAGTGATAAATATAATTTTTCTATCCAAATTTTTCATTTTGAAGAATTTTTTAAAAAGGAAAAAAATATCTAATTAAAAAAATTAATTAGAAAAATGAGAGACCAAAATTATAAATAACAAAAGTTCAAAAAAGGGTTTGAAAATTTTATACTTGAAAATTTAATAAAGTTGAAATTTAATTTGAAAATACAAATCTTTAATTTAAATTTAATTTGAAAATTTAATGTTTACTGTTGTGAAAATTTATTCATCCATAGCCAAAAATATAATTTTATAATTTTAATGTTGATTATATTTTAACTATAATACTATTATAGTTATACTTCCACTACCACCACATGTCACGTTGTATCATATAGTACTATATAGTATTATTATAAGTAAATTAATGTGTAGGTATTAACCTTAATATATACTACTAGTATATATATTAGTATTAATTAATACTACAATATTATATAGTACTATATTATATTATTTTTAAACATTGAATTATATTAGTATATAGTATATGGCATATAGTAGTAGTATATATATTACTATATTATAATTCTATTCATGTGTAGCTATTAACTATAGTATATAGTACTATACTATTACATAATATGTATAGTCTATAAAATCTACAATAGTATTCATAATATAATACGAATATAATAGATATTGTTATTTTAATAGTAGCAATGTTAAGTTAACTATAATGTTAACTATTATAGTTATTACTATATATTAAGTACAATTAACAAATAGTAATAGTATAATTAAATTAATAATTAATGTTTACTATAGTATATAATACTATTATAATTAAATTATATTTATAGCTATTAACTAAAGATAAATTATAATTATAACTATTAACTATTATAGTTATAATATATACAACGAAAAAAAGATCACTTCTAACACTTTAAAAAAAATTTAATTATAAAATATCACTATTATAGTTTAAAAAACCTCACTTATATAGTTAAAATATAATCAACATTAAAATTATAAAATTATATTTTTAGCTATTGACTAATAAATTTTTACGACATTAAACACTAAATTTTCAAATTTAAGATTTCCAATCTCTCATTACTATATAGATTAATTATAAATAAATTGTATTTATAGCTATAATTAAACTATAGTAATTAAACAATAGTATATAGTATTAGTATATATAATAGTACTTAAAAGACATGTATTTTCAAATTAAATTTATACTTCATTAAATTTTGAAGTATTAAAATTTCAAACCCCTTTTTTTTTAACTTTTGTTATTTACAATTTTGGTTTCTCATTTTTCTAATTAATTTTTTTAATTGGGTATTTTTTTCCTTTTTAAAAAGTTCTTCAAAACAATGAATCTGGATAGAAAATTCATATTTATTACTACAATTGGACTTAGATAAAAGAGTCGAATATATGATATTAAAAAGTTAGTAATTTAATTACATATATTAAATATGTCTTAAAAGAAAAAACAATCATGTTTGTACAAATTTACTGTTAGAATAAACAATATTTCTGCTTCACTGTTACAATAACAACCATATTTTTACTCGTCATTCATTTTTACATCCAAAAAATTACAATTATAATTTTTACTTCATTGTCAAAACTTGTCATTCCCTCTAAAAATACTTCAAAAGCTTCACAACCCTCCTAAAATATGGAAAAAAAATCTCATATAGATTACAAGACGTATTTCAAACAAATAAATATTAAATTTATTTTTGAACATTAACTTAAGTAAACCTTCATAATTTTTCCAAGTTAGTGCTTAGGTGCTGTAGATTTACAAGTTAGTGGGCTAGACTTCAGGTGCCACTTGTACCACAGTATTAGTACTCTCAATATTTCTGCATAAACATGTCGCAAATACAATAAAAAAATACAATAACACTTTGATCATAAAAAATAAATAATAATAAAAAAATTCTTCTTTACAATACCTCACTAAAGGCAATAGTTTCTAGAATGTCTTTCACTTTTGCAAATACCACAATGCATTTTCTTGGTAGGTTAGCTCTCTTTTAGGTTTTGTGATTTTTTCAATTTTGAGCCGTCCTTTTGTGGGTACTCTTGGCAAATTATAGACTGTTTGAGTCAAATTTGACTGAACTTGATTTATTGGCTGATGATTTTCAAGAGTTAATTCAATTTCTTGTAAATGTTGGGCATGTACATCCATTTCAAGTAATTGTTGGTAAACGTTCACCAATACACGTGTGAAATGCATGTGCTTTTCTTTTAATTGTGTTGCAAGTTTGACAATATCATACAATTGTATCATTGACGTAATTTTTTTAGTAGATATCTTATCTTGCACGTCTCCAAGTTCTTTCTTTTATTATTATTAACCTTATATTATTTTTAACTCATCTCAATTTTATTTTTACAATTTTTAAAATTCTTACATAAAATATAATAAATAATATAATTTTTAAATATTAATTTAAATTTTTTAATTTTAAAATAATAATAATAATTAAAAAATAGTATTTTATGTAACTTTTAAAATTTATCCAAATTAATCTCATTTTTTAATTTAAATGGAGTTAAAAAAATAAAAAATAAATAAAATTATGCAAACAAGATATAATATATATATATAAATATATAATACATCCATCGGCCTATGTCTTGACTTTGGAACATTATAAAATAATTAATCGTGTGTATTTTTCTTATAAATGTGGCTGTATATAAAGTAGTATTTATGGATATGGTCACTTTGAAATGATCAAAACATCAGAGAGTAGTACGTAATTGGTCGGTGGATTGATTTCAATTGGATTTGACTTTTCCTCTATCTACGCAATTATCAATTTGAGTGACGTCAGTTCAGCATGGCGAAATCACAAAATGTTATATTGCACTTAGCTCACGTGTCATTGTGCGATTGGTAATAATTAATGGGCTACTTTTCTAATTAATAGCAGATCGACTGGTCCCCAGATCCTTCCAGGCACTAAAAGTCTATAAAGCTTTTGTCAACTTTTGTTTACTGACATAGTTAAGGTCTGTTCATTTCATTATTATATTTTTATAATTTTTTATATATATTTTTCAAATTTCAATACACATTTTCAAATTTTAATATATTTTTTTCCTAATCTTAAAATAATAATAATATTAAAAAATAAACTAAAATTATCTTAATTTATTTTATCTCTAAATCCAAGCAGAGCCTAAAGTGTCAATACATAAGGGTCGGGAATTTTATTTTTGGGCTTTTATGTAAACGCTACAATCCATTTTTTTTTGTTATGGTTGTTTTGTGCACTATGGTGCCAGGATTTCCAAATGCCTGTAACGGACCATTTTGTCATGATAAATCGACAATTTCTTTACTGGCGTACAAACGCGGTAACATTTGTTATGCCTGGTGTTTTGGGGACTTCGTTACTGGCACTTACAAATGTTGGTAATGTTTTTTTTTTTTATATATTTTCCTAACATCTACAAGCATTGGTAAATTAATTAAGTGTCGGTGTTTTGAAGACTTGGTTATTGGCGCTTATAATTCCTATTAATTGAACTTTTTTCTTTTCATTAAAATTCAAGAATTATGAAACAAAATTGGTGCCTATTTTATGGTGCCGATAAAATAGGCACCCACTAACACAGGTAATTTTGTTTTATCGATGTATGCTAGTGCTGGCAAATGTTTTTGCTCTCGGCATTCTAGAAGACTGTTTTACTAGTGTTTCTAGATGCCGAAATTGAAATAACTAGCTAGTCATTTAATTTTTTGGCATCCACAAATAGATATTTTACTAGGGTCTACATCAATATTTTTAATTTCGTACCATAGCAGTCAATATGAACAATATTTTTCATATTAGAACAGTAATCGGCACAGAAAAGGATTTTGTCACGTACTGATTAAAATTTTGATTGTATCAGATTGTTTCAGCCGATATTTCAAATCTCGGCCAATATGAACATTTTGGCTTGTACATGGTGCGCTGTTAGGTATTTGGAGTCTTGGACAAGTTTGTAACTAAATGAATATGAGGGGCATTTTCCCATTTTGTTGTCAACAACACTAAAATCGAGAACCAATTCTCATTTCATACTTTTTTGTTTTGTACTTCTCTGTGTTCTCTCTCTAATATACTAATGGCAATCTAATAATGGAGACACATTGAGGATTGAGGAGGCTAGTGTCCGCGATGTATGAGAGGATCATTGCTTCATTGTTTGGGTGGCTACTAACATGTTAAGCAAACTAAATACAATATATATATATATATATACATATATATTAATATTTTTATTTATATTTCAAATATTGACTTATTTTGTTGTTATTTTGGAATATAGTTTATGTTAGAAATCAACACGCAATTGAAGAAGCTGGAGGCTTCTGGAAGTAGGCACCAAATAGAAACAGCCAGAAGGTAGGCGCCGCCTGAAAATGTAGGCCGCCGGAATTTTGAATTTCACCGTCATTACATATTCACATTATTTATTTCTCCTATAAATACATGTAAGATTGTAATGAGAAGCAGAGAGTCGGAGGTGAGGTCCGTTGGAGAGATTAGAAGAGAGAAACCATTTGTAAATAATTGGTTTATTGTTTAATACAAATTCTCCTCTTTGTGTGTGTGGACGTAGGCTAAATTGGCTGAACCACGTTATATTCTGGTCTCCATATTATTTGTGAGTTTCCACCGATTCCAACAAGTGGTATCAGAGCCGGTAGGAGGCCGGATTTATGAATTTTCGTAAAAGACCCATTTTTAAACTTGATCGGAATCAAGTTTGGAGGATACCATCAGATTCCTCAGGTCAAGACGAAAATTTTGGTGAAAATTTCCTCTCAAATGGACACCGGACGAAACTACACGCTTCACACGCGCCGACTCGGCGACGGCCACGCGCCACACGAGCGCGCAGTGAAGAAGACAAGCTCCGACCCGTTAAATCCGGGTGATCCGACCCGAACCGATTTGACCCGGTTTCCGACCCGCTACAGTGACCCAACAGATAAAGAATATTCCGTCGGTATATTCCGTCCCCAGAAGAATATTCCGTCACCGGAAAGAATATTCCGTTGCCGGCAAGAATATTCTGGTGCAGGAATATTCCGGTGACTAGGAGAATATTCCGATGACCGGAGGGAATATTCCGGTGGCCGGAGAGAATATTCCGGTGAATGGTGTGGAATATTCCGTTTTTCTTATTTTTCAGGTTTTCGGCACAATTTTGATCGGTTTGGAACGAGACAAGAGTCGTTTCCAAGGTTTTCCACCGTTCTGGACGCAACGGTGAGCTCCATTTGTTGAGATTCAACTCCGAACATTGAGAAACGGTCACTCAAATTAAAGATTAAAGCCGAACTGATGGAGGACTCGGGAGCAAGTGCGATGATTAAGCTAACATCTACAAATTACGCACTATGGAGACCTCGAATGGAAGATCTCCTGAATTGTAAAGATCTCTTCGATCCAATTGAAGAGAAAAGCGTAAAGTCAGATGATGTAGCGGAAAAAGACTGGCATAAGTTGAATAAGAAAACTATTGGTCAGATCCGGCAGTGGATTGACCATAGTGTTTTTCATAATGTTGCACAGGAAACGGATGCCTATCAGCTATGGAAAAAGCTGGAAAGCATGTACCAGGCAAAAATTGCTCGGAACAAGGCATTACTAATGAGACGCCTTGTCAACTTGAAACTCAAAAGCGGCATCTCAGTGGCCGCACACACCAACGAGTTTCAGAATCTTGTAAATCAACTTGCATCCGTAGATTTTAAGCTCGGAAATGAAGAGCAGTCTCTATTACTTCTCAGTTCCCTACCAGATAGCTGGGAAACGCTAGTGGTCTCACTTAGTAATTCAGCTCCAGATGGAAAGCTCACCATGTCAATGGTGATAGACGCCTTGTTTAATGAAGAGGCTAGACGAAAGGAGATTGGAGGAGATGAGACAGATGCCTTTGTAACAGAAGGAAGGCATTAGAGAAATAGTAGAGGTAGAAGTCGAGAAAGGAACAGAAATCAAAGTAAATGGAGATCCCAAAGTCGCGGTAAACAGCGAAAGAAGGGAAAATGCTTTTATTGTGGTATTGAAGGCCACTTTAAAAGAGAATGCCGAAAGCTACAGAAGGAGCAAAATCAGCCAAGCAATCAGTCAAAGCACGAAGAAGGCGAAGCTGCAGTGACGCTTTCTGGAGATTGTGTACTCCTTTCCGCTGGTGAAGAATCTTGCTTGCACGTTTCAAGCGAGGAAGCCGAGTGGGTAATAGATACAGTAGCATCCTATCATGCCACTCCTTGTAAGGATCTCTTCAGTACTTACAAGGCAGGAGACTTCGGTACAGTCAAGATGGGAAATTCGAGTTTCTCAAAGATCGTGGGCATTGGAGATGTCAGAATAAAAACCAGTGTTGGCTGTACTATGGTGCTAAATGACGTTCGGCACGTACCCGATCTTCGACTCAACCTAATTTCTATAAGAACCCTTGATCAACAGGGTTACGAGAGCATATTCAGCAACAATGCTTGGAAATTGAAGAAAGGAGTAATGGTCGTTGCACGGGGACATGTCTGTGGCACTTTGTACAAATTAAGTGTTAAGATATGTGCAAACAGTCTCAATGTAGCTGAAGATGATACATCACCAAACTTGTGGCATCGGAGACTTGGCCACATGGGAGAACAAGGGGTGTTTATGCTTGCAAAGAAAGCATTGATTACAGTAAATAAAGGTATTACTCTCAACCCTTGTGAATATTGTTTATTTGGTAAACAGCATAGAGTTTCATTTCAGACATCTGCTGGAAAAAGATCAGAGTTATTGAGCTTGGTACACTCTGATGTTTGCGGTTCTTTTGAAGTTGAATCACTTGGAGGTAGCAAATATTTTGTTACTTTTATTGATGATGCTTCACGAAAAGTGTGGGTGTATTTCCTAAAAAGGAAAGATCAAGTTTTTGAGCAATTCAAAAACTTCCATGCCATGGTAGAAAGAGAAACATGCAAGAAGCTGAAATGCCTTCGGACAGACAATGGAGGTGAATATACTTCTCGAGAATTCAGAGAATATTGCTCCAGACATGGCATCAGACACGAGAAGAGTGTCCCCTACACCCCAGAAGACAATGGTGTAGCAGAACGGATGAACCAGACCATTGTGGAACGAACCAGATGCATGCTGAGTATGGCAAAGTTGCCTAAGCCATTCTGGGGTGAAGCAGTAAAAGTAGCCTGTTACCTGATCAACAGAACACCGTTAGTTCCACTGCAGTTTGAAGTCCCAGAGATGGTGTGGTTAGGCCGCAAGATTTCATACTCTCATTTAAGAGTATTTGGGTGCAAAGCATTTGCACATGTATCCAAGGAGAAAAGACAGAAACTTGATGAAAAGTCTACTCCATGTTTTTGCATCGGCTATGGAGATGAAGAGTTTGGATACAGATTATGGGATCCAAAAGCGAAGAAGGTCATCAGAAGCAGGGACGTAGTGTTCCATGAAGACCTGATGTTTGGATCAGAACAAATAACTCCAAGTGCTCCAGAACCAGCTCCAAGTTCACTACCACTTCAGTCTATTTCAAACACTGAAGATAGACAGGAAGTTTCCCCAGAAGAAGAAGAGGATACTGACAACGGAGAAACCACCACTGAGCAGGGGGAGCAGTTGCCTTCTCCATCAGAAACTGCAGAGTTTCCACAGTTGTCAGGTGATCAACCTCAGCAGGACAGATCCTCTAGAGGGCGATTGTTGATTCCGTCACGAAGATATCCAGAATCAGATTATATTCTTCTTACAGATCAGGGGGAGCCAGAAAACTTCCAGGAGGCAATATCTCATCCAGATAGCAACAAATGGATGCAGGCTATGCAGGATGAGATGAACTCGTTACAAAAGAATCAGACTTATGAGCTGATGGAACTTCCAAACGATAAGAGAGCACTGAGAAACAAATGGGTGTTCAAGCTGAAAAATGATGGCAAGCAGGTGAAGCACAAAGCTCGCTTGGTCGTCAAAGGATTCCAGTAGAAGAAAGGAATCGACTTTGATGAGGTATTTTCACCTATTGTAAAGATGACTTCAATTCGAGTGGTACTCGGATTGGTGGCAAGTCTTGACTTGGAGCTTGAACAGATGGATGTGAAGATAGCATTTCTTCACGGCAACCTTGATGAGGAAATTTACATGGAGCAGCCAGAAGGCTTCCAAGTTCCTGGAAAGGAACATTTGGTCTGCAAGTTGGAAAAGAGCCTTTACGGTTTGAAGCAGGCTCCCAGACAGTGGTATAAGAAGTTTGACTCATTCATGATGAGTCATGACTACAAGAAAACTGCTGCAGATCAGTGCGTTTACATCCGAAGATTTTCAGAAGCTGACTTCGTGATGTTACTGCTCTATGTTGACGACATGCTGATTATTGGAAAAGATCCATCCATTATCAGGAAGCTAAAGAAGGATCTCTCCAAAGTCTTTGAGATGAAAGACTTAGGACCTGCCCAGCAGATTTTGGGCATGAGGATCACTCGTGACAGGAAGAAAAAGAAGCTATGGCTGTCACAGGAAAAGTATGTTGAACAAATACTACGAAGGTTCAACATGGAGAAAGCAAAGCCAGTCAGTACTCCACTAGCTAATCACTTCAAATTGAGCAAAAGCTCATGTCCCTCATCACCAGAAAAGGTTCAAGAAATGGCTACAGTACAGTACTCCTCAGCAGTAGGAAGTTTAATATACACTATGGTTTGTACCAAGCCTGACATCGCTCACGTTGTTGGAGTTGTGAGCCGTTTTCTTTCAAATCCAGGAAAAGAACACTGGAAAGCAGTACAGTGGATTCTCAGGTACCTTAAGGGTACATCAAAGTTGTGCTTGTGCTACGGGGGAGCTAACCCAGTCTTGGATGGCTATACAAATACTGATATGGCAGGTGATCTTGATGATAGAAAATCTACATCAGGATATATTTACACATTTGCAGGTGGAGCTGTATCATGGCAGTCCAAATTGCAGAAATGTGTGGCTTTATCTACAACAGAAGCAGAGTACATTGCTATAGCAGAAGTAGGAAAGGAAATGTTGTGGCTAAAGCGGTTCCTCCAAGAAATGGGAGTCAGTCAAAAAGAGTACAGAATCTATTGTGATAGTCAAAGTGCTCTTGATCTGAGTAAAAACTCGATGTACCACTCCCGAACAAAGCACATCGATATTCGGTATCACTGGATACGTGAAGTAATGGAGCAACAGCTGTTGAAGCTTGTAAAGATCCATACAAAGGAGAATCCAGCAGACATGCTAACGAAGGTAGTCACATACGAAAAACTTGAGTTATGTAGAAACATAGCCAGGTTAAGTACCTTGAACTAAAATGTGTCAGGATATCCTCCATTTGGTTTTGAGGGGGAGATTGTTGGAAATCAACACGCAATTGAAGAAGCTGGAGGCTTCTGGAAGTAGGCACCGAATAGAAGCAGCCGGAAGGTAGGCGCCGCCTGAAAATGTAGGCCGCCGGAATTTCGAATTTCACCGTCATTACATGTTCACATTACTTATTTCTCCTATAAATACATGTAAGATTGTAATGAGAAGCAGAGAGTCGGAGGTGAGGTCCGTTGGAGAGATTATAAGAGAGAAACCATTGTAAATAATTGGTTTATTGTTTAATACAAATTCTCCTCTTTGTGTGTGTGGACGTAGGCTAAATTGGCTGAACCACGTTATATTCTGGTCTCCATATTATTTGTGAGCTTCCGCCGATCCCAATAGTTTATGTGTACATATATATATATATATAATTTATTCGTATATAAACTATCTTGAAACGGTACTCAAATCGGTACTGATATCAAAATATCGTTTTAGTGCTTTGACCGAAACAATATTCAAAACTTTGCTCTACATGTGCTAATAAATTTCCATGCTCTTGACATTGGGAGACTGTATTATTGATGCTTACAAATGTTGGTAATTGAGCATCATTTTATAGATATCTACGAGTGTCGATAAATTTTGGTTTAAGCATTTTAGAGATTGCTTTATTGGCGCTTACAACTTCTGAAAATCGAGCGTTTTAAATTTATAATCTACAATCTTCAAAATTTGAAAATGCACATAAATAGGCACCCACCAACGTAAATAGTTTTATTTATTTCAACTCTTTTTGAACTAATATGAGTTAAAGAAATACTCTTTCTAAACTAATAATCATGTATTATGTTTAGTTCTCTTCCTTCTGCTATTCTAATTTGTTAAAAGTTCAAAATAAAAATCTACAACAACATGATATGTCCATGGGTTTGATGAGCTCATTGTTGTTGGTGTTGATTTCGGCATTCTAGAAGAATTTTTGGCTGCAAGTATCAGTTTTGATGCAACGTTTGATCATGTCAAATATTTATTTTTGTTCGCCATCTCAGCCGCCTGGGTTAAATACAAACACACACACAGAGAGAGAGAGAGAGAGAGAGAGAGAGAGAGAGAGAGAGAGAGAGAGAGAGAGAGAGAGAGAGAGAGAGAATATATCAATAATGCTAATAAAGGCTATGTCATATATATAAAAATTCAAGAGTAGTAAAAACAAGAAGAAGAGGAATTGAAGAAAAAGAAGAAGAATAAACCTACCTAACAAATAGTTGTGACATCCAGATTTTATAAGGAGCTTCGTTCACATTTTTGTATGGATGATCATTTGTATTTGGGTTTTTGGCTGTGTTGGCAGAGTTCATTAGTTTTTTATTTTTTGTTGGAATTGGATCTTTTTTAGTTCATGCTCTCTAACACACAAGAGGACATAGAGAAAATAGCCTAAAGAAGTAGGCCTATGAGGGTATTTGATTTAAAAGGCCCAAGCTAGGCCATTGGACAAGGGAGAGACGCCACATGGCAATGGAAGGAATTTTTAATCCTTTTGGATAAAGGACTAAAGTAACATCTATGAACCCTATATTAGAGCCTTACCTTGAAAAAGAAGTTGAAGACGCAAAATGACACTAGGGTATTCAGATGGTGTGTTAAGAACCACTTTTGTAAGAAACAAGTTTCTACATGGATATATGTTGTCGACGCCCTTACTTACGTTTGTAATCGCATGTAAACTGAGACGTCGGGAATGAGCATTACAAGGAAGTTCACCCTTCGTCGTATCGTATATATATATATATAAATATATATTTATAAATAAAATCAATAAATAAAGGTTTACGTAGCAAAAAAAGGTCAAATCCTTCTAATTGAACATCACATGGTTTCATAATTATAACATCCCAAAATAGCTTCATTAAGATAATAATAACATAATTCATTAGTTCATAAGCTGTTCTTTCTTTCAAAATAGTGGAAGACCCCAAAATACTTAAACAACATAAACATAGATAATCGGGTGTTGATCCCAAGACCCTTTATCTAGAGAGAAGCTCATCTTTGACCTCCTTCATACCAGGACCAAAAAGAAATTGGATCAGTCCTATTCGCCCACCAAGTAGGGAGGCTCATCCCTGCCTCCGAAGTAGAGATGCGGTCCATGAATATGGACTCGTTGGACCCCAAAGAGAGACAACACCAGGTGCATTACTGTCCGAGGGGCTCATGGAGCACCTTCCATCGCATGTCTTCTATAAATTGACTGTACAAGATAGGGGTCACTGCATCAAAAGGTGGTGAGGTTATCAAACCATCAGAGGCCTGGGAAGTCTCCCTGGTCATCACTGTCTTTGTTGCCATTCTCTCCTGTAACTATTTCTATCGTCCCCCGACAAAGAACGATAGTGAGAATATAAATGGGTGAGATTTCGAAAAATCTCAGTAAGTACATAATTATTTTAACGAAAGCATTTCAAGATTATCATTAAGTGAATAACAAACAAACGTATATGCCCTATGCAATATGGGACTCATGACTTAACTGATGCACATGCACAAGTCAGCTTTCATTATTTTGTCTTTCTTTAACTTATATTGTGCACTTGCTTATAAATAATCTTGACTCATATTTTCAAAAGATATCATTTTCGTATACTTTTCGTCATTTCTTATTTTAGGTGCCATTTACTTATTCATATCTTTTCTTGGGCTCGAAAGCTGTTCTTCTTGTCATAACTTCTTATTGGACACCTCATGATCCCCCTATGCACCGTGTGTTCTCTGCTAGTTACCATCTCACCCGGTGACCACTCAAGCCTAAGTGAATACGTTACGTGATTAACTCGTCACCCGGCGACCACTCAAGCCTAAGTGACTACGTCAATCGCTCTTCATCACTCGGTGATCATTCAAACCGAGCGACCACAACCTTGTTCTTATAACGGTAAGGCGAAAGCCTACACCGTCTTTGGGTACCCACTAACATTAGGTGCGACTACACTCCGGACATCTTCTGGAGCCATACATGGTCCGCCGACTGTTCTTCGTTGACCTAGGAGTTTTCATTCAACTTTAAACACTACTAAGTAAACAGGGAGTTTCACTGGGGCACTACCCCATCCCAGCTTTTAGGGTTTTTATAAAACATTAATTCTTTTCTTTTCTTTTAAAAACATGTTTGATTCAAAAACATGATTTTTGTACTTCATGCATGGGTATGCAAACTCTTAACACTTAACATGTGAAACGTGAGATGAGTACCAGTGCACAAAGTGCCACGCTCATTCACAAGTTAAACACCACATGATTATAATTCCTTCTTATCTAAAAGCACACAAATGGGATTAGTGCCCTAAAAAGGGGTGCTCGGCTTTCCCCACTAGGGTTGGGCCGAGACCCTCTCTAGCCACTCCCTAGAGTTTTCTTTATCCATCTTCTTCTATGTACTCACTAAGCCTTGATAAGGTCATTTAGCTATTTTTATCACTACTAAATGGGGTTGACCGAACCCTATAGTTCTTATATTTAATATTTTAATCACTTCTCTCCCGACCAAATGACACACACTTAATCATCAATGGAAAAGCCAAAAATCATATCATTGCATTCTCCTAATTTTCATGTTTCTAAGTTCTCCAAACATTCAAGACTTAAACATTACATGAAAGAATAATTAATTATTAAAAATCTAAACCCTAAAAGTTCTCAAATTCGAAACCCATAGGTGCATCATCTCCATTTTTCTCAAGTTTCAAACTTTAACTCACCAAGCATGCATTTTATCAAAATCTACAATGTTATTCATGATTTATTCATACTTAGCAAACAAATATCTACGTCCACCAATATTTTGTAGATATTCATCCTAGCATGATACATCAACAAAGCATGGATTTTGCTACTAAATAAACAAAATATTTTCTTCAAGTAACCTATTCTACATCATCTGATGTCTAATAAGCTTAACTTTAGTCATGCATGCATTACATAAATCCATATATCATGTTGATTTCTTTGCTACAAGTTATTTAAATCTACCAATCATATTATCAATTTCAAACCTAAAGGAATCATAGGTTTTAAGCATGGATTCATACTTAGCTAAGCATAGCATTTTCACTAAAACATTTCATCATGGCATAACAAGCAAAAATTCAATCAATACAATCACATTCTCTTACAAATATACTAAATATGCTAAAAGCAAAATAAGAACATACCTACAATACTCCTAGTAGGATTGGATTAACTTTGAAAATATATAAAATATTTCATTTGAACAACTATAATCATAAGGTTTTAAAGAGAATATTTTAAAGAATTAAGAACATTGGTGTGGTATGTGATCTACCTTAGGTTTCTATGCTTGTATTAGCTCAAGATGTAACTTAACTCTTCAAAAGCACTTCCACTTAAGAATACTTGATTTTTGATCCTCTAAACTTAGAGTATTTTAGTATTTATGTGATAGAAAAATATAAAACAAAGTGAGAGTGGAGAGAAATGCTCAAGGCCGAGAGGTATGGGTGTGTGTGTTTGTGAGAAAGTGAAACCAAGTAAGGGAAATGGGGCATGCATAAGGCCATTCGGCCATGGGTTTCCTAAGCTCTTAGGCCACTCATTCCCTAGTAAAGAATTGACACTTGATGGATGAAAAGACTTGATCCACATCACTAGGGTAAAATCATGCCTAAGCTATCATGTACTTGGATGACAATCTCTTTTCCCCTATTTTCCTATGGCTGGCACATGACATGGGCTTCAAGCCCTTCCTTTCTTTTCACACACTCCTCACACACTCACCAATCCCTCCACATGTCATTACACAAGATTTCAAGATCACTTTTTGGGAAAAAGAGCATGAAGTATTTGGCTATCCCCTTCTTGGTCTCACCTGAAACCTTCATCTCTCTCTCTTGGTTTTCTCTCCTTTCAAACAACCATCAATCAACTTATCAAATCACCACTCCTTCTTACACATGTACTTTACACTCTTACACAACTCCCTTATGTCCCTTCATCTAAATTTGATCAAAAACTCCTTGGAAGATCAACTCAAGACCCACAGTTTTGCTCACCCGAAACCTTCCCCCTTGTTTGCGTTCATCTTCTTTTCTTCTCTCCAATGATACCACATCCTTCCATCACTTGTCAATCCCATTGTCAAATCCTTTTTACAAGATCTTTCAATGGTCATTTGCTTAGATTTGGAAAAAGGTGGCATGGGAAAACTCAATGAGAGGTTCGGCTAGGTTCTTCCACCAAAGCCTCATTTTCTCCTCACTTCTATTTCTTATCTCATACCACATGTGTCACTCTCCTAAATATGGCATGCTTCTAGGAAGACTAAAATGGAAGATCTTTTTGTCTTTCACACTTCCTAAGTTATCCAAATGATGAGAAAAATCTCACCTTGATTCTCACACTTCATCTTTCAAGATAACCACTAGTTAACTCTTCAACTACTAATATTTTCCTCTTCTCATCTACTATACACCCCTTTCTCGTAGGTTAAGGAGTGTCACGTGATTTTTCTAAAACTTTCCAATCCGGCACAAGAATCGCATTTTTATAACAAAACTGAATAACATTTATTTTACAAAACTGGAGTTTATAATAAAATAAGTCTTTCCAAAACATTAACTAAAATATTTGAATTTAAACTTGCATCATGAAGCACTAATTTTATAGAAATTCTTAAAATTCCAATAACTTCTCAATCTACTCGTGACTTGCTTGCTCGCACTGGTCATCTTCTTCACCTGGATGGTTATAAAAACAGGAAAATAACTAAAATGAGTCAATGACTCAGTAAGAAAATCCACCACAATGTAAGATAATACTATAGGAGATTTTTTTATAAAACTTATGCTGAATTTTGAAATATGATTGTACATGTTAATGCTGATGCCATGCATTACTAACTTGACTGACTAACCGACTTAAGTGACTGGTCTGAATTAATTGATAGGTTTGACTGATCTAAACCGACTAACTGAGCTGATTTAAATGATATGATTTGACTGTACTGATTTAGCTGAACTGATCTAATTGAGCTGATTGGTCAACACACTTAATCCTGTATGTAAGGTTGTGCACTGGCCTCACCTCCCACTGTAGTAAAGGGAGCCGCTGATAGTACTCTAGCGTACTATGGTGGACCACGCTTAGGTCCGTGGCTTTCACATCTACCCTGATTTGATATGCATTGGTATCATGCATCTGAATGACCATCTGAAATAACTGATTTATTGAACTGATTTAACTCGATAACTGATTAATTACTTTCTGATTTGACTTAATCTTATACTTGAACTTAACTCAACTTATGAGACTTATGCAACATGAGATGCATAATACATACTAATATAAATAACTAGCTGAATCTGATCGTGATGCTGAATGACATGATCGTGTGCTGTGCTGTACTGAATGACATGCTTGCATGACGTGATGGGTATTTGAAAAAGGCTATCAAAGAACTGGATTTACTAATAATATAAACTAATGTGAGAATCCTAGTTTTGTGATCAAATTCACTTACCTCATAGCGCTGCTTCCTAAATTCTCCTTTATAGCTCGATGATACCTATACGAAATTATTAAATCGTCACTAACAATTTTAAAAGTAACGTGATGAATTATTCTACTGAATTAATACATATCGTGAAAAAAAATATCATACACATTATACTTCATACAAAAGACATTAAATAAAAATATTTATAAAATATTTTACATTAAAAATATGCTTTAGTAACGCAATCAAAGCTATATTCAATAAGTCATATATTTCTATTTAATTAAAATCTTTTTGTATAAAATAATTAAATGAATATTCTATTAACATAGAAATCATTGAATACTTATATTTTAAAATATTTAAATACTAATAACATATTAAAACTTAGAAGATACTTTGAACTATGTTCATGTTATATCAAAATAAGTTGTGAAAATCTAAATCCTTAAAATAGGTTTACCTTCTTATAATTAATATAATTATCCATTCTTACAATAAATCTACCAATATCATATAATTATTAAAACAGCAATATCATGTATAGTTTTTCACTTATAATCTACCAAATATTATATCAAAATCTATAAGGATAATATTAAAAATTTATTTCATTCAATAGACATTGAACTTAAAATGTTTAAATCAAGATTAAATTGTCTACCATATAGTACTGAAATCAAATCTTACAATTTAATCAAAACAAAATATAAGTAATTTACAAATATAGGTTTATAAGTTAACATAAATCATACCCACGTAACATAAAACATTAACTGAAAAACATATAAGTAATTTAATCAAACCTACGTAAAACTATTCGAAAAGAATCTGATATGTTATAATTAAAGCTTTAAAGGCTTACGGGCGGAGGCTTGATAGACTTGAAACGAGACTATAGAACCAAAAGTTTCAAGTTTCGTATCTACGTATAGATTTTGATGATAACAAATAAATTCAAGACTTAAGTTCAATTTGTCTACGCATGAAGAGAACTAAGCACATCAAGAAATCAAGTATGAGCAAAAAGAAGAACAAGTCTATAAATGAAGCTCATAGAGTAATTTTGTACCTTATTTAAAATTTGAAATTGGATTAAGACTCAAAATTAATATTTTCTCATAAAGTATCAAATTGTATTTTTTAAATTTGAATAAATTTATTACAATATTTAATTTCGATAATTATTATTATTTTTCCATATATGCATAAAGATTTGAATCTGTAAGATGATTGATTGTCATTTTTAACATGTGCATGTGTTGTTTGAAAATCTTGAAAGATGGTTGTGTGTTTTTTTTATAAATACAAAAGATACATGATTTTGTTTAAAAATCTTGAAGGGTGGTTGTGTGTTTTTTTTGACAAATGCAAAAAATAAATGATTTGTTTAAAAGTCTTGAAAGGTGGTTGTGTATTTTTTTAACATATGCAAAAAGAAGATGATTTGGTTTAAAAAATAAATCATACTCATTTTGTCATGTATGAAAAGTAAAAGATTAGGTTTGATTTTTTTAAAAAATGAATGGAGTTGTCTTTGATAAATAAAAAAAATGAGATATTTTTATTTGAATCTTTTTGGAAAGTGAATAGTGCTCTTATTTGACATGTGAATCTTTTCAAATTTAAATATGAAAACTCATTTGCTTATAAATAACTCACCTGAGTTTTACAAAAATCACAACAAGAACTTATACATCAATTACTAAATTTTACATCATTTTCTCAAAGCCGTCATTCTCTCTTCTCTAAATTTTGTGTCTTAATCCTTGTTCATTTTGAAAGAGATATAAGTTGTGCTGTATTGTTCTTATTTTACTCATTGAGGAGTGTACTCTGATAATCTACCCACTATCAGCTCTTATATTTGTAAGAGAGTGCGTATAATCCTTGTGTGTGTAGAAGGTGTTCTATACCGGGAATAGTTGAATCACCAAGTGTGAGGTGATTACAAATGTAGAGAGTGCTCTACACAAATTCTTTTTAGCGGTATTACTCAAAGGTGTAATAGGTTTCTATCTCCACCTGAAGGAGATTGAATAGTGAATTTGGGATCCTCAAGGGGTAGCTTGAGGCGAGGACGTAGGCAGTGGGGCTGAATCTCGTTAAAATACTGAGTTTGCTTTTTTTTTACCCTTACTCTTTATATTTCTTGCTGCTTCATATTTTGTTTATATTTTATATTGTATATTTGGTTTATAAGTATCAATATTTTAATATAACTCAATTCACCCCTCCTCTTGTGTTAGTCATCTGGGCAATTGAGACACCGACGGAAATCCAAACAGGGGAGTTTATATGAAAATAGGGCGCTTACCAAAGGGGAAGAAGCAAAGACAACGTTGGTGGTTGATGGTGGCCAGAAATGCAATGGGCTTCAATGAGAAGGGTGTTGTGACATGGACGCGAGTGAGATAGATAGAGAGATGGTTGTAACTGAACCAAAGGAAGGGAGAGGTAGAATCGCATCGGCTTGTCGGAAAAATGAATGGGCTCTTCAGGAATGGACTGGCCGGCGCTGCCTGTGCTTCGAGGTGATGCTCCGATGTTTTTCAAAGGTGGTTGGAGATGTGCGGTTGCTAGGTGATGGTGGGGAGATTGTTGCTCTATTTTTTGGTATATTAAAATAGAGGATCCGAATTTAAAAGAGAGGGTCTGCATTCACCTCTTGCCATTCGTGATGGTGGCAGTGCTAAACGTCACCAAGCGGTGGAGGCTTGATATTCGGCTTCTTTTGGTGGTTCCTACTGTGTGAGGTGAAGTTGTCCAAAGAGGATCACGGCTTGCTCCTCTTGGCTATACTCTGTTTTCAGTGTTGCAAAACAGGGGATGCCGTGATATGTTTGAAAAAGCAGTGACTATCCTTCAGTGTCAGCGGCGTGAACTTGGCAGTGGGGCTTCTCGGTGGTGGTTCTCGTGACTACATGTGCAAGTCTATGACGTGGGATATATTCCTTCCGGGCTGGCGGTAGTAACCAATCAGCAGCATGATATCTGGGAATGTGTGGGCTGATTGCTTCCGTCGTGCATAGGGGACACGAAGTTGGGTGATTCTCATGGTTGGGCAATCGGTGGCTTGAAGGGCAACGTTGGGGTGCTAATGGTGTGGACGAGCAGCTTAGTCTAGAGATCAAGTGATCAATACATGCATGAGGGGCTGTGTGATTGTAAGGTTAACATGTGAAATATAAGGCCTAGAAAATTAAGGAACGGATGATGTGCATGGAATTGACCTCAAGATTTAAACTTATCTAAAACGATAGATGAAATCGTTAGTTAGAAGAAAAACCAATTAAAATGAACTCCATTTTAAAACTTATTTCAAAATAATAACAATAATAATAATAATAATAATGATAATAATATCCCAATTCATCTATAAAAAAATTAACAATTATAGCCAAAATAATATCTATAATAAACATTTGCATTTAAAAATATATAAACAACATATTAACTCATATAATCCGATCAAAAGAAAAAGCTATATAAGAGAATTTTAAAAATAATACATAAAATAATCAATGAGTAAAAATAAATAAATAAATCCCGAATTTAGGGTCAGAATATTATATCTACTAGTTTTTGAAAACTTACTAAAACTCTCCTAGAGTTACATGTGTTCTCTTGCATGGGTTTAGTTAATTAATGGATCCATCCTATGGGCCTTTGGCCTTACACACCACATTTTGGGACAATACTCAAATCCATACTCCCAAAGCTCAATTCTAAACCCAAGCATTCACCATTATCAACTTAATTTATTAATATTGTTATTAAAATAAATAATTAATCAATTAATCCAGATAAAGAGAAATGAAAAATTTGGGATCGTCGCACATGTCAAGATAGGATGAAGGTAACTTTGTGAGCTGGGATGCCCCCAATTTACGTTCGTAATTCAATGCAAATTGAAGTGTTAGTATAAGTAACACTTGACTACTCACCCTCGTACTTATCTAAATTTGATGCAAATCATAGTGGAAAAGTTCTGAATAAAATTAATTTCTAGTGATTACATGGTAGCATAAAAACCACAATATCCACATCATCTATTGTATCCTTACATGCATAAACATAATTGAGTTAGTTTTCTTATATACAAAATTTACAAGACTTCTCAAATAACTTTTTATAGCCACCACGACTCCTTTTTCCTTTCCTGAAATTTCTTTCCATATCAACACCAATCCCTGTTTCGATTAACTGGTCAAAACTTTTAGGGAGAGTATTCGGAGGGCCTCTCAAGGTTCCTCTAGGTTCTCTCGAGTGACTAGAGTTTTACTTATATCCATTATCAAATCTTGCAATAAGGATTGAGTTTTCAAAAAGAAAAGAAATATATAAGAGTGAGATTTCTAAAAAAATCTCAGTAAGTACACAAATAACTTAACAAAGGCAACATCCGAGCATATCAATAATATAGCATGTACCATAATGAATTAACTTCTCATGATTCATGAATGCCTTATGATACTCATGCATATAGATGACCATAATTTCTATATAGACTTATACTCTTACATGGACCCACCATCTTATACTTAAAACTCTTATTTACTTTCTTATATTGTGGGTCTTATTTATTTATCATCGACAGGAGTTACGCATCGTCGTTCCTGTCGGGTCTTACTTATTTCGTATCATCGACAGGCATTATGTATCGCCGTCCCTATCGTATATTTCTTATTAAGTTTTCTTAAATGTTTGACATGATTTATGACGATACGTAACATGAATTTTTCTTAAAACTGACGTCATGACTTATGATGACACACATATATAATGAAATGCAATATACACATAACTTACACTTATGACATGCATGCTCCTTGTTTTCATAATTCATGTGACGTATAAAAACATATCACAAGAACATACATCATATATACATGTACTTACGTCACATAAATTTGTAACGTCAAAACTTAACGAATAATGGTTAAACAATAAAACATAATTTTAAAATATTATCAAAACCAAAGTTGGCCGAATATCATGGAGAACTAAATTGTATTTATTTATCTAGCTTGTTAAACTCAAGCCAAATTTCACATATTTAATCTATCAAAATTTTCTTAATCAATTTATGCATATTAAAATATTTTTCTTAGTATTTCTTCTATAAATTCCTAGTAAAATAATTTTTGACAACTTTCCAAGTAAAATAGAGTTTTTAAACTTACCATAATTATTAAAATATCATTCCAATAATTAAAATCAAGTCACTAAGAAATTAAAATGAAAGAAATTCTCCAATGAAATTAAAGCCTACTATGATAAACTCGGTTCAATCACTTTAATTATGATTCCATCCTTTATTGTGTCCTTATCTGTTAAAACTTAAAACATAAAAGTTGTAGATATATATCTTAGCTTTCTATAGCCTCTTAAATTATTCAAATCCGACATTAAACAAACAAGTTATGTCCCATTCACTAAAATGTGTTGATCTGCCAATAATAACCCTATTAAAGCCGAATTATTCTAGGGTTACTTTCTTATTTTTTTCTCCGATAAAGACTTCGTATTTTTACATAATACTCTTAATATAATATCATAGAATATACTCTTTAAGATCTCATAATTTTCCTAGTATTTTTTCATAGCAAAAACCACACCAAAATTCAATATGTTTCAATTTAATACATAAACAAAGATTAAGTTCAAATAAATATCAAACATAACCCAATCACTAAACTACTTATTCTATACCAAAATTAAGTTAAGTTGTGCACTTACTAAGTTTTTCAAAACTAAATTGGATGTTTATAGTTGGTATTGCACCACTTCTTCTCCAATATCCCCAATTAGCTCTCTTTTGGCACTTAGGTGATGTGAGTGAATTTTTGTGTATTTGTTTTTGGCTATTTCTCACTATGGCCGACTGGTATCTCTCGAGGGGAAATAAGATAAGCCCATGCATATATTTATAGGCATGAAAGGTGTGGGATGTAAGGGAAGAGAGCTTGGCAACATCCTTAGCTGATTGGGGTGATGTGTCTCCTACACTTGTGGTCTCATGATCACCCTTAATCCTATGTGAATATACTGATATTTTAATCCTATGGGTGAGATTAATCTACCTATAAAATGATCTTGATCAAGGACTCAAAGAGTTCCTACACATGGGGGTAAAGACAAAACAACATCATAGGAAATCTTTCAATGGGTGTATCTGGCCACTTGGCCTCCCCTAGGGGTCAGCCATATTATAGTCCAAATAAGTCCTTGATACAATTTGATTCTTCGAAAACTCAGAATATGAAAGTTTAAGATAATTATCTTAAGGTTCTAAAGGATTTTGAATAACCTTATTAAGAGATCAAATAAGAGAGATATGCTTAATTCACCAAAACACGTCAAAACCACCTGAGAATACCCAATCCGAATTCTCCATTTGTTTTCCTTTATTTTTTTTTTATCCACCAAGACTTCTATATGAATTCTTATCAATTTTTCACATTTTATCACACATTTCAAGACCTTAGAAAGTTTGGTAGCCAATCACAATTTTCGTTACATGGCCAAATATAAGATAACTCATCTAAGTCGATTACCAGTTGACTCCTATTCCTATCTGTCCACTTCACACCAGATTTAGTTCTTGATCCATTTCTTATTTTCAAAAACACAAAAAATAAAAGTTTTATATCTGCCTCTTAATATTTTATAAGAATTATAATTATCTCATTTGGACCTCATATGAAGGAGTTATACTCATTTTACCAAAAGACGACAGACCAGCCTGAGAGTTCATTCCAAGCACTTTAAGTGTTTGATATTTGGTTCTCTTTCTTCCTCTTTAATTTCTCTCATAAATTTTGAAAATTGATCTCTTTCTAGATTCAAATTTAATTTCTCTAGTTGATACCTTATTATAATTCACAAACGTTCATCCATAATTTATCCTAGAATGCATAATTTCACCTTTTCATAGCTCAAAATTATCATCTAAGCCTCAATTTCTATTTTAATGAAAAAAATATTTCCAATAAGTCCCTTAAAATAAATCCTCAAGAAAATATTTTATCTAAAAAAATGGGCTGTTACATGAGTTCCAAAATGTGTTATACTTTGAAAGAAAAAAAGTAAACTTCTAGAAGACTTTTTTATGGAGAAAGCAAGCATGTAGCTACTAGCCGAAGAGGAAAGAGATAGAGACTCAAAAAGCTACCTAGTGAATGACACGAAAAGTCACCTTAGGTGACATAGGAATATTAGGATTTTGAAAAAATTATCTATTGACCACTAAGTGCTTTGAACCTAGATAAGGGAAAAAAATGGTGAAAAGGAAAAGAGAACAAAGAGAGGGTTTTGAATTTGGAAAGGAATAAGGGCACACACAAGCCATTCTTTGGTCTTTTCATGCTATCCCATCATGAGAGAGAGAAGAAAGCCTTGCCACATGTCCTACATGCATTAGTTGGTGAAAAGACATAGAGAGACACTATATATAGTGGTATCCAAAATTGGGGAAGTCCTTTTTGCCCAAAAGTTTTCTTGTTTTCTTAGACCACTTGGTCACAACATTTTTTCTCTCAAGTTTCCATTTTCTCACTAGCCAAATAACATCGTACTTGCAACCATTTTTGCACATTACCAAGAAATCATTCAAAATATTTGGAATAAGAGCTTAGCACTTCGAGGTAAGGATTTCTCCATCCTTTCATGTTAACTATGCACGGCTAAAGTGAATAGCACACATCTTCATGTTCAGTTTTTGGGTTTCTCAACACAACCACACACTTTCACTCTAGAAACTAGAGTTTTCAATACAATCACACACTCCAAGGATGATCAAATCTACAATGTTCTTGATATTTTGAACACTTGAGCACGAGATTTAGTGTGTTATATGGATCGATTTTGGGTCAAGAGAAAAACTAGGATTTTAAGTTTCAAAGGTTTCGATCCTAAATTTTTATTTCGAGTGAAAGATTTTGACAATTCCACAACACTCACACTCACTCACATTTTTGGGATCTAGGATTTTTATGTATTGATTTTTAATATGCTACATTTCATTTTCAAATTTTGCTACTAATATCGTTAGATTTTTCTAAGTAAACTCTTGTTTGTTTATTTGTTTGAATATTTATATTTATTCCTTGAATGAATTCGACCTTTGTGATGCTATGAGTATTTGGTGTGAGATTTTGGCTTGGAGCATGCTATTCCATGATCATTGTATTTGGCCTATGTGTATTATGCATGAAGTAGTTGATTAAATCTAGAATTTCTATGTCGCTAATTTCGACTATGGTTTAAGGTGATGAGATGCAATATTTTGTGATGTATGATTAAGCAAAGTTTTCAAATATGATACAAGTTGGTTTCTATTTTGCCTTATATATATTAGGTTTGCAGGTTTGCTTGGATGTAAGATCAAATGGAAGCATGGGGTTATGAGTTGGAAAGACGGAAATGCATGTTTTGGAAGGCCTAGATGGATTGGCCAATACTTCTTTATGGGTTATTAAATCTGTTTTTCATGATTTGATAAAAGAACCAAATATGTTTGCTTGAATTCATGAATATATACATTATAATATTTTCGCGCTATGTTACAATATGCATGCTAGTGTTTGAGTTGTGTATTTCAATTTTTGCATGTTGCATGCATGAGGTTATAAATGCTTCATCATGAGCCCATGTCATATGCATTTGAGTCCATGTTTTTTTGAAAGAAAGAGTCAAGTATATTTTATTACGATCCCAAATGCTAGGGCGAGAAAATATTCTAATGGAACTCCTTGTCCACTCTGAAGTAATTACAGTCGAGCGAAAACTCCTAAATCGATGAAGTACAGTTGATGGACCTCAAACGGTTTTTATGGAAGGATAGTGGAGCAAAATTACACCTAAAGTTAATGAGTGCATATTACAATGAAGTCGGAATATGCGAACTGTTGTACATGAATATGTTATTTTTAAAGAAGTAGTCACCTTAATTAAGTGGATTGTTAGTTGATGAGGTAACTAGTGGGAAACATACAGTGTTTAGAGGAGTCGTGAGGTATATAAACATGTGAACTATATGATACGAACAAGGTATTTGAGCTCTATGATATGATACATTATGATGTACCATAATATGAAACAACATGATGTGTTATGCCATGTTATGCTCTGATGTGTAGGATGAGTTGTGGTCTCAATATGACATGTTGTGAAATGATAAGAATTGGCAAGATATGTTATGATAAGAATAAGGACCCAAGCTCAAATGATATGAACAAGATAAGAGTTTAAAAAGATGAAAGGGCATTTTTACAAGAAAGTCCATGATACATAAGTGAAATTTCTATGTCATATGTACATGTCTATGCATTTGTTTGTGATTTGCTTTATATGCTTAGGATATCTGTAGCATGTTGACTGTTTAATTGTCAGGTTTCTCGAAATCTCGTTGTGGTATTTTCTATTACTGTTCTTCTTCCAAAATGGTAAAAGTTGTAATAGGAAAAAACAACCAAAATAACGAAGAGGAAGAAGATGACACTTCTCCTGGAGAGGGTAGTGCCTAAGATAGAGATTAGTTCTCCCGAGCCCTCCATATTGGAGTGGCTAAAGGTCATTACTAGGAGATTTTTGAGATACTCCAATTTATTGATAAGGTTTTGTATCCCAGGAATCGAGACGAAGATCGTTTTCTAGAGAAGTAGGTAAAGACTGGGAAGCCAGGAAAACTTTGAGTTGAGGAAGGGCCCAATAGGATCTGCCTCATGGTTACATGAGGAAATATTATTTTGTGGACATGGTCTTTATTTTGGTAGTAGTCCCATGTTTTGAGCGCATTTTGCAAACTTAACTCTTTCGGTGGTGCAATTTGCTAGTAAAGATCTTTTGAGATATTTGTACTATTTTGGTATCAAGTGTCTATTATTTTATTACCTTGTCTTAGTATATATAAAAATTTTTTTTAGTGCGATTCTTATTGCATAATGTTACAAAATTAGGTGCATTGCATCTTACTTGTCTTGTCCAAAAAGTATATAACCTTGTGTTATATGTCCCCGCATACTTAGTCATTGTTAAATCCAAAGCGGGGCGCCACATTAGTTGAATATGTACTTATAGCAATGATATATGAATATATAAAAGGTAAGATGGTAATGACTTTGAAAATTAAAATGAATGTTTAAGTTTTAGCTGGAGGCACAAACGTGAAAAAGCTAATGAAAATTAGCATTGTAGTTGCTGCCAATTTTAAAACTAAAATTTGTGGCAATACACTTTTTCTAATATAGATATATATTTCAAAAGTTTATTACTTTATTTGTAAAATATGAAAAAAATTTGGAATATTATATTTCAATAAAAAAAGAGAAATACTCTGACCAAGAAGGGATTATACAAAAGTAATAATTTCACAAATTGGTGTAGCTTGATCTAGTTCGTTAAATTGTCAAATTATTTTTATCATAAAATATGTGATTGACCATATAAAATGACATTACTTTGTGGGATTAGTTTTTTGTAATTTTTTGTGGTTAATGGACCATATAAAATATATTTGACCAATGCCAATAAAAAATGCTCATGATGAAAATTTTGTAAAACATGAAAAAAATAAAAAGTATAAAAAAAGGATAACGATTTTTTTTTTCTTTTTAACTTCTTGCTGGATTATTGATATCACCTTGGAAATAAAAAGATATGTTGCATAAGTCACATAAGTTGAGTTAAGTTCACGTATAAGATTAAGTCAGATCATAAAGTAATCAGTTAGTTATCCAGTTAAATCAGTTCAGTAAATCAATTATTTCAGATGGCCATTCAGATATATGGTACCAATGCAATCAGATTAAAGTGGATGTGTAAGTCATAGACCTAAGCGTGGTCTACCATAATACACTAGAATACTATTAGTGGCTCCCCTTATTGTAGTGGGATGTGGGACTGGTGCACAATCTTGCATACAGGGTTAAGTGTGTTAACCAATCAGTTTAGTTAAATCAGTTTAGCTAAATCAGTTCAGTTAAATTAGTTCAACTAAATCAGTTTAGTTAAACTAGTTCAGTTAAATTAGTTAGATCAGGCAGTTAATTCAGACCAATCAGTTAAGTTAAATAGTTAGTTAGTTCAGATAGTTCGGTTGTAATACCCGGGTCCAATATGCCAAATCTTTTTCAAAATTATTTTATTTTATTTATTTATGTGCATAAAATGTTTATTTGACTTCCGAATCTTTTAACAAATAATGGGCCGAAATGTTTTATTTATTTATTTATCTTTATGATATATTGGTTTTATCTATATATTTTTGGGCTATTTTATCTTTGTTGAATCCTTTAGGCCTTAAAGCTCAAGCTTGTGAAACCTTGTGCCAGACACCATACACGAATTCACTTCCGTTTTCGTTAACGATGCCATGCATGTTGATCTCCTTTCTCAGGTTCCCGATTTCTTATTTATTTATAAGATTTATTTATACTTTGAAATTATACTTTATCACAATGGGTTCCTTCCACCCTTACACGTTGCTTCTCTTGCTTGTTTCACGGTGACAAAGTCTCTTATTGGATGAGTGGTTGTACATCAGTTTGATTTTCAAAATCGGGTTGCCATCACCGTTTTGTCCATGTGCATGTTTTCTCATCTATGTTCTTTAGGGTTTTAAATCATCTTATATATATATATATGTATATATATATATATATATATGTTCTTCCTTATGCGTGATGAACTCAACCTTTCAACTCCTAGAGCACCATTACTCCCAACCGCTGGCCTCCATTAAAACCGTTTCTCCCTTGCACTTCGTTGCACCTTCAAGCCATAACCCAAACTGCCCCAACCTCCTAATCCCAGCCACCTCCACAAAACCACTAGAGCCACAAGCCTACCTTGATCTTTTAAGCCTTCCACCGCTGCTATCTCATCAACTCAGTAAAGCCACAAGGCCACGCTATTGCTTCTGTCATCTTTTAGCTGCCATGCACCATCAAGCGTCAAACCAGAACCTCCCCCATGATCGTTACCGAAACTCACCTATGCCCCTGTTTTCACCACCCCAAAACAGAGCAAGGATTGCTTTTCATGCATCTCAGTGTCTCAGCCACGTTGCACGCTGGGAACCACCCGGACAATCACAGAAAGCACCGGTCGTTCCACCAGGCCGATTGTTTAGCACTTCACGGTAAGCCACTGTGGCAACATTTCCATTTGTCCTATCTCTGTTTTCTCTTCTAGTTCTCACCGTGTCTCTATCTCGTCCTCTCTCATCAGTGCCCAGTCGTACTGTAAGTAATAGGATATAATACGCCGACCCCAGGGGGACTGTGGCGTTACATGCATAGCATAAACATTAGCATCACATGCACAGTCATGTTTCAAATCAGAGCATAAGTTTTATAAAGAAATTCTTATGATTATTATTCTCATGTTGTGATGGATTCTTTACCGAGTCATAGACTCATTTTAGTTATTTCCTATTTTTAAAACCATCCAAGTGAAGAAGATAACCAGTGCAAGCAGGCAGATCAGGAGTAGATCAAGTAATTATTTAAATTTTCAACATTTATGAAAATACATATTTTTATGACATAAGTTTAATTTCAAGTTTAATTTCAGTTAATGTTTTTCCTCAAAAACATTTTATTAGAACTCTATTTCTATGAATTAAATGTTATTTTTATTATTAATTCAAGAATTTTTTTCTAGATTAACAATTTTAGATAAATTTAAATGACATTCCTCAATCTACGGGAATGGAGTGTTACATTCGAACTGATAACTTTGACATTCTACTGTTGAATTATATCCCTTGCCCCTCGTCGAGAAATGAATAAGAGAATCTATTGGCAATAGATCAAATAAAAGAATTTTTCTGCATACTGTTCAATGATTATATCAAAGATAAATGCATAAAATGACTTGTAATAAATAAAACAAGTTAGTTCATACGAAACTAATTTTAAGAAGTAACCTTTGCTTGAATGAAGCCATAAAACATGTTCTTGAACACATTTAATTGTGTTAGATCGCTCTGTATTGTGTCCATTGTCAATTGCATCTTAACAATTTGACTAAGATCATTAGATGTTGAGGTAAAAGTTGCATGCGTGCTACCCACCTTTTTTTTTGTTTGCCCAAAAACGTAAATGCATGCGTGCCCATGACGTTTTGGCCTATGACTTTGGAATAAATATTATTAGTAGTTCTAGTCATGGTTCCTCCATTAATACCTTCTAGTCTGGAGGTATTTACAGATAATTGTACTTGACTTGGCAATGCTTCGATTTTTTTCCTATAAATTAATTAAAAGAACTCATATATATATGTATGTATGTATATATATATATATATATATAGGAAAGCCACTTATCAAAAAGGACATAGGAAAACAAAAAGCAAACGAATACTAAAGATAAAAAAAATTACACGCCCACTCACTAACATATCGGCCATAGCTTTGCTCATAAAGTGAACCACTTTTTTGCTTTTCGTGACATTCCTTATTTCTTTGTTAGATGTAGCCTACATAAAGGACATGTTTTTGTGACATCATTTTGTGAGTACTACTTGTAATATATTTCAAAACATTATAAAAAATTAAATATTACCTACATTTATTTTTATCAAACCAACACTACAAGATTTTCGACTTTTGGCCAAGAAGGGTTCTTGTGGCTAAAAATCAGATTTTCGTGGATAAAATGTTTTTCCCACCAATTTGACTCGTGGAATGTTCGTGGCATATAACTCGCGGTAAATGAGTATTTGTCACGGGCTTATACTTCTGTGGCAAATAGATGTTTTTTCCCACAACAATTTTTGTGGTAATAGCCAATTTTGCTCGTGGAAATAAAATTTAAAAATGCTATAACCTTATGGCTATTATCTATTTTCTACAAAATCTTGTCGTGGCTAATAAGTTTGCACTATGAGACAAATTATGGTAAAAAAATATTTAGCACCGTGTTCTCTTTTATCACCAAGTCTGATCGTATACAGTTCCATATGCCCACGTGAAAGTTTCATAGCAAAAAGTAGACTTTTGTGGGCAAAAGTATTTTCCACGAGTTGTGTTCACGGCAAATACTAAAAGATTTCAGAAAAAAAAAAAATTGTAAAAATCATAAAACAACTTCATAATATAAGCTAAAAAATTATATATAAAGCTTGAAGATTCAAATTGATACTAATAACAATTTCAAAACAATAACTTAATCATACATTGACATATCATTTAAACATATAAATCTTGAAAACCTATTACTTAGACATGAAAAAATGTCTCTGGGTTGGCAGTAGGATCATGCATGCCCTATGGGTATCAACAAACTTCCTTAACAGCCCCCACAGCTATATCTCACCTAACTTGTCTCATCCTTGCCAGAACCTGAATGCAAAATGGATAAACATATTAATCATCAATTGATAGATAGTCTGATGAATTTACCGATAAAAGATCTATTAGAAAAACACAGAATGGAGTATACTCCCCTTCACCAAAAGCTGAACCTATGTGTCTAGGGGGCATTCTGGTAGGGGGTGTTCTTTTACAAACCAAGTAGCTAACACAACTATCAATATACCAGTAAAAATGCTAGAAATATCCTATGATAAAACCAACAATAATGAACTATTCAATATAGACCTTGAGCATGATATACTCTTCCTATATGCATTACAAGCTACAATAATATAAGCCCAAACTCAGATCTAATCCTCCATCCTCCTGTGGACAAACTAATGTGTGAAAATCCTTTTAACTATATTTATCTACCTAAAGAGCTTCTCATCAGATCTAATTTGGCAAATATTCAAATTTAGCAAAGATGGGTAATTCTTGCCAAACTCAGAGTATGTGTTGATCCAAATGCAAATCGACATCCTTAACTTTATGTTAGGGACTCTCTCAGCCAAAATATTTAAGTATGTTATCCAGACTTTTCTGGGAAAAAAGATGCTACATACAATGAATCTAGCAAATATAAGAAATTCTCTGCATACAAAATAGATCTGGATGGGAGAACTAGAGACCCATTTGTCCATCCTTGAATAATCTATTGCAGCAATGGTTGGTGCCAAAAAAATATTGCTTTTACTTAGATCAGTTGGAACCAAATTTGTTCACTGAAAGCCTATAGCAGCAATAGCAGCTATGCTAACAAAACTTTAACAGGAAAGGCTTACATAAGTTTGAAAGACCAATCATGTTAGCATTGATAATTATGAACAACATTGGAAGGCAAAAAAAAGAATAAAAGAAAATAAGAAAAGAACAAATTAAATAAGCAAACCTTCCAGAGAGTACATGCTACTTGTTTGTCTCTCACTTGTTTTGACTGATAAAGATCCTGGCACTTTATAAACAAAACTAATAATGAGAACTTTTAACAAGTGAGAGGAAATGAGACAATAAGTTCTAAAAATATACAAAAAACTAAGTAAATAATTATCTAATTGAATGTGTTCACAATTTATACTCTCAGAGACAACAAACGTCAAGGCAAGAAAATAGAATCATAGTTGAAAAAATCTGCACTAAAAGAAATAATAATCAATGCACCCATGCCTCTACACCAAACACAACAAAAAAATAAATAAACAATCAGCAATGCAGCCCCTATGAAAATAATTTACATTGAACAATGAGCAATGCTACCCCCTATATGAAAACCGTCCATAGAGATGAAGATAAATCCAACAACAACATCACATGGAACAAAAGAAAATGCAGAACAAAAACAAAACAAGAAAAAATAAAAAAATTAGACAATTTTTTTTTTTTATAAGTAAAAAAAATATCGACACAGGTTTTTGAATCCAAAAACAATGAGACAGCCAAAAAAAGATCCATATCATCCCACAGATTGACATTCAACCAAGAGTAAATAAACAAAACCATATGAAGCCTCATGTATAAGGAATTCTCTTGGAACATCTTCAGATCAGATGAAGAGTTCTTAACCCTGTAGCTCTGCCCTAGATGAACATCCTGAAAAACATACTTGCATTGCCATCCATCAAATAAAATAATTATAGCATGAACTAAAACAAAGGAATTATAGGTTATGCATCTTTGAATCCAGTTTCAAAAATTATAGGAATTATAACAAAGAAATTACAGTTACAGAAAGAAGCTAATCAAGAAATATTGGAACCAAACAGGACGGCATCAAGAAATTAAAATCTGCACCAAACAGATAATTCAATTAAAATCTGCACCAAACAGAATGGCACCAAGAAATTATGGGCAGTCTCGATGCTTACCTAAAAGAAAAAGATAATTGGAACCATTGTTTGGAATAGGTTTTCGCAGGTCTATAGCGAAGGAGGAAACATCTACATATACGCTTGAAATTCCTAATTAGAGAGAAGAAATTCCCCCTAAGTTTACAAAATGAAGAAAAAGATCATGTATTCTCAAGAGAATCCTCTGGAAATTAAGTTAACTAAATCAAAATCCCTTCCAAAAAAAAAAGAGTGAGTAATTCCCTAAAATTCATATTCCTAATTGAGTCCAAATCTATACAAGCAAACGCAGACCTCATTTAATCCAAATTCAAACACAACATAAGCACAATTGACTAAATAGAGGAGTAAAACAGAGAAACATTGAAGCCAAACGGCAGAAATAACCCAGTTTAGAAAAATCAAGAATGAAAACCCAACAAATAGAAAAAGGAAACATTATCTATAAATGTTTGAAACTAAATTATTGGAAAGACAAGTTTGAAACTAAACATTATCTACAAATGTTTAAATTAAAACAGAAATCAATTTCGTTAAACTGTTTCAATAAGGCACTAAACTAATCAATTCGGCGCAAGGAAACCAAAAATTTCTGCAAATTGGAATAAGCATGAACAAAGCCCAAACACTGAAACAAAAATGGATCATCCCAAATAGTAAAAAATCAGAGGAAAATTGTGGGGCTTACCAGGAGGCTCGGTAGAGGCTTCTCAGGCGGCTGTGCGTAGCGGCCACACCTCTGTTATCTCACCCAAATCGCTGAAATCCTAGATACAGAGACAGAGAGCGAGCGAGAGAAAGATAGAGAGAGTTAGTGCAGGAGAGAGGCGATAGAGAGAGAGAGAGAAGTATTCTCACCTGAGATGACATCGATGAGCTCATGTGCGGTGGATGATACTCAGCTAAGGGAGGAGGAAAATCATGGGAAGAGAAAGGAGAGGAAGGGTATGCTGCCGTGCGTGGGTGTGGCCGGCGTGTGTAGAAGAAGAAGAAGAGGAAGATTATCCAGCGATTTGGCCGGCGTGAGAACCCTAGAACCAAAAGAGAGAGAGAGAGATGGAGGGGGGGATACGGGGCTCGAAAGAGAGAAGGGGAGGAGGGTTGGTTTGAGGTGTTTAGGCCCTTAGGGTTTGGAAAATGCCCGTTTAAAAATATACCATTGATAATCATCTCGTTTAATTCCCGTTACATTTTTTTTATTTTTTATTTTTTATTTTTATTTTATTTTATATAATTTTTAAATAAGTATTTTTAAATAATGTTGTGATTTTTTTATATTTTTAAAAAATATTTTAAGATGATAAAAAAATTATGTAAAAAAAAACTTTACATGTTTTTTTAAAAATTATATAAAAACACTTATTTAAAAATTATATAAAAAAAACTTAAAAATAAAAAATAAAATACAACGAGAAGCCAACAGGATGCTATTCACTGGGGTGAATAGCATTGCCCTTAGGGTTTTATATTTTTAATGTCAACCCTTAATATGTTTAAATGTAATCCAATGGTAATTATTAAATATTAAATTAAATTAATTAAAATAAATAATTTAAAATATTAATATCATATCATAAAAAATTAACTTTAATTTATAGAAGTAGTTATCTTTTATTATTAAATAAATGATAAAATTAAAATAATATTTATAATTATATTATTATTAAAAATTAAAATAAAATGTGTAGTAATGTAGAATATTTATTTGTCATGAGAAGAAGTCAATGCCAAAAGTAAATTTAAAGGTTAGTTGTATTTGTCGCAACTTCAACTCGTCGCAAATGGTTGTTTTATTCGGATGTGAAGTTGTGGCAAAATTAATTAACTTTTTCCACGGATGAAATTTGTCACAATAAGAAATATTCCTCATGAGCTCATATCGTGGGAAAAGAATTCGTAGTAAAAAGTGATAAATATTGTAGCAAAAATTAATCTTGTAGCAATAACTTTTTTTCTCGTGGCAAATTAGTTTTTCTTATCACTTTTTATCCACCATAAAAAAATGGTGGTAACAAGTAGGATTTTATAGCCACAAGTATTTTTGGTCCCAATAAGTCACTTTTTGCCATGGACGTATATCGCGGAAAAAAAAAATGGTGGTAAAAACCCAGATTTCTTGTAGTGCAACTTGTTGCAAAATCTGCCAATGGGATCAAGTCAACTTTATTGGAACTTGCCCTTGCCATTACCACAATTACTGCAAGAGGTATCATTTGCTTTAAGCAACGTCTTCTTCAACTCATGCTTAAAATCCTTCCATTTCTTCCCATATCATTTTCTATAAACAAGTGAAATCCCTCAAGCTTATCGTATGGAGACATAATTTTAGACTACATTTAATACAAAATCTAAAAAATATTAAACTTATGTAAATTAGTTTTCAGACATTACATAAATTATAATTGAAGTGTTATAACCTTAATCGAATACCTTAATAACGCCCCACATTGTAAAATGTTGAGGCACCAACTTCCATTTTGAGAAATTAATTGGTGCCAATTTGTGACCCCTTACTAATTTTCCAGCAAACCTACTCATTTTTAAAGATTTTAAATTCATGGATGGGACATATCATTAAGATCAATCTCAATTAATTCATCATTCAGCAAGTGTCATATGTCATAGATGAAGTTTAACATATGTTGCTTTTTGTTGCCATTGATATTTGCATATGAATCTGTATAAGAGATTTTTATGTCTTTAAATTTACGAATAGGATTAACATAGTTGAATCTCGATGTTTATACCTGCACTCTGCGATTGTAGCTAATTGTCAAGTTTATCCATGTGTAAATCCAAGTGGTTTTGAGGCCTACTCATTAATGGTAGGTGACATTTGCTCACTCTCAACAAATGTAGAACCCCTTACTCTAAGTATAGATTATCTCGATGGTTGTAATGTAACTTGGGAGAATAATATGAACGAATCATCAATAATATACTCCCCAATATGTATTAGACGCGAGAAATTCACAAAGGTAAATCCAAATTTGTCATCCTTGTAACATTTACCTCAAGGAATATTTCTCTAGTAACAGTACTTGAATATTATGTGTATTGAGATCCATCATAATACTGCACCTCGATTATGTGTGTTAACACACCATATATCAAGTAAAACCATCTTTTGTGCCTACATTGACCCCACTATTTTGAGTGGTCATCTTATTTTCATATTTCTTGTGCGAAACTTTGTGTCATTTACAACAGTTTGCTTAAATTCTTTTCTATTCGTACAAGCCCTTTAGAATATAATTTGATTTTTTGGCCTAACTCATTTCTTAGAATGTCATTCATATTCACAATTTAAGATGTTAAAAAAATTATGTAAAAAAAGATTTCTTTTATATGATTTGTTTAACATCTTAATACATTTCTTTTATATTATATTAATATATAATATAAAAAATTATAAAATATATACCAACTGGTCCAGCCTGGTTCAATTTGAACCAATTTTGAAAATATAAAAATCGTTATTGCATCGACGTAGGACCGGTTTTGGTTCTTTAAGAATTGGTATTGCAATACCTTACCATTTACGAACTGCACCAGACCCACATATTTGGTACGGTCTATTCTGGTTCATCAATCGGTTTCTCTATTGTTTTTATTTTTAACATTCCTATGCATGGTATCAAAATTTAAGATAAATGGAATGAATATTAAAATCTACTTATTGAAACCTATCTTAATTTTTTAGACAAGTAGGTATTACAGCTAGTAGAGTCCAATACCTAAAATATTGTAATTTGGGTCACTACAAGAAAGAGCCTTTTTGCATCTATTGGTTTGGTTGCAAAAAGTGACAAAAATCAATGCCTTTGCTCTAAAGCGTTGGTTTCACATGCGACGGTCAGTGGACGCATCAGAGTGCTTATTTTTGACCTTCGACGTCGATTTTCCGACACTGAGGCAAATTATTATACTCTTTTCGGCGATTTCTACTCGTAGCAAATAGCTTTTAATCCGCCAAAAAAGGACCTACCAAAATCGTTAATCCTGGATTTAGTTGGTCTAAAGCGGCGCCTACGTGTTGCCGCAATTAAACTCATGTTCACCGGGAAAGGAGGTAAACCATTTTGACGCTTGACTGACATGTTCAATGCTTTATCTTATTTTCTGCGATTTAATGTCATTGCAAAAAAGTATACATGACCAAATAAGAATATAAATGTCTATGCCAAAATACTGGAATATTTTTCTTTTATTTATTTCTTGCGAAATCAAACTGTCGCAAATATAGAAGTCTTCGTCGCAACTAATATCTACTCCGCTACAATTGGCACTTTTGTTGGGCACATGGTAAATGATGCAAACACCCAATATGTTCTGATGCAAATACGCATTTTTGTGCAATTGCCGCACGTTAATATTGCATTTTGCTGCATATGACCTAAGGCAACGTTTTATCTAGCTACATATATAATTAATTCACCATTTTATTTTATCAACCCGGCCTTATCTTTGATATCATAATTAATACATTTAGTTAATTTATTAAGTACTACTACTAACACAAGAATATATATATTAACTACTTATATAATTAACATATAATATACTGAGATAAATATTCTTAATTAACTGGCTTGACTACTCTACGAGATAAAAAAACACTACACGAAATAATGGTATTTGCGGCGATCAAAAGTCGCCGAAAAGAGTATTTGTGGCTAGAATTGACCGCCCAACGTTAGCCGCTATTACAGAGCCAAGAAAAACTTTTTGCGGCTAAAATATCGGCTCACAGAAAAATTAATCTTTTTGCGGCGACCAAGTTTCGCCGGAAAAAGTATAAATTTTCGCCACAAATAATTTCCTGTCTTCAAATTTGTCATTTAAAACTCTTTTATCCGAAAATAACCCGGGGCTATTTTTTATTTTTAATCATAAATTTGGAAATATTTTTCTAGAATATATATCTAATTATTTAACTATATATATAATTAAATATAAATATTCTTAACTCAAAGAAAACAATAACTATTTTATTTATTCAAAACTTTTCTAAACAAAAGTCATAATTTTAAATAGTCTAATTTCAAACTATTCTCAGTCGTCTACTTTAATTTGCTCTTTGTACGGTAGTCTTAATAAAAAAGATGTATAACTTTTGATCTATTGAGAAGTACATAAATCCACCAACTGAATACTTTACAAACGATTCAAAAAAACAAAACTTCAACGATATAGTGTCATGCATAGACCCCAACAAATCCTGCAAAATCACAACCAACCACCACATCAATAACTTAGATGCAATACTAAATTTTGATCAATTATATTTTTTATATCTACCTATAAATAGAACAAAACTTTCTATAACCTTATCAGAATTTTTCAAACTTTTACTATAATTTTCACCTCTTAAAGAATTGAATAAAAGACATCCACTTATTAGTCTTATCTAGTTTTGTATGAAAATTTTAAAAAAATATAATGATAAATTTAAAATGAATTGAGTTCGTCTACAAATTTCGTCTCGTCTATAAATCCAAACCGGCCCATAGTAATGTCCGTAACAAGAAGACGAGAGTTTCCCTAATTGGGGAAATTAACATGTACCTTAAGCTTTGCACTCTCACGAATAAGGGCAAGGGAAGCATCAATAACACGATCTTGGCCCTTTTCTAGCAAAGCGGTCGGGACATTTGCATCATTTAGTTTGCGCAAGTATTGAATTCCTCTCTGTCCTATGGTAGACATGTCTGTGAAGATATTATTCAAACAAAAACGAATTGTTAAAACAATGAATTAAGTTGTTAAACCGATAACAATTAGATCAGAAGCTAAATATACTCTGGAGATGGCATGGCATGTCAACTTATAGCAAGTTCTTTCTTAACAAAGAAACAGACCTGGATTACAAACTAAATATAGTCCATCAAAAATATCTGCTCATGTTTGATTACACGGATTTTTTTAAATTTCACAAAAAGTTTTCAATTTAAACACTAAAATAAGATTTTTCTTAAAAATTAAATTTGGACAACTTTTCAACTTTCTCTATCAACTCACACAAAGTCCAATACAAAAATATTTTCCAAATAAATTGAGCTATTTAGCATGCATCTAATTGTCAGATTTTATACCTCATCCTTGTAGTCACACAAGATTTTATACCTCATCCAATTTCAATGGCTCCTACATAAACAAATTCAATAAGAGGTTCTTACAATGAACCAAGGAAATGAGACACCTCTAGGTGACAAATTAATGAAATAAATAACGTCCATAATTTTCAAATTCATATTTTAGTGAATTTACCTAAAGCCAAAGATGGCATCCATTTAATTCCCAACGAATCAGTCTATATAGCTAGCTAGATAGCTGTTTTCACAATATCACAAAAGAGATATATCTCTTTACTGCAAAACATAAAATTCAAACCTACTAACCTTTTAGGTATTTGTTCAAGGCTAAACACTATTCTTCCAAAGCAAATTTCCTAGCTTTGTTTCACTAAATTGCCCCTTCTGTTTGAACCTGTAATTAGTAATTACACTTAACCAATTTTCAGACTAAGACAAGGTAAGAAACAAACATACTAAGACAAGTATGGATTGCACAAAGAAGTATAAAATAGCTAGACTAGCTTTCTCCTGCATTTTCAGACTTAAGACAAGGTAAGATCATATTGCATCAGCAATTGACACAGCAGTTGATGCAGCTGAAGATCTTCCCCATTTTTTAGTCAACACACTGCCTCTCTGCAAATCAAAATTTACTTTATAGCAACTGAAGCTGAAACTCAAATAGGACAATACCAGACTTCACACGAACATGTAGATAAGAACATACAACAAACTCAAATATAAACTACCTGTTATTGGGACAAGAGGCTCATTAAAAGCTGGACAAATACATTTAAAGAAAAGAAAGAGAGGTAATGATCTGAATAACAATCCGAAAAGTTGACAAAGGGAATGGATTGGGAAGAAACAGATATATATTAATATCAAGTTTGTTTGTTTGTTTGTTTGTTTTATTTTATTTCTTTGACCTCCAAATAAAATCCGTGGAGCCCCTTGCAAGGGCCATGCGAGGTCAAAAGCAGAAATAGGAGTGAAATAGAAGCAATGGCCAGTATTAGATAAACCTAACATAAAAAATTCTCCCCATGGCACCACCAGATTCATACCCACTCACCTGTAAAAACATATATAAGTTTTGTTTCTATCTCTTACTGGAACAATATATATATATCTATATAAATATATTTATACTATAAAGAGATCATCATCAGAACAAAAAAAGTTTAGTCCATTGTTGCAAAACTGTTTCTAGTTGAAATAAAACAGCAAATAACTTACACTTGAGGTAACTTAATTGTAACGCCCCGTACTCGTAGGGGGTCACGAAACTTCACCTGTTTGGTATATTCCAAAATACTGTAACGCCCCGTACTCGTAGGGGGTCACGAAACTTCACCTGTTTGGTATATTCCATCCTCAATTACAAAATAATAATAGGTCTCCGACCATATTCCAAAATTAAAAAAATGTTTCACAAACCAATCCATATAACCATGTCCACCAAGTCATAAATAAAAGAATATGAATAAATCATAACTGAGAGGGTTCACATTCTCCCAGGGAGCTTAACGCTAAACAATAACCAACATTCCAAAAATCCAATGAAACTAAAATCCAAATAATAAATAAATTAAATTTTGTTTTTCTCCCATCTATCCTATGGCCCTAACAGCTTAAAACTTGATAAAGACTCTACTCTTGGCCCTCTGATGGAACATCCAGATCATCTGAAAAATATAAGAGATAAGAGGGGTGAGTTTTTCCACAACTCAGTAAGCGAAGAACCTATACAAGCGTGTAAACATGAGCATTTACCAAGTAATAAAAATACGGAACAAAAACATAATATTGCATAACAGAAACAAATGATTTTTTTTTTTAAGCTAATTTAAATAATCAAGTACTTTGGCATAAACAAACTGAGTATTATCACTATATCAATCGGAGCATCTCACAAAGCAAAGACCATGTTTAACCCCCGTGGTAGGGTTGTGCAAATCCCGGTGGCCAAACCAGGCAGAGACAGAGGTGGAACTTTCCCTTATTCGTTCTCGGAGCCCCGAGTGTGCACATAGGAAAGCCCACAATAAACCACTTTGTTTCCAAAGTGGGTGCACTCAGAGATAGGAAATTGGTACCAAATCCAAACAGAGCAAAATACAGAGCAGAGCAGAGCCAAGCAGAGATAAAGTCAAATACTAACCAGAATACTATGCCAAAGATTTTCAGAATTAATAAAGACACATAAATCCAATCTATTTTTCAGAATAAAGCTTATGTAAATAAAACATAGTCAACACAATCAAGTGATAATTTTTCTCAGATAGACAAAAATGTTCTTTTCACATTTCAGAAAAATAACACGACAAAAAGCAGCTCATGTCTACACAATGCATGTCTGAAATATTTTTCCTTCTTTTATATAAGCGTCATGAATAATGCAAACAATGGACTGAGGTTGATTTTTCTCAATTTTTCATTTCATAACTAACAAAAAGCACAAATTTTCAAAAGTCAACCTCAGTCCCCTTTTGGTATAAAACCGAGCATACGAACCCCGCTTACCTGACTGCTGTAACGAAAAATCAAAACTCTGAGTCTCAACGCTAAGAGTTTCGTCACCTATACAAAAAAATTTCCTTTATATTAATGACCACTCCAAAGGCCTAAAATCATAATTTATAAGTTAACTACAATGTCTGTCTAAAAAATTCACAATTTTCAGCAACCCAACAAAAATAGTATCGAAACGCTCAACGACTATTTTTTCCAAACCCACAAAATTTCAGCAACTATTCATCATTCCAGCTTACCATGTATTTTTCTCAAAACCCCAAAATACCATAAAAATGATTTTCTTCAATACATACCGTTAGCCCCCAAACCGAGTATTATTATATGCGTTTCAACAGCCTTCACAAACTACAAAATTTCGACACTCAAAATCATGTTCCTTCATCCTGTATCAACCCCCAACACGCTCCAAACCACTTATTGACAGCACCAAAACAAACAACAAAAATTTAGCCAACCAACCGTTGAACCTCCACCAAAAATCCTTCAAAAATGGATTTGAAAATAGAGAATATAACTCCATAAATATTTCGGTAAACAAAAGTACTCATCCGGGTATTAACATTCAAATAAGCCAGATTTTCCTCAATCCACACAAGTTTCCGCATTTATTCACCAAAACCCGAAACCATCACCAACATATACCTAAAAATAAAAAAATGATGCGTAACCAGCATACGGCTTCAATTCGGTCTCAAAAAAAATATAAACTTACCAGCCAAACGAAGGCAACCCGCGAAGAACAGAGGCCGAAATTTGCTTTCCAGTTTCCTCAAAAATTTGACTATAAACCAGGAAATTTAATCAAGTTTTTAAGTGATTAAAACACCAAATCCATATCTCATTTGGATAGAAGAAATTCGAAATACACTAGGGGATTAAGAGAACACTTACCGGCGAGATCAAGCGGTGAACGAAGAACAGGGGCTCGGCGCAAGAGAGGAGGACCAGACTGAGCTGCAAACTGCCGAAAGAGAGAGGGAAAGGAATAAATTTCCGTTGAGCTTCCTAGAAATCAGAACTGCCGTGGACGTGGGAGTGGGTGTGCGCTGGAAGTGGTAACCGAACAGAGGAAACCGTCGCCCAGAGGAGAAGGAAAAGAGAAGAAGAAGAAAGGAAAAGAAAGAAAGAAGAAGAGAAAGGGACCCGGGGGGGGGGGGGGTTTACTCACCTGGGCGAAACGACGCCGTTTCGTGCTGGGTCTGGGGCCGGGTCACGGGCTGGCTGGGCTGGGGCTGGGCCGGGCCTGACATCCTCCCCTCCTAAAAAAAAATTTCCGTCCTCGGAAATTGCTACAAGAGCTCAAAATCTTCATTGAAGAGGTGTGGGTATTTCTCTCGCATTTCCTCCTCGAGTTCCCAAGAAGCTTCACTGCTTGTATGATTACTCCATAAAACCTTAACCATGGGAATGCTACGATTCCGCAGCATGTGTGCTTTCTTTTCCAAGATCCGCACTGGTTCTTCAATATATGACATATCTTCCTGAATTTGCAGCTGTTCATAATGAATGATGTGAGTTGGGTCGGGCATATACTTTCTCAGCATGGACACGTGAAAAACATTATGCACTCCCGCTAGATTTGGAGGAAGTGCTAACTTATATGCCAAAGGTCCAACTCGTTCTAGAATCTCAAAGGGTCCAATATATCTAGGGCTCAACTTGCCCTTACTTCCAAATCTCATAACCCCTTTCATTGGTGCTATTTTCAAAAATACTTCATTTCCAACCTCAAATTCTAGTGGACGGCGTCGGTTATCAGCATAGCTCTTTTGTCGACCCTGAGCTGCTTTAATTCTAGCTCTAATGATGTCAATCTTTTCTGTGGTTTTCTGAATGATCTCTGGTCCCAATATTTTTCTTTCACCAACCTCGTCCCAATATAAAGGGGACCTACACCTTCTGCCATACAAAGCCTCATACGGTGCCATCCCAATACTAGTCTGGAAACTGTTATTATAAGCAAATTCCACCAATGGTAAGTGTCGTACCCAAGTTCCTTTAAAGTCCATCACACATGCCCTCAACATATCTTCTAAAATCTGAATGGTCCTTTCTGATTGCCCATCCGTCTGAGGGTGATAAGCCGTACTGAAATTTAACTTAGTACCCATTGCCTCTTGTAAGCTTCTCCAGAATCTAGAAGTGAAACGAGGATCTCTATCTGACACAATGGACACTGGTACCCCATGCAATCTCACGATCTCTTGTATGTACAGTTCAGCTAGTTTCTCCAATTTATAAGAAACTTTAATGGGCACAAAACGTGCAGTCTTCGTTAAGCGATCCACAATTACCCATATTGCATCCTGTCCGTTTAAAACCCTCGGTAGACCTGTCACAAAATCCATGGATATATGCTCCCACTTCCATTCTGGAATTTGCAATGGCTGTAACAATCCTGCTGGTCTCTGATGCTCTGCTTTCACCTGTTGACATGTTAGGCATTGTTCTACAAACTTAGCAATTTCTCTCTTCATACCATTCCACCAAAAAGATTCTCTCAAGTCCCGATACATCTTGGTACTCCCCGGATGGACCGTGTATAGAGAGCGGTGTGCCTCCTCAAGAATTATTTTCTTCAATGAATCATCTGCCGGCACGCACAATCTGTCTCTAAAACTTAAAACTCCATCCTCAGAAACGCTAAAATCAGCCTTGTCTCCATTTTTAACTTCTTCAACTAGCTTTGTCAACGCTGAATCCACTTTCTGAGCTACTTTAATTCTCTCTAACAAATCTGGTTGCACTATTAAACTGGCTACGAAAGTGCTTGTATCAGTTGTGATAACCTCAATACCGGCCCTCTCTAAGTCCATTAACAACTGGGGCTGGGTGGTAAGGGTTGCCATTGTTGAACTCAAAGATTTCCTACTTAAGGCGTCAGCCACAACATTCGCTTTGCCTGGGTGATAGTTTATAGTACAGTCATAATCCTTTATTAACTCGAGCCATCTCCTCTGTCTCATGTTTAATTCTTTCTGGGTGAAGAAATATTTCAGACTCTTATGATCTGTGTAGATTTCGCACTTTTCCCCATAGAGATAATGCCTCCAAATCTTGAGTGCGAATACCACCGCTGCCAACTCTAGATCATGTGTGGGGTAGTTTTGTTCATAAGTTTTCAGTTGTCGAGAAGCGTAAGCTATAACCTTTCCGTGCTGCATTAATACGCACCCCAAACCCAATCTTGAAGCATCACTATATACCACAAAACCACCTCTCGCAGTGGGAACTGTTAAAACTGGGGCGGTCACAAGTCTTTGTTTCAAGGTCTGAAAACTCTCTTCACATTTTTCTGTCCACTCAAACTTGTTATTCTTCCTGGTAAGAGCGGTGAGAGGGACTGCTATTTTGGAGAAACCCTCAATGAATCGACGATAGTATCCCGCCAAACCCAAGAAACTCCTAACCTCACGAACATTCTTCGGTGCCAGCCAGTTGACTACTGCTTCTACTTTCCCTGGGTCTACTGAAATACCTTCTTTTGAAACCACATGCCCCAAAAATATAACTGAATCCAGCCAGAACTCACATTTCTTTAATTTAGCAAACAACTTTTCCTCCCTAAGTGTTCTGAGTACTAGCCTCAAATGTTCCTCATGCTCCTTCTTACTTTTAGAGTAGATCAAGATGTCATCAATGAAGACGACCACAAATTTATCCAAGAATTCATGAAATACTCTATTCATTAAATCCATGAATACCGCAGGAGCATTAGTCAAGCCGAAAGGCATGACCAAAAACTCATAGTGACCGTATCTGGTTCTGAAAGCGGTCTTAGATACGTCTTCTGCCTTGATCTTCAATTGGTGATACCCTGACCGAAGGTCAATCTTAGAGAAAACTTGTGCACCCTGTAGTTGATCAAAGAGGTCTTCTATACGGGGTAAAGGATATCTATTCTTGATAGTTACTCGGTTGAGTTCCCTATAGTCGATGCACATTCTCATTGTCCCGTCTTTCTTTTTAACAAATAAAACTGGTGCACCCCATGGGGACACGCTGGGTCGGATAAAACCCTTGTCCAATAAGTCTTGCAACTGCTCTTTGAGTTCGATGAGCTCTGATGGCGCCATTCTATAAGGAGCCTTGGACAACGGTGCCGTGCCGGGAGTAAGATCAATCGCAAATTCTACTTCCCGGTCGGGTGGTAACCCGGACAAATCTTCAGGAAACACTTCTGGGTAATCTCTCACAACAGGAATCTCTTCTAAACTCAACTCTTCCTTTGGTGCATCTATCACACAAGCCAAAAATCCTTGACACCCATCTCGCAATAATTTTCCAACCTGAACTGCTGATATGACTGATGGATGTGATCGCACTTTCGACCCCACAAATCGAATTCCACCCCCCTCAGGAGGCTTGAAGGTTACTTCCTTTTTGAAGCAGTCAATACTGGCATGGTATAAAGCCAGCCAGTTCATCCCCAAAATTACATCGAATCCAAACATATCAAAAATTATAAGGTGAGCTGGCATTAATCTTCCTTCAACAGTTATGGGGCAGCCACGGAGGATTTTATGACAAGATACTGAATTGCCTGTCGGTGTCGCGACTACTATGCTATACTCCAACCTTTCACCTTCCCAAGTGCAAAACTTAGCATAATTCAAAGAAATAAACGAATGTGTTGCCCCAGAATCAAATAATACAGTAGCATCGTTAGAAAACAAAGAAAGAATGCCTGTGATCACAAAATAAAAAGAAATAAAGACATGTTCCTTCTAGTAAAGATCCGCTTTGAATACCAAGTTAATCCTAAAAGAAAACGAGAACCGAAAATACCTGTGATCACATCATCCCTGCCTTCAGCTTCTCCTGGTGTCAATGCAAAGACTCGAGCAGGTGCAGTAGGACGCTGATTGTTACCTCGTCCTGTAACTTCATTTCTCTGGGGTGGCAACATGCTCGGGTTATTGTTGTCCGGTTGCAGAGGGCAATTCCTGATGTAGTGTCCTGACTTGCCACAACGGAAACATAGTCTTGCCTCTCTTCTGGATTCTCCAGAATGCACTTGGTTACATGTCTTACACTGGTAGGGCTGCCGGTTATTCTGGCCTGGTCTATTGCTTGAGCTACCTCCTTCATTTTTCTTCTTCCACGATCCTTGATTTACGCTTGCATGGTATCCAGATGAGGTAGATCTCTTCCTTTGATCAGATAAAATTGTACTTCTTTGAAGGCTTCTTTCAAACACTGTAGCCTTATTCACCAATTCTGTGAAATTTTTTACTTGGAAGCCCACTACTCGCTCAAAAAGCTTCTCATTCAGCCCTTGTTCAAATTTGCGACACTTCTTCTCTTCATCTGGAATCAGGTACGCCGCAAAACGTGCCAGCTCGGTAAATTTTGCTGCATATTGATGTACTGACATCGCTCCCTGAACTAAGGTGGCAAATTCCATAGCTTTATCTTCCTTAACTGAGACTGGGAAGAAACGCTCTAGGAAAACTTCCTTGAACAGCGACCAACTTTTTATTTCCGTCTTTTCAGCTTCCCTGATAGTCCTTTCAGAGATCCACCACCTTTTAGCCTCCCCAGTCAGCTTGAATGTAGCAAACGCTACCTTTTGCTCATCCGTGCAAGGCAAGACACGAAATATCTCCTCAATATCCTGTACCCAATCCTCTGCCAGTATCGGGTCGCCTCTTCCATCAAAAGACGTGGGATGCAGCTTGTTGAAATCCTCCACAGTGCAACCCCTTTCACTTGTGGTGCGGTGACGGCCAGAAGAATTTTGTGCGAGATCATCAATCAGCTGATGCGCTGCTGCTCGAAGTACTTCAGAAGCTCTTGGATTCGCTTCCCTTTCATTTCTGGCCGCATTCAAGTCCGACACACTTCGCTCACGTCGAGGAGGCATCCTGAGAACACTTAGACTATTAAACACATCGTTCACTAAAGCATAAACCAACTAGCTAAAAAATAAACAACTACAGGTAACCTTAGTAGTCAAAACAAAGTATATAATAATAATCCCCAAACAAAGAAAGTACCCACCACAAACAGGATCACATGATACCAAAAATAAATGACATAAATATACAACCCTTAACTCTCCAACAATATGAAATCAGCTCACAAGCCTATATAATTTTACACCTCAAATAATTCCTAAGGTTGGCAATTTCTAGAACCTCAAATTCCTGAAACCTTAATGCATAAGTCTGCAGAATCTAAAACCTTTGCTCTGATACCAACTGTAACGCCCCGTACTCGTAGGGGGTCACGAAACTTCACCTGTTTGGTATATTCCAAAATACTGTAACGCCCCGTACTCGTAGGGGGTCACGAAACTTCACCTGTTTGGTATATTCCATCCTCAATTACAAAATAATAATAGGTCTCCGACCATATTCCAAAATTAAAAAAAATGTTTCACAAACCAATCCATATAACCATGTCCACCAAGTCATAAATAAAAGAATATGAATAAATCATAACTGAGAGGGTTCACATTCTCCCAGGGAGCTTAACGCTAAACAATAACCAACATTCCAAAAATCCAATGAAACTAAAATCCAAATAATAAATAAATTAAATTTTGTTTTTCTCCCATCTATCCTATGGCCCTAACAGCTTAAAACTTGATAAAGACTCTACTCTTGGCCCTCTGATGGAACATCCAGATCATCTGAAAAATATAAGAGATAAGAGGGGTGAGTTTTTCCACAACTCAGTAAGCGAAGAACCTATACAAGCGTGTAAACATGAGCATTTACCAAGTAATAAAAATACGGAACAAAAACATAATATTGCATAACAGAAACAAATGATTTTTTTTTTTAAGCTAATTTAAATCATCAAGTACTTTGGCATAAACAAACTGAGTATTATCACTATATCAATCGGAGCATCTCACAAAGCAAAGACCATGTTTAACCCCCGTGGTAGGGTTGTGCAAATCCCGGTGGCCAAACCAGGCAGAGACAGAGGTGGAACTTTCCCTTATTCGTTCTCGGAGCCCCGAGTGTGCACATAGGAAAGCCCACAATAAACCACTTTGTTTCCAAAGTGGGTGCACTCAGAGATAGGAAATTGGTACCAAATCCAAACAGAGCAAAATACAGAGCAGAGCAGAGCCAAGCAGAGATAAAGTCAAATACTAACCAGAATACTATGCCAAAGATTTTCAGAATTAATAAAGACACATAAATCCAATCTATTTTTCAGAATAAAGCTTATGTAAATAAAACATAGTCAACACAATCAAGTGATAATTTTTCTCAGATAGACAAAAATGTTCTTTTCACATTTCAGAAAAATAACACGACAAAAAGCAGCTCATGTCTACACAATGCATGTCTGAAATATTTTTCCTTCTTTTATATAAGCGTCATGAATAATGCAAACAATGGACTGAGGTTGATTTTTCTCAATTTTTCATTTCATAACTAACAAAAAGCACAAATTTTCAAAAGTCAACCTCAGTCCCCTTTTGGTATAAAACCGAGCATACGAACCCCGCTTACCTGACTGCTGTAACGAAAAATCAAAACTCTGAGTCTCAACGCTAAGAGTTTCGTCACCTATACAAAAAAATTTCCTTTATATTAATGACCACTCCAAAGGCCTAAAATCATAATTTATAAGTTAACTACAATGTCTGTCTAAAAAATTCACAATTTTCAGCAACCCAACAAAAATAGTATCGAAACGCTCAACGACTATTTTTTCCAAACCCACAAAATTTCAGCAACTATTCATCATTCCAGCTTACCATGTATTTTTCTCAAAACCCCAAAATACCATAAAAATGATTTTCTTCAATACATACCGTTAGCCCCCAAACCGAGTATTATTATATGCGTTTCAACAGCCTTCACAAACTACAAAATTTCGACACTCAAAATCATGTTCCTTCATCCTGTATCAACCCCCAACACGCTCCAAACCACTTATTGACAGCACCAAAACAAACAACAAAAATTTAGCCAACCAACCGTTGAACCTCCACCAAAAATCCTTCAAAAATGGATTTGAAAATAGAGAATATAACTCCATAAATATTTCGGTAAACAAAAGTACTCATCCGGGTATTAACATTCAAATAAGCCAGATTTTCCTCAATCCACACAAGTTTCCGCATTTATTCACCAAAACCCGAAACCATCACCAACATATACCTAAAAATAAAAAAATGATGCGTAACCAGCATACGGCTTCAATTCGGTCTCAAAAAAAATATAAACTTACCAGCCAAACGAAGGCAACCCGCGAAGAACAGAGGCCGAAATTTGCTTTCCAGTTTCCTCAAAAATTTGACTATAAACCAGGAAATTTAATCAAGTTTTTAAGTGATTAAAACACCAAATCCATATCTCATTTGGATAGAAGAAATTCGAAATACACTAGGGGATTAAGAGAACACTTACCGGCGAGATCAAGCGGTGAACGAAGAACAGGGGCTCGGCGCAAGAGAGGAGGACCAGACTGAGCTGCAAACTGCCGAAAGAGAGAGGGAAAGGAATAAATTTCCGTTGAGCTTCCTAGAAATCAGAACTGCCGTGGACGTGGGAGTGGGTGTGCGCTGGAAGTGGTAACCGAACAGAGGAAACCGTCGCCCAGAGGAGAAGGAAAAGAGAAGAAGAAGAAAGGAAAAGAAAGAAAGAAGAAGAGAAAGGGACGGGGGGGGGTTTTACTCACCTGGGCGAAACGACGCCGTTTCGTGCTGGGTCTGGGGCCGGGTCACGGGCTGGCTGGGCTGGGGCTGGGCCGGGCCTGACATTAATGCCAAGATATATCATACTATTGTAAATCCAAATAAGGCACCAAGTGATATCCAAAAAAGATAACCATCAAAGTTTAGTCCATGGCTTTCAAGTATTTCTTGCCTTATCGTAGTGTTTGTCGATGTCATCTATAGATAGAAAGGAATTAAAGCACACTTAGCCGTTTCTTTTAACACAAAGAAAGCAATATTGCTGGTAGCAATATTGCTTTCTTTGTGTTAAAAGCCGTTTCTTTCTTTTTACATTAACATTCATCTGCTGTACTTCATCAAACCCAAGCAATAGAAAATAGAGCACTGTGATCTGCAACTCTTCTCTGCTTATGAGTACTATTCATGTCAGCTAAAACTTAGACCTAGTTAAGTCATTTTTTAAGGTTTCAGCCAAATCACCTCATCAACTGTAAGATATATGATTTAAGTCCAATAATTTTAGCTTCATTTGAACTTGACTTTCAATTCATAAAGATGTTCTAATCTGTTTTGAACTATTTATAAAATCTAATTGAATCGGGATGATTTTAAATATTAACTCATCTTCTAATTAATTCATTCTATTTGGAAGAGAGAATCCAAAAGTCAGTTTCAATATTTCATGTAATAGTTGACATTTCAGGATTAGTCTAGACTGAAAATGAACTAAATATTACACTCAATGACTTCTATGAAGTCTGTATTGTTGACATGATAGCATTGTAGGGGAACCAAATAGATAATAAATTAAGGAATTTGGCTAAACCTTGTCCAATTGTGATGACAGTATCATTAGCTTTTGAATTCCCTCCAGAGCTATAAGATCACATCCTCAAAGGAGCTGCATCTCAAAGATGTTGTTGCAACTATGAGCCAAAGCTTCAAGTACTGCAAGATAGCACTGCAAGTTTAACAAAGGAAAGCCTTCATTTGGAATAGAGCACTATTATCCTGCAGAGGATTGACCCAAAAGAAGCACAAAAAGGAAAATAAGTGTGCTTAGTGATAATAGCAGTAAGAAAACTATAAACTAATTTTCATTTGAGATCGAGAAGTGTTACTTATGCTACCTACTTATATAGCTTTAAAGCCATTCACCAATACTTATCAGCCTAGACTACCTTGAATATGTCAGGCAATAGCATAGAACATTTCTAAAGCCAATGATTGCAAAGATCTTAGTTGAAAAGTTAAAATGATGGGATCATTTATGTTTCATGTATATATAGATATATATTATGTTAGGAATTCTAAAAATTATGAAGCATTGATAAAAAAAAAAAAAAAAATCTGAGAGTCATCAAAAGAATATTGTAAAGAAGTTACTACGTATCTGAGGCCAATCATTCAATTGCTTGTGGTTGTCTTTGTGTTCCACCAAACGCTTCAAGTTTTGGGGATTTTAAATCCTTGTCCAATGTGTTCCACAAAGGACAGGACTCTTCTTAAGAGAAAAGTCCCATGGCAATAGACAATTTGATTCGAAGCACATGATGCCAGTTATTGCCAATGGAAGTATTATAAAATGTTCACACCTAACTGCTACAAAAAATTCAGAAGTATTAGTCATTGTTATCGGAAACCCCCGTGCAGAACCAGAGAGAGAGAGGGAGAGAGGGAGAGGGAAAATAAGAGAGAAAGAAGAAAAAAAGAGAGGGAAAATGAGAAAGAACTTCATCAACATTCCAATGTAGACAGATAGAAAAGAGAAAAGAAATCAATTGAAAGAAAACTATTGGTGACAAGAGAAGAGAAACGACTCTGTAAATTGGGTTCCACGGACGGATGGACCGACGTTTTCCTCCAGAATCGTGTGAATTTTCGAAAGCCAAACAACAAGTTGCCTTAGCCAACTGTGAGAAAACCTTAGCTAGCTATAAAACCTGTAAATCATTACAAGTTGCCGATCATATTTTGGATGATCAGAAACGAAAAACATCCATGGATGAATGCGAACAACGAAAGAGAATAAGAAAGAGAGGAATCAGAGAGAGAAGAATGGCTAACCTCTATGTCTCCGATTAGCCCGAAGAGAACATCCCCCAAAGCTTCTTAAATTCCACTTTAACTTGATTTGGAGATGGCCATGGATTATTGTTTCTGTTTTTCTTGTTCTCTCTTTTGGCTTGAGCTCTTCCTCAAAATGCTGGCAATTTTTGGAAACCAGAGAGAGAGAGAGCGCGAAAATAAGAGAAGGAAACAGGGAAAAAATCGAAACAAAAGAAAGAAAATTAGGCGAGGGAAAAGAGAAAGCTGCACGTAGCTGCGCACCAAAATCGCCGGGGAAAAGTAAGTTATTCCGGCTACTTTTCCAATTTGACGAAACAAACCATCCAAAAATTTAAAGCAGTTTGTTTTGCTGCAATAATTACGTCGCCGCAATAAAAGTAGTCCTATTTAGTGCTTTTTCTTGTAGTGAAAGTTAAATGCATAATTACTCTATATGTGGATGAATATATATATATATATATAACAATTTCTATATATTAACTACTATAATATATTTGATGAAATTGATCGATTTCATTTGCCGTTTCCACATACATAAACATATATATATATATATATATATATTAACTACTCTAATGATTTTTTTAGATGTATATTTATATACATCATAACCTGGTAAATATATATGAGAATTAGATTAATTGGATTCATTAATCTTCCCTTGCATCACATATATACCTAACCTGGCATCCCAAATATATATATATATATATATATATATATTTATATAGTATGCCAAATCAACCAATTAATATAGCACAAACATATATGTACATTACTCCTATATTATTTATCAAAAAAATTCATCCTATATTAATATCTCTGTAATTACCCATATTTGCCCCAACATTAAAACCAGTAGTCTAATTGACATTTAGTTAAAGAGATGTGGCTGCAACCAAATAACTTTTAAAATAAATTAAAAAAGCTCAAGTCTTGAAATATGTAGATCCCCAACACCATCTACTATTTGAGTTAAACACATAGGATGCAGCAATAACATCTTTTCATTCATTCAGCCTAATCTTCACTCTAGTACAATAAGGTTCATTGTTACAGGTCAGTGGAATATTGTACAAGTACTTCCTACATATGCCCTTAGTGCTGTTTTTTCATGCAAAGTGTCAATTCAATAGTTAAATCTGGACCATTACAACATATGCTAAACAATAAAGCTGAACTTGCCATGTATTCCATTTGGGTGGGGGTAAACTTTAAGCTCCAAAGATGCTTGAAAATTCATCATCTGCTGAACACATGCATTGGGAAGCAAGACACCTGAAACCAAGCTCATCGAATTTCTCCCACTCGTCCAAATCCTTCAGCTTCCAATAATTGTATAGATAGTTTTTCTGCATATTCAGGTTCCCTGGTCAGACATCATAATTACCTCTACTTAAACTCCAATCTAATGTCTTTAATTAAAACATAAAGGTCCACACAAAAACATTTCCACATGTGTTACATATAATCAACCTGATTACGTATACAATTAAATAAGACAACTGCAAACAACCATATGCTTTTTCTGTGCAATTTAACTCTCTTTAAGTGCAAGCACATTATAAACATGTTTACATCTTTAACATAAATACATCTATACACTAATAGTGTACTGATCTGATCCTTAACCGTTAAGAAGGGAAAAAAAAAGTAAGTTGATTGCATATTTTGATTTAGGCAGGGACAAAAGCATGCGACTTGCTAACTAGGATATTCAGACCTGTAATAGCTAGAATTGACTTCATCCAGTACTTTACAATATTATATATAATTAGTCAATGTTATTTCAGTTGTTGGCTGTATAACACCAGTATTTGTTCTAATTGTAGCTTTATTGAAACCTCAGATTGCAGAATTGCTAAACCATTCTACAGGAATCCGTTGGAAGTCAATGGGCTTCAGGTTTATGCTACAATGGAGTCTTAACAAGTGCTTGTTAATTAATGTATTAACAAGTACCTCTAGGATATATGCAAAGACCAACCCCCCTGGATATATTAACAAGAAATGGATGCTAGCTACCATCATAGATACTACCAAAATATACCCCAAAAAACCCTCTCTATGGTTAAAGCTAGACAGCTTCTTGAGTCTCTCCAAGAGACTCTCCCTGGGTCTATAGGAGGGGAATCAAAAGCTTCAACATCTTATCAGTCTCAACTTTCTTTTCCATCATAATTGTCATATTTCCACTAATTTGTTCTACTTGACTCTTGTAATACTCAACGTCTTTCTTGTATCGTTCGAGGTTAGCCGCGTATTCCTTATCGTGTTGACGGTCCGCTTCTCTTCCAGACTTCAGTATTATCATCTCTCCTAGGCCTTGGGCATATCCATGCTTATGCCCAAGTACCTCCCGGAATACTAACGTTACTACCTCCATCGTTCGCTGCTCAGGTGGCACCTCATCCATTTGAGTAACCATCTGCCTTTGCACGCACAATTAAATAAGTTTTATATAGGGCAGCTTGGGCTGAAAAATTAGATATGGCATGCTGATTTTTGAATGTATGTTACCACATTGTACATGAGTATTAAAGCTTTCAAGAATAACATTTCACTTACATGAATATTTTCTGTTTCTTTTGTCACGAACTGGCCCTTCTTTGACAAACGGGTAGCCCTATAAAAGTCTACCATGTTCCCCCAAGTCACCACGCTATGTGTCAAAAGATCAAACAACGTTTTTTGCGAATGGAAAATATTTATTAAAAGGTGGCAAAATATTCTTGGAACAAGATGAAAAGAATATTTGTATTATGGTCGTTGCTAGATAGTAAGTGTACAATGTATGAAGTTAAGATTAACTCAAAACCAACCTATTAAACCAAAAGCATGTCATAAATTAGGTTTGCAGGTGAAACCCACCTGCACGAAAGATTTAACCACAGAGATAAATTAAATCTGATTAATTTTGCCTCTATTCATGAAAATGATGTTGTTGGGCGTGCATTGCATCAGAAGCAATTTCCAAAAACTGCATTAAGAAGGAAACTACTAAAATATAAATTTATTAGCTACGTATTTTATAACTCTGTGACTGCCTTCCGAGAAGTCGAATCTGATTGATTACTAACAACATGATACTCTCACAATTGTACAGTCATTTCACACTAGTATTCCCCATCAGTTCATGACTATTAGATATGTATATCAGTACTTTAGTAACATCTCTTTCACCTAAACAAAATAACTAACTCTACCATTCATTTCTTGATTGAATTATAGAACCATATACCTTCTATTCTAGCATTCTCACAAACGACTTACGTTCGACATTGTGATTAATGTTACGCTTTTTGCAGTTCTCTCTATTCTGTACCAAGATTTTCTGCACATGTAAACGGGTATGTTATTTAGATCTTTTATAGAAAGTATTCAGATTTTTACATATACATTAACTTCAATGTTATTTAATATTATGGAAGTGTCCATTCCAATATTAAAATCTATATCTTGAATGATTCACTATTCCATCTTGTACATAATTTTGTTCAAGCTTCTTCGTCTACAAAGCTAGTCTTAGAAGCCAATGCTTCCTTATGGCTGCTACATTGTAGATACTTCTTGTGTAGTTCATGATGAATGGCATTAAAACACCTGCGCAATGCTTTCCATACTGCCATTCGATGATTTTTAGGCTCCCACTCCAACTCATGGTCACCCTACCCAATATGGTAATTGTTAGTGATAATTATGACATAGCCACTTTTGTTCAATTTAAATTGAACGTATAAATGGCTTACCTTGATACGATCAATTATCTCATCCTTCTCTGTTTGTGGTACATGGGTCCATCATGCGTACCTCATGTCCACATGATATTTCAATAATCATGTGATGCGTGTGGTAAAGATCACAGCATTTTCACAATATGGAGCCATTTCTCCATCATTTATTTTCAAAGGTATTTTACCAATCTTACACAATTTCTCAAACTCGATGCACATCGCTGGCCCTCATGTAGGTTTTTTCTGTGGGGCCGCCTCTAGTGTTGGCAAGGTGGTATCTTCCATTTAAATAAAAAAAATACAAGGATACACATTAGAGTTGAATAAGTATGTAAGCTTCGCTATGTACAATTAACTCTAAACATGTGTGTTCTTATTCAACTCCATGTGCGAAAGAGATGGCAAATCAATGGCCTTACCAATCTCGTCTCCATTTATCTCGGGTTCCAAGATTGGATTCGGTTGTGGGGTATCATATACTATACTTGGAGGTTTAGGAAACCCATCATCACTTTCCTCATCTTCAAGGGTGCATGAGTTCCAAGCTGTCTAGCACGTACACCCCATCCTCCCCCTTTCCTATTCCACTTCTAACCATGTGCTCACCTGTAATTCAATGGGAGTTGATACAAACAAGCACTTGTCATGCCTATGGAAAGGGTTAAACTTCTGTTGAACAACCTCTTAAATAAATGCTTAGTATGACTACTGCTATCCTTTCCTAAGTAAACACTTTGAGGACTTGTTCATCACTTTTACAGAAAATTTAATTTCTAAAATAGTAACTTACAGCAAGTCTTGGGCCAACATACCCTCCATTTGTCCCTCCTATACCGTGCCCCACTATTAATAGAAACTAGAATCATATGTCTGCTCTATCATACATGCATTGCTTATTTGGGCAAATCACAAAATGAAATCTAATTTATACCCATGTTGACAAGATGTATCCATGACTAGTTGAACGTTAGACTCGATTTAAATATGAAGATTTTACCACTTAAGTTGCTGTTCCTCATGATCTTATGCCATTGCAGGGCACGTATCAAGTGAGATGTCAGTTAACCATGTACATGAGAGACAATTGAGTATACTATCCGACAATTAATATCCAGCCTATATCCTCCTACGAACCTAGTTTGGAGGTCAAATGGGTCCATATGTCTTCAACCCTTCTGCCAAATAGCCTTTACCAGAAAACCCATGTCCATAATTATGGGTTTGGGTTTTCTTTTATGTCCCTAAATCCTAAAGAAACAGCCCCAAATTGTTCATAGCAAGACATGCTATGAACACAATTTTTTTTGGTCCCCAAATCCTAAAGAAACTACCTAGCTAAGACATATATGATTGTTCTTTTACAGACCACATACCCCTCATGTTATATTTTAATTAATACTAGTCACTTCACTTATTATATGAGAGTGGCCGTAATTAAGCCTTAGAAACTGCCATTATAAAGCATGTACCAAGATTAGAGAGAAGTCTTAATTGAACTAGGAACATGCATGCAAAATAAGTGTTGACCTTTTGTATACATTAATCTTCAAGAGGAATTTATACCTTTTGTGATCTACTCGGCAGCCTTACAAATGTAAAGTTGTTATCCAAAATTCTACCCTAAAATTGTCGTACCTTTAGATTTAGGTAGAGAGCAACCACCCCCATCCCCTTTCCTTGTCTCCCAACAAAAAAAAAGGATCATATTTCAAGTTGTGGAGAGCTCTATGTGGACTTAAAAAGGAAAAAACACAAGACCATCCAACCCCAAACCTGGTCTCTAAAAACTATCTTACATTGAGATCTCTCTAGAGAGCAACAACCCCCTGTCTCCCAACAAAAAAAAAAAAAATACTAATTCAAGAAGTGAGATGAACAGGAAGTGGGAAGCTCTGTGTGGACTTAAAAAGGAAAAAAAAATAAAAACCATCCAACCACAAAACTAGTCTCTAAAACTATCTTACAATCACTACAATAAATATTACATTTCCCGGCGATTAAAAAATCGCTGTGTAAGCTTCTTTTTTGCGGCGATTTTTAGTTCGCCGCTTTAAGTCACATATATTAGATGAAAGCGTAATTGTATGTACTTTCTATGAATGTTACGGTGAAAATGTTCGCCGCAAAAGTTTAAAAGCTCTATTGCAGTGATATTTAGATTGCCGCAAATAGATTATTTTATAAGCCCGAATATTTCGATTTTCCCCCCACTCTCCCCGCGAAAAACACCGAAAAACCCTTCCCCTGCTGAGATTGCCAAAGCCCACGATCTCACCGGCGACGTGCTTGACTGAAGACTGCCACCACCTCATTGCCAGCCTCCACCTATTTTCTGCTCGTGCTCGGAAGGGATGATTTCATTGACTCTTGACAGGTAACACCTGACATTAATAACTTGAGTATGATTAGCTACGATTTGTGTAGATTCTTCTCGTTCTCACATTAATCACTCGAGTGTATTTCGCAGTTAGGGCTAGCGAATTAGGCAATACCTTGGCTGGTTTTGGGTTTCGCCTCCTCCATCACCATTCGCCCACTGTATTGTTGTCGATTGTGGTAAGATTTTTTTGAGTTGCTCTATTCATTTTGTCATAAATACTGCTTTGTTTGTAGTGCATTTGTGATTTGTGTGTTTTTTTGTCATCTGTTGGATGTTTTGCATGATGAGCGTAATTTAGTGTTGCTAATTTTTAATTCTTCCTATCTTCCCTCTGTATTCGATTTATACCCACTGTATTATCTTCGCAAGTTGTTTATGCATGTTTGGTTGTCAGCAACGGTAATAGAAAAATTAAAAAATAAAATAAAATAAATCATAACTAATCCTTATCAAATTAGGTAATTAAACTGCTACAAATAGAACGTCTAGGCCACACAGGGGCCCAATAATTGTCACTCACCAACTGCTGAGAAATGAGTATTGTAATTGTATGTACTTTCTATATTTTGGAGATTTGCTGGGCAGTACTGCTGTAATTGCGTGTACTTTCTATATCTTAAAGTTATGCTTTTAGAACTATTATGTTTCAGAACCTTCCTAACTATGAAAATAAAAAATAAAAATAAAAATAACTAAACTCATCTCAAGAATTTCTTTTGTAATAATTAACAAGAAACATCAGGAAAAGAATGGGAAAACCATGCTCTGCACGCATGTTACAGAATAGAATATGTTAAGTATACAGGAACCAAATGCATCTTTCAACCATAATTTCTCAACATATTCACATCTTTGTTATCAACTATTCTTTACCATTATCATGATAAATTAAAACCCTCTTATTGTTTTGTTTTTTCAAATAAAAACAATGATATATTATAATTGCATGAAAAGTAAAGGGGGACAGTTAATGTGCAGTTGATTTGTCATGTTCTTCAATTAGTTTCCCAAACTTGAACACATAACCTATGAAGTGCATTATAAATTTTATCTATTTACTGCCTCAGTGCTCTTTATTGGTTTACCACAAAAGAAGACAGCTCTATTCACTGTCAATCGGCATTTTCTATTTACAAAAGAGGTTTGCTAGGGATCAGCCACTGTGCATAGCTATTTGTCTGTTTGTGGTTCGAAACATGTCCAATCCCTATTGAATGTAAGCATTGTCTGTTACATAAAACTTAAGTTGGATATGAAAAAAGGATCTTCAACTTCAACTTCAACTTGGATATTGTTGTCATGGGAATTTAGTATCAATGCTTATTGTAGTTTTAACTTCAACTTGTCCACTTTAATCCATTAATATTTGAATGTTTTCACTAGAAATTTTATGTGAATGGGATTGTGTTTACCCTCCTATTATGGGCATACATCCAGAACTTTAGAGCTGGGTGTTTTTTGTTTCAAAATGATATCGTTTTTGTAAATGCAAAACGACTTCCTTATGAATTCCAAGAATTGGGTTGGAAACTTTCAACTTCACCAAATAGAAAATCTAAATTCGAAACCCCCCCACCCCCATTGTATATAAAAAAATATATATTATGGTTAGCGTTGTGTTATTTGAAGGCTTTATACCACACATTATTTAAATGACATAATTTAATAAAATTTAAATATGAAAATTTATCTATTCAAAAACTCCCTAAAGATAAAAAGAAAAAAAAATATTATTGTTGTTCAATCGAGCATTGCTACGTATAGTCTCCATTTGGGCACTGCAATGCAAGCTTAGAATTTTTTTTTTTAAATTACAAAAACATCCCTTCTAAAATGATGTTTTTTCTCATTTAATAAAGGACTTACACATACAATCCCCAAGTGAAAACAAATAGAATTTCTCAGTTCAATATGATTGCAGGAGTGTTAACTTTATCCGCAATCATCATTGTTTAAGGGAATGCTAACTATAGGTTTAAGATAGAAAAATAACCTTATCTAGTTATCTTGTATGTCAATCAGGAAAATGATGGATTGCCTACCTTTTAGATTAGCTGGAGAATCACTTGATGCATGAGTTACAAAAATAGAGGAAAACTGAAGTACATGGTTTGAATAATCATCATGATAGTTTTTCCATTAAGTAATTCCTTTCTTCTGTTAGGTTGGCCTGCTCGCATCTCATCATGATGTGAAAAAAGCTTCATTTTTGCTGCTGCCTCTACAAATTCTGCCACTCAAATCAATTTTGTTTGAGAAATTGTGCAGATAGGAAATCAGATGATGTAACATTTTTCTAATGTTAATCTAGAAAAATGATTCCTATGCCAGGATTTCACTATTTAAATTTTTTTTCATACGATCTGCATCCCATGCATCGTCAGATATATATAATATTTTTATAATTAAAATTCTTTATATATATACATCTACTCTTTGCATTTTTCTTTTTAGATGGACAAAAGCTGGATGAACATTCCTGATAGACTTGAGTCATCTGCATACGCTGAAGGTGTTAGAAATTTTCTCACCATGGCACGAAATCATTCCTTAGGAAATGATCGCATTCGATGTCCCTGTCGTAGATGCTTAAATAATCTTCACTTGTCAATATTTGAGGTGGAATCCCATCTGTACATAAAGGGAATAAATCCGAACTACACCCAGTGGATATTTCATGGAGAAGAGGAAACACTACCCTTCATTGACAACGGTCCAAATCGTGATGATATTGGAGATATTGGAGTTGTAGATGGGTTCATTGATGAAATGGAAGATATGTTAGATGACATACGGGCAGGTACATACGGAGCTGCTCCTGAATACAACACGACTTTACCCACAGAGCCATCAATGCCACAACCTTCTCCAAACTCAACTTTTGACCAACTACTAGAGGATGCGCGCCGTCCTTTGTTCGCCGAATGCACAAAATTTTCAAAACTATCATTTGTTGTGAAGTTGTTACACATCAAGACACTTGGTAGATGGTCAATCAAGTCTTTCGATATGCTCTTAAGCCTTCTACGTTCTGCCTTTCCTAATGCAGCATTGCCACAATCATACCAGGAGGCACGATCATTGGAGCGCGGTTTGGGTTTCAACTACCAGAAAATTCATGCATGCCCCAATGATTGCATCTTATTCTGGAAAGATAAGGCCAACCTTAATGAGTGCCCCGTATGCAATGCTTCGCGGTGGATGCCAAATGCACAGGGGTCACGATTGGTCCCACAAAAAGTGCTTCGACATTTTCCTTTGAAACCAAGACTACAACGTCTATTTACCTCAAGCAGATATCATCATCATCCTGTGCAAATTGGAGATGATATTTCCTCCATCATTTTTTGATGTTATGGTGCACCTAGCTGTCCATTTACCTCGTGAGGCCATATTCGGAGGTCCAGTTCAATATAGGTGGATGTATCCATTCGAGAATGTTCAATAGCAGAAACCTACATTCATAGAGAGTGTTTGACATTTTGCTCGATTTATCTCCAAGAGGTTGAAACAAAGTTTAATCGACCGGACCGTAACATTGACGGTGTGTCTGTAGAGGATAACATTGATGGATTCAAAATTTTCACTAAAAAACTTCATCCCTTGGGCAAGGCTAGTAATGTGCAATTCGAAGATAAACGTCATACTTCAGCCATATGGTACGTGCTTAACAACTGTGTTGAGATTGGACCCTATCTAGAGTAAGTAACCACGACTTCCTTATGGATTCCTCGTAATTAGCTACAACTATCCATAATACTTTACGTAATTAACTATTATTTGTCGACTCTCCATTTGTGTTAATCAAAATTCAGGGAGCACTACGAGAAATGCAAGGTGTCAAATCCCAATGCTATCGATCAGATGAACATGTCTGAGTTTCCAACTTGGTTCAAGAGACGTGTAAGATAGCTCCACTTTGTGCTTTCTACTTAGAATAAATTTGACTTCAATTTCACTCATATGAGTGGATGATTTTATAGGTTCAGGACCAACGTGCCAGCAACCAACATAGTGTGGCGGCTGATTTATATGCGTTAGCTTGTGGTTCTGACTGCTGGGTTGCATCATATGCTGCATGCATTATTAATGGTAAACGGTTCCATACGAAGCAACGTGAGCTTCGCCGGCGATCACAAAATTCAGGGGTGTTGGTAATTGGTGACCAAGATACAAATTATTCAGACTTTTATGGTGTAATACAAGAGATTGTGGAGTTACGTTATATGGGAGGTCATCGAGTGTACTTATTCAGTTGCATTTGGTTTGATACTAGTGATAAGAAACGGGGAGTTCGAGTAAACGACCACATGACTAGTGTCAACATAGATAGGACTTGGTATAAATACGAGCCATTCGTGTTGGCATGTCAGGCTTCCCAGTGTTTTTACATTCGAGATTTGAGAATGAAAGGTAACTGGTATGTGGTACAAACATACGATAATAGGAATGTGTATGACGTTCCTATTGTGGAACGGGCTTTAGACGAGAGTGATGAGGCATCAAGTGATGATGATGCATATCAAGAAAATGATCAATCAATTGATTATCCACTTTTGCATTGTGGGGCATGTCCAATATCAACTCCACTTAGTAGGACTGATATAATAGCTACCGAAATAGATTTACCAGATCACGTGCAGCCTCCTGTTGATGGAAGCAATTTGGATGATTTAATTGATGATGAAATTGTTCTATCTGGCTCCGAAGATGCTTACGGTGATTGGGAATATTCAGATGATGATGAATTATCCACCGGTGAAGAGTCTGAGTCAAGGTAGGCATGTAAATGGATATATAAAAGTGTGTTTACAATTTTTGTATGTATATGATGGCATTTGACAATTCTAGTTAGGGTACGTATGTATATATAGTGATCATATTTGTTATTGTTACATCTCAAGTGCTTATAAGATAGACGGTTGTAATTACACCACAACCAAAGTACAATCATGCAGAGCATCAATGGCCTAGGTATGGATGATTGCTCATATTTTTAATTTCTCTCTTTCTTTTTTGTCTTTTCAAGTTGTATAAAAAATTATGTAATACTTGTGCTTTGCATATTTGCATCACATAGGTCAACATTTACTTTAAGATTTAAAATAAGAAAATCATAATTTGGTGTTAGCACTCATGATCCAATATTTAAAGCTTTTTACATGTAGGTGACCAGATGGGTGATAGTGGGCGTGATCGAGCTCGCGGCTGAGGAATCTGGGGTAAGGTACGTTGGACTCGTCCGTTATCTCATGTCGGCCGGCCACGGGGCACAAAAATAAGTGAATTCCCAGATGACTTGACCCAGCCTTTGAGTCATCCATGTGAACCGGCGTGTGTGGACCCAATCTTGGAGCCTGAGCCAAACAACGAACCCATTCCGAGTAGACAGCCGGAGACAGACACTTTAGATACATTACCCTCGCCGGTTCGAGAACTAGCGGCAGATAGCGTACCAACTGGTATAGTCCAAATTTGCATGGTCTTATACTTTAATTGTTGTGTACTTTTAATTCAACCAATTAGGCTCCTGATGCTTTCATTATTGTTATGTTATGTATGATAGTGTCTATAGTCCCCGTAGACACGCTAGCCACCCAGGCTGAGACATCCAAACGTGGACGTGGGCCGGCGAAGTTAACAGAGTTTGAGAAGTTGCGCAAGTATGGACTTATTCCGTTAAAGATTAATCCCGGGGAGACTGCTCCGTGCTGTGAGAATGCATCAATATTTACATCACGGGTAACATGGATTGTTAAACAACACTGCGACATGAGTTACCCAAGATGGAGTGATGTACCCCAAGCACATAAGGATGAGTTGATAGATCGGATTCGGGTAAGACCGTTATACTTGGTGGCGAAAGATTTGAATTCATTGTATTGTAGTTAATATTTGGTCTAACTTACTTTATTTTTTTTTTGCAACATTAGCTTGATTTTGAATTAGACTGGGAATTGGAAAACTATAGATTGGCTGTGACGAAACAGCTTCGAAAGCGCTTCAATGCATTCCACCACGAATTACATAAGATTTATACTTCATTTGCAAGCGAGAACGATGCATTGGCGAGTGGGTGTAGTTTGGTGGCTCCTGTGGTTTGGTTTAAACTATGCATGAGATGGGGTAGTGACCACTTTAAGGTACGAACAAAATTTATTATTAAAATGATTTATTACTTTGGCTTGCATTGCTAATATCTGTGTGTATTGGCAGAAAATATCAACTCAAAATCGGGAGAACAGGAAGAAGCAAAAGGTTAACCATACAAGTGGTCGTAAATCCTTTGTGCGGGCCCTAGAACAAAAGGTTTGATGGTTATTTAATAGTACCCTTTTATATTTCATTTTACATTATGTTGAAGCATAGAATAACATTCGTACACTTATATACACATGTAGCGTGCTGAAGGCACTACTATGGCGGACTTCTACAAGGCAACCCATTGGTCCAAGAAGAAGGACAAGTTTGTGACGGAAGCCACCGAACTTGCATATGTGAGAATTTATTTAAAATTGATAACTAATATTATTTACTAATGCCAAAGCTTGTTTTATATATTATTTACTAAATGTGACACATTTAGTAATCATTTAATTATGTTAACTTACAGAATAATATGGCTTCTAGATATGAAGCGCTAGAACCAGAGAAGCGAACTAATGAAGCAGCCACGGGTGTCTTCAGAGAGGTACTTGGTCATAGACCAGGCTATGCAAGAGGGCTAGGAGAAATGGTGATCCCAGAGTCTACAAGACAATGCAACTTAGCCCGTGAGAAAGAACATTTGGCGGTGATTGAAAAACATAGGAATGCGGCTGAAGCAGCAACCCGTGAGATGGAGGCAATGAAGACAAAGCTAGCTGCTATTGCGGAGAGACAGGAGGCAACAGATCGTTTGCTACGGGAGTTACTAGCCGCTCGACCACCCGTCTTTGAGTCTCGTCAGGAGGCTCAATGAATTGGTTTTTCTGATATTTTGGAAGGTATATTTTTTGTGGGGTTTATAGGAGCTACAATATTTGGAAGAAGCTTATTTTTGGCCCTTTGACCTTCATCTTGGCTTAGAAGGTATGATAATATATATATAATGGAAGGAATGATAATATACGTTCATCTTTGGTCCTTTGATGTTATATCTTACTAACTGTTTAAGTAGAACTCACTTTGTTGCCTATGATTTCTTTTGTACAATTTTCTTCCCTTGCAGTTTTCCATTTTTTGGTTTGATGTTGTCTCTTCGAGGAATGATAGGTGCATTATTAAATGGAAGGATAGTTGATAGATTTGAGAGGAGGGTTGTAAGTTTCTCTTCACTTTTCTCTGTTTTTGGCCTTACTTTATCTTTTTCTTTTGCAAATGAGCTGTGCTGTGGAAATATTATAATATAACAAGATGAATACTGCATACCATCAAAATATAGATTGTTATTGTTATTGTTATCATTTTATATATATAGCATATATATTGCAATTATTCAATTAAAAAATGACCATTTTATATATAAACTATTAATGGGTAAAAGATAATTGGTCTTTGGTGGCAAAATAATGCCCGAAACTCATCTCATCCCCTACATTATGATTGTACGTTGACCAAAATGACAGATGCCTTCTGAATTAATTGCACTCATGTCTATATATATAGAAATATTGCACGTGAATATTGAGCAGTACCTGATCAGATATGTTTCAGTCACAAGCTGTCCAGATCTTCTAGTATGCTATATGTAGGATTATTATGTGTCTTCACAAGCTTTGATATCAGGCAACGTCTCTCTAATCTCCTTTCATATTATATATTAACCATTGGACTCATTTGCATCGACCATGAATCGATCATACGGCAAATTTATCCTTTCTGTATATCTCTAGAAAATTACTTGCATATATATATATGTAAGTTAATTTATAGACCTTCTCTTGCATCTAATATAACGATAACTCAATTCAATCCACATATCAGTGTCCTAGGTGTCCAGCTTCGACGTTGGTTGTATCCATAAAGACCAATTTACCCTGATTTTATTCTTCTTTAGCAATCAATTGACACGTTCTTTTCTTTTACTTTCTTTTTCATGTTGCAGTACAAGAATGTCAAACCAGATTATCTAAAGAACATATGGAAAGTTCTTAATTGGAAGTATGCTGGCGAAGTTTATGATAAAGAATCCAAGTCAAGTGAATGAGAAGATGGGCTTCTAGAGAAATGGGTTTGAGTTATACTTGGTTAATGGAAGAAATGTATTGTTGTAACCGTGAGGGACGGACCCTTATGACCCAGTTTTTCATTTGTTTGGAATTATATGACTTACAACTTGTATGATCAGTATAAGATAGTAAAGACATATGAGCATAATTAAAATGATTTTAGATTAAAGACATATGTGGATAGAAATTCTTTATTCTCCAAAAAAAAAAAAAAAAAAAAAACGAAGAGTGAATTATGGACAAATTGGATTGGAACTAGACGTATACAGGAAATTTGAAAAAAAAAAAGTTGCTGCAAAACGTCCAAAACATGTCCAATTCCAACGTTCCAAAAAATGTCCAAAAAATTTGCGGCATATAGAAATCTATTAGTAGCGATTATGTGGCGCCGCAATTAGTTGAAACTAGCGTTTATATGCAAATGTGGTTTGCTCATTTGCGGTGTAGAATTGCTTCTTTGCGGCAAATATGTTTGCTGCAAATACTCAAGTTTTTGTCGCGATTCTCCCGGTTCGCTGCTACAAAGCATAAGCAGCTTTTCTATAGCGTCGAACAAGCGGCGCAGTAGAATCACTGCTAAAACCTTTTTGCGGTGATTAAATGGGTATTACCAGCGATTTTAATCGCCGCAAATAATAATATTTCTTGTAGTGAATGAGAACTTGGTAGAGAGCAATAGCCCCCCCTAAAAAAAAGATTTGAAGAAGTGATGTTGAAGAAGTGGGGAGCTATGTGTGGACTAAAAAAGAAAAAAAAATGCGTGCATACCTTTGGAGAGGGAAGCTGTGATTGGAAGTTTACCTTGTTCTTCCTTTCTCTTAAGACGACAATTGTATGTGAGGAACTGCTAGGTTGCTTCAATAGCAAGGCCATATTGAGAAATTAGAATTGTAAAGGGTTAAACCTCTAGAGCACACAAATCCTTTTATGTTTGTTGAACCAAAAAATGTTTTAAATCGAAAAGGATGTGATGTCTCTATTTGCCTTTAGGCTGAGTAGCAAGTATTCCAGATTTTCCCATGAAATTTTTCTTTAGACCCATTCTCCCGCTCAGCATGACTGTGCCAAATGTAAGTTTCCCTCCATTAGGTTTATATTCCCCCCAACCTGAGACCTAAAGAGATATTATATATTAGTGGATATATAATAAAATGAAACTGTGCAATGATCCCTCTGCAACTACGTATTTCACTCCATCCATATTTTTAAGCATCCATTTTCCCTTTAGATGAACATATTTAAATTAGTGGACCCTTGTTAGTTAACTTGGTCATATAACTTCCTCATATGGAATTTTGGTGTATTTTAAATACTCCTAACATCTGATTGAATTTTTATATTGCTTGTTCAAAACCATTTACAATCCCCTTAACATAGATTATGTTTTAGCTGTACAAAGTTTTATGGCGGCCACACATGATTAGTCCCAATTATGGGAATTAATAAGATCATTTGCTAAGTTAATCACCTTTAACACAATTATATAAATACCACTTCATTAATGAAAATTATTAAGTTAATCACATTTGAAATCACTAAAAGTAGATGAACTCATGTTTTTGAAAATAGCAAGAGCCATAATGGTGAATAAGCTAGCAATAATACAATAAAATAAGGATATGAAGATAGGTATACTGTGAACTAAGTGCTAGTTTCTCGTTTATATTCTTACTTTTTGTCATTGCTTGTGACTAAATTTTTTTATACCAATTAGATTCAATTAATAATAGTCATCCTAGTTTATGCCTATGCAGATTCCAATCTAGTATATATTTTTATTTTTTAAACATTTCATTATCTACATCATGCTGCTGTCATGTGACTTCATTTGGGATTACCTGTTGGGATTTTTGGAAAATCACTACACCTTATATGTTTTGTACTCATCTGCATGCAATGTCAGACTACGGATGCAATATCGGTTCATTTATGTAGGCTTTCCTGTTGCACATAAACATTCAGATTCATCATAAGTTATTCCCCATTGGACTTAATATTTCTAATTAGTTAGTTTGGAAATTCCACATTCGCTCCACATACGGATATACCATGGATTTTATGGTTGAGGGGGGCGACGTTAGCTTATTTAAGATTTAACCAAATGCAAAATGCACATTAACCCACTACTTCTTTTCGTAAACTGCCAGCTGAAATTTAGTAGGGCATTGTGCATGTGTTTCATAATTTAATGACACCATCTCCTACATGAAAAAATCGCAACGAACATATGATTAGTCAAAAGGATACACATTTGTGTGTCCCCACAAACAACATAAAGATATTAAAAAGTACCAGGTTAGCAGGTTTCCATACATGGTAAATATGTTGTATGCCGTGCAACTCCTAATTATTTCCCAAGCCTAAATATGAATCAACATATATACAATACCATTATATATTTTAGTATCTTAACCATGAATACGTGCTTTAACCTACGATTTGAGTAACGAAACAAATTTATATCGAACTAGCATTTTCACAACTTACAGCCACAATTCCAAGATGCAAGGTCATGCACGTCTTTCATCTGTAATAGCATGGCCATCACTTGCACTACCACCACATATAAATACAATTAGTATTCATATATTAAGTAGCATGTTGTTACATCTGCTATATCATAAATATTTTGATCCTGGTACCCTTTGTGATATGGTGCATTCATATTATAGACAAGGCGGTGTACCCAACATTCTCACATGCTCCAATCATAAATATAGCTAAACAACATTCATAATTTATTTGGGAAGATGCTATAATTAATGTCGGAAATGCAAGGGATGCACTCAACTTTACATTGAGATCTATATATATTAGAGCCACAATACCATGAACCTTGTCTTTTGAAAGCATGAAATATGTCTAGCTTACATTTGGAATTGGCGTTTTCTCTTAATTAATTTAAATATAATCCCGACTCAGAATTTGTGGAATAGTCAGATTCATCATCTGAATATTTTTCATCACCTAGACCATCATTTTCAATAGCGCCAACGTTAGAATCGTCACTAAAATGCCCCACTCCCGAGCCCTATCTCTCTGTACTGATGACTTGTTGTGCATCAATATGCCTCGGTGGTATATCAATTCTACTTAGTGGCGTCGGCAATGGGATATTATCAAGACACTGAACAGGTGTGTACTCGTATGAGGATACATTTTCTTGGTAGGCATCCTCATCACTTGACTCGCTATCATTATCTTATGTGGTTGTCGGCCCTGATGGAATACTATATACATTCCTATTATTAAACTTTTGTACTATATGCCAATTGCCTTTAATCCTTAGATCTTTAATGTAAAAATATTGGGAAGGCTGACATGCCAATACAAATAGTTCGTCCTTATACCAGGTCCTGTCCATGTTGATATTAATCGAATGATCATCCACCGTTTTTGATCACCAACATCAAACTATTCACATCTAACAGGTACATACGATGCCATCTCATATAGTGTAACTCAATGATATCATGGATAACACCATTGAAGTCTATATTATTAGTCTGAGTGTCACCAATTACCAATACACCTGAATTTTGTGTATGTTTGCATTGTTCACGTTGCTTTGTATGGAATATTTTTTCATTTATAATACAGCCAGAATATGATGCAACCTAGTTTTCAGGTCCACAGGCTAACACGTATAGATCTTCGAACACATCAAGTTCATTGACAGCACGCTGGCCTTTAACCTAGATAGGGTTTAGTTTTAGAAACATATACTCATCTTTAACCAACCCTCAAAGTCTCTCTGATGTATGTAGGCAACTGTATTTTGGTTCAATCGATGACATATTTCGTAGTGCTTTCTGCATAGAAAAACCATTTATTAAACTATTAATAAAATGGCACCATTTTGGGAAAATGTGAACTGTCCAATTGTTGAGCCTACACAAAATTAAGTAAAGGCAAAACTGAAATTAGGGATACATACTGTATATAGGATCCAATCTCTATGCAATTGTTAAACATGTACCATCAGGCTGCGGTAAGTTGTTAATGGTCTAGAACTACACTAGATGCAATACCCAATGGATGGACTTTTTGATCAAAAACTGAGAATCCACTATAGTATCATCCTCTCCACCATCAATGTTGCGGTCCAGTCGATTGAACCTGGTCTCAACATCCTCGAGAAACATTGAGCAAAAGGATAAGCATTTTAGGTGAATGTATGCTTCTGCTATTGATCCTTCTGGGTGTGTTTTATTCTTCACATATCTCTTAAACTTGCCGAGGTATCTCCAAATGGGTACATCTATCTATACTGTACTAGACTCCCAACTCTGACCTTATGGGGTAAATGGATAACCACTTTGTGATGTCCCCAATTTACATATGGGATTTAACGTAAACTGAAGCGTCATAACTTGAAATGTTAGGCTACATTCTTCTTTGTTCATGCCGAAAAATATGTGTATGCACTTAACTTATGAGCAGTATGCAGAATATATTACAACATTATAAGGTCAATTTCAAAATTTAGCAAAGAAATTTAATTCCTTGCTATTATTACTTGGTAAGCTATAGTAAAAACCCATAATCTTATAAAACATAAAGCATAATGTACCATTTCTTCATTAGCACATACTATTGTTCGATGTTTCCAAGAACAAATATACAACTATTCATTTTTTCATCCATTGGGGTTCTTTCCTAACTTAGCAATAGATTACATACGGGAGGAATCATCCCAATGGATGATGAGTATTCTGTAAGATGCTCAGGACACCTCAGAATCTCCTGTGACGTCTAGGTCTCGTGATGGTTCACTTATTCTTGCCATAACTCCTATCATTCCATAATGAATGATAGATAAAAATAAAAGAATGAGATTTTAAGGAATCTCAGTAAATGTACAAATAACATAACAAAAGCGTTAACCGTGCATACATATAACATGTAAATGTACATGATATGATCATGAAATTTATTAATCATGACTTATGTATGACTTATGCATGACTTATATATGACTTATGCACCTCTTATCATAACTTACATTTTTTTCCAGAAAAAGGACTTAATTGACGTAGGTGCACAACTTTTCGTGACGTGACATATCTTTTCGTGAAAATCTTAGTTTCATATTTTCATTATTGTTCATATAAGTCTTAATCTTATCTATGACGGCAGATTGAATCATCTTCACCGTCAGATTTCTTAACGTGACAGCAGGTCGGATCGTCTTCATCATCAGCTTTCATATTCTCGTCAGTCATACGACAGATTAAATCCTTCATCGTCACGACGAGACTCATCATATTATGGAGGAAGATCAAATCGCCTTCACCGCCAAGTCATGTTAGTCATACAACAGATCAAATCGCCTTCATCGTCATAACATGACTTTCATATTACAACGATAAATCGAATCATCTTCACCGTCGACACATCAATCATCCGGCAGATCGAATCGCCTTCACTGTCATGAAGCGACTTTTCATAATCTTATTCTTTTCTTGTTCGTGTAAGATTTCATGTTCATATTTCTTTAAAAAATGTTGTGACCTATAACATAAAAATCTTGTGACGTACTTCATGCATGTACTCCTAGACTTTTTCATGCATACTAGATGCTTTCATGGACCACATGACATGTAAGTTATGCACTTGCAAATCACATATAGTTCTTTTATTCAAAATTATTTTTCTCTTAAAATATAGATAATTTCACTTGAAAATAAAATAATTTCATCTTAATTCTAAAGGGATAGGGTCGAACCCTAAGGTAAGGTTAACTTCAAGAATTCCTTCCATTTTCCTTGCAATCAACTTATTCTCCACTTAAGATATTTTGAGAACTCCATAACTAAGCCAATATAGCCCATAGCCAAAAATCCTCATACACTTATTAACATATTTTATTCAACTATTCTCTTATCAAATAATCATTCCACTACCGTTATATGTTCCATTATTCTTCATGAAATTTGATAATATAATTTCCTCAATCACTCAGGAATTCAAATAAATCATCATATCAATCATCTAAAATTAAAACTCAATAACATCCCAAGGCATTCCACTAAGACCAAAACCTTATAAGTCTCCAAATTTAATTCTTTTGTTAACTAAAGATTGCATATCAATCCTCCAAACTTTCATCAATAGTTTACTAAAAATGATCTCTTGCTTTTCAAAAAATCCCCTCCATATACTTACTTACTTTTCCTAGAACAACTTATCATAATCATACATAGATTCAATCATTCAATCAACATAATATTTATTCAAGAAGAACAATCAATATCATGTTACTTCTATATATACAAATAATTGCTAATATTAAGTTATATGTGCACTTACAACTTCCTCAAACATATTTAACTTATGAAAGAGCTTTGCCTTTGAAAACTTCTTTGAAACCACACCTAAAAGCCTTGAAGGTGGATTGTTGAGGTAAGTGAATGTTTGAGGAAGTGGAGAAGGTTTTTCTTTTACTTTTGCTGTGCGCTTTTCTTAGGGAAAAGTGAGAGAACCTCCTAACACTTGGTCGACCACTTATATATATAAAGGAGTAGAAAAACAATTCTAGAACTAAAACACAAACCTTTTGCCATGACCCACTTGTCCTTCTTAGGTTTAGGATGATCATTTCACCTTTTTCTAGATTGAGTTGGCAAACAAATAATCAAGGGTTGATCTTGTGACACATAAGATAATATTTTTTAAGATTAGATATGCACATCATCACAATTGAGCAACAAAATCTAATATAAAACAAAAGAAGGATTTGGCAACTCCAATTCCCCTAAGACCAATCCAAAAACCACTTCAAACTTAAGTTCCTATAATGCCATGTGTCCATACAAATGTTAAGCCATAGGTGATCAAAATCTCTAAACCAAAAGGGTAGAAGAAAATCTAGAAACACTTGGATTACCCTATGCCACGACACATACTCCTCCCTTAGGTCTTAGTGTACTCATTTCCTTTCTTTTAGGCTTAGTTGGTATATGACATGATCTAGGCTCATCTTAAACTAAGTGGTGTCATTTGTCCTTACACATGTCATGTTATAATATGTTACAAGAAATATATTTTAAATAAGACAAACTAAGTCGGTTACCATATATCAAAGTCGGTGCACCCATGTCTTCCCTTTTCTCTTTTTCGTTGGCCTCATTTAGCTAGATGACAATGTTTTCCTCATGCATACTTAGTTCTAGAAAAGTTTACTTTCTGCCATGTGTCCTCCCTTGACCTTGGACCAATTAGAATTCCCCTTTCAACTCAACATAGCCAAAATTCATTCAAGGAATATCTTCAAATGTTTTGGTTCTTTTCTTCTTCCAATCATCACTCACCACATCCCAAATTTCTCCAAAAGAATTAGATAAACATGGAAGAATACAAGGCAAAAAGTTACGTTGGTTTACACCTTTCAATCCTCCAATTCATTGGCTCCATTGAGTGAGAATATTCATTCCAAAATCCTTTACTTATTTGACTAAAACTCTCATGTGATTGACTTTCCTTTCTTGAGTTTCTAGAAGACATGCAAGTCACTTATTTTCTTTATGTAGAAGATGACAAAATTAAACAAGTTTCACATCATCATCCTTATCTTTGGAAAATATCTTGAAATACTAGTGGAGTTCCACTTTCACAAGTAATCTACTTTTTAGGTGTCTTGTTCAACTTTACTTTCTCATTTTAAAACTTATGGGGTTCCTTGTTGATGTGTAATCTTCATTGAGTGAAGAGTTTGGAATGATTTGGCATTAGTGAACAAGAAAAATTCGGCTAGGCTATGTAAAGTATATACTCGACCTCTACTTGAATCCATTTTAGATGCGTCAGCTTCAAGCCCAATTTTATCCTTGATTAAATCCATATCTCTTAAGACTCAAAACATTAAAGTTGTAGATATTTATTTTGGTGTTCCATAGTATCTTGAATCATCCCTGTGACGCCCTCAATTTACGTTCGTAATTTAACGCAAATTGAAGTGTTAGGGTTAGTAACACTTGATTACTCATCCCTGTACTTATCGAAATTTGAGGCAAATCGCAGTGAAAAAGTAAAATAAAAAATTCTAGAGATCACATGGTTACACAAAACCTTAGTATTCATATCTATTCTTAAAATATTATTGTATCATTACATGCATAACCCAGTTAGTTTTCTCAGTCGAAATACAAATTTATCAAAACATTTGACTTAAAGCAGCCTAGGCTCCTTCTTCACTTCGGAAAACTCTTTCTTCGTGCCCATGCTGGTCCCTACTACTACCAATTGGTCATAAACTTTTATAGAGAGAATACTCTGGGGAACTTTCAGGGTTTCTTTGGATCTCTCGAGTAACTAGAGTCTAGATCATGACCTTCATCCAACCCTGCAGCTAAAATCATATTCCAAAAGAAAAGAAACCATACAAGAATGAGATTTCCAGGGAAATCTCAATAAGTCACATATAATTTAATAAAAGTACAAACATCGTGAAATAGTAACATATAATAATTAGAGTATACGTTTATGACATGATTCATGTGACTCATGTATAAATTAAATTTATCTTTTATGTGGACTTACATGGACTTTTCATTTGTAGTCATATCATATACATATCATTTTATTATAATCCACTATTGTGGTTGGGCCATGCAACTGTTATTACTCGTGATTGGGCCATACTATTATTATTACTCATAAAAGGGTCATGTCACTATTATTATCCGAGGAAGGGCCATACTACTATTATTCTGTGGTTGGGCCATACTATTATTATTACTCATGGAAGAGCCATGTCACTATTATTACCCATGAAATGGCCATACCTTATCTTTTCTTATTTCATTTCTCATATCCTTAACCTTATCATCATCTAATAGTATCATAATATAACAAATAATACATGAATAACAAATTATCATAAAATTATGGATGACCAATCACTTTATAAATTCAACATCTTATTTTCCTTTACTTGAATAATAGGTTATTTTGCTTGAGCCAAACGTTGATCAAGGATCGAGCTAAATTTTTGCCTAAATCTCGTTCTAGCAACTAAGTCCAGATTTTGTCCTTTATTTATTTCTTATCTCTATATTGTTCTATCTTAAAACTTAAAACATAAAAGTTGTAAATCTCTATCTTAGATTTCCATAGCCTCTTGAAGCACTCGATTCCGATATCACACTAACAAGTTATGACCATTTTACCATAGGATGTAAAATCTGTCAACTTAACCCCTTTTAAGTCCGAAAGTTGCTAGGGTTGATTTATCAATTTTTTCCAAATCAAAATCTCATATTTTTACATAATCCTCTTACTATATCATCATAGAATATGTTCTTAAGATCTCATAATTTTCCTAACATTTTATCATAGCAAAAACTACTCCAAAATTCAATAGGCTTCAATTTAACACATAAACAAAGATTAAACTCAAATAAATATTAAACATAATTCAATCATCAAACCACTTATTCTATGCCAGATTAAGTTAATATGTGCACTTAAAAAATTTTTCCAAAGCTAAATGCTTAGTCTTGAGTTGGGTTTGCACCACACTTCTCTTCAAGGCCCTTACTTAGCTCTCTTTTGGTACTTAAGTGATGTGAGTGGATTTTTGTGTATTTCTCTTGGGTATTTCTCACTATGACCAACTGGTATCTCCCATGGGGAAAGAAGGGAAGCCCATGTATCTATTTATAGGAATAATGTGCATGGGGTGCTAGAAAAGAGGGCTTGGGCATTTCAGCAACTCCATTTGGCTGCATAAGTGAGGTGTCCCCTACTTGTGGTTTCATGATCACCCCTAATCCTATGGGGATTTGCTGATATTTTAATCCCATGCTTGAGATTAATACACCTATAAAATTATTTTGATCAAGGGCTCAAAGAGTTCCAACACATGGGGGGTGAAGACAAAACACCATCATAAGAAATCTTCCAAGAGGTGCATCTGGCCACTTGGCCTCTCCAAGGGATTAGCCACGTTCCAGCCTTAATACGTCATTGATAAAATTCGAGTCTTCCAAAACCCAAAACATTAAAGTTTAAGATCATCCTCTTAGAATTCTACAAGATTTTGAATCACCTTATTCAGATATTATATGAGAGAGATATGATTAATTTACTGAAACACGTCAAAACTTACTCGAGAATATCCAATTCGAATTCTCCATTTGTTTTCTTACTTACCAAGGCTTCTAGATGAATTCTTATCAACTTACCACATGTTTCCATACATGTCAAGACTTCAAAAAGTATGATAGCTAATCTCAATTTTCGTCACATAGTTGAACATAAGACAACTCATCTAAGTTGATTACCAGTGGACTCCTATTTCTGTCCGTCCGCTTCACACTAGATTTAGTCCTTGATACATTCCTTATCTTCAAAAACTAAAAACATAAAAGTTTTAGATCTCTCTATAATGGTTCAGAATTGGAATCACCTTATTTTGACATCATATGAAAAAGTTATGATTATTATACCAAAACTCGACGATCCAGTTCGAGAATCTGTTTTGGCGCACCAAGTGTTTGATATTTTGTTCTTTCACTTCCCTTTGAATTTCTTTCTCAAATTTCGAAAATTTATCTATTTCTATGTCCAAATTGAATTTCTCTTGTTGATACATTGCTAAAATTCCTAAAAGTCCATCCAACATTTACCTTAGAATGCATCGAAGTCTACTATTCTTTTTCCATAAAAGTATCATTTCCAACAAATCTCTTAAAATAAATTCTCGAGAAGAGATTATATCCTAAAAATTTGGGCTATTACAATCTCAATCTGAAATCAAATGAGAAAGTTATGCCCAGATTATCGAGAGACATTAAAACTGTCGAAAAATACCCAATTATTCTTGTTTGCACTTAACACTTCTATCTGCATGTGACGACCCGAGATTTTTCAATTCATATTATTTAATTGAATAATTATCTTGATTAAGTAATTAATTAATTAATTAGATTATGTGTAATGGAAGATAAGGAAAAAGGGCATGGGCTTACGATTAGGGCCTTGAAAGTTAGAATGAGCTATTGGGCCTAGGAAGGAATGGCAAACCCACAAGCCCATGAGATTGACCTATGACCCACCAAGCCCACATATGGGACATTTGTCACCCATAGGAAAATCCTAATGAGTCAGCTACAACTAGTAGATGGGAATGAGAAATTACCATTAGGTAAGAGTTGACTAGTGGGTGAATGGTGAGATTGAGTGTGAAATTTTGTGATAGGATTTTTCCATCATTGGAATATTTTTGGAAAGTACTAAGGTATGGTCTATTTTACCTTAACTAGTACATGTCATGCTTAGAGGAGTGACACTTGTGCAATGGAGTGGAAAGTGGTAGAGAAGAAATGGGGAGGGCATTCGAGTTAGGCTAGTTGCCGAAACCCTTTGGGGTTTTTCCTATACCATTCTTTCTAATCTAAGTTAATGATCATCATAGGATCATGTAAGAGGAAAGTGACAAGGTAATTGACAAGTGAAGAGAGGTGTCATGAGGAAAAAGAAAGAAGAAAAGCAAGGTGGATCCGGATGGGGAGGTTGCCGTGTGTATCCATTGGAGCTTTCCTAGGATTGTTTGTAAATCTAGTGAAAAGAGTACCTTAGATTTGTGTAAGGGATGAAGTACATGATGTAAGGTGTATAAGAGGTATGGTGGTGTAAGGGAATGAGTGGAGATTGCTTGAAATGGAAGCAAACTAGGAATGGAGGGAGAGAGAGTTTCGGATGACATGTGAAACCAAGGCATGGCCGGACCATGCAAGCTCTTGTTCCCAAAGGTATGGCCATGGAATCTTTTAGATTAACTTGAGAGTGGATGGTTGAGCATGTCATAGGATTGAAATGACAAAAGAATGAGGCAATAGAGGGGAGGAGGTTTTGGTGGGCACTTGGGGAGGCAAAGGGATCCGGTTCCTTACTTCCCCATTTTCCCATCATTTGTTTTCTTTTTCCATGCAACCACCCATGCCTAATCTTGTGTCTTTCAAATCAAGGTATGCTGAAATGTCCTTGACCCCTAGAGAGAAGTGTATGGCCGAAACCTTTGAGGAGACCATCCCTCACTTAGCTAACTCACAAACACACACACAAGTTCCTTTCTCTCTACGTCTCTGCCAAACCCCATTTATCCTTCAACTGTCATTTGTTCAACTTTCTTTTAACTTCTAAACCTCACTATATTCTTAGAAGAAGAGAACTAGAACAAACATTTTGGGAAGGAATTACTTTTGAAGAGGTAAGTGCATTCTTATCCTATCTTTAGTAATCTTAGTATACCTTTGAATGAATTTGATTGTCTGTTTGAATCTTTTGTGTATGTTGAAAATAAACCTTTAAAGGGAAAATTTGTCATGTTTAGTTTAGTAAGAATAATGTTTAAGTTATGGTATTTTTCCTAAGTTGAAAAGTTGAAATGATATGTGGTTTAGTTAGTTACCTAACATGAAGAGGAGTGAAGGAAATGCATGCATGATTGAACGTTTACTAGCATAATGTTGGATGATGCCTTTAGTGTTATTTATTTAGTAGTAAAAATCCATATCTAAGTTTAAATATCTTGTTAAGATTGAAGGTTATTTCATGTGGAGAATTTGAATGACTAATGTGAAAGAAGATTTTGACATGATCAACAAGTTGAGTAAAAGGTGAAGATGTATTTGCTAAATTTTTGACTTGGAGATGAAAATGTTGAGTTATGCATGCATACATTTCGGATTTAAGGACTTCTTTGGGTGGAAAATTATTGATTTAATTATTGTGCTATGTTGTGGTGATATGTTTAAATATTTGGAGACATTAGATGCACATGAATGAAATGGTTACATTAGCATGATTGATATTTTCACTTAAATTATTGGGTGAGTCATCTTGGAAGAAAAAGTGAATAAAATAACTAACTAAAAGACCTAGAGTTTTCGGCCAAGCCTTGTTTTTCTTAGGGTTAGGAAAATACATTAAGTGATTGGAGTTGAATTAGAGTGCTTGGAGAAAATTAGAAAACGAAAAGTTAGAAAAGTGTAAAGAGAGGGTCTTGGCTCAACCCTAGTAGGATGGGGCCGAGCACTCCTAAGTGTAGTAAAGACCCATAAAATAATTTGGAAAAGGAAAGAATTGAGATTATGAGGTGCGAAAAATTTTAGAAAGCTTAACGTAGAATAGGCTTTGAGTTCGTCACCTATTGTATATGTTCCGTAACATGAGTTTTACGTCTCATGCATACAGCAGAAAAATCATGTTTTAAATATGTTTTTAAAAGAAAATAAATTTATTAAAGTTTTATCAGAACCCTAAAAACTGGGACGAAGTAGTGTCCCAATGGAACTCCCTGTTCATTTAAGAGTGATTAAAGTCGAGTGAAAACCCCTGGGTCGACAAAGAACCATCGACAGACCATGTATGGTTCCAAAGGGATGTTCGGAGTGTGGTCGCACCTAAAGCTAGTGGGTGCATAGAGGATGGTGTTGACTTCGGCCTTCCTGCTATAGAAAAGTTTATAGTCGCTCAGGGAGTGATCAATCGCCGAGTGATGAAGAGAGCGAAAGGGCGCGAAACGTAGCTACTTAACTTTGATATGATCGCCGGATGCTACGGTAACTAGCAGGAACACACGATGCGTAAGGGAGCCGTGAGGTGTCCAACAAAGGTCATGACAAAAGATGGGTTTTCGGACCATATATGATATGATAAGTGGCGTCTAAGATAAGAAAAAAATGAAAAGTATTTGTGAAAAGAGGAATTTTGAAAGAAAGCTCAAGTGTTTTGTTTTCTGAGATCTCGAATAAGGAAATGAAAAGAATATAAAAAGAAAAAGAGGAATTTCAAGACATGGCATGAGCATGAGCACGTGCATATCATGAAGTCATGAGTCTCATAATGCATAAAGTATGACTGATTGTTTGTTATTCATTTATCTGTATGCTTAAATTACTTTTGTTATGATATAAATGTGTTTACTGAGATTTCTCTCGAAATCTCACCCATGTTTATCTCTCCACTATTACCTTTTTGGGATGATAGAAGTAGTTGCAGGTAATGACGACCTTAAAGAGTATGACCCTAGAGACGGTGCCTCGAACCCCCACAGGCCCAACGGAGTCCGTCACCTTCGAGCTAGTGACTCTTGACTACCTGAGCCGCTGGGCGGCAGAGTCACTACCTCTGGCTACGTATGTTTGTGGTGTACACCCTATTGGGTGTTATATAGTTCTTAGCATGGACGATTCCCTCCACATGGGTCGCCTTTACAAGTCATCCTCCGGGATGAGTTGTGAAGTGGGACCGGCTTTGGAGTTGGATCGCCTTCGTTATGGCCCAAACTTCAAGAGGATTAAGAAGGAATCATTGGACTAGGGAGTGACAGCTGGGGATCCACCATGCAGCTTTTGTATTTATTTGCATGTATTTTGGTCTTCCATTGTTTTGAAAGAATGAATACTTGTGAAAGATCCTTATGTTTATATTAATAGTAATGTAATATTTTGGGATGATTATTATATTAAGCCATGTGATACACGATTAGAAAATGTTTGACCTTTATCCGCTGCGATGGAAAAAAAAAATCCAGTAATTGTAGGGGTGTCAAATCGTGTCGTATTCGTGTCGTGTCAATACGTATATATTATACTATATAGGTCAATCCTAACCTAACCCGTTAAACTTATCGTATCAAAATCTCAAATCCTAACACGACCCATTAATATAACGTGTCGTAACGTATCAACCTATTATGACCCATTAGTGAATATTACGAAATAAATTAATACGACAAAATATAATACGTTTCAACCTGTTTATGTAAATGTGTTGAATATATCTAAAATTAATCCGTTTGATTTAATTAAATTTAGCATAAATTACATAATTTTATATAAAATTTTAAAATCACAATATCTATAAAAAAATTATAATACTAACTACAAGTATAAATTATAATACAAATAATAAAAATATTAAAATTAAAATTCTAACAATTTTACTTTTAAATGTAAGGATATATTTGTAATTTTAACTTTCTTAACGTGTCATAGCAGGTTAAAACACGTTAACTCGCTATCAACCCGTTAAACAATCATGTCATAACGGGTTAACCTATTTTGACCCGAAACCCTTTAAGACTAAACCCTAACCCGCTATTATCGTGTCGTATTCGTGTTGGGTCAATGGGTCGTGTGACATATTGCCACCCCTAAGTACACGATAAGACGAGGGGTGAACTTCCCTGTGATGCTCATCCCCGACGTCACAGTTTGTGTACGATCCCAAGCGCAAATTGGGGTGCTGACACTGCATCCTTTTACCACTTTGAGTTTAACTTATCAATATTTTATATAAGAGAAGGTTCAAAATAAAAAGTAAATATATTTTCAAAAAGTTTCAAAGAATGACTAAATAAAAGGTATCCATTCTTATCATGAAGAAAATCTAATAGGAGAAAAATTCAGGTTGTCAAAAAGGTGGACCACGACATCGAAAAATGAATGAGAGAATATCATCTCCAATTTGCAAAGAATGATGATGATATCATCTTCAAGTTGGGATAGACGATTAACATCCAGTATTTTGGTGCACAACTCCTTGAAGAAACTGCTCATTTCAGTCAATGCCCTGACAATATCATTTCTTAAATACCCCTCAACGACAATAGGCAGTAGTCATTGCAAGAAGACATGATTGTCATGACTTTTCAATCTTGAGATCTTGGATTCACGTACAGAAACACAACAGACGATATTCACAGGAAACCCAGTGGGGAACTTGACCCCTGGTAGCCATTCACAAAATTTACTCATTGCCTCACCATGTAACGTGTAGATTGTAGGTGGCATTGTGAATCCGTCACTCTTTCGCTTCAAATGTAATTCTTTTCTGATACTCAAAATCTCTAGGTCACGTCATGAGTTCACGTTATCTTTGGTTTTACCAGCAATGTTCATTAATGTGCCGAGAATATTATCGAAGATGTTCTTATCGATATGCATGACATCTAGATTGTGTCGCAGCATAAGTGTTGACCAGTAGGGTAATTTAAAAATATGCTACTCTTCGTCCAGTTCAACTCTTCTGTAGTGCATTATCTTTTTCTATGAGTTTTACCAAAGTGCACCTCCCTGAGCATTTCTAGTTGAATCAATATGTCTGAACCAGCTAAAACTAGTGGGGCCATTCGGTATTCTTCTTTGCCATTAAACAGATATTTTCTCAACCTCCAAGTGTGATCAGGTAGTAAGAAATGCCGATGTCCCATATAATTATGTTTTCGGCCATTCTTCAACCAAATAGTTTTTGTACCCTTATTACAAATAAGACATGCTAGTTTTCCTTTAGTAGACCAACCAGAAAGATTATCATAGGCTGGTAAGTCATTGATTGTCTACAATAAAGCAACATGCATCATGGATGTTTCTGATCTGGACGCATCAAATGTAGGTACCACATGTTCCCATAGCTCAAGCAATTCATCAATCAATGGTTACAAGTAAATATTAATGTCATCCCTTGGCAATTTTGGCCCATGAATAATAAGAGATATCATGAAGAATTGGTCTTTCATGTATAACCACGGAGGCAAATTATACGATACGAGAATAACTGGCCAAATACTATAGGATTTAGCCATATTGTTGAAGGGATTGAATCCATCACTTGCCAAACTGAGCCTCACATTGTGATTCTCTACAAACCAAGAATAGCAGGTGTCAAACTTCTTCTAGGACTTAAGAGTCGGCAGGGTGCCTCAAGCTAGTCACATCACTCGATCGTTGCTCTTTATGCCATCGCATATCACTTGCTATCTTTGCAAAAAAATATAACTTTTGCAATCTTGGCTTCAACGTGAAATGTCGCAACACCTTTTGCGGGATTACTCATGTCCCAAGTGTATTTTCCATCCACCTCGAAAGCCCCACATCTCGTGCACTAATTTTTATTGGCATCGTCCTTCCAAAATAACTTGCAGTCATTGGGACATGCATGGATTTTGTAGTACTTGAAGCCCAACCCTCGCTCTAGTGATCTTGCTTCCTCATATCACTATGGCAACTTAGCATCAGGAAAGGCGGATTGTAACAAGTTCAGCAACATGTCGAATTACTTGATTGACCAATGGCCAAGGATCTTAATGTGTAGCAACTTGACAATGAATAAGAGTTTTGAAAATTTAGTACACCCAGCAAAAAGTGGACGTTGTGCATCATCTAATAGCTGGGAGAAAGATGACATTGGTATGGGTTCAGATCTGCAGGGATTAGATGGCCCCAGAGTGCTATCTTGAGGATCATCAGTGTGACGCCCCCAAACTCCCTTTAAAATAACACGAGAATCGAGGCGTCGGGATGATGACAACACGGGTCACATATCCCAACAACAAGTGTCAAACGTGTGTGCACACGTGACATACATAAAAATATAGGTCGCAGTGGATAATAAATTAATATCTAAGTACCAGAATTTTTTAGAAATATTTTACAAACTGATTTAATAAAAACTCTCCAATAGGAGATTTAATACAGTCATCCAACAATACAATTTAAACAAATACATAATTATAAAAAGGGAAAAATAAATTTCCCAAGATATCAATTTATAATAATACCTCAATAGCGGAGCCGTCTCCTCAGGCTCGACCTTTCCAAAGTCTGCATCCAAACAAAACTACGACGCCAAGATGGCATCGCAGGTAAGTACAACCCAACCAAACCAAAAGACAAAAATACATTAATGCCACAACAACAATCAAGAACGAATACCATATGAATGAAGCTAAAAATCATCTTCCTCAAAATCGATAAAATAATCACACTCGTCAAAATCCCAATTTAATCCACAATAAAATCACCCATAATTTTCTATAAAATAATATCCTCAAAATCGATCATACCGGGCGTTACGTATCGCCGTCCCCGATATGATTACACACACACCCGAAACCATAATGGGCGTTACGTATCGCCGTGCCCATTACGATCCACACACACTCATTTCATACCGGGCGTTACGTATCGCCATCCCCGATATGAAATGCACACCCAATGACCATAATGGGCGTTACGTATCGCCGTCCCCATTATGTCATCCACACAGTCACACGCTGATCACAACAGGCGTTACGTATCGCCGTCCCCGTTATGACTCAGCCCAAAATCAATAAAATCCGCTAAACACAATTTAAATCCCATTTTCCATCTCCAACACATGAATATCCAAAATCATGCCAAAATCCACTTTCCAAATATTTTCATGAGCATGCGCGTAAATACATAATGTAGACAACCATGCACCAGATAGCCAATAATTAAATAATCCAATCAACCAACAAATACCAATATCAACCATCACATATCAACAATAATCAAATACAACAACTGTTGATGCCAAAAATATATTTAAATCTTAAAACTTGTTTGGAAAGTACTTACAGCGGTAAAAACGCACTTCCTTGAACAACGCCAATCTGCAGCGTTTGTAGCGGTCACATGTACGTAAGGCTAAAACACTCGATTTGACACCAAAATTTAGGGAGATACTCATTGAAGGGTGGGAAATCTCATGGAGGTGGCGGCACAACCACTGGAAGGTGGCGGATTGGGGCCAAAAGGGGTGAAAACCCATTTTCGGGTTTGGGGTCGTATCGGGAAGGTGAGGCCGCGGTTGGGGAAACTGAGCTAGGGGGTTGACCGGCTGGGTGAGGGGAGTCGAATGGTGGCGGAGGTGAGACCTACGGTGGCCGGACGACGGCGCGGCGAAGAACGACCCGTTTAAGGCCCATTTCGGGTGGAGGGGCTAACCGGAGGCGATGGGTGGCTTTGGGCGGTGGGTTATGCTTGCCAGAGGTTGGGGAGTCTAGTGGTGGTGGTCGGAGGCCAAGGGGTGGCCGGCGGTGGCCGGAAAATACAAGGGAAGCAAAAATACCCATTTCGGGTAGGGGGCCGTGTAGGGGCGGTGGGGTGGCCGGAGGGGATACCACCGGTGCCGTTGAGCTCGTCGGCGTGTGGGGGTGTGGTTGGGCTGGGCGGTGTCGCCGGTGGGTGGCCGGTGGCAGTCCTGGGTGGGAGAGAAGGAACGGCGAGAGGGAGAGGAGGCAGGGTCGACGCGGGCTGGGGGGTCTGGGATGGAAAGAAGAAAAGGAAAGAAAAGGAAGAAAAAGAAGAAAAAGAAAAGAAAGGGAAAAGAAAAAAAAGAGAAAAAAAGGAATCCAACTGAAAAAACATAATAAATTAAATAAAAACCAGTCAAAATACTACAATCTATGTCAATAAAATAAAATATTTAAAACCCAACAATATAAATAAATTAAACCCAAGCACAATATTAATTAAAATAAGAAATAGTTAATATAACGAAAGCAGATCAAATAAATTCACATAATAAAATAGAGGAATTTAATTCCACTCATTAAAATAAATAAGAAAAGCAACGTAACTTGATATCAACTAATTAATAGCTCAAATAAATATCTTAAATAAATAAAATATGACCAATAATATTATTTAAATAAATTAAAATAATTAATACCGAGCATAAAATAACGTGTAAAAATACACGTAAATCTGGGATCTCACATCCTCCCCTCCTTAAAAAGAATTTCATCCTCGAAATTCGCTCGGCTGCAGCTAATAAAACTCCAATAACTCACCTACTACATCACTTAATACTCACTCCAAGTCTTAGTACAATCATCTATTTTCCTCAAATATAAATGAATTATATTTCATCATAAACGTATAGTCTCCAAATAATATTTCATCTCTAAAACTCCTGAGGTAGCCAATCAATCTGAACCCCACATGCACAAAAATCTCAGTACAATCTCCCAAAAATTTAATATTCACTAATTCCTTACAACAATTTGTGTTACCCTAAAATAACTCCCAAGTTTAACTTTCTAACTTAATCGCCAATAAACATAATTTACCCAACTAAAAGATAAATCCTCACTTACAAGTATCATCCCAAATTTCAACTCACCACTAATTCCTCAAAATTTACACAAGAATTGAACCTTTAACTATATTGTAATTCATCACGCTTCCGCGCGCACTTTGATAACTCGCTAAATTCATAAAAATTTAAGTCCTCATAAATTATCACCATAGTAAAAATTGGCTTAACATCTATTAGCAAGAAATCCTATACCACTCTTTCAAATCTTAATACTTTATCATCTCACAATTCAAGTTATACCACCCAATATTAAAGCCTAAAAATTTCTAACTCCCAAACCACTAATATACTTCTCCATCATTATAACTCCTCACTCTCATCATAGATTAATTATTTAAATCCGTATTCTCTCAATCGAACCTTCATTACCTATGTCATGGAATAACCTCAATTATTTAAACTCTTATGTGACTTCAAGCCAAAACTAAATTTTTTAAAATACCTCGACAAATGCTGCTAACCATTAAATTCTCTGAAATATTATTCTTAAATTATCCACTCCTAACAATTCGCCCAAAAGCCTAAAATTTATATCTCTTAAATTTATTATCTTTCCACATTTTCGTGTGTTTTATTTTAAAAGTTTATCTATTTACTTTAACGAGTGGGTTTGTTTTGGCGACTTGTTTGTATTTAGTTATTAATTAATTTATCAATTTAATTATTTTATGATGGCTCGTTTCTTTTAACAGATTTTAAATTTTAGAGATTTCTACAGTAATCTTTTTAAGAGTTAAGTTTTGTAGAGAATTTTAAAATTTTATTTGTGATTTTGTTTGTTGTTCTTATTTTAATTTATCCTCCTTTCTTTATTTAATAAAAGTTTTTAGTGAATTTGTGTTTATTAAAGGAGGTGGGCTTGTTTTCTTGAATGAGTGGTTTTTACTTAATTGTTTATTAAATCTTTTTCCCCTTTTGTGTTTTTATATAATAATTATGTGAATTACTTGAATTTTGTTTAGTATTTGGGTATTCTATTATTTATAATTGCGATATGGATTTGTTTGATAGTTTGTTGGTATTTATGCAATTGCATTTCTTTGTCGGTATTGTATATGCTATTTTTGTGTATTTATTTCCTGGGTCTCACTGAGTGTTTGAGTGTCTAAGTTCTAATTTTATTTCTGGGAGATTATTGGAATTATATTTAGATGGACTCTTCATGTGAGAGAGAAATTCTTAGCCATCAAACAAATAAATTTTTAAAACCACAAACTTTTCTGGTACTGTCCCTAGGTAACTTGCGGATTTACCCAGAGCCGAACTGCTCTGATACCACCTGTGACACCCCCAAATTCCCCTTAAAATAACACGAGAATCGAGGCATCGGGATGATGACAACACGGGTCATACATCCCAACAACAAGTGTCAAACGTGTGTGCACACGTGACATACATAAAAATATAGGTCGCAGCGGATAATAAATTAATATCTAAGTACCAGAATTTTTTAGAAATATTTTACAAACTGATTTAATAAAAACTCTCCAATAGGAGATTTAATACAGTCATCCAACAATACAATTTAAACAAATACATAATTATAAAAAGGGAAAAATAAATTTCCCAAGATATCAATTTATAATAATACCTCAATAGCGGAGCCGTCTCCTCAGGCTCGACCTTTCCAAAGTCTGCATCCAAACAAAACTACGACGCCAAGATGGCATCGCAGGTAAGTACAACCCAACCAAACCAAAAGACAAAAATACATTAATGCCACAACAACAATCAAGAACGAATACCATATGAATGAAGCTAAAAATCATCTTCCTCAAAATCGATGAAATAATCACACTCGTCAAAATCCCAATTTAATCCACAATAAAATCACCCATAATTTTCTATAAAATAATATCCTCAAAATCGATCATACCGGGCGTTACGTATCGCCGTCCCCGATATGATTACACACACACCCGAAACCATAATGGGCGTTACGTATCGCCGTCCCCATTACGATCCACACACACTCATTTCATACCGGGCGTTACGTATCGCCATCCCCGATATGAAATGCACACCCAATGACCATAATGGGCGTTACGTATCGCCGTCCCCATTATGTCATCCACACAGTCACACGCTGATCACAACAGGCGTTACGTATCGCCGTCCCCGTTATGACTCAGCCCAAAATCAATAAAATCCGCTAAACACAATTTAAATCCCATTTTCCATCTCCAACACATGAATATCCAAAATCATGCCAAAATCCACTTTCCAAATATTTTCATGAGCATGCGCGTAAATACACAATGCAGACAACCATGCACCAGATAGCCAATAATTAAATAATCCAATCAACCAACAAATACCAATATCAACCATCACATATCAGCAATAATCAAATACAACAACTGTTGATGCCAAAAATATATTTAAATCTTAAAACTTGTTTGGAAAGTACTTACAGCGGTAAAAACGCACTTCCTTGAACAACGCCAATCTGCAGCGTTTGTAGCGGTCACATGTACGTCAGACTAAAACACTCGGTTTGACACCAAAATTTAGGGAGATACTCATTGAAGGGTGGGGAATCTCATGGAGGTGGCGGCACAACCACCGGAAGGTGGCGGATTGGGGCCAAAAGGGGTGAAGACTTATTTTCGGGTTTGGGGTCATACCGGGAAGGTGAGGCCGCGGTTGGGGAAACTGAGCTAGGGGGTTGACCGGCTGGGTGAGGGGAGTCGAATGGTGGCGGAGGTGAGACTTACGGTGGCCGGACAGCGGCGCGGCGAAGAACGACCCGTTTAAGGCCCATTTCGGGTGGAGGGGCTAACCGGCGGCGATGGGTGGCTTTGGGCGGTGGGTTATGCTCGCCGGAGGTTGGGGAGTCTAGTGGTTGTGGTCGGAGGCCAAGGGGTCGCCGGCGGTGGCCAGAAAATACGAGGGAAGCAAAAATACCCATTTCGGGTAGGGGCCGTGTAGGGGCGGTGGGGTGGCCGGAGGGGACACCACTGGTGCCCTTGAGCTCGCCGGTGTGTGGGGGTGAGGTTGGGCTGGGTGGTGTCGCCGGTGGGTGGCCGGCGGCAGTCCTGGGTGGGAGAGAAGGAACGGCGAGAGGGAGAGGAGGCAGGGTCGACGCGGGTTGGGGGGTGTGGGAAGGAAAGAAGAAAAGGAAAGAAAATGAAAAAAAAGAAGAAAAAGAAAAGAAAAGGAAAAGAAAAAAAAGAGAAAAAAAGGAATCCAACTGAAAAAACACAATAAATTAAATAAAAGTCAGTCAAAATACTACAATCTAATGTCAATAAAATAAAATATTTAAAACCCAATAATATAAATAAATTAAACCCAAGCACAATATTAATTAAAATAAGACAATAGTTAATATAACGAAAGCAGATCAAATAAATTCACATAATAAAATAGAGGAATTTAATTCCACTCATTAAAATAAATAAGAAAAGCAACGTAACTCGATATCAACTAATTAATAGCTCAAATAAATATCTTAAATAAATAAAATATGACCAATAATATTATTTAAATAAATTAAAATAATTAACACCGAGCATAAAATAACGTGTAAAAATACACGTAAATTTGGGATCTCACAATCAGGGAATGCACCGGCCCATACGTCATCCAGCATGTGGCCCATGTCATCAATGTACTCGTTTTCAATATCACAGTCAACATCATTATCTTCTTTATCCAACCATTCTATCTCCTCCTCCCTATGAAATATCCATTGGGTGTAACTTGGATTAATCCCTTTGATGAACAAGTCACTTTCCACTTCAAGTATAGGCTTAAAGAGATTATTACAACACGTATGACATGGTTTATTGCTAGTGTGAGGAATTGTTTCACCCCTTCGACATATGCAGGTGATCGAAGTCGATTGACTTCATTTATCCAGCTTTTGTCCAACTATATATTAAGGATGGTAAGACAGTGTTAGTTTATGGATCAAATCCATGGAAAGGAGGCTATTACAGGTTATATGTTTGTTGTCTCATACTGGCAAACAAGATTTATGAGACAATGTTATTTGTTTGCGGGTTAGTCCTTTAATGTTGTCCTATATTATAGATGGTAGCGTTCTCCGTCACTTTTATAGATAGTGTTATTTGATACTGAGTGTCTTATGCTGGCTTTCTTACATATTTTCTTACTTGTTTATCTAAGTCAAATCTGTAAGGGATGCTTGACCACATAAAAGGATGCAAAAAAAAGTATAACATTATCTTCCCACAATTCTTAAAGTTTCGGCCAAATACTTCCTACATCATGTACCAATTAAACTTAAAAAGAAACCGGAATTGGTAATTTATGTGTATATATTACCCGATGTTCTGACTTCTCCAACAAGCCAACAACTCTACACTCTTTTGGGGCATCACCCAATCAATCCCAAAAATATACGAGACCAAGGCCCATATTGCTCTAGCCACACCACCTTGCAAGAACAAATGATGAAATGTTTTCTCACTCTTTCTACACAGACAACACCAATCCACCTACCCACATTTTAATTGAAAATGACTGCTAAACCATCCATCGTTTGTTTAGTGCTATATAACTACCCTTTTATATAAAACCTTACAATTACAAACAATTCAAACTTTTATGAATGAGAAAATTTTATCGAGACAAGTACAAAGCAAAGCCAGGTACAAAGGAAGAATACAAAAACTGACAGCTACAATCAATTCTCATAATAGTTCAACATGCTAATTACATACGACAAACAAAGAATACAATATGTGATAGAAACCAAAAGTAAATATTTCAATTTTCGAGTAACACAAAATTTAAAAGAAAAATAAGAAGAACATCTCAAGCTCACCCGAAACAGAAATTATTCAAGATTTTTTTTTTTTGGTTTTTTTTGGGGGGGGGGGGGGGGGGGGACAATGCATGGGGGTGAAAACAAATAAAAAAAAAGGATATCCAATTGGCAAAAATCAAATAAAAACATTGGCATCCTAACCAGTATACATAACCATACATTCAGCTTTGTAATTGAACTTTTCAAACATTATGGGAGTTAACAATGACTACTTTCTGCCATTTACTCAAATAGTCATATGCAAAACAATGGGTAAACATTGTGGGAGTTAGAAAAATATTAGTTTCAATGGAATGAGATCACAAACAATATACAATGAGATCAGAAACAACGTTTATCCAAAGTAATAGCAAACAATGCAAATTTATAAACAAAACATGCAATTGGATCTCCAATGGGCCATCCAACGCATGGTTTTGTTGAGTCTGGTTTCTTCTGACGGTTGGTAAAAAACTTAATAAATGATCCCAAATTCTTCAGTTAATAGTAAGAGAAAATTATGGTAAGTATTTTTTCTTGTTCATAAAACAAGCTGTGGTTAGTACTTTTTGTTGTTCAGAAAGCAAACTGTGGTAACTTATTGACAGGAAATAAACTATTGTTTAGAGAAGCATTAACTAGCATATCCTTTAAAAACTACGCCAGAAAATTGTACAAAATCTGAATATTGGAATTTTACCGTATCCATCTAATACCACATTGTTGTTGTATGATTGGAAATGAACTTAAAAAATCCAGTCTTGAAAGCAATAAATCTGCTTTTGTTAACAAAGTGAGTACATGCTGATGCAACAACAAGAAATGAAGTTTGTAGCTAAAACTTCATAACCAATTAATATCATGAAGAGCATTGCTCGTTTCATTGGTAAGAAGTCAATAAATATAAACAGGATGTTGATCCTTAATTGGATTGGGAGTGGTGAAATGATCTCTATTAGCATAAAATAAAAACTTGGCAAATATGATAACAGTGACAAAAACAAACCAACCCCACTATTTAGAAAAAGAAAAACATGTTCCGCTGGAAAAATTATACATACAAGCATTTCAACAGATACTCAAATAGGAGATCCATATCCACATCCAAGCCATTGGTAGAAATATTAATCCTCAACATGATCTACTACTCCCTATCCACATCAATTAACAGGGATGAAAAGCTAAGAACCAACAACAATATCTAAGAATAAACAACATCTGGTGAAAAAGCGGTAGCTAATTACCTTACACACCTAGAGGGGGGGTGAATAGGTGTTTAACAAAAACAATAACAGTTTAAAAAATTAATCAACATAAACAAGCAATCAATGGAAAAATCAACACACAGATTTTGGTTACGAAGTGGAAACTCATTTGAAGAACCTCTTCAAAATCTAAAACCACTCCGGGTGTAAGACACCACCTTTAATCCACTATAGAAATTTTAGTTTGTTACAACCAATTTAGAAACACTCACAAACCCACTGTAGCAACTAAACTTGGCTTGCAACACCACGAGCGACCCACTCGATCTCTACACGCATGTAGTGCCGGAACTCCGACCTTTCTATAGCTTCTCACACGAACAACTTGATTTCTTCATCCAAGCTCCTTGAAGAACTCTTCCAGCTTGATGAACACGTCCACTCCAATGGACTCACTAAAGATTTGAATGTGTGTTGAGAGGGAGTGATATAATCCAAGAGAGAATGATCTTTTCTCTCAAGGGATGAAATGTGGCTCCTTGGTTTTTCCTCTGTGTTTTCCCCCTTTGCAGCAGAAGACTTAAGAGTCTATTTATAGGCCACCTCTTGAAACGGCGCTTAAACCCTAGAGGAATTCGTGAAACCTTAACTTCGCTCGAGCGAGGTGTCGAGCGAGGGTCGAGCGAAGTCTCTGCCTGGACTTCGCTCGAGCGCCATGTCGAGCGAGTGTCGAGCGAAGTCTCTGCCTGGACTTCGCTCGAGCGTCATGTCGAGCGAGGGTCGAGCGAGATCACTGTGTTCGGTATTTCTCGAGCCATTTTGATCCTCTTCAAGTGTACTCTGTCCACCATTAGTTACAACTCAATTATATTAGGTTTTTCACTAGAAAATTGCCAACTACTAAATTTTACATCAACAATCTCCCCCTTTGGCATTTCTGTGACAAAACCTCTAACCTATACATTGGACCTAATCCTATCACACACAAACAACAGGACTTCCACATGTAGGTTTTAGTCTTGGCAAGTGAAGTATCTGCACACTTAACAAACATGTAAACGTACCAAAAGAAAACACTTGCAAGGAATTTAACAGATGAACTCAGAAGTAAAGAAATTTTGCCATAAAAATTTAACACTAAAACTTCAATAGCAATCAGTCCAACACAGAATACATCAAGAGTATAATCACATAGTAAAACTAAGAACAACAAGCTACTAGTTACTCCCCCTACAAAGTAGCTTATCTCCCCCTAAATCTAGCTACTCCTCCCCCGATCACTCCCCCTTTTTGTCACAAATGGCAAGGGGTCTCAATCTTCATCAGTCTCTTCCTCATCAACAAGAAGATGCTGAACTTGATTTCCAAGCTCAATCACTTGAGTGTCAAGTGTGTCAAACCGAGCATTGATATGAGTATCCAATTGAGTAACCCGAGTCTCAAGACTGTTAAGTCGGTTATCAATGCGAGTATCCATGCTGGTCACAGACTGCTGAATGCTAATCAGAAAGTCCAATAGGGTCTGCCGGGATGGTTCTGTAGCTGGTGGCATCAAACCCGAGCTGGAAGGACCCGAGCTGGTCTCAGGAGCGTGAGGAATAGGTCTGGTCTGAGTAGAATGTGCAGGTGCGGTTTCAACATTAGGAAGATGCGCCTGACTTAGCTGCATGGTCTTCCGGCCAATCGGTGTCTTCAGGCTCACTCTAAGCTCCTGGGGCGGGAAGGCCACAGACTGAGACACTGCTATCCTCGTAATGAGACAGGCAAGAGGAAGACCAGTTCGAAAATTGGACGACATATGGGCCTCAATCATGACCCGACAGAGAAGACCGCCCAAATCAATAGGGACATCAGTGAGCAATGCATGTAGGAGAAGGGCACGATCCGGACCAATGTCACTATAATGACCAGTGGGGTAGATGTTTGTCAAAACAATTCGACTCACAATTTGGTACGCATGAGGAAACGACTTGGTCGCTAGAGGAGGAATCCCAGTCCAAGTTATAGGAGACCTGGTGAGAAAACGACCCAAATCAGGTCTGCTAGGAGCTGGGGTACGGAGATAGGGGTAAATAGGATTGTTTACTCGAGGTGCCCCCAGCAAATTTGCCACAAGATCAGGAGTCACCCGGAAAGTGATATTCCGGATACCCACTTGAAACGTTCCCTCTGAGATGTCATGTATATTTGAGTAAAACTCCCTGACCAACTCCACCGAGGGAGCGGGATGACCAGTGGTTAAAGCAAGCCACTGGCGCGACTCAAAAATCTGAGGGACAATGGGATAGGTATCCCGAAACTCACCTAGAAGAACTTCACGTTCCACAAGAATGGAGCGATGGGAAAAGTTCTGCGTGTAGAGTTCCTCAGCTTGAGGACTGTGGAAGTAAGTCCGAGAGGCAGATGGGGCAGTGCGAGGACGAACACGCCGAGATGCCATGGCAGCTGTAGATGGACCAAGTGCAGACAGTGAGACACATATGATATGATGTGGAGATGGATGTCCATCATGCCTAAAATGCCTAAAATACCTTATATGCCTAACATGCCTAAAATGTGACCCATAATGTTCTAAACAAGGTGTGCAGACTATGAATGATACCTACAATTTGTCGAAAGAGCAATGCACCAAAGGAGAGACAAAATGGAAGACAAATTTTCATTGAGGCATTTCATCGAACAGGTAGTGTGCATGCTGTGCAATCATGGGTTTAACACCCAATCAATTATCCCATTCCTCCCAAAATACAACACTATGCTAATAGGTTCATCCATACCAAAGATGAACCACCAAGTTTCTAAAAACAAATCCGAAAAGAAATTGTAATCCAAACACAACCCATGAATGTAATGAAACGGAAAAGAAAAGAAAAGAAAGAAAAAAAAAATGAAGAAGAAATGGATAGAGATAGGCTTACCGGTGATTGAGTGTTTGAGAGGAAATGAGATGCTTAGGCTTGGATGGAGTGGTTGAGAGAAGATGAGTGAAGTTTGAAAAAGGGGAGAAGAGATTCGGCAGTCTGGGCTTATCGCGCGATGCAGAGCGCAATATAGGGGTTTTTCGCTCGAGCGAAATTTTATGGTCGAGCGAGACATCAAGCGAAAATTTCAGCCCTTTTTTTTTTTTTTTTTTTTTTTTTTTTTTTTTTTAGTGACTTCAAGCTTGGGGACAAATTAAAAAAAAAAAAAAAAATTCATAGCAGAGCAAATGTAAAATAATATCATACTCTAAATGCCACGCAAGGATACAGACTGTATGTCACAATTAATATGGCCATGCGTGTTTAGACAGTGCTCTTGCTCAATCAAGAAATTTTAACCGAGAGGTGTGAGTGGGGTTGGGCTAAACAAGAAACCATAAGAGCTTGGGAGACCCGTCGAAGCGCAGAAAGTCAAACCCAATGCTGCTAGGACCTAATTTCTTGTGTCTAATAGAACCAGAGTTAGAATTTCTATGTTGGCCCTTTTTCTTTCTTTCTTCCCCTTTTTTTTTTTTTTTTTTTTTTATTTAATACAATAATAGAGCCTCTTCATTTTCTTTCCTTTTTTTTTTTTTTTTTTGGATACAAAAGTTCTTACACAGGTCATCTAGCCCGAGGTCAATTCTGATCACTCGTAAGGCTCCCCCTTACACTTTTGATTGCCTCCCCAAAGTCTCACATAAGGTCAAATGTCAAGAGATTGAGCTGAGCGTGCAATGTGTGCGGCAAAACGCATATTTAAAGTGACACACATCTTCCACCTTTGCAACATAAGCCTATGATACAATTTTCACAAGACACATGCTTGAAAGTGTGCTGTCTAGTAGTAAGGTCATGCATCACATCGATGAAAGGTCAAATGAATCAGAGGGAAGACAAAGAAGAGAATGAAGACAAGAAAAATAACAATGCATAAGAAAAAAAATGATATGCATGCAATGTATGAAATGCATGTTACATCTCTTGTGTTAAGGCACAAATACCAATAGCCTTTCTAAGACACTCAAAACGAAGACCATCTAAAGGTTTGGTAAAAAGATCGGCTAATTGATGTTCGGTGGGAATGTACTCAAGAGTAATTACATGTGTTTCCACAAGTTCCCGAATGAGATGATGCCTAATGTCAATATGCTTGGTCCTAGAATGTTGGACAGGATTTTTAGAGATGTTGATGGCACTGGTATTATCACAATAGATGCTCATCACACCTTGAGTAATACCATAGTCACGAATCATTTGTTTCATCCACAGCAATTGAGTACAACAACTCCCAGCAGCAATGTATTCAGCCTCAGCTGTAGACAAAGAAATGGAGTTTTGTTTCTTACTCATCCAAGCAACAAGATTTGTTCCCATATAAAAACATCCACCTGAAGTGCTCTTTCTATCATCTGCATTTCCAGCCCAATCAGCATCAGAGTAGCCTGCAAGCTCAGTGTTAGACTCTCTGGAGTACCAAATTCCATAATTCACTGTAGCATTCACATAGCGAAGTATGCGTTTGACAGCCACAAGATGAGATTCTTTGGGGTTTGCTTGGAATCTAGCACAAACGCCAACACTGAAAGCAATGTCAGGTCTACTAGCAGTGAGATACAGTAGACTCCCAATCATGCTTCTGTACAGAGATTGCTCAACCCCCTTTCCTGACACATCAGCACTAAGTTTTACACTTATGCTCATGGGAGTTCTAGCATGGCTACTCCCATCTAATCCAAATTTTTTCAGCAGGTCCTTTGCATATTTAGACTGGGATATGAACAATCCTTCATCTAGCTGTTTTACTTGGAGTCCCAAGAAAAAAGTTAGCTCACCCACCATACTCATCTCAAATTCATTCTTCATTTCTTCTGCAAACTCGAGAGCTAGGTCATCAATGGATGATCCAAACACAATATCATCCACATAGATTTGAGCTACAGTTATCTCCTCACCCACTTTCCGGATAAAAAGTGTCCTATCCACACTTCCTCGCAGAAACTTGTGCTCCAAAAGATACGAAGTTAGCCTCTCATACCAGGCTCTGGGAGCTTGTTTCAAACCATACAGGGCTTTCTTCAACCTGTAGACATGATTAGGATATTTTGGATCCTCAAAACCTTTTGGTTGCTCTACATACACTTCTTCTTGAAGGATCCCATTTAAGAAAGCACTCTTTACATCCATTTGATAGAGTTTGAAACACATATGGCAAGCAACACTTAATAGTATTCGGATTGACTCAAGTCTTGCCACCGGTGCAAATGTCTCATCAAAGTCTATTCCTTCCATTTGGGCATAACCTTGTGCCACCAATCTTGCCTTATTCCGTACAATCATTCCATTTTCATCAGATTTGTTCTTGAAAATCCATTTGGTACCGACAACATTGTGCTTTTCAGGCCTTGGGACTAAGTACCACACATCATTTCTCACAAATTGATTAATTTCTTCATGCATGGCATTCGTCCAATTCTCATCCTTTAAAGCTTCTTCCACCCTTTTTGGTTCAATCTAAGAGATGTAACATGAGTGAGCTAGTTGACTTATCACTTTCTTTCTCAACCTCATCCCTTCATTTACATTCCCGATTATGTTATCTTGAGGATGGTTTAGCTTCACTCTCGAAGATGGCTCCTTGTGAGTATGAACTTTTTCAGTGGATGAGATCTCTTGATCTTCATTAAGTTCACTAGAGTTCTCTTCAATTCCACTTGGTGTATCAATTAGATTTTGATTCAACTCCTCTTTAGGAGTATCATCTATAACCACATTGATGGATTCCATGACCGTTTGAGTGCGTAGATTGTAACATCTGTAAGCACGACTGTTTCTGGAATAACCAAGGAATATTCCCTCATCACTCTTTGGGTCAAACTTACCCAGATTTTCCCTATCTCTCAAAATGTAACACTTACTCCCGAACACCCTGAAGTACTTCACATTTGGCTTCTTTCCTTTCCACAGCTCATATGGTGTCTGAGAAGTGTTGGGTCGAGGGTAGACTCTATTCACAATGTGACATGCTGTGTTCACAGCTTCACCCCAAAAATGAGCAGAAACATTTTTGGTATGCATCATAACTCGAGCCATTTCTTGGATAACTCGATTTTTTCTTTCAACAACTCCATTTTGCTGTGGAGTAATGGGAGCAGAGAATTCTTGACGAATGCCTTCTTCATCACAGAATTTCTCTAAACTTGAGTTATCAAATTCTCGTCCATCATCGCTCCTGATTCTGACAATAGGGTTCCCTTGTTCATTTTGAAGCTTCTTACATAAGTTCCTTATCACATTTGAAGCCTCACCCTTTTCCCTCAAAAATTCTACCCAAGAGTATCTGGTGAAATCATCTACCACCACCAGTATGTATTTCTTTCCCCCCAGACTTTCAGTCCTAGAGGGTCCCATAAGATCAATGTGTAACAACTCTAAGGGTCTTTTGGTCAGGATATCTGTTGTGTTCTTGTGGGCTGCTCGAACTTGTTTTCCCACTTGACATGATCCACAAACAGATGTCTCCACTTTCCCAAGTTCGGGCAGTCCAATCACCATTTCTTTCTTAGCAATCTTTGACAAATTTTTGTGATTCACATGCCCAAGTCTTTGATGCCAGAGAGTAGTGGCCTCACTTTTAGTACTATTGCAGCTGTACTGTGAAGTGAGAGCGATACCATAGCAATTGTCAGAGGTCCTGGTTCCTTGCATCAAGCATTGTCCATTGTTATCAGAAACAACGCACATATCTTTTGAGAACCGAACTTCGGCACCATTATCACACATTTGGCTTATGCTAAGAAGATTTGCTTTTAAACCATCAACATATAGAACTTCTCTCAATGCCGGTAGTCCAGTAATGTTGATTTCACCTTTCCCAATTATGTTCGCTTTTCCACCATCTCCAAATGTCACTGTCCCACATTTGTACTCTTCAATTGTCTTAAAAAGAGTTTTATCACCGGACATGTGTCGAGAACACCCACTATCAAGATACCACAGTGAATTATTCTGGGTCTTCAAGGCAATGTGAGCAATGTGACATGTGTCTCTTTCCTCCTTCTTGACCCACACTCTTTTGATTTTTGGAGAGTTGACTTGCACAATCTTCTGGGTACTTGTCAGGTTGTCTATCTTAGCATTTAGACGAGCATTTTGTCTAGTGAGAACCATGACTTGATCCCACAGATTGAAGTGACCTCTTCTTGAGTCTCTCTTTTCATTTCTCACAGGAAACTTATTAAGCACATAGCAGTTTGGTCGGATGTGTCCATACTTGCCACAATTATGACATGTTCGATTTTCTCTGTAGGTTTGCTGTCCCCTGAAAGGCAAGTCATCCTTAGGAGATTTTTTGGTGAGTCTTTTAAATTTCAAGCAATTTGTTTTCACATGACCCAAATTCCCACAATGATGACACACGGGTCTCGTGTTGTGAGCTATTTGTTTTTCTTGAGATGAAACAAACTTTTGTGTATGTATAACTTTCTTTCCCTTTGCTAGTGAGTGATTTTTCACCATGCTGTTTTGAGGAGTTTTCGAGCTCGTACCCACTTCAAACTTTCCTCCAACATATCCTATTCCACTCTTGTCTCCTGAGGGCTTTCCAAGAGTTAGAATTTTGTCCAGATTTTGTTTTCCAGTGGAAAAAACTTGCAATCTTCCCTTTAGCTGGGTTAATTCATTTTCCTTAGTTTCCATAGCATCTTCCAAAGCCTCACTTTTCTTTCGCAATTGGTCAGTCAAGATATAAGCTTCATTCAGTTTGCCTTGGAGCTCATCATTTTCTTGTTTGCACTGATTTATCTTTTCAGTCTGTGCTTTGTTGACTTTTCTCAATTTCACGCACTCCTTGTAAAGTCTTTCATAGATTTCTTGCAGTTGATCTTCACACTCGGACTCATCTTCCGGTATGTCACAATCATCAGACGCTTGTTCACTGCACTGATCTATGTCTCCAACGGAAGATGTAAAAGCCATGTAGTTGAGATTCCTTTTGGGAGTGGAGTCGCCAGATGAGTCACTCGATTCAGACTCACTTTCACTTAGAGGGGCAATCTTTGCCTTTTCTTTGCTCTTCTTATAATTTGCACACTCCAAACGAATGTGACCAAATCCATGACATTCATGACACTGTACTCGTGTCTTGTCCTTGTTAGGCCTAATGTAATTGTTGGAGTCTCTTTCCTTATTCTCTGAGCTTGACCCCTCAATATATCTCCCAAACTTCTTCTTCTCTGGTCTTTGGCTCCTGTGCCTTTTTGCTACAAACATTTTTCTGAACTTCTTAGCATAAAATGCTATTTCTCTGTCACTCATTGCTAATTCATCGAATGACTCATCTGAGTCCTCTTGAATTGTATTAAGAGCAATGGACTTGCTCTTCCTATCCAATGGCAGAGTATGTTCATAAGTTTGCAGGGAACCCACCAGCTCTTCTATTTTCATGACATCCAAGTCTTTACTTTCCTCAATTGCAGTAACCTTGGGACGAAATCTCTCAGGAAGAGATCTGAGGACTTTTCTTACAATTCTATTTTCTGGGATTTTGTCTCCCAAGTTGAACCGAGAGTTCACAATGTCATTTAATCTTGCATAAAAGACATCAAATGTTTCATCCTCCTTCATTCTAATTTCCTCAAAGCTGGTGGTAAGCATTTGGAGTTTAGAATTTTTTACAGCCCTAGTTCCCTCGTGAGTGATCTCAAGAATGTCCCATGCCTCTTTGCTTGTATTACACATGGAGATTCGTTTGAACTCCTCCTGAGACACGGCCATAAAAATTGCATTTAGGCCTTTACTATTCCAGTTAATTTCACTCAACTCATCCTTTGAGTAGTTGTCCACGTCTGTGGGAACTTCTACTCCATTAACAATGGTGACGGGCTCTTTCCATCCTCTTATCAAGGACACCCACACACGTTCATCTATAGACTTAAGAAACGCTCTCATTCGAACTTTCCAATAAGCATAGTTGCTACCATCAAAATATGGTGGTGATGAGAGGGATTGAGACCTATCCATTTTGACCACCAAAGCAGAATCACACTCAGGAAATTAATCCTAACGAAGTGTACCCTCTCTGATACCAATTGAAAAAGCGGTAGCTAATTACCTTACACACCTAGAGGGGGGGTGAATAGGTGTTTAACAAAAACAATAGCAGTTTAAAAAATTAATCAACATAAACAAGCAATCAATGGAAAAATCAACACACAGATTTTGGTTACGAAGTGGAAACTCATTTGAAGAACCTCTTCAAAATCTAAAACCACTCCGGGTGTAAGACACCACCTTTAATCCACTATAGAAATTTTAGTTTGTTACAACCAATTTAGAAACACTCACAAACCCACTGTAGCAACTAAACTTGGCTTGCAACACCACGAGCGACCCACTCGATCTCTACACGCATGTAGTGCCGGAACTCCGACCTTTCTATAGCTTCTCACACGAACAACTTGATTTCTTCATCCAAGCTCCTTGAAGAACTCTTCCAGCTTGATGAACACGTCCACTCCAATGGACTCACTAAAGATTTGAATGTGTGTTGAGAGGGAGTGATATAATCCAAGAGAGAATGATCTTTTCTCTCAAGGGATGAAATGTGGCTCCTTGGTTTTTCCTCTGTGTTTTCCCCCTTTGCAGCAGAAGACTTAAGAGTCTATTTATAGGCCACCTCTTGAAACGGCGCTTAAACCCTAGAGGAATTCGTGAAACCTTAACTTCGCTCGAGCGAGGTGTCGAGCGAGGGTCGAGCGAAGTCTCTGCCTGGACTTCGCTCGAGCGCCATGTCGAGCGAGTGTCGAGCGAAGTCTCTGCCTGGACTTCGCTCGAGCGCCATGTCGAGCGAGTGTCGAGCGAAGTCTCTGCCTGGACTTCGCTCGAGCGTCATGTCGAGCGAGGGTCGAGCGAGATCACTGTGTTCGGTATTTCTCGAGTCATTTTGATCATCTTCAAGTGTACTCTGTCCACCATTAGTTACAACTCAATTATATTAGGTTTTTCACTAGAAAATTGCCAACTACTAAATTTTACATCAACATCTGGGATGTTAATATACTGGGAAATTCCTTTTAACATATTGCATTTCTCAATCACATTATTGTGGAACATATATTGAAGCCTGTGTGTTTTTTAATAATTATTCAATTCAATTGAAAAATTTAATATCACCGATTCTTCACACAAGAACACCGATAAACATAAACAATACCAACCAGGAAAAAAAACATAGCAAGACACCGATTTTTCACATGACCATCGCAAATGGGACCTCATGGAAGGAACCCCAAAATCGCACGAGAATGCAATGGAGAACGAGTAGCCGACGCAACAACTCATCAATTGCAACGAAATTATTTGCATTAATTTTAAAATCGATGCAAAAGGCTGATTTCTTGACGTTGGTGGAGTATTAAAAATAATTATATAACTAGTACAATTTAAAATCTACTAGTTATTCCGATCCGTTTATATATATCATTCGTAACTTCGCATGTCTAGTAATTACACTTGAAAAAAGAGCCACGTGAAAGGTTGTGCAAATATACCAGCTTTCTCAACCCATCTAGAGGCATCGACTAAAGATGATCGATTGCTATACAATAATTTTACTTTATTGCTAGTTAATTACAATCTAACTACCTGCTGACCGTGGAGAGAGCATGAAATTAATAACTTTTTAAAAAAATAATTTAGCTACAAAATAAATAAATTTATAAATTGATCATTACAAGAAAACTAATTCTATGTGATAGTTATTTTCTATCAAAATAATTATTTTTTATTAAAATGAATTTATTTTTATAATAAATAGTCAATTTTGCTGCAAATAAGTCATCATTGATACTCTTTCTTTTTTGCAGTAGATATAATGTCATATATATGATAGATCAAATTCATTTAAAGTTAAGTTTATTATAAAATAGACTTTATAACAAATATATAAAACTACATCAATTTATAAATTTATTTTAATTAAATCTTTTAATTCTTTGCTGACTTTTAACCTTAGCTAGATAACAATATATTGAGATATATTCCAGTACTGATCTAGCGTTATTTCAAGCATGCATCTCTCTTCTGTTAATCAAATCCTTTAATATGCATGCATGGAAAAGTTCAATATATTTTTACCCCTTAATTAATAGATATAAAAAAAACCAAAGAATAAAACAAAAAAGAATTCCATTCATCTTTCAAGAATGTTATCATTTTTTTGTCGAGTACAGCTACTTCATTTCCATATATATCATAAGTATGGCACATGATATATATATATATATATATATATATATCTGTCCATGCCAAAAATGTCGTCCGTCCTCTACATCGTTACACATTTGAACCTTTTATTTTCTTTCAATTACCATAGTGCCAAACAGCCACACGCTTACCATGGCCATATAGCCCTTTAAAACGTACACCAAAGAATGCTGATGAGGCTCGCATTTATATATCCACGTACATTAATTCCTTTGTTCCTCCACCGCCATTAGCCACCATATTCATATATATCAAACGCCAACTTCAGGAGTGCGGCCTCTAGCACCGGATCAAACTCTGATCATCATCTATATATTAAACCGTACGTAGATATATACAACATGGGGTCTTCGCAGAAAGACAGGCATCAACCTTTGCTTGAAACCAACCGGCCGCCATCTTTGTCATCCCAATCGCATGATGAATCAAGCGGCGAGCTTGAAAGGATATTGTCGGATTCAAGCGTGCCCTTGTTTCAGCGTCTCCAGCCAGCAATATGGATTGAGCTGAAGCTCCTCTTCTACCTTGCCGCTCCTGCTGTTATCGTTTACATGATCAACTATCTAATGTCCATGTCCACCCAAATCTTTGCCGGCCACCTTGGCAACCTTGAGCTTGCCGCCGCCTCTCTTGGCAACACTGGCATCCAAGTCTTTGCATACGGCCTCATGGTAATCATCATCATGAATTCAACCCCATCTAATATATTTATAATTTCTATCAATTACATATCCTTCTATAATTATAATTTTGTTCAACAAAGTACAGTTAGGAATGGGGAGTGCTGTGGAGACTCTCTGCGGCCAAGCATATGGAGCCGGAAAGTACGAGATGCTAGGCATATATATGCAAAAATCAATCATCCTCCTCACTTTAACGGGTGTCATTCTAAGTATCATTTACATATTCTCAAAGCCCATCTTAATATTTCTGGGAGAATCACCCAGAATTGCATCTGCAGCAGCGGTTTTTGTGTACGGCCTTATACCTCAAATATTCGCATACGCGGCAAACTTCCCCATCCAGAAATTTCTACAAGCTCAAAGCATAGTGATCCCAAGCGCATATATATCAACTGCGACGCTTGTCTTACACCTACTGCTGAGCTGGGTGGCCGTGTACAAGATGGGGCTTGGCCTTTTGGGTGCATCAATGGTGCTGAGCTTGTCGTGGTGGATAGTAGTGGTGGGACAGTTTGTGTATATAGTGAAGAGTGAGACGTGCAAGTATACGTGGAGAGGGTTGAATGTGCAGGAGGCGTTTAGAGGGTTGAGGGGATTCTTGAGGTTATCGGTGGCATCGGCTGTGATGCTGTGCCTGGAGACGTGGTATTTTCAGATTCTTGTCCTGCTTGCTGGTTTGCTAGACAACCCCGAGTTGGCTTTGGACTCTCTGTCTATTTGGTGAGCTTATTATTCCATTTTTTTTTTTAATTTTCAAGTAATTTCTTTCATTGTTTTGCTTGCTTTCTCCCTCCCCTCCAAAAATAAAACTTGAATTATAAGAAATTAAGGTTTTTAAAATAAAATTACAAATATATCAATGTTAATTATAAAAAAAATTTACTAGTAAGAAATTACTAGACTTCCAAATCTTTCGTTTAGCATTTATATACTTAGAACATTCTCATTAAAATAGCTAAATATCAAATTTAAAATATATTTAGTCAATAGGTATTAAAATAAGGTCACATTAAATTAGTTAAAATCTAAAAGTTTTAACCTTTTGTTATAGTATTTCCAAAATTTTCTCCATCTTTAACTATTACTGTTCACATGCCTAATTCATATTTTATTAATTTCTTCTCTCTATTTCTTTCCTCCATCTTTATTCAATTATTTGTTTGAAATGAGTATTTTGCCTGCTGTGCAAGTAACTGATTATAAAGTGGATATGATTACTGATTAAATTTTTAATTTTTAATTAATAATTTAATTTAAATAGAATATAATTAATAATTAATTTTTTAACCCATAATTTAATTAGAAGATGATTATTAATTAATATATAATAAATAGAGTAGTAAAATATAATAAAATAAATTAATAATTATAAAAAACTAAATATTTTGGATTATTAGTTACTCAATACTATATAATAAATAAATAAATAATTCAATATAGAAATTTTATGTAAATAGTCAAATTTAAATTATTATAATATTATTTTATTGTTATATAATAAAAAAAAATAACTAACCTAATACGAAGACTTATGTAAATAAAAAAAAAAAATTGACCTTGTTTGCTTATAAGAATGAGACCAAAAATTCAAACATATCTCAAACTCATTATTATACTTTTTTAAATTTGTATATAAAATATAATAAAAAATTTAACTTTTTCAAATTCTTATACAAAATTGGTATTAAAAAAAATATTTTATAATAATATTTTATTCTTTTTTTCACTTTTATCTCATCTTATCTCATTTTTTAAAACAAATTTATCATATATTGATTAAAAATGAGTAATACTATATATAGTCGTAAAGTTGCTAGCGGCGTATAATCGTTTTGAAAAAAATTAAATTCTACTATTAAAAATGTTAAAAATTTTTTATGTAGATTTCTTATATATATTTATTTTTTTTCAAAGCGATTTAATTCTATTTATAAATTTACAACCATATCTATCATTTTTCATTAAAATTATCTTTTAATAAAAGATTATTTAATAAAAGTGCTTGAGGAAGTATTAATTAGAAATTAGAAAGTTTAATCTCCTCGATTAAATCATGAGTCAATGAGAGTGCAATGATAAATATTATTTATGTTCATAATTATTGTAGTAGGATTTACCTTTTTTCTGTTTCTTTCGGGTATTTTTCTAGTTTTTATTTGTCAGGGATAACGTGAGGCGCAAAGTTTAGGGCCTGTTTAGGGCACATTAATATGCTTACGTGCTGTGCCAGCTTCTTGAGTTTTACCTTTTGCAGCTTTGCCAGCTGGAGTATTGATTGATTCTATAAAAAATTAATATAAATAAAAATTTGATATATTTTTAAAAAATATTTTTATATTAAATTTATCAAATAAAATTATAAAAAATTTCGAATAAAAATGGATAGAACCAAGGTCATATTCTAACATATCAAAATAATAAAAAAAACAAAAATGGAGAGGCATAATAATGTAGAAGATAAGTTCTGTCTTTATTTTTTTTAACGAATAGTCAGTTTTATTATTAAATTTTTTTTCTTCATTATCTTTTCATATTATGTATTATATTTAGGCTCAATTTAAAGTAAAAATAAGACGAGATAAAATAAGATAAAAGAGGAAAATTAAATAAAAATTGTTATAAAATTATTTTTTAATATTATAATATATGAATATTGAGTAGAAAATTTTAATTGATTTTATACAATAAAAAAAAAAGAAATAAAAATATATGGTATATGCATGATATATAGAGTTGATGAATAAAAAAATTAATTTTTTTTTATATTTTTTATTATATAAGTTTTTATAAAACAATTGTACGAAGTATTTATAAAACTCATTAGCCTTCTCAAATTATTTAGAGTAATAATATTCATTATCTTATTTTTTATTATTTTATTATTATTTTATGATATAGTATTAAATAATTAAAAATTATTTATTATTTAATATCACGTTATAAGATGATAAAAAAATAATTAAAAAAATAATGAATAAATTCATTCAATTATTTGTGCGCTTGTATATATTTTTGCATCTATTACTTTTGTCTCGAAACTAATTATGACGGAACGCCTAATTGAAAAATAAAATTTGCTGGAAACAGAACCCCTTAAATGCCCATTCGGCATGGTCCCTTTTTGTTGTTGTCAAAGTTCAGCTAATGGCTCTCTGATTTTTGTTTTTTTAATTGAATGCTAACTGCAGCACCACAATCTCGGGATGGGTATTCATGATCTCCGTTGGGTTCAACGCAGCCGCAAGGTCAGTCTATTATTTCTTCCCTCTGGACTGCATGTTGCATGCATATCCATAAATACGTAGGATTTATGTCTCATAATATAAATAGCAAAAGAATCATATTTATCCCCCGTTTTTTTTTTTTTAATTTTTCGAAAGGAAGATGACTTCCATGCTTTCATTAGAAAGAAGATAAGCAAAGGGAGATCACACAGCTGATTAAGCAATCACTACCATTTCACCTTCAGCTAGCAACCTGTTGCTGCCTTTGCTAGACAATGAACTGCCCCACACTACAACATAATCGACAATTCCCGACGCATATTTTCGCTGCTAATACATATTTAAATTGCCGTTAATGCTAATTAGCAGCGATTACCATACGCCGCACATTCTCCGTTATCGAAAAGCCCAAATTATATATTTGTAGCGAACTCACTAAGTCGCTGCAAATAAACACTTATTTGCAGCAAAAAGTTTCGCCGCAATAAGAGACTCTTCGCGCTGCCATTGTATCTCACATGCAGATATGGAAACGCCGGGAATTACAATTTTCAGCGAATTTATACGCTGCTTATACTCTTGATTCGCCAGAAATATTGCATCCAATATTTTGAGTTTGAAAATAGCGGCGATTTATGTCGCCGGAAAAAATTCTAGTGTAAATGGACTGTTAGCTTTAGCAGCGATTAATTTTCACTGGGAATTCTACACTAATATTTGCAACGAGTTTAGTCACCGCTAAAAATTGAGTTAGTTGGCACCGTTTACTTTTCGCAGCGACTAATTTTCGCTGGAAATAGCTGGATTTCGCCGCAAATTATCGGCTTTACTGGGTGATTAAGCCTGTTTCATTCACGGAACACCTATAGGCAAATTAACCTGTTTCATGCACTGGAAAGCCACAAATTCAGTCCATCAATTTATAAATTCCTCCGTGGGTCATTACGCGCGCCTAAAATACATCCATTTTGCATAATCCCAATACAAATAACTACCCATCCAATAAGCCTTCATCCAATCTCATATATATATATTGAATGATCAATATCCAATATCAATGATCACCTGGTACTACATAGTTATATATCGAACTAGTCATTCAGTTTCATACATATATATATATATAAAACCATAATTAGTCATCTAATATGGTTTACTGGCCTTGGTGCATAAATTAAGGCAATTAATTAAATTTACATCAAGTCACATTAGTAGACCATCATATAATCAGAATTTCATTTATCTTCTCAGCCCGCCATTATAGCAATGCCTCTAGATTCTGCACATAGGTCATGTGATGTGTACTGCAACGCATCTTGACAGTCCAACATTGATCAACTCTGCATCAATATTCAAAAAATACATAAGCCAAAATCGAACCAAGCATATTATAAAGTACTGAACATTTAAAAAAGCAATATAGCATATACACTCATATAAAGGAACATAATCAAATTTAACCTCCCCCTAGTAAGAAGGTAACAAACGAAAGAGAAAGTTACCATGCAGTCATCATTTTCCTTGGCAATTCTGATGGCTGGACAAGAAGCAACTTCACAATGAATGTGCGGCTGGTACTATATATAACTAGTACAAATTCATTGAGAGCCTATTTTTAAAAAGTAAAAAGTATCAATGAACTGAAATTATCAGAGTCTATTGCAAGAATGATCAACACTTACGCCTAGGGCACCTATGCCTTGATAAGCAAAAGGTCTAGATGTAATTTAGACCACTTGCAGTGAGTCATCCATGATCCTTTGATCCAGCCCAGGTAAATCAATCAACTCCATGAAGATGCTGAAAAAAAATACGTCATATAAAATTTAAAATCATCCAGCTCCAATAAATCAAAGGATACATACATGACAACAGGAGATCAAATGATACATGCACCAACATCTTGGAGATGTCAGTATAATATGGAGTGAACTTTATAAAAAAAATTTACTGCATGTATCATAAGAACATTAAACAAATGCACCCAATATCAAGATGTGCCTTCTACACATATAACAAAATGCATGACTCATCCCAAACAGATATTTGGCACTAATGTAATGTGAAATGGCTTGTCAATAACCCATCTACTTCAATTTTCTGCATCTATAGTGGATAAAGAGAACAAAAGGACTTTCTTTAATTTTATGCATCTAAAGTGGAAAAAAAGAACAAAAAGACTGATCTCAAAAGGCTATTAATTCCATGTTAGCATCTTTTTCGTGGCTTGCCTTTGGTCATCAAAGGCTATTAATTCCATTCTTGAGGAATGTTATTAATTCCATGTCATCAATGAACCCTTCCTCCACTCCAATAGAAGGATCATCAAATATATCGTCGTCAATGATGGGGAGAATTTCCTCCTTTCCATGAAAGATCCACCGAGTGTAGTTTGGATTTATTCCTTTTATGAACAAGTGAGATTCCACTTCAAATATAGACAAGTGAAGATTATTTAAACATCTAAGACAGGGACACCGAATGCGATTACTTCCCATGGAATGGTTTCGTGCCATTGTGAGAAAATTCCTAACATCTTCAGCATATGCAAGTGACCCAAGTCTATCTACCAAATTCATTCAGCTTTTGTCCATCTAAAAAGAAGATATGTGAGGCATAAAGATCATAAAGATAAGTCAATTGTAGAGCTTCAATTTAGGTAGATGGAGTACAAGTCATACATGGAGCTACTAGGAATTTGCAAATGTGGTGGAGAATTGATGAATAAATGGAAAGTTAAGGCACAAGATTGTGGGACTAATAGGAAGAAGGGGGAAATATAGATCACATGCACTTAAAAGCTGGATTTTATGCATTAATTAATGCATAGTTTTCACTTAACAAGCTAGTGTATATATACACATATTGCATATGGAACCGTTTAGGTTTTGGAAATGTTCTATTTATCTGTAATATATTTCTTTTTCTGAGCTTTTTGGGTTCTAGATTAACTTTCTACGCTGCATTCTAAGAAGTTACCCTCTTTTACAATTTAAACTATTTCACATTGTTTGAGTGTTAGTTTGAGCATGGTATATAAGCTTTTGCACATCATCCACTTAACAATTTTTGAAGTTAATTTAGAATCTCAGCCAAGAAAAGTTACTTCTCTTTTTTAGATGCATATTTTTTTTTATCTTTTTACACAAAATCATATTACTTTAAAATCCTGCTGTCATCAGAAACTCAGGCAAGAAAACAAAATTTTAATTAACATAGAAACCACCCCAGATCTTATAAATATTAATCAAGAAACCATTAGACTGTTTTGGTTCAAGCTACTAGCTATGTTTTGGTCATGGTCTTTCACTATTTAAAAAGGGAATTGGGTGTGGGGAAATCTTTCTTTTATCACCTAGCTAGCCACCCAAAATACTTAAATGTACAACTCAAATTTGATAAAATGAATGTGTCCAAAATCATAGCTGGAGCTTTCAATAATTTTCTAACATCCAATTAATCGTGATGCTTTTAAGCAAAGATGATGATGATGATGATGAATAGGTCCATTAATTACAAATATAATTAGAGTGAGATTTAATAATATATAAGTCTTTGAAGCCACTTTAATTTGGATGATCCATTTCTATCCACAGGCATGAATACCTCATTTCCTTAATTTGGATTCAAAATCTTTGTGAGCAATTTATACCAAATTGAAAAAAACCATCAATTTAATTTTATGGACGGAATAAACACGGTGGAAATTGAATTACAGATATCATTCAAAACAATATATATGTGTGTGTGTGTGTATGTGGGATACTTTCCATCATACTAATTATTAGTTTGATTATGTCTAAACATGATATAACAGCCTATTTTCTCCTTATGATAATTTGTAAAAGTAATGAGTACTACTTCAGCCATCCAGTTGATAAATACATTTTTCTTTAACACAAGATTCATTTTTCAAGTAATAGTAGTAATGAATATATATATATATATATATATATATAGATAGATATGGATATATATAGAACTATCATCAAGCAAATTAGAAGTAGTAAAGTATGTCAGATAATGGGGAAGCATAGTAATTATTATTTTTAGCTTTTTTGATGAGAATTAGATAGTTCCATGTAGATATGGTTTCTACATATGTAATTTGTTTTTTTCTCTTTAATTATTTCCCAATTTGCCCAAGAATAAAGAGATTTCATTCCTTATTTTGACTTTTGTGTTTATGAGTAAAAAATAAAGAATATGAGGGGTTTTGATCCCTCTGTACTACAGGACCCATTTCATATGTCTATATCTTTCTCACTCTAGACTTTAAGGTTTATTTTAATACAATTTTTATTATCTAAGAAATGTTATTTAGAGTTAGTGTATATACGATATAAATTTGCAGGAAAAATTGAGTAAATACATTACTTATAATTTTTTTTTTATATATTACATGATACCATATCATGTATTTTTTTATATATATTATATAGCATATAGTATCATGTATTTTCTATCATGCTCTAGAGTTCAGGTAGGAAGCGTAAAGAAAGATATCCAAAATGGTGTGCAAGTAGCAACAAATGGCAATAACTTTTCACGGTTCCTTCGTTATCACTTTGTTGTTGCCTTTATTCGTACTTGTAATAACTTATAAGTATTAGGGCCCTAATTTTGTCGTGATTTACAAAATAGAAATTGTTACCTTGTAAATAACAGCTCATTTGCATGCAAAAGACCAAATAAGCAATACACATGAAAAAAGGAGAAAGAGAGATAAAAAAAAAAGTTGCTAAAAAGCTGGAGGATGAAGCACAACTTATTCACGCGCCAATTATGATCGGGATGGTTATTAGAATTCTCTGAAGGAAAATACGGTCTTCCTTTATGCTTCAATATTGAACAAATGCCACTCTTCCTTTTTCTTATTCTAATCTCTCCCTCAAACATCCCAAAAAATTAATGGAGAGCATGCACAACCTTACAAGTGACTTAATTTTGGACGGCGAATTGAGGTTGATCCATGCACCTTAGAGGTACAACAAAATGCATCAATATTATCTTATAAGGGTGGTGGGGTTGCTTTAAGAAACTATAAATAGTGTGAATCAAGCAAGTGGGGTATTTGGGGCGGTTTATGTGTGTGGGAAAGTTGGAGGTTGTGCTGCTGCGTCCCGCATACATTAATGCCTTCGAACAATATTTTCAACCCTTCTCATAATATCCATATATCTATGCCTTTTTAAGTTCAAAACCTTCTAGATCATTAAAAAAAAAAAATTAGAGATTGATCGGCCAAGAAGATTCAACTTATAGAAGTTTCTTGATGACTTGAACAAACTTTTGTAGAGACATAGAAGATAGAGATTCATATGATCGATCAAGATGAGGCTTAACCAAGATTGATAATGACATGTCCCCTCATACAACCCAATTTGTCCACCCTTTCTTTCTTTTCTTTCTTTTCTCTAATATTAAGTTTTCTTGGATCTCACCTCTTGGACAACAAGACACACACACACACACATATACATATATATATATATACACATAAAATTAGATGTTTTCATGATTACTAGTTGTGGGACATATTTCCTTTTGTCTCTTTTTGTTCCTACTCTTTTACATTCTTTAATGTACTTGGGACAATAATTTTCTTTAAGAGTTGTCACAAGTCCAACCAACATGTCTGAAAAACCTAAACCATGTGGAATAAAAACTCAAAATATAATCTCCCCTTTGTTTTTGTTTCATCATTTTTGTTTTTGTTTTAATTACTCATATAGAAAGTTTACTTGTTATTCCTCTTCTATCCTTGTATTCAAAGCTATATGGCCAGGCAACATAAACTTTTGTATTTTAGAAATATGAATAGGTAGCTAGGTAAAAAAAAGCAAGTCCTAATTTGTTGATCATCAATTGTATATAACTATATATATATATATATTGTATTTGCAGTACTAGGATATGCAAGTCCCACACATTCCCCCCCCTCCCGAAGTTTATTTTCATTCCAGGGAATAAAGCACGCGAGAACAACACAAATCATGTGAAATAGAAACTTAAATTGATGTATAGTACTAGATGTTGAAGGATTACGTACCACTGATCAGTGTATCGAGAACAACGCATGCAATCCCTAGCTACGAGAAATCCCCTTCAGCCTGCAGCAAAATAGAGATGATTTGTAAGACTCAAACGGTAAACCAGATGAAATTATTTGCCCCAAAAATAGAGAAACCCAGAGAAATTAATTTTGCCATATTCGAGAAATGCCAAAACTCACGAAACTGGAAATTGCCGCAGGTGAAGGCACGAGCTTGTGTACGACGTGGTTGCTCTCGTCGGAGTGGGTGGCCAAAGCTCGTGGGAGTGGCGAACGATGGCCAGAGAAGGGGCTTTCGGCATGGCGAACACCGTGCTGAGGGCCACGATGGGTTTTTCGCGTGGTGAGGGTAGCGGAGGAGCAAGGGTTTTCAGCTTAAATCAAATCAATGGCCAGAGCTCGGACTGGGCGAACAATGCCGGTGCTGATCGAGGGTTTTCGAGTAGGAAAAGGTGAAGATGTTGGCAATATTTGGGGGGAAAGTGTTTGGGGGGGAAAATAATAATGGGGCGAGGACATCCGCGGGTTTATTAAAAACCATTTGCGGCGAAAATACTCACCTCAATAGCGCATAGCATAGTCCAGACATATTGCGGTGAAATAAATCGCTGCTATAATCAAAAAATCGCTGCAAAAACATCTGGCGTTGCAATTCATTACCTATTGTGCGGCAAAAATTATTTTGCTGCAAAAACTTTTTTACACGGTGAATTTATTAGCGGGGAAATTAAATTCGCCGGAAAAGGTCCCATTTGTTGTAGTGCCATTCCCATTCCTTCTTACAAAAGTGGACCTCCAACTCTTAGAGGAAATGATAAATTTAGTATCTTAGAGTTCCTGAGACAGTTTATGTAAAATTGGGGTTCAATTTATTTTGGATAAATCTGGTCATGCAATGTGTCATTTTTACAACATATTCCCTACTTATAAATGGGTGTCCTTAGAGCACAATAACTCCTATAAGAGGAATAAGACAAGGAGATCCTCTTTCTCTCTATTTTTTCATTTTTGTGGTTAAGGTGTTCAGTTATTTGATTAATTAAGCCGAGAGCAACCAAATGATTCATGAAAACTATATCAGTAGGGACAACATTAGTTTAAGCTATTTGTTCTTTGCAGATGATAGTCTGCTTTTCTGTAAAGCTAATCCTAGAAAGTGGGCCAATGTCAACCAAATTCTAAATTTGTATGAGAAGACTTCTGGACAACAACTTAGTAAAGCCAAAACTTTCATTTTTTTCAATGCAAATATTAGGAAGGATACCAGAATTATATCTTAAGTATAGTAAGAACTAAAGCTAGCTCTTCCTATGATAAATACCTTGGGCTTCTAGCTTTGGTTGGAAGATCAAAACAATAGGCCTTTTAAGAAAATTCTAGATAGGATCCGAGCCAAAATAAGTAACTAGAAGACCAAACTCTTGACTCAGGCAAGAACGAACATTCTTCTTAAGGCAGTGGTGTAAGCCATATCTACATATACTATGGAGGGTTTTTAAACTCCCTAAGTGTTTGGTGAGAGACATGGACAAAATTATGAGAAACTTTTGGTGGAGTTACATGAGTAAAGACAGGAAAATACATTGGGTGGCTTGGAAAAAGATGGGATTACCCAAACAGAAGGGAGGGATCAGGTTTAGGAATTTTGAGAGTTTTAACCTTTCCCTATTGGCTAAATAGGGATAGAGATTAGTTCAAAATCCAAATTCTATGGTTTCTTAAGTTTTAAAAGGCAAATACTTCCCCCAAACTGACTTTTTAAATGCCAAAATTAGAGGTAGGCCATCCATGATCTAAGAAGCCTTTGTGCTGCCAAAGTTTTAATTGATAAAGGCTTTAGGTAGGTGATGGGAAGGATATTAAAGTCTAGAAAAGTAGATGGTTACCCAAACCTACAAGCTACAAAATCAATTCTAGCATTTCATTGTGGGGAGAAGAGTCTCGGGTCCATGAATTTATTGACTGGGAAACAAGGCAATGGAGAAGAGATATTCCGGAACAAGCTTTTCAAGTGAAAGACATATTAGTTATTAATAAAATTCCCCTGAGTTTCCACGATGTTAAAGACAAAATGATGTGGCTAGGTAATAAAAATGGTCACTTTATTGTTAAAAGTACTTACCACAAGCACAAGGAGATCACTGAGAATGAAAAAGGCCAAACTTCCATCTCCAACACACTCAAATCAAAATGGGATTAGATGTGGAAGATGAATGTACCAAATGCTACTAAAATTTTTATCTAGAAAGCTTGCTATGAAGCTTTTCCTACCAACACCAATTTAGTAAAAAGAAGAATCCTTGACTCTCCCATATTTATCCCATTTTATTTCGATATCTAAAAACCACAAATGTAAATACTTTTAATTATTAATTTTTTCATTTAATCATTTACAACTTTTACCAGAAATAATTTATTTATTTTAAATCTCAAAATAAAAACATTATTGAAAAAATATGATCTATATAATATTTTAATTTTATAAAATTTCAATTCAACTTTATATCTTTCATTTCTCAAAACCTCATAAAATATCTCAACTCAAACAATTTCATTAATATTTATAAACTATTTTATCACTATTCATAAATCATCTTATCTCATCTCATCCCAAGATCGGTTCACTTCCTAAAAAGTTATTGCATGCCTCTTTAGTTTCTTATACCAACCTCTAGCTACTTCGATTAGATTGTTCTTTTTTTTTTCTTTTGAATGGGATTAGTTCGTTCTTACTTATACCTATTTCCCATCTAGATATATCCTTTGACATATAGATCAGAATAACGCTACTAATGGTCCCAATTAATGTGTCTAACTTGCTGGAGGAGGAATGCTCCTAAAGTCTTCTCTCTTAATCGTCTGAGGCGATTGGAAGTGAAGTTGGTTAGTCTGTTTTTTCCCACGCTTGTGGGAGGAAAAAGGTAGAGCTCCTATTTGCTACGGTGGGAAGAGGGGGAATGATGGAGAAGATTGCAGAGGTATGGAGTCGTTTACAACTCAATGAGGAAGAGAACATGCTGATTGATGTACGAAAGGGAAAGGAGGAAAGTGTTTGAAGAAAAGGGAACAAAGTATGGTGGGTAGGGGTGTAAGAAGACAAAACCAGACCGGTGGACTAAACCAGACCGGATAGAATTCAGTTTGGTTCGGTCCATTTTTTTATGGACCGAATGCATACTTATATATATATGTGTGTGTGTGTGTGTGTGTGTGTGTGTATATATAATAGTATATATATATATTAATATATAATATTAATATAGATTAAGAGTGGTAATATAACATATTAATATATAATATATACTCTTATAATATTAACATATTATAATTTATAATAGTTGTAGTATAAAAGTATAAATTATAGTATATCTATATAGAATATTAGTAATAACTTATAAATAATAAGTGTATTATTATTATTTAATATATTATTTTTAATTTATCACTATTCACTAACATATAAATCTATAATATACTAATGTAAATTATGTAATAGTGTTATTAGTTATAGTTAACCAACCTATGATGTATTGCTAAATTACTATTAACTAATTACTAATTAATCTTCTTATGATTACATGTAGCAATTATAAATATTAATTATTAATGTTGTTTTTAACTATATATGAAGTATGATCAATGATCATTAATATTATTGATTAATTGATATGACTTATAAGAATTAAACTAATTAATCAACTTATGGACTATATATAATATAGAATATTAGTTATAACTTATAGTATAAATATTAAGAATTGAAGTCTATAGACTATAAGTTATAACTACATATTTTGTTTAATATTTAGATGAGATTAGAAATTAGTAATTGGCAAAAATAATTATTTTTTATAAAAGTAGTACTAGTATATATTTATAATTTATAAACTGGCGCCAAAATAGTATATTTAATTATTGTAAGATTTTTTTATTAAATTTAACCTATTAAATCATATGGAATACCTCTGGACCGGACCGGACTGATATGGACTGAATATGAGTTCGGTCCGGTCCAGGATGGGAAATTTTTTTATCTAAATAGAATCAGTCCACATTTTTTCGAGACCGAATTAGATCGAACTGATCCTAATGATGGGGAAAGTATGTTCAACAAGATGAATTAGCAAAGAAATAGTGAAATTGACGATAGAAAAGATCTGGAAGGTTGGCAAACTGCTGGTTGGCTGAGAGACAGAAATAAATAAATATTACAAGTTTAAAAACCTAAGCTAGGTAGCGCTATTTATATATAAGATATGATTCACCCACCATTATTCATGGGGAATGGTGAAGATGAAGGCTGTAGCAAACTGTGAAAAAAGCAAAAAAGAAAAGAAAGCTGCATGGGGGAGGGGGGGGGCTGCAGACCGATTCGATTCTCGCTTTGGGAAATGCTTCCATGCATGAACATGACCCAATGTACCTATACACCTAAGTACGTATTCCAATATATATATATATATACACACACACATTTACATGAATACTGCTACATCTACAAAATATATATAAAAATAACCTTGTAAATTAGTATGATTTTATTTGATTAGTTAGATTTACTTTTATATAACCACTTTATAGTTAGAATATTTTCCATATATTAATAAACTATAACTAAAACCACTGGGGTATTGCACATTTAGATGACTTTTCAATATTGTGATAAACAATTAATGTTATATTTCTTTATCATGATAGACTTCGTTATCTCATCACATGTATATATATATCCCATATGAATATATATTTTATATGCATATTTTAAATGATTTTTATAAATTAGCTGCTTGAGATCATTTTTATAATTAAGGCATCTATATAATATAACCTAGACCTGTATATTTACACTATATATTTTGAGTGCATGGCAATCACGATCGAAGATCTTATTGGCATTTTTAATAGATCAACTACTTGAATTGTCGAGAATTTTCAAATAAATTAAGATAGCTATTTATAGTTTCTGTTCGATCTTATAGATATTGGAATTATCTGAACCGTAATTGGAATGAATTATATATTAGCCAGCCTATCAGCAAATTAATTAATGAAATTGCTGATATTCTCGCATAATCGTGTCGGTTAAGAATATGATCTTCATGTTATGGTAAAGGATAAGCAGCCCAATGTGGTTTTCTTAATGGAAACCAAGATGCAAGAAGAAATGGTGGAGATTTTGAAAGGGAAGCTGAATATGGAGGGATGCGTTGCAGTGTATTAGATGGGGAAGAAAGGAGGACTTGCTATGTTCTAGAAGTTAGAAGATGAAATGGAATTGCTGAACTACTCACACTGGCATATCAGTGTTTTAACAAAAAGGAAAGCGGGAAGAGATAATTGGGTGTCACAGGGTTTTATGGCCACCCCGATATGCAGAAAAGAGTGTTGTCTTGGTCTCTGTTGAGCAAAATAAAACCCTCAAGTTTGTTTGGGTGGTGTGTTGTTAGAGATTTTATTGAAGTTATTGAGAAATCTGACAAGTGAATGGCAGATGACTTAGTTTTGAGAGGCATTGGAGATCAATGACCTCTGTGATCTGGGTTGTGATAGTGGCTTTTTCACATGAAGTAACAGGCACTCGGATTATACTAGCTTTACAAAAGAAAGGTTGGATATATGTGTGGCAAACAATCTATAGAGGGCAATGTTCAGAAAGGTAAGGGTGGATGGCCTACCTGGCAGGACTTCTAATCACCTACCTATTTTACTTTTTATGATGCAAAGTGAGTTACATAAAGGGAGAAGATGTTTCCCCTTTTAATTTGAGGGTTTCCCCTTTAAATTTGAGGGCAACTGGATTAAAGAAGAAAACTATGAGTAGTTTGTTAGGCAAGGGTGGAATAGAAGAGAGTTTATTGCTGATCCTATTAGAAAAGTGATTTCTCTATTGAAAATATGCAGAGGTACTTTTGTAGGGTGTTTCAGAAGGAAGGACATAGGAAGGGTGAAAAAAATTGAAGCTCTAACTGAGAAAATTCAAAAGCTACAAGAAATAAAAGGTCCAGAGAATGTATCTGAACTCAAAAATCTTCTGAAAAATGTTGGGACTTTACTTAAGCAGGAAAGATCTAAAATGGAAGTAAAGAGTCAAGAGAAACTAGTATTTTTTGGGAGATAAGAACATAAAGTCCTTCCATGCATGTGCCAATCAAAGAAAGAAGAAGAATTAGGTTATTTCAGTGATGGACTTGAAGGCAAATTTGTGGGTGGATGAGAATGGGATTGCTAAAGCATTTAGGATTCATTTTTCTGAGATTTATACAATTGCTAACTCCCTGTAAGTACTATTGCTAACTGTTTAAAGGCAATCAACAATCAAGTGACAACATAAATGAACCAACTTCTCTAGCAGCCTTTTACAAGGGAAGAAGTGGTAAAAACTTTGAAATTCATGGGCCGTTTCTATGAAATTCATGGGCCCATTAAAGTCTCGGACTTTAACAGGTATAAGTCATGCTTTTATCAGTCCTTTTGAGAAAAATAGGGGATGATGTGTGTGAAACAACCTTAAAGTTCATGAATGAGAGCAGAATGCACATAGGTCTTAACCATACTTATGTGGTGGCTTTAATTCCCAAAGTTAAGGAGCCTAAGTCTGTGAATGCTTTAGACTCATCAGCTTATGTAACGTGGTGTACAAAATTATGGCTAAATCCCTTGCCAACAAACTCAAGAAGGTACTGTGTGATGTTATCTAAAAAAATTAGAGTGCTTTTGTTCCCCAAAGACTCATAACTGATAATATAATTACTTCATATGAAGTTCTACATTCAATGCAAACCAGACAAAATGATAAGGTTAGAAGCATGGCTCTTAAATTGGATATTTTCAAAGCTTATGACAAAGTAGAATGGCCTTTCCTCGAAGCAATTATACAGAAATTGAGTTTTTGTGATAGGTGCGTCTTATTGATAATGGTGTGTATCTCTACTATGTCTTTTGCAGTGTTAACTAATGGAAGCCCAAGTAAAACAATTAATCCAACACGAGGTTAGGCAGGGAGATCTACTCTCTCCCTACCTCTTTCTTCTATGTGCAAAGAGGCTAAGTGCCATACTTAATCAAGCTAAGAAAGAAAGAATTGAAGGGAGTTGTTGTGGCTAGAGGTGTTACAAAGGTGACCCACTTATTATTTGCAGATAATTGCATAATTTTTTGTAGAACAAGCTAGATTGAAGGGAGGAGGATAACGAGCATTCTGGGACTATTTGAGCAGGCCTCAGGTCAATGTTTAAACAAACAAAAAACCAATGTTTTCTCAACTGAAATGCTAAAGCTAAAGTGAAAGAAGGTGTGTTGAGAGAGCTAGGGGCAAAGTTGATTACAAGTTGTGAAAAGTATTTGGGATTGCCAATTCTGATTGGCAGATCAAGGTACAATTTTTTTAAGGGAATAAAAGATAGAGTTTGGCAAAGGGTGAACAATTGGAAGCATCAATTTTTATCTCTTATTGGCAAAGAGGTTTTGTTGAAAGCAGTTATTCAAACAATGACCAACTATCATATGAATGTTTTCAAACTACCCGAGAAGTTGTGCAAGGAAATAGAGATGCTATCATGGCCAAACTTTGGTGGGGTTTCAAGAAAAATGACAAGAAGATCCAGCCACTACAAGAAAAAGGGTCAGAAATAACCAATCTGATGCAACCAAAATGACTGTTTTTGCTGGAAATAACTTTTTGCGACATTTTTTCCTACTTTTTACAACGAAATTGGTATTATAAAAGGTCAATTTTCTTGTAGTGAGTGGAAGAGCTTGTCCAAGATGGGAGCATCAAAGGCTAAAAGGGGGTTGGGTTTTCGAGAGCTAGAGAGTTTCAATAAGGCTTTGCTAACTAAGCAGTGTTGGAGGGTATTCACAAATCCTAGTCTTTGGCTGCTCTAGTTTTGAAAGATAACTATTTTAGGCACTCTAATTTGCTTCATGCAAAGTTGGGCCACAAACCATCTCTAATATGGATGATTTTATGGAGATCTTTGGGACTTCTCAATGAACGTGTAGTATGGAGGGTGGGCACTGGACAAGAAATAAAGGTGTGGGGTGACAAATGGACCCCTACTCCTTTAACTCATAGCATTCAATCTCCTATTTATGTGCTGAGTAATAATGCTGCAAGGGTAAGTAAATTAATAGATTCAAGTAATGGAGCTAGCTAGAGAATAAAATGGGCTATGCACAATATATTTACTCTAGTATGATATATATATATATATATATATATATAGATTAGAGATGTACATGTTTCATTTTAATTTTTGTAAAAAATAATATTTGCTGTATTAGATCAATGTGTAAATTCCATGCACAACCTTTGAAAAAGGTGGATAAATCTAAAGCCTACATAAAATTAAAAATTATTCTTTTAATAGTAGGCTATATTTTTTAAAAGAGAGTGCGTGTAATTTATATATTCTTAGACTGTATATCTAGTATTATTCAAATTTTCTTATATTGAACGTTAATTATTCATGATCCTGCACATTTCAAACGATTGTCCATTTTAATTTCCTGAGGACACGATCATACAAATTAAATCCACTTAAAATGAGATTTAGATTACTGGCCTATTCAAGTTCAGTTAATATTATAATACACAATTTCTGTGCATTATGCATGCATGACAATGATGAGATGATGAAATATATTAGAAGAAAATAGGCCTTTTACGACACTAATTTCATTGCAAATAGTAGGAAAAAATATTACAAAAAATTATTTTTAACGAAAACAGTCATTTTGATTGCATCAGAATATTGATTAGTTCTACTTATTTTTTTTTATAGTGATAGTACTTTGTAGAAAATGATTGATCTGTCCCATGCATGCATGGGAATTATTAACATGATCATAAGCAGTGTGAGAGTGAGCAATGAGCTTGGAGCAGGAAATCCAAAGTCAGCGGCATTTTCAGTGTTGGTGGTGACCTCCATCGCTTTCTTCATCTCTGTGATTGCTGCGCTAATTGTGCTTGCTTTGCGCGATGTCATAAGCTATGCCTTCACTCAAGGTGAAGTTGTATCTGAAGCTGTCTCCGATCTCTGCCCCCTTCTTTCCCTTACGCTCCTCCTCAACGGAATTCAACCCGTGTTATCTGGTAATTAAACATTAATATATATATGATATTATATATAATTGATGTGATGCACGCGGATGACATGCAGTACGTACTTATAAAAGTATGAATGTACAGGTGTGGCTGTTGGATGTGGATGGCAAGCTTTCGTTGCATACGTAAATATTGCATGCTATTACGGGGTTGGAATTCCACTGGGTTCGCTTATGGGGTTTTACTTCAAACTCGGTGCTAAGGTACATAATATTACTACTTCTACTTATATATATATATATATATATATATATATATGAATAATGTTATATGTAACGTCCTTGGAATGTGTAGTGCCGCGTAGCCCCTTTAAACAGGTTAAACATATTATTAAAAAAAAAATTATGAGTTCTAAATTTATCCATTGTTTTTGTCAAAATGATGAGTGTGTGCAGATCTTGCACAACCTAGCTAGGACTGCAATATCATGATTTATATATACATATTATTAAAAAAAAAAATTATATGAGTTCTAAATTTATCCATTGGATTTTTCAAAATGATGAGTGTGTGTAGATCTTGCACAACCTAGTTAAGACTGCAATATCATGATATATATATATATATATATTTATATTTATATATCACTACAAGAAAATAATCATTTTGCAGCATCAAATTTTATCGTAAAAAGTAGGAAAAATATTGTAAAAAATTATTTCCAACAAAAATAATTATTTTGGTTGTATTAGATTGGTTATTTTTATTTATTTTTCTTGTAGTTTGTATATATATTCAACTTGGATCAAGAACATGCTAATTAAGATTGTGAGTAATTAATCTTAACTTTTCCTAGTTATAAGTTATAATTGAGAGGAAATTCTAATTGATTGATTTCGGTACTGCATTGTATAATGTCTTTTGGAAGGGTATATGGTTGGGAATGATTGGTGGAACGGTGGCGCAAACGATCATTTTGATGGTGGTAACATTTCGGACGGACTGGAATAAAGAGGTAATTATTTATTAATTAATACTACGCCCTCGATCCAAATCCAGATCTCCCAATTCAATATTAATGTTAAATAAATGCACACCATATTAATTATAATTTAAAAATTTTTTTATTAATAATTGAAAAAATTCGTAAACCTAACTCATCTCATAAAACTGGTTCAATAAAAGATATTTGTACATTACTTATAAATATGTTTAAGACTTTATTTATGTGCAATGTAAGATTTATTTCTTATAACTCTCTCTTATATATATGTCAATATTTTTCCTAGTTCTTGTTACAAGATAAGTTGTGTGGGCATCCATTCGTCATATACTAAACTATGATACTATAAAAAAACTCATAGATCTAATTCATTTGATAAAACTAATTCAATAAGAGGAATTTGTACATTACTTATGAATATGTCTAAGACTTTGTCTATAGACAATATAAAATTTATTCTTGATCAACAATATTCCTAAAAATTACGTACGTGCGATATATTATTTTAAACCTTTTCGTATTGCAAAGTACTTAATTTTTCACATGATGAGCAATATATATGCAGCTTAATTAACTTCCCAAAGCTGCTAATTTATTGCATATATATAAAAATTATAATGAAATATTAATTACGGTGCAGGATGAAATTAAGATCTGATGTAAAATATATATAATATTAATGCAGGTGGAAGAAGCTAGGAAAAGGTTGGACAAGTGGGAGGATCATAAGATGAAGGACAAGCTAGATGAACCAGTACTTAGTTTGAAGAACTGATGTACTGAAACAAGTTTTTGGAGGCTGACCATGATGACGATCAAAGCAGCTAGCTAGCATAATTTCCTTGTGATTCTTTTTCATTATTAACCGATCATGGTACGTAACATCCATATTAATTAGCCCGATATATTGACATTTTTTAATGTCAAAAATTAATGCTAGTACCATCCTTATTTTAAAACGGAATCGAACCGCGCGAATTTATAATGAAGTTCGGATTTGGAGATTTAAGCCTCATTTATTAATGTCATGAAGGTACGAATACTGGTAATATATTTTTATTTCCCGATCAGCAAGTACTGGTCATGAACTTCATTAATAAAAAGATCCTTACTACACATAGTCTGTAATGAGATTCTAATTTACATTATTATACAGGATCTTTTCCACTATGAAAATCTAGCAAACATTGTGGACTTTAATTAATTAAGGGATATTGCTTCCACATAAATTGTTTAAAACTATTTGTTGATGTCGCTATTTGCGACCTAGGCCATTTGGCAATAGTTCAAACAATCCAAACCTACAAAACAAAAGACTAGAAGAGGGGGATCGGGTCCAAGACAACTCCAATGATAAAGTCAATCGAAAGTAGACTAAGAGAGCGAAAAAACAATAGACAGTGATTAGAAAACGTAATGTGGATCCTGAGGTGCGCGTTGTTATTTATAGGATTGCTTGAGTCTTGCTTGTTGGAGAGTAATAATGAGAGTGTCCTGTCTATTTGCCCGGTCATCATTCGTTTGGTCATGTCTACCTCGGGCAGAGGTCCCAAGAAGAATTAGGGGTGGATGTTTTGTCCGAGCCACACTAGCCCCTCACTTTTCACAATTGTGCGACTGAGATTTCCAACTCGAATTTAATACAACATGATTTTGAACTATGCGAGGTGGCCATAGCCTAATCTCTCACTTAATGCGGTATCAGGCGACGTTTGTATCCCTTTACTCTTGTGATAGTACTCGCTCCTTCTTAAGTCGAGTGCCTATTATTAGGTTGACCCAGTTTATAGGATCGGAGCCCGGGTGTATCTCAGTCGGGTTGGGAGTCCACTCAATGAGCATTTCTTCTTTGTACAGGACCTAGGCTCCCTCCCATTTTGGGGCTAGGTCATTCTTGTTTAGATGGGCCGCCCTCCACACTACACATTGTGTAATGGAATTTGCACATCAATTATAAGAGTGTAATCGGTTTGGTTTGATTTGGTCCGATTTTAGACATAATTTAAAATCCAACCGATATCAACGATTTTGCATTTTTTAAAACCTACTACACATCATTTATCCTCTAAGACTGGTGGTACTGGTTTTACTAGTTTTGGTCTAGTTTTGGTCTGATTTTTCAATTTTAAATTAGTCTATTAAATCTATTTAGATTATTTATTATATATATTAGTATTTGTTATAGTAAGTTTAATTTTTTATAACTATATAATTGATAATGATAGTATTAGTAAACTAATACTAATAATATTAATATTATTATATTCTTATTTGATATGTAATTATTTAGTATAGTAATTTAAATATAGACTTTAAAGTATATTACTAATAATAATATAATACTAGATTATTAGTAGTAGACCATAAAATGTAAATTATTATTAATTTATATTATATACAAATGTATAAGATATTATATATAATATAAAAAACACTATTTTACATTATATATAATATTATAAAATTAATTTAAAATATATATTATATTGATCTAGTTTAATATATTTCAATAGAAAGGTACTTTGGTTGAGAAGTTGGTAGAGGAAATCAATCAAGAACTTTGACTTTTGAAAGAACTTCTCTCTATCTGCTGGAATTTTTGTTAATCCTTGCATATTTGTGAGGGTAAAATCTTATAATTGAATGTTTGTCGGATGTATTTCTTGTTGCTTGTGGGCGACGGCAACAAAGTCTCAACAAAGTCTCAACAAAGATGGATTGAGTTTCGGAGGGGGAGGGTTACGATCTGTACGCAGGGGAGGGATTAGCTGGAAGCTAAATTCATTTGTTATGAGTTTATTTTTAGTCCTGAACCAATTTTTATAAGTACCCAGATACTTGAACATATTTTTATCGCAAAAATAGCTAGTTTATCGTCGTCTTCTTTTTGCGAAATAATCGCCCACAGGAACGAAGCATTGACGGATTTGAACTTTCCCTCACGCAGTATATACCTGTTTTTAATGGGATGCAAGTCGGACCAACTGTAAGGTATTCTCTTATTTGTAACCCCAGATGTCTAGTTGTAATTACGTTTTTTTTTAAATAAAATTAAGTGCTATCAATAAAATTAGAATACCGTACTCTTCTTAAAAAAGAATTGACCACATTGGCTAGGTAGCTCATTCTCTTATAAAACTCTCTAATGTGCTGCTATGAGCACTTTACGTAGTGGCAACCGGATATTATTCTTTAATCTCATTTGTTTTCTGGATGCCCAATAAATAACTAAAATTGCAACATTCCAAGAATCATCCATTGAAAATATTCATAACATGTAGGTTTGGATTAAAAAAAATATATCAGATACAAACCAGAATTTTGGTTCTGGACTTTTGAAAATCGATTCTCATCTAAATTTCAGCTCACATTTGAGCTGGATTAATCTAGTCTGATTCCAACTTAATTTTGAAACTCGAATTCTGTTCCAGCTATACCCAAATTCCTCGATCAAAATCTGAATGAGCGGTCTTAAGATTGGTAAGAATTTTAAGAGAATTCACAAGATTGTACGTACAAGTCACTAGATTGGAGACAATAATCACTCCAGCCCATATGCAATTAGCATTCTTGTTATTTCATGTAAAAATGGGAAAAACTTATTAGATATTTTAAATTTGAAAAATCATAGACTACGTTAACTCCATTTAGTCATAGATATTATGCCATAAAATTATTTACAAATATAGAGCTGACTTTCAGTATCCTCTCTCAACTGTCCGATGGTGATTGGAGAAGAAGTTTGTAAGTCTATTTTTTCCCCGTGTTTCGTGGGAGGAAAACGGCGAAGTCACCGTTCAATATATGATCTGAGAATAGTGATGGACGAGATTGTGGAAGTTTGGAATCGATTACGTCTCAGTGAAAAAGAGAATACTCCAATTGTTATCAAAGGTGGAGAGAAGGAAAGTATTCGTAAGAGAGAGTAAGGAATGTTGTTGGGAAAATTTGTTCAGAAAGAAGATGGGAAGGAGATTGTGAAATCAACCATGGAAGAGATCTGGAAGGTTGGATTACTGCTGGAGTTTGAAGAAATTGGCACTAATTGCAATGTTATCACTTTTGTTTGTCTTGAGAGATAAGTTGAGAGTGCTTCAGGGATGCCCTTGGCTTTTCGATAATCATTTGTTTGTGCTGAAGGAGTGTGATGGAGAGATTTAGATGAACCTACTAAACCTCGATTATGAGAATTTGTGGATTCAGATGCACACTCTTTTTCTAGGGCAATTGAATAAAAGAACGAGGGAAAACATTGGAAGTTCAATTGGAAGGGTGATTGAAGTAGATGTGAAGAATGTTAAACGCAAGGTTTCAAGTCTCATATCTACGTATAGATTTTGATAATAACAAATAAATTTAAAAACTCAAACTTAAGTTATCTACGCATGAATGAAACTAAGTACATCAAGAAATCAAGCATGAACAAGAAAGAGAACAAGTTTACAAATGAAACTCATAGAATAATTTTATACATCTCTTGTTGAACGATTTGTTGAACTCAAACTTAAACTTAAACGATTTGTTGAACCCAAGGTTTCAAGTTTCGTGTAAATCTACACATGAATTTTGATGATAATAAATGAATTCAAAGAATAAAGGAGTCTCAAACTCAAGTTGTCCACACAATATAATAAAGCACATCAAGGAAGCAAGCATGAGCAAGAAGGAAACAAGTTCACATTAAAATCATAGAGTAATGTTGTAAATCTCTTAAAAATTCAAAATTAGGATTAAGGCTAAAAATTAATATTTTATCATAATGCATTAAAATATATTTTCCATATATGCATGAATATTTTGAAAATTAAATTTGAAAATTTTGAAAGATGATTGATTGTCATCTTTCACATGTGCATGACATGATTAAAGGTTTGAATTTTGAAAATATTAAGATGATTGATTGTCATCTTTCACATGTGCATGACATGATTAAAGGTTTGAACTTTGAAAATATTAAGATGATTGATTGTCATCTTTCACATGTGCATATTTTATTTGAATATTTTCAAAAGTGGTGGATGCTTTTCTTGACTTATGCAAAAGGTAAATGTCTTTATTTGAAAATTTTGAAAAGTAAAGTGTGTTCCTTTTGTCATATGCAAAAAGTAAAAGATTATGTTTGAAATTTTTGAAAAGTAAAGTGTGCTCCTTTTGTCACATGCAAAAAGTAAAAAGATTATATTTGAAATTTTTGAAAAGTGAATGATGATGTTTTTGACATGGGAATCTTTTCAAATTTGAAATTGAAAACTCATTTGTCTATAAATAGCTCACTTGAGTTTTGCAAAAAAGCTAACAAGAGCTTACACATCTATTGCTAAGTTTTGCATCATTCCTTCAAAGCTCTCATTCTCTCTTTTCTAAAGTTTTGAGCCTTAATTCTTATTCTTATTGAGAGAGATATAGGTTGCGCTGTATTGTTTCTATCTCACTCATTGAGGAGTGTACTTTGATAGTCTACCTACTATCAACTCTTGTATTTGTAAGAGGGTACGTATAACCCTTGGGTGTGTAGAAGGTGTTCTACATAGGGAATAGTTAAATCACCAAGTGTGAGGTGATTGAAAGTGTAGAAGGTGTTCTACACGGGGAATAGTTAAATCACCAAGTGTGAGGTGATTGGAAGTGTAGAGAGTGTTCTACACTGATTCTTTGGAGCGGTGCTGCTCAAAGGTGTAATAGGTTTCTATCTCCACCTAAAGGAGATTGAATAGTGGATTTGGGGATCCTCAAGGGGTAGCTTGAGGCGAGGACGTAGGCAGTGGGGCCGAACCTCGTTAACATACTGAGTTTGTTTCTCTCTTACCTTTACTCTTTATATTTATTACTATTTCATATTTTGTTTATATTTTATATTATATATTTGATTTATAATTGTTAATTTTTTAATATAACTCAATTCACCCCCCCTCTTGTGTTAGTCATCTGGGCAACAATTGGTATCAGAGCTAGAGCTCTGTTATAAGATTAACTATCTTTTGAGTTAAGATCTTATGGCTAACATTGGAGTTTCATTTGGTGAAGGTCAATCTAGCAGTCGGCCTCCACTCTTTTGTGGAGACAATTACTCATTCTGGAAAGTTAGAATGAGAATATTCCTTCAGGCTCAAGGTCTAGAAATCTGGAAATGTATTGTAAATGGACCTTATATTCCAACAAAAGTAGTTGATGGAGTAAAGGTCAAAAAGGAATAAGAAGATTTTAATCGTGAAGACGATAGACTTTATACTTTGAATTTAACTGCTAAGAATTTATTATATAATGCTCTCAATGGTAATGAATTTAATAGAGTAATGACTTGTGCTACAGCAAAGGAAATTTGGGATAACTTGGAAGTTACTTATGAAGGAACTTCTCAAGTCAAGGAATCAAAAATTTATATTCTTACTCATGAATATGAAATGTTTAAGATGAATGATGATGAATCTATTTCTAGTATGTACACTCGTTTTACTAACATCATAAACAGCTTGACAGCTCTTGGCAAAGTTTATTCCAAAGTGGAGATAGTAAGAAAAATTCTCAACTCTTTACCAAAACGTTGGGAATCAAAAGTGACAGCGATTCTTGAAACTAGAGACCTCAAGAAACTCGAAGTGAATGAACTCATCAGGTCACTTATCACCCATGAGTACACATTGAAAAGAGAAGAAGAAGAAGGAAAGTCAAAGAAGAGCTTGGCACTTAAAACTGTTCCACATGAAAGTGAAAGTGATGAAAATGAGGAAAATGACGACAAAGATGAAGAAGTTGCGGTGATAACAAGAAGAATTCAGATGTTCTTAAAGAAAAATAAAACTCCTCCAAGGCAATCCTTCAAAAAGTTTTCCAAGAAAGATTCAGGTAAAAATGACACTTTAATTTGTTATAAATGCAATAAATCTGGTCATATCAAATCAGATTGTCATCTGCTAAAGAAAGATCGAAACAAAGGCAAAAAAGTAATGAAAACTACATGGGATGATGATTCAAGTAGCTCAGATAGTGAAGCAAGCAATGGAGAATCAGCAAATCTTTGTTTTATGGCAAAAGATGACATTGAGGTAACAAATTTTGATAATATTGAAGATCCTTCATATGAAGAATTGCAAAATGTTTTAGAAGAAATATATGAAGAATTTGAAAAATTGGATATCAAGTCTACTGTTTTGAAAAAGAAAAATTCTTCTTTAACAAATGAAATTGATATTTTAAGAAAAGAAAGTATTGTTTTAAAAGATGAAAATCTTGAGTTGAAGAAAAAGAAAACTGATTTAGAAAATATTATTGAAAATTTTACGAATGGAAAAAGAAATTTTGAAAAACTTCTTGGCAGTCAAAAATGTGTTTTTGACAAGGCAGGCTTGGGATATATGCCGAAACAAAAATACAAACCTTATAAAAACTTCTTTGATAATCCTTCTACATCAAAGTCCAATATTCAAAATTCTTTTCATAAAAATAATTTTGTTAAAAAAAGATACTATTATAATCACTCAAGTTCTTCATATATGTCACATGCTATTTGCAATTTTTGTAATAGAAATGGTCATAATTATCTTGCTTATCCTATTAGAAGAAAACATACAATGACTATTAGGGCCATATGGGTACCTAAGAATCTTGTTTCTTTTAATACTAATAAATAAAGGACCCAAAGAATTTGGGTACCAAGAATTTTTTTTATTGTTTTTGTAGGTATGCATGAAGTATTCTACAGGTAAAACTAAATGATTTTTAGACAACGGATGCTCAAGATACGTGACAGAAGACAAAACTAAATTCATTGACTTCACTTCTAAAGAAAAAGGATGTGTGATATTTGGAAACAATTCAAAATGAAAGATCATGGAAATAGAAGGAAAGATCATCAAGACTTAGTACAAAATGCAACCAAATAGTGGAAACATGTGAAAGATCATCCAGCGGAATAAATTCTAGGAGAACTTTCACGAGGTGAAAGATTTGAAATGAGCATGATGGGAGAACTTAATTTCTTTCTCGGATTGCAAATCAAGCAAGCAAAAAGTGTAATATTTATTAATCAGTCAAAATATATCAAAGAGTTACTCAAAATTTGAGATGGAACGTGCGAAGGTAATTGGAACATCAATGAGTCCAACCACTAAACTTGATAAAGATGAAAGCGGTAAGCCAGTTGACTCAAATGTATATCGAGGTATGATTAGTAGTTTATAATATTTGATAACTAGTAGACCTGATATTATGTTCAGTGTATGTTTATGTGCACATTTTCAATCATTTCCAAAACAATCTCATTTGATTGCAGTCAAGCGGATTTTTAGATATTTTGCTATTACCATTGACTTAGAGTTATGGTATCCTAAACACACTTATTTCGATCTTATTAGTTATTCAGGTACCGATTATACTGGTTGCAAAGATGATCGAAAAAGTTTTAGTAAAACATGTCATTTCTTAGGTTGTGCATTAGTTTCTTGGTTTAGTAAAAAAAAAAACACAAAATTATGTTGCATTATCTATTACTAAGGCAGAGTATGTTGCTGTAGGCAGTTGTTGTGCTCAAGTTCTTTACATGAAGCAACAACTTGAAGATTTTAAACTTATGTACAATCACATTCTAATCAAATGTGATAAATATAAGTGCTATAATTTTTTCGAAGAATCCAATACAACATTCTCAGACCAAACATATTGAAATTAGATATCATTTTCTTAGAGATCATGTGCAGAAGAGCGATATTGTATTAGAATTCACTAGTACACATGATCAATTGGTAGAAATTTTCACAAAACCCCTACCAGAAGATAAACTATGCATGATTAGAAGATAAATAGGAATTATGCATGCCATAAATATCTACTAGATATTTTTATTCCATTATCTCAAATGACCTACAGAAACTTGAGACGTTTAGCCTCATCATTCAAATGCATTTGCTCCTCATAAATCATCATGCCATCCTTGTCTAAAGGATTAGGCAATCAAAATGCAGAGGCAAGTAAGGATTATAAATTCTTATTCTATTGTTTTAAGTCTACTATTTTTTTGTTAGACTCTTGAACAAGTCGTTGAAGAATATCGATCTTCTCATTAAGCTTCTCTATCTCGCGGGTTTTGGACTGCAACCGAGCGGAAAAAGCAACAATGGAAGATGAGTATCGAGTCCCGAGACCCACAAGCTCGTAAATGGCATCATGATCTGATTTATTAGCCAAATCAGTGTTTTGCTGCTTCATGGCACTTACGACAGATGCAGAAATAGATTGATCACGAGAAGCACTGAAGGAGAATTGATGAGCCATTAAGATTTTGTAAAGTAAGAATGAAGATGAACTACAATAATGAAAATAAGATTTGATGCGGATTAGATAAAGTTAAGGATTGCTTTTATAAAAATGGAAATAAGTAGAAGACAAACTGTCATCTCTTCAAATCTTACTTAGTCAAACTTACAAGATATGCTGGATGCATATTGTCAAAAGTTACCGAACTAAGCTAGCGAGATTAATTATAATTGTCCATGTTTCTCTCGTGAAACGCTGCCATTATCTGCTGATGTTGACTCTGTGCTTGAACTCTTACTCATTCCGATTCCTCTATTTGAAGTGTCAAAACACGAGCTAATTTCGTCAAATCTTTATTTTCTTGCTTTAACCTCTTATTCTTTCTGCCTTTATTTGCAAGCTTTTGATGCAGAACAGATATTTGATTGTTAAGTCGATCAACCTCATTTGCCCTCGCTAGTAATCTCCAAGACATGGTCGTAACAGAGGCAGCATATTGAGCACTAAGAGTTCTTGATACTGCAACAACCTCAGAATCAGTTCTATTTGAAAAATGCATTTCTGCTTCTATCATGGTGTTGACAACCTCATGAGATAAAATGACTGGTTGAGACGGTTCCTGATTCAAATCTGGAAGATTATCAGACGAAATTTTTTCCACCATTCTATCGTTTTGAATAAACACAAACTGGATCAATGAATGGGGTGAAAATTTATTAGAGTATCCGACAGGTGAAAACGGTCTTTTAAACAATAACTTTCAAATCTCGATAATATTTAATTTTTCAACAATATCACGCGGATTTAAATCTACTTTCGCACCGACTGCTAGAGCTAGGCCTCCAACCTTTGCAGGTTTTGTCAGACACGCGTGGCTCCGCACCGAATTGCCAGAGTTAGACTTCCAATATTTGCAAATTTTGTCGGACATGTATGGCTCCGCACCGCATTGCCAGAGCTAGGCCTGCAGCTTTTGTTGTCTTTGTCGGACACGAATAATTTTAATTATTCAACTTCAAATCTCTGGAACATCTAATTCGTCAATAACATCAAGCGGATTTAAATCTTCTTCCGCACCGAGATGATAAAATTCGGCTTCAACCTTTGCAGGTTTTGTCGGGCACGGATGGTTTCAATTATTCAGCTCTTTACAAAATCTCCTTCCGCACCGAATTACCAAAACTAGACCTCCAGCCTTTGCAGGTTTTGTCGAACACGTGTAGCTATGCACCGAATTCTCTACAGTCTCTACTAACGCAGCGTTTTATTTATCTATTGGTTATTGTAGGAATATATCTTATTGAACTAATTATGATTCCTTTTTAATGATGCCAAAAGGGGGAGAAGTTTTAGACTAGAACTTTAACATTATTTAAATTGCTAAACTTGTTATATATGCTTGGAATTATATTTATATTTTTGATTGAAAAACTAACGCACATTCTCAGGGGGAGCTTAAGTATTAATACAGGTTTCAGGTTCTATCAAGTATTTGTCATCATCAAAAAGGGGGAGATTGTTGAACCCAAGGTTTCAAGTTTCGTGTAAATCTACACATGAATTTTGATGATAATAAATGAATTCAAAGAATTAAGGAGTTTCAAGCTCAAGTTGTCCACACAATATAATCAAGCACATCAAGGAAGCAAGCATGAGCAAGAAGGGAACAAGTTCACATTAAAATCATAGAGTAATGTTGTAAATCTCTTAAAAATTCAAAATTAGGATTAAGGCTAAAAATTAATATTTTATCATAATGCATTAAAATACATTTTCCATATATGCATGAATATTTTGAAAATTAAATTTGAAAATTTTGAAAGATGATTGATTGTCATTTTTCACATGTGCATGACATGATTAAAGGTTTGAATTTTGAAAATATTAAAATGATTGATTGTCATCTTTCACATGTGCATGACATGATTAAATGTTTGAATTTTGAAAATATTAAGATGATTGATTGTCATCTTTCACATGTGCATGTTTTATTTGAATATTTTCAAAATTGGTGGATGCTTTTCTTGACTTATGCAAAAGGTAAATGTCTTTATTTGAAAATTTTAAAAAGTAAAGTGTGCTCCTTTTGTCATATGCAAAAAGTAAAAAATTATGTTTGAAATTTTTGAAAAGTAAAGTGTGCTCCTTTTGTCACATGCAAAAAGTAAAAAGATTATATTTGAAATTTTTGAAAAGTGAATGATGATGTTTTTGACATGGGACTCTTTTCAAATTTGAAATTGAAAACTCATTTGCCTATAAATAGCTCACTTGAGTTTTGCAAAAAAGATAACAAGAGCTTACACATCTATTGCTAAGTTTTGCATCATTCTTTCAAAGCTCTCATTCTCTCTTTTCTAAAGTTTTGAGCCTTAATTCTTATTCTTATTGAGAGAGATATAGGTTGCGCTGTATTGTTTCTATCTCACTCATTGAGTGTACTTTGATAGTCTACCTACTATCAACTCTTGTATTTGTAAGAGAGTGCGTATAACCCTTGGGTGTGTAGAAGGTGTTCTACACGGGGAATAGTTAAATCACCAAGTGTGAGGTGATTGGAAGTGTAGAGAGTGTTCTACACGGATTCTTTGGAGCGGTGCTGCTCAAAGGTGTAATAGGTTTCTATCTCCACCTAAAGGAGATTGAATAGTGGATTTGGGGATCCTCAAGGGGTAGCTTAAGGCGAGGACGTGGGCAGTGGGGCCGAACCTCGTTAACATACTGAATTTGCTTCTCTCTTACCTTTACTCTTTATATTTATTACTGTTTCATATTTTGTTTATATTTTATATTATATATTTGATTTATAATTGTTAATTTTTTAATACAAATCAATTCACCCCCCCTCTTGTGTTAGTCATCTGGGCAACACGATTTACAGTTACTTTAAAAAAGGATAAGTGCATTATTTTGAATAATCATGATTGTAATGTTTATTTTCTTGCTCTTATAAATAATAATGTTTATGCAATTGAATTTGAAGAATTGTCTCACAAGATACTATTTGTTTATCAGCTCAATATGAAAATAGCTGATTATGACATAGAAGGTTAGGTCATGCAAATATAAAACTTATTTTCAAATTTTCAAAAAATGATCTTGTGAGAGATTTGCCAAAAGTGAACTTTTTTAAGGATAAACTCTATGATGCATGCCAGTTTGGTAAACAAATAAGAACTTCTTTCAAAACCAAAAAATATATTCCCACTACTAGACCATTACAACTAATACACATGACATTTTTAAACCAAATAAAGTTGCGAGTCTAAGAGGAAAATATTATGTAGTTGTTATTATTGATAATTTCTCTAGATATACTTGGGTCATTTTTCTTGCTCATAAAGATGAGGTATATAATGTCTTTACCAAACTATGCAAAAGAATTCAAAATGAAAATAGCTATACTATTTCAAACATCCGAAGTGATACGGAGAAAATGTTTGTCAATAACGATATTGAATCTTTTTGTGATGAAAACAATTTTGTGCACGATTTTTCTACTCCTCGAACTCCTCAACAAAATGGGGTAGTAGAGAGGAATAATAAATCTCTTCAAGAAATTATAAGAACAATACTTAATGAGAATAATTTATCTAGTTATTTTTAGGCCGAAGCAGTAAGTACTGCATGTTATATTATAAATAGAGTTATATTAAGTTTTAAATTATATAAAACCCTTTATGAGTTTTGGAATGAGAAAAAATCCAATATTAGTTACTTTCATGTATTCGGATGCAAATATTTTATATTCAATGACAAAGATAATTTAAGAAAGTTTGATGCAAAATCTAATGAAGGTATATTTTTTGGATTTCTACAAATAGTAAAATTTATAAAGTATTCAATAAAAAGATTTTGATTGTACAAGAATCTATGCATGTAGTATTTGATGAATCTAACCCTCTATTCTCCAAAAAATCTATTGATGAATAAATAAAAGGTACAAATAACACAAATAGTCACAATCTCAACAAAGTGAATACAATGGAAGAAGTCCAACATAGAGACATAAGGAAAAATCATCAAGACTTAGTACAAGATGCAACCAAACAGTGGAAACATGTGAAAGATCATCTAGTGGAACAAATTCTTGGAAAACTTTCACGAGATGTAAATACTCGATCATCTCTTAGAAATATTTGTAATCACATTACTTTTCTATCTCATATTGAACCCAAAAATATTGATGAAGCACTGCTTGATGAATTATGGATTTTAGCTATGCAAGAAGAGCTAAATTAGTTTGAAAGAAATGATATTTGGACACTTGTTCATAGATCTAAAAATATACTGTTATTGAAACAAAATGAGGTTTTAGAAATAAAAAAGATGAGTTTGGAATCATCACTAGAAATAAGACCCGACTTGTAGTTAAGATTTCAACCAAGAGGAAGGAATCGATTATGATGAGAAGTATGCATCTGTGGTAAGATTAAAAACTATTCATATGTTATTTGCATATGCATGTTATAAAGATTTCAAATTTTTTCAAATGGATGTTAAAAGTATTTTCTTAAATAATTTTATAAATGAAGAGGTATATGTTGAACAACCTCCATGTTTTAAAAATCATATTTCTCCTAATCATGTTTTTAAACTCACAAAAGCAATGTATGGACTCAAACAAACTCTTAGAGCTTGGTATGAGAGGTTTAACAGTTTTTTTTTTATTGAAAAATATTTTTCAAGAGCAAATATTGATACAACTCTTTTTATCAAATATGAATAAGATGATATTCTTTTAATTCAAATTTATGTGAATGATATAATATTTGGTGTTACTAATGAAAATATATATCAAGATTTTGCTAAGAATATGCAGGAAGAATTTGAAATGAGCATGATGGGAGAACTTACTTTCTTTCTAAGATTGCAAATCAAGTAAGCAAAAAGGAGAACATTCATTAATCAGTCAAAATATATCAAAGAGTTACTCAAAAAGTTTGAGATGAAAAGTGCAAAGGTAATTGGAACACCAATGAGTTCAACCACTAAATTTGATAAAAATGAAAGTGGTAAGCCAGTTGACTCAAAGGTATATTAAGGTATGATTGGTAGTTTATTATATTTGACAGTTAGTAGACCTGATATTATGCTCAGTGTATGTTTATGTGCACGTTTTCAATCATCTCCAAAACAATCTCATTTAATTGCAGTCAAGCGTATTCTTAAATATCTTGCCGGTACCATTGACCTAGGATTATGGTATCCTAAACACACTTTTTCAATCTTATCAGTTATTCAGATGCAGATTATGCTAGTTGTAAAATCGATCGTAAATGTACTAGTAGAACATGTCATTTCTTAGGTCATATACTTGTTTCATAGTTTATTAAAAAATAAAATTCTGTTACATTATCTATTGCTGAGACATAATATATTGCTGCAGATAGTTGTTATGCTCAAATTCTCTATATGAAGTAACAAGTTGAGGATTTTAAACTTATGTACAATTACATTTCAATCAAATGTGATAATACAAGTACTTACATCTTTCAAAGAATCCAATACAACATTCTAAGACTAAGCATATTAAAATTAGATATTATTTTTTTACAGATCATATGTAGAAGGGTGATATTGTATTAGAATTCACTAGCACACACGATCAATTGATAGACATTTTTACAAAATATCTTCCATAAGATAGATTATGCATGATTAGAATAAAAATATGAATGATGTATACCATGAATATCTGCTGAATATTTTTATTCGATTATCTCAAATGACTTACAAAAACTTGAGACTTCTAGCCTCATCTTTCAACTGCATTTGCTTTTCATAGATCGACATGTTATTCTCGTTTAAAGTATTAGGCAGTCGAAGTGAATAGACAATTAAGAATTTTAAATCTTTATTCTGTTACTTTAACTCTACTATTTTTCTATTTGACTCATAAACAAGTCGTTAAAGTACATAGACCATTTTGCTAGACTTCTCAATTTTATGAGTTTTAGACTACAACCGAGCGAAAAAAGCAACAATAAATGATGAATATCGAGTTTCGAAACTCACAAGCTCATAAATGGCGTCATGATGTGATTTATTAGCCAAATTAGTCTCTTGTTGCTTTATGGCACCTACGATAGATGCATAAATAGATTGATCACGAGAAGTACTAAAGGGAAATTGACGAGTATTAAAAATTTGTAGAATGAGAATACAGACGAATTGCAAAGATGAGAATAAAATTTGATGCGAATTAGAACAAGAACAAGACATTCTTATAGAGACACACTATCATCTCTTATAAGAACAAGACTGTAATAGCCCTAAAAATCTCCATCTTGATTTAATTAACTAATTAAGGATTAATGCACAAGATTAGTGGTAATTGGTGAAAGAACCAAATAGGCCTTGAAGAGATGGGCTTAGGAATGAGATCTTTGGAGAATGGATCAAGTGAATGGGCCAAGAGAGCAATGGTGAGCCCAAAAGCCCATAGAATGAGCCCATAGCCCATCAAGCCCATAATTGAGACACTTGTCAATGGGAGAAAAATCCTAGAAAAATTATCCAAACCCTTGTAGGAAAATATTATTTGGTGAAGGTTGACTAGTAGTTGGATGCATGCCATGTAGGATTGAGTGTAGAATCTAATGGAATGATTTTTCCTACCATGGTATCTTGGAGGTACAAAACACCATCCCTTGACTTGCCAAGTGAGGTCATGATGTGTAGGGAAGTTACAAGTGTCATGAGGAGAAGCTTGGAGGAAGGAAGCTTGGAGTTTCGGTGGAGGCCAATCCGTGGGGTTCCTTGAGGAGTCTCATGGGGTATGGCCATCTACAAGTGATAAGACAAAGAGGAAGAGTGTGTAAGTGGATGAAGTACATGTGTAAGAAAGTATGGTGATGTGAAGAGAGGTATGGTGTATGTGTAGGTGATTGAAATGACAAAAACTAGGAAGAGAAGCAAGAAGGGAGTTTCGGTGGAGCTAGCTTGGCCGGTCATGCCTTGCTCAAATTCCAAAAAGCATGGCTTTGGAATCACTTGGATGGACACATGAGGAGATAGGGGAATGATGATTGAGTGAAAAACAAGAAATTGGATGCTAGAAGCATCAAGGAGCCGCCGGCCATAGGAAGGAAAAGGAGAAAGGAGAATCACTTAGGTATGGCCAAGATTTGATCTTGGAGTGGTCTAGAGTTGTCAATCAACCCATCTATCATTAGCCATGCCTAAACATGATGAGAAGAGTACCAAGGACCCTAGGGAAGAGAGCTGGCCGTGTGACCCCTTAGACAAACACCTTGAGCTCAATTCACTTGGACATGCAAACACTTTCATTTTTCTCTCCACCTCTCGGCCAAACCCTCTCTAGCCATTCCTACTTTTGTTTCTTCTCTTTTCACCACATATTTTGGAGAATCCTATAGTAAGAAAGCCAAAAAGCAAGAGTGTGAAGGTGACCAAGTCATTGGAGAAGGTTAGTGATTAAACATGTACAAGATTAGGAAGAACACACACACACATGTGACACTTTGTAATGGTTGGGAAGAAATAGGGTTTTCTTTGAGTTTTATGTTCATGGTTAGACTAATGGGAGATTTTATATGTGTAATTCCAGATTTAAGCTAAAGCCTAGAAGGAGTGTGGTAAGTATACTCCCACTTTTTCCTTAACAAGTCTTATATATAGTGGAGTGATCATGGTTGTTGGATTAATGGTTGTCATTGCCATGTTTGGATTGGAATGATTTTTCTTGCTTGAGATATGAATATTCTTGGATAAATTCATATGATGGAATAAGATTAGAATGTGAGTAGAAATGATGAATCAAGTGTTAGTTGCAAAAGAAAGGAAAAAAGCATGATTATTTGATGAAATGATGAAAATGATGCATGGAGGATTTTAGTGTTAAATATTAAATTTGGTGTTGCTAAGGTAAGGTTTATTTGAGGAAATTAGTGATGAAATTGATTTATTTAAGGAGCATATTGTGTTGAGAAAATGAAAATGGACATGAGAATAATTTATATGATTGATATGAATGGAAATGGTATACACTTGCATATGGAAGAAATGATCACTTGTGTATGATGTATAGAAATGTTTATTTGGAATTTTATGATATTTAAGGTTGATATTTGGAGGATTAATATTATATTGTGTTGTGGTGATCTTTGTTTAGTTGAACTCATAGAAGAAACTTTTAGGAAAGGAAGCTTGAATAGACTAAGGGGAGGAATTCCCTAAGTTGAAAAGGTGAATGGAGGAAATAGGAATAACTAAGTTTGATGTGAAATGGTTACTTGGGTAACAATAGGGTTTCGGTTACCTCTTGCTAAGGAGGGTACTTGACTCAATTTGATACTTTAAAATTTATTGGAGGAAGTTTGAAGTCAAATGATGAAGAAAAGCCCTAGAAACTCTCTAGGAGAACTCGGCCATGATGGGTTGGAGATGGGCCCAATACCCCACTTCAATCCTAGGCCCTTTTTGGGTATAGAATGTAATGACTAAGTAGGAAAATTATGAAACTATCCCAAGAGAGGGAGAAAGAGAATAAAATGTGAATGCACTCGAGCCTGTCTCGGGTTCTTGCATGAAAGTAAGTAAGCATGCATGTCCCATGCATAAGTCATGAAAAGAAGTTTTTAAAGTCAAGCATGTTTTCAAGAAAAAGGAAAAGAAAAGAAAAGATTGAACTTTTTGAAAGAAAAGAAAAGAAGTAAAGTTTTATAAGAACCCCAAAGGCTGGGACGGGGAAGTGCCCCAGTGGAACTCCCTGTCCACTCAGGAGTGTCTAAAGTCGAGTGGTAGCCCCTGGGTCGACGAAGAACAGTCGGCGGACCGTGTATGGCACCAAAAGGTGGCCGGAGCGCGGTAGCACCTAACGCTGGTGGGTGCCCAAGACGGATAAGGTGTAAGGACCTACCGTTTTAAAGTTATATGACGCTCACTTTAGGGTGATGCGGTAACCAGCAGGGAACACGCGGTGCTAGGGGAACCGTGTTGTGTCTCATACATGTGAAAGAAAAAGTCATGACAAGAAGGGCTTTCGAGCCATAAGAAAGATCTGTATATGATAAGTGGCGCCTAAGAAAGAAAGAAAGAAAGATACGAAATGTTTTAAAGGAACGTTTTGAAAAGCAACTGTGATATGAAAAGAAGTTTGAAAGAAGAAGTCTGCATGAAAGTTTTATGAAAAGAAGTCTGAAAGAAGTATATCTGTTTAAAAGTTTTCATGAGCATGTGCATGAGTCAGTCATTCATTGCATGTGCATTAGTTAAGAATGTTTTGTTCACTTATCTGTATATCTGATATGTTCTGGTTTAAGTGTTAGTGTACTTGCTGAGATTTCTCCCGAAATCTCACCCCCCTTTTATTATCTATACTATTGCTCCTTTGGGAACAATAGAAGTCATTGCAGGACAGGATGGATCCACGGATTACGACTCTCGAGAAGATGGGTCGGACCCTCATGGGCCCGACTAAGGCTGAGACTGCCGGGCCAGTGACCCTAGACCTGTTGGGTCAGTGGGCGGCAGAGTCGCTTCCTATGGCGACTTACTTTTTTGACGACCTACGCCCTACGGGGTGCTGTATGGTGCTGGGAGTTGACGGGCTCCTCCACTTGGGACGCATGTTTACGTCATCCTCTGGGATGATGTGTGACGTAGGTCCAAGGCTGAGTTTGGACAGCCTTCGTTATGGTCCCAACTATAAGAAGATAAAAGAAGAACCCGCCTATTAGTATAGTTGGCGGAAGGAGGAGTGGATCAGCAGCATCTTTATTTTGTATACACCGATGTACTTTTGGAAAAATCTTCCCGCTGTTTTGGGAAGTACTTTTGTATAAAACTATTTACATTGGTGACTTTATTCTGATATGTATATATATGAGCTTGCGATGTTAATTTGGGTTTTATTTTGTTAACCATGTGATGTGCGACAAGCGTAACGTTTTGTCGTTTATTTATGGCTTGACCTTTTTCCGCTGCGATTAGAAAAAAAAAAAAATAAGGCTCTCCTAAGTAAAGATGAGGGATGACTTCCTTGTGACGTTCGTCCCCGGCGTCGCATTTTGCGTACGAACCCAAGCGCAAGCTGGGGCGCCGACAGCGGTGGTATCAGAGCAGTTAAGTCTCTGGGTAAGAAACCACAAGTCCTAGGAAAAAGAATCACATGGTATAGGTTATGATTCTTTAGAATTAGGCTTGAATCTTTAGATAATGGATTGGAGATAGTGGTGTTGTGCCAGTATGATGTGGTGAGTTACCAGGGTTGGAGCACAGAAGTTAAAGTAACTCATATGAAGATTATGCGCTTTTCAGGGAAGAATGGCAGGTGGACGACGACGTGCCCCTACTCCGAGGCCCGAAGCTTTACCGAGAGTTAATGTTTCGAGTCCAATGCCGACAGTAGGAAATACGCCACTAATTTCGCCACCTCAGACCAGAGGAAGGGAGACTCCGAATACCCCGTTAGATGGTGGACAAGCGATAGCGGAAGCTATTCGCCAGATGACGGAATTAGTAAAGCATCAAATGGAGCAGAGCCGATGTCACCCGAGCGCCAGTGGAGTGACGGTAGGATGCCCATACGAAAAATTTCTGGTGTATCGGTACCCGAACTTTATGGGGACTGAAGGAGCTATGAAGGCCGACCGATGGATTATGGACTTAGAACGCACCTTCGAAATCAGTGGGTGCACGGAGGCGCAAAAAGTGCAATATGCTGGTCACCTATTGCAAGGGGAGGCCGGATTATGGTGGGACACAAAGAGAAGGTTACTGAGACAAGAACTGGGAGAGAATGTAGTCCTCACCTGGGATAGATTCAAGACCGAGTTCGATAATCGATTCTTTCCGGAGTCGATTAAGCAGCAGAAGGCGATAGAGTTCGCCACATTGGTGCAAGGAAGCATGACGGTGGACCAGTACGCCGCTAAATTCATGGAACTGACACGATTTGCCCCGCATTTGGTAATAACAGAAAAGATGCGAGCGAAGAAATTTCAGGATGGATTACAGCCAAGGATTCGCAATCAAGTGGCTTGTTTGCGAATCGAAAATTTTCAAGAGTTGGTGAATGTGACGGCCATTGCTGAAGCCGAGCAGAGAAGTCTAATCAATCAAGCCCAGACTTACAAGAAAAGACATTTTCCATATTCTTCGGGGAAAGATATAGATAAGAGGAGAAGCACTCGTCCCATGGATAAAGGAAAGGGTAAAGTAGGTGGATCAAAAGGGACGGCTCCATTTCCGCCATGTAGGACATGCGGACGCCCACATAAGGGAGAATGCCGCGCTGCAACAGGAGCTTGTTTTAGGTGTGGCCAAGTGGGTCATCTGATCCGTGATTGCCCACAGACAGCCCCGGGCGGAACGACAGTACTTGGAGGAAAGGCGAAGGCCCCTGTGAGGTCCAAGGTGTACGCAATTACCCCGGGAGAAGTAGATGTGGACGACGAGGAGGCTATTAACGCCGGCATTATTACTGGTGAAATTATATTGATGCGTAATGTGGTGTATGCTTTGTTTGATTCCGGCGCGACGAGATCTTTTATTTCTTATGATTGCGTATGGAAGTGTAAGTTAGAAGTCGAGCCCTTGACTCAAAAAGTGTTGGTGACACTCCCTGATGGGAAGACATTTGGATGTCAGCGAATAGTGAGGAACTACCCGTTAGAAATAGCTGGCGTAAGGTTCGACGCTGATCTGATAGTTTTCCATTTGTTAGGATTTGACGTGATATTAGGTATGGATTGGCTATCTAAGTATTACGCCAAGATTGACTGCCGCAAAAGGGAGATTACATTTGAATTGCCCGAAGAAGAGAAGTTGCGCTACGAAGGGGAAACAGTTCACTATGTTTCTTCTATAGTGACGGCGAAAAGAATGACGAAAAGTTTAAGAGGAGGAGCTGAAGGGTTTTTAATACTGTCCGTGAAAGCAGGCGGAGATACCAGTAATATTGAAGAAATTCTGGTAGTAAAGGACTTCCCCCAAGTATTCTCAGATGATTTGCCAGGATTACCCCCGGAACGGGAAACTGAGTTTACCATTGAACTTGAACCCGCAACAACTCCAATTCACAAGGCACCGTATCGGATGGCTCCAACGGAATTGAAAGAATTGAAGACTCAAATCGAGGAATTGTTGGACAAGGGATTTATACGGCCTAGTTCATCGCCGTGGGGAGCCCCAGTTTTGTTTGTGAAAAAGAAAGACGGGACCATGCGGATGTGCATCGATTACCGAGGCCTCAATAAGGTCACCATTAAGAATAAGTATCCGCTACCCCGGATAGACGATTTGCTGGACCAACTGCAAGGAGCTACAGTATTCTCCAAGATAGACCTCAGATCAGGGTACCATCAACTTAGGATTAAGGAACGAGATGTACCCAAAACTGCTTTCCGAACTCGTTATGGACATTTCGAGTTCTTAGTCATGCCTTTCGGACTGACGAATGCCCCAGCAGCTTTCATGGATCTGATGAATAGAATTTTTCGACTCTATTTAGACAGTTTCGTCGTGGTATTCATCGACGATATCCTGGTGTACTCGCGAAATGATGACGAACATAAGGAGCATTTGAAGATAGTGCTGAAAATTTTACAAGAACATCAGCTGTACGCCAAACTTAGTAAATGTGAGTTTTGGCTCCACGAAGTTAAATTTTTGGGCCATGTAATTTCAAGCAACGGAGTTTCTGTGGACCCTGCAAAAATAGAGGCGGTAACTGAATGGCCTCAACCGACGTCCGTTCATGAAATACGTAGTTTTCTCGGCTTAGCAGGATACTACAGAAGGTTCGTTGAAGGATTTTCCAAGTTATCTGGTCCTCTAACGGCTTTGACGAAGAAGAATGCCAAATATGTCTGGAATGACCAGTGTGAGCAGAGTTTTCAAGAGCTTAAGAAGAGATTGACTTCTGCCCCAGTGTTGGCATTACCAGAGCCTCACAAACCATATGTAGTATATAGTGATGCCTCAAAGTTGGGTTTGGGATGTGTACTGATGCAGGAAGGACGAGTAGTTGCCTACGCATCCCGACAGCTTAAGGATCATGAGCGAAATTACCCCACCCACGACCTGGAATTGGCAGCCGTAGTGTTTGCACTGAAGATTTGGAGGCACTACTTGTATGGAGAAGAGTGTGAGATATACACTGATCATAAGAGTTTAAAGTATCTGTTTAGTCAGAAGAATCTAAATATGAGACAGAGAAGGTGGATCGAGACTATAAATGATTTCCAGTGTGAGATCAAGTACCACCCGGGAAAAGCTAACGTGGTGGCAGATGCTTTAAGCCGAAAATCACAAGTAGAGGAACCATCGGCACTAGCAAGTATGCAAAGTATGCTAGTAAGGAGTCAACCTGGAAGAGCGATGTTAGCAACAGTTCAAGAAATTATCTCTCTGACCGAAGATGAAATCCGGGAGGGACAACGACAAGATACCAAACTGGAAAAGATCCGAACGAATTTACTCGAAGGAAAGGGATCACCTCATTTTACCGTGTCTGATGACGGAACATTATACTTCGGAAAGAGAACAGTGATACCAAATAATCCAGAACTTAAGGAAAAGCTTATGAGGGAAGCACACTGCACCCCTTATACAGCCCATCCTGGAAGTACCAAAATGTACCGGGATCTGAAGGAAAGATTTTGGTGGGAAGGTATAAAGAAAGACGTAGCTACTTTTGTGGCAAAATGTTCTGTGTGTCAAATGGTTAAAGCGGAACATCAACGTCCCGCAGGAATGCTGCAACCTCTTCCAATTCCGGAATGGAAATGGGAAGATATTTCAATGGATTTCGTAATAGGATTCCCAAGAACCTCGACGGGAAGGAACACAATATGGGTGATAGTGGACAGATTGACAAAGAGTGCCCACTTCCTACCGATTGCAAATACGGACTCAATGGAGAAATTGTCTCGAATTTATGTTAAAGAAATAGTTCGTCTGCACGGAGTGCCAAAAACGATTGTCTCAGATAGGGACCCAAGATTTACCTCTCACTTCTGGCAAAGTTTACAGAAGAGAATGGGATCCAACTTGAAGTTTAGCAGCGCCTATCATCCACAAACTGATGGTCAGACAGAACGGACTATTCAGACTTTAGAAGACATGCTACGGGCGTGTGTGCTAGACTCTAGTAGCGATCGGGAGAGTCTTTTGCCCTTGATTGAATTCGCTTACAACAACAGCTTCCAAGCTACTATCCAGATGGCACCGTACGAAGCTTTGTATGGAAGAAAGTGCAGATCTCCGTTATATTGGGACGAAGTCGGCGAAAACAAAGTGTTAGGGCCTGAGTATTTGCAAGAAGTTAAGACTCAAGTAGAGCTGATACGGGAAAGGATGAAAACTGCCCAAAGCAGGCAGAAAAGTTACGCAGATCGAAGGAGGAGACCCTTAGAATTTGTGATTGGCGACTGGGTATATATTAAGATTTCACCAATGAAGGGAGTGGCCCGATTTGGCAAGAAAGGAAAATTAAGCCCTCGTTACATCGGACCGTATGAAATTTTGGAAAGAGTCGGACCAGTGGCTTATCGTTTGAATCTACCAATAAACCTACAAGGAGTCCATAACGTGTTTCATGTGTCATCTTTAAAGAGGAGTTTCGGCGACAAACCCGCGACGGTAATGGATCCGAGTACTATCGAGCTACGCCCGAATTTAACTTATGAAGAGTGGCCAACTCAGATTACTGATCGCAAGGAACAAGAATTAAGGAATCGAAAAATCTCCTTAGTAAAAGTATTGTGGAACAACCCAGCATTTCAAGAAGCGACTTGGGAACGCGAAGACACTATGAGGGCTGATTACCCTCATTTGTTTGAAAATTCCTAGCGTATTTGATCTCTGTTTAGCTAAGTTTTGATTGTAAATGAACGATTGCTTTGCTTGAATGTATGAACATATCGATTGGTGTTTTGAGTGTTATATTCATTAGATTACCTCATCACACTGTAAATAACTTTTAGTAAAATTTACCCAGGTTATGGCCAGAACTAGAAGAACCCCACGCATGTCAGTAGCTACCATAGCCCAATTAAGAGAGAGGAGAGAAGTCAGACAAAGAATCTTGAGTAGAAGGCGTGAAAGAGAGAGGATACAGAGGCTTAGGCACCTGGAGCGATGTGAGAGGCATCGTACTCATCGGATGGATATAGGACCTAAAGGGAACCCTGTATTTCGTAGAGCTACGCCGAGTGAAGAGCGACAACCCCCTAATCCTTGGATGAAGGGAGAGAGAGAGCAATTGCGTAGAATAGTACGGGGAAAAGCAAGTGGACCAAACATAGAACCTTTGGAAAATTCCGATACCTCTAATGATCGCATAAGACAGAGAATAGAAGGGATACCCCGAGTGGAAACGGAAGAAGAAATAGTACACAGATTGAATGAATTAAAGATGAACTTGTATTACGACTCGGATTTAGATGCTATATTTTACTTTTCTCAAGATTCGGTGACTGAGGAAGAAGGAGTACCTACTTATTCATCATCAGAAGAGTCCACTACTAATACTCCTCGAGGTATGATAAAATTTATTATTATCCTTCATATCATCACATGCATTGATTTCGAGGACGAAATCTTTTATTAGTGGGGGAGGATGTAATAGCCCTAAAAATCTCCATCTTGATTTAATTAACTAATTAAGGATTAATGCACAAGATTAGTGGTAATTGGTGAAAGAACCAAATAGGCCTTGAAGAGATGGGCTTAGGAATGAGATCTTTGGAGAATGGATCAAGTGAATGGGCCAAGAGAGCAATGGTGAGCCCAAAAGCCCATAGAATGAGCCCATAGCCCATCAAGCCCATAATTGAGACACTTGTCAATGGGAGAAAAATCCTAGAAAAATTATCCAAACCCTTGTAGGAAAATATTATTTGGTGAAGGTTGACTAGTAGTTGGATGCATGCCATGTAGGATTGAGTGTAGAATCTAATGGAATGATTTTTCCTACCATGGTATCTTGGAGGTACAAAACACCATCCCTTGACTTGCCAAGTGAGGTCATGATGTGTAGGGAAGTTACAAGTGTCATGAGGAGAAGCTTGGAGGAAGGAAGCTTGGAGTTTCGGTGGAGGCCAATCCGTGGGGTTCCTTGAGGAGTCTCATGGGGTATGGCCATCTACAAGTGATAAGACAAAGAGGAAGAGTGTGTAAGTGGATGAAGTACATGTGTAAGAAAGTATGGTGATGTGAAGAGAGGTATGGTGTATGTGTAGGTGATTGAAATGACAAAAACTAGGAAGAGAAGCAAGAAGGGAGTTTCGGTGGAGCTAGCTTGGCCGGTCATGCCTTGCTCAAATTCCAAAAAGCATGGCTTTGGAATCACTTGGATGGACACATGAGGAGATAGGGGAATGATGATTGAGTGAAAAACAAGAAATTGGATGCTAGAAGCATCAAGGAGCCGCCGGCCATAGGAAGGAAAAGGAGAAAGGAGAATCACTTAGGTATGGCCAAGATTTGATCTTGGAGTGGTCTAGAGTTGTCAATCAACCCATCTATCATTAGCCATGCCTAAACATGATGAGAAGAGTACCAAGGACCCTAGGGAAGAGAGCTGGCCGTGTGACCCCTTAGACAAACACCTTGAGCTCAATTCACTTGGACATGCAAACACTTTCATTTTTCTCTCCACCTCTCGGCCAAACCCTCTCTAGCCATTCCTACTTTTGTTTCTTCTCTTTTCACCACATATTTTGGAGAATCCTATAGTAAGAAAGCCAAAAAGCAAGAGTGTGAAGGTGACCAAGTCATTGGAGAAGGTTAGTGATTAAACATGTACAAGATTAGGAAGAACACACACACACATGTGACACTTTGTAATGGTTGGGAAGAAATAGGGTTTTCTTTGAGTTTTATGTTCATGGTTAGACTAATGGGAGATTTTATATGTGTAATTCCAGATTTAAGCTAAAGCCTAGAAGGAGTGTGGTAAGTATACTCCCACTTTTTCCTTAACAAGTCTTATATATAGTGGAGTGATCATGGTTGTTGGATTAATGGTTGTCATTGCCATGTTTGGATTGGAATGATTTTTCTTGCTTGAGATATGAATATTCTTGGATAAATTCATATGATGGAATAAGATTAGAATGTGAGTAGAAATGATGAATCAAGTGTTAGTTGCAAAAGAAAGGAAAAAAGCATGATTATTTGATGAAATGATGAAAATGATGCATGGAGGATTTTAGTGTTAAATATTAAATTTGGTGTTGCTAAGGTAAGGTTTATTTGAGGAAATTAGTGATGAAATTGATTTATTTAAGGAGCATATTGTGTTGAGAAAATGAAAATGGACATGAGAATAATTTATATGATTGATATGAATGGAAATGGTATACACTTGCATATGGAAGAAATGATCACTTGTGTATGATGTATAGAAATGTTTATTTGGAATTTTATGATATTTAAGGTTGATATTTGGAGGATTAATATTATATTGTGTTGTGGTGATCTTTGTTTAGTTGAACTCATAGAAGAAACTTTTAGGAAAGGAAGCTTGAATAGACTAAGGGGAGGAATTCCCTAAGTTGAAAAGGTGAATGGAGGAAATAGGAATAACTAAGTTTGATGTGAAATGGTTACTTGGGTAACAATAGGGTTTCGGTTACCTCTTGCTAAGGAGGGTACTTGACTCAATTTGATACTTTAAAATTTATTGGAGGAAGTTTGAAGTCAAATGATGAAGAAAAGCCCTAGAAACTCTCTAGGAGAACTCGGCCATGATGGGTTGGAGATGGGCCCAATACCCCACTTCAATCCTAGGCCCTTTTTGGGTATAGAATGTAATGACTAAGTAGGAAAATTATGAAACTATCCCAAGAGAGGGAGAAAGAGAATAAAATGTGAATGCACTCGAGCCTGTCTCGGGTTCTTGCATGAAAGTAAGTAAGCATGCATGTCCCATGCATAAGTCATGAAAAGAAGTTTTTAAAGTCAAGCATGTTTTCAAGAAAAAGGAAAAGAAAAGAAAAGATTGAACTTTTTGAAAGAAAAGAAAAGAAGTAAAGTTTTATAAGAACCCCAAAGGCTGGGACGGGGAAGTGCCCCAGTGGAACTCCCTGTCCACTCAGGAGTGTCTAAAGTCGAGTGGTAGCCCCTGGGTCGACGAAGAACAGTCGGCGGACCGTGTATGGCACCAAAAGGTGGCCGGAGCGCGGTAGCACCTAACGCTGGTGGGTGCCCAAGACGGATAAGGTGTAAGGACCTACCGTTTTAAAGTTATATGACGCTCACTTTAGGGTGATGCGGTAACCAGCAGGGAACACGCGGTGCTAGGGGAACCGTGTTGTGTCTCATACATGTGAAAGAAAAAGTCATGACAAGAAGGGCTTTCGAGCCATAAGAAAGATCTGTATATGATAAGTGGCGCCTAAGAAAGAAAGAAAGAAAGATACGAAATGTTTTAAAGGAACGTTTTGAAAAGCAACTGTGATATGAAAAGAAGTTTGAAAGAAGAAGTCTGCATGAAAGTTTTATGAAAAGAAGTCTGAAAGAAGTATATCTGTTTAAAAGTTTTCATGAGCATGTGCATGAGTCAGTCATTCATTGCATGTGCATTAGTTAAGAATGTTTTGTTCACTTATCTGTATATCTGATATGTTCTGGTTTAAGTGTTAGTGTACTTGCTGAGATTTCTCCCGAAATCTCACCCCCCTTTTATTATCTATACTATTGCTCCTTTGGGAACAATAGAAGTCATTGCAGGACAGGATGGATCCACGGATTACGACTCTCGAGAAGATGGGTCGGACCCTCATGGGCCCGACTAAGGCTGAGACTGCCGGGCCAGTGACCCTAGACCTGTTGGGTCAGTGGGCGGCAGAGTCGCTTCCTATGGCGACTTACTTTTTTGACGACCTACGCCCTACGGGGTGCTGTATGGTGCTGGGAGTTGACGGGCTCCTCCACTTGGGACGCCTGTTTACGTCATCCTCTGGGATGATGTGTGACGTAGGTCCAAGGCTGAGTTTGGACAGCCTTCGTTATGGTCCCAACTATAAGAAGATAAAAGAAGAACCCGCCTATTAGTATAGTTGGCGGAAGGAGGAGTGGATCAGCAGCACCTTTATTTTGTATACACCGATGTACTTTTGGAAAAATCTTCCCGCTGTTTTGGGAAGTACTTTTGTATAAAACTATTTACATTGGTGACTTTATTCTGATATGTATATATATGAGCTTGCGATGTTAATTTGGGTTTTATTTTGTTAACCATGTGATGTGCGACAAGCGTAACGTTTTGTCGTTTATTTATGGCTTGACCTTTTTCCGCTGCGATTAGAAAAAAAAAAAAAATAAGGCTCTCCTAAGTAAAGATGAGGGATGACTTCCTTGTGACGTTCGTCCCCGGCGTCGCATTTTGCGTACGAACCCAAGCGCAAGCTGGGGCGCCGACAGCAGACACACTATCATCTTTTCAAATCTTACTTAGTCAAGCTTCTAAAATATGCTGGATGAGACGATTGCTCTGCCATTCTATCATTTTGAATAAACAGGTACTGGATCAATGAGAAATGTAAGATTTTTTTTTAGTATCCAATGGGTGAAAAATGTCATTTAAACAGCAACTCAAAGATTTCAAATCCCAATAATATCTTATTTGTCAACGACATCAATCAGATTTCAAGTATCTGTACCGAGATGATAAAGTTAGGCCTCAGCCTTAACAGCTTTTGTCGGACACGGGTGGCTCCAATTATTCAACTCTCTACAGTTTCTACTAATGCATTGTTTTAATTTGTTATTGGTTATTGTGAGAAGAAATCTTACTGAAACCAATTGCGATTCCTTTTTAATAATACCAAAACGGGGAGAAGTCTTATATGAGTATTATATTACCTTGTTATATATGCTAGAATCGTGTTTATATTTTACCTGAAAAACTAACACATATTTTTAGGAGGAGTTTTAAGTATTATTGCAGGTCGCAGATTTCTACTAAATATTTGTCATCATAAAAAAGAGGAGATTGTTGAACGCAAGGTTTCAAGTCTCGTATCTACGTATAGATTTTGATGATATCAAATAAATTCAAAAACTCAAACTCAAGTTGTTTACGCATAAATGAAACTAAGCACATCAAGAAATTAAGCATGAACAACAAAGAGAACAAGTTTACAAATGAAGCTCATAGAATAGTTTTGTACATCTCTTGATAAAATTTAAAATTGGATTAATATTTAAAATTAATCTTCTCTTACAAAGTATCAAATTTATTTTTTACATGTGTATGACATATATATGACATCATTAAAAGTTTTAATTTCAAAAATTATACTTTGACATGTGTATGACATATGCATGACATCATTAAAAGTTTTAACTTCAAAACTTATATTTTACATATGCATGAAATATGCATGACATCATTAAAAATTTTAATTTCAAAAATTATATTTTACATGTACATGACATATGCAATGACTTATCAAAAAGTTTGAAATTCAAAAATTATATTTCACATATACTTGACATATGTAATAATATCATCAAAATTTGAATTTTGAATTTGGAAGATGATTGAATGTCATCTTTTGACATGTGCATGTGTTGTTTAATATTTTAAAATATGAATAATATTGTCTTGAAAAGAGATGTTTTTATTTGAATATTTTGAAATATGAATGATGTTTTCATATTTGTTAAGATTTGAAATTGAAGACTCATTTGTCTATAAATAGCTCACTTGAGTTATGTAAAACTATAACAACAAGAGCCTACACATCAATTGTAAAACTTGTCATTATTCTTTCAAAGCTCTTATTCTCTCTTCTCTAAGTTTTGTACTTTAATCTTGTTCATTTTGAGAGAGATATAGGTTGCACTGTATTATTCTTATTTCACTCATTGAGGAGTGTACTCTGATAATCTACCCACTATCAGCTCTTGTATCAGTAAGAGGGTACGTATAACCCTTGTATGTGTAGAAAGTATTCTACACAGGGAATAGTTAAATCACCAAATGTGAGGTGATTACAAGTGTAGATGGTGTTCTACACAGTTTGTTTGTAGCGGTGTTACTCAAATGTGTATTAAGTTTCTATTTCCACCTGAAAGAGATTAAATAGTGAATTTAAGAATTCTCAAGGGATAGCTTGAAGCGAGGACGTAGGCAGTGGAGCTGAATCTCGTTAAAATACTGAGTTTGCTTCTTCTTGTCCTTACTCTTTATATTTCCTACTGCTTCATATTTTGTTTATATTTTATATTGTATATTTTGTTTATAATTGTTAATTTTTTTAATATAACCTAATTTACCTCCTCTCTTATATTAGTCATCTGGGCAATAAAGGATGATGATACTACTTGGAGAAGATGTCTGCTTGTATGCAGTGAATGTAATTTGAAGATTCCTTTGGTGTAGGGAAGAGTTGTGAATGTGGATGGTAGTTAGACTGGGGTGCCTTTTCAATATGAGAAGCTCCCGAGAATGTGTTTTACCTGTGAATGCATAGTTATTGGAAAGGAATGATGCTTTGTAAGGGATGGTGCTAATGGCAACCAATATGGAACTTGGCTAAGAGCTTCGATAATAAATAGAAAACAAAGCTCTAGGATGGAGAATTCTAAGCAGAGAACATAGAATAAGGAAAGGACAGGGAAACAGGGGGAGGAGGAACAGAGAGGGAAGGAAGCGAGAGTGGAAGACCTACCTATTATAATTTTTGAAAGAGTCAAGGGTGGAGCTCTTGAGACAGTGATTGAGAAGGAAGATTTATTAGTAGAAGTTCAGACTATCAAAAAGTCAGATTTGTAGAAAAAAAAAGAATTCTCTAATGGTTAGCTCTACTATTGAATTGCTGTCAGAGTCAAGAATACTTTCTAAGATGGATCGGTTTGTTGCTGAAGATCTATCCATTGAAAAGTTACCAGTAGGAAAAAAAGGAGGAGCTGGAAAAGAAGGGTAAGAGGGAAAAGGCAAAATAGCAAGGTAAGTCCTTTAAATTCTAGCTCTAAACCTTCATTGATTGATGAAGATATGGATATTATGGATATGAATGGAAAGAGAATTAGATTGGATGAGGATGCAGAGCCTTACTTTATTCTCTGTGAAGTGGGGGTTGTGAAGTAGCCCCATCAGGCATTTTGAATCTCATAAGTTGGAATTGTCGAGGGCTTGGTAATTCTTGGACAATTCATGACCTTCATCTTATGGTGAAGAATAAGCAGCCAAAGTTGGTTTTCCTAATGGAAACCAAGGTGAATGGAGGAATAAGAGTAACTCATATGCTCTTTGCAGATGATTGCAGCATCTTTGGCAGGGCAAGTTGGTGTGAATGGAGGAAAATTATAAGCATTCTGGAGTTGTATGAAGGAGCCTCAAGACAGAGTTTGAACAAGCAGAAAATCTTTATTTTTTTTAGCCCAAATGCTAAGATGAATGTTAAAGAGGAAGTGATTAAAGAGTTGGGGCAAGGATGGTTAAAAGTTGTGAAAATTATTTGGGATTGCCTATCCTAATTAACAGGTCCAGATATAGTTTCTTTAGGAAAATTAAGGATAGAGTATGGAAAAAGGTAAATAACGGGAAGCACAAATATTTATCCCCAATAGGCAAAGAAGTTCATCTGAAAGCTGTTGTTCAAGCAGTTTCCAACTACTACATGAATGTTTTTAGACTCCCAAGTAAATTGTGTAGGGAGATAGCAGTTGTTATGGCTAAAGTTTGGTGGGGTTTTAAGGAGAATGAGAAAGATTCAATGGAAAGCTGGTCTAAAATGGGAATGGCAAAGGTAGATGGAGATTTGGGATTTCGTGAGTTGGAGAGCTTCAATGCTGCTATTTTAGCTAAACAAACCTAGAGGATCTTCACTAATCATCAATCTTTGGCTACACGATTTCTTAAAGAAAAGTACTTCAGGTATCCTGATGTGTTGCATGCAAAACTAAGTTATAGACCTTCTTTGATATGGAAAAGCCTATGGAACTCTTTGGACCTACTAAACATTAGGTTGATTTAGAGGGTGGGTACTGGACAGAGCATTAAAGTATGGGGGTAGGTGGATTCCTACTTAGCTAACTCAGTGTATTCAATTACCTGTAGCAATTCTTAATAAGGATGAGATGGTGAGCGAATTAATTGATCCTACTAGAGGAGTATGGAAGGAAAAGCTTGTAAAAGAAGTGTTCAAGGAGGAAGAAAATATGACAGTGTGTAATCTACCTATCAGCCAATATGGGTTGCCTGATAAACAAATTTGGAGTTGTACAAAAGATGGATTGTATAGTGTAAATAGTAGATATCATTTATAGATAGCCCAAAAAAGAAGAGAGGAAGGAGAGAGTTCAGAGGGTAATTGCTTTGATTGGAAGTGCTTGGAGTTTAAATGTTCTAGGGGTAGTCAAAGTCTTTATCTGGAAAGCTCTAAATTAGTGTCTACCAACTAGAAGCAACTTGAGAAAGAGGAGAGTGGTGGGAAATGCAGAATGTCCTATCTGTGGAACTGAAATTGAGACTGTAACTCATGTGTTGTGGAGTTGTAGAGGAACCATGGATGTTTGGGCTGAGAAGAAGAGTCCTCTGCAGAAGTAGTCAAGCTCTGAGATATACTTCTCTAAGTTATGGTCAAACCTTTTCACACAGGTATCTAAGGTTGATTTAGAGTTGATAACAATCATAATGAGGAATGTGTGGTTTAGAAGAAACACTTTTCTATTTGATAAGAAGTTCATTGCCCCTGGTAATCTGGTGGAACAAGCAGTTAAGGCTTTGGAGGAATTCCACAAAGCACAAGTTCAGATCAATGGTGCATGGGTGATTGTTGGTGGGTCAAGAGGAAGTAGAAGATGGAAGGCTCCTACTGGAAAGCTAATTTGGATGCAAGTTTAAACCAGAAGGAGGGGAAAGTGGGACGAGGTATAGTGATCTGAGATGGTATGGGAGAAGTGATGGTTTCTTTGTGTTGCTCGAAGACTGGTTGCTGCAGTCCAGTTGTAATTGAGCTCCTCGCTTTATGGAATGTGCTGAGCTGAACTTTAAGGATGTTATCTTTGAAGAAGATTTGCTAGTTGTTGTAAATGCTCTAAGTAGTATAAAGGAGAGTTGGGAATGGCATGGACAAATGGTTGAAGATATGAAAGGAGTGCTAAAATATAGACCTCGGTGGAAGATACAACACGTGTATAAAGATTGCAATGAAGTTGCACATAATCTTGCAAAGATTTCTCTCTCTTTTAGTGAATAACAAGTCTAGATAGAGAGTGTTTCACCACCGGTTCAAATGTTTGTAACAAAGGTGTGTTTGTACTTGGTTAATACATGAGTAATACGATAGAGGTTTCTTTAAAAAAATATATATATATTTACACACATCTTAATTTTTACTGACATTCCATTCTAAAAATTATTTAATAGTTTACTGTAAATTAATGGGAAAATTAGCCTCCGCAACACGTGTCAAGCCGACTCAGCCACGTTGTATTGTTTGTACAACCGTGCGAGTCTTATGGAAACTCCCTACTGGCCACTGCCATATAGGCATGTAACTAACACCACCGGCATTATTATTCCTTCCCGCTAATCTACCAAATTTGAACCCGAATTTGACCTTCGTTTCATGTGGAATTTCCATTTCATTTCACTACCGCTTCCTATAAATACCTTTCTGAATATTTTCACTCTCTCACGCCCACACAAACACACACACAAGCCTCGATTCAGTTTCCGCAAGAAGCCACCATGAGAGGTCCCAGAACCGCTGCGATTGCTCACAAGAAGCCTGACGCTGAGTAACCTCTCGTTTCTCTTTCTCTCCTTTCTTTCGATTAGTTGACACTCTTTCTGATGCGTAACCCTTTGCATGTCCTGTTTTAGCTCTTTGAGTTTCAGTTTCTGTAAACTGTTTCCACTTGTTTTCATAACAGTGTGTTTTCTCTGTTTCTCTAAATTCTGCTGCGTCGGAGCTGTTTTTGGCTCTCTAACTCTTGTTGTTTCCTCCTAATGTTTTTTACTTTTGGTTTTCCGAAACGTTTTGCTGCCTCACATGCTTTTCAGCTTCGAAAAAGTGTTATGTTTTTTTTTTTTTTTTTTTCTCCGAATATGTTTCGCTAGTTTTAGCTGATGTGAATGTGTTCCGGCTTCGTCTAGGTTCCGATTTAGCGTTATCTCTTCACTCATCTGCTGCGGTTGTTTCTCCACTTATGATTTTCAATTCGCGCATTTTTTTCATCGATTTCGTTGCCAGGTCACTAATAACAATGACTCTGTTTGCTTCGTAAAATTGCCTGTTTAAGTCTTTTGAATTCCTTTTTTTACTTTTTTCAATAAGCTTCCTCTATGTCTTGACCTTGCCTAGTGATTATTTTGTTTCGATTTTGCTTCCTGAGTTTTCGATGTCAATTTTGCTCTCTGCGCTTCGTCTACTTCTGAAGGATGCTGAAGAAGCGCAAGGCCGAGACGATCCCGAAGAAGGACAAGGCGAACAAGAAGGACTCAGATGCTCCGAAGCGTCCCTCCAGTGCCTTCTTCATCTTCATGTGAGTTTGTATTCCAAATTTCTCGTTTACCGAGTGCTTCATACGGAAAATTCTTCTACTATGTACAGTTTCCTTTGCTTTTGTTTCTTTTTCTTTTGAAGTGTTTTGTGATTTGTTACTGGCTTTGATGATTGACAGGGAGGATTTCAGGAAGTCCTTCAAGGAGAACTATCCTGATCAGAAATCTGGTCCAGCTGTGAGAATCAGATCTTCATTCTCTTAAATTTCTTGAATTACAGTATTTCTATCCTTCAGGTTGGATACGGAATCCGGAGAAAACCGAGTACAATGGAATTAAGAAATCATACTTTGATGTCATGGTTTTGTTGTTAATTTCAAAAACATCAAAGTCAATTAGTTGAGTTGAACTAATAGTTCTTTTAGCAGCAATTTGGAAAAAGAAAACGGAAAAGTAAGATTCAAAAGGAATCCATTAGTTATTCTCACGCCAAGCTTTCTTTCTTTTGTTTTCTCGTGGTTTCCTAGCGACCAAACAGGAACTTCCTGTTTGGCGACGGCGTTAAATTTGTTATTCTGCGATATATTAACGTGCAGGTTGGGAAAGCTGGTGGTGAGAAATGGAAATCAATGTCTGATGCTGTAAGATCTCCGATCTCTTTTCCTACTTAACGCACAGGGTCCTATAAACTTAAAACAATAATTAAAAGGAAAAAAGAGCGTATGGCATAATATCTCCGTCATCATATTTTTGCCATCAGCTTATACATTTCACTTGGTCCATTTCAATGAAAACCAATAAAATGTGGTTTGTTTAGGTAATTTTAGGAAAACAATAAAATCATTTCATTGGCTTTTAGAAATCTTTCACCGAGAATTTCTATATTTGTCATTCCTTGGTAGGAGAAAGCTCCCTATGCTGAGAAAGCCTTGAAGAGGAAGGCTGACTATGAGAAAGCTGTCCGAGCATACAAGACGAAGCTCGTAATTTCTTTCTGATTCGGTTTTTATTTTGTTTTTTCCTTTCATTCAACTCATTTTAGAAATTACCGAATTCAGTATAGTTCATTCATCTCTGTTGTTACAATGAACTTTTGTACGTCTATTGCACTTTTGTGATTATCAGAATGGTAATGGATGCAATGAACCGAGGGAGGAATCTTTTCAATCGACTTCTGAGGTCCACGACGAGACAGGCCAGGAGGCGAGCTCTTAGGTATACTAGCCCCTTCCTAGCTTAAGATATTTACAGATAATGAGCTGGACAGACGTAAGTGTGGTTTCAGTACGTTTACATGCTTGGCTGCTTCCACTTTGTGCACCTTTCCGCTCAGATGTAATCTTCAGGATCAAAGGGGTTCAAAATGGTTTGGCATTAATTATTTTGGGTAATCTTTGGCAGGGAAATGAGAGCTAAGACTGTACAGAGGGTTCAGCAGCTTTTGGGAAAAAGAAATTCAATTGTTCTTCTATGTTCCTAGCATTTGTGTACTACTTCAAAGGTGGTATGGATAACCCACTCTAGTTGATTGTTACGTTTGTGATTTTCTAACTATGGACATGGCTGTCAATAATCAATATGGCTTTTATTTGGCTTCTGCTCCCACTCTTGCCTTTCTTTTTGTGGTGCGTACTCTTTTTGGTATTGAAGCAACTTGGGGAAAAATCCGGTAAAAGACATGTCAAACTGCGGGTTTTGGTTCTGCTGATGGCCTTGGTTACGGTATAGTTTTGCCCACTATCGTTGGTTTTCCGTGCGTGTATCATGTGTGGGAATTTCAATTAAAGAATGTAATGGTTATCCTACCTGTGTTGCGGTTCTAGGGGGACCTTTATCAGTTGGAAAATACAGTTTTCTCTATAGAGACCAGAAGTTTAACCTGTGCGAGTGCTTAGAACATGAGTTGTGATGCTTTTGGGCCTTATATGGCACTTATATAAGAGATTGGGTCGAGTAGGTGTTTTGTTGTCATTGAGACGGGCCGTCTCAGACGGCCCCTCTCAAATGTTCAACCTATCAGTTAGAACTTAGAACTTAGAAGGCACGTAGGATTTTCTTTTACGCTGTTCCAACATTTGTTCAAGGTCTTTGGTTGGATTGGCTTTGGCTTGACAATAAGTAATGCTTTTAAGTTTTTCAGACTTTCATTTCCTTGGATTGGATTCCTACATAGACGTGGTGGATGTGGTCTTTCGTTTCAAATCAAATTGTTCGGGATATGATTCGATCCTTGAATGGAAGTTTTATAGCCATATCTTTTGGGACACGTCTATTTTCTCTCTGACTGGAAGTGTATAAAGTTTGGAATCTCAGAATCTAGAGTAGCGTCCTAACGGCTCCATGAACCTCTGTCAAGTTTTGATGGTCCATTCTTTTCAGTTTTCGCTGAGAGACCAGTAGATCTAGGCATTCTTTAGTTTTACAAATATTTCCATCTTATTTCTTCTTATTATTTTTATTTTCTCAAATCTTCATATAAAATAAAATAAACAATTTAACTTTTTAAGATCTCAAAATAGTTTTGTCAAATTTTAAAATAAAATTAATATTAAAATATATATATTATAATAATTTTTAATTAAATTTTTAACTTTTATCTTATCTTATATTATTTTTTCTATAAAAATAAATCAGGCCTTAGAATAACTATAGTAAGGATCAAGTTTTTGGATATTAACACGGGCTATAGTGTTGTTCCATTTACGGTTAACAGTCCACTGAATTTGAAGGATAAACCCCTTTCCTCAGACATGAAAAGGTGAAAAAGGGCACAATTTCATTCAATGGTCGAAACTTACTCGTAACGAAGGCCTACTAACGCTCCTTGTAAGGTTGATACATAATCTTATGTGGGTAGATTTTTTTGCCCATTCTAAATCCGTCCAAATTTGCGCAGTTGTCGCAGCATTAAGCCTAATTCAAACTGAAGAGAAATTTAGAGAACATACCCTCCGCATCTCTACACAACATTTGACTTGTAAGAAAAATTAATTTTAAAGTTCAAATTAAATCCCACCGTATGCACCCTCCATGTAGGCTTGTAATTGAGTTTAAAACAAAACCCCCAAAATCAGTTGTGCTTGTCGAGATTTGAGATCTTGTGCCATATTAGAAGTCCTACAAATCATAACATGCAAACTGGATCATTAGAGAGAGTGAGAGAGAGTCTATTCTCTGCCTCCACGAGTGCAGTGTATCGGGGGTGAACTGGTCACCATGACATAAAGGAAAAACGATAAGGTATGAGATAAGCCTATTTCGATATAAGTAATACTACTTACAGTCGTAGAGTACATAAATATTGCATAATTACTTTTAAAAAGAATGAATCCATTCATGTGGATCATGTATTTTATTCATTTTTTTAAAAATAATTATGCAAAGCTTACAATTTCACGACTGCAAATATTATTAATCTTTCAACATTGAAACTACTACAAACAAGTATAATACATGCCAGCAGGTGTAGACTCATTAAAACACCTGCCTGTCCATTACCTTGAGGATCGGATGGGGCGGCTATACCCATGTCCAATGCCCCCGCCCAGACAACCCTACTCATTGGCCGCTGGCATATCCGGACGTGCATCACCATGGGAAGTGCACATTAGTAGTCTAGAGCAAGCTTTACCAATTGTAACTAGTCTTGCAGTCATTATCCATGCTGGGGCTAGTGACAGCTTTCACTCTCTAACCTGCCCTCCTCATATTGAACATTACAAACGACCATACATTTTCGTAATACAATCAAAACGCCAACATATAGAAGATGGACACCACAAAAGAAGTTTTTTTATTTTTTATTTTTTATTTTTGGTAAAAAGGGGAGGAGAGGAGAGGGGAGGGGAGGGGGGGGGGGGGGGGGGGAAGTCAGCTACATCATGTTAAAACTGCAAGTACACCCAGTATTGCAAATTCATGTTTGACAAGCACAACGAGATGACAATAAAGGAAACAATGAAACCAAAACCTCTATTACTTCTTCTTCCCAGCTTTTCCTTCTTTCCGTCTAACGATTTCGTCAGCATATTTCACACCCTTACCTTTATATGGTTCTGGGGGTCTCCATCTCCTAACTGAAGCAGAAAACTGTCCAATGGCGGATTTGTCATATCCACTGACAGTAATTCTGGTGTTCTCGTCCACCTTCACTTTTATGCCATCTGGGATTGCCATCCTAACTGGATGAGAGAACCCAAGATTTAGTACCAAGTCTTTTGCTTCTACCGTTGCACGATATCCAACGCCAATCAATTGAAGCTTCTTCTCAAAACCTTTAGATACTCCCACCACCATATTGTCGGTGAGTGTCCTACATAAATTATTATTAAGAATCCAAAGATCAATTACGAGCACTATGATGAAACAGGAGACACGCCAGATTCTCATTGATGGCTAATTTCTGTAAATCAATGAATGGTCAGTATCAATAATTCGTCATATAGATAGTCTCATGGAGCGGGCAAGTCAACTGTCATGTGTGCACTAAGTTCTGTTGTGCAATTCATCTATTCGCTTTGCTTAGGACTGAAAACAAAATTGGTGATGCATTGATACACAAACAATCATGTCAGTTACCAGAAGACTTGAGTGATAACTGCCACATGATGTCCAAGGCAAACAGTTCATTCATTCAAGAAAAAGAATTATTAAAACTATCACTCATTCCCTCTATGAATGTCCATGTGAAATAGCTGACTGATAAAAGGAAATGTAAACAAATAACGGAGCATTTATTCAAGCCTGTGAAATAACCATAAAGTTCATATCTCCTCATACCATACCAGTATATGAAGCGTTCCAATGGTCCTATTAAAAGCATTCCCGCCCATTACGTCCCTACTCATATCCTGGACCCCAATTTTGTTATTAAACTGCTGTGAATACGTGCTATTTTCCCCAGCTTTGTAATGCTTTCACATAAAAAAATATCAGTATATGTTAACTTTCACCTCATTAATCTGTCAAATTCCACATGCATTTGTTTTTTATCAGTCTGTCAAATTCCACATGCATTACTTGCAGCTATTGATGACTAGATGTTAAGAAATGGATTACAGTAGCTTTATGGTCAACAAGCCAGGACATAACGGATAGAATATGTTGGTTCCCAAGAAGGACAGCTATACAAGCTCGTGTCTACATGTGTGTGTGCACTTCTCTACCTATTATATTTTATGGCCCACTGCTTTAAACTAAATATGGAGCTAAAACAGACAAGATGGGCACTTTCCACCTTGACAAACAACAGAATTCAAGTTCCTAAACAATGAGATTAAAAAAGCTATGTGCCGCATATAATCTATCAAAACAAGTGACCATCTACACATTTTTGGGGGGGAGGGGGGGAGAGAGAGAGAGAGAGAGAGCAATGACTAATGGTTTTCAGTTTTTCTTTTCTTTTTATAGCAATGATGGTTCACAATATGTCTAGCATCCTCTCTTCGAACACTAAACTTCTGTTTGTTCCTAAAGTTTTCTAGAATTGTGTGATGATTTCCAAATTCTCAAGGCGAACACTACCTTGATCAAATATTTTCACTCCTTGCTAATATGTGCGCATGCGTGCATGTTTCACTCCTTATGAGAGGATGAGACCAAAGAATAAAGCACAGTGCATGTTTCACTCCTTATGAGAGGATGAGACCAAAGAATAAAGCACAAGTCCAAATTAGTTGAGATGGATACCATTAATCACAACTTTTTTCTGGTCAGTAAAATATATGTGATTTTTTTTAAAACACCTTTTTATTATTTCTGTTCCATGCAATCTCTCTCTCGCACTCCTCTCTCAATGCAGTGAGAAAAAAGACACGAAGAATTTTGAATTGGAAGCCAAGAAATAGAAAGGACGGAATCATTTTACCTGAAAAGCCCATGCATTTGGCTGGCCCTTCTAGTTTCCATTGCCTTTCTGACTCTTATAATGCCAGACTCCTCCCTCTCAAGCTTGACTTCTCGTGGATAGGTCTGTGAAAGTTCCCCTAAAGGGCCCTTTACTTTTAAATCTTGACCTTCCAAAGTGAGCGTCACATTGGATGGCACTTGAATTGGTTGCTTTCCTATTCGTGATTCCTTACACACCACAGTTTTCTTCAGAAAACCAACACGATTTACAGGAACACTAGAAACACAGGTTACATTTCTCTCGCCCAAAAATACAGACCTCAAATTGCTGAAACGTGGTAGGAAAGTTGTCTCACAATCTCGGAATATTCCATGCTTAAAATAATCAGTTTAAAATCAAGTGAGATAATTATACTCCTACAGAAATCAGCTTCTTTCGGTCCAGAATTAATACAGCTTCACCAAATACAAGGCTTGCTCATACACCAAACATAATTTTAGGTTTAGTTGCTGAGTTGAAATCTCTGAGTGATACCCAGGATAAAGCAATATCTCCATTTTGTTATTCTTAGAGACTGCTACTGAGTGGTTGAGTAGAGTCCACCAATTACTTTTTCTTTTTGACAAGTAAATACTCCATCATTTAACTTTGGAAACAAAACAGCAGAAACCTAAGAATCACAGTTACCTTTACTGTTTCATACATTTTCTTAACGGAGAAAGGGAACCAGCCAGTAATTACACAACTGAATCATATTTCTTACTAATTAACTACTGAACCTGGCCATACAATTCTAAATTTCAAAATGAGAATACTTTAGCCATAAAGGAATTACAAAAAAAATAAATTCACAAATTGATATGGTCTGATATAGCATGTCAGATTGTAAAGTTACTTTCAATGTAAAGTAGATATAATGCATCACATGAAGTCATGTCAATTTGTAAGTTTACTTTTGTGTAATTTCTTTATGTTTGTAACAGTTCTGTAGCAGTTATGTAGCAATTCTCCTTCAAGATACATTTGAAGCAGCAGAAAATACTGCTCTTAATTCTAAAGATCTTGATATGTTTTGCATAATTTACTTGTATCTCTTGCTAATGCTTAGTGCTTGCCTTGGTATTCTGTGTATACTTCTTGTGTAGTTGGGAAATACATATTGTTTTCTGTTAATAAAATATTACTCTTACCCATTAAAACAAGGGATCTTGATAAATTTTGTAGAGAAACCGAGTTTTGGTGCACAGCGCATTTTGGAAAAGCAAAAAAGAATCAAGAACCTCTGCAACTGGGGAAAGAGCAAAAGAAAGCAAGCACTAGTTGGGGCTACTATATGAAAAAAAAGTTCGTACAGTATACAACAAAGAAAATATTATTGTACCCTTCCTTATTTATAATAAAATATTTAGAAAATAATAGAATTCGACTGCAATGACCAATGCACATCAGAGGGTGCTGTGGTAGAACCTAGAACCTTGAAGAAGAAAACCCACTACAAGAAATCACGTCATAAGCAATTGACCTACTGTTATTGCTTTCGAAAGGGATATTTTTAACACTGGAATACAAATCGTAAAGGAATATGTCTCTAAAGAGTACCTTAATTAGTCAGGTACCAATTTCCAATGACAACGAAGACCCATGTAAAACACCCAATATTAACTGACTATTAAGAGCATAAACCAATTCGACGCTTTTTTCAGGTTGCTGAAACTTGTTACATGGTGATGAAGATTCTAAAATTCCCAAATTCAAGCCACCCAGAAGCCTAGGATGGCATTTGAGCGCACCAACAATGTACTAGGTCCCAAAACAACCACATTAAAGTAAATCCATGAATGAATTACTTCGTCAAAGAAAAATGTAATATAGAAAGAGAATATTTAGGGCTGCGTTTAGGGTTTCTGACCTGGTTTGGAAAGTGGAGGTGAGCGAGGAAGCCATGGGTAACAGCTTGTAAGCTTCAGAAAGAAAAGCCTATCTGAAATGGACAACGTTACATCCCCAGCGAGGAGTCGGATACGGAAATGACTAAAATACCGTATTTGGAGAGGCAAACCTCGAACCATTGATTCTTAAGCCCAAGCGAAAAGGGCCCGTCCCGTGAGACGAAAATTATAAAAGAAAAAGAGGTCAGGCCCGCCCCTAAGCCCGGTCAGGGCCTACTCTCGAAATTGGTAAACGACCTGTAGTTTTAGCCCATACCTTCTCCAGAATATTCATAACAATGCTAAATCTAAACGGGTGTGTCATCAAGAATTTTTTTTAAGGGAATAACTTCATTGCTATGACTTGTCAAACTGGATGTAAGGAAGGACTAAATCATGTCCATCCTCCATCCAGACAACTTCAGAATCTAGATTAGGAGTTCATTTAGCTGTATGATGCGCTACTTGGTTTCCTTCTCTCCTAACATGGGACAGTTTCCATTGTGAACAAAATGACATAGCATACTTAATATCTTCAATAAGTTGACCAGCAAAGGAGCGGTCTGAATTTGAGGAATTTACATTGTCGACAACCTGTTTTGCATCTCCCTCAAATTCCACACGTTGAAAACCCAATTCAGTACATAACAAGCCGCTCTAGATAGTGCATAACATTCGGCTAAGTAGATGGAGGGGACATCATTCCTTTGAGCAGCCAGCATAACTTGGATTTTACCACAGGAGTCTCTAATAACAATGCTAAGTCCTGCCCTTTGTTCTAAACTTATAAAGCTTGCATCAAAATTCAGCTTTAAATAATCTTGTGGAGGAGCCTTCCATCGGATCATAGCAGCAGGTTGAACTTGACTTCCATAACTTTGAGCTGGTTCTAGTGTAGGATCATGGAGAAATTCCAACTATGTGACAGCCGCCTTTAACACTTGATTAGGATTTTTGAACTTATTTTCAAACACCATCAAGTTTCTCCTTTGCCAAAGTCTATAGCAAATATCAGCCACCATATTTTGATCCTCTAAGCTAAGCTTCTGCGTCACATCCTGCCAGAAATCAATAAAATTAACGAACAAATTATTCTACTTTGCTACAGGACTACCTCTTTCTCCCCAAACGTCCCTAGATGCCACACAACCCCACAAACAATGAAGAATAGATTCATTCTCCCTTTTGCATACAGGACAGAATGGGTCATCAGTTATTTTTTTCTTAAACGAATTCTCTTCAGTGGGTAATAGATTAGCGGCAGCTCTCCAGATAAACTGTTTGACCTTTCCAACAACCCCTAGATTCCATATAGACTTCTAGTGAAAATTACTCATAACCCCTGAAGCTTCCCCAAATTCCGCTGCTATGCTGCTAGATCCATAAAATAATCCCTTAGTTGATGGACCCCATATAATCTTATTAGCTACATCTCTTGAACTTAGAGGCATGCTACATATGATATTAGCTTTTTCTGGATCGAAAATAACTTCTATCGACTCTTTTTTCCATCTATGCCTATCACCATCTATCAAAACCAATACTTTAGCTTCACTATCTAAAGTATTTGGAACTGTTTGCACCTGAAAGGTAGTTGGCTTTGGAATCCACTTGTCCCTCCAAATATTGATATTAGGCCCATTACCAACTCTCTAAACTAGACCCCTTTTTACAAGATCCATAGCAGACCACTTCCCGTGCCATATATGTGAAGAACCACTTTTAAGTTTTGCCTCCGTAATCAGTTCACTCCTGAAATAATTATCCTTATATAATCTGGCCACAAGAGGAGGGATTTTGAATGATCCTCCACACTTGTTTGCCAAACAATGCTCGGTTGAAATAATTAAGATCTCGAAAACCTAAATCACCATACTTTTTTGATACACCAAACATTTCCCAGCTCCTCCAATAAACTCATCTTCCTTCTTTATTGTGACACCATCAAAATTTTGACAGCATCATTTAAATCTCTTTAAGAAGTCCCCTTGGTAACTTGAATACGCTCATCGCATATGCAGGAATCGCTTGCAACACACTTTTTATGAGGATCTCCTTGTTGGTTATAGATAAGAAATGAGTTTTCCAGTTGTGAATCCGCTTCCAGATTTTCTCTTTAATGCTCTTAAAGGTATTGTACTTTGACCTTCCCATCATCATCGTAGGTAAACCTAGGTATATGTTATAATCGTCGTAGGAAAGTTCTTGAGCATGCTGGAGAATCAAAGACTTTGCTGCTGCACTGGTGTTAGAGCTAAAAAAGATGGAAGTTTTTTTTTTTTTTATTAAGAGTTTGACCAGAAGCACTCTCATATAATTGTAGAATAAACATAACTCTAAACCATTCCTCAGTTGAAGCTTTACAAAAAATAACACAAACATCACAAATAAATAGATGATTAATCTATAGGCTCCCATGAGTTACTGCCACTCCTTTGATGCCACCATTTAATCCAGCCATATGTAACATTCGAGAGAGACTTTCAACACAAATTAGAAAGAGAAAAGGGAATAGATGTGACGTTTCCAACTCTCACTTACAAAAATAAGGGAATCAAGACATCGGGATGATGACAACACAGTTCACACACCCCAACATCTAGTGATAAGCGTATGTACACATAATATTGTGAAAAATAAAATAAACAGCCAATAATTTAAGTCGATGTCTAAGTATCAGAATTATTAAAATATTACAAATTAGTTTTACACAAATTCTCCAATAAGATATTTAATACAATCATCCTATATTTAAAACATAAAAAATTACATAACTATCATTAGCGAAAAACATTTCCCAAGATAAAATCAACAGCACTAGATCATTATACTGGCAGAGTCACCTCCGCGAGCTTCCTCTCCTCATTATTTACATCAAAATCTACGATACCAAAAATGGTACTGTAGGTAAGTAAAATTCAAACAAACCATAAAATAAAAATACATTTAAGCAACAAAAAAAAAATGCATAAACATGATACCATATGCATGAGACTCAAAAATCAATATTTTCTCAAAAGGAAATAGTTTTCACGCACGCCAAAATTTTCATTTGGCCCAAAATAAAATTCATTGAAAAATAACTACTATTTTCCCAGAAAAATGATACATATAATCTCATTTATCAAAACTCGTCATTTTTCCAGAAAATGGCACATCAAACCAATTAATAATGTAGGCGGGAATCGTAGGTGAGACTCCACTACCATCTCTATAATTCCTCATTCAAAATCGTTCAATCAGATCATTTCAACATATAAAAAAAAAATAAGTCACACATGACCAACCTAGTTTTCAAAAACACATATGATCATGAGACTATGACATGACTTCTGCATGACTTATGCTTAACTTACACTTAACTAGCACACCCCTTTCAAAACTTACATATTTTCATAAAGAGCTTTCATGAAAATGATGTACAACTTTTCGTAACATGTATAATTTTTTTATTGAATTTCTTATTTATTCAAATATAAAAATTAACTTAGAAAATATCATGTCTTAAAAGGGCTTAGGCCGAACATCTCATGGATGTCAACCCAAATTTTAATTCCTTCTTTTTACATTTTCTTAAAATCCTTAGAAAATAATTAATCAATATCCTACTATCAAGAACTTACACATTTTCAAAATTCTTTAGTCTTATAACTTATTCCTTATCTTATTTTCTTATTAAAAATATAAACTTAAATTAATATTTTACTTTACATCACCTAAAGACTTAAGTCACTATTTTGCCCATACTCATAAGAAAATTCTTTTAAAACATTTATCTATTTATTCTCTAACCTACATAACCGAATTACATCAACTTTCAAAAATAACACTTTATCATTCCAACACATATATATTAACTTAGTCCTTAACCGAAATCATCAAGTTCTATTAGTATAGTTTATTCCTCCTTTCATCATCACATTTCATCATACATATCTCAAACTAAAACCTAGATTACCACCTTACAAAACATAAAAACATAACTTATTCATTTAACAAATATACCATATAAATAAATAGAAAGACCAATCATATAATTATGACAAAAATACTAGATATAGTTCAAGGAGGACTTACAAAAACAATATCATTAGTACATACGGATATACAAGTGCATATACTATGCCCATTAGATGTGAGGCATGACTTATGCATGACATTTATGCATGACTTATGTGTGACTTGTGCATGACTTATGCATCATGCTTCTTCATAAAAAGACTTTCTTGTTTTTCATGAAAAGAGACTTTCATGTTTCTTTGATTCTTATTGACATGTATTCAAAATTTATCATGAACTTGAAACTTTTTATATCTTTTCTAATTCTTCATAAACTTTACGTGTCATTCTTCTTATTCATATCTTTTATTTAGGCTAGCCTTTTTTGTCATAGTTGTCATATTGGATACATCATGGCTCCTCTATGTACCGTGTATTCCTTGCTGGTATCGCATCATATTGAGGTGAATACGTCATAATCATAATCATAATCATTACGGCAGGTCATTACACATTTGTCGTTCTTAGCACCCACTAACGTTAGGTGTGACCAACCTTTAAAAAAAAACCATTCGTAGCCCGTCGATTATTCTTTGTCAATCTAGGGGTTACCACTCTATTTTTAAGCACTCCAAAGTGACCAAAGGAGTTTCACTGGGATAATAACCCGTCCCAACTTTTGGGGTTCTTATAAAATATTACTTATCTTATTTTTTTCTAATAAACATGATAACCCAAAGGATATAGAACTCATCACTTCAATGAGCATGCATGTGACATGTAACTTTTAAATTCATGAAAAGTATGAGGCATACATTTCCAAAACTTGTCTTCATCATGTTATATCATGCAAACTCAGTCATATTTCAAGGACATCATATTCATTCAACCTAAATGATAATAACCAAAACGTCTCTATTCTATACAATTATAGCCGAATTACTCAAAAGAGTTTCCAATTTTAGTATCTTCTTCTCTTTTCTTCTATCAATTCATACATACCTCTATAGAAATAAATAAATCAATTGTCAACTATTAAAGGACTTAGTTATAACTTAGGAATTCCTTAGACTTATTATTCACTTGTTAACTTCTAAAGCAATAACTAAGTTTTACCTATAGCCTTTAACTCTTAAATTACTCAAAGAACTAAATCAGCGTCATATATTTATTCTAGAGATAAATACTTAGAATACTTCCTTTTAAACTCCTTAGGGCCAAATTACATCCACCCTTAAAGATAACACTTCAACATCTATCTCTTAGAAAACAATTAAATCCACCATCCAACCAAAACCTGGTAACACAAGGGTATCCTTCAATTAGTCTAGTCATTTTCCTCCATCAAAAATTCACTGAGTTGGTACTAGAAGAAGATAAATACCCAGATTCTTATCCCTAAAATTCTCGGTAAGGAGGTAGGTGATAAGCACAATAAAATAGAATACACACATTTATTCATGGCTATTTTCCCAACACTATCATGATTCATAATAATATCTACTCCACTTTTCACATATGTTTCCATGATTGTATAGCATGCATGATTGTAACGTCTCCATTTTATGTATGGGATCTAATGTAAACTGAAAAGTTGTGACTTACAACGTTATGTTATATTCCTCTTTATTCATGCCGAAAAATATGTACGTGCGCTTAACTTACTAGTAGTATGCAGAATATATCGCAGTAGAATAAGGTCAATTCCAAAAGTTCAGCAAAGAAATCTAATTTTTTACGATTATCAAATGGTAAATTATAGTAAAAACTCATATTCTTATCAAACATAAACATAATGCACCAGTTTCTCATTAGTACTTATCACTGCTCGATTTTATCAAGAACAAATATACAACTATTCTTTTTTACTCATAGGGGTTCTTTCATACCTTAGTAATAGATCACATATGGGAGAGATCATTTATTCAGAAGAAGAGTATTTTGTAGGACCCTTAAGGCATCTCAGAATTTCCTGTAATGTCTGATTCTCATGATGGTTCATCTATTCCTGCAATAACGCCTATAATTCCATAGATAAAAATAAAAGAGTGGGATTTCAATAAATTTCAGTAAGCGCACAATTAACATAACAAAAGCAATAACAATATATACAAATAACATATAAATGCATATGATATGATCATAGAATTTATGCATGATTTATGCATGACTTATGTATGACTAATGCATTCTTGTTTTCATTCTTGTTCATATAAATCTTAGTTTTAACCACAACGACAGATCGAATCACTTTCACCGTCAGGTTTCTTAGCATGATGGTAGATCAAATCGCCTTCACTGTTAATTTTCATATTGACTTCAGTCATCCAGCAGATTAAATCGCCTTAACCGTCATGATGTAATTTTTCTTATCATGGGGGCAGATCGAATCGCCTTCACTACTAAGTCATATCAATCATACGGCAGATCGAATCGCCTTTACTATCATAACACGACTTTCATTTCACGACAGCAGATCAAATCGCTTTCACCGTCATTATGTGACTTTTCATAATCTCATTTTTTTCTTATTTTTTTCTTGTTCTTTCATTATTCTTGTAGAATTTTGTGATTTTATTTCTTGAAAAATGGTATGACCCAAAACATGAAATCTTGTGATGTAAACAGACATACATGTACCACTAGACTTATCCATGCATGTTACATGCTTTCATAGGGTCATGTGACATATAAAACATGTCTTATCAACACATAACGTACATATATTAACTTATAAAAATCATTCTTTTTCAATTAAAACATTAGTAGTTCACTTGAAGAGAAATCATGCAACTTTAATCCTATTAGATGTAGGGCTGAATATCACCATGTAATAAACTCCTAATTTCTCTTTATTTTCTTGGAATCAACTTATTCTTTTATTATCATACATTGAAAATTTTCAAACTAAGTAAAATAGCCCTAGCTGAAACCCACATTCTTCAATTATTTCTTTATCCAAAATAGTCATTCCACCATCAAATAATCTTAATTCTACTCTTCAAGGGAATTAATCCATAAAAAATTTTCTCAATCATTCACTAACTTAATTTAATCATCATATTATTTATCTAAAAAAATAAACTAATAATACCCAAAGTAACCCAACTAAAATCAAAAACCATATAATTTCCTAATTTGGTTCTTTTGTCATTCCAACACCACATATCACCATCCAATTTTCAACCCATAATTTACCAACATAAATCCTTACTTCTTAGGATATTTTCTTCCATTTATCACACTACTTTATATTAAAACAACTTAGTACAATATAATACATCCTATGAATATATTAAGCATTCAAATGAAATATCATTCAATATGTTAACTTTATATAGACAAGTAAACACTAAGAGCGAGTTAAAAGTGCACTTATTAATTTCTTCAAAGGCTTATATAATTTTTATTGAAAACTCCTTTAAAAGATCACTCAAAATATCTTGTAAAGTGTTTGTAGGGTTAAGTGTGTGGAGACTAAGGTGGAGGGCTTTGCTAGTGAGTTTGGCCGTGACTTCCAAAGAAAAAAACGGAAGGGAATGCCCCTATATATGTTGGTCAACATATCCAAGCCAAAGGGTGGAAAAAAATCCAAAAACACTTGGATATCACTTTTTGTGCCATACACCCCTCTTAGGTCTTTATATACTCCTTTCACTTCTATTAGGCTTGGTTGGCATTTGAGATGACTTAGGGCTTGTCTTAAACTTATTGTACCACTTGTCCTTACACATTTTATGTTATCATATGTTATAAAAAAAATATTTCAAACAAGACAAAACACTAAGTTGGTTTCAACATGCCAAAGTCGGTGCTCACCTTGCTTCTATCTATTTTCGTTAGTCACTTGTAACAAAATGACAAAACCTTTTTTCCTCATACTTGTTTAGTTCTAGGTTAGTTCACCATATGCCAATTGTCTTCTTTTGATCTTGAACTAATTGGAAATTCCATTAAAAATTACCATAGCCGAGATTCTTTCAAAGAGATGTCTAGTGTTTTGGTTTTTCATTTTCTTCGAATCACCACTTGCCACTTGTGGATTCTTGTCTTTTAATCAACAATTTACACTTGTCTAGATTCTTGCTCAAGAAGTAAAATAAAATATAGTAGTAAAAGACAACATAGGAATTCAGTTTATGCATATCAAATTGCCCAATTTGATTGCCTCATATAAGTTAGAATATTCTTTCAAAATCATTTACTTATTTAACTAAAACTCCTTGTTATTGGCTTCTTTCAACATGATAATATGTGATCTTCAATCAAATAAGGTGGCTTGAGTGTTCAATTTGAATAAGTCTTGTTCTCATTTGAATCATCCTAACCGAAATATGTATAGATGCTAGTGGAGTTTCACTTCAACAAGTAATATACTTTTAGGTGCTTTGTTCAAATTTGTTTCCTCATTTTCAAACTTGTAGATCCCTTGTTGATGTATAATCTTCATTGAGTGAAGCGTTTGGAATGATTTGGCACAAGTGGACAAGAAAGAATTCGGCCAAGCTATGTGAAGTATGCATTCCGACTACTACTTAAATTAATTTCAGATTTGTCAGCTTCAAGCTTGATTTTGTCATCGAGTAAGCCAATATCTCTTAAAATTCAAAACACTAAAATTGTATATATTTTTCCTAGTGTTCCATAACATCTTGTATCATCTTATTCAATGACCAGATGAGAGGTTTATTTCTATATTACAAAGAGACGTCAAAATTGTCGAGAACTTACTTAATTATCTTAGTTTGCACTAAATACATTTATGTGCATCTTATCACTACTTGTCACTTATTCTTTATCTCTTAATAAAATAATTTTTGTATAGACAACCTAAAATAATGTGCATAAGTTATTTTTCTCTACTATAATTCATCCAATAGCTAATACTTCTCAAGAAAATATTTATTACTTGATTCTCTTGAAATTCTTTATTAAGACTTTTCTAACTCAACTTTTCAAACATTTGGCCCGTTGAAATTCGAAAAGGTAACATATCCTTAGCTTGCCAAGTGTGCCAAATCCTTTCAACACTAGGAATCCTCATATTCTTTTAAACACTTAGACGTTTTCATGTTCCTCTAATTCAAAACAAACATATATCAAACCGTATCTATAATTTAAAAACCTTAGTTTTATCTCCAATCATCACTTATTTTTTATCACTTTTTCTTCAAAAGAATCATGAAATGATTTAAATCCACGTTGTCTCCAACCCAAAGCTATCTTTGTGTAGCAAAACACTTTGTGCCAAGTATATCCATTGGTTCTTCAAACATATATACATATATTTCCAAAAAAGTTATAAAGGTTTACTAAAATAATTCTAGAGAAAACATAATAATGCTAAGTATGAAAATTAATAAGGACAAATAAAAATTTGGATTATTACAATGATAATACAAATTAAAACCCAATTTCAAAACATGGCCACAACACAAGAAAAACATTATATCATGAGTATCTTGATGATAGTAGGTAACGGAAGTCAGTTCAATCCATCTCTTTGGCATCTTTAGAACAAGAGCCTTCTCATCAGAAGAATTTATTGGTTGCCAACCCACAACCTGGCAGGTCTCCTTCATCCTTCGGCCAATAATTCCAAGTAGATTACCATCATTAACATAATAAAACATACTTCTATTAAATGGCTCACAAACACCTCTTAACAGCAATATATCAAACACAAGAGGAGCAAAAGACTTCTTATCTCGCAGATTTTCAACATAGAAGCGGGCACTAGTGGGAGAATCATCTTCACCAACAACTGCACCTTCATCTAACTAAAATTTGTACTTTGGTGTCGAAATCTTGATGGAGAAATATGTTGCTTCCTTGCAAAGTTCAAGAAGACCTGAACCTGTATAACCTTCACACAAGCTAGATATGATGTCATAGTCAAGATCTTCTTCCACCCCCTCATCCCATAGAATCACTCTCGAAATCCTTAGAATGCCTAACGAGTACACTATTTTTTAGATCGAAGCCCCAAAAGCTTCGTTTCCTCGAGGCATTCTCCGTTGGGTCACCTCTTCAGGCATGGAGATTTAATTGTAGAGCTTCTTGATGACCGCGTTAATTTTGATAGTACACTAGTTCATGGTTGAGCACCTAAACGATGTCGTAGTCATCCAGCAGGGGGCCATAAAAAACTGGTGTAGCTGCTAATTCCAGTTGGCTCCCTTCAATATGTGGATGATGACTTCGAAGGGTCTATCTTTTTTAATCTAGCTGCCAAATCCAGAGTGCCAACCATACTACACACTATAATTTGTTCTTTTTAGTTTCACATCACTTGCAAAGACTATGGCAAGGGTTCAGATATTTGGAGTTGTTGGAAAGGTGTAATACAGAGATAGGAGTGGAAACCGACTTGGGGATTGGATTTTTAGAAAATGGTTGAATGATGGTGGAGTGGAGGTGCTTGGAATATTTTTGTGGTTCGATTTTTGCAGTGAGGATAGAGAGCCAAGACAACCACAAGTCAGACTCCCATATGAGGTGTTAGAAGTATGTGATGGGATTAGGACGGTGGAGAAGAAGCTTCTGCAGAGTAGGAGTTATGGATTCAGCTGAGCATTCCAAAAATTTAGGTGAAAGAGTTAGTTTCTCTACTATGCGAGAGAGAGGAGGAGAAGTTATAATAGGTATTCGGCTTTCCTCTTCCTCGATGCAATATTCGGTGAGGCCATTTTTGTTGGTAACACTGTCAGGATTTACTTCCTCTTTTTCTACCGCCATTACTATGTGTTCTTTATCTTCTTCCTACAACTCACCAACCTGCTCTAAATAGCTTAAATCCTTATGAAAGTTGTTCCGAACTTCCCTTGGTTCTTGACGGATAATTTCGTATCGTCGTTGATTATCTTCCACCAGATCTTTAATTTTGAGTAATGCTGAGATAATTTTTCCATGTCCATGATTGTGCTGATGAAGCAGATGCCAAAGAAAAACTTACTTTGGATACCACTTGTAACACACCTCAGTTACTTAAAAGAGAAATACATAGAATTTACTTACTTTGAGGGGAGCACCTTCGTTGAAAAAAGAAAGAAGGTGATCAAAGAGAGAGAGAGGTTTTCATTAAAATTTTTGGATGCTGATATAAGTTCCTCCTTCTACAACATATACGAATCCTATCAAACTCTTAGCCCACAAGCCAACTTAATCCTACAGTAAAAAGAAACAACACTTATAATCCTAGCAAAAGATAAATGAGCCATGGCCTGACTCAACAAAAATATGCAAATAAAAGAAATGAGAGATTTGGCCCATAAGCTGAGCCCAACTTCTAAACTTTTATTACTCAACCTAAGTGTAATAATCCGAATTTTTACTTGTCCTTTTAATTTACATGTTTAGTTTAATTATAATTTTTTTAAAGTTATTTTGGAAGGACCTTTGGGAATTTTAACAATGTATGAATTAGAGAAATTCAATTTGGACCTACAAAGAGATAGATTTTTGAAATTTATGGGAGAAATTCAAGAGAAAGGGATAAAAATAAAGATCAAATAGTTGGTGCCCGGATTAAGTGTTCTCGGACTCGTCTGTCGAGTTTCGGTATAATGAGTATAACTTCTTTATATGAGGTATGAATGAGATGATTCCAATTCTTATAAAATAGTAAGAGGCAGGTATAGAATTTTCATGTTTTGAGTTTTTGAATATTCGGATTGGATCAAATACTTAATTGGGCGTAAAGTGGATGACCCTGGATTGAGTTCAATTGGTAACCAACTTAAATTAGTTGTCTCTTGTTTGGATATGTGATGAAAATTGTGATTGGCTATCAATTTTTCTAAGGTCTTGACATGTATAGGAGTATGTGGCATGTGGAGATTAAGTGATCTAGAAGCTTTTGTTGGCTGAAAACAAAAGGGAACCATAAGGGGGCAAGTTTGCTGCTGGCAGACAACTAAGTAAACTAAATGAGCCAATTTTGAATTTCCTACCAATCAGGTCGTGGAGTGGATTTCTAGAACAAATGATTTCTTAGAGAGATGGACAAGTGGTCAAATGGGGGAGAAAGGTCTGGAAATGTTGGCTGGCCTTTAAAAAAACCAAGTGGCCGATGCATGCATAGGTGGGAAATTTTCTAAATTTTGCTTCATCCTCTTTCCATGGGTTGGAATCATTTTAGCCATTGATCAAAAAGATTTTTAGGCAGCCCAAAAATTAACTATTGGATCAAAACATGACTCACCAAGCCTAAAATTTAGGGCTGATCATGAAATCACAAACCTATAGGACACTTTACCTAATCGGTCAAGCATGGTAACTGAAGTGCTTAAGCTCTCTTTCCTTGCCTTCAACGCCACTCATGCCTATAAATAGGTGCATGGGTTTCTCCTCTTTGCCCTTGAGAGATACCAGTCGGCCATAGTGAGATATAGCCAAGAAAAATATACAAAAACTCACTCACATTAATTACCTAAGTACCAAAAGAGAGTTAATTGAGGACATTAGAGAAGAAGTGGTGCAAAACTTATCCTAAGCATCAAATCTAGTTTTGGAAAAATTAGTAAGTGCACTGATGAGTGTACAAAAATGCACTCTAAATACTCTATTTAAATGCTAAAAGAAATGAGAAAATAATGGATATAACTTATGTTATTAAAATTAATGGTCATTTATCTTGAGATAGATATAAGCATGATTTAATATATTGATGAGAATATAAAATACCATATTTTTCTCTCTTAATATTTAATATTTTATTCTTATTTGATGTCTAAATATATTCATTATTCTTATATTTTTATTTAGGATACAAATAGAGGCATTAGGAACAAATGAAGATAATTGCAGAATTTTAGACAGTTTTGACATCTTTTCGTAATATAGGCATGACTCTCTTATCCAATCTCCAATTGAGCTGATTCAATATGATATAGAACCGTAAGTAAAATATCTACAATTTTTATGTTTTGTATTTTAAGAGATATCTACTCAATCCAAGACTAAATCGATCATCAAGTGGATGCACCTGCACTTGACATTTCTGAATATTCTTCAGCCATTTGCATCAAATCCAAATGTCATCATAATATTTTTCAGCAAGTACTCCTACACCAACTTAAAAATTCAATGATCAACTCACATCCAAGATGAAGTGCACTCAAGTTTCTTCAAGACAAAATTATTTGACCATAAGATATAAAGTCATACAAGACAACTAATGGATAAAGAAGCAAAATTGAAACACTCAACCTACAAGCAAAATTCAGCTCATGCATAGTGGAAAAATAAATGATCAATATGAAAAATCACAAATCACTTGGATTCAAGAATGGCACATGGCAAAACAAGTTGAAATCGTGATGATTTTGTCTTAGCAACTTGCATGAATGATACTTATAAATAGAAGGGAGGGATATGTGTTCTAAGACTATACTTAGTGTGAGGGGATGCTTTGGAAGAGCTATTTTGACGGCTTGAGAAAAGAAAATAAAAATCAAAGAAGAGAGAAAACAATGACCGGTTTTTCCATATTTTTCCTTAGAGAATTTTCGTTACATATATTCAATAGGTAACTAATTTTCTAATAGAGTTAGGGATGAATTTGTATATATGATAGTATTTGAAATTTATTTTTGATCCATTTATGTGAGCTTTAAATATTAAAATCTTTTGTTTAATCATTCGTAATTTATTATAAATGTTTTCATCACCAAATAATTCTAGAATTTATTTTATTTATAGATTCAGTCATACTTTTTCTATTAAATGGAATAATCTTTTGATTATGTTTGGTTTAATTGATTATCTATATTAATTTAATTCTCTATTGCAATATTACTATACGAGTATATTGTCGACGTTGAATTTCTTTAATATCGATAACAATTTCGGTTCTTATATTGTGACGAATGATCTTTCGAAAGATTACATTTGATTTAAATCTAATTATTAATATTTTATTTTCCGATTGATAATTTGGACGTAGAATTTCCAATTGAGTTATTAATGAATCGAAAATAATTAAAATACCAATTATATACAAAGAATTGTCGATGCTCTACTTTCGTCTCATTTTTATACTTTTCAAATTACTCATTTAGTTTTAATTTACGTCACACTCTAAAATCTACTTTTCGCACTCGTCTAAATTTTTTTGTTAATTTCGTTACTATTCTTCAATTTCTCAATCCATCTCCCTATGGAATCGACACCCCAAAACTATATTGCAAACGATCGCGTTATTCTTTGGGTGTAATCATGCACAACTTAACTTAATCTTGGCCCTACTATGGGTAATGATGATTATGATATGGCCCACTACGGGTAATGACGAACATGATATGGCCCCACTGCAGATAATGATGAATATGATATGGCCCATCTGCGGATAATAATAAATATGATATGGTCTAACCACGAGTAATAAATTATAATAGTAGATATGATATGGCCTAACCACAGGTAATGTTATGGCCAAGAATGAAAGTTCATACATGATATAAGTCTATCCAGGAAAATAGGGATATTGGTATGAGTCTGCATAAGGTATAAATCTGTCTAGTAAGTGGAACATAAGTCATGCACAAGTCACATGAAGCATATTATAGGATGCAAATTCTTATCGTTTATCTTATATATTGATATGTTATTACCTCTATGGCTTTATTAAGTTAAATGTATATTTACTAAGATTTTCCTGAAAATCTTATTCTTATATATTTTTTTTCTTTTTAGAAATTTAAATTTCGCTGTAAGATTTGAGAATGAACATGGGCATGGCCCAGTCATTCGAGAGATCCATAGCAACTCTAAGAGGCCCTCCGAGTACTCTCCCTAGAAGTTATTGCCAGTTAGTAGTAGTATAGATCGATATTGGTGCGGGAAGAACTTTAGGAAATGAAGAAAGAGTCGAGGTGACCTTAAGAAGACATTTGAGAAATCTTGTAAATGTTATATATACGAAAACTAACTAGGTTATGATTTGTAATGGTATAATGAATGAGGTGATGTAAATATTGTAATTGAATGTTACCATGTGATCGTTAGACTTATATGATTAAATAATTTTTGTAGACCTTCTCTATTGTGATTTGCATTGCATGTGTTAGTAAGTCTTGGTACATGCATAAATTTTTGGATACGTATGGGGTTGAGTAACCTAGTGTTACTTATTCTGATGCTTCAGTTTACGTTAAATCCCAAACGTAAATTGGGGACATCACAGAACCTACTATGAATTTGGCCTATACTATCACTACTACAGATATGTGACACAGTGATAATATCTGAAATTAGTTTTCCCTAAACAAAAATTGACTAAGTTGGTGAAATGATATTTGGCATAACTGTTTTTTGTGTTTTAAAAGATTTTCTAGAGGACATTGCAGAGGTTAATAGGCTTGAAATTAGGCACTTTAGTAAGGTATTTTGTCTTGGAAATAAGTACAATGAATGTGTCATTGATTATCAGAAGCTATACCACCAGAGTTGAGGACATAAAGCAACTTCAATGACTTCTCTTCCAATAGAATTCCAATGAGTTTGGTAAAAAATAGGAAAGAAACTATTTGGACCAGGTAAAGTAAGAGGGTTCATCTTGAACGCAACCTCCTTCACTCCTGTAGCAATGAACTTCCTTGTCAATAATCAGTTCATATCATCAGTCACCGTAACTTGCATATGCCTCAAACACCTTTCAATACATTTGGATGACTTGTTGAAAAAAGATCTTGAAAAAACTTATGAAACTAAGCACTAATGGCTTCTACATTGGTAGCCATTAAACTTAGATTTTCTTTTCCTAAAAAACACTATTGGTTAAGGAAAGATGTTCAATATCTAAAATCGACATCTCGTTTGAAATTCCTTATCTTTTTTAATTGAGAGCTTGATCCTCCTACTATTTCACACATTTCTTAATTGGTTCCTTAGATGACTCTTGAAATTCAATACTCACCGTGACACTTTCCTTAGTGGCCTTGTTATAGAGGGTCTAGTAGCATAAATAAAAGATAAGCAACTGCAATATTTGTGAATGATTTTTATTCAATCTATGATAGTGAGATTTTATTGTATTATAGACTAATTGTGTACATTTAGGGAATGTTTGGAAATATGTTTAATCTCATTCCATCTAGTCTCTTTTCCAAACAATATTTAAATACAAACACTTTCAAACTGATCATTACCATTTTTTTAAACTAATTATTACAACTTTTTCAAATTTTTAAATAAGAAATAAAAAATAATTTGACTTTTTTAAATGACAAAAAAATAATAATAATTAAAATATTATACCTAACAATATTTCAACTTTATGATAATTTCTACTTACCTTTTCTCCTTTTCCAAAATTCAATAAATACTTAACTCAAAATATCTCACTATTATCAATAAATTATTTTACTACTATTCACAATTAAATTCCTAAGTATGATTTTGTACATTTTGGTCTTCACTGATATCCTCTACAATCTTTGAGATTTTATAGCTAGAAGAGATTCTAGAAGGAAAAAGTCTACTTGCACCTAGCTGGGGGAACCTTACATACCTGACCGTTCACATGTACAAATGAAATGATGCATTTCATATATCAAATGATGGTGTTTTGGTTTCTCTCTCCCTTTCCTTTGTCTACCCACAAAACAGAGCAATCCTACATTGCATATTCTGCTTCCTATCATCTTCTTCTCATCTTCTTAACTTGCTTAAAGAAATGGTAGAGCTATTGGGCATCCAAGAGTGAAAAAAAACAAGGGTAAACTATATTTTGCACCCTATACTACCACTTTTTTTCCGATTTGCCCCTTAAACTATGACAACTACAAATATGCACCCTAGAAATCACACCATTGGTCAAGATCTAACCATTAAAATCATGGGGCGCAAATTGAAAAGCCAATAGTAATTCATATGCACAAATTGCAATTTCACAAATAGTTGATTCATCTTTCCAATCCACGCCAACTAAGGAGTTAATCCCGAAAATTATTGTAGACCAGCACTACTCATAGTATATATATATATATATATGTATATATTGATGGGTTGTCAAATCTCATTCTACCAAACATGTTCTCTTTCAAATCTAGTTCTCGAGCGACGACACACACTCTCTTTCTCAAGCAACACACACTCTCTTAGATTCTACCTTTCTCTTTTGTTTTCATGTTTTCCTTTGTTTATTTTTTTAAGATATCAGTTGACACATTAGTTGATTCTCCCAAGGGTCTCCAACATCAGTTGCTTGTAGTAAAATTGTTCTAGAAGGGATGTATTGTTTGGAGCATAATCAACATTATATAGATGGAAATACTTTTTTAATCAAGCATGTGTCTTGATTGTATGAGAAATCTGCAATTAGTAGAGTTGAGTGACATTCTCTATCTCTAGACTCTTGTTTGCGTGGCATCTCATATCTGTTTTCTATTTTCATTTATGTACCTTGTTTCTCCCAATGAATCCAACTCGAATTAAATCCATCCTAGCTAAGTGAATATTTAACTTTGGTGGGGGCCAACATTACTTTTGCTTTAAATGATTAGTATTAAGTTATGTTTATACATTAAGGGTATGTTTGGATGATAAAGAACTCTCAAGTCTTCTCAAGAGTTTTCTTACGGATGGATGTTCTTCGTATCCAAACACATTTTCAAATGTTTAAAATTTTTTTGCTCCGCATGCAATTACTGTTTAGTGAAAAGACACTACATTATTTTCCCCCACAAACACTTTCTCCTTCTCCCTCTCTCTCAGCCTCCCTCTTCCATTCCTTTTCTATTTCTTTCATTCTTCCATCAATGCAATCTTTCCTTACAGTGACTGATTGATATAAATAATATCTTTATAAATAAAATCTGTTGTACAAAAGTATTTGTTAAAGATGTTGGAAATTATTTTCTTATAATAATTCTATTTATCACTATAACATATAAATAAATTAATCATTTCACCATCATTTCACCTTTTGTCATTTATTATTTGTTGATGGGACTAACACCTTTTCTATCTTCGTATTCAAAAAGTCAACATCTCAATATACTCCATATATCCAAATAAAAAAATGAAGATTAAAAATATATTAAAAAAATAAAATGAACAAACATAATAAAAAATATAATGAAAAACACAATAAAAAATAAAATGAAGATGAATTTAAGAGGGGATTCGGCCATAGAGCAAACGGAGCCGCCGCAGGTGGCGGTGGGCGACACTGCCCCCGCTATCGGGACCGGCGGACTCAGACGATCTCACCCCTACGACGGCGAGCTACGGCGAGCTCCGGTGTGTCCCCGGCAGCCTTCAACCCGTTTCGGACCCGGAGCTCGCCGGAGCTCGCCGTCGTAGGGGTGAGATCGTCTGAGTCCGCCGGTCCCGATGGCAGGGGCGGTGTCGCCCACCACTACCAGGGGCGGCGGGCTGTTTTGGTTGAGGGGGGCAGCCCGTCTGCCCCCCAGTATTTCTCATCCAAATAACTTAAACTACTTTCAATATGACCAACAAACCCACTATAATTTCTACTCAAATTATTCACAACTATTATTAACACTTCCCGACATCTAAGTGTAACCTAAGAATTATAAAAACTTTCATATCTTCTTATAATTTTATTCTTAAGCATTATCTATACACAAAATATTTGTTAATTTCAATTTTTTAACTTTTCATCTAATCATTAATTAATCATTATTTAAATACAAAAATTAATATAACTTTTAACAAATTAAAAAACACAAAAAATCAATATAATTTTAATAACTTCAAAATAAAAATTATATTAGAAAATTATATTCAATCAATTTTTTAAATTATTTTAATTCTAATTTTTCTCTTTTATTTCTCAAAATCCAATATAACATCTTCATCTAAATGATTTTTTTATTATTGATAAAATTCAAGATACTATCTCCAAGTGTCCAAATATACCCTTAATTTTTCAAATTCAAATTCTTTTATCTTGGCACACTATTGCATTAATTCTCTCATTTGGCATTGTTTGAATAATGAGATGAGAAAAAATTATATAATTTTAGATAAAAATTAAAAATTAAAAAAATATTTTTTTAATATCATTTTTATTTAAAAATTTAAAAAAATTGAATTCTTTATTATATTTTATATATAAATTAAAAAAAATTATAATGAGTAGATGAACTGAGATAATATGATAAGAGATGGAAGACCTTTATCATCTAAACAGAGCAACGTTTGAGCCTTTCACCGAAAACTTTAGACATGAGTAATGAAAGTATTGAGTACTATCAATTTTACAAAAGTGAGAAATTGATGTTTTAAACACAAAAACATGAAAATCTAGGTATTAATTTTGTGATTAAATGCTTAAATATATGTATTATAACTTTTTCGTTAACATTTTTTAAAATCTCAAAAAAATATATATAATTTGAAAATCTAAGTACACTTGATAAAAAAAAATTTATATAAAAGTAAACTTATAATGTGACTTGGGTACATTTAGATGTTGTGTTAAGTTGCGAGGAATTGAGTTTTTTATAGATAGAATTGAGAATGTGAAATAAGTTTTGTAAAGATCATTTAAGATGAGTTTAAATATGTTTAAATTAAAATAAATTAAAATATATTTACGAAATTTTGAAAAAAATTGTGAGTCATATATGTAAAAATGTATTAAGTTAGAAAAAATTAGGTCTTATTATAAAAAAAAATTAAATTAAAATAAATTTAATGGTTTGAGAGTTATATGTTTAAAATTAAACTAAATTAAATTGAGTTCAGTACAATCTAGCAATCAAACAGGACCTTAGCTTTTAAGTGATCAGGTTCACGGGATAGTCGACTGGGACAATCACCTAAAGGCGCTACACCCCAAATTGATTTTCTTATATATTTTTTACATTTTTCTTAAAAAAAAAAGACAGCACAATAATAAAACAGAAAAACCTACATCTGACACTAAAAAAAAATGTGCAAACTGCACGTCAATAAAAAAAAAAAAAAGTAAATGACCCACAAGTTGTTTTTATGAGAAAAGAGAAGATAAAAAAAAAAAAACGATTTGTGCAAAAATAAAATAAAATAAAAAAATAAATAGCACAACTCTATAGTCATTTTATCTCTCTGACCTTGCTCAAGCATTTTCCAACTTATTTTTCCTTGTGTCAATCATTTTCAATTTTTTTGTTTTTTTTTTGTTAAATTTAAGATTTCAAGATTCGTATCTACGTGTAAATTTTGATGATAATAAATACATTCAAGTCTCAAGATCAAATTATTTACGCAATAGAGTGGAGCGCACATCAAATATAAAAGAACAAGTCTATAAATGAAACTCATAGATTATTTTTGTACATCTCTTGATAAAATTCGAAATTGGATTAAAGTTTCAAATTATTCTTTTTTCTCATAAAATATCAAATTACTTTTTTCACATATACAAGACATTTTTAAATGTCTTAATTTTGAAAATTATATTTTTCACATGTGCATAATATCATCAAATAAAATAATTTCGAAAATTATATTCTTTTTATAAAAACTTGAATTTATAAGATGATTGATTATCATATTTGACATGTGCATATTTTGTTTGAAAGTTTTGAAAGGAGGTGGTGTGTTTTTTTGATAAATGCAAAAGGTAAATGATTTTATTTGAAAATCTTAAAGGGTGGTCATGTATTTTTTTGACATATGCAAAAAGAAGATGATTTGGTTTGAAAAATAAATCATACTCATTTTGTCATGTATGAAAAGTAAAAAATTAGGTTTGATTTATTTTAAAAATGAATGGAGTTGTCTTTGACAAATGCAAAAAGGAAATATTTTTATGTGAACTTTTTGAAAAAGTGAATACTGCTCTTATTTGACATGTGAATCTTTTTAAATTTTAAATTGAAAACTCATTTGCTTATAAATAGCTCACTTGAGTTTTGTAAAAATCACAACAAAAGCTTACACATCTATTACTAAGTTTTGCATCATTTTTTCAAAACTCTTATTCTCTCTTTTTTAAAGTTTTAAGCCTTAATTCTTATTCTTTTTTAGAGAGATACAGTTTGTACTGTATTATTTTTATCTCACTCATTGAGGAGTGTACTTTGATAGTCTACCCACTATCAACTCTTATATCAGTAAGAGGGTGAGTATAACCCTTGTGTGTGTAGAAGGTGTTCTACACAGGAAATAGTTGAATCACTAAGTGTGAGGTGATTAGAAGTGTAGAGGGTATTCTATACATATTCTTTGGAGCGGTACTACGCAAATGTGTAATATGTTTCTCTTTCCACCTAAAGGAGATTGATTAGTGAATTTGGAATCCTCAAATGGTAGCTTGAGGCAAGAACGTAGACAGTGAGGCTGAATCTCGTAAAAATACTGAGTTTGCTTATTCTTACCCTTACTCTTTATATTTCCTGTTATTTTATATTTTGGTTATATTTTATATTGTATATTTGGTTTATAAATATTAATTTTTTAATATAACCCAATTCACCCCATTTCTTGTATTAGTTATCTGAACAACACTCTTTATTTTTTCATTTCTTATAAGCTTGTTGCTTTTGAGTTATAGTTGTCTCTATTTTTATTTTTATTTTTATAGTCTTTCATATATTAACATCCCATTCTCTCACTGTATACAATTAATTTATCTAACCTTCTTTTTTCTTCTTTTAACATATTTTTATTTCGTTTACAACATTCTTACATTTTCACAAATTAGAATAATAACTCCTACAAGAAGCTTCAAAAGTATATATTTAATTAGAACATGCATACTATTATTATATTAAAAATTTAAACATAAACAAAATTTTATCTTAAACCTTAATTTATATTGAGTTGCTCTTGGGTGTGGTATATAAAATTATTTAATTATATTTATCATAAAATAAATATAACGAATTACATGAATACTCCTTATTTTATATATTTATAATTTAATTTTAGTTAACCACGTCATCTGAGGGCTGGCAAATTGGGTTTTCAGATTATGTTCATGTCGTGTTAAGTCATGAATATTCGATTATAAAAATCAATCCGAATCCAATTCAATAAGCTAAACGTGTCAGATTACCAAACTCTAACTCAACTTATTTAGATAATAGATTGTGTCGTGACACCTATTTTAACTTGTTTAATAGTTAATTAAAAATATATTAATACAATATAACTTATTTAAACCTATTTATTTTTACGTAAATGGATTAAACTAAAATGTATAACTCAATAGACTTGATTAACATAATTTCACATAAAGTTTAAAATCTACATTTATTAATAACCACAAGATCTTGAAAAATATATATCAATATTTTTCAAACTTTAACATATAATAAAATTAATATTATAAACTATACAGTAACAAATACGAGCATATGTCTAAAATTATAATTATAATTTTAACAATAAAAACATAAGCATAAGAAATATCAATATACAACTTAATATTAATAAAATTATAATTTTAAAATAAATTCTAAACAAATCGAAATAGGTCAATTTCATGTTAAACAAGTGACTTTATTGACTCGTTTATAAGTTGTATCTTAATTGAGTCAATCTTTTGTTTTTTTGTTATTTTTTTTTATCTAAATCTAAATCCAATCTTAACATCAAATCTAAATTTTCTAATTTCATATTATATTCGTATCAGATCTACAAGTCCTATCACATATTGCAACCCCATACATAATCTGTCGCTAATCTTTGAAAACTTGAAAATACGCAGCAAATTGCTGGGCGTGTATTGCGTATCTTTGCTTCTTGCTTGGTGCCACTGATAAACACACACAAATAGAGTTTTAGTTTTAAAAATAATTCTCTTTACTATTCTCACATTCTGCACATTATTTTTGAATATTTTTTATAAAAAATATATAATGTATAAATAGTAAATAGAATGTTTAAAAATATATAATATGTGACGATAATGTAGTTATTTGAAGTATGTGAAGAACTGTCTTTTTCAAAGATAAAATCTATCTAACGAAGAAAAAATCTATATGCAAGCAGGTTTGTGTATATACTCACTCATATGAATTCTATTTTCACTATTATATATTTAATGAAAAAAAATCTATATGCAAGTAGACCTGTTTGTACTCAGCACTACACATCTATGAATAATAATAACTTTCCTATTCTTTTATTACTCTTCTACTATTTTTTTTTAATTTTCTTTTTATTTAATGATTAATAAAATAATTATTAATAATATTATATATTTTTTAAATCTGTTATTAATAATTAAATATGCTAAAAAGATATTTTAAAAAAAATAAAAAAAAATACACTAATAGTGATAAATAAGAGAGAGAAGAATGATAAGTGTATCATCACTCAAAATTTATACAATTTCCCAACTTTTTATAAATCATATATTTTTTAATTATTATTATTTTTTCTCAAATATTGGTTATATGAATAATAATAAAATTTAATTAAAAATAAAAATAATTAAAAAAATGTGATGTATTAAAAATTGAGAAATTATGTAGCATGATTCAATCAATAAAAAAAAAAAAATCTGTGAAGAGGTGGTTCTGAAGTCTTTCCTTCCGTTTTACATTAATGCAATTGAAAATGTTCAGTTTGTATTAAAAAATAAGATGAATTCGTCTCAAATTATCTTAAATTCATTATTATATTTTTTTTATATTTTTATATAAAATATAAATTTCAATACAAATTTTTTTAAATTTAATATAATTTTTTCAATTTTCAAGTCAATTTTTTTGAATTTTAAAATAATAATAATATTAAAAAATAAATTTAATTTATCTCTTCTCGTTCCTAAATTTAAATCGAATCTAAAAAATGCAATCCATTTAGCATATCCTCTTGTACCTCGTAATTCGTAAATGTTCTTGGCTAAAATGTTGTCCACATTTTTTAAGTGTAGGATAAATTTCCCAGACTAAGCCAAATCAAATTCATAATAAAGTTCCTCGTATTCTCTTTTCTTTATTTATTTCCCCATTAAACACATGTTTGGTCTTTTGTGTTCTGTGGTGGCGGCTCATTTCCTAGTTCTTTGCAAATTGCAAATGTAGTGGGATGAAATTCCTAGGTTGTAAGCCTTCCACTCTTCTTCTTGTTGTGTACTCCTTTCATTTTGGTTTTTGCACATCACGATGCAGCAGACCAAGAACCGGGTCGCTCGCTAACTAGTCACGAAGTATTTGTCGGGTGATCTTTAGTTTGTGGTTGGACTTGGGATACCCTTTTATTTTTTGGGGCACGCACCATTCTTGTGCTTACTCCTACTAGCCCATGTTTATCCATTAAATTCGTCTGAGCATTTATCCAGTTGTACTTTTAACCCATATTTATCCAGCTTTTGAAGCCTGTGCAGCCTTAGTTGGGTAAAAGTCTTGACCTTTTTTTTTTTTTTTTTTGGTGTTGCGGAGAGGGCTCTGGTGTGGTGAATTATTGTTGTTTTTTTTTTTTTTTACGAGATGGAAAACTTCGGGTTTATGCCAGTGATAGTTTTGGTAGGGGTATTCCTTACCGGTTCTGTGTACTCCCAAAGTCCTGCTGTTGTGAACGTTGGTGCAATTTTTACTCAAAATTCGGTTATTGGTAGAGCAGCCAAGGTGGCGATGGAAGCAGCTGTCTCTGATGTCAATGCAGACCCAACAATTCTCAAAGGGACAAAGCTGAGGTTTATCACGGATGATGCAAATTGTAGTGTCTTCTTGGGGTCTGTTGGAGGTAGGATTCAATTGTACTTTTTATAATTAATTTGAAATCTAATTGAGTTGGCTGTGTGATGTAAGTAATGTAGAGCTCTTGACATGAATAACACTGTCTTTTTATGGTTCATAAAATTCTAGTAAGTTTATTGTTGTAAGTAATAGGGATGCTAGTAATAATCAGGATGATGCAAAGGTTATCAACTATTTGTTTATAATTCCTTTTGGATGATTTCTTTTGCTCCAATACCTGAAGCGTGCAGAGCAAACTTTTGTGTTTTAATAGCCCTCTAAACTTGGAGTTGTGGATTGAATCTTCGCCAAGATTAACTTACTGGTTTTCTTAGTCTACTAATATTTGAAACTCAATATTTTTTCATTATAAATCTTCTTTGTTAACTCCCTCAGTCGGATAGGAGTGGGATGAGAATGCATTGTATGACATTTTCCTATCTGAAATGGGATACTCACTAATAGAAGACCTTCACGAGTTATTTACTGTCTGTCTTGTACCTGTTTACACTGAAAACGACCCATCTCCTCCTCTCAGTGGTGTTCTTCTTGTTCTTGCATTCTTCCTCACTGCATTGATCGGTCTATTAGGATCAACTTTGTTTGTTACATGGTGATATCTAGTGTTTCTCTGCATTCTGTTGAAAGATGATATTTCAAGTTTTAAACTCAAAATTGGAGTTCCTGCCACCTAAATCATCTTGATTGCACCCTTTTCTTTGGCAGCTTTTCGGTTGCTTGAGAAAGGGGTAGTGGCGATGATTGGTCCACAGTCCTCTGCTATAGCTCACATGATTTCTGAGATTGCTAATGGTCTCCAAGTGCCTCTTGTTTCATATGCTGCCACCGATCCAACACTCTCTGCCCTCCAATTCCCATTCTTCCTTCGAACTACACAAAGCGATACCTTCCAAATGGCTGCTATGGCTGAGTTAATTGACTTTTATGGATGGAAAGAGGTCATTGCCATATTTGTGGATGATGACTATGGGAGAAATGGGATATCTGCTTTAGATGATGAACTTCACAAGAGGGCATTGAAGATTGCTCAGAAGTTGCCTTTCGCTATCCAGTTTGATCGAAACAACATAACTGATATGCTTAATAAATCTAGATTGCTCGGTCCTCGTGTTTATGTTGTTCATGTTGGTCCCGACCCCAAAATGAGAATATTCACCGTAGCTCAAAAACTCCAAATGATGACCAGCAACTATGTATGGCTTGCGACTGATTGGCTTTCTGCTACCTTAGATTCATTCTCTCCAATGACCGAGTCTTCACTCCGTATACTCCAAGGGGTAGTTGGGCTTCGTCAACATACACCAGAGTCCATCCGAAAGAGGGCTTTTGTGGCTCGATGGGGAAAAATGCTAGATGAGGGTTTAGCAAGTTCTGAGCTAAATACTTATGGACTCAATGCTTATGACACAGTATGGGCAGTTGCACATGCAATAGATAATTTTGTAAAAGAACACAGAAATATCACGTTCTCTTTTAACGATAAGTTACTCAAAATGAACCCAAGTAAAATTCAGCTGAACAAGCTCAAAGTCTTTGATGGTGGATCTATTCTGCTGGAGAAATTATTGGAGACAAGCTTCACTGGTTTAAGTGGTCAAGTACAATTTAACCAAGATCGGAACATTGTAAGTGGTGGTTATGATGTTATTAATATTGATCAGATGGCAGTTCATATGGTTGGTTATTGGTCTAATTCCTCAGGCTTTTCAGTTTTACCCCCAGAAAATATTAAAAGTGATGAAAACAGTTATTCCCACTTGCATCAGAAGCTTAACATGGTTACTTGGCCTGGTGGAAGTATGGAAAGGCCACGTGGTTGGGAAATTGCAGATAATGAGAGACCGTTGAGGATCGGAGTGCCAAACAGAGCAAGTTTTATTGAATTTGCTACTGAAGAGCACAACAACCAAAAGATGCAAGGATACTGCATTGATTTGTTCATTGAAGCACGGAAATTAGTTCCATACAACGTTCCTTACAGATTTGAGTCTTTTGGGGATGGTCACTCGAATCCCAACTACAACGATCTTGTCAAGATGGTTGCAGATGAGGTGAGTAAAACATATAGTTCTAAAGCATTAAGAAGAAAATAAATATAAATTTAACCATGTTTTGTTGGGTAAGATGACCTACAAATACATTCTAAACATGCTCATGCATGAGTTACCTTACACAGGCTTGCCTAGAAGATCTTAATGGCAATTGCTAAGTGTATGTAACGAATACAAATTGATGATGTAACGAATACAAATTGATGACACTAAACATGTCTGTTAGACATTGCTAAAGAGAGGAGGCAAGTATGCATGGTTACATGATTACGATAATCATTTTCTGTTAGCTGTGTTGTGGGTGAGTACGTGGATCTCAATCTAAGCTTGAGTTGTATGCGGTTTACATCTATTAGCAGATTTAAATTTGTTAGGCATGCTGTGTTCATTGCTGAACTTTGGTGTCAGGTGTTTGATGCTGCTGTCGGGGACATTGCAATTGTGACAAACAGGACAAAGATTGTGGATTTTTCACAGCCATATGCTACTACTGGTCTTGTCATAGTGGCTCCAGTCCGCAATTCAAAATCAAATGCTTGGGCGTTTCTTAAACCATTTACAGTGGAGATGTGGTGTGTTACTGCAGCTTCTTTTGTGATGATTGCAGTAGTTATTTGGATTCTTGAGCATCGAGTAAACAATGATTTCCGGGGCCCCCCTAAGAGGCAGCTTGTTACAATGTTTCTGTAAGCCTTTTAAGATTGAGACAAATTACATTACAACTTATAACACATATTATATTTTGGATGTGTGGTACTAGCATACCATTGTTATTGTTATTCTTTTTTTAGTTGACCGTGTGATATTGCATTACCTTAAGCCAAAATGCACCTTAATACCTAAGTAATAGTGTCTAACCTCATTCAATTGTTTCATTCTTTCAGGTTCAGCTTCTCGACATTGTTTAAGACAAATAGTAAGGAAGCTGTTGGAATCTTCAACCTATTAGTTTATACACTTTTATTCTTTTGTAAAGCCATATATCTATTAAGATTGGTGGTGGCTTAATGGCATCTTTGTGCTTGGTAAATCTTGTTAAATCCTATAGTTGGAATGCCTACCCTGAATTAACGATCTGGTTTTATTGTGAATGTACAATATAGATTACTTGCTAAAGAGTGAATCATATCAACTTGTGCAGTTTCATATGAAAGAAATCTGTGATATTCTTAGCAAAGATCTAAACTTTAATAGTGCTCTTTAATGTTGCATACTCTTGAATAACACATTAAAAACTTCCATCTGATAAAAAAGAGCTCTTATATGTTTATTCTATTGTCACTTTGATTATGGTTCTAAAATTTGGAAATTTTTTTAGACTTGGCATTATATTTGTATGTGATAAGCTTTTTCTATGTATTAAAAACAGAGGAAACAACAGTTAGCCCACTTGGACGGATGGTGATGGTCGTTTGGCTATTCCTATTAATGGTGGTCACAGCAAGTTATACAGCAAGCTTAACTTCAATTCTCACGGTTCAGCAGCTTTCATCACCCATCACAGGAATTGATAGCCTCGTTTCGAGTGACTGGCCTATCGGGTATCAAGAAGGTTCCTTTGCTTATAGCTATCTGACAGATAGTCTTTACATACCTAGGTCAAGACTCATTTCTCTGGGCTCCCCAGAAGCGTATGAGAGAGCACTTCGACTTGGGCCAACTAATGGAGGGGTAGCAGCTATTATAGATGAGCTTACATATGTGGAGTTATTTCTGTCAAAGCAAACTGAATTTGGGATTATTGGGCAACCTTTTACCCGGAGTGGATGGGGATTTGTGAGTAGAGTTTACCTGCAATCAAATGCACGCACACACCCGCACACAGTTGCATACACATTTCTGTGCATGGCAGATTCTTGATATATATATATATACATGTTTTCATTTTTGCTCTTTCATTCGTTGTAACTACACATACTACATTATCTTGTTAACATGTTTTCTTTCTTTCTTTCTTTCCATCATGGATGTGCAAAAGCTTTAATATCCCAATGTTATGATGATCTTTACATGGGTTGTCTCATTTACTTAGTTCACTGCCATAAACCAGGCTTTCAGGAGAGATTCCCCACTTGCTGTTGACATGTCTACAGCAATCTTGAAACTTTCTGAGAACGGAGAGCTTCAGAAACTCCGTGAGAAGTGGTTCTGTAAGATGGGTTGTCCAGGAGAGAGGAAAAGGAATGCCGAGCCTAACCAACTCCACTTGATCAGCTTTTGGGGTCTATATTTGTTATGTGGTATCTTCACTCTTGGTGCCTTAGTGGTGTTTCTGCTACTCACGGTTGTCGAATTCATGCGTTACAAAAAACAGCAGGAGTCTTCTCCTCCATCCTCAATTCCATCAAAGGCTCACTGTCCTCAGGTCATTTACAGCTTTTTTGGCTTCATTGATCAGAAGAAAGAAGCTATCAAGAAAATCTCTACGCAGCCTGTCAATTCTCAAGGTCAGGTTTAGCGAATTTATATGATATGTAAATATATGCCTTTGCAGCACTTTACACCCTTTTTTATTTCTCAAGAACGTGTCGAATAAGACTTAGTTTTTGTAGCTGATTCAGTTGCCACGGTATGGCAACACGCTTTATTGAATGCCTAAATATGGCACTTTTTACAGTGTCGGTTCGGTTAAATAGCCAAATTTCAATATACATATCTTGCTTAGTTGGATCTTTTGTTCTGAATATTGCTGAGAAAGCCGGGCTCTTGATTGTGCTATTTGTTTGTTGCTAAATACTCGAGTTCAATTTTTGAAAAATGTCTATTCTAGAGGACAAGGTTTAAAAGCGCACCAAAACTATGGCACATATTGTTCAGGATTATTTGGGTCTAAAAAGGCGCAAAGTTTTAACAATAACAGCCAGATGATTTGATGCTCTTTACAAGTGATCATTACATTAAAATTTAACATTGTAATTGAAAACATTCTACCAAACAAATGTTTGGTGGCTTCGGTAGTTATTCCAGAATGTAAGTAAGCTTCGCCTTCACTCCTTCACTCCTTCCCGCCCTACTGTCTTCTGGACTGCACACTGCACAGTCCCAGATGCCTGAATTGACTTCTCGTAAAACTATTCTGGCCACGAGGGATGAACCAGCATTCAATTTTAGGGTCCACCCTTCTCCCATTTTCAGATCTCTTTAACGTTCTTTACCTAACTAAATAATTCTCATCTACGCAAAATGTTTTTAGTGTGAACATTAAATTTTCATTTTTATATGCATATGCATATGAAAAGTAGTATGTTGGAACTGTTGTTAAGTAGCCCTCAATGCAAGATTATAAAGAACTTCACACTCTAATAATTGAATTTGAATCGTCATTTTCTTATGACATTTCGTTCCCCCCCCCCCCCAAAAAAAAAACAAAAAAAACAAAAAAAGTTGTGGAATTTCGAGTTCAAACTGTTGGATTCCTTTTCCACCATTTATTTGATGGAAGAGTGCTGATGCAGCCGATGTAAACGGCACGCATCACACGTTCCTGCTTGCCTCGCGTTATACATACATTATTCTATTCCAATATTACTTTCATTATTTCACACCATATACTTTATATATTTTAATATTAATTTTTCATTTTATTTTATTCTTATTAAACTAATTGAATTATTTTATTTATTATCCATATACCACATATTTATTTTATAAAGAAATGCATTAGAGCTTTTATATATCATTTCTTATTTGTTGGATACAGTTCTAAGACCTAGTTTGTTTATAAAGATAAAATTAAAAACTCAAAACTCATTTTAAATTTATTATTATATTTTTTCAAATTCTGATACAAAATATAACAAAAAATTTGACTTTTTCAAATTCTAAATTACATTTTTCAAATCTTATAACAAAATTAATATTAAAAAATATATTATAATAATATTTTTTTTTAATTTTTGTTTTATCTCATCTTTTAAAACAAACCAGTAAGATGTGTACAAGTTACACGGGCCACTTTAATAGAAAGTAAGATTCACCTTTGAAAAAAATGATTATTTTCACGTCACTCTTAAAAAATATACTTTAAAAAAAAAATAGTAGGATAACTTGCATATCTTAAAATTAAAAGAGTGATGTTGCCATCTAGATTGGTGCAAAAATAATTTTTGCACCAAACTATTAAAATAATGACATGTAATCATATCTAAAAGAAGATGTGTGAATTCGCACACACCAAACCACTTCATTCTTTCTGCTCCCTATTATTCTCAAAAATTCAAAATCAATCGTAGCATACTCATAATATTAATCTTTCAATTAATTCTCTTATTGCCGCCATAAACGCACCTTCATCCTCATCATCCTTTTTTGAAAAATCATCTTCTAAAGCACCCTAAATAATGACCACCTTCAAGGGCAAAACTTTTCCGAATGTTACAGACGCTTCGAATTATTCTCCAACAAACTCGATGAATCATACATTTTTTCAGCCCCTTGAGAAACATCTAGTTTCACTCAAGGGTTTTGTTTTTCTAAACTATCAAATGTTGTTTAAGTACCTGAACATGATACTACTGTTGGACCTTGCACCACTCTCGATCAGTGAGATAATGAGCCATGGGGATTCAAAGAAAAGTCTAGAAGATAAATTGATAGAACAAACAGGTTTGCGGAAATATTCTAATAATAAAAAATTACAATTACAATTCATTTTACCTATTATTTTCAGAACATTCTCTTAGTTACCAAACAAAATTTAGGGCAAACTATGGACTGTAAATAGGAAACCCAAAAATAAGGAAAAGAAAAACCAAATAGAAACATTGAAAATGGTTGGGATTGAATGGTATTTTAAGTTTTGGGAAAGATGCGCAGCAAAGGAGGAGGTTTATCGCATAAATAATTAGATGGAGGCTAATGTATCATTTCTCAATAATGTTTACTTACATGGCATTATACATTTTGCACCCATCCAAACCACAGTCTAACTCAAATTGAGAATATTATTTCTCTTGGTTATTAAAATTACAAATGGTCCACCAACCTAAGCTAATATAAAAGTCGACTCAAATATTTTATATCGAACATTGAACTCAATATTTAAGAGATAAGTTCCTAGGATACGTCTAGAACTTGCAAAAAAAAAAAGAAAAAAGAAAAAAAAAAAAGGAACAAGTAAAGAAGTTTGTCTAGTTGTGGACACATTATCTGCTAATATCTTTCTCCTATTCCAATATATCTTGGGAGGGAATCTAGAGCCATGCATGGCCTCTTGGTAGTTGGCATTATTGTAATTTAAAGTGGCATATGACAAAATATGCTTTCCCTTTCACTTTCCCTTGACGTAACGATGCAATTTGATCTATTTAAAGATGTTTTGAATGTGGTTTCTTTATGTCAATTTCAGTCAATTTACTTTAAAACATTATTGCAGAATCTTTTTTATTAGCAATTTCCACAACATTTTGAGTTCATTTTAGATTAATCAAATGATAACGTGCTAATTATTTTTTAGTACATTTTAAATTAATCTAATGATAAAGTCCACAACCCTTGGGCATTTTTAATTATTTTCTGTTTGTCTATGCTCCTCTCTTTTTTTTTTTTTTTTTGGATCCAAACACCGCTCACGTGTTTCGCACCTAAAATTTTTACCCAATCATCTGGGCCCACTTTTCACATGTGGACCCACTCCAACTATGTTATTGGCCTTTTTATTAGTTATTGACGTAAGATCTGACGTTCACGTTTAAAGTTAGAAATGAGAAATGATAAATTAAGATGAATTTTAAAAATTAAATAATTAAATATTATTATTATTTTAGAACTTAAAAAAATTGAATTAAGATTTAAAAAATTATACTATATATTATATTTTATACAAAAATTAAAAAAATATTTAATAATAAATTTGAGATAAAATAAAATAAGTTAAGATTACTTCTAACTACAAACGACACCGAAATTGACCATATCTCATTATGTGAGCTGGCCATTCGTCATGTTTTCCATATGTGTAGCTGATATGAATTGACCAGAGTCAATTTCAAATTTTAACATTTTAATTGTAATATAACATAATAAAATGAAAAATATTTTGTGCAAATAATAGACAAGTTATATAAGCAGGACCAATCTTTAAAAAATTGTAAAAATTATTTTTTTTCTTAATAAAATCTTTTTTATTATTTTTTTAATTTTATTTTTATAAAAGTCTTATATAAAATTTAGGACGGTAAATGAATTAAACTACTCGACAGTTTGCTCGATACTCGCTCGATTAAATTTGAATCGAACTCGACTCGTGAAAAAAAAAACTTGCTCGTGAAAGTAGATATCCGCTCGATTAGTAAATGACACATACCCGACAAAATTCGACTTGACTTGACTAAGACTCATTAAGGTTCGCAAGTTTATACTTGAGTCAGTTCGTTAGTTCGATTCGATTAAAATTCATTTATATATTGATAAATATATACGTATATATGTTATATATATGTATTACTAGTAATATAAGTATAGCATTTTTAAAATTAAATATATAATATATAATCTTATTACTTATATCTATATGATGAATATATTTTATAGTTATGTTTTATAATTTGTATAATAATTAGTCTATAAAATTTAATAATTTCGTATATAGTACATTGGAAGTATGTGAAATACATATATGCTATCATATAATATGTATTTATCAATAATATATATAAACATATAACAAATTGTTATGATGAATAAATATCAACTAGTTAGATATTAAATATTAATTTTTTATTAATTAATTATTTTTTAATTTTATTCAAAAAAAAAAGCTTGAGTTCGGCTCGACTCTAATTCGTTTGTGGGACGAGCTTAAGCTTGAGTTCGAAATTTAATTTATTGAATCGAGGTTGAACAAAAAATAAATAAAAACTCGAATTCGAGTATTTTGAGTCAAGTTCGAACTCGATAAGCCAAAACTCGACTCGCGCTTGATTCGACTTGATTACAGTCCCGCCATTGAAACTTATCTGTCTGAAATTTGTACTTAATATTAATTTGTAAAAGAGAAATGATAGATGCAGTCATTAAATTACAAACAGCATACAATCATTTAAAAAAAAAGTGAATATATATGGGATTCATGTAAAAAAAGTTAAATTTTTTTTAAAGCAATTACACGTCGTTTATAACTTCACGACTGTATGTAGCATTAACCAAAAGTGTTTAAAACAGATTTAAGCCAACCTTTAATCTTTGGAAGCCACACATATATACTTGATTAGAGAGGGAGAGCGTGATTCTTTACTTGAGTTGGACTGTTAAGCGCTTTGGGGCTGTCTTTGCTTCTTTGTTAAGTGGAGCCATTCTGCGTCTTTGATAACTATCCCATGCACATGGACTCCAAATCTTCAAAGCTATATCCAACTTTGGAGTTCAGGTAATCTGGAACTCTAATCTTCCCCCAAAATCTCTCTTCATATTTTTTTTTATTCATTCATGTGTGTTTTTAGAACACTCAAATTGTCCTCTCTCAAATTTGTTCGTATAATTTTTCTACTCGCTTTGAGTTTTTTATTTTTATATTTTTGGTTCCGGCGATGATCGTACACAAGTGGATATATAATATATATGCAGTTCTGATTCTTTTGAATGTACCCATGTGAATTTTATCTTCCCCTTGGGTATATTATAATATAAATTCTGTTCTTGTGGGACTGTGGGACTCTAGTCCTTGTTTCCTGTGTGGGTATTAATTTTCCATTAATTTTTAGTATCCAAGTTGGTCTAGCCTGGATTTTAATTCCATATTATAGTCTTTTATCTGTTAGCCGGCCCTGAATCTTAGGATTCCATCTTGTAGTTGGCCAAATTTGAGTGAATGGAAAACATAAATCAACTTCTTGATTTTATTTCTTCAAGACGCAGTCACCATTGGCTTTCTGTGGGGTTTTTATTCATGCTGACTATCATTGTTAACAGGTGCTTATCATCTTGCACTGATGCTGGCTTCTATCGATTTTCCAAGTCTTGATCCGTGATATCCTCTTCAAGACGAGAGATATTCTCTTGCATTTGAGTGTAGCCAGGATCACGGTGCTGCGTAATCTTCTCCAGTAGTGCGAAAAAGAAGCAGTCTATTATTTGCAGGCTTTATTACATTTCTGGAGCACCTCCTGATTTCTAGGCTGACCTGAGAGTATTGTCATGAAAAGAACGCAACTTTTCTTGATTTTGTGTGTGTGGCTGCCAATGAGTGTCATGGGCAGGTCTGGGAATGCCAGTAGTGTTTCTTCTTCGAAACCAAGTGCCGTGAATATTGGGGCTCTGTTTACTTTAAATTCGGTTATTGGAAGGTCGGCCAAACCAGCAATTTTGGCTGCAATCGATGATGTCAATTCTGATTCGAGCGTCCTTCCTGAAATAAAACTGAACGTCATATTACAGGATACGAATTGCAGCGGATTTCTTGGAACTATGGAAGGTACCTCCAGAAGCTATCAATATTTACAAGTAGATAAAGTACTTTCTTTTCTTAGGCTGCCCTGTGGGATATTTTATTTTGACTTTGATCATTGAAATTATAAGTTTAGAGGGTAACTTTTAGCGTCTGACTTTTTGGGTCTCCATTTATGAACTCAATTTCCATTTTCGAGTTCGTTTAGTGGTCTATATATATTCCTTTCTAACAGTTCTGATTTCAGGCATCATGTGCCATGATGGCCACCTTGATTTCAACTTCCATTTGGTTGCCATCCATTGCATGGTCTATAATGTTGAGCTATGTATGCTATGATATTGAAAATAACAACTTTTTCAATTCAAATTATGTATTGCATAGTCTGGAAGCTCAACTTTTGCACCTCTTTTACTTACTATTAATCGAGCACTCGGGTGATGCCTGGCTAACCATTCAGTAATCTAAACATGGAATTCTTTGATTGCTAATACAATAAAATTGAGTACATATGAAAGAAAACAAAAGTTATATAGGAAACAAGTGAAAGTGCCTTTGGACCTTTAAAATTTCGAATTGCTTAATATTTATTGACATGACCCTTTAAATTACTTTAATTAAACTACCAAATTTATTGCATTGAAAATTATATATGTTATAGATGCTACAGGACATAAGATTTATTACCAGTCTTAGTTATACCAATCAAACCTTCAGAATGGAGAAGCCACACCATATCCAATATAATCTCAACCCTCTTCTCCCATCTTATAACCTGTGAATTGTACATGAGCTAAGGTAAGCTTTTGGGACAAGTAGTGGTTTTACATGTTATCAGAGATAAAGTTCTTGAGTTTGAACCCTAACTCTATATTATATCCGAATTTAATTAAATATTTCACATGTTGGGTCACTCATTGAGAGAGAGTCTTACCCACACTTGAGGGTGAGTTTTAAAATATAAAATAAATAATAAAGTCTACCTTCTCAACTAGTGATTTCACTAAAAATACTGCAGTTTTTGTCATCTATTTTTTTTCTTTCTTAGTTAGTTCTGCTGTGAAAACATTTCCACTTGACGGTATTGTGGCTCTTTTCTCATTTTATGGCCATCAAATTTAAGGTAGTGCCACCGCTTAACATCTGGCTAGAGGGTGGTTGTTATAGTTTCAATATGAGATAGTGCAGATTTGAAGTTAATCCATTTAATGGAGTCATCAAAAGTGGGACAATATTTGAAGTTAAACCTGTTGTCAGTATTTAGCAACCATTTGTGGTTCTCAGCAGCTTTGCGAAATGGAGTCTTGCTAAGCTGAGAATTACATAGGATCATAAGTATGCTAACTCCTTTTTTGTGTGTCTTTGTCATAAAGATGGGGATAAAGGTTACAAAAATTTGACATGGTTGTCATTAATAATGTAGCTTTGCAGCTCATGGAAGTGGATGTAGTTGCTGCAATCGGACCACAGTCCTCTGGTATAGCTCATGTCATATCTCACGTCGTTAATGAACTCCATGTCCCGCTTCTATCTTTTGCAGCAACAGACCCCACTCTAGCTGCTCTTCAATACCCATATTTTGTCCGGACTACGCAGAGTGATTATTTCCAAATGCATGCAATTGCTGATTTGGTTGAATATTATGGATGGAGGGAGGTTGTTGCCATCTTCGTAGATGATGATTATGGCAGAGGTGGAATTTCTGTATTGGGCGATGCCCTGGCAAAGAAACGTTCCAAGATCTCTCACAAAGCTGCCTTTACTCCTCATGCCTCCAAAAGTGCAATTAATGACTTGCTTGTTGGAGTAAACCTCATGGAGTCTCGGGTGTATGTTGTGCACGTAAATCCTGACTCTGGTTTGACAGTTTTCTCAGTTGCTAAATCTCTTGGGATGATGAGCAGTGGCTATGTTTGGATTGCAACAGATTGGCTTCCTTCCGTCCTAGATTCATCAGCAACAGCTGATCCTGACACAATGAATCTCCTACAAGGGGTCATTGCCCTTCGTCATCACACCCCAGATGGTGATCCCAAAAACAGTTTAATATCTAGGTTCAACAACCTAAAAAATAAAGATTTTGCAAACTTCAATTCTTATGGACTATATGCATACGATTCTGTTTGGTTAGCAGCACACGCTCTTGATGCTTTCTTGCAAGAGGGTGGAAACATATCTTTCTCTAATGACCCAAAATTGCATGACTCAAATGGAAGCACACTGCACTCAGCATCCTTCCGAATTTTTAATGGAGGTCAACAATTTCTCCAGACAATTCTAAGTATGAACTTTACAGGAGTAAGCGGTCAGATACAATTTGATCAGGACAAAAATTTAGTTCACCCAGCATATGATGTTCTGAACATTGGGGGGACTGGGTTTCGTAAGATTGGCTATTGGTCAAATTATTCTCATCTCTCAATCATTTCTCCAGAAATCTTATATACTAGGCCTCCCAATACTTCAACTGCCAGTCAACATGTGTACAGTGTAATATGGCCTGGTGAAACTGCAACAACACCCCGGGGATGGGTATTCCCAAACAATGGTAAGCCACTGCGGATAGGAGTGCCAAACCGAGTAAGTTATAAACAATTTTTGGCCAAAGACAATGGTCCTCCAGGGGTCAGAGGTTTCTGTATTGATGTCTTTGAAGCTGCCATAAACTTGTTGCCGTATCCTGTACCACGCTCGTATATGCTATATGGAGATGGAAAAAGAAATCCTGTTTACGATAATCTTGCGGACGCGGTTGCAGCAGATGTGAGTATTTGGCCTTTATTTGCAACTTTTATCTTTTGATAAGTTTTCTGAAAAAGTTATGTTCGGTTTAATTAAGAATGGAACACGCTATAAAATGGATTGCAAGTTGTTTGCATGGACTCTTCTCATTACTCCTTTTGAGGGCTTTCTAATTAGGTCATCTAATATATTGGCGAGATGCAGTATTTGAATCATTATAGCTATTTCGAACACTGCATCTGTTGGGAAATTTGATGATGTGGAAAGAAATCATTATAGCTATTTTGACATACTTACTTCCTACTTCAGAAATTTGATGCAGCTGTCGGGGACATTACAATTGTTACAAATAGGACCAAAATTGTGGATTTCACACAGCCTTACATGGAATCAGGACTTGTCGTCGTTGCTCCTGTCAAAAGGAAGAAGTCAAGTCCTTGGGCGTTCCTCAAGCCGTTTAATGCTCTAATGTGGTGCGTCACTGGTGCCTTCTTTCTTTTGGTTGGAGCTGTTGTTTGGATTCTTGAGCACCGCATTAATCATGAGTTCCGTGGTCCACCAAGCCAACAAGTTATAACAATTTTTTGGTCAGTATATTTTAATTCATTGAATGCCAATGTGCCATTTTGATTTTTTGTGAGAATTTATAGCCATCTAATCAATTGTGATATATAAGTTTGAAAGTAAGGAGCTTTACTCTTGTTAGCTACATCAACCACTTCCCCATTCTGTTATTCAAGGAAGGGGGAAATTACATTTCTCACCCACCAATTGCTGCTTATTTTTTAGTTTGCACCTTATACTACCAAATATTTTAATCTTCACCCTAAACCACCCATATTTTTAAGTTGCATCCTCGGTTGTGATTTTACTATTAAGATGAATGAAGAATTAGTCACGTGACACTATCAACTGTCAAATCTAAATGGAATGTGTAAAGTGAAACCCATTGATAGATTTGGGTGCAAATTGAAACTTTTTATAATTTAGGGAATAAATGAAAAAAAAGGAATAGTTTGTGGTTGGAAATGCAATTTTCTAAAATTTAAATGATATATTTTATAAGTCTAAGTTATTAAATGGAAAATAATAGATCTAGTAATGATAGCACTTTTTGGTTTTCTTGACTTATTTTTTTAAAGTTTTGTATCTAATAGATTCATAAAGGTTATTGAATTTAAGAGGAAGTTAATGAGCCTATAAGTTATGACTCCATGGCCAGAGTTATTTTAACACATCATATAAAGAACTCTTGGTCCCTTTCTTCACTCGATCAAAGCTTGTCAGGTTCCCATTAGTAACAAAGAAACAAAGGAGAGTAAGGGAGGACGAGATCAAGGTACTCAGCCAATTGGAGATTAAGGTGTTAATATTAATACTTTTCTTAAGATTCTATTTACCATATAATGATTCAAAGTATGCTACCTTAGTTTTTTTTTTTTGATAAGTAAAGTATGCTACCTCAGTTATCTATACTGTTTTCAATTAATAAATTTAATTATTTATATGTATCTTGTTGGCCTACGGCTAGTTTGTATAAATAAAGCTATGGAATATTGTCAAAGCCCTTAGGAATGGACTTGACTATTGCCTAGGTGTCAGTGATATTGCTTGGTTATTCATCTAACGTATGATACACTCACCCGAATATCTTGACAATAACATATGCCTACTATTGTATGGAAGAAAGAAAAATCATCATGAGGTCAATTATTGGTTTGCTATTTTGAATATGCTAGTAGACCATGATGAAATTGAATACATCAATTCTACCTTTCTTAAATAAAAAAACTTGAATTTAGATGTATGCTAATGGTCCTGCCTTGTTCCAGATGTTATTAGCTCTTCTTTGTGTGCTTTTTGTTTCAATACATATTGAGTATTATACTGAAATCACTTCTGGTCTGGCAGGTTCAGTTTCTCAACAATGTTTTTTTCACACCGTATGTATTTCATGCCTAATCTCTTGTGCTTTTAACATTTAGACTGACATAATCTTTATAGTGTTGATAGGAAGTCCATGGTTGAAACTTCAAACATCTTTTACTGCTTTGATCTGGTGCAGGAGAGAACACAGTGAGCACACTGGGTCGAATGGTGCTGATTATATGGTTGTTTGTAGTATTAATTATAAATTCAAGCTACACTGCTAGTTTGACATCAATCCTCACAGTGCAACAGTTGACATCACGCATAGGAGGGATCGACACCTTGATATCTAGTACTGAACCAATTGGAGTTCAAGATGGGTCATTTGCATGGAATTACTTAATTGATGAGCTCGATATTGCAGAATCTAGGCTTGTTAAATTGAAAAACCAGGACGAGTATTCTAGCGCCCTTTGGAAGGGACCAGGAGGTGGAGGAGTAGCTGCCATTGTTGATGAACTGCCTTACATTGAACTCTTCTTGTCCAGCACCAATTGCGAGTTCAGGACTGTGGGGCCAGAGTTCACAAAAGGCGGATGGGGATTTGTAAGTACTTTTGGTTGGTCTAAGCAAGCTCTCTGGTTACTCCACACTTTGGTTAGCTAGATTCCAAATATAAATACGAAATAAAGCATCTATAGAAAGGTGCAGGTTTACTGCCAAATACTATATATGATCTTGATCCTAAATCACATGCCAGGGTAGTTAGAAATTGGAATTTCCAGGCCCATATTTATATATAAATCATATTGAAATTTCCCACTACCTGCAGGAAAGCATATGAATTGAATCAACGTAAATGCCACAAAATGCTAGTTATCAACATAGTGCTTGGCTCCAATAATACTTCTTGTATTCCATCTTCTGTAGCAATGCAGTAACATGTATTATGTGAAGTATTCCCAGAAAAATTACTCTATTGTGCATCCAATAATTAGATGGCTATCTTTATTATATATTTGTTTATTTATTCCGTGTCTATTTATCTGTTTGTTTCTAGTTTCATTACTTGTTATACTTAGAATCACAATAAATGCTCAAAATAAGGGTAAAAAAAATTTGGAAAATGCTATTTCACCCGTTCTTACTTATTATGATTCCCATCACGTTTTCAATTTTTTTTTTTCTAAATTTTTATTTATATAATTTTTAAGTAAATATTTTAAAATAATATTATAATTTTTTTATATTTAAAAAAAATATTTTAAGATATTAAAAAAATCATGTAAAAAATATAAAAAAATATATATATATTTTTATATGATTTTTTTAACATCTTAAAATATTTTTTAAAAATATAAAAAAATCATAATATTATTTTAAAATATTTACTTAAAAATCATATAAAAAAACTAAAAAAAATGAAAACGGGATAGGGATGGGGATGGGATACACTGGGACGAGTAGCAGCTTCCAAAAAATTTACACCCAATTCAGTTGTTTTGCTGCTGATGACTGACTACTATGTAAGTCAGCCTAGCTCCCTCTTACTTTCCAGTTCGTAATCCTTAATGAAAGAAAGCTCAATTTTTCCAAAATGATGTCAGAATTTCTTGGTTCATATAATAAAAACTCGTGTGACCTGTTCGATGCTCTAATATCTCTCTAATGTTCAATTTCCTTGTCTCAGGCTTTCCAAAGGGACTCTCCTCTTGCGGTTGACTTATCAACCGCCATTCTTCAGCTCTCAGAGAATGGTGATCTCCAAAAGATCCATAATAAATGGCTTACACATAGTGAGTGCTCTATGCAGATTAACCAAGTTGATTCAACCCAACTATCTCTGCAGAGCTTCTGGGGCCTGTTCCTTATTATGGGAGTTGCATGCTTCATTGCTCTTATTGTGTTCTCCTTTAGGGTCTTTTGTCAGTACCGCAGGTTCAGCCCCGAGGTTGAGGCAGGAAATGTTGGGGAGATTGAACCAGCAGAGCCTAGTCGTACAATCCAAAATCCAAGCTTTAAAAAACTGATTGATTTTGTAGATAGGAAAGAAGATGAGATCAAGGAGATTCTTAGGCGGAAGAGTAGTGATAGCAAGAGACAAGCTAGCCATAGCTCAAATGGGCAGCCCTATTCACCCTCTTAAGTAAAATTTCTTCTTTGGCTGGTGAATTTTCTAATGTTTCCCCCTGGGGATCAATAGATTTTTTTCTGTACAAATATATTTACTTCCTATTATACAAAAAAACTAAATGCATATATAGAAATTCAACAACAAAACAATGATTAGTGGCCAGTTTGTAGCACTGTGAAGCTTTTAATCTCTACCCATTATTCCCCTCAAGGAATGGAGCTATTCCTGACACCGATAATTCCTTACCATGTATGGTCTGAACTCTGAATGGAGCGATAGTGTTCTGAGGAATAATGAGAAACTTGTTTTCTGTTGAGCTTTCTATTTCAACTTGTTGATTTCCTTTGCATTATTTAGGGGTGGTGGGTTTGATCTTTTGTCTTGTACCAAATAGAACAATTTGATATAATCATTGTGGTTCCCATATATTTGGACTTTGAGGTTGCCTTCTACTATGAGAGAGAAAAAAAGGCAATGTTTTGAATGTTCTTCTTTTTGTTTTGGTTGTTCAGCATGTTGTTCCCGATTCCAACCAAATGGATGCAATTTCCTTTTCAAAACTCTTGAAGATGGCTTCTACAGTTTATGCCATGTCATGCAAGGGGGCAATAGATTTAAAATTTTACAGTCCTTGGAATTCAAAGAATCAAATAGGTTTATGATTCCGTCTGGTTATCACCAATTATTGGTCACTTAAACACCGTTTATGCATGGCTCTTATTTCGAAATTCAATCTGAACAAGCTCTTATTTTACCAATAGGAATTCCTACTCTGGCCGAAAAGAAAAGGAAAATAAAATCCTACTTTTGGCCAAAGTCTTTAACAAGAAGAGGCTAAGGTTTCCCAAGTTCAGACAATTGCTCCAAACTCCACGTAGGTTTAAGCCTAACTAGGGGTATAACCGATTCATTTCGATCCCATTTTGTATGTTTTTTAGAATCGAATTAGTATACACTTGTTCTGAAATTTTAAGAATTGAACCAGGTTGATTCACTACCGAAATCGAAACTTCCAATTTTTCCGATTTCTATCCGGTCTAATCTGATTTTTTCAATTTTACAGATTATTATGTTAGTAATAATATGATGTTTGCGTATATTAAACTATTAGTCTATTTATAAGATAGTATAAGTATATTATTTTATAATTGACAATATTAGTATAATATTGAATTAACTCTAGTCTATATAAGTTATAGATTTTTTATATGAGTATACATGACCAAATATTTAAAAGGGTTTCTATAAAAAGAATATATATATTATAATTTATTATGCTAAAAATGCATTTATCCTTGATATATATGTGTGTGTATATAGATATATATGTCAAAAAGTTTATATTAATAACTTAATATTAACGTTTATGTTTAAAATTAAAATTGTGTTATATTAATTTTATATTATATTAATTACCCATTTAAGATATAATATATATAATATAAGATAAAACTATAAATATATATACTAGTCCGGTTCAATTTAAACTAATTTTCAAAATATGAAAATTAGTACTGTGTTGGTTTTGATTCTTAAGAACCGAAACTGCAACGGACTGCTTATAATTTGGACCGAACCAGTGGTCCATTCAGTCCTAAACTTTCTCATCTCATTTCGTCTTATTTCATACTTATAATTACAATTTTCTTAAATTCTCATACAAAATATAATAAACATTTTAACTTTTTCAAATTTCAAGACAGTAATAATAATATTTCGTTCAACTTTTCATCTTTTATCTAAAATTATCTTATCACATCTCATCTCATCTCATCTCTAAATCCAAATTAGATATTAAAGAAATGAGATGAGATGGCAAAGATGTGACATAAAGGAAGAAAAGAGAGGATGTAACATAAATGAGGAAGAGAGGTGGCATAAAAGGACCATTGGCTTTTAAAATAAGGGGACTTCAAGGTTTTTTCCAGACCGAGGGCTTTTGCGTGATAGGGGAAAGCTTTCTCAACATCCATACGAGAATTTCTAGCTTGGTTATATGTATAGTGAGCTGTGAGAGACTATAAGTTACTTCTATTTATAGTAGATTTGCACCACCAAATAACCTATGGACATAGGCCCTAAGCCAAATCACGTAAATTTATACTTTATTTCTCTATTTATGGTTGTTACACTTATCATTGATTGTATGTACAAATATTGTGCCGCAACTCTAAATTGCCAATCATGGGTCCCCACTTCACTCAAGGCCCGAACAATCACTGTGGGCTGGAGATGACTCATTTTCTCTCTTCATGCTTATTCCTACAAAATAGGTATCGATAATAGGTGCTATTTGTGGGATCTCCTGCTTCTATAAGTGGGAGAAGGAGACCTTTTCAGTACACACAATCATCTTTGATTGAATAGATGAGATTTCTCTAAGACTAGTGCTCTTAACTCTACATCTCATATTTTTACAAAAACTATTGTTGGAAAAACAAAGGGTGAGAATCCAAAGTCCGAACATGCAATGTGCACTCAAATGCATTGATCACTATAAGTGTACACTGCATGGGTAGATAGTAGGCGTGCAATGTGCACTTAAGTGCACGATGCACATGAGAGCATCCCAACCATGCATGGCATGCACAATGACATGCATGATGCAATATGGGTGCATAAGGAGTCATTGCCCTTCCACCATGGACAAGGCCTCTATCCCCGTCGCTTGCTAAACTGTCGACGACCTCTATCCCTGTTGAAGTTTGACTATGCATGGCATGCACAGTGTCATGCATGGTGGAATAAGGGCGCACGTTACCGTAAACCAAGGAGGACGTTGCCCACCCACCATGGGCCTGACATAGGCATCGACAACCATCGTGGAAACCTCCAGCAGTTTTTCTTGCTTTCAAGGTGTCCTGCTGGCAACACACACAACCATCTCACCGTAGCCACTACGTGCATGGGACCTGTATGTGGTCAAAGCCCTCTCGCCCATTAGGGGAGGATAAAGGTATCGATGGCCATCCACCGATTGTCGACATTCTCTACCTTTACCGCGAAGCCCCTTGATCGCCACAACCATGCACCTTGTGGAGCCAACCATGGAGACTATGCACGTTATGTGCTCCTAGGAGCTTAGGGCAACCAGTCATGAGCCTAGTGAACAATTGACAGTCACCACATCGATAGATGGCAGTCTTTGTCTCCGTGAAGACAACCCTCATCCATGGTGGGACCTATATGCACCATGCACAAGTGCAGTGGATGCCTGTGCTTCCTACCCTTGTGCACCCAGCGGGAACCTTTCTCCATGAAACCCATGAGCTAGCAGGGCAACCACCGGCCACCACCAGCCTTTGCTAGGCCCATTGGAGAATCTTGTCGCCATGTAGGTATCCCTTTGTCACCCCCTTCGCTGCTGTCATCAAGCTCAAATAGGCCCTGAGTTTCTTACCCACTGCATCTTTCTCATCGAAGGCAAGCTGTCTCCCAATCTAGTGGTTTGCTCAACCATCATCCCTCCATGCACACTAGTGGTTGCGACCATCTTGTCTTGCTCACAGGCAGGCAAGAGCATCTTTTCCTCGATCACCAGCTCGTTGCCCATAGTGGCCTTCTCAACTACCTTCTTGGCATGGTGGTTTGCATAGACTGCCTCCTCGCCATGGTGATCTATTGACCACAATAGGTCTAGCCATAAGAGAACCTCATCACCCTTCCTAGACCACAGCATGCTCGGCAATGGGAGCATCTTGCCACCCTTCCTCGACCACAACATGCTTAACCACGGTCTCTCAAAGCACTCTTATTGGATTGTGCAAAGCTAAAGGATAGTTTTAGCTATTAGGAAGATGAATTTTGTTTTTGGCTATTTCATTTACATAAGTCCCAACATTGGAATATGTATTTTTTCATTATCTAATAATAAAATAATATAACAATAATTTGATTTTAGTTATTCACATCAAATTTTCACATTTTATTATATATTTATTTATTATATAGCAAAGAGTAATTAATAGTTAAAAAAATATTTAATTATTTGTAATTATTATTTTATCATATTTTACCATTCTACCTATTATATGTTAATTAATAATTATATTCTAATTACAATATTGATTAAAAAAAATAATTAATAATCATATTCTATTTAAATTAAATTACTATTTAATAATTTTCTATCCATTGGAAAGAGCAATGAAATCAAATTGAAGCAACGAAGATGGAAATACTGTAGCTATATAATGAAAGAAATAGAGAGAATAAATTAATAAAATAGAAATTTGGCATGTGAAGAGTGACTGCTAAAGATCGAATAAATTTGACAATACTGTAGCTTTTAGCCAATTCAATGTGGGCTTATTTTAAGGCCTAATGGCTAAATATACATTGGATTTGGTTTTTAGACAATCCAATGAGAGTGCTCACACCACACTCCTCGCCACAAGCTGTCCGATAACAACATCTCTTCACCACAAGATTTGCCCGACACTACAATGAGCTGTCCAGCTACATCATGCCAACACGAAGCTGCATGTAGCATAGGTTGTTGATTGCATTGCATGGCCCATGCAAATGTCACAATCGACCACCGACACGCACCTTCGACCACCAAGCCTAGTCTCTAGCCGCCATACACAATCAAGTGATGGGACCACCACTAGACACCATACCAACTATCTCAGGTTTACAAAATCTTAAAATTGTGCTTTGTATTATTACGCTGACTTGTCTAGCTTTTCGTGGGAACTATTTTGCGCAGTCAAGCTCTGTCTCCCACCACAGCGGCTTGATTGGGTTGTGTCTCCCATCACTACAATGCGGTCAAGTTCAGTCTCCCATCGGAGCAGCTCAGTTGAGCTCTGTCTCTTGTCACTATGATGCGATCGAGTCATCTCCCACCTCAATAGCATGGTTGAACTTTGTCTCCTTTCATAGTAGTGTGGTCAAGCTCGTCTCCCATACCCTTTGTGGTAGATTATAGATCCCCCTGGTCCTCAGCAACGTGGTCAGTCCAATCTCCCGCAAGAGAAGCGGGGTCGAGCCCTCTCTCTGCCACAATAGCCTGACTGATCTTTGTCTCTCATTGCAATAGTGTGGTTGGGATCTGTTTCTCGTTGCTATAGTAGGGTTGAGTTTAGTGTCCCTTAGGAGCAATGCATTCGAGCTTTGTCTTCTATCGCTAAAATGCGATCGAGTCATCTCTCGCCTCAGCAGCGCAGTTGAGCTCTGTCTCCCACCGGAGCAGTGCAGTCGAGCGCTGGCTATTGTTGAAACAACGCAATTGTGTTCAGCCTCTTGTCTCGGCTAGCACAGTAGAGTTTGCCTCCTACTAGAGCATTCCTTCCCCGCCACACTCAACGCCATGGAGTTCAGCCACCTGTCGCACCCAGCGAGGTCAAGTTTTGTCTCCCACCCCTCCCAGTACGTTCAAGCTTAGTCTCTTACACCCAGCACGGTTGAATTCGGATCCCGCTTGGTTCTTAAGAACAATGCTCTATGCTCGCACTTTACTGGTCAAAGGAGGGAACACTTCTTTTAAGTGTCTCAGTCTCTATCACTGACTGCGCTCAATTTTAGATCTCTCTTGGTTCCAAATGCTACCCAATAGAGTTGATTTAGATCTCGCCCGATTTTAAATGCTACTCAGCACAAGTTCTCCATCAAACACAGAGTGCTTGCACATTTTCCACAACTGTTGTCAGTGGGTTACCAATGGAAACAACTCTTTGGGCTTTACAATTGCCTTGCACAGATTTTCCTTGGGAACAAGTTTACAAGCTCAACAACAGCCTAATGTCACCACCCAAATTTTTCTGGAGAATTCCACAACCCTCTAGAGTTTTCCACTCCTTTGTAGATTCTTCTAGAATCTTGTAGAATGTCGTAGAGTCGTAAAAGTACTCTAGAATAGTATAGAATCTCTTACAAGGATAACCTTATAGATAGTTTTAAAATAGTGATCTAGAATGTTCTTTACTCTTGAATTGTGACAAGTGTCACAATCCTAACCATTTTTTGTACCAAGAGATCCCTATAAATAGAGAGAGTCCTTATTTGTATCAGGCACCAAGTAATAAGAGTAAATAAAGTTCTCTAAAGCTTATCTCTCTACTCTCTCACTATAGATTTGTTCTCTCTTATTTTGAGTCACTTAGAATGATTACTTAGGAGCTTTGGGGGGAACAAATCCTCCTAATGATGCACGGAATATGTGAAGAAGTTCTAAGTCCGTGACAGTTGGTATCAGAGTATCGAGCTTGGGATTGCGGATCCAAGTGAGATCACCATGGAGCACCAAGAGCCATGAAAGAGCAAGAGGTCGAAGGATTCAATCTCATCTATGGAGTCTCATCTCGATGGCATTGAGAAGGCCATAACTAAGATATTGGTCAAGATTGATGAATGAGATCAGTCTCACAGGGACGTAAGCACCTTTGATAACACTGTGACAATGATGGAGGTGGCAGTAGTGGATGTCAAGGACCAATTTGGCATCGTGAAGCAAAGTTTGGAGGAGTTAGGATTGGAGGGCCAATCTGAATAGCTCAAGCGGTCCATTATGAGCATCATCAACCCTACCATCGAGGCACAATATGTTGAGAATGTTACCTTCCAAGACTGGGTCTTGGGAGAACTAACAAGACTCTAAGAGAAAATGGAGGTATACCGCGTCGGTCTAAAGGAGACTGGCGGATTGGGCCATGTGCAAGCGAGCAGTGGCCAATGGAGGCACCATTGGAGTTGGAATGGTGGCGACACCATGGGTGGATACCCCCAAACCAAAAGAGTTTGACGATAAGCAAGATGTCAAAGAACTAGACAACTACATATGAAACATGGAACACTACTTCGAAGCTTTGAACATACAAGATGAGTATGTCAAGGTACATACTGCCTCTCTCTACTTTACTAATCTTGTTGGTACTTGGTGGCGTCATATGCACAGTGAGATAGAGAAGGGTACTTGCACCATCAACTATTGGGAGGAGTTCAAGTATGAACTTAAAAGGCAATTCTATCCCAAGAATGTGGCCCTCAATGCGAGGAAGATAATAAAGGAGTTGAAGCACACATCTTCTATCCACAACTATGTCGAGGAATTTTCTGCCCTTATGTGTTAAATCACAAACATAAGTAAGGAAGATCTACTCTTCAACTTCATCGATGGCCTTAAGTCATGGGTGGCTCAAGAGCTCAAGAGTAACAATGGCAGAAACCTTAGAAGAATTTGAGTATTACAAGAGTAACAACTTTTCAAAGTCCAAGTTTTCGAAGGATAATAACGACAAAGGTGGAAAAATAAAGGGGTCCAAATCCCTACAAAACAAAGAGCGGGGAGACAAGCCTTCGACATCAAAGGAAGGCAAAAAAGACCACTCCAAAGACAAGAAGCCAAAGGATGCTTGTTTCCTTTGTGACAGACCACATTGGGCTAGCGATTGCCCTAAGAGGAAGGTCCTCAATGCTATGTTGGAAGAAATAGAAATTCAAGAGAAGTCGCACATAGGGTGTTTGCAACTTCTCAACTCACTCAAGGAAAACACCAAGCCAACTACCAAGGATGGGTCTTTAATATTTGTAGAGGTATTTGTCAATGGGAAGAAGACTCATGCCATGGTCGACTCGGGGGCATCTCATAATTTCATCAAGAAGGAAGAGGCCACACAGTTAGGAATTCCTCTCAAGAAGGGTCAAGAATAGTTGAAGACCGTGAATTCCGAGGCCAAACCCCTTGACGGTGTAACATGGGGTGGAGCTACAACTCGACACTTGGAAGAGAAAAGTGGACTTCTCTGTTGCCCCTATGGATGATTTCAATATTGTATTGGGGATAAAATTATTGAGACAATTCAATGTAGTGTCTCTCTCCCACTATAACTCGGTGTGCATCTTAGAAGGCAGTCCATGCATGATACCCACCGTGTCTAAACCAAACACCACCCAACTTCTATCCACCACGCAATTTAAGAAAGGTTGGAAGAAGGGTGAGGTGTCTTACTTAGCTTCTATGGAGGAATGTGAAGTGAAGATTTCATTCCCTCTACCTAAGAAGATCCAAGAGGTCCTCAAGAACTATGAGAATGTCATGCCACCAAAGTTGCCCAAACAACTATCACCTAGGAGAGAGGTGGATCATCAGATTGAGATGGAACCCGACACAAAACCTCCAACCAAGGCACCTTCTCGCATGTCACCTTCGGAGCTTGAAGAACTAAGGAGGCAACTTAAGGAGCTACTTGATGCCGGATTCATCCAACCCTCCAAGGCATCATATGGGGCACCCGTGTTATTTCAAAAGAAGCATGATGGGTCTTTGTAGTTGTGCATCGACTATCGGGCTTTAAATAAGGTAATCATAAACAATAAGTACCCAATTCCTTTGATTGCTTACTTGTTTGATTAACTGGGCCATGCAAGGTACTTCTCTAAGCTTGACTAAGATTGGGATATTATCAAGTGAGGATTGCGAAGGAGATGAACCAAAGACGACTTGTGTAACTCGATATATGAGTTCTTAGTGATGCCTTTTAGCCTCACAAATGCTCCAACCACCTTCTGCACACTCATAAACAAGATCTTTCACCCCTACCTGAATCAATTTGTGGTGGTCTATTTAGATAATATCGTTATCTATAGTTATACCCTTGAGGAATATGTGGAGCATCCAAGGATTTTTTTCCATATCTTAAGGGAAAATAAACTCTATGTCAATAAGGAAAAGTACTCATTTGTACTAACTGAAGTCCATTTCTTTGGTCACAAAATTCAAAGAGGAAAACTCAGTATGGAAGAGAGGAAAGTTAAGGCCATCAAGAAGTGGGATCCTCCCACCAATGTTACGAAGCTTCAATCTTTTCTTGGGCTTGTCAACTATTATAGAAGATTTATAAAAAGATACTCTATAAGAGCATCTCCCTTCACCGATTTGCTCAAGCAAAACAGAACATGGGAGTGGACATCAAGGTATCAGGAAGCCTTTGATGACCTGAAAATAGCCATCATGGAGGAACCGGCTTTGGCCATACTAGATTATACCAAGCCTTTTGAGGTGCACTCAGATGCATCGGATTTTGGCATTGGTGGAGTTTTTATGCAAGAAGGACACCCCATTGAATATGAGAGTTGCAAACTCAATGAGACTGAAAGTGTGACGTCCCCAATCTAAGTTTGAGATTTAATGTAAATTGAAGCGTCGTGATACATAACGCAAGGTCACATACCCCTTCATTCGCATCAGAAAAATTTATATATGTGCCTAACTTATTAACAGTATGCAGAAAATACAGTAGCGGTAAAAGGTCAATTTCAAGGAATCAGCAAAGAAATCTAAATTTTTGCGAATATCACATGGAAAGCTAATTTAAAAACCCTTAACTTTACAAATTACATATCATTGTTGAATTTTCCCAAATATAAATATACAACTACTTTTTTTTTTCCAGTTGCAGAATTCTTTCATAATTTCACCCAATAGAGAATGATTCGTATCATCATAAGAGGAACGTTCTGAAGGACCCTTAAGGCACTTCAAAACTTTTTGTGACGTCAGGGTCTCATGCTGGGCTTTTTTCTCCTACAATCATGCCTATCATTCTGTAGAGAAATTAAAGTGAGATTTCGAGAAATCTCAGTTAGTACTCAGTTAACTAAAACAAAGGCATTGTTAGCACACACAGATAAACAAATGCATACATCATGATCATGAGACTTGAGACATGATTTATACATGACACTTATACGAGACTTATGATTGACTTAAGCATCATGCTATTTCATAAAAGATTTTCTTACTTTTCATAAAATATACTTCTATGTTTCTTTTACTTTCACTAACATGTACTCAAAACTTAACATGATTTTGAAACTTTTCATAAAACATTTCATATCTTTTCTTATTCTTCATAACTTTATGTGTCATTTTTTTTATTCATATCTTTCTTTAGGCTAGTCATTCTTATCATAATTTGTCATATTAGATACATTGTAACTTTCCTATGCATCGTGTGTTCCTACTAGTTACCGCATCATACTGAAGTGAGTACGTCATAATTATAATCATAATTTGTATGATAGGTAATAACACATTTGCCGTTCTTGGCACCCACCAACGTTAGGTGTGACCATGTTCTGTGAACTTTTAAAAAGGAACCATTTGTGACCCGTTGACTGTTTTTCGTTGACCCAGTGGTTACCACTTTATTTTTAAATGCTCCAGAGTGGACAAAAGAGTTATATTAGGACACTAGGACAATACCCCATCCCTACTTTTGATGTTCTTATCAAAATATTTCTTATTTTATTTCTTTGAAAACATGTTTCAAAACATGAGACTTGTAATAAAAATGGTCATACATGCCAACTTGGACTTACTTATGCATAGTATATGATTCGTGAGCCATATGACATATGAGGCATGCATTTTCAAATCATGACTCGTGCTTGTTAAACATGCAAACATGAATTTTTTTTGGATCAATCATGAACGTATCTAAATTATATCTTGGTCATACTATATCATACAAATTCAATTACATTTCCAAAAGTAATAAATTCATCCAAGCCAAAAAAAGTAGCAAATACAGTAATCCTAACTTTACATGTGTAGGCTGGAACTTAGGGTTCCCAAATTCCAATTTATTCATTTCTTAATCCAAACAATTTTCAAGAAAATCTTATTCATTCAATTATCAAAAGTTGATTCACTACAATCATGCCCTAAACGACCTAGGCCGAACACCTTATGGGTCTTAAACTTAATTCTTTTCTTCTCCTCATATCTTGTTATTAATTCCTAAGATCTTTAAAATAATCCAATTAATATTCAACCATCAAAACCTAAATAAACCTTAAAGAATACTTAGTCTCATCAATCTATTTCCCACTTTCACATTAGAACTCCAAACTTAAATTAATATTCCACTTTTAAATCACTTAAGGATTCAAATCAACATTTTATTCATACTCAAGAGATAATCCTTTTAAAATATTTATTTGTTCAATCTTCAATCTCCATGGCCGAATCATATCCACCCTTAAAGATAATATTTCAACATCTATCATCCCAAAACATGCATGGTTTAATCTAATCTTAACCGAAATTATCAAGTCCTACTAGTAAGGTTTATTAATCCCAACATCACCCAACTTCATCAAATATAATTCAAGATAACATCTAGCACACCATCTTATCAAAACATAGAAAATCTAAACTTTTCCATTCAACAAGTACCTCATATAATCAAATAGAATGACCAAACACATATTTACACAAAGAACAAAAAGTTGGGTGAAAGGAGTACTTATCACTAATTAAGCAATATGCTAGGAAAATCTTATTATAGTATGATGTCTACCGAATTTTCTTGAAGAAGACCTTCGCCCAATCACTAAGGAAAAGTGTTTGAAAGATGAAGGAAAGAAAAGAATGAGATAGAGGAGAAAATGGTGGTCTGGCCGAGAGCTTAGGGGGTTAAGGAGAAAATATTTTTCTTTCCTTCTTTGCCTTGGACGACACCTACATATCTTAGCTTAGGATGTTTTCTTATCATTCAGCCATGTGCCCCTCCTAGAATTAGGTTATATCATTTCTCTCTTTTTAGACTTAGTTGTCTTGATAAATTTATGTGTTTATCTAAGTCCTTTGAGGTGAATAAGATAATATATCACTCGGCTAATCCGGTTCTGTCAACTTCACTCCCAATTTTGTCCATGATCCACTCCTTATTTATAAACACTCAAAACCTAAAAATTGTATATATTTCTCTTAGTGTTCTATAGCCTTTTGAATCATTTCATTTGGAGATCAGATGAGAACATTGAAACTGTCCGAGAGTTATCCAATCCTGTTTCATCAAATGGTATATTCATTTCTTGCTTCCCTTAACTTCTTTTAGCCACCTTGCCTAACTCTTGTTCCTAAGTATTATCTCTTTGGGTTTCCAAACCAAAACTTTCCATTTGCCAAGTGTCTATACACATGTCAAACTACTAGGTTGATTGTATAAATTTTTCAAGATAAGACATGACAAAGTCGGTTACTACCTAAATCTAATTCAGATGTGTCCACTTCACATCCGGTTTCGCCCTTAATTGAGTTCGTATCTCTTAAAACTCAAAACACAGAAGTTGTATATTTTTCTTTTGGATTTCTATAAAATTTTGAATCACCTAATTCTGATATCATATGAGAAAGTTATGTCCAAATTACTAAAATATATTGAAATTGCTCGAGATTAGCCAATCTGAGTACATCATGTGGTATATTCCTTATTTGTGCCATTTGTCTTCCTTTATAAATTCTTCCAACTCTAATTTCTCTAAAATATCATCTTGTATTCTAAAAACCATATCTTCCTATCATGATACTAAAGCATCTAAGTGTTTCACAAACATTTTTCCTCTAATACATATATACTTAATATCAAAACAAATTCATATGAAATATATATATATATATATCCAAAAGTTCCAAGAAGTTACTAATATAATCTTAAAGAAACATAATTATGCCAAGCACAAAAATTAAAAATGACACTTAAAAATTCGAATTATTACAGAAAGGCGATACATTGTACAAGAGAAAGAGATAATAATTATTATTCACTGCCTTGGGGTTTGGCGACACTATTTACTTAGCTCCTGCTTTGTGGTCAAGACAAATAATATTGCCACTAGTTACTTTCAAAGTTAGAAGAAACTGAGCCCAAAGCAAGTTAGGTAACAAGACTTCTTGGCAGAATTTAATTATGTCTAGGAGTACAAGCCTGGCAAGGCCAACATTGTTATTGACGCCCTTAGTAGGAATGACGAGTTTGCTCACATCACTAGGGTACAAGAGGTAACACTAGAGATGATCCGTGATGGCTTAAAGCACAAACCTCTAGCCAAGAATTTGATGAATTTGGTTAAGGAGGGAAAGACCAAGAGATTTTGGGTAGATGATAGATTACTCTACACTACCAAATGACGATTATATGTTTCAAAGTAGGAAAAACTATGGAAGAACCCTATTAAGGAATGCCATGAGTTCTTATGGGCTGGACATCCTGGCCAATGTCGCACTCAGGTTTTATTGAAAGTCTCTTACTATTGGCCTTAGATGAGAGATGAAGTGAAACTTTTTGTGAAAACTTGTCTTATGTGGCAACAAGACAAAGTGGAGAATCGAAACCATACTGGTTTGTTGAAACCACTACCTAGTCCTTCCCGTCCTTGGGAAAGTATTAACATAGATTTCATAGTGGCTCTTCCCAAATCTGAAGGATGTGGCAAGTCTTTTCGACAACTTTGATTGTTAGGAGGATATTGGGATCCCTCAACTGTTTATCTTTCACTTTCATGTTTAACGCCATGACATTCCAGACTACCATCATTGTGGTGGATCAGTTTTCTAAGTATGCCACTTTTATTGCTGTTTCTAAAGATTGTTCAGTTGAGGAGACAGTCAAACTATTCTTCAAACATGTGGTTAAGTATTGGAGTTTACCACGAATCATCATCAGTGATCGAGATCCCCGCTTCACAGGAAAATTCTGGTCGGGACTATTCAAGCTTATGGGGTCAACTTTATATTTCTCTAACAGCTTTCACCCACAGGCAAATGGCCAAACTGAGAGGGTGAATGCCTTATTGGAGTTATACTTCAGGTACTTTGTAAGTGCTAACCAGTCTGATTGGGCTAAGTTGTTGAATGTGGTTCAATTCTCTTACAACTTAGAAATAAGTGAGTCTACAAATAAAAACCCATTTGAGATTGTAATGGAGCAACAACCACTCACTTCCTAGTCAATGAAGACCAGCTATGTGGGGAATCATCTAACAACCTTCAAGGTTGCTAAGTCTTGAAATGAACAACTGGATGTGACTCGCTCCTACTTAGACAAAGCAATCAAGAAGATGAAGAAATGTGCTGATCAGAAAATGAGATAGATGAAATATCGTATAGATGACTTGGTGTTGGTAAAGATCTTGGTAAGCCAACACAAATTTACAACAAAGCTACGCAAGGGGCTTGTACAGCGTTATGAGAGACAATTCACAATCATCAAGAAAATAAGAAAGGTCTCCTACAAGCTAGACTTACCCTCTAAATTCAAGCATTATCCGGTCTTTCATGTAAGCTGTTTGAAGCCTTATCATGGTGATGAAGAAGAGCCAACACGAGAAGAGTCTAAGCGCGCACCATTGGGCATAACTACCACTCTTGACAAAGAAGTAAAAGAAATATGGGCAAATCGTGTGATTAGACGAAAGAGTCATAAGTCACACCAAGAATATTTGATCAAGTGGAAGGGGTTGCCTGCAAGTGAGACAACTTGGAAACCAAATGAGTCATTATGGCAATTTGAAGATCATATCCGAAAGTTCTATAAAAACACCGCGTCGAGAACGTTGCGAAACTAGGTGGGGGAAAATGTCAGCATCTGAATTTTTTTAGAAAATTCTACAACTCTTTAGAGTCTCTTAGTCTTTTGTAGAGTTGTATAGAATACTCTATAAAAGTATAGAACCCCTGGCAAGGAGAACCTTATAGATAGTTTTAGAATAGTGATTTAGAATATTCTTTACCCTTGGATTGTGACAAGTCTAAGAATTCTTCGTACTAAGGTGTCCCTATAAATAGAGAGAGTCCTCATTTGTGTAATGCACCAAGTAATAAGAATAAACAAAGTTTTCTAGAACTTCTCTATCTACTCTCTCACTCTAGATTTGTTTTCTCTTATCTTGAGTTGTTTAGAAGACTTACTTAAGAGTTTTGTGGAAGACAAATCCTCCTAACACCGCACGAGACTTGTGAAGAAGTTCTAAATTCGTGAAACTAAGAACTAGGGGTTCGAAGGTCTTCCTGGCTACTTAAGTGCGGGTTACAACAATCAAACTCTAACATCTACGCCAAAATGAAAACATCAAACAACTACTCGCATCTAGGAGCAAGCCTACTAAGCACTTGCAGGAAGACATACTCATTGTTAACGACAAGCAGACATGTGCAACTATCCAAGCATTCGATTATCGAGCAAGCACTTGCCATTTAGTGTGGTCGAGTACAGCTCCTGCCTAACTCTCTAAGCCGAGCTCTGAGCTTGCATCTAGCGTGGTAGAGTCGAGCCCCCACCTAAGTCCCCAAGTCGAGCCCTACGCTGCTAACAGAAAACCAAGGATTGACTTTTGAAGTTTAGATTGTTTTCCATGAGTAACCTGATTTAAGGATTCTTCAAGACCTCTTGTTGGACAAAACAACCTTAACAATCGTGCAGTATCTGAAAGAGGGAAAAACATGCCAAGCCTAGAATGACCTATGAATCCAGGCCTTGAGTTAAACCACGTAATTTGTATGTTTATTTCTCAATTGATGTTTGCGGCACTTATCATCTATTCACTTTATTGGATGTATGTACAAATAGCATACCGCCATCACAATCTCCAAACCACTCTAATGGAGGCTCGAGCAATCAATGCTTGTTGGAAATGATTCCATCCCCCTCTTAACACGTGTTCCTACAAAACAAGCATAAACACTTTCTTTCTTGGTTGTTTGATATAGTGAACTTGATTTTTTTAATTATGAAGCTGGGTTTACTGCCTCGAACTCGTCCTAATTACAATTCTAAAAATATGTGTATGTAATAATGACATCATCAACATAATTTAGCATGATGAAATATCAACAATGAGTTAGATCTAGAAAGCCCCAAGTTTAGAAGGCAATGAAAAAGTTTAGTAAACTAAGCCCTATGTGTTTGTTTGAGTAATTGGTATACTGTCTTTGAATAACACATGTAATCTAGACACATGTAATCTAGACACATGAAGCTGCCGAGCAAGCCACGATCTTGGAAGGCTTGATCACATTACTAAAAGTCTCTTTGTGATCAAGATCATCTTTATGTAGGAAACCTTTGACACTAATTCTTGTTTTATATCTGTCAATATTGCAATCAAACTTGTACTTAAAATTTAAAAAATAAATAAATCATTTTTTTGTCACATTTTCTTCGCTGTTATAAGACATAAGAGTCCGGGAATAAATTGGAGAGGAGATCTTGAAAATCGACCCATGCAAGCACAGAGCAATATGAAACCAGAGCAGGCTAAGAGGAGTAAACAACTTCGTGCTCTCATCATCCTCAAGTTCGTGCCATACAGTTGGAGTTTGCCATTGCTTCTATTTATCTATTTATTATTTAACTCCATCACGAGGGCACATCAGTACTTTTATATCCCTTTCCATAATCAAACCATCGTTGGAACTGAGTTATACTTTATGTTTGATATTATGGCATTTATGTTGACGGCTCATCTGTTTTCTTTCCTTTACTAAATTAAGGTGGTTGTATTGCATGCAATATTAATGGAATATTAGATCCAAACGTGAATTCTTTTTAATTGTTTGCTCGGATGCCTAACCTTCATTAAATAGAAAAACTGTACGGTCGCACGTGGATCTCTCTCTCTCTCTCGACGGAGCTTTCCCACACAATAACAATCAAGAATCTTTTTTTTTTTTTTATAAAGGAAAATGTTGATCTTTCTACTTTATTTAATTAATGATGTAGAAATTATTTTTTAATAATATTGAGAAAATATATATATAAATAAAGAATTACAAATAAAATTACTTTCAAGAATCTCTAACAGAAACTTTCAAAACTGGCTGTAGAGCGACTTTTTTTTAAAAATAAAACAGGTAGGTAATTATGGACTTGAGCCTAGGAGTGTACTGTGTACTCATCATTTCTCTTTTAACAGATTGCTGCCAAGCCATTAAATAAATATCTGAGACATTTCCGATATTTTTTTTTTTTATATATCTTATCTACAAAATACAACACTAAAATTTATTTATTTTTATTAATTTTTATAACATATGATCCATTAACTTATTTATTTTTTCTTTATATCATTTAAATATTATGTTTTTTAATATTTTTTTATTCATTTCAAATATATATTTTAATTATCTATAATAACTTCACATCTTTTGATTATTTTTTAGTTAAAAAAGAAACTTATAGAAAACAAAAATTATTTTAAAATATTTTAAAATTGAAAATAGTATTCTCTACATCTAAAAGATTATCTTCATAATGTATAATGAAGATAGACATACAAAATTCATTAGAGGGGTGTTCTGAGCTACTTTTTTTCAAATTTTACAAAATTTATTAAGAGTGTTCTAAATAAGATAGGTATAATTTTTTTATTTATATTTTAAAATTAAGATATTTAAATAAAATTTAAATAAATAATTTATAAAAATACTGATCTTTATTTAAAATATAATTAAATAAATGCTGTAAAAAATTATATAAATATCATTTTCTTTAAATAAACGCATTAAGAATATAGGAGAAAGATAGAATAATAATACCACGAATTCCGTCACAAATAGTTGAGGGAAGAAAGTTGAAAAAATACATAAAAATTTCCAACTATTTCTTAATTTACGTAAATGAGTGGAATGAGCGGCAAAACTTGTTTATATAATATGCCAAAATAACTGATTATTACCATCAATACTCACAGCTTACAGACTTTTTTAACAGTCTTTTGAAATTCTTCAGTGACCTTATGAAAAAGAGTAAGTATGATTTCGATGAAGAGTTTAAAAAATTAAATAAAATATTATTAAAATAATATTTTTTAATATTATTATTGTTTTAAAATTTTAAAAAATTAAATTAATTATTATATTTTGTATAAAAATTTAAAAAATTTATAATAATAAGATGTGACAAGATAAAATATTCTAAAGACAAATGTATATGGCATTGAGTCAAAAGTTGATAAAACCTCCACCACGTCAAGGAAACTGAAACCACACTACGTAGTACGTACCAATTAAACATTATATTCTGTAAAAGATTGTAGCAAAATTATTTGATACAATTACACATAATTTGATGATATATCTCTAGCTTTTAGTTTTCAAAGAGAGAGGGAGGGAAAAACCCTTGATACTTGCTTTATAAAATTGGAATCACGGCCTAGGTTCTATACAATTCTCCACGTACAATTCTCTTTTTTCTATAGTCGAAATGTTGGGGAAAAAAAATAGATTTACAATCTCCTCCCTCCCGAAAAGAAAAACTAATAAATCATATAATTGGATGATAAATCCTTTAACTAAAAAAAGACTTTATTAAAATAAATTTATCATTTGATGCCATATAATATAGTACATCAGATTGTAAATTTAATTTTATTATAAAATATATCTAAAATATTATCATCATTTTTATTTTATTTCTGTGTTGTTGGTCTTGTGGGGTTTGAGCCAAAGATGGCTCCATACAAATTGAGGTCTAAACTGAAATTTAAGTTAATCAAGCGTGATTATGATATAAAAAAATATAAATTATTGTATGGAATATTTTTAAATTTTTCAATAAAGTTAGATTTTATTTAAGACCTTTAAATAAAATTTATTTGCATTTATATCTAATACAACAACTTAATCTGAGGCTTCAATGTAAATTTTGTGCCTCAATTTAGCAAAACCTTAAAAAATTTAGCTAAAAATATAGATGATTCACTGTATTAAATATTAGACTTGGTGTTATGGGACCTTGCACACATCGAAAAATATAAAAGTCTAATGAAGTGTTCGGATTGCAGTGACATAGGTAGATTGCTATCAATAGCTAGTTGACTCTTCTTCTATTGACTGGTTGGTGCTAGATGTTGTTTACATTTGGTCGGCCTCATGGTGGCCGGACTTGTGTGTTTATTTGCATCCTCTTTGATATACTTGTGCATGGCGAATGGTGCTATAATGGCCCGTGCTACACACTTGATTCCTTAAGGTGGCGTTTGGACCTTGATGATCTTGCCTCCATGGGGTCAAAACTTGAAACGGTGTCTATCTTCCTGTATTCATCTTCGTGGGAGGTTGAGCCTTTTGCATGGCCTTCTTGGGGTGTTGCTTATGCATGGTGTTATGAAGCCAGATAAGTTTTTGACTTTACTTATGTATGTTATTTTGTGACTATAGTACTACTCATTGGATACCCTTTAAGAACTATACTAATGCTAACTCCTTTATTATAGTTTTGATTTATTGCATAAAGTAAAAAGGGTGAAAATTACAAAAGGAATTCCTCATACAAAAAATCTATAGGCAACTAGTATGCATCCTAATCACAGGCTAGCGGCTGATGTGGCATACTGCCACATCAACTGACTTATTTAAAAAAAAGAAACAAAATGCCACACACACGCACACACAGAATGAAGTCATTGTCTTCTTTCATCTTTGACCCACAATTGCCTTCAATCCTTGCAAACCGATGAACAATAGCAACCATCATTTGATCTAGGGAAGCCTACAAAAGTTCTCGAATGTGTCTTCTATGGTCTAGGGTTCTCCTAATGCTATCGTCTTCCATCGTCTTCAACCCACCTTCGCCTTCAACCCAGTGAGCCCACAAAGACCCTTCAAGGATTAAAAAAGAAAGAATTAATTCAACTGTTAGAAAATCTATCCAGAATGAAGCCAACAAAAATAATTCAACTGAAAAATCAGAAGATGATTATGATCCCTAAAACAATATCTTTGGATATGATTCACCAGATTACCCCCCAAGACTAGGAGATGACTGATTCAATTATTGTTTTATTATTGGATTATACTTTCGACCAACTTTCAGTATTGAAAGACGGCTATTATGTTTGAAAATTCTATTTATCATTCTTAAAAGCTTATATATAATACTTTTTTATTTTTGTTATTTTCTATTTTTATTAAATATGTAATATATAGATCATGTGTAGAATAATTAAATTAGTTTGAGAATAAAAAAATTAAAAAAATTAAAAGAAATGGAAAAAGAAAAAAGAAAAATAATATGCGGAGATGATGAGTATTAGCTCATACAACATCAAACCGCAACCCGGAACAGAAGCAGGCAATTTGGACTTTTAACGTCATTTAAATCTTGTCCGTATTGCCGATCAACCGTTCCGTTAAAGTAGTCATATTGAATCATTGATGGCAAAAGATTGCTGTAACTCATGAAAAGAAAAAGAAAAACATATATATATATATATATATGAAAAAAAAAATCAATAAAAGCACATACTAAAAATAGCCACAGCTCTGATCATGAGATCTTCGGCTCATGCGAGAGGGAGAGGCATTAGTTACGCTATCCCAATTTTCTCTCATGGCCAAAATAGAAGGAAGACAGACTCATGACCGCCAAATTTATTAATAAAGATGTCTCAACTTTGTCGTAAAGTTGTTCAGCTCCGCCTTAGGAGGAGACTTCGACGTCGCATGTTGATCCTCCGGCGATGGTTCCGGAGACTTTTCGATCGACTTCTTATGTTTTCCCTTGGGAAACGAATCCGCTACCGCATGTTACCAACTGCCCCGCCTGTGACGTCTCCCCCTCTAGGCGACACGCCGGTGGTCGTCGACTTTACGCCGGAGGAGCACGTAACACCGGCGTGCCATAACCACGACATGGACACCTCCGATTTGGTCGCCTTGAAGATCAGTCTCTTGGGTGATAGCCAAAGTGGAAAGACTAGTTTTCTGGTAATTTTAGGCACATTATTGATCTTTGGGTTGTTCTTCAATTTGCTGTACTTGGTTTCATTCTTTTTTAGAACTTATGGCATTACATTAAAAATATGTATAGGATTATAAAGATCTTTATTAATTTGTTTCTTCCATTGATAACTCAATTTTTAAAATCTTGATATTGTTTTGAAGGCGAAGTATGCGGGGAAGGAGGAAGAACAAGCAGCACTGGAGAAGAAAGAATTAAATTTAATGGACAAAACATTATTGGTCGGAGGTGCACGAATTTCCTATTGTATTTGGGAAGTAGGAGGTATATATATTTGTTAATTTTTTTTATTACAGCTTATTTTTTCTTCCTCAACGTGAACCTGTGTTTCTATGTCTTTTGAGGCTTCATTTGGTAGCTCAGAGCAGAAAACATGGATCTTAAAGAATTTACAACTTGCCTGAAATAAAATAGAATATAATAATACTAATGGCATCTGACCTATTTGTTTATTTTTTCATCATTATATCAATATGCATGTAGGTGGGAAGAAGTCTAGGGATCACATTCCTGATGCTTGTAAGGACTCTGTGGCAATTTTGTTCATGTTTGATCTTACAAGTCGGTGTACGCTAAATGGGTGAGATAATCTTCAATATCCTTTAATATTGATAAATTTTTATAATAGGAATTAAATTAAAGTTAATGAATCTATTTTTCTTTTTTAAAACTAATTTATCTTGCTGGAAAAGGGGATAAATTTTCATGATCAATATTCTAAATGCAAAGGGTTTTCTGTGATTGCAGTGTCATAAAGTGGCATCAAGAAGCAAGGAAATGGAATCAAGTATGTATTTGGGAAGACCATATATATTTCAAATTCTCATCGATTTCTTTGGATCCGAATTAAATAAGAAGATTATGCCTTAGACTGTGTCCACCTTAGGTTATCCTGATTTACATGTTTGTTTTTTTTTCTTTAATGTTTGATTTTACAGACGGCAATTCCTGTTTTAGTTGGAACAAAGTTTGATGACTTCATTCAGCTCCCCATAGATTTGCAATGGACAATTGCAAGTGAGGTGATTATTTCAATCTTTCATTGAAAGCACTACTACCATTTGGATTTACCCAAGTCTTTATTTTTGAAAATAAAATAAAATTTATATTCCACGGTTTATGATCAACCTTATTAATTAGTAATTTGTCTGCCCAATTTATCAAACAATCTCACTTGTCAAGATTCTTTATTGGGATAATGAGTATGATAAGTGATCAATCTTCACATCTAAGACTGATTAACTTAAATTTTATGAATAATTGGTGATTTAATTTGACATTAGAGCAGTAATCTTGAGTTTGAAGCCAGTTGGGTCTACTTATTAGGGGCTTAAGCTTTTTAATGATTGAAGATTAGCTTTGTTTGCTTATGGAGATAAATCAAAAACTTATATTTCATTTTAAACTCATCATTACATTTTTTTCAAATTTTTATATAAAATTTAATAAAAAATTTAACTTTTTCAAATTCCAAAACATCTTTTTTTAAATTCCAAAAAAAAATTAATATTAAAAAAAATATATTACAACAATATTTTATTCGTTTTTAATTTTTATTTCATCTCATCTCATCTTTAAAAATAAATTAAGCCTAAATCAATTTGGTTTTTATTCTACCTGATAGTCTCCAGTGGATTATGATAGAGTATTTCAAATTTTTATTTTCATTATTTTTTTAACATCCTTAATTATTAACAAAAATAAATAAAAAAAATATTAACTTCACTAATAATCATTTTTTTAATCATTAAGTTAAAAAAATTAAAAAATATTACAAAAAAAATTAGTCAATAAATAAGAAATACTAAGCCTATTATTATTATCCATTCTTCTCCAATAGGTTCTGGGATGTGAATTGTCAAAGATCGTGAAAGGGTCTGATATAGAAAAAGAGCAAGAGTAGGTTTATCATCTTGGAGAACAGATCTGACTAAGGACAGGCTGGCTGTCTTTCAAGGATAGACATGGAAAAGGACAGGGAAGACTTTGTGCATTCTCAATAGTAAAAGAAGGGACAAGGATGTTGCATCCTGCTTGATCATAAAGGGTTAAAAAAAAAAAAAACACTACTTCCAAACTGATCTTGGCCCCATGCAAATACGTTTATATACTGACCAGCTAAGGAGACAAGGGGCTTCATAGTTCTTTAGCATCTCATCTACCATCTAACCACTCAATTTATGGATCAATGGGGCTCATTACAAACCCATACTAGGGAGACACTTAAAGCCGAACCAACTACCTATTTTAGGGACAACAGGGACCAACAATCTAACCAACTTGCCTTAGTTAAAGCTACTGTGATCAAATAAGAAGTTAAGAATAGTATTACATGTACTTATAATTTTATTTATATTTTTACTTACAAGACTCATTTTGTTAGTTTTTTTTATCAAATTTTATAATTTTCTGCATATCAGTCAGACATATAAAAAAATAAATTTTTCTCAAGTATATTTAGAATTTTTCAAGAAGTAAATAGGCATGATTTCTATCTTATTTGTTGCAGGCAAGAGCATTAGCAAAAGCTCTCAATGCCACCCTGTTTTTCTCAAGTGCAACCTACAACATCAATGTCAATAAGATCTTCAAATTCGTCACTGCAAAGCTCTTTGATCTGCCATGGACTGTGGAGCGGAATCTGACCATGGGAGAACCCATTATTGATTTTTAGAGGATTGATATGTAGATAGCAGAAGTCTCCTAAATCCACAGAAAGTGACCAAAGTTGGGAAAGTTACCAGACTTGTGAATCTAGTCCCGGTTGCTTTCTTTGCATGCTATGGAGAAATGCAGAGGGGCCGTCAGCCGTCATCTCCAACCATGAATAACATGTGTTGTGTTCAAGTTCAGCAAATTTTAGAAAGACTTGAAAGTAGATGGAAGAAATAGCAAACATTTTGCCTTCTGTTTTCCAATGGTAGTTGATAATCCCAACAATTAGGCTATTTATTGACCTGCAGATTTTCATGCTCGATAAATTTGGGACTACGACTATTCTTCGGGGCAAGATACCATTTCTCGCAGCCGGCAAGAACAACAAAGGTCACAGAACTTGTTCGCTTTTCCTCCATTAAATTTACTAGTTTAGGCTTACAAGGTTGAGTCTGTGACATGTAACTACCCTGATATTCTTGTAACTAACTAAACAGTACTCGAGGAGAAAACACATATTTCAATCGGAGATATCACATCATCCCTGCAATCATACACCCTTTTCTTTTTGAGGGAAAAGAAAGCAAGAAATTCATCTTTTCTTTTTTCAAAAAATAAAAAATAAAATTAATACATTCAAGCATGCACTAATATTTCATCAACAAGAAGTAATACATTTAATGCCACATTTGAGTATAGAGATTAGAAAATACTGGAAATCGACAAATGGCAAATCGTCAATCTTTTGGTAAGGGGACATTGCATAGAGATAGATGATGAGTTTTGGCTAAATTTATACCAAAACTCTTGTGGAACCGGAATTATTAGGCCAGTTACCGTCAAGATATCTTCCACAGATATTTCCAAAATAAAAACTGCATACTCTTCCTGTAGCAGATCCATCTTCTAATGCAGAATAAGCAACTGTGGAGCAATGCAGAATGAAAAAATAAGCGATACTAACGGCCTTACAGATGGTCTTAATCAAAGTTGGTTTGGAAGTATGGGGCTCACTTAGCATCTTTATGATCAAAAATAGAAAGCCAAAATCTTATTGTCACCCAGAATTTATGCAATCCTCATATTTTATAGACTACATAAACTGAAGTATCAAAGTCATAGGATTGAACCAAAACTAAAATTTTCTTGAGGCTTTCCTGAATAAGTGGTTTCACTCAAGCTTCACCTCTCTCTTTGGGGGATCTAACTCCAAATAGGTATATGGCTCGGTCGGCTCCTCCCTGCAGCACAACAGACAATTCACATACTATTAAGGAGAAAAATAGAAGCCCCTTCAAGTCATTGTGCCCCCAAAACAGGCCAAAATTTGTGGAGTAAAAAATAGAAGATCATGGCCAGAAAAGCAACCTTTTTTTCCTTTTTTATGACGTGGAACCTCACCACTCATAGGGAATAATCACTGATAAATAATTCTGCCTCCTAGACCCATCTATCAAGTAATGCTAGGAACTTCTAGTGTGGGATTGAACCCAGGATGTCTGAGTTTACAGGTCATCTCAAGCCCGCCCTGTAACCACAAGGTTACACTCTGAAGAATATGGCCAAGCAATGCTCGAGAACCATCTTTCATCAGTTACGTTAAAAGTATCTATGAAATGCATTTTAGCAATTAATGATTTACATTGAAATTTCAAAATCTTATGAAACCAAGAATAGGTTAAGACTGTATTTCAAAAATCAAGCATACCCTGGTTTAGAACGCATGCATTGCCAGAAGAGCTTGAAGGGTCCTGGAACTGTCTTAAATGGATTTCCCTCAAAACATGCCTGCAAAAAAAATCAATAATAATTGATTCCATGAGGAGTAAAAGCAAACGCCATATTTCTTCAAACATGCAGGAAAGGGAGCCTGAAGAAAAGGAACAATCAAGAAGTGTTTAACATGAATTTGCCACTAGCCGCACATAGCAAAGGGCAAGCAGTAACTCTAATAAATAAAATTTCAGAAAATCATAAATAGAATTGAATCTTCCTCTGCGCACAAAATCAACTGCACTTAAAAACAGTGGGATCTTTATTCTCTGCATGTCCTACCCAAATCTCTATCACAATTGAAATGAATTCACCTGAATATACTCAAAAGATCAAAGTTTTTCAAAGAAATCACATTATGTTACTGATTTCAGTGAAAGATGATAATAAAACCATGAATTCAAGAAAACTAGAAGCCCCCCCCCCTCCCTCTCTCACCATTCATCCCATAAAATGCTCTTCCCCCTACCATATCTTTGAATAGTCCCATTTTTAACTGGTCATTCCTTACTTTGTTTCTCTTTCCAATGGTACACCAGATATGCTGAATTCCTGTTCACTTGTTCCTCGAATACTCCCCGTTTCTCACAATTCATCCTATAGAATCCTCTTTGCCCTCTACCAGCTCTTTGAATTCTACCATTTTTCAACTGGTCTCCGTACTTGTTACACTTGTCATTGTAATGATACACCAGATTTGCTAACTTTCTATATATGTTATTCTTCATTCATTCTTTCTTTCTTTCTTTTTTCTTTTTCTTTTTTTAATGCTGAGGTAAAGAGTGCTTGCTTTTGCTTCTAAACTACATGTCAGTTCATAATATGGGTCGGTAGGCTAAAATCCAAAGCAAGTTGAATTTCAAAATTTTAATAGGTCGGCAAAGAGTTTTCATCTATATCTTCATTGAAGATGGTAGATTCAAAAGAGTCATCAGTTTGGTTTTCTTCATCAATCTCCAAGTTTAGTTGTTGGTGTCTTTATTATACATTGTTTGTCCTAACTTGAATTGTTTGTCCATCTCACAAAGCTACTTGTGCAGTAATTAAAGGAGCTTAGTAGTTCTCTTACAAATCCAAACCTACGAAATCCCTCCCCCCCCCTCCAGGTTTCCCCAACACACACGGAGCACCCAACAACATCAGATAACCGGAAATGTATAAATTATTAAACCAACACAAGCCCAAGAATATATGAAGAATTGACTTGAAAATCCAATAGTGTTCCTTTCTGCTGATTTCTAAACGAATATACGAAAAACTGACAAAAGGGTAAGCAGAGGGAGGATTAGGTTTATGAGGATGATTACTTGGACGACATCCTCCGCACGGTCATTGCACCTATGAGCCTTCGGCTGACGGTGATCGCCCTCTGGCATCCCCCATGGGCTTTCTCTCCTCGGCACCGGCCTAGTCTCGCTCATTTTTCTTGAACAATTTAACTTCTTTCTGATTCTTCACAGAGCCTTGTAGGCTGTTTTTAATGTTTACCGTCAAGGACGTGTCCTAGAAAGGGAGGAGAATATTAGAAAAGGAGTCGCTGGGGTGCGGTGGGCTGCACCCAGCGTTTTGCAGACTCCCTATTTTTTTATAATTTATATAAAAATATAATAAAAAATTTTAAAAATTTTAAATATAATAAAAAATATAATAAAAGGAGTCGCCGGCGACGGTGGGCGATACCGCCTACCCCATCGAAACCGGAGGGAGCCGATAACCTCACTCTTGCGATAGCGAGGCCCAACGACCTCTAATGTATCTCTGACGACCTTAAACCGTCGCAAGAATTGGTCGTTGACTCCCTCCGATCTCAATGTAGTGGTTGGTGTCGTCCACCTCCACCAACACCGATAGAAATTATAAAAGATGAGATTTGGTCAGACCAAACTCCAAAATTATCCATTAAAAAATAATAGGTAAAACAGTAAGATAGGTTATATTATTAATTAAGTTGTTAATTCTTAGGGCCTTATTTTTAAAATAAGAAATATGGCAAATGCTAAATGAAGTTAAAGAAAAATTATCAAAATACTTATTTATCCAAACACCAATTAATAAGTTGAAAACCATTAAATTTGTAAATAAAATTATAAATAAAATATAAATATATATAACACTACTCAAAAATATTATCTATACACGAAATATTATATATCAATAATTCTACGGAACCGAGCATCGAAACCCTTTTGTGCCCTCGACTGAGACCCACCACAGCAGCCAACTTAATTAATTTAAAAAAATGGTAAATATGTGGGCTCTGCGTTGGGCCCTTTTGCGCCCCTAATGTGTTTTTTAATTAGAAAAAAAATTTTAAAAAAACACATATATTTGATCACATATATTATTTTATTATTTTTATAAAAAAAATCAATTGAAAGAAAGTGTAAATAAAATTGCTGAAAAAGAAATCCAAAAAATGAAAAACCAGGAATCGGAAGAGAGAAAAATCTAATCACAAGGAGGGGAGACAGAGGGTAAACGCAAGCCCATTCGGCACCGTCGCCCACTCTATCTGTTGTAACCGTCGTCATCTTTCATCGTCGTCGCCGTGAGAGGTACATAAGCTGCTTTTCAATTTTTCTGACTAATCTTTCCTCACCAATCTGGACTCTCGTGCCTTCTCTCTTTACCATTAGCACGGTGTTTGTTTTTTCTTGATCTTGAATTTCCATGCATAGGCATTTCTGAATAACCCGAATTTTCTTTCAATTCGGAACTATCAATATTTAGCTTTTGCTTCCCGTTTCTCATACTGGATGACTTATCAGATGGGTTACTTTGTGATGTGCAGTTCGGGTGCCATCCCGCACAGTACCAGAGACCATATCATCCTTTGTGTCTTGCCTTTTGGCTGTTATAGTTACTAACTCTCCTTCATTTAAATTCACCACTACAGGCCTAGTCTTTGCATGGTTCGGCTTTTTGTGGGTAGCAATTGATTGCACTGTAAGCTTAACCAGATCCTCTGTATCATTCTTAGGATTATCTATAAGACAATTCTCAGATGTTTCCATGTTAAGACAACCTTCATCAGTACACATTGAGAAGTTCAGTTGTGATATTGAACTTTCAATTAAAACGCTTCAGATTCATTAAGCCACAATGCTCAAGTGATACATATACCCTAAAGTACACATTCACTTGTTTTTTAGAATTTTTAATCAAGCAGCTCCGTGGAATGGACTTTTTTGTTTTAGTAAAGGCATCAAGTCGTCCTTGGGGTTGGCTCAGTGGTAAGGGTCTTAGTTTTAGGGGTATACTCTCTCGGTCTAAGATTCGAACTTAGATAAAAACAATGTCTATAGGCCACAACATATTTGTAAAATTTTAATACTTCATCTAATCCATGTGATGTTGGTATATTACACAAGCCTGAGATTATTCAGGTAAGTAAAAGGCATTGCATTTTGCATGGTCTCTCAGATTCCTCCTCATCATTAAAAAATAAATGTAAAGATTTTCAAGACTGGACTGAATACAGTCTAGTCGTTGCCAGGAAAGGTGGTATTGACAAAAAATAGTGAAAATACTACGAGCATCTTTGTAGGTACTCCAGCACCGCTACCATTTGTACAATTCTTAATGGATATAAACAAAGATAACTGCCTTATGCTATGTTAAATGCTACTGTTCTATCACTGTTTCCCCATGTCAGATTCCTCGACTATATTCACAGACGGCTAATTTTTGAATTATTGCATTTTTACTCTTCATATCCAGTATTTGCATTTGGCTCCCTCTCAGAATGGGGAATGTGAAAGAACACCCGTTTACACAAACGCCATGTAGCTCAAATCCCCCATCTGCGATATGTTATATCGTTTAATATATCAGTAACATTGGATTGTGTTGCTTTATAGTTATTTTCAAAATACATAAATATATCCACATAGGCAAACAATATTAAAATGGTGCATGTAAACATATTTATGTCATAAATATATGTAAAAAAAACATCGTCTTACAATAATACATTATGCTAAAGTGACATAACATAGGCTCAAAGTGTCACCATTTTGCCCGTGCCTTTTCATTCTTCTTCTTTCCACAAATATGCCTTTCTTTATTTTGTCCAAACCCAGGTATCTATCTAGCTCTTTTCTCTCTTATTTTTAACCCCTTTCAAGAAATTTTGTTTTAATAATCTTATCCTGCGTCTTCATCTTTGAATAATTCTAATCATGAAATCACTACTGATGAAATATACAGAGAATATGTTAGAACGATATGGAAATATTCACATTTTACCAGAAAATTTTCAAAATTGGTTGATTAAAAAAAAAAACAAAGCTCTCTTGGACCTAAACTCACAGCAGATCCAACTTCAAATGTATCATGGTTACATACAAACTGCAATTGAGGTGAAGATCACAACTTCAAGAATCTTGGACCTAAACTCTTTAGAGACTAAGAGCATTATTATATTAGATTCCATAAGAGCAACGTAAACCTTTTTTTATACATAGAGCAACTTAAACTAAGGATGACTATTACGTAGTACTGCTTTTTAAACGAATTCAACCCATAGTAAGCCAATACAAGTTTGATATATCCCCCATGAGCGAGATATTTCACACTTTTGTAAATAGAAAAGTAAAAGATGGCTACAAGATATCTGATCCAAGAGTCCACTGCCCTGAAAGAGTATAGAACCATAGAGCATCTTACCTCGATAGGAAAACATAACTTAAAGTACCCTATGTTATCATAATATTAAGACTGCAAATGTGTTAGTTTTCAAGAATGATATGAAAATGTGGCAATGGAAGCAAAGCATTGCATAGGGTTGAATTGTGTTCACAGATTGCACATCAGCTGGCCTCAAGATGACACAAATTACCCACACTAGTTACAGCATAGAGAGGATATTTAACTCTGTATTAAACATGAAAAAATCTATAAATTGTGCAACTATATGACTGGGAACTAAGGGCATAGTTCAATGTTTTTTCATTTTTCATTTTTTTCCCCACTACTTCTCAAAGAAGCACATTTATTCAGATGAAACTACGCTGCAAAACTAGAAGCAGCAGAAAACAAAGTAACCAAAAGTAAAAGTCAAACAACTTATCACTTATCAAAAAAAAGTCAAACAACTTATTGAATCATTGGATGTAGGATTTTAGGACTAGGGGATTTTATAGATATGCACTTCATAGGATCAATGTAGGGGTTGTATATGAGAACAATTTTATAGATCAGCTCTGGCTCCCCCTTTAATGCTTTGAGTGAAAACAGCTTCTTCAGTCTTGGCAGTAGAGGAATAACCTGGGAGTGCTAAAACTGAAGATGCTTCATTCAGGGAGTCATTTCCTCAATTTGAAGGCTTTGATACCAAGTTTTGAACTAAGACTCACATAACCAGAATTCAATTCTTGTAAGGAACAATGAGAGAAAAAATAAAGCAAATACAAAATCAATCACATAAGAATACATCTTAAACCAAGCAAAAGAAGGGAGAAATAGTCTAAGAACCCTAGCCTCAATTCTTGGGATTTCGATTTTCTTAGTCTTTTCCCTCTAACCGCAATTCTTCCATCAAAATACTAGCGCCCATTAGGGGTGCGCTCCGACTCCGATGGAGTCGGAGTTCGGAGTTTCCGACTCCGACTCCGACTCCGACTTCGAATTAAGTTGGACTCGAAAATCACTTCTGACTCCGACTCCGAAATGGAATCGGAGTTCGACTCCGATCGGAGTTCAATCGGAGTTGCGAACGGAAGTCGGAGTTCCGACTTCCGACTCTGATTTCCAACATTTCGAAACAAAATGGGCTTCTGATTCTAATTGGAAGGAGCTAATTTTTTGATATATTTTATCTGTTTTACATATAAATAATAAATTAGTAAATTAGTCTTAAATAATCTACCGTTGAATAGTTGATATTTGATAAACAAATATATAAATTATATTATTATAATTTACAATACTAATTGTTAATGCTAACTGCTAAAGCTAATACAACAAATATGACAAACTGAATAATACAAATAATAGTACAAATTACAAAATAAACTATTTGTAAAGTAAAGAAAAAATATACACAACCGCTCCATCGTAATGTGGTTCATCACTCATCATCAGTCATCGGCAATTATATCAGAATTGATATGTAGATCTGTGAAATTATAGACAATATAAGTTAGATAGATTTTTGAAATCATAAAAAATAGTTATTGAAATAATTATATACTCTTTGTTTCTTTAATCATAAAAAAATAAGTAAACAAATTAATTTAATTTTACCTGACTCAAGCCTATAGCTAACAGCATCGATACCAATGCTCTCTAGTTCAGAAGGAATATCACTAATCCAATTCTGCATGCAAATGAGGGCCTCCACAGTTGACGATGCCAATGAACTTCGATAAGCATCCAACACTCGACCTCCGGTGCTAAACGCCGACTCAGATGCAACTGTAGTGATAGGAACGGCTAGTACATCTCGAGCAATACGGAAGAGAATTGGGTACTTGAAGGAATTAGCCCTCCACCATATCAAGATTTGAAACTTATCAGTAAGCTCCTCGACCTCTGCCAATAAATACCGCTCAACCTCATTCGTACACTGCAGTGGATTTCTCGCTGACAGTGCGTGAAACGACGTCATAATGTTGAAGCCTCGTGATCGACTGACACTGTCTGCACTGGCCTGACGTGATCGACTGACACGTCATAATGTGAACTACCTGTGGTTGCTGATGATGAAGACTGGCTATTAATGCTGTAGTGGGTGTATAAGTCGTTCAGATCTATCTTAAGTGCTGTGATAAATGCAGCTGCCTTCACTGTCCCGAGAACTTCAGTTGCCCACCATTCTAACACCGCCAACTTCAATCGGGGGTCGAGAATCGATGCTATGAATAACAATCGATTTATTTTTTCAACTTGCCCCCAATATTTATCATATTTCGACTGCATCTGTAATGCCATACCAGATAACACTCCGGTCGGGTCAGCACAACCTTCTTTTAAGTAGTGATGTACCATTGAAATTTTGCTGAATCACATGTTTGACGTCGCATATGCGGATCCAAATACCCGCTTCGTAATATCATAGAAAATATGTAAAAAGTTGACAAACTCGGATATAGCTTGCCAATCCGTACTATCTGGCGGACCGAGCCTTGTTCCATTAGGCTCCAACAGGGCATACCTCGGACCCCCATCCTCATTCTCCAACCGTTCAAATGCCTTCTGGTAATTTAGTGCCACATCCAACATCAGATATATGGAGTTCCATCGAGTGGGAACATCCAAGCACAGTATTTTTGAAAACTCAACCCCAACCTGTTCTGCTATTGCCTTAAACTTTCGCAGCTTTTGGGGAGAAGCCTCGCATACCGCACAATGTTGCGGACTTTATTAATGGAGTCGTCCACGTTTTCCATCCCCTTAACTGTTTTATCATTGAAAAATGATACAATTTTCAAAAACTTTAATCATAAAAATATTAAAATATAAAATACAAAATCAAAACTAGAAAAACTCACTAACAATAAGGTTGAGTATGTGAGCAGTGCATCGAATGTGGATATATTGATGATTTTTAATCACACCGTATCTTGCTCTCGTATTCCGCAAAAGCCACTCGATGGCAGTCCACCAGACAATCATCCATCTCTACCCCTATTGATGCATCCTTATGGTCAACTATTTCTTTAAATCTAATAATTCTCTTTTTAAGATTATACTCACTGTCAATGTAGTGTGCTGTGATACACATGTACGACGTATAGACATCTATGTGTCAGTCGTAAATGACACTCTCTGGCTAGTGATGATGAACATCTTCTTCATCTCTGCCTTCTCCCTCATATGCCTCTTCATGCAATCACGTATTGCTATATAATGAGATGGCAGTGGAAATCTTGGCTCAAGCAGTTTCACAAACTTGCGCAACCCTTTCTTCTCAAAAATATTAAATGACATCTCATCCTCTATAACCATCTTTGCAATTGTCTCACGGTATACCTTCTCATTATATTGAGGGACCACCAGATTTCTCATCTGGTTTCCTGTCCCATCAGTTACTGTAGAGGTCTCGTAGCTAAGATTAGTTTGAGACCCATTTGAGACTGCATATAATAATTTATGGCCCAATATTAGTTTTAACTTTTAAGTTAAAATTAAATGGGATTAAATGAATAAATCAATTAGCATACATAATAATATGGCCCTATGAGATTAATAAAATACTAGCCTCTTGACGCCAACCCCTTCGCTATCGCTGGCAACCGTTGAGATGTGATGATAGACAAGCGGTGCCTTGCCTTTTTGAATGACACCCAACTTGAGCGCCACAATGGTTGCATTCAGCTCGTGGCTTCTCGGAATCCCCATCGTCAACTTTCGTGAAATGTTTCCATGTCCACAATCTTTTTTTATTTTATTGTGGACGGGGTAGCCTTATAGCTGGGGGGTGTACTGGTACATCCAGATCCTGAACCGGATCGTCCCTTAGACCCATATTCTCCTCCTCCATAAACTGATCGAGATCTTCTGCTTCTAATTCTATGTTGATTGGAAGTGGAAATCCAGTACTAGTACACGAGATCTATGCTCGTGTAGAACTAGGTAGTTGACTCTGAGTCCGACTCGGTACTGCTGCTTGGGATGCCGATGGAGTCTTGACATTCAGAGTTTCATATGGAGTCGGACTCCCACTGGCGGTCTGTGAGCGTGAGGGATCAATCTGTTAAGTAAACCTGAAATTCAAGAATAATAATATAAATAATGTTATATATGTTTGACTTATATATAAGTTTATATATATGCTTATAAAGCATCACCCAACTCACGCCGCTAGCTATATATGTTTGATTAAAGAACCTCAGTCAGAATTCATGTAAAGGAGTCAAAGACCATACTAGTTTATCATTTTTTTATATTATTATAATTTATATATTATAATTTATATATAGGTCCTGTGTCAATAAGATTCCACCAGTTTTTATACCAATAATAACTCTTTAAATATTAAGTGTTTAGTGTGGACCGTGGTAGATGTCACGTAAAGGCCTAAGACTGTAAGCCATGGAATTATATTGAATATATCCCTTTACTGTGAGAAAAGTAATGGCTCAAGGCAAAAGATGGAAAGTTGGAAACCCTTTGCAATCTGCCCATTTATCATAAAAGGGACAAAGTGGAAGGATGTTGAAGTTGATCCCATCACAATGATTACATAAACTTTAGAAAAGAAAAAGAAAATTATACCCATTTGACTTTCTTATAGCTCATAGCCTCATCATACACTAATGAACCATTGATTGTACTATATATATAATGTTTATAATATATATATAAACATGTAATATATATCTTTTAAACTTTTTATAGTCTTATACCTCATCATAGTACATTTCTTCTTTTTATTTTCAATATAATCATTCTTATATTATCCATATTCCAACCCTCGAAGCAAATATATAATAATATAAGTTTATCTATATATATATAAGTTTATCTGTATATATATATTATTGGTATTGAGGGAATATTTCAATTAATCATATTGGATAGTCTAGATCAAGATTTTTTATTGTTCTTAACTTCTTATCCTAACTTTATAATCTAAAATAACAAATATAGACACATAGTCACATACCATTCAAAAAAAGCATCTATTCATTTCATATTGTCACATTGTGTTTAAAATATTTGAATTAAGCATCTAAAATAAGTTGTCAAGAAAATCCAGCTTTTCTAAATTTTAATCCAAATTCAGAAAATTAAACTATTTTTTCTCTTTTTATTTTCTTTTGAATTGTTCTTCTCAATCTTCTCTACTCATAATATTAAGACTTTTATCATGTGAAGCTGTGATAATCATATTTGCATAACACCAGTCACCAATTACTAGCTGGCAACTTGGCACTGGCAGCCATAAAAAAAGCATAAAACATCATTGAGTATCTCAGATTCTCAACATTCTATCAAGTATCTAGGGTAATTTTTAATTTTATTTAAACTATATGCAATGCAGCAATACAACCAAAACCATACAAGTAGAGGCGCACTAATTTACTAAATGAAAATTTTCGAAACTCTAGATGGCAGTGAATTTGAAGAAACAAAGAAATTAAACACTAGAAATTTTGAATCTTCAATTACCTTACAAAATTAATACAATAGAAAATAATTAACACAATCCAAACTCAATTTCACTGATTAAAATTAAAAATAAATTATTATTTTAAAATCCTAAAAAACACCAATTAAAATTGGGGGTTTTCTCGGATCTCCTAAGCAGGGCTGCGTCACGGCTGGAGAGAGTCAGACGGCGGCGTACGGTTGCTCGAAGATGAAGCTAGGGCGGCGTGGGGTCTGGGCTACTGGAATGTTGCACGTAGAGAAATGGAATGGCGTCGAGGCGAATCGAAGCGAAAGCCGAAGAAAGAAAAAAGAAGAAAGAAAAAGAGAGAAAGAGAAGAGGGGATCGTGGGGGAGATAATGTAAATGGAAAACGGCATCGTTCCTCATTAATTGGAACGTCTTTCAACGTCATTTTGCATCTGGGATATTTTTAAAAAGATTGGAGTTCGGAGTTGGAGTTCGAAGCAATCGTGTGCTCCGACTCCGATTCCGAACTCCGATTTCGGAGTTGGAAGACTTCCAACTCCAACTCCGACTTCCGACTTCCGACTTCCAATTCCAATTCCGATCGGAGTCGGAATCGGAGCGGAACTCGTTCGGAAGTCGAAAGTCCGAATTTTTGCCCACCCCTAGCGCCCATAAGCACATGCCCCTCCTGCATTATTCCATTGTTAACATCGATTTACAAGCAGAAGGAGAGTTTCACATTTTTACTTTTAACTAAAATTGATATACGAAAGGAAAGTACCTCACGGCGACGGCGACAGCGATGCGACGGAATGGGCTTCCCATCTTTTCAGCTATTTCCCCTCTCTTCGGCCAAACCCTCTCGAGTTTTCCCTAAAACCAAACCCAAATCCCGCGTCCTTTACTTTCAATTTCGTTTTTTTTCTTTTTCAATAAAATAAGCCGGCTGTTTGCATGCCTAAGAGCATTCTCGGATTGGTTATTGTTATAATATAATTTTAATTAATATGAATTAAATTTTAATTTTTGATCATTTTATTTATATAAGTTCTATATTGAAATAACTAATTTTTCAGATTATAATAATAAAATAATATAATTAACTATTGACTTTAGTTATTCATATTAAATCTTTATATTAGATTATTTATTTATGAAGATAAATAATAATAAATAATAAATATTTTTTATTTTTTATTTTTTTTAATTATTTGCAATTATAAAATTAATTAATTTTATCATATTTAACTATTCTATCTATTATATGTTAATTAATAATTATATTTTAATTAAATTATGAATTTTAAAAAATAATTACTAATCATATTATATTTAAATTAAATTAATAATCGATATTTAAAAAAATAATAATTTCTATTTATTCCTCATTTAACTAATATTTTTTTACTAACTTAATAAAAGGTAGAGAGAATAAAGTAAGAAAAAGAAAAATAAAATAAAAATAAAAATTTGGCCAATCTTGAAACTTTTTATATTTGACATTATTTTTTACTTTACTATTTACTTTGGCCAAAAGATTTAATTTTTAGTCAATTGGGATGAAAATAAAATTGATTGTTCAAAATCTTATTAAATTTAGCTTTTAGCCAATCCAATGAGAGTACTCTTAGATTGGATTGGCTATACGTTAAATTCAATATATTTTTAATTATTAAGAATTTAAATAAGTTTATATTCAAATATTCAAATGCTAAAAATTTAGACTACTAAACAAAATTCTAAATTTACAGTCTCCATTTCCAAGCCAATGACCAAAGAAAAAAATTTATGCAACTACAAATTGGATAATTATCGCATAATTGTTTTTAAAAAAGTTAAGAAAATATGAGTCTTACATGAAAAAAATTAACTTTTTAATAGCGGATCTCACTTATTTTCAAAACGGTTATTCGACGTTTATGATATGTAACATTATTCATGCTCAAACTCTTATTTTATTAGTTTCATTCTCTTTCTTTTTTCATCATATAAAATATGATTACTAATTAATTTTTGATTAGTTTCTCTATCTTGCCAAATTTTTATTAATAATTTAATTTAAATAGAATATAATTAATAATTAATTTTTAAACTCAGAATTTAATTAAAATATGATTATTAATTAACATATAATAGGTAGAGTGATAAAAAATGATAAAATAAAATAAAATAAAATAAAATTATAAATAATAAATATGTTTTTAATTATTAATTACTCATTACTATATATCTTCATAAATAAATAATCTAATATGAAAGTTTGATATGAATAGTCAAAATCAAATTATTATTATTATATTATTTTATTATTATATAATGAAAAAGATATTATTCTAATATAAAAACTTATGGGAATGAAATGGTCAAAAGTCAAAATTTAGATTATATAGACTAAAACTATCCTCTCCAATAAGAGTGCTTACTTCAGTATAGTAATGAGCATAAAATTATGAAGAGAATTTCTATAAAAAAGTCTTACTTTATACACATTAACTTAACCCATATGTGATTTGTTGTTTTTATTATTTTATTTAAAAATACATTTAATTTATATACACTTATTTAAATATTAAAATAAAATGATAAAAATAAAAAATCATATATTGATTAAATGGATATATGTGGTGTAAGACTTCCTTGTAGAATTTCTTAATTATATATTAGAGTTTGAGAGAAATTTTAAAAATTTAAATATGATAACACTTATATTAATGCATTAAATTAGATTAAAAATATAAAGCAAAAATTCAAGAAAACAAGAACAAGAAAGAAGATCATTTTTCTAAATCATACTCTAAATGGTTTTCTAACTTGGATTGTAAGAGCATCCTTATTAGATTATACAAATATAAATATAAAATCTGTATAATACCACATGATTTTGCATTTAGTTATTTTAGTCAAAACTTATTTTTACATTAGATTATTCATCTATTAGTCAAAATAATAATAAAATACTATCAAATTAATAAAATTCTATTTTTCAATTTTTTCTATTAATTTTTCTTCAAAATTAGAAACTACATGAAAATATTAATATTATACAATAAGATACTTAGATAAAGAAAAGAAATTAATAAATGGACACCTAAGAGAAGAGGACACCAAAGAGAAGAGGACTTGAGGCCTGGGGGTGCTTGCCTAACGATGTAGTTATTATTATTATTTTTTTCACAAGCAGTTTTGGGTTCCAATTAATTGGACAACAATTGAACAATTGTCTTTGAGGTATATCTTAATAAGAAAAATTGGAAGAAGTCGAAACATTACCTACAGTTAAAGCATGAACATTTGCCAGTGTGCCATAGATAGATAAAAAAGAAAAGAGTAAGGGAATACAAGTTAAGGCGGGTCCTTTCCATTGTCCAAAAAAACAATACATCTAGAGAAGGAATGAGTGGATATGCTACCAAATACATTATTTATAGCTGCCCATTGCGCTATAGAATGTGTACATTGATTAGCAGTTCCATGTATTTTCTTAAGCTTCCATCATTGCATGTTGGAAAGAAGAAAAAGGATATCATCTATGATGGGGTAGATCTTCCAAGGGGCCTCCTTTTGTTGAATAGCATCTAAAATTGTCTGGAAGTCTCCTTCGAAGACCACATGAATTTCTTCTCTTATTGATGCCATTTTCACCGCGATCAAAGCTATCGTTGCTTCCACTACCAACAATGATGTTGACAGGATTCTTTTCGTTTAGATCTCCACAATTTTCCCATTGTGATCGCTACATGCTGCAGATGCTATCGAGAATCCTTGCCTGACCACCACATCGAAAGAGAAGCTTTTATAAAAGAAGGGAGGTTTTTCCCAAGCCTCCGATCTGAGTGATTTGGATCTTCATGCTTCTTTATACTTCTGGTAAAATTTCCCTAATTTTAGAATTGCATTTTGAATAGAAAATTCCTTCTTGTTATGGATGATGTCATTCCCACTTTTCCAGATGAAATCCATGATAATAACTGCAAACAGTTGGAAATTATGGATCTCACTATCTCACAGTCCCAATTTCTTTTCTAGGGATAGAATCAAATCTATCCATTCTGTTATAGATTGTATTGATAGTCTTCCTAGATTTAGCGGCCAAAGGCTTTGCTACCAGATAATTTGAATTATAGGGCAATGAATGAAAAGATGCAAAGTCGTTTCCCAACCTTGGTTGCATAGGGGACAAACGCTTTCTTCTTCTTTCTTTAGGACTTGTTGATTCTTGAGTAGGTAGGAATTATGTTCCAGATTAGCTTCCATCGTAGCAATTTGTGCCAATCATGTATCTTTAGTTTCCATAGGGGCTTAGTAGTCTCTGGTTCCTGTATGATCTAATGATATGCTGATTTGACTGAAAAGTTGCTATTTGCATTTGGTATCCATAGTGTTTTGTCTTGTTGAGATGGGTAGGTGGACAATGGGATTTTCTTTACTTCATTCAGGCTAGCTTCATCTATTATTGATGTCAATTTTTTCAGATCCCATCTTCTTGGATTTTCAACAATGACTTCTGCTACTTTAAGAGAAGGTGGAAAATATTCATACCTTGGAGAGGTCTAGGTTTGAAATTAGGCATCGAGGGTATCCATGGATCTCTTTAGAAGTTTGTGGAGGTACTGTTATTTATTTGAATGCATCTTAATTTGTTTATGATCTCTTTTTTGTTAAGGACTCCTTTCCAAAATAGAGAGTCAGGTCTTTGAGGTTGGACTTGCTAGAAATCTGATTGGTTCAAATATTTTTCCTTTAGTAACTTTTTGCGAAGTTTATCCTTTCATTCAATTATTTCTCCTCTCAATATTGCTAATAGAGCCATGTTCAAATTTCATGCTTCTAAAGCCTAGCTTGGTGTTTTGGTAGACAAATTATTTTCCAAGACTTTAGGGCCATATTTCTTTTCTTATCTTTGGAGAAACCCCATTAGAAATTTTTGAAGTTTTGATCAGAGATTTGCAAATCATTTGTGAGATTTTGCAGGTAGACATATAGTAAGAGGGTATTGCACTTGCAACTAATCTAATCAAGGTTATTCTACCTACATGAGATAAAAGCTTTTGTTTCCAACCTTCTAGCTTCTTTTCCAATTTACTAAGTAATTCTTGATAATCTTGCTTTTTGTTTCGACTGAATGAGGTTGGTAATCCCAAATATATCATTTTTGCTGAGAAAGATTTATAAGGAAGCATAGACAATACTGCTGTCTTTGTCGCCACATTTGTGTTTGCTGTGATGTGGATGGTTGATTTGTTTGTATTGACTTTTTGTTTCGACCATAGTTGGTATTTGGTTAGACTCTTTGAGATGGTTTTTGCATTTTGTTTTCTGTGTCTTTCACAAAAATGTTGGTATTATTTGCAAAAAATAGATACGTCATCGGAAGGCTTTGTCTGCTAAGCTTTATCCCTTCAATCTGCCCATTTGCTTCCTCCTTTATGAGGGTTCTAGAGAGAGTCTCTGTGACTAATATGAAGAGGAAATGTGAAATTGGATCCAACATTTTGGTGCCAAGAGTAGTTTTGAATCGATTGGCCATAATTTTGGTTATGATTTTATAGATCAAATTTGTGAGGCTAATGGGACGATAGTGTTCTGGATATTTGGGACTGCTATTTTTGGGGATTAAAGCAATATTTGTATGGTTGAATTACTTAGTAGATTTTCACTCTAAAAAAAATGTTGGATTGCTTCAATCACTTCATTTTTTATGATGAGCCAATAGTGTTTGTAGAACAATGCTATCATTCCATGTAGCCCAGGTGCTTTAAAGTTTGGAATTTGTCTCAAAGCTTTATAGATTTCTTTTTTCTATTGGGATTTCTTGTAGCATCTCATTATCATAAGTTGTGATTTGGTTTTCAAAAAGATTTTCTAGATAACATGGGAATTGCGGCATGAAGGACGTATATCTAGATTGGAAGTGGTTGATAAAAGCATTTTCAATGACATTAGGATCATTAGACCAATTACCTAGATTTAGCTTAGTATTCTCAATCGAATTCCTTTTCTTCAAATGGTTGTGAAAATGTGGAAAGTTTTGGTGCTAAGATCTATTGTAGTGAGCCATTCCACCCTTGAATTTTGCTTCCAAAGAGTTTCTTCATATTCTCTTTGATTGTTCAGATCATGTTAGATATTCTCTTCCCTTTCTTGAACATAAAGATTCATTGGAGCACTTTGAATCAATAGCAATTCATTTTCCAGTCAATGAATGTTGTCTTGAGTTCTGTTAAAATGTGACTTGTTCCATAGTTTTAAAGCATCTTTTGTGACTTTTATTTTTTTACATAGGACAAAAGCTGGGTTGCCTTGAAATGGGTTGTTCCATGCTTCTTTGACAATGCATTTGCTGAGAGGATCCTTTGTCTAGAAAGCTTCAAACTTGAAGGATGTAGGCTTCCTATTGCAACTCATAGTATTTAGCAGTGAAGGGTTATGATTTGAAGTTGATTGTTTAAGATTTTGTATGTTTGCATCCAGGAAAAGTTTTCTCCATTTTTGATTTCCTATATCTCTATCTAATCTCTCCCCGATTAATGACAATTGACAATCATTGTCTTCTGTTTGTCCAAGTAATTTGAGGTCTCTTGAAGCCTACGTCAATTAACCTTTGTTTGTTCATAAAATCTTTGAGTCCATTCCTGCGGTTGGATAATTGTTGTCTTCCCCCATGCTTCTCTGTGTGGCGCATAATATCATTGAAGTCTTCTAAACAAATCCCTTGACCTTTGAATGCTTGTTGAATAGTGTCTAGGTGGTTCCAGAAATGAGCTTTTTGATTTCATTGGGCAGGGGTATATACAAAAGTGCATACTCAGGGTTAAAATAAGGGCTCGAGTAAATTAAAACAGAGAGAGCATTCATATTTACATTAACTAGTTCTATATCTAAGCTCAATCTCCATAAAAAAAGTATGCCTCCTTTTTACAAAACACTGGAAAGTATACAAAATGACGGAAGCCTATTTTATGTACAAGCTTACTAGGACTATCCAAGGTTATCATAGTTTCCAAAAGAAATACGATATCCGGATTATATCTAATAATATTGAGTCAAAAATTCCTGATTGCCTTTGGTCGAGCTAAATGTTGGCAATTTTACACCACTGTCCTTATCTTGATTTGGGAGGAGACTTAGAGCTATTCTCCATAGCTCCTTTGGATGATTTTGGGGTTGCTTTAAGATACCTACTGTAAGGATTAAACCGGTTCTTTTCTTTGTTTTTGATCTTCCTTGATGTTTTTGGATGATTTTGGGCATTCCTTTGACTGCCTCGAAGAAGAGTCTTCCATCTGTATATCTCTTGAGAGCTGAATGGTCTTGCTATCCTCGATCTACTCCTTTTTGATCTTCACCTTTTTCAGTTTCTGTAATTTCATTGACTGAACCAAGTCATCCTTCATTTCAATGGATAGACTTTTGGTGTGTATGGCCTCATTGTGAGTGCATAACAGAAGTGCTTTCTTTGCTTGCTCCATCTCTCTACTCAATTTTATGATGACATCCACTATTAGAGTTGACTTTGTTTTTCCTGAACTTGAATCAAAGAGAGCATGTTCGAAAGTTTTTGTAGCTATATGGATGATGGGAGAAGCTGCATGCTTATTTCTTTGGTTCATAGGCTCAAAAGCTAAAAGCATAGGGTCATGAGAGAAGAAGTCTATTGCTAGAGACAGGGAAAACTTCTCAGTACTTTAATGTAATCTAGAGAGAAATTCTGATTGGATGCCAGGCTTTGATTGCTTTCCGGGGTAGAGAGTTCTTTACTGTTGAAAACCTTAGTGGCTGGCGGGTATTAGAAGGTAGGAGGCTGAAATAGATTTCAACTTTCCTTTTAGGATAGCAACTCTTTTAAAATGATTAAAGGCTGATGTTTATCTGAGAAAGGCTGTGGGCTTCTTGAAGGAGTGGCTTTTGGGTTTGTAGCCAGTTTGTTTTGAAAGCTCGATAAAGTGAGTCCTTTAAAGTTTGATGGAAGCCAAAAAGAGTAATGGGCTTTTCTTTCCCAAGGGTCCATGGTAGTGGCTAGATTAGATGCCATAATATTATGTTGGGCCCAATTTTCTCCTTGATGATCTTTAGAGTCCTTTGTTAGTGGAATTGGCCCAAATAAGTCTTTGTGACTTTTCGACCCCCTCGTTGCATAGTATAAATTTCTCCAGTTAGCTTTCCATGGGGTGTGAAGGGGAAGAGCAGCATGTTGACGAGACGTGTAACTCAGTTTAGTGGATTAGGAACTACCAAATCTTAAGCAATTGTTGTCTCGAGCACTGCACTCAGATAATGTGGGATTTGCTTCCCTGATATTTGTCTATGTCCATAAAATTTTCTTGCTGGCATAGCAGGACAATTTAATTCCAGCATGGGTTGAGTTAATGATCTTTGTGCATTGTAGTTTTTCTGTGATGGATGGGTCAATTGCGGTTTGCTGCATTTATTTTGACTGAGATAATGCCGCCTCAAGGAAGAAATGGTGCATTTTCGGTTGTGATTCCGATTGGGAATTGCTTTTGTAATTTAATCAAGCAAAAGGGTTGCAAAATTATATTGTGAAGCTTGTACCTTGAGTCTCATTGTAAACTCTTTTCCTTTGGTGCTTTGAAACTCTTTCCCTTCATTATTCTCTGTCTCTTTTCATTTATTTCCCAAGGAGTTTTGCTTTGTCTGTGTATAAGGAACATCTTCTCTTGGGTTCGAGTTGACATATTCAGAGCGCAACCACAATCCAAACTCTTGTTGGGCTTCGACTTTTGTTTCTTTGTGACAGAAAGCATGAGTGTGACTAATTTATCCGCATACATAGCAAAAGTTTGCCAATTTTTCATATTTGAGTGCTATCCAAGTTTTTGTTGTCTCACTTCCCAACATCATATAAATCCTTGTTTAAGAGGTTGAATGATGTCTAGTTCCACTTTCATCTGAATATAGTGGCGCCAAGCCACTCCAAATATAAGATCTTCTTCAACCTGTATTAACTTGCCTAGAGCATTGCCAATGTTTGTTGTATTTTTAATAGTCATATATTCAAGAGTGAAGCCGTGGATTTGAATATTAAAAATGGTATACCTTAGACTAATCTCTTTTATGGTAGTTCTTAGTAGCCATGGCTTCAATACCAAAAGTTGGCCTCTGAAATTTCACGGGGGTTGGCTTAGCACTCTCTATTAGGGGTGTAAAAAAAATCGAAAAACCAGTAAACTAGCTTGAACCAGTCAAAATCGGACCCATTAGACTAAGTTTGAATCGGTCAAAAACCAGTTTTTAGAAATACAAAATCGGTAAGATCCTGTTCGGTTCCAGTTTCTTTCATTTTGATATTGGACTGGTCCTAGTAATTATATAATTTAAATTATGTTTTTAATATTATATATAATATATTTTTATATTATATATAATATATAATACATAATAACATAATCATATATAAATAATACTATAATATTTATAAAATAAAAGTTTAATTTTAAACATGAAGTTAAAATAGTTTTTAATATAACATTTTTTATTTTATAACAATTTTTTATTGCAGATTTTTTTATATAACGGATTTTTGTTAGTCTAACAGATTTTAAACCATATATTTTTTTTTAAATGTAGAATTATTTCTAAAAATTTATAATTTATTAGAACTGAAAAACCGGACCAGAACTAGTACTACCGATTTTAGGTGATAATCGAAGCGTAGTTAGTTTTGCATTTTGCAAAACCAATAGTACTAGTTCGATTCTACATTTTGGCCAAAATCGGACCAAAGCATACCAATTACACCCCTACTCTTTGTTTGTCTTGGGGGTTTTGGAATGTAAACATGAATTTGTTATTTTCCATTTTTCGATGCGGAAAATTTTTGCAAAATTCTAAGCAGTTTTGATGTTGGGTTGCATGGCCTATTTGTTCAAGGTATGATCCGCAATTAGTTGGCCCACCAAGATCAGTCTAGAGTTTTGCTTTGCTGCTTCGAGGTCTGGCTCAAGATCCATCTAAAGGAGAAGATCTTTAAGACAAGTTTTCAAAAAAGGGATGGGAGGGTGGGAAACGTTTTTACTAGTGAAGGAACAGAATCTGTGTTGTTGTTTGCGCTGATAGTGATCAAACACCGATGGACACCATAAAGATTTAGAGGCCTCCACTTTGATGGGAGGGTGAGAAACGTCTTTTGCTGGTAAAGGAAAAGAATCTGTGTTGTTGTTTGCACTGACAGTGATCAAACACCAATGGACACCATAAAGGTGTAGAGGCCTCCACTTTCTAGAGAGAGAGTGTGTTTTTTTATCGAGAGAGAGAGAGAGAGAGAGAGAGAGAGAGAGAGAGAGAGAGAGAGAGAGAGAGTATGTTAGACGAAGCATAAGTGTCTAGTAAGGTTACGTAGGTTTTCTAGTTTTTATATAGTAATTCTATGGGGCCCCACGATCAGGGTCCTTTTGCATAAGTGTCCGTACATCCACTTATCTCAAAAGTACGCTTTAAATCTACTATCAACTTGTCAGCTTTTAAAACTCCTTCTACCCCTATAAAATGAGGATAACGATAAACTAAAATTTTTTCATATGGACAGTTTTGCATTTCACTTCTATCTTCCTCAGACCGATGACTTTGACTTTGTTCTATTTGAGTCCTTACTACTTCCATCATTTAGCGTATAGGTTTCGCTATCGCTTGTCCTCCTTCTAATGAACGATTCTAAACTATTTGCTCTTCATTTCTTAGAGGAGCAGTACTACGTCGACCTCCCACTATCTTATTCCCATGTAATGTACCAAACCTAGTGTAAGTTACTTCTGCTTAATCAACTTCAACTTCTAAAACTCACATCATCTAGAATTTTCACTTCCACATACAACCATCCTGAACCTATCCTCCTCAAGATTCAAGCCTATTCTAATACCATGTGATATTCTTTTTCTTAGGACAATGTGGGTTTATCTAGAGATGTATTACTCTGATACTACTCTGTGATGTCCCCAATTTACGTTTGGACTATAATGTAAACTAAAGCGTCGGTATAGGTAATACAAGGCTACATACCCCTCCTACATGCAAGAAATATCATGTGTGCACCTAAACTTACTAATAAAATAAACTGTATGCTGCAATAGAATAAGGTCAATTTCAACAAAAAAAAAAACGCAAGAAAAACTAATTTCTGTATACCGTGATTACATGGCAACATGTATCCATAAAAACATAAATTAATATTTACATTAGCAAACTGTATCAAGTTTTACAACCCAAGTGTTTCCAAAATATAACATCACACATGATAACTACCACAACCACAGAGGTTCCTTTTTAACCTCCCTATACTCATTTCTATACCGAAACCTATTCATACTAATCTCAAAATCTCATTGGAAGAATTTTTCTGATGGAGTTACATAAACATCACTCAAAGACAAAATATCACCTTGACTTAATTTTTGGCAACACTCTATTTGTACTTGCTCCTCGGACAATGCAGCTTTATGTTATCTAATTTCCTCCAACATATAGTCAAACATAGGGGAGGTGTAATCGTAAAAAAGAGAATAATTAGTGAGCCCCTCAAGGCTCACCTAAGTCTCTCGCGTAGTCTGAGTCTCCATCTATTCCTGCAATAAAGTCTATCATTCCGACAAGAATGATAGGTAGAAATTCAAAAAATGAGATTTTGAGAAAATATTAATTTCATATTTTCATTTATATTCTAATAAATCTTAGCCTTAACTATGATAGCAGACCGAATTGCCTTCACCGTCAGGGGTATCTTAGCATGATAGCAGATTGAATCACTTTACCTATAATAGGTAGATCGAATCGCTTTACTATGATAGCAGACCGAATTGCCTTCACCGTCAGGTATCTTAGCATGACGGCAGATCGAATCGTTTTACCGTCAACTTTCATACTCACATCAATTTTCCAGTAGATCAAATCGCCTTCATCATCATAACATGATTTTTCTTTTCATGGCGGCAGATCAAATCGCCTTCACTGTCATAACACGACTTTCATCTTACGACAACAGATCGTTGCCTTCACTGTCGGTACATCAGTCATTCGACAGATCGAATCACCTTCACCGTAATGATGCCATTTTTATAGTCTTATTCTTTTCTTGTTCTTTCATTGTTTTCTAGAGTTTCGTAATCTTATTTCTTTAAAAAAAAAAGATATGACCCAAACATAAAAATCTTGTAATGTAAATAGATATGTATGTACTACTAGATTTATTCAGGCATGCTACATGCTTTTCTAGGGTCATGTGACATATGAAACATGTAATATCAATGACATATAAAACATGTAATATCAACACATAGCCTACATGTTTGCTCAAATAATAATTCTTAATTAGACAAAATATAAATAATTCATTTGAAATAAAACAACATAATCCTAGTCTTAATATATGCTTAGTCGTGTAGTAGAAAAATATGTTATAAAATTCTTCTTCTTTATTTTAATCCTACTTAGTTTACTCGTAGCATATGTTAAAAGTCCATAATATAAACCCACAAAACCCTTGGCCGAAAATCTCCCTTCACCTATTATATATATTTTTCTTTAGTTCTTTCTTTATCCAAAATATCATTCCACCATCCAATAAATCTTAAATCTTCCAATAAACCTGCATCCATAGTTCTAAAATAACTCTTGTTTTACAAGAGATTTCTTCCACATGTTTCCTTATTCTTTCATAGGATAACTTAATATAATCATAGATGAAATGAATCACTCAATACACATAATCTTCACTCAAGGAAAGCACCTAGTAATTTGTTATATCTATATACCTAAATAAAAACTAAAAATTATGTTAAATGTGCACTTACAACTTTCTCCAAGCAATTCTACTTGTAGAAGAGATTTGTTTTAGAAAATTCATTTGCAACCACTCCTAAAAGTCTTGAAGATTGTTTGGTAAGGTAAGTAAATGTTTGAAGAGGTGGAGATAGTTTTTCTTTTGCTTTGGCCATGAGCTTTACTTAGGAAAAAGGGAGAAAACCTCATTTCACCTTATTTTAGACTTAGTTGGCAACCAAATAATCAAGGGTTGATCTTGTGACATATAAGATAAAATATCCAAAGATTAGATATGCACATCATTACCAATTGAGCAACAAAATATAAAATAAAACAAAGAAAGCATTCGGCAATTCCAATTCCCTTAAGACCAATCCGAAAAGCACTTCAAGTTAAGTCCCTACAATGCCATGTGTCCATACACATATCAAGCCAATAGGTGATTAAAATCTCTAAGCCAAAGGGTGGAAGAAAATATAAAAACACTTGGATTACCCTATGCTGTGCCACATACCCCTTCCTTAGGTCTTAGTGTTTTCAATTTCTTTCTTTTAGGCTTAGTTGGTATATGAAATGATCAAAGTTTATCTTAAGCTAAGTGATGCCACTTGTCCTCACATATATCACTTTATAATATGTTACAAAATATATTCTAAATAAGACAAACACTAAGTCGGTTTCCAAAGGGGTCAAAGTCAGTGCTAACCTTTTCTTCTTCCTCTCATTTTTGTTGGCTTCATTTAGTTAGATGACAAAATATTTTTCTCTTGCTTACTTAGTTCTAAACAAGTTTACTTCATGCCATGTGTCCTCCCTTGATCTTAGACCAATTAGAATCCTTATTCAACTCAACATAGCCGAAATGCATCAAGCAATATTTTCAAATATTTTAATTCTTCTCTTCTTCCAATCATTACTTGCAACCTATAACTTCTTGTCTACCAAGTAAGATGAAGTAAAATGGATGAATATCCTTATCTCCCAAGTTTAAACTGTATCTCCCTTTTTAGGTAAAAACAAATCACTTTTTTTTTATTTTTCAATTTCTAGTCAAGAGTTTGATTTATACTAAGTATCACCATCCATCTTCAAATACTTTGGTATTAGAATTTCCAGTACAGGTCTCATGGCTGAAATTCTCAAAAGAATTCATTTGTTTGTATTCTCTTCTATTTCCTAAAAATAAAATAAAATCTTACCTATTTTGGTGAACTCAAAGTGTCACTAGCAACATTTATTTCCAAAAAGTTCCAATAAAATGTCAAGAATCACTCTAAAATAAAATTTAACTACCCCAAATAGGACAATCAACTGGAGAAAATATCGGGTCATCACATGGGAACGACTGACACTGACGAAAGAAGAAATGCTAGAGATTATTCTTCCGAAAGATGCTATCAATATCTCAAAATTAGAGGAAAACATTGTCTACTCACTTTGATCATAAATGATAAAGTAGTGAACAAGGAGTCTTTTAGTTCAATCTAGTTAAGGTTTAGAACTCAAATGAATGGGTAACTTTTAAAGAAATGGGTGATAACATATTCCTTTTAGAGTTTCAGAACCTTTCTCACAAGGAAAAAGGCATGCATGGCAGGCCATGATCTTTGAATACATATTTGGTTAGCCTACGAAAATTTGAAGGAAGCTTATCTCATATCGAGGTTCAATTCACTTCTAAACCATTTTGGACCCAGTTACATAACACCCAATTTGCTGGAATGACAAAGGAGACGGGTGTTCTCATTGGATCAGGCATTGGTACTATAATTTAAGTGGATATTTATAAGGAATGTCTCAGATGGGAAAAATACTTGTCTCAGATGGGAAAAATACTTGAGAATTAATGTCTTTATAGACATCTCAAAACCATTGGCCCATGGGAGATTACTAAATATTCATCATAAACAGGTATTAATTATTAAAAGTACGAAGATCGCCTAACTATTATTTTTAATGTGGTATTTTGAAACACAAGGATAGTCAATGCCCTAGATAGAACCTGGGTACTTGGGCACAAGAACAATATGGCCAATGAATGTGTTGCTTCACTCATTTCTTTTGGTATGGAGGCTAAAAAGTATAGTGGGACTGTAATAATCCTAAAAATCTTCATCTTAATTTAATTAGCTAATTGAGGATTAATACACAAGATTAGTGATAATTGGTGAAAGAACAAAATAGGTTTTGAAGAGATGGGCTTAGGAATGAGACCTTTGGAAAATGGATCAAGTGAATGGGCCAAGAGAGCAATGGTGAGTCCAAAAGCCCATAGAATGAGCCCATGGCCCATCAAGCCCATAGTTGAGACACTTGTCAATGGGAGAAAAATCCTAGAAAAATTATCCAAACCCTTGTAGGAAAATCTTAGTTGGTGAAGGTTGACTAGTAGTTGGATACATGCCATGTAGGATTGAGTGTAGGATCTAAGGGAATGATTTTCCTACCATGGTATCTTGGAGGTACAAGACACCATCCCTTGACTTGCCAAGTGAGATCATGGTGTGTAGGGAAGTGACAAGTGGCATGAGGAGAAGCATGGATGAAAGGAACTTGGAGTGTTCGGTGGAAGCCAATCCGTGGGGTTCATTGGAGGATCTCATGGGGTATGGCCACCAACAAGGGATGGGACAAAGAGGAAGAGTGTGTAAGTGGATGAAGTACATGTGTAAGAGAGTATGGTGATGTGAAGAGAGGTATGGTGTGGGTGTAGGTGATTGAAATGACAAAAACTAGGAAGAGGAGCAAAATGGATTTTCGGTGGAGCTAGCTTGGCCGGTCATGCCTTGCTCAAATTCCAAAAAGCATGGCTTTGGAATCACTTGGATTGACACATGAGAGGATAGGGGAATGATGATTGAGTTAAAAACAAGAAAATGGATGCTAGAAGCACCAAGGAGCCGCCGGCCATAGGAAGGAAAAGGAGAAAGGAGAATCACCTAGGTATGGCCAAGATTTGATCTTGGAGTGGTCTAGAATTGTCAATCAACCCATCTATCATTAGCCATGCCTAAACATGATGAGAAGAGTACCAAGGACCCTAGGGAAGAGAGCTGGCCATGTGACCCCTTAGGCAAAACCCCTTAAGCTCAATTCACTTGGACACATGCAAACACCCTCATTTCCTCTCCACCTCTCGGCCAAACTCACTCTAGTCACTCCTACTTTTGCTTCTTCTCTTTTCACCATATATTTTGAAGAACCCTATAGTAGGAAAGCCAAAAAGCAAGAGTGTGAAGGTGATCAATTCATTGGAGAAGGTTAGTAACTAAATCTATACAAGATTAGGAAGAACACACACACACATGTAACACTTTGTTATGGTTGGAAGGAAATAGGGTTTTCTTTGAGTTTTATGTTCATGACTAGACTAATGGGAGATTTTATATGTGTAATTTCAGATTTAAGCTAAAGCCTAATAGGAGTGTTGTAAGTATACTCCCACTTTTTCCTTAACAAGTCTTATATATAGTGAAGTGATCATGTTTGTTGGATTAATGGTTGCCATTGCCATGTTTGGGTTGGAATGATTTTTCTTGCTTGTGATATGGATATTCTTGGATAAATTTATATGATGGAACAAGCTTAGAATATGAGTAGAAATGATGAATCAAGTGTTAGTTGCAAAAGAGAGAGAAAAAAAAAAGCATGATTATTTGATGAAATGATGAAAATGATGTATGAAGGATTTTAGTGCAAAATGTTAAATTCTGGTGTTGTTAAGGTAAAGTTTATTTGAGGAAACTAGTGATGAAATTGATTTATTCAAAGAGCTTATTGTGTTGAGAAAATGAAATTGGATAGGAGAATAAACTATATGATTGACATGAATGGAAATGGTATACACTTACATATGGAAGAAATGATCACTTGTGTATGATGTATAGAAATGTTTATTTGAAATTTTTATGATATTTAAGGTTGAGATTTGGAAGAATAATATTATATTGCTTTGTGGTGATTTTGTTTAGTTGAACTTATAGAAGAAACTTTTAGGAAAGGAAGTTTGAATAGACCAAGGGGAGGAATTTCCTAAGTTAAAAAGGTGAATGGAGGAAATAGGAATGACTAAGTTTTGGAGGTGAAAACGATTACTTAGGAAGCACTAAGGTTTCGGTTACCCCTTGCTAAGGAGGGTACATGATTTGATTTGATACTTTAAAATTGATTGGAGGAAATTGGAAGTCAAATGATGAAGGAAAGCCCTAGAAACTCTCTAGGAGAATTCGGCCATGATGGGTTGGAGATGGGCCCAATACCCCACTTCAATCCTAGGCCCATTATGGGAATAGAATATGATGACTAAGTAGAAAAATTATGAAGTTATCCCAAAAGAGGGAGAAAATAAAATGAAATGTGAATGTACTCGAGCTTGTCTCAGGTTTTGCATGAAATTAAGTGAGCATTGCATATCCCATGCATAAGTCACGAAAAGAAGTTTTTAAAGTCAAGCATGTTTTTAAGAAGAAGGAAAAAGAAAAGAAAAGATTGAATTTTTGAAAGAAAAGAAAAGAAGTAAAGTTTTATAATAACCCCAAAGGCTGGAACGGAGAAGTGCCCCAGTGGAACTCCCTGTCCACTCAGGAGTGATTAAAGTCGAGTGGAAGCCCTTGGGTCGACGAAGAACAGTCGGCAGACCGTGTATGGCTCCAAAAGGTGTCCGGAGCGCGGTAGCACCTAACGCTGGTGGGTGCCCAAGACGGATAAGGTGTAAGGACCTGCCGTTTTAAAGTTATATGACACTCACTTTAGGGTGATGCGGTAACCAGCAGGGAACACGCGGTGCTAGGGGAACCGTGTTGTGTCTCATACATATTAAGTGAAAAGTCATGACAAGAAGGGCTTTCGAGCCAAAAGAAAGATCTGTTCAAGATAAGTGGCGCCTAAGAAAGAATGAAAGATACGAAATGTTTTAAAGAAATGTTTTGAAAAGTAATGATGATATGAAAAGAAGTTTGAAAGAAGAAGTCTGCATGAAAGTTTTATGAACAGAAGTCTGAAAGAAGTATGTCTGTTTAAAAGTTTTCATAAGCATGTGCATGAGTCAGTCATTCATTGCATGTGCATTAGTTAAGAATGTTTTGTTCACTTATCTGTATATCTGATATGTTTTGGTTTAAGTGTTAGTGTACTTGCTGAGATTTCTCCCGAAATCTCACCCCCTTTTATTATCTCTACTATTGCTCCCTTGGGAACGATAGAAGTCATTGCAGGACATGATGGATCCTCGGATTACGACTCTCGAGAAGATGGGTCGGACCCTCATGGGCCCGACTAAGGCTGAGACTGCCGGGCCAGTGACCCTAGATCTGTTGGGTCAGTGGGCGGCAGAGTCGCTTCCTATGGCGACTTATTTTTTTGACGACCTACGCCCTACGGGGTGCTGTTTGGTACTGGGAGTTGACGGGCTCCTCCACATGGGACGCCTGTTTACGTCATCCTCTGGGATGATGTGTGACGTAGGTCCAGGACTGAGTCTGGACAGCCTTCGTTATGGCCCGAACTTTAAGAAGATAAAAGAAGAACCCGCTTATTAGTATGGTTGGCGGAGGGAGGAGTAGATCAGCAGCATCTTTATTTTGTACACACCGATGTATTTTGTGGAAAAATCTTCCCGCTGTTTTGGGAAGTACTTTTGTATAAAAACTGCTTACATTGGTGACTTTATTCTGATATATATATATATATATATATGTGTGCATGTGATGTTTAATTTGGGTTCTATTTTGTTAACCATGTGATGTGCGACAAGCGTAACGTTTTGTCGTTTATTTATGGCTTGACCTTTTTCCACTGCGATATAAAAAAAAAAGGCTCTCACAAGTAAAGACGAGGGATGACTTCCTTGTGACGTTCGTCCCCGTCGTCGCAATTTGCGTACGAACCCAAGCGCAAGATGGGGCGCCGACAGGGACATTGAAGTCGACTAGTCAAGCTTGTCATCAATATTGGAGATCTAATGTGGAAGGAAACAAAATGGAAAAGGAAAGGGCAATCATCATGAGAGGGATAAGGTAAATCTAAGGAATATAAGAGGATTTTGTGTTTTCCTCTACTATGTCCCAAAATGTCAAGAATCTTACCAAAGAAAGGGAAGATTTTCTTTCCAAACATGTTTGTGATCAAGATTTGGTAAGTCAACTCTTTCCCTTTGTTTCTATGCATGATATATTGCGTAATGGAGCTAGGGAGAATATTCCATTTATTAAGCACCTAGAATTATAAGGCTTTACTCCTATTTCCATCCCCAAGAAATGTTCCTAAAACACCAACTTAGGTGGGCCCAATATGTCTCCTAAGAAGCCTCATACTTTATGAGACCAACCAATTAGAGTATCCATGAGGAAAAGAAATGCTAGAGGCTCATATGTTTCTCAAATTGATTATCCTTACATGTCAATAGAACCCCTACTTAAGATTTGCAAGAAAAGGCTCTTAGATTCTAGCTCTAAGAAGTTATTGAAAAATCTTTTTTGCAAGAAACAAAAACCCTAACTCATTTTTGAAAGTAGTATTACTCAACTTGGATTGGTGGAGTCTGCACCACTAATAATGAATTGTTTAATTTGGAACTGTGGAGAGTTTAGAATCCCTTTGATAATTCAAGAACTTTATCTTCTCATGAAATCTAAGAACCCATAGGTAGTAGTCCTTATTATTGAGACTAAACACTGTATGGAAAAATTGTAATTAATTAGGAATAAAATTGACTTTGACAAAAATTTATTGTTAATAGTAGAGGATGGTGAGGGGGTTTTGCCCTATTATGGAATTCTAGTTTGGAAGTGGATTTGAAATCTTTAACCTATTGGTTCAGATCTGCCATGATCACCTTGCCAATAGAGGGGAGGACATCTGAGTTTGTTTTATTTATTTTTAGGAATTAGAAGTGCATGTCCTGATCTAAACTATTAGAGCATACACTTCTTGATCTTGAGATTGAAAGAAACTTCTGTTAGATCAAGAAATAAAAGAAGAAAGAGGCCAATACATATATATCTAATATGGCTGATCAGGAGCACAAGACGTTAAAAGACTATATTATGCCCTCGATCAATGGGGCTACATTGAGCATACAGAGGCCGGCCATATAAGCCAATAATTTTGAAATTAAGTTGGCCATCATTCAAATGATACAGGAAACTGTCCAATTTGGGGGACTGTCACAAGAGAATGTTAATATCCATATTGCATTTTTTTTTTAAATTCGTGATACTTTTAAACATAATGGAGTAACTGATGATGCGATTTTACTAAAACTTTTTCCCTTCTCACTTAGGAATAAAGCAAAAGCTTAGTTGAACTTTTTGCCGTCCGACATCATTACCACATGGGAGGAGTTGGCACAAAAGTTCTTAGCAAAATATTTCCTTCCAACAAGGACAACAAAGTTGAGAAAAAACATTACCACATCCATCTAATTTGAGGGTGAATTGTTATGCAAAGCATGAGAGAGGTACAAAGATTTATTGCGAATGTGTCCTCATCATGACCTTCCAGCATGGCTTCAAGTGCAAACATTCTACAATGGTCAGGGAGCTACAAATAGATATATGGTTGATGCAGCAGTTGGATGGATTCTAATGAGTAAAACTCATGAAATAGCCTATGAATTTCTGAAAGAATTGGCATTTAACAATTATCAATGGCCTACGGAGAGAGCAATGCTAAGAAAAGCAGTTAGAGTCTTTGAACTTGATTCTATTACCACATTGGCAGCACAAATGGCAACTTTATCTCAACAACTAGGTAAAATGAATGTTAATACTATTCAAACTAATGTTGCTTGTGATCATTGTGCAGGAAATCATTCAAATAGAACAGGCCTACTTTCTCAAAAAAAAAAAAAAAAAAAGGAAGCAAACCTTCTTACATGGGTCAATGCTTTTTAGCTACAAGACCTCTTCTTTAAGAAAAAATTTATTAGAGAATAGGCAAGGGAGAATTTGTAAGCATTTGGACTAATAAGTGTCTACCTCAGTAAAGTACTTTCAAACCTAAAGTTCTATCAGATCTTTATATGCTGATAAGAATACATTTATTCTAATTGAAAAGACATACATTAGTGGAACAAAGCTCTGGTGGATGCTATTTTCTCGAAAGAAGAATCTGATCTTATCAAAACTATCCCTATTAGTACATACAATAGTCTTGACAAGCTGATTTGGAGATAAACTACTAATGGTTTATTCACTGTTAAGAGTGCCTAGCACTTCGTAAGAGAAATTCAGAATCATGCAAAAGTCCAATCTTCATAAGTGCAAACAAAGAAGGAAGATTGGATACAAAAATGGCATCTAAGATTCCCAAATGCAAAGAAAATATTCTTATGGAGAGCTTTCCTAGATGCTCCGCCTGCCAGATCTAGTTTGTTTAGAAAAAGAGCCATTGACAACCAAGAGTGTCCTATGTGTGAGCAAGTCCCTGAAACAATGGAACATGCTCTTTGGGAATGTACCTCAGCTCGAGATATGTGAGGACAATGTTCAAACAGAATTAAAAAATGTAGTTTCTAGATTCAAATATTTAAGGAATTAGTAAAGTCAATTATTGGTATCTTAGACAAGGAAGAAAGTGGGGAGTTTGCTGTGATATCGGAAGATATAGAAATGAAGGAATGAGTTTATATTCAAGGGTGTCTTCACACATCTTAGTGCAACAATCAAAGATACTATTGGAGGAGCCTAGACATATTTAGGAACCCTCTAGCAATTCCTATGCTGATCATGATAGGAATGAAGGATGAGAGGCTCCCCCAAAGGTACTTTCAAACTCAATTGGGATGTTGTTGTGAATATGGTTCACTTCAAGATGAGAACTAATGTTGTAATCTGTGATTGGGAGGGTAAATTAATGGCAACTTTAAGGATAATACAATATCTTGTTTCCTTATTCTTCATTAGCAGAAGCACTCGTAGCTCTTTGGGCTACATTGTTTTGTAAAGACTTGAGATTCAAGAACATAATGTAAGAAGGTGATGTGTTGTAGTAGTCCACGGTGTTCAAATACCCAAGGCCGGTTGATCCATTAGGCCGTTGCCTAAGACTCCATAGTGAAAAAAAGGCTAAAAAAGTACTAAAAAATTCATAATCAAAAAAATTAAAAAATAAATCTACACTAAATGAGGTTAATCTTGAAAATTGAAAAAAAAAATCAATTCTTAACTCTGTAAAAAGGAAGAAGACATTAACAAGTTTTAGATAAACTTTGCAACTTCACTTGGGGTAACCCAAGAGAAAAACGTTGCAATCTATCTATCAAAAAAATTTAAGAACATCTAAGAACCTGATGAGTACACAAAAATGCACTCTAAATACTCTATTTAAATACTAAAAGAAATGAGAAAATAATGGATATAACTCATGTTATTAAAATTAATGGTCATTTATCTTGAGATAGATATAAGCATGATTTAATATATTGATGAGAATATAAAATGCCATATTTTTCTCTCTTAATGTTTAATACTTTATTCTTATTTGATACCTAAATATACTCATTATTCTTATATTTTGATTTAGGTCACAAATAAAGGCATTAGGAGCAAATGAAGATAATTGCGGAATTTTAGACAGTTCTGACATCTTTTCGTAATATGGGCATAACTCTCTCATCCAATCTCCGATTTAGCTGATTCAAGATGATCTAGAACCACAAGAGAAATATCTATAACTTTTGTGTTTTATGTTTGACGAGATATCCACTCAATCTAAAACAAAATCGACCATCAAGTGGACGCACCTGCACTTGACGTTCCTGGATATTTTTCAGCTACTTGCATCAAATCCAAATGTCATCATAATATTTTCCAGCAAGCACTCCTGCACCAACTTGGAAATTCAATGATCAATTCATATGCAAGATGAAGTGCACTCAAGTTTCTTCAAGACAAATTATTTGACCACAAGATATTAAGTCATACAAGACAACTAATGGATAGAGAAGCAAAATTGAAACACTCAATCTACAAGCAAAATCCAGCTCATGCATAGTGGGAAAACAAATTATCAAAATGACAACTCACAAATCACTTGGATTCAAGAATGGCACATGGCAAAACAAATTGAAATTGTGATGATTTTGTCATGACAACTTGCATGAAGGATGCTTATAAATAGAAGGGAGGGATGTGTGTTCTAAGACCATGCTTAGTGTGCTTGGATGCCTTGGAAGATACATTGTTTTTTAGAGCTTGAGAAAAGAAAAGAAAAACCAAAGAAGAGAGAAGAAAATAATGGTTGGCTCTTCCATATTATCCCTTGAAAAATTTTTGTTGCATATTTTCAATATGTGTAACTAATTTTCTAGTAGAGCTAGGGATGAATTTGTATATATGATGGTATTTGTAATTGTTTTTGATTCATATATGTGTTCTTCAAATATTAAACTCTTTTGTTTAGTCATTCGAAATTTATTACAAATGTTTTCGTCACCAAATAATCTTAGAATTTATTTCATTTATAGATTCAGTCATGCTTTTTCTATTGAATGCAATAATCATTTGATTATGTTTGGTTCAATTGGTTATCTATTTTAATTTAATTCTCTGCTGCAATATTGTTCTACGAGTATATTGTCGATGTTGAATTTCTTTAATATCGATAACAATTCCTGTTCTTATATTGTGACGAATGATTTTTCGAAAGATTACATTTGATTTAAATCTGGTTATTAATGTTTTATTTTCTGATTGAAAATTTGGACATAAAATTTTCAATTGAGTTATTAATGAATCGAAAATAATTAAAATACCAATTATATACAAAAGATTCCCGATACTCTACTTTTCGTCTCATTTTTATACTGTTCAAATTACTCATTTAGTTTTAATTTACGTCGCACTCTAAAATTTACTTTTCGCACTCATCTAAATCTTTTTGTTAATTTCGTTACTGTTCTTCAATTTCTCAATCCATCTCCCTGTGGAATCGACACCCCAAAACTATACTGCAAACGACCGTGTTATTCTTTGGGCGTAATCAAATTTTGGCGCCGTTGCCGGGGAGACGGTAGAAGAATTTGTAGTTTTTTTTAGTAGTTTGTTAAAAAAAAAAAAGAGCGGTAGCTTCGTTCATTTTCTTTTTAGCTTTCTGCATCTTTCTTTTATTTTACTTTTCTTTTCGTAATTATTTTTTTCAGTATTACGCTTTTCTTTACTTTGCATGCACAGGTACAGAGACACTTTTGGACGGTTTGCTAGTAGACCCGTGCTAGAATCAGATTTAGAATCTAATTTTTCTAATCACTTGTTTGATAATTCTTCCAATTCTGACGCGATGAGTGAACACGTGGACCAACCTATTAGAACCCTCCAAGATTATCTTCATCCCGCACGAACAGCCACACCATCCTGTATTATGTTCTCACCTAATGTTCATCATGTAGATTTTAAAACGGGAATGATACAATTACTTCCGACTTTCCATGGTCTAGAAAATGAAAATCCCTATATTCATATTAGGGAATTTGAGAAAGTAGTTGCAACATTTCACAGTCAAAATACCACTGACGAAACGGTAAGGCTAAAGTTCTTTCTTTTTTCTTTGAAAGATAAAGCTAAGAGTTGGTTGTACTCACTAAGATCACGGTCTATTGGAACATGGAGTGAGATGACTCAAGTATTTTTCAATAAATACTTTTCCCAACATAAGACTAATGCTTTAAAAAGACAAATCTCTACCTTTGCACAAAAGGATAGTGAGACTTTGTACCAGTCTTAGGAAAAATTTAAAGAACTACTAAGTATGTGTCTCCATCATGGATATGAGAATTGGCGCTTAGTGAGTTATTTCTATGAAGGCCTTACGCCCAGGGAACGTCAATTTGTGGAAATGATGTGCAATAGAGAATTTTTACAGAAAAATCCCGATGAGGCCTTAGAGTACCTCAATGAGCTTGCTGAAAAAGCTCATACTTGGACTGGACCTAGTGCTAGTGATAGCACAAACAGGTCACGACCTACAGGAAACTTGAGTGGTGGTATTTACCATCTAAGGGAGGAGGATAACCTTAAGGCTAAGGTTGAAATGCTCACCAGAGAATTAGAGTTATTGAAAACTAAAAACTCAAAACCAACACACACGGCTAATCATGTAGAATCTTTTGGGTCATGTGTTGTCTGTGGTGGGATAGATCATCATTCCCAAGAGTGTCCTACACATACTAACATGAATGGTATGTATGAGGAACAAAGTAATGCTCGGAGTATGTACAAAAAGCCCTTCACACCTTACTCTGAAACCTACAACCCAGGATGGCGTAATCATCCCAACTTCAGCTGGAAGTCTAAAAACCAGCAGCCTGCACAACTCTCTAGATCATATCCTGCACCATACCATGCACCTCAATATTTTAGAAATTCTTTAGAAGATACTTTGCATACTTTTATTGAAATACAGGGTAAGACTAATCAGAAATTTGAATATTTGATTATGGAAGTTATCGAAGAAAATAAGGAAATCAAGAGCCAGGTGTCTAAAATAATGAGTTCATTGACTATGAATGAGAAAGGTAAGTTTCCTTCCCAAACTCAATCTGTACCTCATGGTCAACATATGGCACAAGGAGATCTTAAGGATGTAAACGCCATTGTGACACGAAGTGGTAAGTCTCTACGTGATCCAATAATAGACAAAAAAAAAAAGGATGTAGAGAAAGATCAAGATAGCAGCAGTCCTGAACTTCCCAAAGAACTTGAGGTAACAAAACCTGAGGAACCTGCGGTAACAAAAAATCCTGGTAAGGTACCTTTTCCTCAAGCATTAAAGTCAAGCAAACAAACGCTAGATCATAACAATGATATTTTGAAAAATCTTAGACAGGTAAAAATTAATCTTCCTCTTTTGCATGTAATTAAACAAGTTCCTACTTACGCAAAAATTCTCAAAGATTTGTGTACAGTTAAGAGGAAGCATTATGTGAAGAAGACTGCATTCTTGACAGAGCAAGTTAGTGCTCTAATTGAACAGCGGATTCCCCCTAAGTACAAGGATCCTGGATATCCAACCATCACATGCAACATTGGCAATCATGAGCTTGGACAGGCCTTGCTAGATTTAGGGGCTAGTGTAAATTTGATGCCATATTCTATTTATTTGCAATTAGGATTGGGAGAAATCAAACCAACTTCTGTGGTATTGCAATTGGCTGATCGTTCAGTCAGAGCACCACGGGGTTTGGTAGAGGATGTTTTAATTCAAGTTGACAAATTTTACTATCCTGTTGATTTCTTAATTCTAGACACTAGTTCTGCTGTAGAAACCACCTCTAAAATTCCATTAATTTTAGGTAGACCTTTTCTTGCTACTTCTAATGCTCTTATCAATTGCAGAAATTGATTGATGAAACTCTCTTTTGGCAATATGACTCTTGAGGTAAATATTTTTCATATTGCAAAACAGCCAGAAGAGGATGTCGAGTGTCATCAGACATACATGATTGACTCATTTATAGAAAGGGATGTTCTTACAACTCATGACTCAGATCCCCTTGAATACTTTATTGTTAATTCTGAATTTAATCCTATAAGTGATTCATCTGATGTATTTGACATTTGTGCTATTTTTGACAGAACTCATGATTATAGCATACAGGCATGGCAACCAAAGTTTGAGAAATTGCCTGAAAAAAGAGAAAGACAGATTCCTTCAAGTAGGGAAGCCCCTAAAGTTGAATTAAAATCCTTACCTAAGGGTTTAAAGCATGTTTTCCTTGGTCCAGGTGATACTTTTCCTGTTATTATTTCATCTGAATTATCTAAGTCCCAAGGTGAGAAATTAATTCAGATTTTATGCAAGTATAAATCAGCCCTAGGATGGAGTATTGCTGATATAAAAGGCATTAGTCCCCTGATTTGTACTCATAAAATAAATTTAGAGGAAGGAACTAATCCTCGAAGAGACCCCCAGCGTAGACTTAATCCCACAATGAAAGAAGTTGTGAAAAATGAAGTATTGAAACTATTAGATGCAGGAATGATATATCCTATTGCTGATAGTAAATGGGTAAGTCCTACGCAGGTTGTTCCTAAAAAGTCAGGGGTAACTGTGATAAAAAATGACCTCGGAGAGTTAGTCTCTACAAAACTAGTGACTGGTTGGCGGATGTGCATTGATTACAGAAAATTAAATGTCGCCACACGAAAAGACCATTTTCCGCTTCCTTTTATTGATCAAATTCTCGAGCGGGTGGCTGGTCATCCTTTTTATTGCTTTCTGGATGGTTATTCTGGTTATTATCAAATTGAAATTGCATTAGAAGATCAGGATAAAACCACTTTTACTTGTCCTTTCGGTACTTATGCTTTTCGCAGAATGCCATTTGGACTGTGTAATGCTCCAGCTACTTTTCAACGTTGCATGACGAGTATTTTTAGTGATATGGTTGAAAAGTGCATGGAAGTTTTTATGGATGACTTGACTGTTTTTGGATCTTCTTTTGATGCATGTTTAATGAGTTTAGAAAGAATACTGACTCGTTGTGAAGAAAAAGAATTGGTTTTGAATTGAGAAAAATGTCACTTTATGGTACCTTCAGGTATTGTTTTAGGGCATATTATTTCTTCCAAAGGAATGGAGGTTGATCAATCAAAAGTTGAATTAATCTCTAAATTGCCTACACCTAGAACAATCAAGGATATAAGATCATTTCTTGGTCATGCGGGTTTTTATAGGAGATTCATACAGAATTTTTCTGCCATATCTAGACCACTATGTAACCTCCTAACTAAGGATGCCCCATTTGAATGGACACAAGCCTGTCAAAAGGCTTTCAAAACATTAATTGGCAAGCTTACTTCAGCACCCATAATGCAACCACCTGATTGGAATTTACCTTTTGAAATTATGTGTGATGCTAGTGATTTTGCTGTAGGTGCTGTTCTTGGACAACGAAGAGAAGGGAAACCTTTTGTCATTTACTATGCTAGTCGAACTCTAAATAATGCACAAATGAATTACTCCACTACTGAAAAAGAGTTGTTAGCTGTAGTATTTGCTTTGGATAAATTCTGCGCTTATTTGATTGGTTCTCCTATCATTATCTTTACAGATCATGCAGCCCTTAAGTACCTTTTTACAAAGAAGAATGCTAAGGCACGATTAATACGATGGATTTTGCTTTTGCAGGAATTTGACATCACCATCAAAGACAAGAAAGGAGTGGAGAACGTAGTGGCAGACCATCTTTCTAAACTCACATTCGAGGACACTTCTGACCACATACCAATCAAAGATGATTTTCCTGATGAGCATTTACTTTCTATTACTTCTCTACCATGGTTTGCTCATATTGTGAACTATTTAGTTGCAGGTGAAATACCAAAGGATTTTAGCACCCAAGACAAAAGGAAATTCATGATTGAGGTACGAAAATTCTACTGGGATGACCCTTACCTTTTCAAATACTGCCTTGATCAAATTTTAAGGCGTTGCATCCCTGATGAAGAGATTGCAAGCGTTTTGGAATTTTGTCATTCCCAAGCTTGTGGTGGCCACTTTTCAATGAAGAAAACCGCTGCAAAAATTCTGCAGTGTGGATTTTATTGGCCCACCTTATTTAAAAATACAAATATCTATTGTCGCTCATGCGAAAGATGTCAAAAGTTAGGAGCTATGACCCGTCGTAATATGATGCCCTTAAACCCAATTTTGGTAATTGAAATTTTTGACTGTTGGGGCATTGATTTTATGGGACCATTTCCTCCTTCTTTTGGATATTTATATATTATTGTGGCAGTAGATTATGTGTCAAAATGGGTAGAGGCAGCACCTTGCAGGACCAATGATAACAGGACGATAATTAAGTTTCTCAAAGAAAATGTATTATCTCGATTTGGTACCCCACGTGCTATCATTAGTGACCGAGGTACGCATTTTTGCAACCGTTCTTTTGAAGCTTTAATGAAAAGATATGGGGTGATACATAAGCTTTCTACTGCATATCACCCTCAAACAAGTGGACAGGTTGAACTTGCGAATAGGGAAATTAAACAAATTTTAGAAAAAACGGTCAACCCGGATCGGAAAGATTGGTCTTTGAGACTAATCGATGCGCTTTGGGCTTACCGTACAACTTTCAAAACTCCCTTAGGCATGTCACCTTATAGACTTGTTTTTGGAAAACCTTGTCATTTGCCCGTGTAGCTCGAGCATCGAGCATATTAGGCCATTAAACATTTCAATTTTGACTTGGAAAAAGCAGGAAAATTTAGAAAATTCCAATTGACGGAATTAGAAGAATTAAGAAATGATGCTTATGAAAACTCCAATATCTATAAGGCTAAAATGAAAGTATTTCATGATAAAAATATTTTGAGAAGAACATTTAAGCCTAATGATCGAGTATTTTTATATGATTCAAGACTCCATAAGCATCCAGGAAAACTTCGATCTAGGTGGACCGGCCCTTTTAAAGTAAAAAACGTTTTCACAAATGGGGCAGTAGAAATAGAAAATCCAAAAGATGGATGTATCTTCAAAGTAAATGGTCAACGCCTGAAAATCTTAATTAATAGACAAATTCTAGAAGTGGAAGACATTCCACTTATGGACCCAGTATATCAATCTTGACCATCTCCAGGTATGTTTTTATTTTATTTTATTTTCGTTCATTTTATTTTTGTTTATTGTTTACTTTATTTTGTTACAGGTTAATTTTATTTTGACAAATACCATCTTTGATGCCAAGCAAGCCACCCACATCCCACATCCCACATCAAGTGTATTCTACCCTGTTTAGTTATTCAATTCTGATTCTTAAACATTGAGGACAATGTTTCATTTAAGTTGGGGGGTGGGAATACAAATATGTTATTTAAACTCTGTGGCATATTTCAATCAATATATAAAAAATTGCCAAATTTTTTCACACAAGCATCTTTTCACACATGATACTCATGCTTATTCATAACTATCTTGGTGAATTCAACAAACCCATTTTAAATCATTTTGCTAAAACATCCACAGAGCCATTTATGCACTTCTCCAAATTTTGTGGTAATATGGTGATTTGACACATGTAACTAAAGAATTATTTTGCTCAAGTATTCATGTGAATTTTGTGAGAATTGAGAGCTTACAAATACAGAAATTGTGATAAGTATCTATTGATCTGTTGAATTTGACACTTCTTTTGAGAATATCATTACATGGTTTGTGGTAAGATGGTGGATATACTTGGGATATGACGAAAGTCAACTTAGGATTAACGTTTGAGCCTTTCAAGCTGAGCCTTTTCATCATAGATCCCTAGCAGCCAATTTTGAGCTAATATACACATATGGCATTTTCTTTTCATATCTATATCATCCATACCTCTCCACATTGGAGTATAGCTTATACACTATATTTTCCTACCATTTTACTTCTAAGTGTGTACTAGGTGTGAAATTATCATTTAAAAAAAAAAAAAAACCATGACAAAAATGGCATGGTGCTATATGTGTCCATCAAATTATTCATGAAAGAGTTCATCAAATTGCGAAGACACCAGTGGTAAAAGAAGATGGAAAAGTGTACTTAGTCAAAAATCTAAAAAATTGAAAAGTACATCAAAAGGAAAGTATAGTCTACTGAAAAATTTAACAGATTCCTTTTTGTGTATACTTGGAAGTTTTTGAAATCTCTTCACCTTTTCTTCTTATGAACCCCAACCCTAAACCACATTACAACCCTTTGTATTGATTTTTCCAATCCTAAGTATGCTTGTGGAAAGAATGGTGGAAATCTCATTTGTTAGTATTCCTATCATAAGATCAATGTTTACTTGTTACTTATACATAATTGGCTAAATTTTCATGAGAGTAAATGTACACCTTTGTCAACTCCATAGAGAGAACCCATACATGAAACACTTTTATACCCGTGAGTTATGGAGTTGAACCTTTTTGCTTAAGATATTCTAATGTTGCATGTGTCGAAACTTCTGATTTGATAAAAATAGTTTGGAACACATACACACTCTGTGGATTGCTATATTTGAATTACTTATGAAAGGGTTATTGAATTCCTAAAATTGTTTTGATATGTAAATTTGAAAAATGTGTCTTGATGGCCCCTATGTGTGATTTTCTTTGGTCTTTCTCATCATTTTGCATGAAAATTGCTAGGGACTAGCAATGAGTAAGTTGGGGGGTGTGATGAGTGCACAAAAATGCACTCTAAATACTCTATTTAAATACTAAAAGAAATGAGAAAATAATGGATATAACTCATGTTATTAAAATTAATGGTCATTTATCTTGAGATAGATATAAGCATGATTTAATATATTGATGAGAATATAAAATGCCATATTTTCCTCTCTTAATGTTTAATACTTTATTCTTATTTGATACCTAAATATACTCATTATTCTTATATTTTGATTTAGGTCACAAATAGAGGCATTAGGAGCAAATGAAGATAATTGCGGAATTTTAGACAGTTCTGACATCTTTTCGTAATATGGGCATAACTCTCTCATCCAATCTCCGATTTAGCTTATTCAAGATGATCTAGAACCACAAGAGAAATATCTATAACTTTTGTGTTTTATGTTTGACGAGATATCCACTCAATCTAAAACAAAATTGACCATCAAGTGGACGCACCTGCACTTGACGTTCCTGGATATTTTTCAGCCACTTGCATCAAATCCAAATGTCATCATAATATTTTCCAGCAAGCACTCCTGCACCAACTTGGAAATTCAATGATCAATTCATATGCAAGATGAAGTGCACTCAAGTTTCTTCAAGACAAATTATTTGACCACAAGATATTAAGTCATACAAGACAACTAATGGATAGAGAAACAAAATTGAAACACTCAACCTACAAGCAAAATCCAGCTCATGCATAGTGGGAAAACAAATTATCAAAATGACAACTCACAAATCACTTGGATTCAAGAATGGCACATGGCAAAATAAGTTGAAATTATAATGATTTTGTCATGACAACTTGCATGAAGGATGCTTATAAATAGAAGGGAGGGGTGTGTGTTCTAAGACCATGCTTAGTGTGCTTGGATGCCTTGGAAGATACATTATTTTTGGGAGCTTGAGAAAAGAAAAGAAAAACCAAAGAAGAGAGAAGAAAATAATGGTTGACTCTTCCATATTATCCCTTGAAAAATTTTTGTTGCATATTTTCAATATGTGTAACTAATTTTCTAGTAGAGTTAGGGATGAATTTGTATATATGATGGTATTTGTAATTGTTTTTGATTCATATATGTGTTCTTCAAATATTAAACTCTTTTGTTTAGTCCTTCGAAATTTATTACAAATGTTTTCGTCACCAAATAATCTTAGAATTTATTTCATTTATAGATTCAGTCATGTTTTTTCTATTGAATGCAATAATCATTTGATTATGTTTGGTTCAATTGGTTATCTATTTTAATTTAATTCTCTGCTGCAATATTGCTCTACGAGTATATTGTCGACGTTGAATTTCTTTAATATCGATAACAATTCATGTTCTTATATTGTGACGAATGATTTTTCGAAAGATTACATTTGATTTAAATCTGGTTATTAATGTTTTATTTTCTGATTGAAAATTTGGACATAGAATTTTCAATTGAGTTATTAATGAATCGAAAATAATTAAAATACCAATTATATACAAAGGATTTCCGATACTCTACTTTTCGTCTCATTTTTACACTGTTCAAATTACTCATTTAGTTTTAATTTACGTCGCACTCTAAAATTTACTTTTCGTACTCATCTAAATCTTTTTGTTAATTTCGTTACTGTTATTCAATTTCTCAATCCATCTCCCTGTGGAATCGACACCCCAAAGCTATACTGTAAACGACCGCATTATTCTTTGGACGTAATCAGAACCCTTTTTATATACATGAAATTTACATATTTTATTTCATCTCTCTCTTGTACTCTAGAGTCTAGTCTCAAATCTCGAGCTCTCTTACATCCATTTTGCTCATATTTGACACTGAGAACTTCTCCGATTGCTGCATCGCACTTGTGGATTTTGAGTGGTATCTCTGTTGGGCTATGGTCGACGAAGGTAAAGTTTACCTAAAGCCGAATTTTTTGTTTTCTATATACATTATACAGTAAATTTTTTTGGTAATAAAACATCCACGTTTCTCTTGTAGTCTCGAGTCTAAAACATCCTTTGATTTTAATTTTTTTTTTTCGTCTTCTTCAACACTCAATTAACTGAAGGTTTCAGAATTGAATTCGCATGGCTCATGGGCTTTGTATTCATTGACTCTTTTTCAAATTTCGTTTCTTTTCAATTTTTCTAATGTTAATTTATTTCTTTGATTTTGAATAATAATAATAATAATAATATATATTATTTTATTATGTAGATTAATTATTTTATATAAAAGTGGAACTCATTTGTTATATTAAAGTAAAGTCTATTTGCTAAATCAAGTTCAATTATTTTATATTAATATTTGTTTTATTCTAAAATATTCATAAGCATAATAGAATTTATATAGTAGATATTGTTCTTTTTTACTATAAAATATGTCTAATAAAAAACATGCATTGGGCTATGATTTTTTTTTTTTAAAAGAGAAGAATAAAAATCCCAAAAAGGATCTTTAAATAAATTTGTTACTAGCAATAAACAAAATATATAAAAAAACAATTAGGTGAAATATTTATAGATGATCAAGAAATACATAAAAAAGGACCAAAAGATAACAAAATAAATATAGAAATACAATAAAAACGATATGGGGAAAATGAAATAATCAAACAAAAGGGATTTGAGGATATACTCAATTCTATACAGCTACAATTCTTGTTAGAGAATTTGTGAAAAGCATAAAAGAAAATAAAAATATCAAGAATATATTTGATTCTATTACTTCAAATATTTATTACTTCACTCAATTGAAACACATTGATACAAATTAAGAGAGTTACTAATAGAAAATAGTCTAATTAGATATAGCAATATAAATTTTACTAAAGATGGGAACTCTAGACATTTTTCTACTACATGTTATACACGAAACTTGTTAAATGGAGATAAACATGATAGAAAATGGTTAATGTATTCAAAAGACTTGAATAAAGTATTCTACTTTTATCGCAAGTTGTTTAATTCAAAGGCTAGTATGGGCAACTAGCAAATGAAAGAACTGATAACTAAATAAATCTTATTGTTAAGATTAAAAGCCATAAAACAACCAATAAACATATTACTAACATGATTGTTTGGCTTGATTTAAAAATGAGATTATTAAGAAATAAACTAATTGACAAAAAAGTCCAAGAATAAATTAATAAATAAAAAGACCATTGGAAAAAGTATTATTGAGAATTATTTTTGTAATAAAAATATTTTGTAAAAATAATTTACCATTTCGAGAATAAAATGAAAAGATCTACTAAGAAAATAATGAAATTTTTTAAGTTTAATTGAAATAATTCCTGAATTTGATCCAATAATACAAGAACACATTTGATTTATTCAAGATGGTGAAACCCATAGTTATTATTTTGGGCATAATATACAAAATGAATTAATACACTTACTAACAATTGAACTTAAAAATCATATTATTAAAAAAGTCAAGGAAGGAAAATATTTTTTAATTATATTTGATTGTACCCAAATGCAAGTCATCAAGACTGTATATCCTCATATTAATATGTGTTAATATTTTAACAAGTCCAATAAAAATAGAAGAACGTTTTCTTGAATTTATTAAAGTAGATGATACTTCTGAAAAATGTACTTTCAGTGAACTTGATATTAATAAGGTTCGAGGACAAGTTTATAATAATATGTCTAATATGAAAGGCAAAAGCAAGGGATGCAAGGAAGATTGCTTGATATAAATTTCAAAGCATTTTATACATTATGTAGTTGTCATAATTTTAATCTTGTTATATGTGATATGACTAATTCTTATCCTAAAGTTATTTCATTTTTTGGAATAATCCAACATATTTATTTTTTAATTTCTTCATAAAAAAGCGGTAAAAATTTTTGCAAGATAACGTGTTGATTCTAACTCTTAGGTCACTCTCACAAATACTTTGGGAAAGTTGAATTGAAAGTATCAAAGTAATAAAGTTTCAAACTCCACAAATAATAGAAGCTTTATTACAACTAACAAAAAGGGCTAAAGATCCTAAAACAAAAAATAAGCTAATTATTTAGTAGCATATGAAATTGAGAACTTTGAATTCATGTTAGACATGACCATATGGTATGATGTATTATTTATGGTCAATATTATAAATAAAAGTATGCCGTCCAAAGGTATGCATATAGATGTTGCCATTGATCATTTAATTTTTTTTTTCAAGATTATAAAGAAAATAGATTTAAATCAGCTATGATTTCATTGAAAGATATTGCAATTATTATGAAAATAGAATCTGCATTTATAGCCTATAAAAAAAAGACTTGTATTTAGAGAAAAACGAATAATTCAACAAAAAAAGCAATTTAATGAAAATGTCAACAAAAATATAATATAATTTGCTGAAAAATCTTTTAGTATTAATTATTTCTTATTTATAGTAGATTAAGCAATTTCTTCAATTCAAAATAGATTTGAACAATTTCACATATATAAGGATATTTTTTAATTTTTATTTAATTTCAAAAAAATAAAATCACTGGTGGTCGTTTACCAAAAAAATGTCTTAGTTTTGAAAGCTTTTTGAATATGATATTAATAATTTAGATTTATTTTATGAATTAAAAGTTATAAAAAATTTTTTAGCATTGATTCATTCTTTTCTAAAGTCGATTGATACCTATTACAGTATTGCTATTGCTTTTGAAGAATTTTTTTTTTTTAATTAAAATTGATAAAAAAAATTTAAGATCAGTAATGTCTTATAAAAAATTAAATATACGAGTTTGAGAAAAAAATATTAGAAAAATTTGAATATAAAAATTTAATTAATAATTTTGTAACTGCAAAAGTAAGAATAAGAATTTTTAAATAAAAATATAATTAAATATAACCTAATTTAATTTAATAAAAGAAAAAAAAAATCTCATTTAACCTCTTGTTATTATACCTCAAAATTTATCGAACCGGCCCTGCAAAAATCAGACGAGCCGAGTACATGGTCTGGCATTATTACGGCAGATACAAAATCTATCCAGGCAAACTTTAGGAAAGAATGCTCTAGCCTCTAGGCATTTCAGATACTATCATGGTATTGGAGGAAATTCCTCAATTTCTCTCTTAAATCATATTATGAATAAAGGCACGCTGTTTAATAAAAAAATCTAAAAGTAAATTATTTTTATAATTAAAAAATGAATCAATTTTAGAATTTACACAACTCATGTCAAGTTAAAAAAAAAAAAAAAATTCCTATCAAAAAGAAAAAAACTTTAATCATAATGTTAATCTTTGTCGCGATTTGTAATCTTCGATTTCACCAAGAGAGCATATGAATGGACAAATGAAGCCGTTGATAGTGATTGGGAAATTCAAAATCCGACTCAATTCTCTTTGTTTTCTTCGTCTTCTTCGTATGGTTGGTAACGGCGCATATAAATAGCAGCCCCGTTGATTTTTCAACGCTCCCAGATCCCCATTTTGCTCACTCTACCCTATCTTTCATCCCTCTCAGACACCCCCCCCCCTCGCACACTCCAAACAAAACCAAGAGCTACGACTGCAACAAAAGACCCAAAATAAAAATTAAATCAAAATGGGTGCTTTCCTCAAGCTTATAGACGCCGTACTCTTCCTCTTCTTTATCGTGATCGCAGTCGCAGCGCCGCTGATTGACGCCCAGATGTGTCTGCCTGCCGGCTTGTTACCAGACATGCTGGTCGACCTCAATAACTGGTACACCCGCGAATACGGCGACTATCTTATTGCCGAGAAGCCCCATTTTTTTGTGGGGATTGTGTGGGTAGAGCTTCTCTTTCAGTGGCCGCTCGCTCTGCTCAACTTGTACGGGATTCTGGGTGGGAAGCCTTGGTTCAATACCACGTGCTTGATCTATGGGGTCTCTTGCTTTACTTGCATGGTAATTCTCTCACTCATATGCTTTGCCAAGTTCCATTCCACAGGGAAAGTAGGATCTTTTTTTTTTCTCTCTCTCTCGAGTGCTGTGTGCTGTTAGGTCCCAGATTTTGCGCATGTTTTGATATTTTGGTGAAATGGGTTATTACGAAATTTCAACAAAGTAAATCGAGCTGTGTGTTTTGTGGGGGACGTTGAGAGAGGCAATGGCAAAACTTAGATTAAGGAACACAATAATGGGTGATCTGCCGTACTTAAGCAAGAAGAATAAATTGTTCACGCTTACTGGAGGCACTTTTTGCCAATTAGCACACCGCCTCTGCAATACTCCGAACCGATAACAAGGAGTGTGTTTGCTAGAGAGAGAGACAGAGAGAGCCAGAGGCAATGGCAAAACATATTTGAAGGAACACCGATCTAAAAACTTAGTTGAATGAACACAATAAGGTGTGATCTGCTTACATAAGCATGAAGTACAAATTGTCCATGCTTATATTGTGGGTACCTATTGCCAATTAGCACACTGCTATTGAATATCCCGAATTGAGAATAAGAAGGTAGTGAATGAGATTTATCATTATTTGGAAGGCAAAAGTTATTATCTTTATAATGATTCAAACGAGCTGCAAGTATAACCTTAACTCGTCTTTTTAGAGTATATGTTGGGATGTGGCTTGGGGTCTTTTGGTTATTCCAAATGAATCATCAGAGCCAGACTTTACCAGTGGAACATAAACCATGCAACTTCTATGTTGCTTAGCGGTTAGAAGTTTTTCCCCTTTATATTAATTCCAAAGGATCCAATTGTAATCACACACATTATTGTAACTAGTTTCTCCTGCTTGCTTAGTATAATTCTACCTGCATTGCCTATACGAAATCATCCCGTCTAAAGAAACTTGTGAAAAATCGGTGATCTTCGAAGTCCTATCTGACATAAGTTTTCCAACAAGTTGGTCACTTCTACAAAAACGGTGCATTAGCTATATTACTCTGGGTCTGATTCCTTGAGCAATGGTGGCTGCATAGTTGGGTCGCACCCAATGCAGCATATGATGATAATCTCTCTCTCTCTCTCTCTGTCTCTCATATCTTATGGGTGCACTGAGGATGGAAACTTTACGACCACCCCGTGGTGAAGCTGCAAGTCTTGTGGCTACTGCAGGGTATGTCATATAAACTACTTTTTAGTACCAATGGTCTAAAAGCTTTCTTACCTAACGTTTTCCAGATTTTACTCGAAATTTTTGGTTTTTTAAATGGCTCTTACGCTTTCTATGCCAAAATAGACTTTGTTATGTTAGAAGTCTTTATTAACTTGAATTATGGATCTCTTCTTCTTAAGTTTGTGCATTGGTGGAAATTTCAGGCGGCAATATTATCTGAATTAATGGGGTCTCAAAAGGCATCTGATAAGCTGTTGATGACGTACTTTCCATTCATGGGTTTGGGTGTTTTAGCCTTTCTGCGTGGGCTGCTCCCACACTCTGGCAAGACTACTTCAACCATTGGCAAGAGACCTTTGCTTGGCAGAAAAAAGAGGGTTTGAGATACACTTGAACAGCTCAATTTTGGTAGATTTGTCGTTTGGGTGATAGTAATGGATTTGTTCTCCTGATGTTTCGAATTAGGTTAATGCCACTAGCAAAACACCTAACAAAGAAGTGGTGATTAGTTTAATTGGTTTGATTGGCGACCCTATAAGATTAATAAGCAGAAGGGAATGTTTGGTTGGACATGGAAATAGTTTATCTTAGGCTTGATCATGGAGTTTTGTCCATTCTCCACCACCTGATTAATTGCAGTTGTCCTACCTCTGGATTTGTGTTGATGTTTTCAGCAGGTATAATGCACCATTTGTGGTGTTGAGAAGGTTGACCGCCTTCTTTTCTCATGCCTCCTTTGCGAAAACAGTTTAACATGTCAGCCTTGTGTGATGGATATTATATACGCACAGATGCATGGGAGTTGACCAGGACAGGTAAGGGATGAGAAGTATTTGGTTTAAAAAATATTTAAAAAAAAAAAAAATTTACAAATTGTGATATATGGTTTTTGTGATATATTAGATTTAATTTTTTTTTTAATTATTGTAAAAAATATTCAACTAATCGTATTTAGGCATATTACTTTGTGAACTTCTACGGTATTATGTGAATATATCAAAGAGAAAATCTGATAGCTGGTCCAACTGTTGTTACTTAATAAAAAGCCATCCAATAGCAGGCCTCCACATTAGTCTTCTATTTGTCTTATTGTAGAGTTGCCTACACCTGATCAACCTCATTATAGCCCAACCCCGTGCCTTCCGTGTCCTCTTCCTCGTCCAAACCAAAGTGACATCTCCACCCCCTATTTTTCTGATGAGCCAAATAATGAGCAAATTCCAAGCCAAATCTTAAGTTCTGAGGACGCTGACTATAGTTTCTCTTTCTGATTCCATAGGCACCCACTTCTCTTTGCCCAAATGTGAATAATGGATTAAAATACCACCTCAGTCTCCCAAGATCTATGCATGCCTCAAAGGCTTAAAGCACTATGCTACGAAAAGCAAGCCTTTTTCTCAAATGAAGGCCCAAATCAGCACAGGATTAGCTGAAAAGAAATATAAGAATCAGATTTTCTCTTTGAATAGTGATCAATAACCACTGTAAATGAAAATATTTAAATATTTATTTTCTGTTTGGTAGCTGAGAAATATGCAAAGAAATGAGACTGTTCCAAAGCGTCTCACTATATCAAAATGTTAATACGCCTTTTGGAATATATCAATATTGTTGTCAAACCGAGATACCAGAAGCAAATTTGTGGAAAATTGCCTTATTTAGTGCAACGATATTCTCATTATGTATCGGGTATTAGCCCATAATTTACAAGTAATGATAATTACTCTATACATGATAAGTCAAATGTAACAATCTCTAAAAATCAACTAGTATAAACAGAAATATAAAGATAAAGATACACTCCTAATTATATACGTTAATATCTTCCCTCAAATTGATGTTGGTAAATCAACTAGAAATAATTTGTTAATAAGGAATTGATGCCGTTGTTGAGTCATTACTTTGGTGAAGATATCGGTTACTTGGAGATTAGAAGAAATGCAAGGAAGAGATATTATCTAACTCTCCAAAGTATCGTGGATAAAATGACAATCAACCTCAATGTGCTAAGTGCGTTTATGAAAGACGAGTGCAACCTGAATAACACGAGTGCTATTGACATGAAGAGGGTAGAATTAGTCTTAGGAAACCTAAGCTTCTCCAAAATACCACGTAACCATAAAATTTTAAAAGAAGCTGTATACATAGCATGATACTCAGTCTCAGTAGATGATTTAGAAACATGATCTTATTTTTATCATTTCTAAGAAATTAAGGCATCACTTAAAAACATACACTAACTTGTAGTAGATCGATGCGTATCTGGACACCCAGCCTAATTAGTATCACTATAGGTAATAAGCTGAAAAGATAGCATGTAGGAAAGAACAACCCACTAATAGGCAACCAGCAAAGGTAGCAGACAATGCGGTGAATTACAGCAAGATGAAGATGCCGAGGATAAGACATAATTTGGCTGACCTAATGAACAACATATGAGATATCCGGTTGAGTAGTGGTCAAGTAAATAAGAGTCCCAACCAGGTGCCGATAAAGAGCAGGATCATCTAGAAGATTCCCTTCATATTTCCTGTATTTCACATTTACATCCATAGGAGCATCAATAGAAGGAGTGTCCTCCAAACCAGCCAACGTGACAAGATCTTGAATATACTTATGCTGGTTTAAGAAAATACCATTGGCACAATGATGAACTTCCAGATCCAAGAAGTATGTGAGCTGACCAAGATCTTTCATATAGAAAGTTGCATGCAACAGCTTCTAAAACTTAATAATCAAATCACAGTCAGTGCCAGTAATGATGATATCATTCACATATACTAAAAGAAGAACTATACTTGTTGTTGTCTTGTGGAAGATGTGAACAGAACTAGGAACTAGGAGACAAAAAACACAGAGTTTCAAAACTCAACTTAGTAGCGTTGAAAATTCAAAAAAAAAAAACTCAGATGGCATCGAGAACTCCCAAGAAGGACTCAGAGTGCCAAAAGTCAACAGGAACCCCCAACTTCAACTTAAATAGCTCTGCTAGGAAAGGCCAACCAAAAACATTGACTCAAAGATGCAATCGAGGTGCTGAAATCCACAAACTCTGCAACCAAAAGTGCCAAAGCCACAAAAGATAGACCCCTAAGAAAAAAAATTGAGAAACAAGCAAAAACTAGAGACCTACTCTTGATACCATGTCGAAATCGAGAAACCATAAGCAAATTTTTGAAAACTACCTTATTTGGTGCAAGTGTATTCTCATTATATATTGGGTATCAACCTATAATTTACAAGTAAAGATAATTAAGCAGTAGAATCATGGTAGGCCCATAACCCACAGGTCCCAAAATCAAAACTTTTCTTGGATATCATGACAAAATCGAGAAACCAGAAGCAAACTTTGGGAAAACTACCTTATTTGGTGCAACGATATTTTTATTATGTATCAAGTATCAGCTCATAATTTATAAGTAAAGATAATTATGCTATATATAATAAGTCTAATGTAACAATCCTTAAAAGTCAATTAGTCTAAACAGAAAGATATAAAGATACACTTCTAATTATCTATGTTAACAATTGTAACCTCTAATAGGCCAGTTGTCCAAGCTTATGAACTCATACTCTTGAGGGGCTGCAGATATTGTTGTTCTAGACCTATCTAGGTACATAACATTCTCTCTTAAAATTACCTTATTGCTCCTAATGATTCTCCAACATTGCTTATCCTAGAAGTGGTAGACAAACTCCTCATCTTTATGACCAATGAAATAACATTTTCGTAACTTAGTACGGGCATTAGAATTAATATGAATATAAGAAATACAACAACAAATTTTAAGATGAAAACACTTCACCTCTTTCCAATTCAAAACCTCAAGTACTCTACACTTCAATGGAACTGAAGGCTCCTGATTAAATTAGGTAAAATATAGTGCTGACTACATATGCTCAAAATGTTGGTGGTAACCTAGTGTGCAGCCTCATACTCCTAGCACACTTATTGATGGTCCGGTTCATGCACATAGCAACACCATTTTGCTATTTTATCTTGATATCATATAACATACTAGTGTTCTATCCATGATTCAACACCATCACTCCTCTTATGACCTTCATGTGCCACTTGAGAAGACTATTGAGTGATTGCAATCATTGAGTTGTTCTATAGAGGTCAGGTTTTTCTTTAACTTAACAATGTGACTCACTTTGTACAAAGTCCACACTTTCCTATTTGGGAATACAATGTCCATGGTCTCTCACTCCAACTACATTTAGTACCTTTTTGTTAGCCAAGTACATGTTCTCAAAGTCACTAGAGACACAGTCTCACATGATTTCTTGGTGTAAAGAGGTTTGAAAAATAATCATCAACTAGACTAACTTCAAGAAGTAGTATATCATGTACTTCTTCAGTTATCACATTTGCACTGCCATTCTCTGTCTTCTTAGGATTCTTGCAATTCCTTTTAATTGGACTGATCTTGCCACAGTTCTAGCAAGTTACCTACTCTCCAGACCTTGGTTTGCTTTTGCCTCTATTTCTTAATTTTTGTCGGTCTCTATTTGATTTCTTGTCATGTGCTCTGCCCTTAGAATCAACCAAAATGGGATCTTGAATGTCATTGTATTTTAGTTTATTCCTAGTAGGGTTACTAACATACACTCTCATGGCCTCCCAACTATTAGACAGTGATGTTGACAGGATCAATGCATGAGTCTCATCATTTTAAACTCAATTTCGACTTGTGACAATTAGTTGGTGATAGTATTGAACTCATTTAAGTGTTGGGCAACAAAACTTTCCTCCGCCATCTTTAGATTGAACAATTTTTTCATTAAATGCACCTTTTTATTTTTCAATGAATTTTCGTATATACATGCTTGACAAAGCTGCCATAAGATTTGTTGTGGCCTTTTCCTGTGGTAACATTATATGCAACTAACCTCAATTGGGTCAATCGAATAACCCGTAGGACCTGTCGATCTAACAAGTACCATTCAAAATCTTTGATGTTGTCCGGATTTTTCTCCAACTGAGGAAGACGGAGTCTCGTCCCGTAGAGATAATCCTCAATTTGTATCCTCTAGTACTTAAAGTCTGTGTCATCAAACTTTTCAATTCCAGATACCTACACTTCTTCCCCTACCATCATTCTTCCTTAGACTCAAACATGGGCTCTTGGTAGCAATTATTGTGAACTCAATGCAAGAAAATAAAGCAAAATGAAATTAAGATTAATTATATGACATAAAGATTTACGTAGTTCATCAATGTGCCTATGTTCATAGAGTTGCAAATATTTTATTCTTTTGAAGAATGAAAAATACACTTTGGAGTGAAATACACTGTTTTAGATGATCATACTGTTCACTTAATATATATTTTTATAGGGGTTGTGTGGTGAAAACTCTAATTTTATTATTTTGGGTTATTCAGTCGACTTAGCCTAGAGCACTCTTTTGCGCTAATGTCAAATGAACTTTCTCATTGGTGATTATTGAGTCACAAACATGGAAATCCACAAAAAAAAATAATGGAAAATTATTGTCAAGTTGGGTCATTAGATTGGACTGCCACAAGAATACCTAGGCTTTATAAACCCAACCTGTGAAACTTATCGTTCCACTTAGGTGCACAATTTTCTTTTTTTGTAAAGATAGACTGCATGGGTGGCCTTTAACGGTTACCTTTGGATCATGAAAGTGGTTGAACTTATCTAAGTTGAGTTCAAATTCAAGTCTAATCCAACATCCAAATACAACTCACAAATTACTAAATATCACTCAATTCAATACTTCTTTACACGTAAGATTTACAATTTTTTTCAATTCAAGACCTTTTCACACGCAAGACGTACAATCTTTTTCGACTCAAGACTTTCGTAAATACATATAAATTCATCTTAAAATCTAAACTCATCTTAGGTAAGCTCTACAAAATTCACTCTACCATTTCACTTATTACTAGTCATAAATAACTCAACTCATTTCAACTTGATTCAACATTTAAACATAATCTAAGAGTTTGAGCTTGAGATTTGAGTATTACATTTTTTAACTAATGTGAAAAGGTTACATTAGAATCCTATTTAGAAGTTGAATAAAATATTATTAAAATATTATTTTTGAATATTATATTTATTTTAAAATTTGAAATTTGAAATTGTTTTAATTGATTATTGTATTTTATATGAGCATAGATAAAAATTATAATGATCAAATAAAATGAGATAAAATAAAACCATTTTTTTTAAATTAACAAAGATCACTTAAATGATCATTAGCTGTATGCAAATCAGTTTTTTTTTTTTTTTTATATATATTTTTTGCAGCAAAAAAGAACATGCACACGCGCACTCTTTTTGTAATCATCAAACAGTATTCTACCAAATTAATATCATGAATCTGAATCCGTTAGTCCGTCGCGACCTTAATTGCAATTAAATGAACGAAACATTAACACTTGAAGCCTATTAAATGTAAGTTCAAAAGCCACCTCATTCAGTACTTCATTGAAAGAAGTATTGAGGAATTGTCACAGTCAACGTGATATCCATTAATTAATTAGTAAAAAACCTTCTGGCAAAGATTTTAGTGCATTTACTACTATACATTAATTATCAACGTTGATCGAGGGGTGAAAACCACGTAGTACTTGTAAGAAATAATTAATATATACGTGCAGATGAAACTGGTGAATAGGCGGGGTCCTTATGAAACTAATTAAAGTCTCCCAACCACACATATGTATAAATCACTACAACATATAAGGCTTTTTACGGTATTTCATAAGTCATTGTAAAAAACTTCAAAATTATCGCAAAAAGTCTCAAAATTACCACAAAAATTTCAAAATGCGGTAAAAAGTTATTTGCCGCATTTTTAAGGTCGCGAGTTAATCGCGGCTATTTGGACGTGACAATAAGCCTAATTTCTCACGACAAATGTCTAATTTCTCGTAACAATGCTACTATTTACGGCGAGAAAACGCAGCAAATGCTACTATTTGCAGCAGAATTTAACTCTCAACTTAACAAAACACAGCAAAAAGTCTTATTTGTTGTAGTGAATACACATAAACATCAATCGATCTCCTCATTGTATGGTACAACTACATGACCAGTAACATATATATACCTATATATATGTATACACGCGCGCGAGCACACACACACACACATATATATAAAGTCATGTATTACCTCTAGAAAATATTCGCATAGACACAAAAGAATCTTACACATTAATATAGCGCACCCTATCATTGTGTCACGTGTCTTTTTTTTTCTTCTTCTTTTTTTATCCAATTTTCTCCGTGCCTTTCTTGATCTGTCTTTTTTTCTTTTTCCTCTTTATTTTTTTCTTTCCCCTCTCCCCGTGTCTCTCCCCTCCTCTTCTTTTCCTTCTACCTTTCCCCACCCCCTTAGCTTGATCGAGATGGAGGCAACAACGATTATGTTGCAGTAGCGATGATGATGATGGAGGCAAGGATGAAGGGCAACGTCGATGAGTGGCAAGGAAGGTGAGGGGTGTAGTAGCGGCGTCAGTGTAGGGCAAGGAAGATTCAATTGTGACATTGGTGAGGCATGGGTGGGAGGCATGGGAAGGAGAGGAGGTGGGAGAAAAAGAGAGAGAAAGAAGGACACATGTCACATTTTAGTGTGAAATATCAATTTGTGAATTCCTTTGTGAGATCCTTTTATGTATCCGTAGCGCTTTCCATTTTTATTTTCTTTGATAGCAATTAGCAAATTGCATTTCATCAACAAAACTAAGTACACATACCAAGCCAAATGGCTTGAGGGACAAAGTCTAAAAACCCATTCACCACTTTTGAACCTACTCCACTTCCCACGCTTGTCTAGCCAAACAATCACCAATCTCATTTTCAAGCCTATTAACATGAGACACATTTACATCATAGAAGGAAGCTAATAATAATTTAATTTAATGGATAATGGATCCCTAAGGAGAAAGTGAAGGACTGTCTATGTTAATCTCTTTTATCGTCGAAAGGCTATCAGTCTCCACCAGCAGATTTGTTATTCTCATGTGAGCTACTAGTTTCAAGCTATGAAGGACATAAATCATCTCAAAAACAATTGGGTCTTCAATCTCCCATTTTTCTTTACTGGCAGCCAGAACAACATTTTCTAAAGAATAGTGTAAAATAGCACCAGCTCCTGCCTTATGCAAATTTTGGAAGGTAGCTCCATCAACATTAAGCTTGTAAAAGCCCTTGGGGGAGGCTTCCATCCACAAAACCCTTTCAAAGTCGAGACTGATTGGGAACTCACATCTCTGTACAAACTGTGTAAAGTTAGAGCATTCTCTACCACTACTTTAACATCCATAGAGATTCCTTCATGCAACATTCTATTCCTCCGAAACTAAAGGCTAGAAGTAATGTTTAACATCTTCTCCGGTTGCTTTAACCCACCCAAATTATGTACCTGCACTGCCACATCAAACAAATGGGTGTTTAAAGGTATCTGGTTCAAAATAGGAAGGTCATATCCCCATATTCGATTAATAGAAGGGCTGGTAAGTAGGACATGGGACATATTTTCTGGGCTAGAGTCACACAAGCAGCATTTATCAGGGACATCCATTCTCCTTTTCATTAAGTTCATCTTGGTGGGTAAGCAATCCAAGCAGGCATGCCAAGCAAAGACTCGAACTCTATGTTGCACCATAAGACTCTAAATGGCCTTCCATAAGCGAGACTGATCCTGAGAATGAGAGGAATCCCCTTTATGCAGGTTCTTAAAAGCTCTAATTCCCCTATATGTAGATTTGACTAATAACAATCCACTTTGATCTTCTCCCCAAATAATCCTGTTGGCTTGGTCCCCTAGGCACACATGAATTCTTAAAATTTTCTCTATTACATTTAGATTGAAGGGATTTTTTACTTTTTCAGCTTCCCACCATCGAGTTTCTCTGCTTAACAGGTGATTCTCTGTCCACTCTTGATCAGCAAGTTGGTTATTAGTTAAAAAGGTTTGAACCTCATCCAGTGTAACCTAAGAGATCTAGTAGTCTTGTGCTATTCTCACCTTAGAGCCATCCCCTACCCTCCACCTGCATCTCTTTAAAAGGAATGACTTTGCTTGTCAAATACCTCTTTAAGTATAAGAGGGATTATTACCCAAAGAGGCATTAAGGAAGTTAGATCTTGAAAAATATCTTGCCTTAAAAGTCTTATGTAGGAGAGAGTTCTCCTCAATAAGAATCTGCCACCCTTGTTTGGCCAAAAGTGCTAAGTTAAAATCCCTCAAGTTTTTAAAATCCATCGCTCCACTTCCTTTCAGTTCGCACATATTAACCCAACTAACCTAATATATTTTATTCTCATCTTTCCTTTGACCCAACCAAAAACGTGGCATCATAGCTTCTAACTCATTGCATGACCCATTAGATAAGAGGAAACAAGACATAAAGTACGTTCGTATGGCCATTGCTACAGCTTTAATCAACACTTCTTTACTGCCCTGAGAGTGCAACTTTTCCTTCCAACTTTGTAGCTTCTTCCAAACACGATGTTACCTCTGAGAATGGCCTCTTCTTTGATCTTCCAACTAGAGAAGGCAACCCTAAATACTATCAAAATTGTTTTCCACCTGAACATTCCATAGATTTAGAATTTGTTGCCTAACTTGCTCATTAACGTTATGGCTAAACACCATTGCCGTTTTCTCCAAATTGATTTCCTGTCCAGACGCCCGTTCATATTTGTGGAGAAGGGGCTGTAAATGAACATTTTCTTGCACCGTAGCTTGACAAAAAACCAAGTTATCATCTCTGAATAAAATATTTCAATCAAGGGAGCCCTACAACAAATCTTTATGCCACTGGTTTTCTTCTCCATAGTAGCTTACTTTAATAGTGCAATTAATCCCTCTGTGCATAAGAGTAAGAGGTAAGGGGAGAGTGGTTCCCCTTGCCTCTTGCCTCTAGTTGGAATGATCAGTCCTGTGTGATTCCCATTTATCACCACAAAATAAGACACCGTTTTCACACAAAACATAATCAATGCAATTACTTTTTTCGCCATCCTTATACTCCTCAGAATTGTCTCTAAGAAATCCCATTCAACTCGATCGTAGGTTTTGCTCATATTCAATTTAATAGACACAAAACCCTTCCTCCCCCACCCTCTTATGTTTCAAAAAATGCATAAACTCATATTCTACCAGCTTGTTATAAAAAATCAAGCAATTAGGTACAAAAGCATATTGGGATTCCAAAATTAAAAAATTAAGCCCCTTCTTTAGTTTATTAGCAATGGATTTGGAAATCGACTTATAGATAATGTTATATAGGACTCATCCCATCCGGACCTGGTGCTTTGAAGGGATGCATATCTCTGAGTGCCATCTCTACCTCATCTTCCCTATAATCCCTAGAAAACGTTTCATTCATATATGAGGTTACTAGCCAGCCAGGCTTTCCAAAAAGTCTATCAGTCCCTTCTGAGTTGAAGATGCAAATAGGTCGTTGAAGTAATTCATAATTAATCTATCCTTGGCCTCCCCATGAATCTAGTCCCTCTCGCCATTCTTCAGCTTGGCTAATAAGTTCTTCCTCTTTTATTGTGAGGCTTTTGAGTGAAAGAATCTCAAATTTTGGTCTCCTTCCTTTAGCCACAGTGCCTTTGAACATTGTTGCCACATAAGCTCGTCTCTCTCTAGCCACTTTTGGACAGTCCTCCGTTTGTTCATCAGTAGCCTAGGATCAATACAATCCCCTTCCTAAAACGGTTGTAAACCAGTCTCCGCTTTATATAGTTCTTCTTGCACATGGCCAAATTCGGTTACATTCCATTGCTGTAATTCAATACCACTATTTGAGATGTACTTCAACACATTATCCATGTGATTCTTTTGTTCAGCCACTGACCAAACCCTTTTGATAATATCTTTGCACTTCCCCTCTCCTACCCACATTGCTTCAAAGCAAAACAAACACTATCTCCACCCCTTCCTTTTATCCGTTCTTTCTAGTTTTTACCATAAAGGGACATGGTCCGAGTAAGAATTTGACCCATGAATAATTGTGGCTTGTGGGAACAGAGCACACCATTGCTCGTTTGCCAAAAATCTATCTAACCTTTCCAAAACACAAGTCTAACCCTCACGTAAATTGGATCATGTAAATCTACCACCCCTAAACTTGAGATCCTTCAAAACACAATAATTAATTATATTCCTAAACTCCTCCAGCTAGTTCTCGAGTTTGACTCACCCCCTAGCTTTTCCCTCTGAGTAAGGATTTCATTGAAATTCCCAAATAACAGCCAGGGACCTGAATGAGAGTTATGCAAGTTCCTGAGAAGATTCCACATGCCAACCCTCCTAGCCACCTCTAGGAACCCATAGACACTAGTCACAAAGAACCAAGCATGATTCTCTCCTATCTCCCTAACAATTACATCTACATGGTTGTTGGAATAACTCAAGATCGAGAGGTGCACGGAGTTCTTCCAAAATAGAGCTAGGCCTCCACCCACTCTATCAACAGGTAAGCAATTTGAAAAGCCAAGAGAATACTTTCATCATTCCATTTCCTTCGAGTGCAGCCTTGTCTCCTAAACGAAAAGAACATCGGGGTCTTGCTTTGCCACTAATCTTTGTAGTGTACGAATGCCATGTGGGTTCCAAAGGTCATGTTCATTCCATGATAGCATCTTCATGATTCCCGACAGGGCTGGACGCTAGCCACTGCCGATCTTCTCTATACTTTCCTCTGAGCTCCCCAAATCCGCTCATCCTCTCCATCAAGATTCTACTGAGAAACTGAGTCGCTACTATCTAAAATATCTAGCCTCCTCTTACACATTTGAGGATTCTCCTTCTTTGACTGTTTTCGTTGGTGGGCTTGGGCCTCCACTTCAGTCAGCCTATGCCATTTGCGGCCCACAGATACATGTAGGTTTTTGGATGACTGGGCCTTAATATCTCCTCTCCTACTGACTTTAGTAAGCCCATTCAACCCATCAGTCAGTTCCTTCTCCACCGCCCCATGTTCTGTTTGGCAACCCTAACGTCAACACCGTTTGTTCCCTTAATAGATACACTTATGATGATTGGAACATCCTTTACGGTTTCTATGTCAATATTCCTCCTCCAGCCTTCCCTGGAGTGAGAACCTTCATCATTCATCTTAGTAACTATTCTAGTAGGAATGTAACCATGATTCCTACTTGGAGATACTATCACCTCTCCCTTTTCCTGTTGGGCTAGATTCCGGTCGCCCGTTGGTGACCCCATCTTGCTCCGCCACCTATACTGATCACTTGTAACCATGTCCCCTAAGGGAGCTTCATCGAATCCTCTGCCTCGCTCTATGTAGAATGGCCTTGGCATTCTTTGAACTGGTGCCCAATCTTTTTGCAAACATAGCAATAGTCTAGCAGACATTCATAGGAGAACCTTGTCCAGAATGGCTTTTGTCCACCAAGGTAGACTTTCTTTCCATGGAGAAGAGGTTTACTCACATCCACCATGACTCTAATACGCATATATTCTCCCCACGCTAGTCCTTCTTCTTGCACTTTGATTTCCACCACTTCTCCAACTTTGCTACCGATAATAGAGCCCACATCATCCTCTTGAGTGAACATTGGCAGGCTATGAACTCTAATCTGAAATGGAATCCAATTAATCTAACTAGATTAATACGAATATTTCCACCGATCTCCCTCAGGAACAGGAAAACCTAATCAAAAGTCCATGGCCCTTCCCTTATAACCTTTCTTTTGTCACTCGCCTTTTCAAACTCAACCAGCATGGTCAAGGAATTCAGATTGCGGAAACATACCTACGAGCAATCTACCAAACTTCCCTATTGTAATGCTTCATAGTCATGAGTTGGGCAAACAGGTATCTTTCCCCTTGAATCTACGCCTCCTCCAAGGGTTTGTCATCAATAATAATCTCTTCTTGTTCACCCTCTATCAGTGACAATCATTTATACAAATCCTCTAAATCATTCGCCATTTTCACAAACTAGATAGGAGGGTAGACCTCTACGAGGGAGATCCGCAAGAGGATTAAGTTTTTGTCACCAGTAGCCCTCTCCTACTATATGTGTGTGTGTGTGTCATATCGATCACTTCCTTGTATTAAATAAGCTGCAAAGGTGCTTTAGTGTTCCAACTAGTTTTATTCATGATAAGCAAAATAGAAAAATTAAGAGTTTGCAGGTTGGTTCCTATTACGTGAAGTGGTTAATTCATTAAGAGTTCATCGACGTAGCACTTAGTGACACATGCAGATACTGCTTAATTAATTAGGTTGGGTATCTCAAAGGTTGATGATCAGTTGATGATCGAGGATAAAAATTAGCAAGGAAAAATCTTGTTTTAAACGATTTTGTGGACCAATACGCGCACCCATTAGCAATACTGTACAAGCATAATTGTTCTATGGCTCGATGATTTCCTTTCTTTCTTTCTAGGTCCATTCCTAAAAAGTGTTGGCGATTGTAGCTAGTAGCCTTACGGTATTATACTGACCTCTGTTTTTTTTTCTTATTTTTAAAATATATATTCTTCACTATTTAAAAACTAAATATTACCTTCTAAAAAGATTGCAATGGTGAAGTGCAATATGAGACCTGACTCTGCAATTATACAAAAATAAGACTATGAAAGATATATATTATCAATGCATGCATTTCTTAAGATCACAAAATGATACTATAAAAAGAAGCGCCAGTAATATAGGCCGTGTGAGGTTTCACTTTCACACTGACCAGTACTAGTACTGCCTCAGCAAAACACAGCTAAAGATCAAATAGTACTAGTTAAATGATCATGAAAGCACAGAAGGAAAATTAAGAAGACACTAAGTGCTAATATTTAAGCTTATTTAAAACACTAATTAACTACAAAGCAGTACTTAAGAAAGGTGAAATCTGATAGGGAATATCGTTCAACATGATGAGTAGAAGTACTAGTTGTAATAATATATTATAAGATCTTAAGCTCTTTGCTTTCAATCGTTTTGAGGAATTAAGTCAATACCCGAACCCCTAATCCTTAATGCACATTTTGGTGAACTGCTTAGAAAGGATCACGCAGTAAGGTGCGCTCTTGACTTCTTCCAACCTTGTACGTACATAAGCCGAAATTCTTCTTCATCACACTTGTTTCCTTTTTCGGTTAATTACTGCAACAATGATAGACGATGGTCATCAAAGATGATAAGAACATGTATTACTGCAAAAGGCGTGAAGCCAAGCAGAGAAAGAACAACTTAAAAGCTTTCCAATTAATTACCTACAATTTAAGGTTTGCAGATCATGGGTTGTCGTCTGATAAAGAAGCCTTAATCCTCTCGACGGTGCAAGCAATAAGATTGTTAACAGTTGCAACTGAGCCAAGAGAAAGTTTTGCGGTGGGAACAGAATCAACCAAGATCTGAAAAGCAACTGTAAGGAGAGATCCGCCAGAGTCAGCTTCCCCATTAATGGCGCCTCCAGCTCCAAGGTAAGAGTTTCCATCAGGGAGAATGGCAAATCCCGAGGGAAGAAGGGCGACATAGTCTGGGTCCCCGCCATTTAGTACGAGATTCATTGCCACAATGTCAACGGGAGCATATATCACGAAAGAGGCCGTTGGATCACTGCAACTCTCTTGTATTATCAACATGTTGCTCTGGCTTGAATTGGCACTCTACAAATTTATACAATATATATATATATAAAACATCACAACGTGTTAATTAATTAAATAGAATATAAATGGGTAACGTGTAGTATATTCCACAACAAGGATCACAATATATATATATATAGGAATATATGTACATTTACTCGAAGTAGAGACACGCAGTTGCCTGTGTCCCGCCCATTTGCAATATGTGCCATTTCTTGAACAACTCCACCATTCGAAAGAATATCCCACTGCATGTCATATGTATATATAGAAGTGGAAAACTTTATCAATCCTCAGATGTTAGTGCATCGATTTTAACGTCCAAGATCATAAGAATGGGCAATAGATTCCCTAGAAAAAATAAAAAATGAACTTTCCTATGTTAGTTGCAGAATCATAATATATAGTTCAAATGTTGGAGTCTTTTGGTTGCAGAGCCTGTTCTAAAGCTGGTAATTAAGAAGATATCAGTACTTACAGGTGTACATAGATGTCTAAATTATTAACTATAATATTATATTGAGAGGCCTAATCATAATATTATATTTTTCCTAGCTAGCAACTAGAACTACTTACTGATTACATGGTTTCCACCGAGATTGTGGAAGCCTAATACATAATAGACATGGGTTAAGCATATATGTAAAAGTGGAAACCATTAATTTTTCCAAATTGATTAACCAATTTCAGATATTCTGGATATAATGTTTATATACCTCGCTTCGAGAGTTCTCATCACGCAGAAAATCAAAAACTCTCTTAGGAGAAACTGGAAGCCAGAAGGAAGTAGCAGCACTAAGAACAATGCCAGCAGGTCTGCCTGGATCATCTATGCTCTTTCTGGTCATCACCCTTACATCATCTGCCCCTGTTCCAGACAGCGTCGTCCATGTGTGTGCAGTAGACGCACTTACTCCCGCACAAAAGCTTATCACCATTCTCTCAGCCAGTTTCAACATACTCTTTCTTCCTTCTTGATTTGTTATGACTAATTAAATAGTGACAGGTTATAAGGGTAACTTTTATAATTTCAAACGCAATAGTTTTCCACTTTTATATAATAACATGATCTTTTTTTTTTTTTTCATTTCAAATTAGAAAGAATGATGTTTGTTTGCATAATTACCACCAACATCACCGGAAGGAATGTTTGTGGCCATGACGCTTGCAAGCCTTTCACATTGCCGATCTAAGATAGCCACCCAACGTTTTGCACCAAATGCATGACCTGAGCTAACAAGGTGATGATATAGATTGTGAACACCTCTATCATCAACTTCTACATGCTCAACCCATGTTACCTATATGTAAAAAATAGCAAAGAAAATGACTAATGAATAAAAGCCAACTCATGAAATTACTATTAATCTACTCATGACTATAAGTACTATTTATATGAGCATCACCTTTGAGTATCCATTAGGCATTTCCTGAATTAAACAACCGGAAGGTCTTCTTCGACACCTGACAGCAGGACTAGGGCGCAAATTGTCCAAGGAAACATCAACCACTGCCCAGGTCCCATCGGAAAGCTGCTTACAGTACCTTACATAGTAACTCTCACGAGTTGGAACTAAGGGTGAAGGAACTTGGAATTCTGCTGTCATCTAAAGAAACAAATTTTAGTAGTTTATATTAGAACCAGATTAATTATTAAAACCCATGATATTTAATTGGGTTTTCCATTTTGAAAACCCAACTACTTTTATATATATCTATATACATATACTTACCACTTGCAGTGCTCCATTGTAATTCCCTGCCACACCAGTTGACAGTACTTCCAGAGTCATAGCTCTTGAGACAATCCCAGAAAACACCGTAGACCACTGATCCTGAATATAAGCATAACGGAATGACAAAGATTAATAATAGAGCTCAATATTAGTAAATTATTTTTTCTATTTTTTGGCACCGGATGTTATTCTAAGAATAACGTCCTGACTAATTTCGGTAGTGGCCAGACTCCTATTAAGAATTTTTTTATAAGTGCATTTGGGATAATTCATAGAGAGAATCACCCATCCAATGGCCTCTAAAAATTGTTTGCACCTAAACGGATTTCAACTCAGACATGGAGACACTTACCCCGAAGTCCAAGAGTCTTAGACTCTTAACACTTGAACCCCTAGGGATTTCAATAACGGTAAATTATTAGATGATTGATGCCCTAGAACTCTTAATACAATAGAATCAAGCCTACCACATTCATTACAAGCTCAACAAGGTCGATGTGGTTCATGATAACAACTGCAGTTTCTCGTGAAGCTTCGCATTTGAAGCCCGTAGGACTGGGTCCAATCCCCCGAGGAAATGTTCTAAAATATTCGTCTTCACGTAGAGTACAAGTACCATCAAGGTTTGTCATCCATAAGGGTTCTCCCATTTGTGCCATTTTGACTAGTTCCTCCATTGCTGCAACCGCAAGCTCAATTATCATAGGTTTATCTGCTTCACTCGGTGCACTGATTGACCTAAGAAGGTCTCCGGCACCATACGTCTCTCCTCCAATGCCTGGCTGCCCACCGAAATTCCCTACTCCAAGCTCTAGTGGCCGGGGAGGAGGAACCGGAGGAGAAAGAAGAGGGTAGTTCACAACTGGCTTCCCAACATATTTGGCTGCGATAGCTGAAATCCTATCAATCTGAAAATCGAAAGGGCAAAAGTAGTCGAATATGACCATCGATCTGTGGACAATGTTAACAAAAATAACTCACCTAGAAAACTATGAAATATATTTCCAAATATTGCTATACCTCTTCCCTTAATCGGGCATTTTCGAGTCTCAAATGCTGTTCATCAAAGGACATTTCTCCTATTGCAGTTGGGCCACCACAATTGGGACATGAGGAATTGCTGAGTGCGTCTCTGTACCTCATGTTATCGGCACGAAGCTTTTCATTCTCGGTCCTAAGCTCTGTGTTCTCATGGCGCTCATGCTGGGTCTGTGAGAGCGAAATCAGAGAATGAGCAAAGAGCTTAAATTGGAAATGGAGAATTAATGGAAACAATGGCTGCATCAAAGTAGGGTTGACTAGCTATATAATATAAGCCCACTTTCAAATATTAAAGAAAAGGAAAGATATCGTAACCGCTGCACTTTGATAGCATATTAATCTCAATCAGAGTATATATAATTTTTCAAGAATGAGTCAAGATTCACAAATACGTTTTCACCTTCATTTGGGTTCGCTTGTTTTGGAACCAAAATTTGACTTGCAACGGCTCTAACCCTAATTCACGGCTCAGTTCTTTCCTTTGCTTGTCATCTGGGTGTGGACACTCCTTGAAGAAACTAAAAATATTTCAAAAATAAAAATCAGAAAAGAATTAAAATAAAAAAGGAATGAAAAGAAAGAAGGTTTTTCTTTAAAATTCGATAAATAAAAGATATTAAAAACGAAATAGATCAAGTAATATTAATTGTGTGAACAATTTGTGAAGGTGGAGCTTACGCTTCCATTTCCTGGATCTGGTGCTGAGTGTGGCGATGGTAGCGCTTCTTTTTTGGTCGTTGATCTTGGTCATCACCGGAGGCGGCACCTTCATGGTTGTCACTGCCGGATTTAGTAGCACTGTCGAAGTCGTCATCTCGAATGCGGGCAATATCACTTTCAGATGTGTTCTGAGTCATGTCTAGCACATGGTGAAGCTGATGACCTTCCATCATGTTAGGCTGCAACATATCTACAGATCATCTTTAAGATTCCCAAGGGTTATGGTTATTCAATCTAACATAAGGAATGGAAAATCTCCACTCAAAAGAAAGGAAACCCACATTTCCTAACATGTAGATACATTAGAAGCCTATTTAAAATGTTTACATGATGAGAAATTAGCTATTTGATATTTACCGAGTAAGAGTACGTACCCATGTTTGGAGGCAATTTGGGGAAAAAAAGAAAAGAAATCAATATCAGGAATATTGCTATCTTAAAATAAATGCTTTCGCCGTATTTTTTAATTGAAAAAGATTTTGCTCGACACAGCAATTACCTAGTCTTGAAGACCAAATCCACAAATAATCATCAATGTTTCTGTCGCTCTTAATAAAGTCGATCGGTAGAAGAAGAGAGCAATTTGACTGGTGAAGACTAGCTAGCAGAAACTTGATTCTTGTTTTTGGAAATACATGGACCCATCATTCTAATTAACAATAGGGCCTTAGAAAACTAAAATCAAAATTAATTGATTGATTAGCCAAATGATTAAACATGAAGTAGCAGAAAATGAAATCAAAGAACAAGATAATGAGATCATCAACTCAACGACTAACCTGGCCAAGGGTAAGCCCTGAGGATGATCCGAATCCACCGACAGTCCCGTTAATTCCAATCATCGGTGGCATGTTACTCGCTGGAATCATAATCCCGGCCGGCATATTTCACAAATACAGAAAACGATCCCTTAAGCAGTGTACAGATTTTACACGTCCGGCCACTTGAATATATATATTTTGAGGGGCTCTTTAGAGGGCTTGGAAGGGTTCGTATTTCTTTCCTAGATTCTCCGGCATGAGTAGTAGGTCTCAGCAAAGCAAAAGGAATTATACGAAGTTAATGAACAGGCAAAGCTGACTTGAGGTTTTTTGGTCTTAGGAAACGGGTCTCAAGCCTATACATTTCCTACGTGAAAACTTAAAAAGGGAATAAAATACCGAGAAAGAAAGATAGGGTTGACAAATCTGATACGGCTTTGGACAGACCAAAATCAGAGTAAGACGAATGAAAAATATATAACGTACGTCCGCGAAGATCTCGGAGAATCCAACTGTGCCTTCTCACTTTCTATATGATCTCCTCTTTCGTTTCCTTTCTTTCTTTAGACCTGTCCATAGCATCAGAAACATATGGAAAAGAAAATGTAAGATATGGTACAAAAGAAGGCATCATAAAAAATATCAAACATGGATTTTGCGACACAAATTGAAGCCTAGTTTTCTGCTATTTATTTTTTATTTTTTGGTTTGGCTGCATCAAAATGATATTAAAGAGAGAGGACTGAATGTTATATACTGACCCAGACCGAGATAATGTAATGTACGGAAATTCCACCTACCACTTATATATACAACTTTTGGAGCTAGCCTTCGAAAAATGCGAGGGGTCAGATCTGTTCTGGGGCTCACTCGCAGCAATGAAACCAATATATGGGGCTACAAACCAGAATATGGGGCTACAAAAGTGGTTTTGGAAGTACAGGTATGAGTTTTGGATAGATATGAGGGGAGAGAATAGTGATACAGAAGAAGAAGAAGAAGAAGAAGAAGAAGAAGAAGTAGAGAGAGAGAGAGAGAGAGAGAGAGAGAGAGAGGTTTTTGGAGCAGGAAATGGAGAAGTGCAGGAAAGGAAGGAGAAAGGGCTTGGGAGAAGATGGAGAAAAATGTTGCAGCGAGCAGTAATTGCGGAGTGTATTGAGAGGGTGCGATTGCATTTAATGGTGGGAGAAGGGTGTAATTGCTCACACAGGGAGAGAGAGAGAGAGAGAGAGAGAGAGAGAGCAGTTGCTGTTTAAATTTTCAACCCGGGACATGCACCGTATTCGTGTGTTACGAATGACGGCTAGCTACCAGACTCCATAAGTTTTTAATTTCCCAATACCTTTGCAACCCATCATCAATTTCAATATTTGCAGATTTATTCATATTAGGTTTTATGCTACAAACTAAAACCTTTCTTTTTCCAATACCATTCGGAAAAGAAAATATTGAAAGTAACTCCATCGTACAAAGTGAATCACGCTGCATTCACATATTATTGCTGTTAGGAGTCAAAACTTATCTTCTAATCTCAGTTGATTATTTATTAATCATCACTAATCTAATTCACTTACAAAATTGTTTACTTGCATGCAATATGCACAAAATACAATTTACGCTTTTAGTTTTGAAAGTTTCTAAACCAGTCATGATCACGCTTCAACTGCACATTTTTAAAGGGAGTGATGATGTAAGTGCACACCTGATCATTTTTTTATACGTAAAATCTATAATCTATATAAAAAATAGAAAAAAAAACATTTTTAGTTGTAAATTTAGCCTACTATATTTTAAAGAAAGTTAATATTACTTTTACAAATAAGGAAAAGATTAATCGGAAGGAAAATGGTCATGAGACATCCAATTCATATGTTTATATATAATTATGTAGGATTATTAATTGGTATTGATCTATGGTTTTTTTTTTTAATTTGTTATTTATGTTTAAATTTCATTTAGTATTTTCCACATCGAAAGATAAATTAAGAGCAAGGCTGAAAAATGGAGAACCTGCGTTTTTTTAATTTTCCACTTACATATTGGATGCCTTTACGTACGGTTCGAACGGTAGCAATCGTTAATGTTGCGAGAGGACTACTAGTTTTTGTTCTAAAAAGGGAAGGCAAGGGTGACCAGTATAGCAACTCTCCTTAAACGTGATCAGTTTTGATGTGGAACGTCCAGTTCAAACCCTAGCTACTACAATAAACTTAAATACAATCTTAAATTAATCTGGGGATTTCGTATTGAATTTCTATCAGGTAGTTCGTGATCGTGTAAAAGATTATGAACCCTAACATCAATATTCTTCGTCACAATAAAAGCTTCTCGAAATGGCTGAAGCTTTCCACGTACACTAGATAGCAATTTAATGATAAAATATATTCTCTCTAATAACCATTCAATAACCGAAATATTTATTCACTAAAAGTCTCACCTCCATTAACCAGGGGTGTAGGGGATTAAGCTAGGGGGCACCCACGTCCCTAAAACTTATATAAATAATGAAATTAAGACCCCATTTTAAAAATGAAAACTCTTGTTGCAAGCGGATCTGTGTTTGTGATGCTTAAACAGTGCGTATCATGAGTCACAAAATCTCACTTCTCTTCATCATCAGAAACACCTCCTCCTCCAACTCCCCCAACTCCACCTTCCTAGCCTCAAAAATCTATTACACCATCTCCACAGCTAAGTTCAACTTCATCATAGCAGCAAGCTCTAACCCATGATAAAAGGAAAAACATAGAAACCCAATACTAAACATCCAAAAGTAAAAGCTTGAAACTATGATGTTAAATTGGGAAAGATTAAAAAAAAAAAAAAAACCCAAAAGCATCCCAGATTCAGTTAATCAACACACATTTGCGTACTCTTTCTCTAGCACTACAAGAATATAGGGCTTTTGCAACGAGACAAAACAGCCGCAAATAAGCCTTGACTTGAGATTTTAAAGGGCTTTTTTAACCGCTACAAGAAAACCCGTAGTCAATAATTAAAGGAATTATGTGGCCTTTTTTTCGCCGTTAAATGCATCTATTGCAATGAGATTTCATTACGCTAGAACAATCGCGATTGATATGGATGAATTTGACTGACGATTTTTCTTCCTGCCATTATAATATATATTACGGCGAGATGATGACGTCGAGAAGTAATCGATGGAAACTAACTATTTTAGTGGTGAGCTTTTGTGGCAGCAGTAACTCGCCACAATTTTTGCCTAAAAACTAACAATTAACATAAACAACATACGCTCCGTAATTTCTTCACCAAATTTGCCCACATGCCCATACCTCTCTCTTGATCGTCTTTGTAAAGCCGCCGCAACTTAAGTTCTGCCCAACCGCCGCCTGCTTACTCACAATCGCGGGTCGTCAGTAAGAAATGTCATGCGTTTCTCTCTCTCCCTTCCACCTGATCATGTGGTCTAGGGATCTCTATTTCTCACTGTATAACTCTCATTCCCGTCACCTGATCCGTCTATTGGCCTACTATTGTCATATTTATTCCCGTCAGTGCACCACCTTTTGTGATAAGTGGTCTCCTTTATCGCTGTAGGACGATATAACTCTCTCTACTTTATGATGTATAGACACCCGTGTGTACTTAGATTACTCCACTTCATTTTCGGATAGAATCTATCGATTTCACAACATATCCATGTCCATGTTTACCTTAGAAATCGGACCTTATTTTGGAGTCAATTAAAGGTTCGTATTAACTAATTTGTGAATTAACTCCATAGTAGTACCAAGAATTTTGGTACATATATATTAGTCCTCTTTTCAGATTTATTAGATGTTTGAGACCATGTTGATACTAATATTTTAATTTAGACTTTCATGCATATAGTTATGAGGTTCTAGACTTTTTTTTTTATTATTCTAACTAATATATTCTTTGAGGATCTATAGGAATACTCAACTGTGGGAATTATGTTGTTTTCAATTGCTATCTAAATGAAGTAGGGAACATTTTATATATGAGCTGGTTATGATTTCATTTATCAAAGGAGCGGCTGCATACAACTTGGAGATTCCTCATGTGGCCAGCTAACACAACTAGATTATTGACCTACTTATATTAATATGAACATGATATGTCTATGTAGAAAATTATGTTCCTATAAATCTTCCCCTTTGGACGAACTTTAATTATTAACAGTCTTGTGTGTATATGTGTGTGTATGCATGTAGATATACATACATACATACATATATATATATATAACGTGTGCTTAACAAGTCGAGATGATAATCTTAACCTAAGCTATAAGCATGTCGTTCACGTTTACAATATATAATATGTATTTTCACTGTCGATCTTGATCAAGTTTGGAAGAGATCGATGGATGACATATTAATTATGAGTTAATTAAGAAGAGTAAAAGAAACTGAAAAATAATATTAATGATCGATAGAGAAAGTACAATTTTTTTTATAATTTTTTTACACCTTAATTTTAAATCATAAAACACTTTCTACAGCTTACAACTTTCATACAAAAATACCTCTAGAGGGTCGTGTGGGAGTACCATTTCTCACTAGCTACCAATCAATAAATTAAATGTAATTTAATTAGGCCTTGAAATTTGAGGGTTCCACTATAACATATGATTGGTGGATTTTATGTGAAATTAACAAAATTATAAAGCAAAAATTTAAGCCCAAAATCAGGAAAATTGTAATTTTGGAGAAAAATGTATCGCCGAAAATTTAGCTTACTTGTCGCCAGATTTTCTTCCAATGAGACTAAGGCACGCCTTAAACTAGCTTCTTGGCATGCGACGAGCATAATGCTGTAGCAAGAAATGGTTGCCAAAATGATAAATCGCGGCTGTATGAGAGTACATCGTAAACAACATCGCCAGAATCGATTAACTATCGAACCAGAGCACTTCGCCGACGAGAATTGAAGTGTCGAGAAGACCAGTAGCTGTGGGTTGGAAGTCGTCGTGCCTAAACCCTAGTTTGCAACTAACATATCGACGCAGAGAAGATTTCTTGTTATGAGTGCTTAGATTGACTATAAAGCCATTAATAGCGGCAGTTGCCATTAATGGCTTCTCCGATAGCTAAATGGCGGTAAATAGCTCACCAATATTCGGTAGTTAGCTTGTAGAGAGTAATGAAGCTCATATCACGCTAAAATACTGGCGTTTCGCTTGCGACCTAAAAACTGTAGCTAAGGCCCATTTACCACATTTAATTAGTGATTTGTGGCCATTTGTATCTGCCACAAAAATTATATAATGTTATAGATCTATCTATATAAAGTAAAGTTGTAAAATAAAATATCTCACCTCATCTCAACTCATTATTATTACTTTTTAAAATTCTTATATAAAATAAAATAAACAATTCAAAATTTTCAATCCCAAAATGATTTTTTCAATTTCAAAATAAAATTTATATTAAAAAATAAGCTATACTAATTTTTTTTTAATTTTTATCTTCTCTTATCTATGAAAACAAATCTTGCCTGATTTACAAGAATTAAAAATAAATCTAATTAAGTTCGAGTACTTGTATTCTTGCTTTTTGAAAAGCTCACAGGTGCCTCTAAACAAATCTAATAATAATAAGATTAATCAGCGTGATTCCTTTTTTTTTTTAATATCAAACTCAAATATTAGTTTGATTGTTTAAATAAAAATGAAAAAATCATTTTGACTAGTTAACATTATATAGTACTTGGACCGAGGTAGTTTTCAAAGTCAAAAGATCATGTTTTTTTTTTCCCTGAAACTATTAATTATATACGAATTTTCTCTTTTATCTCTTATTCCTTTCTATACCATTTTTGTAGTACATTTCTGCCGTCCAAAAACATTTTGAATGAAAATATTGAACTCTCCATATATAAACAAAATTTAAAACCTCTAGATCAGTGTATACATATATATAAATATATATATATATATATATATATTTATAGGTATTGACATGAGGGTTAAAGACTTGGCCCCTTTAAATCAGGAGATAAGAAGATGAATTTAATTTATTTTTTAATATTATTATTATTTTGAAATTTTAAAAATATAAATTAAGATTGAAAAAAAATGTATTTGAATCTATAAAAAAAAATGTATTAAAATTTATATTTTATATAAAAATTAAAAAAAAATATAATAATAAAATAAAAATAAATTAAGTTAAATTCAGCTCACTCTCGAATTCAAAGTGGACTTCAAAACTCATGAAGTAAAAGCCAGAGTACGTTCAGGAATTCTCGGGTAATTAATCGAAATCATGTCATAATTCAGTCATTGTAATTATAAACAAACAATATTAATAAAACATGACTTTTGATATAGACGAAGAAAGGCATAATTTCTTCTCATATCGATAAGAAAGAAAAAAAAAAAAAAAAGGTTCTAAATTCACTTTTCAAACTTCCACTTCACTAAAGTTTTTCTTTTTTTATTTAATAATTAAATAAATATTTTTTAATAATATTTTAAACTATTTAAAAAATCATAAAATTGTAAAATATATATGTATATATATTAAGAAAACCAAAAAAAATCATTTATTTATTTGCCTAGGCCAGGATCAGCCGCTCATAAGAAACTTGTGTACGTAACTTTTGTCTGAAGTCATCCATAAGATAATGATAAATATATTTTAAGAATAATTTTTCTCGTAATTCATAAATATGGACTGCATTGTAAGATTAATTGAAATATTCTTGTTTCATGAGTAAATAAAATAAGTTTTTAAAATTTTTGAAATTTTGATTTGTAAAATAAGAATATTCTAGTTAATTTTATTTTAAAATTGAGATTTTTTTGTCTATATATTACTTGGATTACAAAAAAATTCATAAAAATGAATTATATGTAACATTACCCATGTTTTAATGACCATATATATGGTATGAACAATTCTATTTAGTGGCCCCTCAATATTATCGATACAACATTTGCCGCCTATTGCTGCCATTTTTTTTCCAGCGGACCAAAAGTTGCCAAGATTATTGATTTTGTTCTACAATATTTAAGTCCCCAGCTTCGGACTGCAAATGTTGTAAATAATGTATATTATTATTGGCAACAACATAAGGCAGCAAGTGGTTTTATGAAAATTAGTCATATGCGGCAACAATCCTGTCTATTATGACAACACATGGGTGTCACAATAGGAACTTAAGCCTTGTTACATTGAGCTGGTCTTTCCGTGACGAGAATTTTTTGCCATAAAAAGCTAGTTAAATAAATACTACCATTTTCCCTAATGCAAGATTTCCCCCATCATCGTGCGCTGTCACCACAAGTTTGAAACTACCACTAAACACGATTTTGTTGTCAGACTAAGGGTTTGGGTTTGTGCTTACTTTGTGGCGATTGGAGTTTCTGGACCAATGTAATTTCAAGTCATCCATCACTATTTTTAGCCGTCTCCAATCAGTTCTTAGATGAGAGGGATTTCCTCCTCCTTCAGCATTGAAGTCACTTTGTAGAATGTTAGTTGTATATAATCAACCACCAGTAGTGCGAGAAAGTGATACAATCAGGTATGAGCTAGCAACCATTTTCTCCATTCGCAATTGCCCCTGTTTTGGCCACTTCCCCAATTTATCTCAGTTTTGATGGTGGGGGTTAGGATAAAAGACACCACAATATTAACCAATTCTCAACAAAGAAGAAAGTTAATACATTGACAAAGAAAGGATTTTGAGCATGTACAGACATCAAGATTAACTCACCACATGTCGAAGACTTTAAAAAATCCAGCACTATAATGAGATTTCTAAATGAGTTATCCATCGAAGGGATTAGGAATAATGACTAAACATGAAATTGATTGGGTCTTCACGACCTTTGTGCTAGTCAATTAGGAATCATGGTTGCAAAATTTACTGTAAGTTGGTTAGCCTAGGCAATTGCACCTAGGTTTCCTAAGCAATCATACCTAGGAAGGGAAAAGAAATAACTTCTTAAAAGCTTGCAAAGCCCCTGAAAACTTTTATTTGAATTTTTTTATATCAATTAAATGATTTTTTTTAATTAAACTTTACTCTGTATCTCAAATTCAAGAAGAATGCCTTTGTATTTGCTCTTTCAAGACCTTTTCCTACACGGGGTAGGATTTATAAGGACAAAGAAAAAGTACCCTATAAATATTTTAAACCCAGCTAGAAATACTCACAAAATTAAAAATTGAGAATAAAAGACACATCAATTATAAAATAAGGTCTAGCATTTTAATAAGAGGAAGTTATATTTTATCTGATTGAATTTAAATTCTAAAGCATGCCTTCATTATGATTCAACACATCAGAGGTTAAATATTCAAATATAAAAAATAAAAATATACAAAGAAATGTTTTTACCTTTAAGGCTCCGTTTGGATTCGGAGATGAGATGAGTTGAGATGAATTTAGTTTATTTTTTAATATTATTATCATTTTAGAATTTGAAAAAGATGTATTAAGATTTTAAAAATGTGTATTGGAATTTGAAAAATATGTATTGAGATTTGAAAAATGTATATAGAAATTTATATTTTGTATAAAAAATTATAAAAATATAATAATGAAATGGAAGTGAGTTGAGATGAGCTCAACTCACTTATGAATCTAAACGGGGCCTAAGTAGTGCAGGAGTTGCAGAAAGAAGGTCAAAATGAAGCATTGAGGTCTCGACATGAAATGCTGCGAGCAGGAACAACTATATATATTTTCGACACATTAGGTGTTTCTTCTACTTTTTTTCCTCATGAAATGAACTTACATTTAAAAAACAAGATAATACACATGGTTTAAAGCTATTACAATCCAAATCAGGGGCAAACAGAAATATTAGAAGAATATTTGACAAGTTGTATAGCCTCTCATCATCAATTCCTTAAAATCAGCCTCATTAGCTTTGATTTTTAGGTAGTGTCAATATTGTAGCCATTCAGTTAAGCCTCTTGACATTCTATATATTGGAAGCTCTATTGTACTTTTGGCTTCCATAAAAGTCAATAACATGTATTTATAATGAACTTAAAATTCTATTAGGCTATTCTTGTGTGAAATTCATACATTATAAGGGTGCCCATCTTATGCTTGCCTTTGGGGAGATTCGGCCCATAAAGTCATTGTGTCCTTTCGCATTTGTTCTCTAGGTGAGTTCAGATACTTTTATGGCTTAACTCCAATTGCTATAGTTGGAGGTTCATTCTTCCCAGGTAAAGCTGGCATTTGTTCTACATGACACCTTCAAAAATCTCAAGACTTTGTGTGTTAAGAGCAGCCATCCATGATTCTCCATCATGGATGAGACGACATCAATGACAAACCCTTGTCATCAAATCTCTGAAACATAGAAACAATAAAACTTGCTAACAAAGGAAACTCAACAAATGTAAAAAATAAATTTATACTTGAGACTTATTTCTACTTGCTTTTGCAAGATATCAATTATGTTTTGGAGGTCTTTGTAGGCCTTTTCCAAGTTTGTACCTTCCACTTTAGTGTGTTTCTACAAAAATAATATCATGGTAAGTTATACAAAAGAAGAGAGACAACACAGCTAGTATGTTATATTGTTTTTTTTTCTTCTATCATATGGTCAATAACTCAAATCCATGCTCTCAACCAAGACTGTTGGTATGTTATATTGAAATGTATGCACTCAACGCATTTGAAAACATTACCTAGTGTATTTTGCTATCTTCCCTCTCCAATATGATGGAACTTTAACAAGACCCAAATGGTTATGCCTATAAGTGCAAACCTGGCACATTAGTTTCTTGAAGTGGCTAATCATTGTGAACGTCACATGGTTGTTGTGGCATATGATTGGCTTATATACCTATAGGAGAGGCGCATCCCAATTGTTAGTTGTGTGGCTTAACTTCTTTAGTTTGCTGCATACTGAAATTATATTTCCCATTTTCATTAAATCTTTAATATAAATAAGTGATTTAATTGATTGATCCATTGACTTTCTCAATATAGACCCTAGTTTCACTTAACCCACACTATTTAACACTTTTGTGGGTGGGGTCTATATTCTTTATTTGTGTGTGTGCAACTCTGTGTTGAGCTGTCCACCTCACCTTTGCCTGTCTCGTTATATGTATACTTCAAGCATAGTTCCAAGATTTGTTTACACATCTGGAAAATTGTCATCTGTGGCTGCAATTGTGGCCAAAGAACCAGAAACTGATGAATTTTGTATCAAGGTAATATTTAGTTTATGTTGCTTCCTTTGAAAATCTATGGTGTAATATATCGAAATTTTAAGATAAAATTTTATTTTGATTTCTTTAAAGGATTATATGTTGGAGACTTAAATGAGAGTATTGGGTATAGAATAAGTGAGATCATGTATTAAAAAATATATATATATATTATGGAGAAATCTTTGAGATTTGGAATAAGGTATCAACTAAAGAAATTAATTTTAAGCTTAAAAGGAGTTGAATTCTCAAAAATTAGGGTGTAAATATAAGAGGAAGTGATAGAACCAAATATTAAACACTTGGTACTCATTCTCGGATTAAGCTATCGAGTTTTAGTGAAATGAGCATAAATTATTCATATGAGTTCCAAATGAGGTGATTCTAAATTGTATAGAATCCTAAGAGATAGATATAAAATTTTCATGTTATGAGTTTTTTAATATTTGGACAGTATCAATAACTTATTTCGGGAGCAAGTGAATAATTTTGGACTTGACTTGAACATAATTCGAGTTGGAGAATATAGATTCAAATGAGATTCTATTCTAACTAAATCAGGAATGGGCCTTCTAAAACTTTTTAAGTAGATTCTTAAGGGGGTTATCATGTAACTAAATGGGTTAGGGAAAGGTTAAGGGGCGTGGCTAACCAGATAAAGGCTGGAAAGGGAGATGCATACATGGTTAGGTGAGATGTCACCTCATCCCTTATTCCATAAGTTTCTATCCCAACCATTGATCAAATTGGTTGATCATTTCAGCTATAAAGTTTAAGATTTTTGGATATTTAGTTTATTCATAAAAAAAGTTTAGGTGGGACACCTCATCACATGCAAACCAGAAACCTATTGTCTTTACCAAGTTGCCCCTCTTCTTTCGTTCATATGGGTCGACCATCACCCCTATAAATAGACATTTGGAGTTTTCTAACTCTCTTTGGGAAGCATAGCACGTAATCCTTTGAAGGAAACCAAAGAAAACCCCTCTCTAGTCCCTTAACATCCATATACATCCTAAGTGAGCTTAGTAAGTGTTTTGAGGAGAAATCTTGCAAAGATTTGGTTTGATCATCTTCTACCAGATTTAGAGAGTATGTAAGTTCATATTCTAGCTTAACTTTAGTATGAAGATGGTTTAATTAAGTGGTTGGACTATACATGTTAGTATTGAACCCTTATATTCTTGTTAAAGTATTATAATAAATCTAAATGTTGTTTGAAATGGTTTTGCTAATAGGAACGTGTTAAATGAAGTTAGAAGAACCTAAAACTATGTTATAATAAGTAAAAATCAAGTTTGTGTAAAAATATTGCGAGTTTTGAATTGAAAAATCCTATACTTTGTAACTTCGCTCGACCCTCGCTCGACCGAAGGATTGAGTGAAGAACAACTGTAAACCCTCACTTAACTATTGCTAGATGTTTGGCCTGAGTGAAGTGCAACCCGAGACTTCGTTCAATACTCGCTCGATGTTCTGCTCAAGCGAGTTCTAACCCAAGAACTTACTTGAATCTCGCTCGATATATTCATCGAGCGGGATACCCAGTTTGCTTATTGTTTGCTTGATACTCTGCTCGAGCGAGTTCCAATCTGAGAATTCGCTCGATTCTTGCCTGATACTTCGCTCGAGTGAGATATCCAGTTTTGCTGAAATTTAAGACTTTTGTTAGAATAAAAGTGGACATTGAAATAAGAAGAAAATATATGTGCTATCTAAATATTTAGCTTGTGTGAAATACTTTGCAGAATTTAATATACATACATATGTGAGCATGTGATAATTTAAAAGTACATGCATCTTTTAGTATGTGGTGAGATTTAAGAAAAGTGATATATCATGTACTTGAGAAACAATCCTAAGAATAAGAAATGAACTATTAAAAATAAGAGATATGGATAAGTTAGTCACATCGTGATGGGGACGGCGAGATGTAACGCCCGGATGACTGACGTGCCAACAGGAACGACAATATGTAATGGCTGTCGTATGATAAGAGTGTTATGTATTATCACAGGGACGGCGATATATAACGTCTGTGGAAATGATATGATTAGTGGGGATGGCGAGATGTAACGTCTGCTATGCTACGTATGTTCTGGGTCATGACGGGGTTAGTGAGATGTAACGCTCGGAAGATTGACACGAGACTCATCATAACGGAGACGATGATATGTAATGCCCGGGTGATTGATGAGTTATATGCGATGGGGACAACAATACGTAACGCCCATCAGGGATAAGAAATAAATAAGTTTTAAAAAAGTATATATGATGGGGACGACGATACGTAACGCCCATCGGGAATAAGGAATAAATAAGTATTGAAAGGTGCAGATTTGTTAAGAAAAAGAATATAAGTTTTTATAAGAGTGCATACCTGTGTAGGTTAATGATAGGTTACATGAAACCTGTTTTTGATCATATTTAATATATTTTTCTAAAAAGATTAATGATGGTCGTGTCTATGCTTTATTAAGCTAATTATGTACTTACTGAGATTTATAAAGAAATCTCACTCTTTTGTGGTTTTATGTTTCTTTCTTATATGTATAAATTATACACAGAATGCGATGGCCAACAGGGAAAAGCTCCGATGACGCAGGAGAATCTGAGGAGTCCTGAGGGACTCTTTAAACATAGTCCTTATGTAGATTTCACTTTTGCGTCCTTGGGACTTTCTATGTATGATCAGCCAATAGAATTGTGGTATCACAGTGCCCATGCTTTTGTTGAGGAGGAGCAGAATATATATTGCTGTTTGACTTTGGGATTGGATGATTCCCTGTCTATAGACCGTTGTTTTAGCTTGGATATGTTTTGTTATGGGAGAGAATTTATCGAAGTTAAAAAGGAAACTAATTGACAATAGGGATGGTCTTTTAATATGTAATACTATTTTGTTAATGCTTATAACTATTTTGGGCATGTATATATAACAGTACAATGTTTGATAAATGAAAGGAGAATATGGGAGTTGGCAATTAAAATTTGCCATATGTGATCTTTAGAATTTTTTTATATTTATTCCCTAATTCGCTGCGAATTATATGGCTTATACTAGTAAGTCAAGATATATGCTTTAAGTTATTGTTACGAATGAGGGTGAGTAGCTTAATATTACTTATCCTGACCACATGACTTACGTTAAATCTTAGACGTGAGTTGGGAGCGTCACACTGTGACACCCTCAATTTACGTTCGTAATTCAACGCAAATTGAAGTGTCAGGGTAAGTAATGCTAGGCTACTTATCCTTGTACTTATCGAAATTTAATGCAAATTACAGCAAAAAATTCTAAATAAAAAAATTTCTAATGATCACATGGTGAAATAAAACTACAATATCCACATCATCCATTCTTAAAAAATATCAATGTACCTTTACATGTATAACCCAGTTAGTTTTATCTATCATGTACATAACTTATTCTCAAAATCTAGACTAACTTCATGGCCATCCAGGCTCCTCTGAGTTCCTTAAGTCATCGGCCCTTCTATTTTCTCAGTCATCAATCCTACAACATAATTTTATATTTTCAAAAAATGGAAATATACAAGAGTGAGATTTCCTTAGAAATCTCAGTAAGTACACACCTAACTTAATAAAAGTATAGACATCGTGAAATAATCATATACAAGCCAGACAGTCAGAGTACGCATTTATGGCATGCTTCATGTGACTCATGCATAACTTAGACTAATGTTCTCTATGGACCTACTCTATGATACTTAAACTCTTATTTTCTTTTGTAATATTGTGAGTTTTACTTATTTAGTATCATCGACAGGCGTTCCCATCGAATATTACTTATTTCGTATCATCGACGGGTTAAGGTCACTGCCAGCACGTCAGTCATACGGGCGTATCGCTGGTCCCCATCATGATGTGACTAACTTATTAATCTTTCTACTTGTAAAGTTTTTTTAACGTATTTTCTTAAAACAAACTTTATGACTTATAACAACACATATATGAGACGTAATGCAACATACGCATAAACTTAGTATTATGATATGTATATTTTATGTCCATAAAAGTCTTATAACATGTGAGAATATTTCACAATAGTATACATCACATGCACATATATTTACGTCACATCAATTCATAAAGTCAATGCCGACTATGATAAACTCAGTTCTAACTTTAATTCTAATTTAATCCTTTATTGAGTCCTTATATATTAAAATTAAAAACATAAATGTTGTAAATATTTCTCTTCAATTTCCATAGCCTCTTGAATTATTTAAATCTAACATCAGACTATCAAGTTATGTCCGATTTATTAAAGAATGTTGAATATGTCAATAATACCCCTATTGAGCACAAAATTTCCTAGAGTTGGTTTCATAATTTTTTTAGCATTTTTTCATAGTAAAAACCACTCCAAAATAATATGTTTCAACTTAACACATAAACAAAGATTAAACTCAAATAAATATCAAATATAATCCAATCACTAAACCACTTATTATATGCCAAGATTAAGTTAATATATACACTTACAAATTTTCTCAAAGTTAAATTGGATGTCTATGGTTGGTCTTGTATATTGTTCTTGGCTATTTCTCACTATGGCCGACTGGTATCTCTCATGGAGAAAGAAGAAAATCCCATGCATCCATTTATAGGTATGAAATGCATAGGGAGCAAGCGAAGAGAGTTTGGGTATTTTAGCACACCCTTGGCTGATTGGGATGATGTGTCACCTACACTCGTGGTCTCATGATCACCCCTAATCTTATGAAGATTTTCTAATATTTTAATCCCATGATTGAGATTATCCACCTATAAAATTATCTTGATCAATAGTTCAAAAAGTTCCAACACATGGGGGATAAAGACAAAACAATATCATAGGAAATCATCCAATGAGTGTATCTGGCCACTTGGCCTCCCCTAGGGGTTAGCCACATTCCAGTCCAAATAAGTACTTGATAAAATTCGATTCTTCGAAAACTCAAAATATGAAAGTTTAAGATCGTTCTCTTAAGGTTCTATAAGATTTTGAATCACTTCATTACAAGATCTGATGAGATAGATATGATTAATTTACCAAAATATGTCAAAACTGACCTAAGAACATCCAATCCGAGTTCTCCATTTGTTTTCCTTTGTTTTCTTACCCACCAAAGCTTCTAGATGAATTCTTATCAACTTAATACATGTTTCCACACATTTCAAGAGGTTTAGAAACCTGAGAAACCAATTTGATCTTCATCACATAGCAAGGTCGGTACACTTTGTTTAAGTCGGTTACCAGTTGACTCCTATTCCTGTTCGTCCACTTAACACCCGATTTAATCCTTGATCCAGTTCTTATATTCAAAACTCTAAAGCATGAAAATTATATATTTTCCTCTTAAGATTCTATAATAATTTGAATCAACTCATTTGGATCTCATATGAAGAAATTATGCACATTACACAAAAATACGACAGACCAGCCTGAGAGCTTATTCTGGGCACACCAAGTGTTTGATCTTTGATTCTATTACTTCCTCTTGAATTTCTTTCTCAAATTTTGAAAATTTATCTTTTTTCAAGTCCAAATTGAATTTTTCTAGTTGACATCTTGCTAAAATTCCCAAAAGTTCATCTAAATTAACTCTAAAAAAATTATAATTAAACTAAGTATTAAAAAAAAGTAAAAATTTGGATTATTACACACTCAGAGCCTGCATTGGTTATTTTTAATACACTGTTATTTTTTTTTTCTTTGTTTCTTTGGGTTTTTTTTTCCTTTCGTTTTTTCTATAATCACTCTTTGAAACATTAAGGAAGAACCAGAACTTTTACAAAAGAAGAGAATTGATACCCTCTTTTTATTTTACTTTAAAAGAATAATTATTAAAAATAAAAGGAATTTGGAGTCTTGATGAACTTTTGATATAAAAGTCAGCTTTGCTTGCTTTAGAGGTTGCCTTTAGGGATCTCTTCTAGGGCTTGATGTCAGCTACTTGGTATGGCCAGAGAATAGAAAACATAATTCAAGTCAAATTAGCATTGAGGATTTCGATTTTTGAATAACTTCTTGAAAAACTATGTTCTGTGAAAAAAAAAACAGTTAACAACTTAATGCTGTATACTGTTTTATTTTCAAGGAATTCTTTATGCAAGAAATGACACTATATTTAAGTCAACTGGCCTTAATGGAAAGGTGACTTCAATTCCAGTTATAAATTATTTATTATATCAGATGTCCTCTATTTTATTTTGAGGTGTTTCTACTTCAAAACATCAATTGAAGCACTCGGAAGATCTGATATTCTATTTCATTACCCTCACCATTTCATTTGGACCAATTGAAGCACTCTGTTGAAAATAATTAGAGTAAAAGTTGTCTATATTTTACTAGACTAAAATACTTATAGGAATTGAAAACTGGATCTGAATCTACACAAACTCTGGATCTTCACGTTTGATTCTTTATGCTGGTTTATCACTTGAAGTAGCTGTCATGCTTAGTTCCATGTGTTCTTGTCATGACTCTAATGGAAGGTAATCTTGCTATTTAATTACTACTACTATTATTTATGCTGTTATTATTTATTTAAAGACCACATACAAGCTTTTTTGTTTTTTGTTTTTATTTTTAATTAAGATATTTTCCTACTTGTGTTACTAAGATATTATTGCAGATTGTGCATATCTAATATATTAGTTTATGACATGCTTTGCAGATTTAATAAAGGGTAATTGAGTAGTCATCTCAATTGAATATGCTCATGATCATGCTCATAAATTTTGGGTAAAATGATTGTCCGTTAGTGATTATCTTAGATTCATATGACCTTCTCGATATCAAGATCTTATTATCTTTTAATTATAATTAGCAGATTAACTATATAAATGCGGGTGATAGCAAGATTAAATTACATATTCATAAGATTTACAAGGACTAAAAAGAAGTAGGATCTCTGATAACAATGGAGATATATTTTAAGCATCTTTGAAAACGTATATGCATATTTGTAAACTGAACATTTGAAATTACAACCATACAAATGTCATTAACACTACTAGTGGGAGTTATCAGAGAAATTACAACCCATAGAAATTACTCATGCGTGACTTATACTTATTTCTTATATGGACTTACACTGACAAATTTATTTCATACATAGATTTTTCATTCTTATCTTAAGAATCTTGTTCTTATAAGTCTTCTTTATATCCACTATTATTACTCGTAGTTGGGCTATGCCACTATTATTACCCGTGGTCAGGCCATGGCCTATTATTACTCGTGGTCGGGCCATGCCACTATTATTACCCGTAGTTGGACCATGCCACTATTATTACCCGTAGTTGGGCCATATCATATAAAGTTTTCTTATTTTATTTCTTAAATGTTCGTCATGACTCGTAACAATACTTACATGAAGACATGTAAAATGAACTTTTCTTAAAAATGGACGTCATGACTTATGATGACATGTATATGACAGAATGCAACGTACATGCAAACTTAGACTGGTGACATGCATGTTTCATGTTTTTATCAAGCATATGACATAGAAAAGTATGACACAAAAGCTACATACACATATGTCGCCTAATTTCATAATGTCAAGTTTAACAAATAATACATATGAAACTAAATAAAATATTAAATTTTTATTTAATCAAGAGATGGCCGAATGGAAAACATTCTTAATTATTTGTTCTTTTTAACTAATTCAATCTCAAGCCCACAAGTTTGCATAATTTCATGACTTCAATATTTTTAAGTGTTTTTTGAATTATTCTTATATATATAATTTTATTATTTTATTATTTTATCTTTTTATGATAATAATTCTTAAAAAATCCTCATAATATATTAAGATTCTTTCCATACTTGTTGAAAATATTATTCAATTAATTCACTAGAAATTTTAAATTGAAGGAAAACATCCATTTTGTTTCTTAAGAGTTCACCTACTCTGTTTTGTGACTTAATTCTAGTTTCGTCCATCATAAGTTCTTATCTCTTAAAACTTAAAACATAAAAGTTGTATATCTATGACTTATATTTTCATATTCTATTAAATCAATCAATTTAAATATCACACTAATAAGTTATGACCATTTTACTGAAAGATGTTAAATCTGTCTACTTAACTCATTTAAAGTCCGAAAGTTACTAGGGTTGTTCTATCATTATTTTCCAAATCATGACCTCATATTTTCACATATTCATCTTATTATATGATCATAAAACTTATGCATAAGATTCTAAAATTTTTTCTAATATTTTTCCACAACAAAAACCACTCTATAATTCAAGAACATTCAAACTACTTTATAAGTAATACATGGGCTTAAACAAGCATCAAATAGGCATCAAACTAAATCTAAAAATTAACCTACTTATACCACACCAAGAGTATGTTAAGAAATGCACTAAAATTTTTTTCAAATCTAAAAGAGTAGTTTTGAGTTGATTTTACACAACACTTCTCTCCAAGACTCTCACTTAACTTCTTCTTGATATGTGTGTGTTGTGAGTGCAATTTCTTCTTTTTTTTTTAGTTTTCTCTCAAGGAACTCGTGTGTCTTCTCTAAAAGGAAGAAAAGGGAAGCTAAAGGGTCTATTTATAGGAGGTAAAACTTTGCTTAAGGGCTAGAAAGGGTAGGGGTATTTTAGCAACCCCTTTGGCTGAATGGGTGACCTGTCCCTCCTAAATCTTAGGCCTTATACCCCTAAATCTCATGATTTCCTAAGATTTTCATCTCATGGCTAGGCTTCCTCCATATCTAATATAATCCCGGATTAATGGTTAAAAAATATTACAACACATAGATAAAAAAAAAACAAAATCTAACAAAATTTGGAAATATCTTGGATGAAATCAGTCCAGCCACTTGGCCTTTGGTTGGCTCCCATGATTTCTACCTCCTTTCTTCACCTTTTACCACATGTTTCAGACCTCCTTGACACCCTTAGAACCTTTTGGAAGAATCCCTTTAAGGCTTGGCTGACAATCGGTTAAGAATGGAGGGGATAGTTGGCTGGTTTGGTTGGTTCTCTTCCAATCAGATTTTATTCCCACTTCTTCGATAATTATAAAACAAATTTCTTCTAGAAACTCTTCCACCACCATATATAAACCTTTTCACACATATCTAAAAGATAAAAATGTAGATAACCAATCAAATTGAGGCTCCTAAAGTAGGTCGGTGGTTTGATTTATTTTTGGGCTTCAGTTTACGCTCAAATCTGACCAGTCCACTTCCAACCAAGTTAACACATTGATACACTTCGCTTCTTCAAACTCTTTGAACATAAAAGTTTTAGATATAATTTTGAATCACCTAAATAAGAGGTTATATGAGAGAGATATCATCAATTTACCGAAACATGTTCTTCTAATCCGAGAACCCACTTTTTGCTATCTAAGTGTTTTTCCACTCCACTTCCTATTTCTCAAATTTTCCTCTTAATCTCTTTGATAGAATTATTCCATAGATGAAATCTAAAATATTTTAATTTATTCTCTAAGAAAAATAAAATATTTGATCATAATTCTTCTTGTTTTAATGACTACTTAAGGTGTTTCTAGTTTAAATCTTCCTCCTAATTACCATAGCTTTCCTAAAATTCCCGTAAGAATATTAAACTTCTAAATAAATCTATTTCTAGGGATGTATATATATATATATATATATATATATAACGGGTTATTACATCATACTTTCTCACAAATCTCAAAGGTCAATCTAAAATTTATCTTCGAATGCATCTAAATCTCAAATCCTATTTTCATGAAAAATATTTCCATTGAGTCCCTTAAAATAAATTCTCAAGAGAATATTTTATCTTAGAAAAATTGGGTTATTATATCCTCCCCCCCTAAAATAAAAATTTCGTTCTCGAAATCGCTAAAGCATTATAATTGTCAAACACACACCTTTAGACACAGTGATATGAAATATAAGATTTCATGACAACAGTCATACATTACTTCAACTTAAAATTGTCCATAAGTTATCCTACCATTACTTACATATCCACAAAAAGTTCACATATTGACCATAAGTGGGTATTACAATTTATTACCGATCCCGACATCGTTTGCCTCATCTGCTTCTGCGTCCATTTCCCCTGGTGTGATCGCATAGACTTTAGCCTTCGTGGGCGCTTTTATTTTTCCTTACGGTGTTGTAACTACTTTAGAGGTATTCTGTGGACAGTCTCAAATCATATGGCCCCATTGTCCACACTTAAAACAAGCTCCTGTGACTAATCGACATTCACTAGCATGTTTCTTTCCACATTTTCTACATGGTTGCGGCATAATAAATGTTCCTTGACCGATCATCTTTTCCTTTTCCCCATTCATACAATGAAAACTTCTTTTCTTTTTGTCATTCTTTTCAAAGGACTCGAGAAGTCTCTTTTTCTAGATACTTGCATTTGTACCATTAAACTTTTCTGTTCAGCTTCTGTAATGGATGCCACATTAACTAATTCTTGAAAATTTTCAATTTATAGACATGCCACTTGAACCCGAATACGCGGCTGTAATCCTTCTTGGAATTTTTGCACTCTCATATTTTCCGTAGCTACTAGGTGTGGGGCAAATCTTGCCAATTCCATAAATCGAGCTGCATACCGTTCTACCATCATATCATCTTGTACCAATGTAGCAAATTACAGATATTTTTGTCGCTTTACAGATTCTGGGAAAAATCGGTCATCAAACTATTTCTTAAATCGTTCCTAGGTGGGTACTACATTCTCACCCAACTCTAATTTGAACAATTTCCTCTTTGTGTCCCACCATAACCCGGCTTCACCTTGAAGTAGGTTTTCCGCATACTGCACCTTCTGAACCTCAGTACACCCACTGATTTCGAACGTACGCTCCAAATCTATAATTCATTTATCTACTTTCAAAACTCTTCATTTCCCAAGAAATGCGGGTATCGATACACAAAAAATCTTTCATACGAGCACCCATGAGTTTCTCCTCTACTTTCATCATGTTGTCGACAATGACTCTGCTCCATTTGGTTTCTCACCACTTCCGTCATCTGCTGAATAGCTTCAGCTATTGCTTGCCCTCCTTCCAAAAGAGGGTTTTGTATTGTCTGCTCCTCTGTCCTTGGAGGTGCCTGCTCCCCCATCCTTGGAGGAGTAACTAGAGGGGGACTCTGAGTTGCCATCTCTATTCGTCTCGTAAGAGGACGACCTTTTCCTCATGCCATCTTATTTTCCTGAAACATACCAATCTCCAACATAAGTTACCTTTCTCCTTAATAACTCCAAACTTTTGGCATCCCAATCTTTCATCACCACCTTACTTCATAAAGATTCAAGCCTATTCTAATACCATGTGATCTTTTCCTAGGACAATGTGGATTTGCCTAGAGTCGTATTGCTCTGATACCATTATGTGACGCCCCCAACTTACGTCCATAATTCAACGCAAATTGAAGTGTCAGGATAAGTAACGCTTGGCTACTCACCATCGTACTTATTGAAATTTAATAAAAATCACAGAGGAAAAGTTCTAAAAAAAAATTCTAATGATCACATGGTGAAATAAACCACAATATCCACATTATCCATTCTTAAAAATATCATTATATCTTTATATGGATAACCTAGTTAGTTTTCTCTATCAATACATATACAAACTTATTAAAATATCAATTTAGGGCCGCCTAGACTCATTCACTTCAAGAAACCATTTTTTCATGCCAATGCTAGTCTCTATTATTACTAACTGGTCAAACACTTTTACAGAGAGAGAGAGTACTCCAGAGACCCCTCAGGGTTTCTCCAGGTCTCTCGAGCAACTGGGACTTAGCTCATGACTGTTATCCAACCCTACAGTAAAATCAATTTTCAAAAAAAAAAAGAAACATACGATAATGAGATTTCCAGAGAAATCTTAGTAAGTACACACGTAACTTAATAAAAGCACAGACATCATAAAATAATCATATATAGGCCATACAACCAGAGTGTACTTCATGTGACTCATGCGTGATTTAGACTTATATCTTATGTGGACTTACACTGACAAATTTATTTCATACATAGACTTTTCATTCTTATCTTAAGATTTTGTTGTTATAAGTCTTTATTTATATCCACTATTATTACCCGTAGTTGGGCCATATCATATAAAGTTTTCTTATCTTATTTCTTAAATGTTCGTCATGACTCGTAACAATACTTACATGACGACATGTAACATGCATTTTTCTTAAAAATGGACGTCATGACTTATAATGACACGTATGTGACAGAATGCAACGTACATGCAAACTTAGACTGGTGACATGCATATTTCATGTTTTCATAAAGCATATGACATAGAAAAACATGACACAAAATCTACATATTAAATTTTTATTTAATCAAGAAATGGCCGAATGGAAAACATTCTTAATTATTTATTCTTTTTAACTAATTCAATCTCAAGCTCACAAGTTTGCATAATTTCATGACTTCAATATTTTTAAGTGTTTCTTAAACTATTCTTATATATAAAATTTTATTATTATTTTATTTTATCTTTTTATGATAATAATTCTTAAAAATATCCTCATAATATATTAAGATTCTTTCCATACTTGTTGAAAATATTATTCAATTAATTCACTAGAAGTTTTAAATTGAAGGAAAACATCCTTTTCTTTTTAAGAGTTCACCTACTATGTTCTGTAACTTAATTCTAGTTTTTTCCATCATAGAGTTCTTATCTCTTCAAACTTTAAACATAAAATTTGTAGCTCTATTTCTTATATTTTCATAGCCTTTTGAATCAATCAATTTCGATGTCACACTAATAAGCTATGACCATTTTACTGAAAGATGTTAAATCTGTCTACTTAACTCATTTGAAGTCCGAAAGTTACTAGGATTGTTCTATCATTTTTTTCCAAATCATGACCTCATTTTTTTCCAAAACATGACCTCTTATTATATGATCATAAAACTTATGCATAAGGATCTAAAATTATTCCTGGTATTTTTACACAACAAAAACCATTCCATAATTCAAAAACATTCAAGCTACTTTATAAGTAATACATGAGCTTAAACAAGCATCAAATACGCATCAAACTAAATATAAAAATTAACCCACTTATAATACACCAAGAGTATGTTAAGAAATGCACTTACAATATTTTTTATGGCTAAAAAAGTAGTTTTGAGTTGATTTCACACCACACTTCTTTCCAAGACTCTTACTTAGCTTCTTTTTTATGTGTGTGTGTTGTGAGTGCAATTTCTTCTATTTTTCGTAGTTTTCTCTCAAGGAACTCGTGTGTCTTCTCTAAAAAGAAGCAAAGGGAAGTTTAAGGGTCTATTTATAGGAGGGAAAACTTTGCTTAAGGGCTAGAAATGGCAGGGGTATTTCAGCAACCCCTTTGGCTAAATGGGTGACCTTTCCCTCCTAAATCTTAGGCCTTATTATCACCCCTAAATCTCATGATTTTCTAAGATTTTCATCTCATGGCTAGGCTTCCTCCATATCTAAAATAATCCCAGATCAATGGTTAAAATAGATTACAACACATAGATAAAAAAAAAAAAAATCTAATAAAATCTGGAAATATCTTGGATGAAATCAGTCCAGCCACTTGGCCTTTGGCTGGCTCCCATGATTTCTACCTCCTTGCTTCACCTTTTGCCACATGTTCCAGACCTCCTTGACACCCTTGGGACCTTTTGGAAGAATCCCCTTGGCTTGGTTGACAATTGGTTACGAATGGAGGGAATAGTTGGCTGGTTTGGTTGGTTCTCCTCCAATCAGATTTTGTTCCCACTTCTTTCATGATTATAAAACATTTTCTTCTAGAAACTCTTCCACCACCATATAAAAACCTTTTTACACATATTTAGAAGATATAAATGTAGAGAACCAATCAAATTTAGGCTCCTAAATTAGGTCGGTGGTTTGATTTATTTTCGGGTTTTAGTTTACGCTCAAATCTGACCAGTCTACTTCCAGCCCAGTTAACACATTGACACATTTTGTGTCTTCAAAATATTTAAACATGAAAGTTTTATATGAGATATATCATCAACTTAGTGATCCATATGCTTTTGAATCACCTAAATACAAGGTCATATGAGAGAGATATCATCAACTTACGGAAATATGTTCTTCTAATCTGAGAATCCACTTTTAGGCTATCTAAGTATTTTTCCACTCCACTTCCTATTTCTCAAATTTTCCTCTTAATCTCCTTGATAGAATTATTCTATAGATGAAAGCTAAAATATTCTAATTTATTCTCTTAAAAAAATAAAATATTTGATCATAATTCTCCTTATTTCAATGATTACTTAAGGTGTTTTTAGTTTAAATCTTCCTCCCAATTACTATAGCTTTCCTAAAATTCCCTTAAGAATATTATATTTATAAATAAATCTATTCCTAGGGACGTATATATATATATATATATACATATATATAAAAGGTTATTACATGATACTTTCTCATAAATCTCAAAGGTCAATCCAAAATTTATCTTAGAATGAATCTAAACCTCAAATCTTATTTTCATGAAATATATTTCCATTGAGTCCCTTAAAATAAATTCTCAATAGAATATTTTATCTTAAAAAAATTGGGCTATTACATTTCATATTATTCATAGTACTATTACGTTTGAGTTATTACTATCAATAGATGCTTGTTAAAAAAATTAATATATATATATATTATTTTTATAAAAAATTTGTTTCACTTAACTAGGCAACGTGCCTTGGATGTTGCTCCCGACCTAGTGTATATATATATATAAATATTACATTTTTTTATTTGCTAACCTACAAAATTTATTGTAGTACTTACAAGCAACTAGCTAAGATGTATGGATGAAGATGCTTACTTTGCCCATGGTGGGTACATAAATTGGAACAACAGATGTACTTGAAATCCCTTGAAGATGCTGACTTCTTGCTACAAGTTGCTTCCAAAAACAACTTCTTGAAATTCCAATAGATCAAGTACATGGAAGTGTGAAAACTGTTTATCACTCATATCAATGTTTAATTAAATCTTTCAGTGTTCTACACCAAACCAAAAATAAAGTGGTATAATTTTATTTCTTTTTGAGTTTTCTGGCATTGATTGAAAATTGAATAAAATTTCACAACCCACATCTACTTTGATGTGAATATGTTGTAATTAAATTTTTTATTTACATGCTCATTTTCATTGTATTTGATGTCTATTGGGGGATGAGTTAATTTATTATTTAAACGCCTTTGCCAAATATATAGCTTTATAGTCAGTCTTGGCCTGAGAACGTATGTGTTAATTATGTATATTTTATTATTCCAATTCTTTGAGTATATTAATGGCTTTCAGATCTCTAGCTCTCTATTTTATGAAATGCGCACTTGAGAATTGATAGCCCATTGCTGTGTTGTATATCTTTTGGTTTTTTAGAGTGAAATTATTTGTGTGTGCACACATTAGTTCTTTTCTAACTATTTATTGTCTTTATAGGTCATTATGTTGTGATTTGCAACTATGACACCGATGCATATGATTGTAGTATTTTTTATCCCTATTTTTTGAATTGATAAACCTTTACTTGCACGATAAAAAGTATTGAGTTTTCTTTTCACCTCCACTCATTACCTTCCTTCTAACTATTTGTTTTTCTTTACAAAATTGGAATGGCTAGTGTTCCAAGAACAAATGCTATTTTTGTGTTGTAGAAGATGTGGGAGCTAATGTTATCATGATATCTCAGGTTACTTTATCTTCACTTTTTACTTATAAAAAAAAAACCTTTATCTTCCCTTCTAAGTTTATGGTATTTGTGAGGGTACAACATAGGCGATGCTCTTTAATTTGCGTTTTAGCTTAGTAGTGAGCATTCTATGTGTTTTGCTGTGCTCGAGAAGGAAGTAAAAGCAGTTGCTGAGCCATTGAATTCTAGGTTTCATCAAGTTTTGGATGCTGGGCGTCTATCTCAGGTGGATACTTTGATTTATTCAACTTCTCAACCTAATTACAAGAGATTAACTAACATTACTGTAAAGGGTTTAATAGGCTTATCCTTCTTTCTTGTATCTTTATATATATCTTAAGTATTGCTCTTGTATACATCCTATGTACCTAAGTTATGCCTTTTGAACTTTTTAATAACATTTTTTTACTTAATAGTAAGAAAATGAGTTCAATTTACTGGAGACACTCTATCATAGGATGATTCTTCCTCAGCTTTGAACTCCTTTTAGAAAATGAGTCTCAAAGCCATATAATTTTTCCTTTTTTTTGTTCACTTATATTGCATTTTTTTAATCAACCAAATAAGGATTTTATTGATGATAATTAGGCGTAGCCTAGGAAAACGGGACACATACAAGAGCAGCACCTGCTTATATTGTTAATTGTACTTATTTCTAAATTTCAAATTTCCTATTTTTCTACTTCAATTGTCTTGCTCAGGTTGCAGTTATTTCAAATTGTAGCATTTTAGCTTCTGTTGGCCAGAAAATGGCAAGTACTCCTAGTATTAGTGCCAATCTTTTCAATGCATTGCCAAAGGTGAAGATATTATCCATGTTTGCATTAATCAATATGCAATGTCTTGATTTATAAATTTGTGTTCTTGTTTTCTAACTTGAAACTTATTTGATCTATGTATGATCAACTAATCATAGACGTAATGGATGCTTTTGTGTTGGGATTTTTATTTTTTAGTTTTTTTGTTTACTTGATTTCATCATTGACATGTACTCATGATTTCAATTTTCCTATGATTTCCTTCTCATTGTCCATCTATTTCCTCAATGTAAACAATACAGGCAAATATAAATGTTTGTGGTATAGCTTAATTGTTCTGAATACAATATTATTGTGGTGGTCAAGCAAGAAGATTGTATAAAGGCCTTAAAAGCAGTCCGCTCCAGATTTTATATTTCAAGAACCACCATAGCAATGGGTAACATTGGACCTGGATTGATTGGTATCACATTACTTAAGCAACTAGCTAAGGGACTAGGTTCTTTTTTTTTTTTTGGAGAAATTTTCTCTTCTTCAATATTTAGTTCCAAATTTCAATTATATGCAATGCATTCCTTGTAAAATGTCATATTTTTTACATCAAATTACTTGATTCTACAGTGCTAATTAGGGGTTGATTCTTGTCATAATAATGTTTTCTTTTTCTGTTCTTTAATGATCTCTTGAGTAGTAGGTATATATTGCTGACAATTCTTAAGGGTTTGGATTTTAAAGTTACAGGCCATTGGCTATTACATTTTTGAACTTGTATAATTTTTTTTCCAAAAAGGATGGTATCCCAATTTTATTAATTAACCCCTACCTTTTGAACTTATGTACATGATCTTGATTATTTCTTTTATTTATTTATTTCTTTTTTACCTTTTACTTATAAAAAAGTTTTATGACTTTCTTTTAATTCAAGTAGCTATCCTAAAGAAAGAATTTAATATTGATCTGCGTGTGATGGGAATCACTGGCTCAAAGACAATGCTTTTGAGTGATGTGTAAGTTAAAATATTTCAATTGAATTAAACCTACTTACTTTCTAAAGCTTGGTCTCATTTAAATTCGAAATTGGAATTTGATCAGAGCGTGCCTCTTTTCCTTGATCTTGCACTCTCTTGAAATCCTTGTTGGTGTCACTACATTCTCATGGAACTACCCACCACAATGGCAAAAGGAAATGACTCTGAATCTAAACTAAAGTTGCACTAGTTGACAAATAAGATTCATGGTGATTCAAGCATTTCTCATCATATGATGATTAATCTTGAATTGTTATCATCTTTGGTGTTAGGGGCATTGAATTATCTAGATGGACAAAACTTCAAAAGGAGAAAGGAGAAGTCGCTGATTTGGAAAAATTTGCTCAACATGTGCATAAAAATCATTTAATTCCAAATACTATTTTGGTAGACTGCACAGCTAACTCTATTGTTGCAAGCCAATACTATGATTGGTTTTCTTAACTAATAAAGTTATATAATTCCTTATAATTACTTGATGTTGGATAAGTTATTGTTGCATATTGCTCAAAAATCTGCTTCTCTATATAGTTGTATAAATGTGCTTGTAACATGCTTTTGTTAACATGTAATATAGCTCTGAATGTGTGAAAAATTCTCTTTTGGGAATGGTTATTGATCTCTACTGTGATGTGCATTAATCAGTTTTCTATATTTATTAATTCTCGAGTCATTTTCTCTTTTTGGACTCATTTTCAGTTCATAGATTCTCTAATCTATAATTTGTTTTTTGAATTTTTTTCTATTTGTATAAACATGCTGTTGTCGCAAATATTTTTTTTTTCTACCAATAGAAATTATTTTTGGTGAAACTATTTATAGAGAAAAAAATTAGTGATTAGAATTCTTGTCACAAAAGGTTTTTTTGGTGAAACTGAGATAATTGCATAGATATAGCTTCATGCATACTTGACAATATTAGTATTAGCTAAGAACTGTTTTGCCAAAAAAAAAATCTTTTATGGAGATAGATTATTGCAAGAATAGGATATTTACTAAAACCTAGACTGGCAGCAAATAAATTTTTTGGTGGCAGTGAATTGCTGCAATTAAACATTGTCTACCTAGTTATAAGAATATTATATTTTTTCAAATTATTCATTTCGGCTGCATTTGTTGCCAATAGTATACATTTGCTGCAATGTATAGTTGTTGTAACTTGGAAATAGCAATGATGTAGATTGACGATTAATCAATGTTGCGGCAGTAATATTTCTCAACAATTTGTTATACCAGTCGATGTTGAATGGATATGTAGCTACATTTCTGACAAAAAAAATGTTATATTAGCCAAGAAAATTATTGCCATAATAAGTCACCATTTGCCTCTTTCTACTGAGTTGCTGGAATATATGGTATGGTTGTCAATTCTTTATCTACAAAGCTGTGGCAAACACAAATTGTCAGTATTGCTCAAATCCGACAATTTTCCCAAGTTTTTGTCTTATAAGTCAAAAATGTTGTAATGAGTACTGCCAATATTGATTCATTATCCATTATAAAGAAAGAAACAAATGTAGAGTACTCATGAATTAATTAATTAATGTATTTATTAATGTGGAGAAGGGTGACATAGGTGTTATTAATACATGTGAGCATGACAATGTACTAGCTAGCTAGTTGTCTCATGAAACCATGACAAACCATATATCACTACAACAAATTTTGGCCTTTTGTGATGGACAACACCGTAACAAAAAATAAGCAAACCGTCACAAGTATTTTTTTGTGATGGTTTGAGACTATCACCTAATATGCATAACATATAGTATTTTATGACGATTTATTGTTCAACCGTCATGAAGTCTTTTTTGTGATTGTTAAAAGTCTTCTATGAGGTGTAACAACCGTCATAAAGTCTTTTTGTGATTGTTAAAAATCTTCTATAAGATGTAACGTTCGGACATGAATATTTTTGTGACAGTTAAAATTCGTCACAAAAAGTAACATTTGCACGTACACATTAACATTTGAACTTTAACTCAATCAATTAACATTCGAAGAATAAAAATTTGACATCCTTGTTTTTCCTTTGCATAATTAATTTTTACATTCTAACGTAACAACATTTGAATGTTTGCTTGGAGACATTTGAATGTTGAAGTGTTTGAACTCTAACGTAACAACGTTAGAATGTTTGCTCGAAGACGTTTGAATGGTAAAGCGTTCAAACATAAAAGGTTTAATGTTCATATGTTAAGTTGTCATTCGAATGCTTTTTTCTTAATCATTCAAATTGTTAGAATGGTTTTGGGTTGATACGTTTAAACGGAGTGACTTGCATTTAAAACGTTTTTTCAAAATACAATGGCATTATGTTCGAACATTGGTTCGATTGTGAAACCATGTTTGACTGTTTGTTCTTTACATTCGAACATATTTGTCAGAAATACTAATTTCATAACATTAAAAAACCAACAAATTTTATTATATTACACCATAAATATAACAATTGATAATGTTTTATAGATTTGCAAAATTAGACAGTAAAAGTTTTGAACAATGATAATAATAGGACTTATTTCTTCATTTTTATTCACCCATTGCGATCCTGCTGCAGTGAAATAACATGTTCTAGTTGGACTAACTCTCTCTGTATTTGTTCTTGAACTTCAATGCATATTCTTCCCACCTGGTCTTTTTGTCGCTTTTGCAAACACATTTCTAAATCAAACTATCTCGATAAGAGAGCCTCTAACTCTTGCTATCTCAACTTGATCTAATGAATTTATTAGTGTGTTGCATCTAAATCTTTGGTAAGATCATTAACTTCTGAAGTCGATGTCATGGAGGATGGACTGACACACTTGAATAAACGTCTCAAATCTCTTACCAAATTAGACTTGGTTTTGAGCACTTGCATAAATATGTTAATGTCACTAGGAGAGAATTCCTCAGATGCAGGCTATATCTCAATCATTTTCTCTTGTAGTCAAAAAGAAAACACACAATAAATAATATATTAAAAGAAGTAGGAATCAAACATAATATATATTCACATGTTGCATAATTTCCTCACAAAAATTAACCTCACTTACACAATTATCTTTAGCAATAGGAACAATCCACTCCATATGCTCATCGGTGTGAGTATCAACATAAACATGAAATAGGAAGAAGTTTTTATGATCATCATGCTTCTAATAAAGTTAAATTAATAATTTTGAAAAATAATGTTAGTCCTTCAACAAATAATATAATAAAAATGATAGAATTTTAATAAGTTATTAATTAGCATTTATCAAAAAGACATTTGAATGACATTGGACCGATGTGATGATGGATTATCAAGCCATTCTATTATGAGCATTAATAGAACTTAATTGATTCAAGATTAATTAAGAATGTTAATTATAATATATGAAACCGATATAAATGTAGATAAGTTATAGGGATAAATCTAGAATACCTGATAATCTGGATTTGCGAGAAGAACAAAATACTTCCTCTAATCATCTGACTTCATTTCCTGAAAGGGGATTGAACAGCCTCTTCTAATGTCTCAGATTTTTTGAAGTAATCATGACATCATCCTTTTATGACACTGAAATAATGTATCCATCAACTTATTAACAGTTCGCACATCTTCGCTACAGCCAAAATTGAGGTCAAATTCATCCTAAAAAATAAATTGCATCAAAAACATGAAACCAAAACATCTCTAAGAAAATATACTATGGCATAAGGTAATATGCCACGTGTTATGCTACAAACACAATGTGACAAGGCATAAGGCAATATGCCTTACTGGTAATATGCCTTAAATATAGTCTCCCAAAGTATTAATATATAATTAGTTATCAACAAGATTTTCTTACTAGTAGGTGTCGACTAGCTGTCTATTTCTTATGTATCAATTTGTTCAAGAATGGAGTCCTTAGTTTGGGAGTCGTAAACATAAGAGAGAATAGGATATGAAAAGAAGAAGTGGGAGTAATGTTAGACCAAAAGTGTCTCTCAAGTGGAGAGAAAGGTCTAAAAGTCATTGGTATCAATAGAGTGATAGGAGTACTAAATCTTTCATACGTGAAAGAAAAATAGCAGTGTTTGTCAAATAAGAGATAAGGGTAATATGCTGATGACAGAAAGTGAATGCATAGAGAGGACTTTTAAGGAGTATTTTGAAGAGGTTTTCTCGACAACGTCTCCATCTTCTGAAGATATTGAAGTTGTCTTAGAGAAGGTAGAGTGTAGAGTAACATAAAAAAATAAAAGAGGTGATGGGATAGATGTTTATAAAAGAAGAAGTAGAAGCTTTGACCCAAATGTCTCCCTTAAAGTCATCAGGATCAGATGGTTTTGGAGCTGGGTTTTATTTATAGAAAAAAACAATAGAGCATTGTGAAGGAGGTAGTATGCAATAATAGTTGCTCTTGATTTCCTCAATAATGGTATTTGCTCCAAGTTTTGCTAATTTTACTCATCTTGTATTGATTTTTAAGGTTAGAGATCGTGAGTTTGTACAAGATTCTAGACCTATTAGTTTATATAATGTTTTTTCTAAGTTAATATAAAAAATAGTAGCAAATAGACTTAAGAAATAATTACCAAAAATTATAACACCTACTCAAAGTGCTATTATTTTGGCAAGGCTTATTTTAGATAATGTTATGGTGGCCTATGACGTGCTTCACACAATGAAAACCATACAAAAATGAAGGTAAGGAAGTATGGTTTTGAAGTTAGACATGTTGAAAGCATATGAAAGAGTAGAGTAAGACTATTTAGAAGCGTTAATGGAAAAGATAGGGTTTGATCAAAAGTGGATCAACCTTATTATGAGATGTGTAAAAACTATGAGTTATGCAATTTTGGTTAATGAGAAGGCAGGAGAAAATATAGCTCCAAAGCGTGGGTTAAGACAAGTGGCTCCTCTCTCCCCTAATCTTTTTATCCTTTGTGTTGAGGGCTTAAGCTCCCTATTTAACAGATCATGAGAGGAAAATAAGGTAAAAGGAGTAAAAGTGGTAAGAAGGGGACCAAGAATCAATTGTCTACTATTTGTAAATGATTGTGTAATCTTCTGTAGATCCACTAAATCAGAGTAAGATAACTTACAACATTTACTCCAGATGTATGAAAAAGCTTTAGGGAAGGTTAAATAGAGACAAAACCTCACTGTTTTTCAGTTCTAATACAAGAGTAGAAACCAAAAATCGGATAAGGGGAAAGCAGGGATAATGGCTTGTGAAACTTATGAGAAATATCTAGGTTTACCTTCAGTAATAGATAATTCAAGGAACAATGTAATAAAATGAAGTATATCTACATTTACTAATTAATTAAATGAGGTATAATGTTTCTTCTAGTAATTAAGATCTAGCAAAACATTTCAGCTTCCTCACTACAAATAAGGTAGGCTCTTTTAAGAAACTCTAGCTATGCCTAGCTAGGTAATTAAATGTAATTGGTCTCTTTTAATCATAATACATATTACATAAATATAACACAAATAATAAATTTACATATTAGACATAAGCTTAAATCTTTTAGACAAATATTGATTTTACATGACCTGGATGCTACGGTGCCTAGCCTATTTCTGAGTTCCCCATAGTGTCTCATGCTTCAATGTATTTGGATGGGGAGGTGTATTTTCAGTTTTCGAGAGAAGAAATCTTCAAATCTACCAAGCCCTTCCGTTTCTCTATGGTGATGAAGTTTCTACACCAACGCCCCTCCTTGGATGCCATACATGCCTTTATTCATAGTCAGTAGGGGTTGTCAACCTCGTAATGTCTTTGTACGGTTCTCCTCTGAAATTAATTTCATGCAAGCGTTGTCAAGAGAGAACTATGACATGAATGGAGCCCTAATTACGCCCAAAAAATAACGCGGTCATTTGCAGTATAGTTTTGGGGTATCGATTCCACAGGGAGATGGATTGAGAAATTGAAAAATAGTAATGAAATTAACAAAAAGATTTAGAAGAATGCGAAAAGTGATTTTTGAAGTGTGACATAAACTAAAACTAAATGAGTAATTTGGAAACTATAAAAATGAGATGAAAAGTAGAGTACTGGAAATCTTTTGTAGATAATCGGTATTTTAATTATTTTCGATTCATTAATAACTCAATTAAAAATTTTATGACCAAATTTTTAATCGGAAGATAAAACATTAATAATCAGATTTAAATCAAATATAATCTTTCGAAAGATCATTCATCGCAATATAAGAATGGGAATTGTTATCGATATTAAGGAAATTTAACGTCGACAATATACTCTTAAAGTAATATTGCAGCAGAGAATTAAATTAATATACATAACTAATTGAACCAAATATAATCAAAGGATTATTCCATTCAATAGAACAAGCATGACTTAATCTATAAATGAAATATATTTTAAGATTATTTGGTGACGAAAATATTTATAATAAATTTCGAATGACTAAACAAAAGAGTTTAATACTTGAAATTACATATATGAATAAAAAACAATTATAAATACCATCATATACAAAATCATCCCTAACTCTAATAGAAAATTAGTTACACATATTGAAAATATGCAACGAAAATTCTCTAAGGAAAAATATGGAAGAACCGGCCATTATTTTCTCTCTTCTTTGGTTTTTCTTTTCTTTTCTCAAACTCTCAAAATAGCTCTTCCAAGGCATCCAAGCACCAAATATGGTCTTAGAACACACACCCCTCCCTTCTATTTATAAGCATCCTTCATGCAAGTTGTCATGACAAAATCATCACAATTTCAACTTGTTTTGCCATGTGCCACTCTTGAATCTAAATGATTTGTGAGTTGTCATTTTGATCATTTATTTTCCCACTATACATGAGCTGAATTTTGCTTGTAGGTTGAGTGTTTCAATTTTGCTTCTTTATCCATTAGTTTCCTTATATGACTTTATATCTTATGGTCAAATAATTTGTCCTAAAAAAACTTGAGTGTACTTCATCTTGCATGTGAGTTGATCATTGAATTTTCAAATTAGTGTAGAAATGCTTACTGGAAAATATTGTGATGACATTTGAATTTGATGCAAGTGGTTGAAGAATATTCAGGAACGTCAAGTGCATGTGCGTCCACTTGATGGTCAATTTTGTCTTGGATTGAGCGGATATCTCTTAAACCATAAAATATAAAAGTTATAAATATTTTTCTTGAAGTTCTATATCATCTTGAATTAGCTCAATCGGAGATTGGATGATATAGTTATGCCCATATTACAAAACGACATCAAAACTATATAAAATTCCACAATTATCTTCATTTGCTCCTAATGCCTCTATTTGTGTCCTAAATCAAAATACAAGAATAATGAGTATATTTAGGCATCAAATAAGAATAAAATATTAAACATTACGAGAGAAAAATATGACAGTTTATATTCTCATCAATATATTAAATCATGCTTATATCTATTTCAAGATAAATGACCATTAATTTTAATAACATAAATTATATCTATTATTTTCTCATTTATTTTAGCATTTAAATAGAGTATTTAGAATGCATTTTTATGCACTTATCACACCCCCCAACTTACTCATTGCTAGTTCCTAGTAATTTTCATACACAATGATGAGAAAGATCAAAGAAAATCACACATAGAGGCCATCAAGACACATTTTTCAAATTTACATATCAAAACAATCTTATGAATTCAATAACCCTTTCACAAGTAATTCAAATATAGCAATCCACAGAGTGTGTATGTGTTCCAAACTATTTTTATCAAATCAGAGGTTTCGACACATGCAACATTAGAATATCTTAAGCAAAAGGTTCAACTCTATAACTCACATGTATAAAAGTATTTCATGTAAGAGTTCTTCCTATGGAGTTGACAAAAGCGTACACATGCTCTCATGGAAAATTAGGCAATTATGTATAAGCAATAAGCAAACATTTATCTTATGATAAGAATACTAACAATTAAGAATTCTGCCATTCTTTTCACAAGTATACTTAGGATTGAAATAATCAACACAAAGGGTTGTAATGTGGGTTAGATTTTGTGGCTCATAAGAAGAAAATGGTGAAGGATATTCAAAAACTTTCAAATATATATAAAAGGGAATCTGTTAAATTTCTCAGTAAAGTATACTTTCCTTTTGATGTACTTTTCAACTTTTCAGATTTTTCACTAATAATAGTTTTCCATCTTCTTTTGCCACTGATGTCTTCGCAATTTGATGAACTCTTTCATGAATAATTTGATGGACACATCTAGCACCATACCATTTTTTGTCATGGTTTTCTTGCCATTTTTTTCATGGTCTTTATTTATTTATTTATTTATTGAAATGATAATTTCATACCTAGTACACACTTGGAAGTAAAATGGTAGGAAAAATTAGTGTATAAGCGATACTCCAATGTGGAGAGGTATAGATGATGTAGGTATAAAGAAAAGGTCATATGTGTATATTGGTTCAAAATTGGCTGCTAGCGGTCTATGATGAAAATGGTTAGTTTAAAAGGCTCAAATGTTAATCCTAAGTTGACTTTCATCATATCCCAAGTATATCCACCATCTTACCACAAACCATGTAATGATATTCTCAAAAGAAGTGTCTAATTCAACAGATCAATGGATACTTATCACAATTTCTGTATTTGTAAGCTCTCAATTCTCATCAAAATTCATATAAATACTTAAGCAAAATAATTATCTAGTTACATGTGTCAAATCACCATATTATCACAAAGTTCGGATAAGTGCATAAATGGTTCTGTGGATGCCTTAGAAAAATGATTTAAGATGGATTTGTTGAATTCACCAAGATGGTCATGAATGAACATGAGTATCATGTGCAAAAAGATGCCTGTGTGATGTAAATTTTTAAAAAATTGGGTAATTTTTTATATTTTGATTTAAATATGCCACAGAGTTTAAATACCAAATTTGTATTCCCACCCCCAACTTAAATAAAAAATTGTCCTCAATGTTTAAGAATCAGAATTGAATAACTAAACTGGGTAGAATACACCTGATGTAGGATGTGGATGGCTTGCTTGGTATCAAAGATGGTATTTGTCAAAATAAAATTAACCTATGACAAAATAAAGTAAAAAATAAACAAAATGAAAAGGAATAAAAAGAAAATGAAAACAAAAACATACCTGGAGATAGTCAAGATTGATATACTGGGTCCATAAGTGAAATGTCTTCCACTTTGAAGATACATCCATCTTTTGGATTTTCTATTTCTACCGCCCTATTTGTAAAAACGTTTTTTACTATAAAAGGGCCGGTCCATCTAGATCGAAGTTTTCCTGGATGCTTATATAGTCTTAAATCATATAAACATACTCGATCATTAGGCTTAAATTTTTTTCTCAAAATATTTTTATCATGAAATGCTTTCATTTAATCTTATAGATCTTGGAGTTTTCATAAGCATCATTCCTCAATTCTTCTAATTCCGTCAATTGGAATTTTCTAAGTTTTCTTGCTTTTTCCAAGTCAAAATTAAAATGTTTAATAGCCCAATATGCTCGATGCTCGAGCTCCATAAGCAAGTGACAAGGTTTTCCAAAAACAAGTCTATAAAGTGACATACCTAAGGGAGTTTTGAAAGTTGTACGGTAAGCCCAAAGCGTATCAGTCGGTTTTAAAGACCAATTTTTTCGATCCGGGTTGACCATTTTTTCTAAAATTTGTTTAATTGTCCTATTCACAAGTTCAACCTGTCCACTTGTTTGAGGGTGGTATGCAGTAGAAAGTTTATATATCACCCCATATCTTTTCATTAAAACTTCAAAAGAACGATTGCAAAAATGCGTACCTCAGTCACTAATGATAGCACGTGGGGTACCAAAACGAGATAATACATTTTTTTAAGAAACTTAATTACCGTCCTGTTATCATTGGTCCTGCAAGGTGCTACCTCTACCCATTCTGACACATAATCTACTGCCACAATAATATATAAATATCCAAAAGAACGAGTAAATGGTCCCATAAAATCAATACCCCAACAGTCAAAAATTTCAATTACCAAAATGGGGTTTAAGGGAATCATATTACGACGGGTCATAACTCCTAACTTTGACATCTTTCGTATGAACGACAATAAATATTTGTATTTTTAAACAAGGTGGGCCAATAAAATCCACACTGCGGGATTTTTTGCAGCGGTTTTCTTCATTGAAAAGTGGCAACCACAAACTTAGGAATGACAAAATTCTAAAATGCTTGCAATCTCTTCATCAGGGATGCAACGCCTTAAAATTTAATTAGAGCAATATTTGAAAAGGTAAGGGTCATCCCAGTAGAATTTTCGTACCTCAGTCATGAATTTCCTTTTGTCTTGGGTGCTAAAATCCTTTGGTATTTCACCTGCAGCTAAATAGTTCACAATATGAGTAAACCATGGTAAAGAAGTAATAGAAAGTAAATGCTCATCAGGAAAATCATCTTTGATTGGCATGTCGTTAGAAGTATTCTCGAATATAAGTCTAGAGAGATGGTCTATCACTATGTTCTCCACTCCTTTCTTGTCCTTGATGGTGATGTCAAATTCCTGCAAAAGTAAAATCCATTGTATTAATCATGTCTTAGCATCCTTCTTTGTAAAAAGGTACTTAAAGGCTGCATGATCTGAAAAAATAATGATAGGAGAACCAATCAAATAAACGTGTAATTTATCCAAAGTAAATACTACCGCTAGCAACTCTTTTTTAGCGGTGGAGTAATTCATTTGAGCACTATTCAAAGATCTACTAGCATAGTAAATGACAAAAGATTTCTCTTCTTTTCATTGTCCAAGAACAGTACCTACAGCAAAATCACTAGCATCACACATAATTTCAAAAGGTAAATTCCAATCAGGTGGTTGCATTATGGGTGCTGAAGTAAGTTTGCCAATTAATGTTTTGAAAGCCTCTTGACAGGTTTCTGTCCATTCAAATGGGGCATCCTTAGTTAAGAGGTTACATAGTGGTCTAGATATGGCGAAAAAATTCTGTATGAATCTCCTATAAAAATCCGCATGACCAAGAAAGGATCTTATATCCTTGACTGTCCTAGGTGTAGGCAATTTAGAGATTAATTCAACTTTTGATTGATCAACTTCCATTCCGTTGGAAGAAATAATATGTCCTAAAACAATACCTGAAGGTACCATAATGTGATATTTTTCCCAATTTAAAAACAATTCTTTTTCTTCACAACGAGTTAGTACTCTTTCTAAACTCATTAAGCATGTATCAAAAGAAGATCCAAAATATAATAGCCCAAATTTTTCTAAGGTAAGTTACTTTATGGATATTATTATAAGGGAATTTATTTGATATATTTATTTACTAGGAAATTAGAGTGGGAGATTTAATTGAGGAATGTGAGATAACACTTGGTATTGGGAATTATGCATTCTCGGATTTCTCTGTCGAGTTTTAGTGAAATGGGCATAAGTTATTCATATGAGGTCCAAATGAGGTTATTCTAATTGGTATAGAACCTTGAAAGATATATCTAAAACTTATATGTTTTAAGTTTTCTAAGATTCAGAAGGAATCAATAACTTATTTGGGAATCAAGTAGGCAGCTCTGGAATAGGCTTAAATGGAACCCGAGTTGGATGAATTGAGCTAATTTAGGGCATGTAACGAATTAGACAATTGGTTTTGAGATTTTCTAGAATTAGTACATGTGTAGGGATAGTTGGAAATGGATGGAAAGTTGATTTGGAAGCCAAGTGATTAGTTAGTGTGATGGAAACACAAGGGGAAACAAAATCTAGTTGATAGGTGACTAAGTGGATCAAATTTGGCTCTACCTTAACTAAACTAAGAAGTAGCCTTCTAGAACTTGTTAAATAGAGACTTAAGGGAGTTAGGAAGCAACTAAATGGGTGGAAAAAATCTGGAGAGGGGCATGTGACACAAGGAGAGGGCTAGAGATGAGAGGTGCATGCATGGTTAGGTGAAATACCACCTTATCTCTTATCCCTTTAGCTCACTTCTCAGCCATGGATCAAAATGGGCAGCCAAAATATTTTAAATGTGAGCCCTTGGATGACTAATCCAGCTGCAAAGTTTAGGATTTGGGAAGCTTAATCCTCATAATGAGATTAGCTTAGATAGACACCTCATCATCCATGCAAATCTGGCAACTAGTGCACCTTAGGGTGTTTTTCCTTTTTCTCCCTCATGTTGGTCAACCACCACCCTATAAATAGAGCTTTGAGAGCTTTCTAAGCTCCTTTATAAGGAGAGAACACATTTCCCTTTGGAAGATACACCAGAAAACACTCCCAAAACCCTTAAAGAGTTCATTTGTGAGCTAAGTGAGTGAGTTTAGAAGAAAGCATACAAGAAGTTGGTTGGATCCATTCTCTTGAACTTTGAAGAATTTGTAAGTCCATATTCTAGCTTAACTTAAGCATGGAAATGGTTTATTGAAGTGATTAAACTATGTTTACTAGCATTGAACTCTTAAGAACATGATTAAGTGACAAAGTGACATATGAGTAAGGTTGGTTTTAACTTGTCTTGTAAAAATACTCATTATAATTGTAAGAACATAGATTTAAGTTTTTAAGAAGCCAAATAGAGTGTAGTAAAAAGATTGGCATGTTTTGAGTAGAAAAACTCTTAGAGCCGTGATCTCGCTCAACCCTCGCTCGACATATGAGTCGAGCGAAGGCAAAATATGACTCATCGCTAGAGCTTCGAACGAGTTCCAATCCGAGAATTTGCTCTATACTCGCTCGACATCCCGCTTGAGTGAGATGCTCTATTTTGTTTAGACTCACGGTTTTTCCCAGAATAAAATCGGTGTTCCAAATAGAAAGGGTTATGAGTGAGAAACTCATATGAATAAGAGAGGAACCACTAAAAAGAAAACGAAGTACAAGAATAAGTTAGTCACGTCGTGATGGGGACGGCGAGATGTAACGCACAGATGACGGATGTACCGACAGAGACAGTGATACGTAACGCCTGTCGTGTTATAAGAGTGAATGGTCTTCACGGGGACGGCGATATGTAACGCGCGTGAGATTGATCAAAATAGCGGGGACGGCAATACGTAATGCCCGCAGTGATATAGGTATATGATCTGTGTCAAGATGGGGACGGCGAGACGTAATGCCGGAAAGATTGACACGAGACTCATCACAACGAGGACAGCGAGAGGTAACACCCGGATGATTGATGAGTGTATGTAATGGGGACAGCAAGACGTAACGCCCATCAGTGATAAGAAAAAATAAGAATTTTTAAAAAAACGATGTAATTCAGTATAAGATTATGTTTTCGGTTGAGTAAGAAAAGTATCAGTTAGACAGTGATCTTATGAGATGTATCTTAGGGTAAATTTCCCTAGTCATCAGTGGTGATAATATAATTGTTGCTTTTCCCTATTTCCTTTAAGCTATTTATGTACTTACTGAGATTTCAAATGAAATCTCACTCTTTTGTGGCTCTATATATTTTTGTGCATATCAACTTTATACAGGATTTGATGACCAGCAAGGAGACAGCCCCGACGAGACAGGAGACTTCGAGGAGTCTTGAGGGACTCTCCAACTATAGTCCTTATATGGACATTTCTTTTGTTTCCTTTGGACCTCCTATCAGTAATCAACTTACCGGAGTTGGGAGCCTTGACGCATCCACTTTTGCTGAGGAGAGGCGACGTACAGGATGTTGTTTAACCTTAGGACTTAATGGCTCGTTGTCCATGTGTGGAGTTTGTATGACTCCACAAGGACAACTACTCCAGCGAGATTTTAGTGTTAGTATGGATAGGTTTTGCTATGGGAGAGAATTCCCCGAGATTAAGAAAGAAAAAGAGTGAGGTGAAAGAAAGTCTTTTGGATGAATGTAATATGTTTTACTGCTAACTTGCTATAATTTGGGTCTTGTGTATGTAAATAAGTACAATGTTAAGTTTTTAATAAATGTTGTGAATGTTGTAAATATATTTCCCATGTGATCTTTAAAAAGTTTTATATCTAAAACCTGATCCGCTGCGAATTAAGTGATATATGCATTTTAATTTTGTTAAGTACGAGGGTGAGTAGCCAAGTGTTACTTATCCAGACACCTTAATTTATGTTAAATCCCAGACGTAAATTGGAGGTGTCACACAAAAACAGTCAAGTCATCCATAAAAACTTCCATGCACTTTTCAACCATATCACTAAAATACTCATCATGTAACGTTGAAAAGTAACTGGAGCATTACATAGTCCAAATGGCGTTTTGCGGAAAGCATAAGTACCAAAAGGACAAGTAAAAGTGGTTTTATCTTGGTTTTGTAATGCAATTTCAATTTGATAATAACTAGAATAACCATCCAGAAAACAATAAAAAGGATGACCAGCCACTCGCTCAAGAATTTGATCAAAAAAATGAAGCAAAAAATGGTCTTTTCGTGTGGCGATATTTAATTTTTTTATAATCAATGCACATCTGCCAACCACTCACCAGTTTTGTAGGGACTAACTCTCCGAGGTCATTTTTTATCACAGTTACTCCTGACTTTTTAGGAACAACCTACGTAGGACTTACTCATTTACTATCAGTAATAGGATATATCATTCCTGAATCTAATACTTTTAATACTTTATTTTTCACAACTTCTTTCATAGTGGGATTAAGTCTATGCTGGGGGTCTCTTCGAAGGTTAATTCCTTCCTCTAAATTTATTTTATGAGTACAAACTATGGGACTAATGCCTTTTATATCAATAATGCTCCATTCTAGGGTTGATTTATATCTGCATAAAATCTGGATTAATTTCTCACATTGGGATTCAGATAATTCAAATGAAATCATAACAGGAAAAGTATCACCTGAACCAAGGAAAACATGCTTTAAATCCTTAAGTAGGGATTTTAATTCAACTTTAGGGGATTCCTTATTTGAAGGAATCTATCTTTCTCTTTTTTCAGCCAACTCCTTAAACTTTGGTTGCCATGCCTGTGTGCTATAATCATGAATTATGTCAAAAATAGCACAAACGTCAACTACATTAGATGAATTACTTATAGAATTAAATTCAGAATTAACAATAAAGTACTCAAGGGAATCTGAATCATGAGTTGTAAGAACTTTCATTTTTATGAGTGAGTCAATCATATATGTCTGATGACACTCGACATTCTCTTCTAGCTGTTTTGTAATATGAAAAATATTTACCTCAAGAGTCATATTGCCAAAAGAGAGTTTCATCAATCCATTTCTGCAATTGATAAGCGCATTAGAAGTAGCAAGAAAATGTCTACTTAAAATTAATGAAATTTTAGAGGTGGTTTCTACAGCAGAACTAGTGTCTAGAATTAAGAAATCAACAGGATAATAAAATTTGTCAACTTGAATTAAAACATCCTCTACCATATCCCGTGGTGCTTTGACTGAATGATCAACAATTACAATACCACAGAAGTTGGTTTGATTCCTCTCAATCCCAATTGCAAATAAATAGAATATGGCATCAAAATTACACTAGTCCCTAAATCTAGCAAGGCCTGTCCAAGCTCATGATTGCCAATGTTGCAAGTGATAGTTGGGCATCCAGGATCGTTGTACTTAGGGGAAATCCGCTGTTCAATTATAGTGCTAACTTGCTCTGTCAAGAATGTTGTCTTCTTCACATGATGCTTCCTCTAAACTGTACCCAAATCTTTAAGAATTTTTGCGTAAGTAGGAACTTGTTTAATTACATGCAAAAGAGAAAGATTAACTTTTACCTATCTAAGATTTTCCAAAATATCATTGTTATGATCCAGAGTTTGTTTGTTTGACTTTAATGCTTGAGGAAAAGGTACCTTAACAAGATTTTTTGTTACCTCAGGTTCCTCGGGTTTTGTTACCTCAAGTTCTTTGGGAAACTCAGGACTGCTGCTATCTTGATCTTTCTCTACATCCTTTATTTTGTCTATTATTGGATCACGTAGAGACTTACCACTTCATGTCACAATGGCGTTTACGTCCTTCATATCTCCTTGTGCCATATGTTGACCATGATGTATAGACTGAGCTTGAGAAGGAAACTTACATTTCTCATTCACAGTCAAAGAACTCATTATTTTAGACACCTGGCTCTTTATTTCCTTATTTTCTTCGACAACCTGCGTAATCAAATATTCAAATTTCTGATTAGTCTTACCCTGTATTTCAATAAAAGTATGCAAAGTATCTTCTAAAGAATTTCTAGAAGATTGAGGTGCATGGTATGGTGCAGGATATGATCTAGAGGGTTGTGTAGGCTGCTGGTTATCAGACTTCCAGCTGAAGTTGGGATGATTACGCCATCTTGGATTGTAGGTTTTAGAGAAATGTGTGAAGGGTTTTTTGTACATACCCAGAGCATTACTTTGTTCCTAATATATAACATTCATGTTAATATGTGTAGGACACTCTTGCGCATGATGATCTATCCCACCACAGACAACACATGGCCCAAAAGATTCTGCATGATTAGTTTTATGTGTTGGTTTTTAGTTTTTAGTTTTCAATAACCCTAATTCTCTGGTGAAAATTTCAACGTTAGCCTTAAGGTTATCCTCTTCCCTTAGATGGTAAATACCATCACTCAGGTTTTGTGTAGGCCATGACTTGTTTGTGCTATCAATAGCACTAGGTCCAGTCCAAGTATGAGCTTTTTCAGCAAGCTCATTGAGATACTCTATGGCCTCATCAGGATTTTTCTATAAAGATTCTCCATTGCACATAATTTCCACGAATTGGCATTCCCTAGACATAAGCCCTTCATAAAAATAACTCACTAAGCACCAATTTTCATATCTATGGTAAGGACACATACTCAACAATTCTTTAAATATTTCCCAAGACTGATATAAAGTCTCACTATCCTTTTGTGTAAAGGAGGATATTTGTCTTTTTAAAGCATTGGTCTTATGTTGGGGAAAGTATTTATTAAAAAACACTTGAGTCATCTCACTCCATGTTCCAATAGACCGCGATCTTAGTGAGTACAACCAACTCTTAACTTTATCTTTCAAAGAAAAATGAAAGAACTTTAGCCTTACCATGTCGTCAGTGGTATTTTCACTGTGGAATGTTACAACTACTTTCTCAAATTTCCTAATATGAACATAGGGGTTTTCACTTTCTAAACGTATCATTCCTGTTTTGAAATCTACATGACGAGCGTTAAGTAAGAACATAATACAGGATGGTGTGACTGTTCGTGCGGGATGAAGATAATCTTGGAGGGTTCTAATAAATTGATCCACGTGTTCACTTATCGCGTCAAAATTGGAAAAATTATCAAACAAGCGATTAAAACAATTAGATTCTGAATCTGATTCTAGCACAGGTTTATTAGCAAACCGTCCAAAAGCGTCACTGTACCTGCACATGCAAAGTAAAGAAAAGTGTAATACTGAAAATATATATATATATATTATGAAAAGAAAAAATAAAATAAAATAAATATACAGAAAGCTAAAAAGAAAATGAATGAAATTACGTCTTTTTTTATTTTATAAACTGCTAATAAAAACTACAAATTCTTCTACTGTCTCCCCGACAACGGTGCCAAAATTTGATTAAGCACAAAGAATAATGCGGTCATTTGCAGTATAACTTTAGAGTGTCGATTCCATAGGGAGATGGACTGAGAAATTGAAAAATAAAAACGAAATTAACAAAAGGATTTAAAAGAGTGCAAAAAGTGATTTTTGAATTATGACGTAAACTAAAACTAAATGAGTAATTTGAAAAGTATAAAAATGAGATGAAAAGTAGAGCATTGGGAATCTTTTGTAGATAATTGATATTTTAATTATTTTCGATTCATTAATAACTCAATTGAAATTTCTATATCCAAATTTTCAATCGGAAGATAAAACATTAATAACCAGATTTAAATCAAATCTAATTTTTCGAAAGATCATTCGTCGCAATATAAGAATGGGAATTGTTATCGATATTAAGGAAATTCAACGTCGACAATATACTCGTAGAGTAGTATTGCAGCAGAGAATTAAATTAATATAGATAACCAATTAAACCAAATATGATTAAAGGATTATTCCATTCAATAGAAAAAATATGAATGAATCTATAAATGAAATAAATTCTAAGATTATTTAGTGATGAAAACATTTATAATAAATTTCGAATGACTAAATAAAAGAGTTTAATATTTGAAACTCACATATATGAAAACAATTACAAATACCATCATATATAAAATCATCCCTAACTCTACTAGAAAATTAGTTATACATATTGAAAATATACAACGAAAATTCTCTAAGGAAAAATATGGAAGAACTGGCCATTGTTTTCTCTCTTCTTTGGTTTTTCTTTTCTTTTCTCAAACTCTCAAAATAGCTCTTCCAAGGCATCCAAGCATGAAGCATGGTCTTAAAACACACACCCCTCCATTCTATTTATAAGCATCCTTCATGCAAGTTGTCATGACAAAATCATCACAATTTCAACTTGATTTGCCATGTGCCATTCTTGAATCCAAGTGATTTGTGAGTTGTTATTTTGATCATTTGTTTTCCCACTATGCATGAGCTGAATTTTGCTTGTAGGTTGTGTATTCCAATTTTACTTCTTTATCCATTAGTTACCTTATATGACTTTATATCTTGTGGTCAAATAATTTGTTCTGAAGAAACTTGAGTACACTTCATCTTGCATGTGAGTTGATTATTGAATTTCTAAATTAGTGTAGGAGTGCTTGCTGGAAAATATTGTGATGACATTTGGATTTAATGCAAGTGGCTGAAGAATATTCAGGAACGTCAAGTGCAGGTACGTCCACTTGATGGTCGATTTTGTCTTCGATTGAGCGGATATCTCTTAAACCATAAAAAATAAAAGTTATAGATATTTTTCTTGGGGTTCTATATCATCTTGAATCAGCTCACGCGGAGATTGTATAAGAGAGTTATACCCATATTATGAAAAGATGTCAAAACTATCTAAAATTCCGCACCTATCTTCATTTGCTCCTAATGCCTCTATTTGTGTCCTGAATCAAAATATAAGAATAATGAGTATATTTAGGCATCAAATAAGAATAAAATATTAAACATTAAGAGAGAAAAATATGACATTTTATATTCTCATCAATATATTAAATCATGCTTATATCTATCTTAAGATAAATGACTATTAATTTTAATAACATGAGTTATATCCATTATTTTTTCAATTCTTTTAGCATTTAAATAGATTTTTTAGAATATATTTTTGTGCACTCATCAATCCCTTTATCGTGCTTTCCGTTGGACACCCGATTTCCATGAGGATGAAGAGACTTCTCGTATTCCAATGTGGATATCGTTGCCTGGTATGCCCCTAACCATTATTCAGAATCCTTTCTAGTAATTTTAGTGGCCCCCATTGGTTGTTTTATACGTAACGATAATCCTACTCAATGTGCAATCTGAACCGATTGTGCTAGACTTTGTGTGGAAATTAGTGTTGCCAAAGAGTCCTTCTCGCACTTTGGGGTTGGTGCTCCTAGATTGGAATTGAGCCGAAAATAAGAGATTTTATATGAGACTCTTCCTGCATATTGCTACAAATGTAGGGTGCAAGGCCACAATGCTATCATATGCCAAGCTAGAAGAACTCAAAAGAAATCTGAGAAAACATGGGTTAAAAAAAGGTGCAAACTGATAATGGTGAGTTAATAATAGAGGTGATACCAAATGGAATTGATGTTGGAACAAATCTTGATAAAATGATTGTCATTGTCGAAGGAAAAAAGATCATTAATTCAGATACTGGGTGCTCATCTAACATGGTACAATTGAGAATACATAAAATAATTTAAATCCTACAGAAGGCATGTATGCTGATATTTAGATGAGTGAAGTCCTTTTTGCTACAAAACAAAGCAATGTGATATAGCTATAATAGAATCTATAGATTTGCCTACCTAGGCGGAGAAACCTGCAGAACTTGTAGAACAGTCCACTAAGGTAGAGATTTCTGTGGAAATACCTGGTGGAATAACTATGGAACATCGTGCGAAAAACCCTGTTACCCAGTCCATTTAGAATATTGTCGAAATAGGGGAGAGTGTGTTTTCTATGCCGGATCATGGTTTGCTTGAAGTTGTGCAGGATTATCGAATAATGAAGACATAAAAAGTAAGAATCGGGATATTTTGTACTGGGGGATGATTGTACCTTTGACCTGGAACATGAAATAATACCTGAGACTCTTCCCCAAGACGAAGACCATTTTATGGAATCTAAAGATGTGGTGTTAGAGAAAAAATCTATAAAAAAAAAAAAAAAAGACATTTGTGAAAATTAGGAGTTTTGCTCAGGTGTAACACCCCCTTCGCGTAAGGTAGGAGATGTCACTTAACTCTTTCTAAAACATTTAATCCAGAAAAGATTCATGGTTTTAATAATAGAAAATAACATTTATTCCAAAAACGAAGTTATAATAAAAATGTCTTTTTCAATTCTTAACAGAACATGACTGAAAGTAGCTTGTGTCGTAAAGATACTTATTTACTAGACAACATAAACTCAGCTAAAAAAATAAAAATTTAAACTTTTTTCATAAAGACACTTGTTTTTAATAAAACTTAAAAATTTTAAATAGCTGCTCAAATTACTCCTGGCCTGTTTACTCGCGCTGATCATCGTTGCCTAAATCAATTACGAACCATTACTAACCTTTAGGAAGACATGTTGTACTAATCTGTTGAATTAAATACATACCCAATAATAATAGTATTTATCATGAAAACCTATAATTCTTTTTGTTTTGAATATCCTATTATCAAAAGTCAAGTAGTCTTTCAAGAATAATATTGAATATAGCTAAAATATTTAAATTTTCATAGTAACTTAGTAATACATAATATTTAGAATTCCTTAAGACATATAACTATAACTTAAACATAATATAAAGAGATTTATAATTGGTTTAAATCTACTAATAATACTAAAAGTTTGTTTTCTAAAATATACTTAATATATTCAAATAAATCAAACTCTATTTATTAATTACTATTGAAATCTGATTATGTATAAATATATATATATATATATTATTAATACAAGAAACTCTTAGTATCTCCCAAAGACAGTTTAATAAAATTATTTAGTAAAAGAAACTGACCTCCATCGGTAGACGCAAACTCATTTAAAGCAACATTAACAACTTAGGTCCAACATGATAAAATACTAGGCAGAGAAGCTTAAAGCCTAAAGCCCAAATGGATTTAGATAACCAAATGAAACAAGAGCACGGTTCAATTATTCAAAAACACACAAGCATTACAAGTCAATTGAAGTTATCGGCTAAGACTAAAATGCACAAGGGCTCTACTCGAAACAAGCACAACCAAAGGAAGAGAGATTGGTTCGTTGCTTACCAAGAGGAAAAATGAGTGCGGCGGTTTTGGGTGGCAGAGCAAGGCTCACGATGTTGTCAAATGTGGTGGCTGGCAGGATGAACTAGAGATTTAAAAGAATTTCAGTGGGTCTGGACGGAAACGAAAAAGAGAGAGGAAGGGGTGTTTTTGCCGGAAACTTACCGGAAAGGAGTGGGGATCCTTGAGGGTAGGCTAGCCGGCGTTTTCTGTGGTGGCTGGAGGCTGTTCAATGGCCCAAAAATGGTCGGCGATGGCTGGTGACTAGGTACTTTGGTTTGCCAAAACTAGGGTATTTTCTATGATGTTTCCGTGTGTTTTTAAACTAGTGTTTCAGTGAAAATTTGTAGGTGAAAAGGAATAGGTTATGTGAAGATTTTGGATATCAGATTTCAAATTTGGGTTGGATTTGTTTTGAGATTTAGTATTTTTACTTTTGAAATTTTGCTTGTATATTTGACTACTAGGACAAAATTATGGGAGACTATTTTGAGTAGGAGAACGATTAAAATCCGAGAGGGATTATGATTTAATGAGGATACGAGAAAAAAAAACATGATGGGGATTTGAATTAAGATTTGGTTTTGGTATAGAGATGATTATCTGAACTGAAAATTTGAAAAGGGATACAGCGTTCGAAAATCTTGAAAGGGGCACTATGAATTTTATCAATTTGATCAGTTACAAAAAAAATCTAAAAATGATCTACCATCTCAACATATTGGAAACAAAAACCACTACTCGTAATGAAGATAAAATATTAATATTGAGAATTGTAAAATAATCCAATAAATAATTTTAAAGAATAGATAAATAATTAAATAATTAAGTAAGAGGAAATATAAGTCAATATGTAAGAGAATATGAAAATAAATATATAAGAGAATAAATAAATAAATCCCGAATTTAGGGTCGGGATGTTACAAACTACTCCCCTTAAAAGAAATCTCGTCCTCGAGATTGAACATACCTTGATTAAATATGTAGGGGTATTCTTTTCTCATGTCTTCCTCGAGCTCCTAAGTGGCCTCTCTTTCACTGTGGTGACTCCAAAGTACTTTAACCATTTGAACAGTTCTGCTTCTTAGCACCTGGGCCTTTTGCGCTATGATTCTAACTGGAACTTCTTCATAGCCAAGGTCATCTTGAATCTGAAGTGGTTCGCACTTCAAAACTTACATAGGGTCCAGAGCATATTGCCGCAACATAGATACGTGGAACACATTGTGCACTGCTGATAATTGAGGTGAGAGTGCGAGTCTGTAAGCTGCAGTACCCATTCTTTCCAAGATCTCGAAAGGACCTATGTACCTCAGGCTTAACTTTCCATTTTTACCAAATCGCATTATTCCTTTAATCGAGACAACCTTCAAGAGTATTTCATCTTCAACCTTGAAGTCTAACTCTTGATGTCAGTGATTTGCATACTTCTTTTGTCGCTCCTGAGCTACAGCGAGCTTTTAACTGAGAACTGATATTTTCACTCATGTCTCGTATAATATCTTGTCCCAAAATCTTCCGTTCTCCTACTTCATCCCAGTAGAGGGGTGACCTACATTTACGTCCGTAGAGAATTTCATATGGTGCTGCTTGAATGCTTTACTGATAGCTGTTGTTATAAGCGAACTCGATAAGGAGTAAGTACTTAAGCCAGCTACCTTTAAACTCCATAACGCATGCTCTGAGCATATCTTCAAGGATATGAATTGTTCTCTCTAATTGACCATCTGTTTGAGGATGAAACGCTGTGATGTAAGTGAGTTGAGTCCCCAACTCCATCTGTACTTTTCTCCAAAATACTGATGTAAACTGGGTATTAGGGTCCGAGAATATTTGATGGTATTCCATGTAATTTGACGATTTCCTTAACGTACAACTCTGCCAATCTATCCACCGAATATGTCATCTGGATAGGGATAAAATGAGCTGATTTTGAGAGTCGATCAACAATCACCCATGCTACATTCTGACCTCCTAGTGCCTTCGGAATTCTTGAAACAAAGTCCATTCCAATCTCATCCCAAGTCCACACTAGTATAGGGAGTGGCTGAAGTGTTCCTAAGGGTCTTTGATGCTCTGCTTTAACTTGCTGACATGTCAGACATTGCGCCACATAAGTAATTATCTCCCACTTCATCCCACTCCACCAAGAGTGCTGCTTTAAATCTCGGTACATCTTGGTATTTCCCAGATGCACTGTGTATAATGAACGATGGGCCTCCTTTAAAATTAAATCTTTTATTTCTCTATTGTTGGGTACGCATAGCCGTCCCCTAAATCTTAGGGTGCCATCATCTGATATCAGGTAATCAGATCTTTTGTCTTCTAATATTTCCTCTTTTATCTTCAACACTTCTGCATCACTAGCTTGGGCGACCATGATTTGATCTATCAATGTTAAACCTAAGGTCAAGCTTGTTATCTTGGATCTTGCATCTTAAATTACTCAATACCAGCTTGTTGCAGATCTAGAAGTATGTGCTTTTGTGAAGTATACATTGTGGCTAGGGTAACACATGACGACTTTCGACTAAGTGCATCTGCTACAACATTTGCTTTGCCGGGGTGATAATTAATGCTACAGTCGTAATCCTTCAGCAGTTCCAACCATCTGTGTTGCCTCATATTCAACTCTTTCTGTGTGAAGAAATATTTTAAAATTTTATGGTCGGTGTAGATCTCGCATCTCTCGCCATATAGATAATGTCTCCTTATTTTTAAAGCAAACCCCACTGCTGCAAGTTCTAAGTCATGGGTCAGGTAATTGAGCTCATAACCCTTTAACTGTCGAGAGGCATATGCAATAACTTTCTCATTTTGCATTAAAACACAACCTAAACCCTTTAATGAAGCATCGTTATATATGACAAATCCTCCAACACCTGAGGGCACTGTAAGAACTAGTGCAGTCAATAATCTTTTCTTCAATTCTTGAAAACTCTTCTCACATTCCTCTGTCCAAGTAAATTTCTCTTCTTTCCTTGTCAACTTTGTCATTGGAGCTGCAATGGTTAAGAATCCTTTCACAAATCTTTTGTAATACCCGGCGAGGCCTAAAAAGCTTCGTACTTCATTAACATTACAAGGTTTGGCCCATTTTACCATTGCCTCAATCTTTGATAGGTCTACAGAAATTTCTCTGGCTGACAGTACATGTCCCAATAAGGCAATCTCCTGTAAGCAGAATTCACATTTCTTAAATTTTGCATATAGCTTCTCTTCCCTTAAAATCTTAAAGGAAGTTCTCAAATGTTCCTCATGCTCTCTAATACTCCGGGAATAAATGAGTATATCGTCGATAAAGACTATTACAAATTGATCCAAATACTTCTTGAATACCCTATTTATAAGGTCCATGAAAGCTGCAGGGGCATTAGTTAATCCAAAGGGCATAACAAGAAATTCATAATGCCCGGACCAAGTTCAGAATGTCGTCTTTTGCACATCTAGTTCCTTAACTTTCATTTGATGATATCCGGATTGCAAATCTATCTTCGAGAACACTTGAGCTCCTTGAAGTTGATCAAATAAGTCGTCGATGCGAGGTAAAGGATATCGGTTCTTGATAGTCACCTTATTCGACTCTCTGTAGTCAATACACAAACGCATTGACCCATCCTTCTTCTTCACGAAGAGTAGTGGAGCGCCCCAAGAAGACACACTAGGGGGTATGAATCCCTTCTCTAGCAACTCTTGCAATTGATATTTTAGTTATCTTAACTCAATTGGGGCCATGCAATAGGACGCTTTAGATATAGGTGCAGTTCTTGGAACGAGATCAATCACAAACTCCACTTCTCTATTTTGTGGTAATCCAGGAAGGTCTTCTTGAAACACATCTCTAAATTCATTAACCACTTTTATGTCCTCAATCTTGAGCTCATCCACTGGTGGTAAGACCAAACTTGCTAGATACCCTGTACACCCTTGTCTCGGGTGGCCTGCAAGGTTGAAATCACAAGAGGAGGGGAACTATTTTGTGATGATTGGAAACTAAACTCCTCTCCAACTTCAGGTTTAAAGACTACTCTCTTATTAAAATAGTCTACACCGGCACGATTCTAGGACAACCAGTTCATTCCCATAATCACGTCAAATCCAGACATATCAAATATGATCAAGTCCGTAGGCAAGACTCTCCCTTGAATCTCTATCGGACATGCGATTAAAATAGAATCAAAGACGATATGCTCTCCCGAGGGCATCGCGACAGACATGCTAACTTCTAATGACTCAGGTATCTGCTCAGCCAACGGTGCATAGTGTTTGGAAATGAAGGAATGGATGGCACCAAAATCGAATAAAATAGAGGCATGATGGCAAAACAAAAGTAATGTACCTAACGAATGTCATATAATGTAAGCTATCAAGATGGCGTGATTCATTCATCAAAAGATAATGCGTCTAATATAAGGATAGGGATAAGTACTTGTGACAACATCATTTGATGCCGCAGCGTCATCAGGGGTGAGGGAAAATACTCTTGGTGGAGCTGTCATTTTTTGTCCTCCAGTTCTTCCTGACTCTTCAGATTTCTTTGTTGGGCAGTCTCGAGCTTGATGCTTCGACTTTCCGCACTTGTAGCACACATTCTGACCATACAAACACTTTCCCAAATGTTTCTTCCCACATGTTGGGCATGTGGGATATGTTTGTCCTAGTGGCTGTCCTTGACGGTCTACACTGTAGGGCTTCTTGTCCCTTTGCAATGCTGATTGAAGTTGTTGTTGTTGCTGACGCTTCCTCTGGTTTTGGTACTCTATGTTCTCTTGGAGATCCTCTTCAGCAATGGTAGCTCTACTGACCAGTTCTATGAAATTTTGAATTTTGAGAGTGCGTACACGCTCTCGAATCCTACAATCCAGTCCACGCTCGAATTTTTCAACATTTTTCTCCTCGTCTGGAATCAAGTAGCTAGCGGGACAGTTCCATGAACCTTGTAGCATATTGTGTCATCGTCATCGTTACTTGAGTGAGATCCATAAACTAGCAAGCTCTCAAATCCTTGAGTGACTGCGGAAAAAAGTGATCAAGAAAAACCTTTTTGAAACATTTCCAAGGAATGGAGACTCTTTCTCCTACCTTCTGTTGAATTAAGGAGCGAGTCGACTTCCACCACTGGTTTGCCATGTCTGTCAAGTGGTAGGTAGCATACTTACCTTTTGATCATCTGTGCAGTAAAGGGCTTCAAACATTTGCTCCATACATTCAACCCAGATTTTAGCGTCCATGGCTTTCGCTCTACCATCGAACGTAGAGGGGTGCTGTCGGGAAAATTGCTCTAAGATGCAACCATCTTGAGGGGCTCTAGCAGCCGTAAATTAGCCACTAGCCATAATTTGGAAGAATTTAGTCACAGCCACAACAAGAGAGTCCGGTTTATCACTCTGGTTTGATCTAGAAGATCTTTCTCGGTTAGGATGGTTTCTAGTACCGGGAGCCATGATCTACGTCAGAATGTCATGACACGATTAACTACTATATGATGAGAGTGTATAGAAAGGCACTATTACAACTATAATAATGATTCTAACTAATAAGACTAACAAGGCACTCAACCTTAAGAAATTCTCAGTTACTCTCGAGCAGGCCAGGAGCATCTTATATATATATATATTGGAAAACAAAAGCCCAAAGAATCTCAACCCGGTCTCTGATATCAAATTGTAACACTCCTTTCTCGTAGGCTAAGAGATGTCACTTAACTCTTTCTAAAACATTTAATCCGGAAAAGATTCTTGGTTTTAATAATAGAAAATAACATTTATTTCAAAAGCGAAGTTATAATAAAAATGTCTTTTTCAATCCTTAACTGAATATAACTGAAAGTAGCTTGTGTCGTAAAGACACTTATTTACTAGAAAACATAAACTCAGCTAAAGAAATAAAAATTTTAACTTTTTTCATAAAGACACTTGTTTTTATTAAAACTTAAAAATATTAAATAGTTGCTCAAATTACTCATGGCCTGTCTGCTCGCACTGATCATCTTCATCACCTGGGTAGTTTAAAAAAATAGAAAATAAATTAAAATGAGTCGATGACTCAATAAATAAATCCATCACAACGTAAGATAATATTATAAGAAATTTTCATAAAACTTATGTTGACTTCTGAAATATGATTGTACATATTAATGCTGATGCCATGCACGACTGACTTGACTAATTAACCGACTTAAATGACTGGTCTGAATTAACTAATAGGTTTGACTGATCTAAACTGACTAACTGAATTGATTTAAATGACCTGATTTGATTGTATTGGTTTAGTTGAACTGAACTAACTAAGCTGATTGGCCAACACACTTAACCCTGTGTGCAAAGTTGTGCACCGATCCCACATCCTGCTGCAGCAAGAAGAGTCACTGATAGTACTCTAGCGTATTATGGTGGACCACGCTTAGATCCGTGGCTTGCACATCTACCCTGATATGATATGCATTGGTACCATGCAACTGAAATTACCATCTGAAATAACTGATTTACTGAACTGAAATTAGCTGAACTGTTTTAACTGATTGATTTAACTGGATCATTGTTTAATTGATTTCTGATCTGATTTAGTCTTATACTTAAACTTAAATCTACTTACGTGACTTATGTGGCATGATATGCATAATACATACTATCTCATAAATAATTATAATTCGCTAAGTCTAAATATAATACTGATGACATGATCGAATACTGTGTTGAATGACATGCTTGCATGATGTGGGAGGTATTTGAAAAGGGCTATCAAAGAACTGGTTTTATTAATAATATAAACTAATGTGAGGATCGTAGTTTTGTAATCAAATTTACTTACATGGATGCGCTGCTTCCTGAAATTCACTTTATAGCTCATCACCTAAGTCAATTACGAACCATTACTAACCTCTAAGAAGACGTGTTGTACTAATCTGTTGGATTAAATACATACCCAATAATAATAGTATTTATCATGAAAACTTATAATTCTTTTTGTTTCGAATATCCCATTATCAAAAGTCAAGTAGTCTTTCAAGAATAATATTGAATATAGCTAAAATATTTAAATTTTATAGTAACTTAGTAATACATAATATTTAGAATTCCTTAAGACATATAACTATAACTTAAACATAATTTAAAGAGATTTATAATTGGTTTAAATCTACTAATAATACTAAAAGTTTGTTTTCTAAAATATACTTAATATATTCAAATAAATCAAACTCTATTTATTAATTACTATTGAAATCTAATTATGTATAAATATATATATATATATATATATTATTAATACAAGAAACTCTTAGTATCTCCCAAAGACAGTTTAATAAAATTATTTAGTAAAAGAAACTGACCTCCATCGGTAGACGCAAGCTCATTTAAAGCAACATTAACAACTTAGATCTAACATGATAAAATACTGGGCTGAAAAGCTTAAAGCCTAAAGCCCGAATGGATTTAGATAACCAAATGAAACAAGGGCTCAGTTCAATTAATCAAAAAACAAGCATTATAGGTCAATTGAAGTTATCAGCTAAGACTAAAATGCACAAGGGCTCTACTCGAAGCAAGCACAACCAGAGGAGGAGAGATTGGTTCGATGCTTACCAAGAGGAGAAAAGAGTGTGGCAGTTTTGGGTGGCTGATTGAGGCTCACGGTGTTGTCAGATATGGTGGCCGGCGGGATGAACTGGAGATTTAAAAGAATTTCAGTGGGTCCGGATGGAAACAAAATAGAGAGAGGGAGGGGTGTTTTTTCCAGAAACTTAGCAGAAAGGAGTGGGGATCCTCGGGGGTAGGCTGGCCGACGTTTTCTGTGGTCGCTGGAGGCTATTCAGTGGCCTAAAAATGGTCGGTGGTGGCTGGTGACTGATGATTGGGTACTCTGGTTTGCCGAAAATAAGGTATTTTCTATGATATTTTCGTGTGTTTTTAAACTACTGTTTCAGTGGGAATTTGTAGGTGAAAAAAAATAGGTTATATGAAGATTTTGGATATCAGATTTCAAATTTTGGTTGGATTTGTTTTGAGATTTTGAATTTTAACTTTTGAAATTCTGCTTGTATATTTGACTACTAGGATGAAATTATGGGAGACTATTTTGAGTAGGAGAACGATTAGAATCCGAGAGGGATTCTGATTTAATGAGGATACGAGAAAAAAAATGTTAGGAATTTGAACTAAGATATGGTTTTGATATAGAGATGATTATCCGAGCTGAAAATTCGCGAGGGGATACAACGTTCGAAAATCTTGGAAGGGGCACTATGAATTTTATCAATTTGATTGGTTACAAAAAAAATGTAAAAATAATCTACCATCTCAACATATTGGAAACAAAAACCAGTATTCATAATGAAGATAAAATATTAATATTAAGAATTGTAAAATAATCCAATAAATAATTTTAAAGAATAGATAAATAATTAAATAATTAAGTAAGAGGAAATATAAGTAAATATGTAAGAGAATAAGAAAATAAATAAATAAATCCTGAATTTAGGGTCGGGATATTACATCGGGTGCTAGCCCGAGTCCATTCTTTACTCAATGATTAGTCTCATCTTTGCATGGAATATTAAGAGTATGTCATCGAAGGTACGGCTTAAAAAGTTGATTGCTAAATTTAAACCTCAGGTTGTAGCTTTGTTTGAACTTTTTCAAGATTTTCCAAAGCATATGATTTAATGAGATTGTTGCATATATCTAAGGCTATTTCTAATGAAGATGTTATTGGTAAAATTTGGATTTTCTAAGAAGATTTTATTACAATTTAGATTGTTCGTTTGGGAACTCATTTTATGATGCTTTGAATAAGTGAGGGATTATCGTAGTTTTTGTGCACTTTTATTTATGATACATGTAACATGTATGATAGGTAGAATTTGTTGGCTGATCTTAGCCCTAAAAGAAATGGAGGAAGACCAACATCAAGGATGGCAATGGATGATTTTAATGCTTTGATATATGAAAGGGGGTTGGTTGAAATGGGTACGAAAGGAAGTGCCTACACATCGTGTAATGGGCAATTGGGACTAGCCCGCTCATGGGCAAAACTAGATTGTGCTTTAATGGATGCTTGCTTGATGCCCACGTTTCCAAATGATGTTGACGAGTGCACAAAAATGCACTCTAAATACTCTATTTAAATACTAAAAGAAATGAGAAAATAATGAATATAACTCATGTTATTAAAATTAATGGTCATTTATCTTGAGATAGATATAAGTATGATTTAATATATTGATGAGAATATAAAATGCCATATTTTCCTCTCTTAATGTTTAATACTTTATTCTTATTTGATTCCTAAATATACTCATTATTCTTATATTTTGATTTAGGACACAAATAGAGGCATTAGGAGCAAATGAAGATAATTGTGGAATTTTAGACAGTTCTAACATCTTTTTGTAATATAGGCATAACTCTCTCATCCAATTTCCGATTGAGCTGATTCAAGATGATATAGAACCGCAAGAGAAATATCTATAACTTTTTATGTTTTATGTTTGAAGAGATATCCACTCAATCTAAGACAAAATCGACCATCAAGTGAACGCACCTGCACTTGACATTCCTGGATATTTTTCAGCCACTTGCATCAAATCCAAATGTCATCATAATATTTTCCAGCAAGCACTCCTACACCAACTTGAAAATTCAATGATCAATTCATATGCAAGATGAAGTGCACTCAAGTTTCTTCAAGATAAATTATTTGATCACAAGATATTAAGTCATACAAGACAACTAATGGATAGAGAAGCAAAATTGAAACACTCAACCTACAAGCGAAATCCAACTCATGCATAGTGGGAAAACAAATGATCAAAATGACAACTCACAAATCACTTGGATTCAAGAATGGCACATGGCAAAATAAGTTGAAATTGTGATGATTTTGTCATGACAACTTGCATGAAGGATGCTTATAAATATAAGGGAGGGGTGTGTGTTCTAAAACCATGCTTAGTGTGCTTGGATGCCTTGGAAGAGACATTTTTTTTGGGAGTTTGAGAAAAGAAAAGAAAAACCAAAGAAGAGAGAAGAAAATAATGGTTGGCTCTTCCATATTATCCCTTGAAGAATTTTTGTTGCATATTTTCAATATGTGTATCTAATTTTCTAGTAAAGCTAGGGATGAATTTGTATATATGATGGTATTTGTAATTGTTTTTTATTCATATATGTGTTCTTCAAATATTAAACTCTTTTGTTTAGTCATTCGAAATTTATTATAAATGTTTTCGTCACCAAATAATCTTAGAATTTATTTCATTTATAGATTCAGTCATGCTTTTTCTATTGAATGCAATAATCCTTTAATTATGTTTGGTTCAATTGGTTATCTATTTTAATTTAATTTTCTGCTGTAATATTGCTCTACGAGTATATTGTCGACGTTGAATTTCCTTAATATCGATAACAATTCTTGTTCTTATATTGTGACGAATGATTTTTCGAAAGATTACATTTGATTTAAATCTGGTTATTAATGTTTTATTTTCCAATTGAAAATTTGGACATAGAATTTTCAATTGAGTTATTAATGAATCGAAAATAATTAAAATACCAATTATATACAAAGGATTCCCGATGCTCTACTTTTTGTCTCATTTTTATACTGTTCAAATTACTCATTTAGTTTTAATTTACGCCACACTCTAAAATTTACTTTTCGCACTCATCTAGATCTTTTTGTTAATTTCGTTACTATTCTTCAATTTCTCAATCCATCTCCTTGTGAAATCGACACCCCAAAGCTATACTGCAAACGATCGCATTATTCTTTGGACGTAATCAGATGTATGTTTGCATTTTGAGGTCTACTTCTAATCATTCTCCTTTCTTTGTTGAATTTATTTCTGACCCGTTTATTTATGGTTCGGCTCTGTTCCATTTCTAATAAATGTGGACGGAACACCCGAATTTTTTGCAGGCTATTAGACAAGTTTGGGCTTAACCTATACTTGATAAAGACCTTTATAAGATAGCCACGAGACTTAAGAAAAATTTTTGGTTTGTCTTTATAGATAAGATGAGATAAAAGTTAAATATTAAATAAAATATTATTATAATATTTTTTTAATTACAATTCTGTTTTGAGTTTTGAAAAAATTATTTTAGGATTTGAAAAGTTGATCTTTTATTTTGTTTTGTATGAAAATTTGAAAAAATAGTAATGATGAGATGAGATGAAAGTGTTTGTGAAAGTGAACAATGCCAGTTGATCTTGCGGGATTGTAACAAAGTGATTTTTTGTAGAACTAATGAGAAGATTACTAGACTAGAAAATAAACTTAAGAGTCATTAAAACCATCTGCAATATCAGACTGGCCCAAATGGCTAAATTAAAATGGCAAGTAGATGAGGATCGTAATACAAAGTTTTTTCATGCTTGTCTTTATAATAGAAGACATAAAAGAGTGACGTCCATAAGGATCTCGGATGGGAATAGCTTTGATTCGCTGGAACAAATTCACCAAGGGACTGTGGATTATTAATCTATTTTTTTACAAGGAGATCCAATGAGAGAATTTCCATCTCTTTCTCATTTGAATTCATCTGTAATTTCAAAAGAAGGGTCTGCTTGTTTGTGGTCAGTTCCGACCATGGAGGAAATTTTTGATGCAGTTTTTTCCATTCCAACTAATAGTGCTCCGGGACGTGACGGATTTGGTTAGGATTTTTCAAGACATTTTGGGAGATAGTGAAGTTTGACTCTCTTGAAGCTATTACAGACTTTTTTACAACCAGGCATCTTCTGTGCTTTTATTCGACATTTTATATTGTGTTAATCCCAAAGGTTGAGGCATTTATGGGTTTTGACAAATTCAAGCCTATCAACTTATGTTTCATGTTTTATAAAATTTATTCCAAAATTTTTGTTAACCATTTGATAGGTTTGCTCCTGAGGATGATATCACTAGAACCAAAGGCTTTCATTCTAGGAAGAAGCATTTTCGAAAAATCATCTCACTTAAAAAATGGTTCATTCTCTAAATAAAAAAGCTCATGGCGGTAATATCATGCTTAAAGTGGACATGACTAAAGCTTATGATTGGGTTGACTGTGAGTTTTTATTGGAGGTTCTTCGATGTTTTGGGCTTTCATCTCACTTTTGCCAATTAATTCAAACATGTATCTCTACTCCATGGTATTCAACTATGACAAATGAAACTACTAAAGATTTTTTTCTAGATGGTCAAGGGTTGCACCAGAAAGATCTGATTTTACCTTACCTGATCATTATTTTACAAGAGGTGCTATCTAGATTGATCTAGTGTAGTGTGGCTAATAAAATACTTGGTCTATATTTACAAGCCAGAGGTATGGCTATTATATCTCATTTGATGTATGCTGATGATGTGGTGATTTTCACTAATGGTAGTAAGAGATCAATCCGAGAATTATTAAATATTCTGAAGACCTATGAGAGCTAGTCTAGCCAATGTATTAGCAAAGAGGAAACTGACATATATTTTTCTCAAAAAATTCTTGTGTCTAGAAAAGGGGATATTATGAGGCGAACAATTTTTTCAGAGGGCTCTTTGCCATTCAAGTACCTAGGCATCCCTATTGTATTGGGAAGATTGAAGCATTTGTACTTAGAAGATATAGTGAACAAAGTAAGAAATAATAGAAGTGGTTGGACGATGAATGAAAATTCCAAGTGCGTAATGAGTCTCCAATTAATGAAATTCACATAGAGATATGGAGTTGTTACTTGAAGATATTTTTTATATTATTCAAGAGAAGATATTTAATAATTAAGAAATTTTTAATCATCAACGGGAGATTATTGAAATTTAATAATTATGAAGAACAAACTGTGTGTTCAATGCTAGACTACATCTACGCTCTAGAAAATAAAATTTAGTTCATAATAAAATTGAAAAGAAAACAAATAAAACTTATGTTTTTCATCGAAGTCGGTTGATGAACATGTAACTCTTGCCTCTGTCCTCCAGATACTCCTCCTCAAAAAAATTCCAAAGAAAAATCTCCTCAAACATCTTGCACCTCTCGGCTGCTATCTCTCTAGGCTCAAATGGCGCCACCGCCTCTCCAAGATAAGTGCCGTGTCTTTTCCTTTTTTTCCTCTTTTTTTCCTCAATGGTTCTCATCAAATAAAAAATAATCTCGCACCACACGATACAACTATAGCAGGACACGGCAACAAATTTTTCTAGCTATGTGGTTAATTGTTTATCTTCAATTGCCATCTCAATCCATGCAACTACTTAATTTTATTTCAAAGCAAATCATACCGGCCCAACTACTGAAATTTGAAATAACTGTGCAGCTAGATAAAGTCTAATAAGCCAAAAAACCCTATCTTCAAACGTAAGGTTGATCTCGTGCGACCCACAAGCAAAATAAATAAAAATAAACAAATCAAAAGAAATCCTATAAAACAAATCAAAAGAATTAAATAAGGAAATAAACAAACCTTCTCATTCCTTTAACACAAATAAATAAATAAATAAAATAAACAAGAAAAAACTAACAATTATAATGCGAAAAAGGGTAATAAAATTTATGTAAAAATTAAACTTATCAATTTTCCTTTCTACAAGATGGTAGACTTATCTTATTACAATATGTTTTATCTAATATGGTCCTTCATTTATTTGCAGTTTTACAGGTCCCTTAACCTATGCTTCATGAATTACGTCAGTTAATGAATACCTTTTTTGGGGGGGATTCAGATGGACAGAGGAAGAAAAAATGGATTTCTTAGCAAAAAATTTGCAATCCAATTGAAGAAGGTGGGCTTAGTTTGAGGAATCTTGATGACATTCAAAAGGCTTTGCATATAAGGTTTGCCTAGAACCTTATTCAAGGAACTTTGCTATGGGCGACCATCTTTAAAGAGAAATATGTGAGTAATAAGCTTTAGGGTCTTATTGATCCTTACAAGGGGTCAAGATTTTGGAAGATGATTGCTAGGAATATTTTGCTTGTTATGGACGATTCGGAATGGATAATTAGAGATGGAGAAATCTTCTTTAGATATGAGAAATGGCTTGATTACGGTAGGGACCTTTAGTTGAGGATATGCAGATGGTAGGTCAACCTTTTCTTAGCATCAAAGATTGTAAATTGAATAATGCCTGGGATGTGGAGATGCTTGTGGATCTTGTTAGTGATAGAAATGTGGATGCTATTTTGGAAGCTTTAGCATCATGCAAACATGGTCCGCATGTTCTAATCTAGACAAAAAATGACGATGGTCATTTTTCTACCAAATCGCTTGGGACTGCATTCGTGTTATGGAGTCTAATTTACAATGGCATTCTTGGATGTGCCATAAAATGCTTTCTTAGAAACGTCAATAATCATGTGGAAAGCCAAGAATTTGGCCTTAAGTGTTGATGATCACATTTGCCATATTGGCATCCCGATTTTTTCTTGTTGTGACGCAGGTCATTATAAGGATCAAAATCATGTACTATTTAATTGTGCTTTTTCCAAACTGATGTGACATTTTTTGGAGTCCTTTTCAATGTTCCTATTGGCCAAAATTGGAGGGATACATCATCCCTATGGTTTTGTCGAGCAAATTACTCTACTCAAGTGAGCCTCATTTTGGAAATGCTACTACTGATAATTAATTGGTGCCTATGGAGAAGACATTATTTGGCGCACATGTGTTGAACTCAAAGTTTCAAGTTTCGTGTAATTATAAATTTACACATGGATTTTGATGATAACAAATGAATTCAAAAAATAAAGGAGTCTCAATCTCAAGTTGTCCACACAATAGAATCAAGCACATAAAGGAACCAAGTATGAGTAAGAAGGGAACAAGTTCACATTAAAGTCATAGAATAATGTTGTAAATCTCTTAAAAATTCGAAATTAGGATTAAAACTCAAAATTAATATTTTATCATAAAGCATTAAAATACATTTTCTACATGTGCATGAATATTTTGAAAATTAAATTTGAAAATTTTGAAAGATGATTGATTGTCATCTTTCACATGTGCATGACATGATTAAAGGTTTAAATTTTGAAAATATTAAGATGATTGATTGTCATCTTTCACATGTGCATGTTTTATTTGAATATTTTTAAAAGTGATGGATGCTTTTCTTGACTTATGCAAAAAGTAGATGTCTTTATTTGAAAATTTTGAAAAGTAAAGTGTGCTTCTTTTGTCATATGCAAAAAGTAAAATATTAGGTTTAAAATTTTTGAAAAGTAAAGTGTGCTCCTTTTGTCACATGCAAAAAGTAAAAAAAAATTAGGTTTGAAATTTTTGAAAAGTGAATGATGATGTCTTTGACATGTGAATCTTTTTAAATTTGAATATGAAGTCTCATATGCCTATAAATAGATTATTTGAGAGCTTTACATTTACAACACCAAGAGTATACAACATTTATTCAAAACTTTTATTCTCTCTTCTCTAAGCATTGAGCATTAACCCTTATTCATTTTGAGAGATATAGTTTGCGCTATATTGTTTCTATCTCACTCATTGAGCAGTGTATTTTGATAGTCTACCCACTATCAACTCTTGTATTTTTAAGAATGTGTGTATAACCCTTGTGTGTGTAGAAAGTGTTCTACACGGATTTTTTGGAGCGGTACTGCTCAAAAGTGTAATAGGTTTCTATCTCTACCTAAAGGAGATTGATTAGTGAATTCGAGATCCTCAAGAGGTAACTTGAGGCCAGGACGTAGGCAGTAGGGTTGAATTTCTTACAGTTTTATATTCTGTTTATATTTTATATTGTGTATTTGATTAATAAGTGTTAATTTTTATAAACTAACCCAATTCACTTCTCTCTTATGTTAGTCATCTGGGCAACAATTGGTATCAGAGCTAGAGCTCTGTTATAAGATTAACTATCTTTTGAGTTAAGATCTTATGGCTAACATTGCAGTTTCATTTGGTGAAGGTCAATCTAGCAGTCGGCCTCCACTCTTTTGCAGAGACAATTATTCATTCTGGAAAGTTATAATGAGAATATTCCTTCAGACTCAAGGTCGAGAAATCTGGAAATGCATTGTAAATGGACCTTATATTCCAACAAAAGTGGTTGATGGAGTAAAGGTCAAAAAGGAAGAAGAAGAGTTTGATCGTGAAGACGATAGACTTTATACTTTGAATTTAACTGTTATGAATTTATTATATAATGCTCTCAATGGTAATGAGTTTAATAGAGTAATAACTTGCGCTACAACAAAGGAAATTTGGGATAATTTGAAAGTTACTTATGAAAGAACTTCTCAAGTCAATGAATCAAAAATTTATTTTCTTACTCATGAATATGAAATATTTAAGATGAATGATGATGAATATATTTCCAGTATACACACTCGTTTTACTAACATCATAAACAGCTTGACAGCTCTTGGCAAAATTTATTCCAAAGTAGAGATAATAAGAAAAATTCTCAACTCTCTACCAAAACGTTGGAAATCAAAAGTGACAGCGATTCTTGAAGCTAGAGACCTCAAGAAGGTCGAAGTGAATGAACTCATCGGGTCACTTATCATCCATTAGTACACATTGAAAAGAGGAGAAAAAGAAAGAAAGCCAAAGAAGAGTTTGGCACTTAAAGCTGTTCCACATGAAAGTGAAAGTGATGAAAATGAGGAAAATGACGACAAAGATAAAAAAGTTGCCATGTTAACAAGAAGAATTCAGAGGTTCTTAAAGAAAAATAGAACTCCTCCAAGGAAATCCTTCAAAAAGTTTTCCAAGAAAAATTCAGGTAAAAATGACACTTTAATTTGTTATAAATGCAATAAGCCTAGTCATATCAAGTCAGATTGTCCTCTGCTAAAGAAAAATCGAAACAAAGGTAAAAAAGCAATCAAGTCAGATAGTGAATCAAGTAATGGAGAATCAGAAAATCTTTGTCTTATGGCTAAAGATGACATTGAAGTAACAAATTTTGATAATATTGAAGATCCTTCATATGAAGAATTGCAAAATGTTTTAGAAGAGGTATATAAGGAATTTGAAAAATTGGGTATCAAGTATACTACTTTGAAAAAGAAAAATTCTTCTTTAACAAACGAAATTGATATTTTAAGAAAAGAAAGTATTGTTTTGAAAGATGAAAATCTTGAGTTGAAAAAAAAGAAAACTGAATTAGAAAATATTATTGAAAACTTTACGAATAGAAAAAGAAATTTTGAAAAATTTCTTGGTAGTTAAAGATGTGTTTTTGACAAGGCAGACTTGGGATATATGCCAAAACAAAAATACAAACCTTATAAAAATTTCTTTGATAATCCTTCTACATCAAAGTCCAATATTCAAAATTCTTTTTATAAAAATAATTTTGTTAAAAAATGATACTATTATAATCACTCAAGTTCTTTATAGATATCACATGCTATTTGCAATTTTTGTAATAGAAATGGCCATAATTATCTTACTTGTCCTATTAGAAGAAAATATACAATGACTATTAGGGACATATGGGTACCTAAAAATCTTGTTTCTTCTAATACTAATAAATAAAGGACCCAAAGAACTTGGGTACCAAGAAAAATCATTTTAATTGTTTTTATAGGTGTGCATGAAGTCCTCCATAAACAAAAATAAATGGTTTTTAGATAGTGGATGTTCAAGACACATGAAGGGACACAAGACTAAGTTCTTTGATCTTAGATCTAAAGAAGAAGGACACATGACATTTAGAGACAACTCGAAAGGGAAGATCGTGGAAATAAGTAAAATTAGTAATTAGTCTTCTCTCATAATTAAAGATGTTCTACTTGTTGAAGGTCTAAAACATAATCTTTTGAGCATAAGTCAATTATGTGATAAAGGATTTACAGTTACGTTCAAAATGGATAAGTGCATTATTTTGAATGATCATGATTGTAATATTTATTTTATTACTTTTAGAAGCAACAATGTTTATACAATCGATTTTGAAGAAATTACCTCACAAGATGCTATTTGTTTTTCGGCTCAAAATGAAACCAATTGGTTATGGCATAAAAGATTAGGTCATGCCAATATGGAACTTATTTCCAAACTTTCAAAAAATAATCTTGTGAGAGGTTTACCAAAGGCAAATTTTCTTAAAAATAAAATTTGTGATGCATGCCAATTTGGTAAACAAACAAAAACTTCTTTTAAAACCAAGAAATATATTTCCACTACTAGACCACTACAACTGATAAACATGGATCTTTTTGGACCAAATAGAGTTGCAAGTTTAGGAGGAGAATATTATGCATTTGTTATTATTAATGATTTCTCTAGATATACTTGGGTCATTTTTCTTTCTCATAAATATGAGGCATATAATGTCTTTACCAAGTTATGCAAGAGAATTTAAAATGAAAAGAGTTATACTATTTCAAGTATCCTAAGTGATAGGAGAAAAGAGTTTGTTAATAAAAATATTGAAACATTTTGTGATGAAAATGGTTTTATGCATAATTTTTCTGCTCCCCAAACTCCTCAACAAAATGGGATAGTAGAGAGGAAAAATAGATCTCTTCAAGAGATGACAAGAACAATGCTCAACGAAAACAACTTGCCTAGTTATTTTTGGGCCGAAACGGTAAGTACTGCATATTATGTTATAAATAGAGTTATGCTAAGGTCCAAATTAGATAAAACCCTCTATGAGCTTTGGAATGAGAAAAAATCCAACATTAGTTACTTTCATGTATTTGGATGCAAATATTTTATTTTAAATTACAGGGATAATTTAGGCAAGTTTGATGCAAAATCTTATAAAGATATCTTTCTCAGGTATTCTACTAATAGTAAAGCTTATAGAGTATTCAATAAAAAGACTTTGACTGTACAAGAATCTATGCATGTAGTATTTAATGAATCTAATTCTCTACTCTCCAAGAAATCCATTGATGAAGAAACAAGAGGTATAAATAATACGGAAAGTCTCAATCTCAACAAAGAGAACACAATAGAGGAAGTCCATCAAGGAGAAATCAAGAAAGATCATCACAATTTAATACAAGATGCAACCAAACAGTGAAAATTTGTGAAAGATCATCTAGTGGAACAAATTCTGGGAGAATCTTCACAAGGTGTAAGCTCTCGATCATCTCTTAGAAATATTTGCAATCATACTGCTTTTCTATCTCAGATTGAACCTAAAAATATTGATGAAGCACTTCTTAATGAATCTTGGATTCTAGCTATGCAAGAAGAGCTTAATCAATTTGAAAGAAATGATGTTTGGACACTTGTTCCTAAACCCAAAAATCATACTATTATTGGAACAAAATGGGTTTTTAGAAACAAGAAAGATGAGTCCAGAGTCATTACTAGAAATAAGGCTCGACTTGTAACCCAAGGTTTCAATCAAGAAGAAGGAACCGATTATGATGAGACATATGCACCAGTCGCAAGATTAGAAGCTATTCGAATGCTACTTGCATACGCTTGTTATAAAGATTTCAAACTTTTTCAAATGGATGTTAAAAGTGCTTTCTTAAATGGTTTTATAAATGAAGAGGTATATGTTGAGCAACCTCTAGGTTTTGAAAATCATGTTTTTCCAAATCATGTTTTCAAACTCACAAAAGCACTACATGGACTCAAACAAACTCCTAGAGCGTGGTACGAGAGATTCAGTGGTTTCTTGATTGAAAAAGGCTTTTCAAGAGGAAAAATTGATACAACTCTTTTCATTAAATATGAAAATGATGATATTCTTTTGATTCAGATTTATGTTGATATAATATTCGGTGTTACAAATGAAAATATGTATCAAGTTTTTGTTAAAACTATGCAGGAAGAATTTGAAATGAGCATGATGGGAGAGCTTACATTCTTTCTCAGATTGCAAATTAAGCAAGCAAAAAGTGGGACATTCATCAATCAATCAAAATATATTAACGAATTGTTGAAAAAGTTTGGGATGGAAGGTAATAAGGAAACGGGAACACCAATGAGCTCATCTACTAAACTTGATAAAGATGAATCCGGTAAACTAGTTGACTCGAAAGTATATCGAGGTATGATTGGTAGCTTATTATATTTGACAGCCAGTAGACCAGATATTATGTTTAGTATGTGCTTATATGCACGCTTTCAATCATCTCCAAAAGAATCACATTTAATTGCAGTTAAGCACATTCTTAGATATCTTAGTGGTACAATTAACTTAGGATTATGGTACCCTAAGTACACATCTTTCGATCTAATCAGCTACACAGATGCAGATTATGCTGGCTGTAAAATAGATCGAAAAAGTACTAGTGGAGCATGTCACTTCTTAGGTCATGCACTAGTTTCCTGGTTTAGTAAAAAACAAAATTCTGTTGCACTATCTACTACTGAGGCAGAATATGTTGCTGCGGGTAGTTGTTGTGCTCAAGTTCTTTACATGAAACAACAACTTGAGGATTTTAAACCTATGTACAATCACATTCCAATCAAATGTGATAATACAAGTGCTATAAATCTTTCAAAGAATCCAATACAACATTCTCGGACCAAACATATTGAAATTAGATATCATTTTCTTAAAGATCATGTGCAGAAGGACGATATTATACTAAAATTCACTAGCACACATGATCAATTGGCAGACATTTTCACAAAACCCCTACCAGAAGATAGACTATGCATGATTAGAAGAGAAATAGAAATGATGCATGCCATGAATATCTGCTAGATACTTTTATTTCATTATCTTAAATGACCTACAGAAACTTGAGACATTTAGCCTTATCATTCAAATGCGTTGGCTCCTCATAAATCATCATGTCATCATTGTCTAAAAGATTAGGCAATCGAATTGAAAAGGCAAGCAAGGATTTCAAATCCTTGTTCTGTTGCTTCAACTCTACTATTTTTTTGTTTAACTCATAAACTAGTCGTTGAAGTACAGAAACAGTCTCGCTAAGCTTTTCAATTTCGCAAGTTTTGGACTGCAACCGAGTAGAAAATGCAACGATAGATGATGAGTATTGAGTTCTGAGACCCACAAGCTCGTAAATAGCGTCATGATCTGATTTATTAGCTAAATCAGTCTCTTGTTACTTCATGGCACCCACGACAGATACAGAAATAGATTGAGACTGAGGTGAAGGATACCTTAAATCTTGATCAAGAGAAGCACTGAAAGGAAATTTACGAGCCATTGAAAATTTGTAGAATGAGAATGCAAGCAAATTGCAAATATGAGAAGAAAGCTTGATGCGAAATAGATAAAACTAAGGATTGCTCTTATAGAAACGATAATAAGAATAAGATAAGCTTACAAATCCTAATAATATCTCATTTTTCAGCAACATCAAGCAGATCAAATCTCTGCACCGAATTGCCAGAGCTACACCTCCAGCCTTTGCAGATGTTGTCGGGCACGGGTGGTTTCAATTATTCAGCTCTTTACAAAATCTCCTTCAACACCGAATTACCAGAACTAGGCCTCCAACTTTTGCAGGTTTTGTCGAACACATGTGGCTACGCACCGAATTCTCTACAGTCTCTACTAACACAGCGTTTTATTTGTCTATTGGTTATTATAGGAATATATCTTATTGAGCTAATTATGATTCATTTTTAATAATGCCAAAATGGGGAGAAGTTTTAGACTAGAACATTAACATTATTTTAAATTGCTAAAATTGTTATATATGTTTAGAATTATATTTATATTTTTGCTTGAAAAATTAATGCACATTCTCAGGGGGAGCTTAAGTATTAATACAGGCTTCAGGTTCTATCAAGCATTTGTCATCATCAAAAAGGAGGAGATTGTTGATCCCAAGGTTTCAAGTTTCGTATAATTATAAATCTACATATGGATTTTGATGATAACAAATAAATTCAAAGAATAAAGGAGTCCCAAGTTCAAGTTGTCCACACAATAGAATCAAGCACATCAAGGAACCAAGCATGAGCAAGAAGGGAACAAGTTCACATTAAAGTCATTGAGTAATGTTGTAAATCTCTTAAAATTTTGAAATTAGAATTAAGGTTCAAAATTAATATTTTATCATAAAGCATTAAAATACATTTTCTACATGTACATGAATATTTTGAAAATTAAATTTGAAAATTTTGAAATATAATTGATTGTCATCTTTCACATGTGCATGACATGATTAAAGGTTTGAATTTTGAAAATATTAAGATGATTGATTGTCATCTTTCACATGTGCATATTTTATTTGAATATTTTCAAAAGTGATGGATGCTTTTCTTGACTTATGCAAAAGGTAGATGTCTTTGTTTGAAAATTTTGAAAAGTAAAGTGTGCTCTTTTTGTCATATGTAAAAAGTAAAAGATTAGGTTTGAAATTTTTAAAAAGTAAAGTGTGCCCCTTTTGTCACATGCAAAAAGTAAAAAGATTAGGTTTGAAATTTTTGAAAATTGAATGATGATGTCTTTGATATGTGAATTTTTTTAAATTTGAATATGAAATCTCATATGCCTATAAATAGATTATTTAAGAGCTTCACATTCACAACAATAAGAGTATACAATATTCATTCAAAACTTTTATTCTCTCTTCTCTAAACATTGAGCCTTAACCCTTATTCATTTTGAGAGATATAGTTTGCACTGTATTATTTCTATCTCACTTATTGAGCAGTGTATTTTGATAGTCTATCCACTATCAACTCTTGTATTTTTAAGAGGGTGTATATAACCCTTGTGTGTGTAGAAGGTATTCTACACGGAGAATAGTTAAATCACTAAGTGTGAGGTGATTGGAAGTGTAGAGGGTGTTCTACACGGATTCTTTGGAACGGTGTTGCTCAAAAGTGTAATAGGTTTCTCTCTCCACCTAAAGGAGATTGATTAGTGAATTCGAGATCCTCAAGGGGTAGCTTGAGGCGAGGACGAAGGCAGTGGGGCTGAACCTCGTAAAAGTACTGAGTTTGCTTTTTCTTACCCTATTCTTTACATTTCTTACAGTTTTATATTCTGTTTATATTTTATATTGTGTATTTGATTAATAAGTGTTAATTTTTAAACTAATTCAATTCACCCTCCCTCTTGTGTTAGTCATCTGGGAAACAGCATGGAAGGTACTTATGAATCCATTTTGATAATTTTGCATTCTATTAAATATTGGATTGGGCCTTTTTTTCATGGTATTCATAAAATTTCAAGACTGTCACAATTTAATATGCAAGTGATCCAGTGTTTAAATCTCCCTATTGTGGCCCCTTTAAATCATCAATTTAAATCAATAACTTGGCAACAACTTGCTTTGGGTTATGTTAAGTTAAATACCGATGATAGTAGTTTTGGTAATCTGGGTCTTTCAAGAGTTGGCAGAATCATTAGAGATGATCAAGGTCATGTCATTCATGTTTTTGCGTCTCATATTGGCATCGCCTCTAATAATAAAGCGGGATTATTAGCCGTTCTTGAGGGTCTTAAGAAGTGTAAAGCTCTGGTATTAATTATGTGGAAATTGAACTTAATTCCATGAATGTCATATCATGGTAGAATAATAGAAGATGTGGAGTGAGTTATTTGGAAGATTTTTTGGAAGAAGTTTATGAGATTATGAGATCGTTGAGGTGCACTATTAAGCATGTTTGTTGTGAAGGAAATAAGTGGCTGATTGGTTGGCAAGATAAGGGGCAGGTAGTACAGTTTTTACTTGGCACATTATCACAGATGCTTTCCGATTGTTGAGAGGCTTGATTCCTATAGATTTTTCAGGCTTGCTTTTTTACGTTTATATTAGTGTTTCTTTCAACTCTTTGTTTTGATTTTGTTTAGTTTCGATTCAGGCATATTTAGACTGTTTTCTTTGTTTTCGTCTAATGTTTTGTTTACTTCATTCAGGATGTTTTTTGATATCTAAGTTTTTGTAATGAATCAATCGGCAGTCGGCAGTCGGCAGCCGCCCCTGTCCCACCACTAAAATTATGTGAATGACCCTACCACTATTATTTTAAATTCTGCATAGTGACTTGTATAGTAATTTCAAAGCCTATAAATAGGAGCTTCAGTTGTAATGAAATTCATAAGAAAATATAGAGAGAGAAAGAAAGTTTCAGTTCTTAAGAGTTCCAGAGAGAGTTTCTTATTTCTCTTTTGTAATAGTAGTTTCTTTCTTTAAGTTTCATAACACGTTATCAGCACGACGGTTCTACCAATTCTGAAACTAGTGGCCTTATTCCTCTGTAAGTTTTTCAATATATTATTTGAAATCTTTGATATATTTTATTAATGATTATCTGTGTGAATTTATAAATATATTTTCTGAGATACACATATTTATTTCATTATTTATATGTGTAGAAAATGGCAAATCTTACAAAATTGGAATTTGTTGCTCTTGATATATCTGGGAAAAATTATTTATCCTGGATACTTGATGCTGAAATTCATCTTGATGCAATGAACCTGGGAGAAACTATTAAAGAAGAAAATCAAGCATCCCTGCAAGAACGTGCTAAAGCAATGATTTTCCTTCGCCACCATCTTCATGAAAAATTGAAAACTGAATATCTCACAGTAAAAGATCCTTATATTTTGTGCAAAAATTTAAGGGAGAGGTATGAACACCAGAAGACTGTCATACTCCCAAGAGCTCGTTCTCAATGGTCGCACCTGAGGTTGCAATATTATAAAAGTGTTAGTGAGTATAATTCGGCACTTTTTAAAATAAGCTCAGTATTAAAATTATGCGGTGAGAAAATCACCGATGATGATATGCTAGAGAAGACTTATACTACATTTCATGCCTCAAATGTGCTCCTGCAGCAGTATCGAGAGAGAAAGTTCAAGAAATATTCTGAACTTATATCATGTCTTCTAGTAGCTGAGATAAATAATGAGCTCTTATTAGAAAGCCACCAGTCACGCTCTACTGGCTCAATATCATTCTCTGAAGTGAATGATAATAGGTTTGCATCATTCCCAGAAGTGAATGGTGCATCCTTTAGAAGAAATCGGGGGCGTGGACGTGGTAGGAGAAATTATAAAAATGTTAGTCCCAGAAATGACAATATTAAAAGGGATAATAATATACCATATCACCAGAAGTGGTACAATTCAGAAAGGGGTAAAAATCCTCAGAATAATTTTTCAAAGAAAAGTGAAGAGGTGTGCCATATATGTGGAATGGCTGGACATTGGTCACGTACCTGTCGTACGGCCAGGCACTTAGCTTATTTATATCAACCTTCTATTAAATGAAAGAATAAAGTGCATGAAACAAATTTAGTAGAACCATCAGATGATTTATTAGATTCAGTAGATGTAGACGTTACTCATCTTGATGTATCTGATTTCTTTAATCATCCTGAAGGTAGTATTGAACACTTAATTGGAGATGGAAGTGTTCCACTCAATTAATGTATTTTCTTTCTATCAGTAATAAAAGTTGTGTATATTTTGTAGAACCATGGATCACATTGATGAGTTTTTTATCTCTGAGTTGAATGATAAAGATATATGTCTGGCTAACAGTGCTACAACTCACACAATTCTTAAAGAAAAGAAATATTTTCAAAATCTAACACTAAGTAAAGCCTATGTCCATACCATATCAGGTTCATCGGATTTAATTGAGGGCTCCGGAAGAGCTTATATTGCATTCCCTAATGGCATCAAATTTTGTATTGATGATACTCTATTCTCTTCACAATCCAGAAGAAATTTATTGAGTTTTAAAGATATACGTCGTAATGATTACCATATTGAAACGACCAATGAAAGCAGTAAAGAACATCTTCTTATTACTAAAACAATATCGGGCCAGAAGCTCGTATTAGAAAACTGTCTACTCTATGTTCTGGATTGTATTATACAAAAATGAGAACAATTGAATCATATGTGGTAATGCACCAGAGGTGCATTGACCCTAAAGTATTTATGACTTGGCATGATCGCCTTGGACATCCGGATTCTATAATGATGAGACGAATTATTGAAAATTCGCATGGGCATCCCTTAAAGAATCAAAAGATATTTCTACCCAATGAATCTCCGTGCTCTGCATGTTCTCAAGATAAGTTAATTATCAGACCATCTCCCTCAAAAGTCATTGTTGAATCTCCATCCTTTTTACAAAGGATTCACGGAGATATATGTGGGCCTATTCATCCATCAAGTGGACCATTTAGATATTTTATGATTCTAATTGATGCATCTAGTCGATGGTCACATGTTTGTCTTCTTTCCACTAGAAATGTTGCATTTGCTAGACTTCTTGCTCAGTTAATTAAACTACGAGCACAATTTCCTGAGTATCCAATTAAGACCATTCGATTGGATAATGCAGGTAAATTTTCATCTCAAGTTTTTGATGATTATTGTATGTCAATAGGAATAGATGTTGAACATCCTGTTGCCCATACACACACACAAAACGGTTTAGCTGAATCTTTGATCAAAAGGCTTCAACTAATCGCTAGACCTTTACTTATGAAATCAAGACTACCTGTTTCTGGTTGGGGACATGCTATACTTCATGCAGCATCTCTAATTCGCATTAGACCATCTGCATATCATAAATATTCTCCATTACAGCTTGCATTTGGTCAACAACCAAATATTTCTCATCTTCGTACTTTTGGATGTACTGTATATGTTCCAATTGTACCTCCACAACGTACAAAAATGGGCCCTCAACGAAGACTTGGGATATATGTTGGTTTTGATTCTCCATCCATTATTAGATACCTTGAACCCCTTACAGGGGGTATGTTTAAAGCACGTTTTGAGTATTGTCATTTTGACGAATCAAATTTTCCGTTAATGGGTAAAGAAAAGTCGGTGCCTGAAGCAGGACAAGATATTACTTGGGATAATAAGACCCTGTCTCATTTTGATCCTCCTACAAATGAATGTAAACAGGAAGATCAAATGATTATTCATTTGTAAAATGTTGCAAATCAGTTACCGGATGTATTTACTGACACTAAATGTGTAGTAAAATCTTATATTCCTGCTGTTAATACTCCAGCAAGGATTGAAGTCCCTGAAGGACAAACTATCAAAGCAGCAATAGGTGAATCTAAAACACGCCTAAAGCGTGGAAGACCTATTGGTGCAAAATATAAAATTCCCAGAAGGAAAAGAATACAAAATGAATTTGGTGTCATTGAAGAACACGTACCTACAATACAGGCTACAAATATAATCGGTACTCCTAAAGAACTCAAATATTCTATTCCAGAACCTCCTGAAGAGGAAACTTTTGAAAAGTATAAATCTCCTAAAAAGGGACCTCCTTAAGAGGTGTGTCATGAAATGTTTTCCCCTAAAGAGGAACAGGTACCTGAAAATAATGAGATCTCAATACATTTCATGAAAACTGGAGAAATTCTGGATAGAAATAAAATTGTTGTCGACAACATATTTTCATATAAAATGGCCCTTGACATTACCAGAAGCAATGAAGAAAGTGAGCCAAAAAGCGTAGAAGAATGTCGACGTAGAAATGAGTGGCCAAAATAAAAAACAGCTATTGAAACTGAATTAAATTCGCTAGCAAAACGAGAAGTATTTGGACCTGTTGTCCAAACACCAAAGGGTGTGATGCCTGTTGGATATAAAAGGGTATTTTTACGAAAACATAATGAAAAAAATGAAATTGTGCGATACAAAACACGGCTTGTTGCACAAGGTTTCCTGCAGAAACCCGGGATTAATTATGAAGAAACATACTCTCCCGTTATGGATGCAATCACATTTAGATTTTTGATTAGTCTGGTTGTTACAAAAGGATTAGAAATGCAGTTGATGGATGTGATCACTGCATATTTATATGGATCCTTAGACCATGACATATATATGAAAATCCCTGAAGGATATAAGATGCCTGAAGCATTTACAAGTACATCTAGAAATATGTACTCAATCAGACTACAAAGATCTTTATATGGGTTGAAGCAATCCGGACGCATGTGGTATAATCGCTTAAGCGAATATCTATTGAAAGAAGGATTTGAGAATAATCTTATATGCCCATGTGTTTTTATTAAGAAATCAGATATCGGATTTGTCATTATTGCGGTTTATGTTGATGATTTAAATATTGTGGGAACTCCTGAAGAGATCTCAAAAACCGCTATATATTTAAAGAATGAATTTGAAATGAAAGATCTTAGCAAAACAAAACTTTGTCTCGGCCTGCAGCTCGAGTACTTGCCAAATGGAATTTTTATTCATCAATCCATATATACTGAGAAAATCCTAAAACATTTTTATATGAACAAATCTCATCCCCTGAGTACTCCAATGATTGTTCTAACACTTGATGTGAAGAATGATCCATTCCGTCCTTGTGATGACGATAAAGAAATTCTTGGTCCTGAAGTACCATATCTCAGTGCAATTGGAACTTTGATGTATCTTTCAAATTGCACTCGACCAGATATTACATTCTCAGTTAATCTGCTTGCAAGATATAGTTCTGCACCAACTCGAAGGCATCGGAATGGCATTAAACATGTCTTTCGTTACCTTCATAGTACGATTGATATGTGATTATTTTATCAACGTAGTTCAAGTCCAAAATTGATTGGGTATGCAAATGCAGGTTATCTTTCAAACCCACACAGAGGTAGATCTTAAACTAGATATTTATTTAATTATGGAGATACTGCCATATCATGGAGATCTGTTAAGTAGACACTATCTGCTACCTCTTCAAATCACTCAGAGATCATTACTATTCATGAAGCAAGTCGAGAGTGTATTTGGTTGAGATCAGTTATTCAACATATCCAGAAAAAGTGTGGACTTCCCATGATCAATAATAGCCCAACAATCTTATATGAAGATAATATTGCTTGTATCACTCAAATCAGAGGAGGATATATCAAAGGTGACGGAACCAAACATATTTCACCTAAATTATTTTATACTCATGAAATTCAAGAGAAATGTGAAATTGATGTCAAGCAGATACAATCTAGTAATAATCTGGCAAATTTATTCACAAAGGCGTTACCAACTTCCACATTCAAGAAGATTGTGCATAACATTGGAATGCGAAGACTCAAAGATCTTTTGTCATGCACTTTTCAGGAGGAGTAAATGTGCTGATTGTACTCTTTTTCCTTCACCATTGGTTTTTCTTCCTACTGGATTTTTACTTGGCAAGGTTTTAACGAGGCAGATTCTTTATGGGTGGTCATTCAAGGGGGAGTGTAATGAATCAGTCGGCAGCCGCCCCTGTTCCACCACTAAAATTATGTGAATGACCCTATCACTATTATTTTAAATTCTGCATAGTGACTTGCATAGTAACTTATATAGTAACTTGCATAGTAATTTCAAAACCTCTAAACAGGAGATTCAGTTGTAATGAAATTCATAAGAAAATATAAAAAGAGAAAGAAAGTTTCAGTTCTTAAGAGTTCCAAAGAGAGTTTCTTATTTCTCTTTTGCAATAATAGTTTCTTTTTTTAAATTTTATAACAGTTTTGGATTTATTGTTGATATTATAAACTCTAGGTGTTTTGTTGTAACTACTATTCCGCTACTAAATGTGAGGACTCTTAATAAAATTTGAGAATGATCACTCATGAACATGTAGCCTTAATTCTTCAATCAACATGCATTAAAATCGGGGACTTAAAAGATTGATCAGAAAATCATGCACTTGCATCAATTTATTTGTATCATGATAAATTAATCTCCGTTATTATTTATATCGATCGTGTATATATATGTATATATACATAATATGTATATATTATATATCGATCGTATACTGTACGTAGTATTAGAGAAGAAAGGCGAAAGCAAATTTGTGGCTAGAGGGCCACGAACGTGGCTGCTTCATATTAATACCAGAAATTAAGGACATTTGAACTCGATTGGGTAGATCGAATGATAGACATTTATGGATTTTGTGTGGTGACTGGACTTATTGACAGCATGTTAAGATATTGCATAACGACATTATTTTTATTTTTATTTTATTAAATAAGATATGGTATATTTATAATTATTAGATTATAAATAAAAATTTAATAAATGATCATTTAATATATATATATATATAACGACTTGTTATATATCTTCGATGCCTGATCTATCCCTAAATTGCAGTCGGAGAAAGAAGCATTGTAGACTGCACTTGAATTAACAATTAACACGTTAATTAGCTTGAGATTATAATTTTTCTTGCTGATAAAAGTTTTAGCAAAATTAAAAAATAAAAAAATAGGACCCCTCCATTTCCCCCTCCCCCAATTTAGATTTGGATATGAGTTGAGCTCAACTTATTATTATATTTTTTTTAATTTTTATATAAAATATAAATTTTAATATAATTTTTTAAAATTTTAATTTAATTTTTTTATATTTTAAAATAATAATAATAATATTTTCTCCAAATTTTTTAAACTATTTAAACTTATTTCATTTCAACTCAATTCTAACTCTAATTCAAACATGTCCCCAATCTTACTTTTCAGCAGCAAGGCCAGGTAAATTTTGCCCGCTCTGAATGATGAACTAATACTGCCACCATATGGGTATGTTTCTGTCCTTGCTTTTCTTTTAAGTAAAGAAAAAATGAAAAGGAAATTAATAAGATGTCAACATGATCAGACGTTAAGGTCTCCTAGCAGCCCACGACACAGGTAGACTGGTTACTGCTGTCAGTCGGTCGTGTGACTATATGGTCTCGGGCATGTCTGGCTAGCCAGCTGTCTGTGACATTGCCATCTCCTAGAGTAAGACCAAAGAGAGATATATCAGAAAAAATTTATACATATCTTTTGCTATTTATATAATTTTTATACACTATATTTTTTTATTAAATATTTAATATATAAATAAGAAATAAGAAATAAGAAATAAGAAATAAGAAATAAGAAAATAAAATTATTTTAAAAATAATAAATTCAAAATAAAAATATTAATGTATAAAAGTTGAAGATATTATATAGAACAACGGGATATATAAACCCTAAAGTCAACTTTTAAAGCACAAAAAGACAGACGAAGATGACTACCATGATGAAAACCTTTCAACGTCCATGCATATATATGATGCAATCATTTAATTTTATCCACGCAGCGTAATCAAAATTTTATATTTGAAGAGGAAATCAATAAAATGGATACTATATATAAATTTTAAAAAGATAGGATAGAAATATTATATTTTTTATTATCGAATTTTTTAAATATATTTTTTTTCGAATTATTTACGTCTTTTTAAAAAATCAATTTTTTTACTTGCTCATATTATTTTTTGATTTAAAAAAATTATAGATCAAAAATAAATATAAAATTTTTGTAATAACTACTGATATACCGATATTAGATTTTTAACAAACTATATCTCATAATCATACAATCAAATTAAAGTGAAACTATATAAGTAAGTATAATTAATCAATTTTGATAATCATATAAATTTATAACCATATTTTTTTTAGAATTAGACTGTTAAAGTAATTATAAGACTAAGTGAGTTGAAATTTGAATTTTAATAAAATTAAAAGTTAGAATAAAATTATATGTGTATTGACATTTGGAAGAATAATTTTAATAAAAATTTGGGGGGTAATTTTTAATTTTTTTTATAATTTGAGGGATAATTTAATATTATATATATGTAAAGTAGGTCTGCCCCTGCCTGCATGTGTTTCGATCCTTATGTTGTGTTTATGTTTCGCTAATTCGTTGTTTGGAATTTCTAGGTTGTATATATAAACTATATCATTAATTATTATATATATTGATGATCTACACATGCATACTAATAATTAATTGTTATATTTAATTCTATAAATTATGATATTAAATATGTAAATTTAATGAATGTAAGTTATTATCTATTTCTTTAAATATTATCTTGAAGAGGCATTATAATTGGGTTAAAACACACAATAGTTAAGTCAAAATACACAATGGTTAGACTGAAAAGACGAGATGGTTGGTCCGAAAGGATATAATGGTTGGACCGAAAAAATACGATAGTTGGTCTAAAAAAACATGATGATAGGTTCGAAGATGTACGATAGTTGGTGTGAAGAGTCACGATGATTGGCTCAAAGATACATGATACTTGAGCCGAAGAGGTACAATGCTTGGCCGAAAAGACATGATGCTTACACCAAATACCTAAGTTAAAAGTTGTAATCTTTCACATGGTGCCACTTCATTCTCTATAAATAGGAGACGAGACTCACAAATTTCATTATTTCATTCTTCCATCTTTTAGTCACTTACACAATTTTTTAAAAAACTCTAAAGGAAAAACTTCAAAATTATTATCTGCAATTGGTGACTTTATTGTATATTGGAGGTAAATTGCTTGTAACCCGATAGCAAATTCTTTCGAGTCAGGACAATTATTACCTTAAAGATAGTGTTTTACATGTTTCAAAGTCGCATTTATTTATTCAGATTACTGTATCCACTTATTTTTTCTTTAATACTATATAAAAGTTGAGTTTTCTCTCCCTCCTCAACAACATACGCCTCCTCCCTACCAAATTCAAAAAATCCCTCTTTTTCTTCTCAAATGGGTTGGAATTTTGGCTCATTCATCCTTCATCTCATTTGGAAAGTTTAAATTCTTTAAAACTTTATTTTTTAAGTTTTTTTTTTTAATTTCATGTCCATAGTGAAGAGAGAAGTCAATCTGCTGCTTATCGAAGCATAGCGACCAACACGCCCCACTGTAGGAGTCTCCAGTTGCCGAACTTTCAGTTGGCCAAAGAGTTTCGTCAATCAGAGAGGTGCGTAAGTCACACGCACGAATCGTAGAGTGTGTGAGATCCATGTGCCATCGCATGATGAGGACACTGAGCCACCATGCACATCATTCCTGGGGTCGGCAACCTTGGATCTAAGAAAAATGACTCATTCTCTCTCCCAGTGTGGCACGTGTCCTCAATAGTGGTGACGCGCGACGATGGCAATGGTGACACACGATGGCGATGAAAATTTTGACACGCGATGGTGAGGCTCATGGACTACTTGCAGCGTGGGAAAGGTGAGTAGAGAAGTAAGAAACGGCAAGCCATGAGAAGGGGGGGTCTGCTACGCAAGAAGAAGAATGGGGATTGAAGAAGAGAACTCTTAGGGTTAAGGCCAAAAAGGATAGTTTAAAGGGCTAAAGGGGCTTGGCTCGAAATCCACACACACACATGGCTCAAAACATCTAAAACACATACAACACAAGCCCAACTGAAATTAAAGCAACTACAAGTAATTAGGGTCCAATCTGAAAATGAATAAAATAAATAAAAACCAACACATAAAATAAAAACACAACATAATGAAATAAATAATTAAAAACCCAAAATACTACTTAATAAAATAAACTAGAATAATTAACATAATAAAATAAAGCAAACTAACCAAATAATAATACAATTAAAGTACACTACACAAAAAGCCTAAACTCCAAATATAGAATAGTGGAAAAAGATTTAATAAATTAAATTAAAATATTACAATATAAAATGGAATAAAATAATAAGAACCAACAATTTAATAAGCTAAAATAAAAGAACCAATCGGATGATCCAAAAAGTAAAATGCTCATTAGAATGAAAGAAAACCCAACAAAATAAACAATAATAAAGATAAAGCCATTAAACTAAAAATAATGTTTTGGCGTGAGTTTATTCTGGGTCAGGAAGTCACTCGTCGCCACATTATCTGTCTTGACCACAAATCGTGACCCGCCTCCACGTTCTCAAGTAGTGCACTATTGCTGTCATCTCCTTCTCCTGGACCACGCCTTTCGGTCTCATTGAGCTTTCGGCTCTTATATGCTACTGGGTTACCTTGTTGTACTAACATAGCAAATCTGTTCTTATGTTACAACTCCCTCGTGAATGATCCCAAATCATTCTTAAAGCTGGGGCCAGACATAAAAATAAATGGAGTGAGTCCTCTTCCTCTTCTCTATCTAGGTATCACCAATGATAACAATTCAAAATGAAAGAATCAATAATAATAATTAAATAAAACAACATAACTCGTGATAATCATAAATAAAATAAACCGTTAACAATAATAATAATATAAATCAACAATTAATAATAAAAAAAATAATATATAAAGTACAAAAAATCTCAAATTATGTTAATGATTTTTATTTCATTTTTTTAACCCATTAATGCTCGATTCCACTCAAAGCTTGCAAGAACACGCCAATGGCAATGCACCAAGGTTGGTTCAGCTATCACCTTTTCAACATACTTCAACACTTCTTTAATCACACAACACTCACACTCACTCACATTTGATGAATCCGAAATTCACAAGGGTTGTAGATTTCAAAACTCTCAATGCATTCACACTCAAATTCTCAAATCCACAAGTAGTGTGGATTCGAGTTCACAAACTCTAACTCACTCCACAATAAACAATCAAGAACAAAAACACAATCACCAACTCAATAACACTATTGAACCCGTAACACATATATTGAACAACCTCAAAATATTATTAATAAATTGATTTAAAAGATAGATGTAGAATACACCAATACACGAATTCCACGGTGTGATTTTCTCTAAAATGATTCGCGAATTGCACCATTTGAAATCCAAGTATTAAACACCGAAATCCATACCACTAGGTGAGTAGCCGACCTAACTCTTCTAGAGAGCAATCTCAAATGTTCAAATATAAGAAAATGAAACTTAAAAGTCTTATTTATATCTTCTTACAACTTAGAAACTCCCAATAGATCTCTTATTAAAAAAATTACTAAAATATCAAATGCAATTAAATGAATAAAATAACACACAAATAAAGATGATAGGTGCCATATGCATGTAGTGGCCGTGGATTGCATGGCTTATCTTAAACTTTTAAATTTATGAGAAGATCAATAGATTTGATTGTTTTATATTTTAATACTCCTCCTCATTTGTGGACTAAATTTTTCTTTAATGAGTAGATTCAATAAGTAGAATATTTAATTAAATAAAGTAGACTATAAAGTTAGAATTTGAAATCAAAATATCTATTCTGATAATATATAAAAGAGAAATTTTGTAGGCAGCTGCCTGGGGGAACCATTGCGAAACAATGTGTTGCATATACTAAACGGTCGTCTTCCATCATTTGTGTCCTTCCTCTTCACTTTCGATCACTGATTTACTTATCCTGCCACTCTTTAGTTCCTACATAATAAAAGTTCAGAAACCTTACCAAGACCCAGTAAAACAAGAAAACAACGACTTGCAAGATTCATATGAGGTAGAAGAAACACTCTCTCTTTGTGATCTTTCCCCATCTATAGCGACGCATCCAACTGGGATGATTACTCAAAAGAAAATCAAAGCTTGTCCGATGATGACAATGACTTTTTCGAGTTCTTAAGTGAGGATTTCATTGCCTCTACTTGTACAATAACAGTGAACAAGAACATCATCTCCTGAGGTAAAAATATCCTCTGCGAAGACCTACCCCGAACTCAAAAAACAAAGATCCAAGAAAGCACCACCAATAACACAAAGCGAAATTCACTACAACAAAACTGTTTAAATTATTCCCTGTCAAAAATAATCTGTTAAAATGATTATTTTTTTTTATCAAAACAAGTTTATTTTTACAGTAAATAGTCATTTTTATTGTAAATAATCCGTCGCGGATGCTATTTTTCTTGTAATAATTACTTGAATCCAAGCTTTCTTCGATAGAAATCACTCTCTTCCAGCAAAAGAAGAGGCTCCTCAAAATATTCAAAACTTCTACAAGATAAAGATTCGAAAACTTCGGCATCACCTTCATCAAAAGGTTATGTTTATGGTACAAGAAACTCTGATTTTTCAGTAGGAAATGTGTCGATGGTATTTGTTTATGTTTGGGATGACAATCTTAGAATACATGATATATTTCTCATGTATATTTCTTATGCAATGATGTGGCTCAATGTTATTGGTTGATGTAATAGTTAGTTACTTACTTACATTTAACCTTCTGTGTATAGATAGGTTGATGTAAAAACAACTATAATCAGATTAGTCCAATGAATAGTAGTAAAACATTACGCGTCTCTGCTATACGCTTCTTTCACAACTCTAGTTTACTCTTTCTCTATAGTTCTTTTTTGCTTCAAGATTCCATATCTAGATTCAGAATTTATTAGACAAGATTTTCAATGGAGATGGAGTTGAGATTTTGTGTTGTTATGGATATTTTTGAGGTGTCTGTGGGTTGCATTTGTGCAGCTTGTTGTTGTGTTTGTCATCGTAGGTTGCTTTATTTTCTCGAATATTTTGGGAGTGTTGGCATATACCCGTTTAACGGAGAACTTAATTCTTATTAAGAGCTCTGAGCTTGGAAGAAGATAGAAGACGAACTTGCAAATGAGGAAGCTGCAACCACGTGATCTTCGTCTATTTGAGAGGGGAAGGCTTTGTGTTCTTTTGTGGGAAGATGAAAAGAAAAATTCTTCAAGAGGGACAAAAATGATGGAACACGGTCATTTAGATTACGTTTGATAAGTAAAATTTTTATAAATATTTTAAGAATATTTATTATTAATTATTTTATTATTATTAATTATTTATTATTATTATTATTCATTATTTTTTTTTATTATTATTTAATATTTTATTATTATTCACAATTTTTTTAACACTTTTTAACATCTAAATCTAATTTAATATATGAAAGCATAGTTTCATTTTCCACGTGGATGCGGATTTCGCGAGGGTTCCCCCAAACAGTTGCCCTAGAGTTTCTCTATATAAAATCAACATTTATCTGAAAACGAAAAAGATTTTATTATTTTGTAATTTTAACAGTCACTTTATATTTAATGCAATTAATATTTCATACCAGCTAAATATATGTCCTTTGCCTTGGCAATCACGCAGACGGCCTATATGTAATAATAATAATAATAATAATAATAATAATAATAATAATTACCTGATTCTGCACCTGTTTACATTTTCTGTCACTCTTTACGCAGATCTCGTGACCAATCATTCATTGTGGATGTGATCTTTTTGGTTATAATTAACCAGGGAATGCGGATGATATGATCTGATTCATAAAGTAATTAATTATTTGTTCCTCCACCTGCCACCAATGTGAATTTATTAATCTCGTGATACTTCGGTTCTGAGAAATCTTGAATTCATATACTTCCAGTACATCTAATTTATCTCTATGTATATTGTATCATCAATCATGCATCATGTATTTTGATCTGAGACATTGACAGTGATGGCAGGACTATCATGTATTAATTAAGACTAGTGATAGTTAATTTCAACCGCTAGCTGCAAATTATTGCTGCTGCTGCTTGGAATATGTTCTAATAATTAGAGGAATCAAATCATTACAACTAGATGACTTCTTCGATCTCTCGATCTCTTATTATTATTTTTTTTAAAGTGCATGCGAAAGGTTAGGATCTATGATGAACAGAAGTACATGATGACCCAACCACCTGGACATGACTCCTTGCGGGGTGCCAACCACCTCATTAATTATTTTGGGTGATGGCCAGCCGGCGGCCAAACTTGGATTAATGGATTTTGCCACGTACCCTGGCCATTTATGTGGTTTGAGGCAAAATTTATAAATATAAGTAGGACTGTACAAAAATATTGACATTTTGATCTGATCCGATCCGATCATCCCGACCCGTTAGACATATAATCGGTATCGATTAACCTTATCGATACCCGTTTTGTGCCCTAAAAGGTTAAACCTAGTTCTTCCAAATTCGATTAGAACCTGAAAATCGACCATACGTATAATTAGCAAGTTCCAATCTTGCTGTTCCAAAGATCGCGAAGAGAGCCGACTTGAAGAGCAACGCTGCGGTGACATTTGGGAAGGATGAAATGTAGGTTGGGTCAGAAGAGTTGTAGAAGTTCACTCAAAACCGGAAGAGTAACGTCGCAGTGGCATTTGGGGAGGACGAAACGCAAGTTGGGTCGGAGGAGTTGCCGGAGTTCACTCAGAACCTAAAGAGCAACATCGCGGAGGACAAAAAGAAGAAGCTGAAGCTCCCAAATCAATTCCAGATTTGTTCTGCTAGCAAGGTCTTCTTTTAGCTATTCCTTCATTTTCGAAACTCTAGTTTTTTTGTCTTTTGCTTGCTTCATCTTCATTTTCATGACCCCATGAATGATAAATCTCCATGTTTGAAACGAGACTTACTTCTATTTTACCTTTTTTTTTTCAGGAACCAAACACTTTCTTTTCTTATTCTTGAAAACCTTATCGGTTGGTTATTGGCTAAACGGGTATTGGAATAACTTAGCAATCCAGTCGGATCAGAATTGGGTTTAACGGTTCGGGTCGGGTCGGGTGAACAACCCTAAATATAAGATCAACATTTTTCTTTTAAATATTGTAAGAAATTAATTATTATATTAAAGACAAAATATTCAACAGTAATTACTTCTTAAATGCAAAATTGCTTATCAACCCTCACTGATAGATCTCTAAAACTATAAATTTTTCACTATTAGAAAAATTGTTAGGTATATATAATTAATTAATTAAAATTAAAAAAAATATTATTTACAATAAAAATAGACTATTTGTAACGAAAATAATATTTTTTTATTACAATTAGTAATTGATTATATATACCTATTTTTCTTATAATTTTTTTTTTCCATTTTCCTCGCATTCTTATTAAACAATTGGTATTCTTCGTTAAAAATTGTTCTAATATTACAAATTAGTCATGTATATAATTGTGTAGAATCATTCTCTATGTTTTTGTTATATATGAGGGTTAGGGCGATCTGGCCGCAATGGGCAACATGTAGGGCTCATGAGCCACTTTGGGCTACCAATGAGCCAACACTCGCTCGCCATTTAAAAAAAAAAAAATGTTTTTGGTTTTTTCTTTCTAAATTAATTGGATTTTTTGACTCATTATCTATCTATATATATATATTACACATACATAATGATTTAGTAAGAAAAAAAAGTCATGATGTATATAGTGTGCGATGCTCGAGTTATGAATTTATGAGTCGTACGTAGAAAAGCATGCATGCAGTCCTCGAAATGGTATCGAACTCACAAGTTGTTTTAATATCATCTATCTATGTAGGACTAGGACTCGGAAATTAAATGCCAGACAATATTAATTGACTCCTGCACTCATGATCAGATTTAATGTCCGTATATACACTTGTTTAAATGTTTTCTCGTATTAAATTTTAATATAGGTACTGTTCCTTGTGAATGATAATTTATTATTATTGTGAAACTTAAAATCTTCTTTCTTTTATAACTGACTGGCCATGGCTAGCCTAGCTGCAAATACATTACTAGGAGACAAAAACATTATGTACAAATATATTTCTATATTCCCTAGCTAGCTAGCTTGGGAGAACACAACATGATGACTAGCATGCTAATTGCTAGCTAGGGCTTTAATTTTTTGGGAAAAGGGTTCGTGAGGGTTTTCGCATTTCCTCACACATAATTGAATTAATTAAATTCAACTTTAAATCCCAACGAGAGAATGAATCAAGAGAGAGATCTCGTTCGAATAAGAGTATTTTTATTAGATTATATATTTATATTTATAAAAAAAATATAAATTTATATATATATATAAAAAATTAATCTTATTCAATTAAAAATGAGAAGCAAAAGTGAAATAAGAAAATAAAAATACTTTTTATCTCATTTTTAATTAAATATAACTAATTGTTTTTATATATATGTAAACTTATACTTGTTTACAAATGTAAACATGTAATCTAACGTGAGTACTCTAAATTTAGGTATTTATATACCAGATTAAGGAGATCTTCTGATAAGAGATATTCAGTAAAAATATTTGCAAATGTACATAATTAAAACAAGTACTAAATTGTTTTCAAATAAAATATGTGTCAAACTCAAAAAGATTAATTATTCTATTCAATACTAAAATTTACTAAATTAATTGTTATTTAAAAAAATAAAAATATTATACTATATAAATTAAATTGAAATCCTTCACAAAAATAAACTTAAAAAGTAAAAAAGGTTAAAATATAAGATTGTGAAAATATATATAATAAGAATATATGTAGAGCGTTTAATTTCACCTATCAAATCCGATATAATTTGTTTTTTCTAATTATTAAATTCCAATAATCTCATGTTGATGTCAAAAATATCTTAATTATTCACTATTTTCTCTTGAACGATATTAAAAATATCTTCAACATATCTTATGCGAATTTAATTAATTGGAGACTCATTAAGTTTTTTAAATTTTTATTAGAAAATCACACTAGTCGCGATAAAGTATCTCTACTTTTACTAAACTAATGACGTTTAATTCTAGAGATAAAATCATAAATTACTTCTATGTCTCATTGAAATTTAATAAATCAAACAATAATTGATCAGAAAATTACAAGAATTAAGAATAAGAATCAAACTTTCAATCATGAAAAATATTAAAAATAAAATAACTTGAAATATAAATTATATATTTAATATTAGACTAAATCAAAACTCTAAAAAAATCAAATAAGTTCTTAATAAAATTAAAAAGAAAAAAATAAAACTAATGTTTTTTATTAGATTCAGTAGATGAAACATATACTTCTCACTTCTATTTTCTATATCTTTCTCTTTGAAAAACTCTTAATAAAATCTCCTAAAAGTACTGTAGTATCCAATATTTTGAATACCATATCAGTAGACGTACCGGTAAAAGCACTAGAATAAAATATTTTACTATCAATATCGTTTCGTATATCGTTTCAAAATTGTCTATATAAAAATAAATATTATATATATACACACATAAACTATAAAAAAAAATTACTAATTATTTTATGATTTATATAAATAAAATATATTTTTTATATCTATAAAAAGAGAAAAAAAATATAATCTATATAAAAAAATTACTAAAAAATAAACAGCTCGAAATCCGAAATCTATTACCGGTCGAAATCCAATATTTTGACTGGCCTCGGTCGAAATAGGTTAAAATGGCTGAAATTTTAAGTGAATCAAAATCTTACTTTTTCTGTATTGATTAATTGGTCAGTACGACATTTTTGAATATATAGACCGATACAAAACGGTATTAAAAACGGTGGTAGGACCTCTGGGTTTCTCTTTACTGTTTTTTTTCCTTCTTATCTCTTCGGTTCACGTCTCCCCTCGTGGCGCTGTCTAATATGAATATAAACGTTGCTACAGGTAGCCGCCGTGGGGTACCTTTTGCGTACACGGATGATGTGGCTAATGCCACGTTAGCCAATAGGCACAAAATTGACAGAGAAAAATGGAAACCCATCTGCGACGTTGAAATCCTTGGAAGGAGAAATCGCCGATCAACGCCGTCAAGCAATGCACCAAGACTGACGAAGCGATCTGCCGAGAAGTTAGTGACGAAGCGATCTGCCGAGAAGTTATTCAAATTCCTCAACATGAACAAGATTGCGCGATCTGGTTTTTTCAAAATTTCTGCGGTGACCACCTCATAGACGGACTGTTTTCTCATCCTCTTACTCCTTCCTACCTTTCTGGCCTGGTTTTTTTTTTAGGTTTTTGCCAAGTCTTCAAAGTTTTCCCCTTATCACCCACTGCCGAAAGAATACTAGTACTTTATTTTCCACCATTAGGTTTTTATTTTCAAAAGAAAAAATCTGGCCGGATGTCAAATATACCAACGTCACTTTCTGTAATCTGCCTCACTCTTCTTTCTACATATGGATGAATGCACGGTTCTGTGTCCTTCTTTCTACCAAGTGCTCTTCTTTATGCAAAAGAAATCAGAAATGGGCTTCGTTCTTTCCTTTCTATTTCTGGGCAAGTCTTGAGATCTTTGAAGCTTACGACTTTTAAAGTTTAAATCAGGTCTATTGGAGTGGGTTTCTGTAAATTAAGTACCGGCAAGATTTGTGAAATGTTAAGACCATTGTTGTTAAGACCATGGTCCATTCTATAGGTTCTCGAAGTCAACCTAGCCTTCATTATCAAAACGCGTCGTTTAAGTTTTACACATGGACAGATGTGTGCGCGAGAGGTACCGAATCTCATGTGCAAATAGCATTTTTCTTAAGGTATTCGGCGCTCAAATGAAATCCTCCAGTGCAGGCCCGTGGGTGTTGAAGCCCATATGCTGTGAATTGAAGAATAAAATTCGGTCCGGTTGTGTCTTGCGGTGCCCAGCCCAAACGAAATATATATGTGCTGAAAGTCCTCTGCGGTGCCCCTTGGAACAAATAAATATATGTGTTCTGCTATCCTTTTGTAGGTCAAAAGTGAAAATTGTGGTCAAAGCTGAGTGAAATTAAGGTTGCATTTAGATGTCAAATTGAATTGAACTGAACTAATTTTTTTAAATATAGTAGTAAGTTACAATAATTGAGTAAATTTTGTGAGACCTATTGAATAAAATTTAAAATATATTTAAATGTTAAATTGTGTTTTTGATATATTTATAAGAAAATATAAATTTTATGGAACTCATCATACTTTTTAGAGTAAAGCTTCCATCCGGACCTTTTATAAAATAGATTTTTGCAGACATCTAATAGGATCTTGCCACGTTGACAAGAGGGAAAAAAAATTTACACCCACATTACATGCAATTTCCAACACCATTTGCTCGTCCATTTCCAAACCCCCCCATTCAAACCCCATTTCATCCATTCAGACCCATTCTTTCTGTCCACTGGAAATGACACCGCCAAAGAGCAAGACTCATGGCGATGAACATCATTTTCGTGTACATTTTGTAAAGGACGTGTCTCGTTCCCCTCCTGCAACCGTTTACCTGCAAGAAATTGAAAAGATCCGGCGATCTTCGCCTGGGAAAACTCCGATGCCTAACTCAGTAATCTCGTTAATTATTTGAAAAATAGTTTGAGAACTAGATAGAGAAGTCTCCCTTTCATAGAGGGTTACTTGGTTCATATAGGCATCGTGCTTGTACTTATCCTTTATCGCGATTTTCGTTTACACGTTATCTTTTTGTAACTAACGTGATCACGTATCTGCGTAAAATTCCATAGAATGTGGTGAAAAATGAGTATTAGTTTATATACGTGATTATGCAGGACTTTATCCTTATTCAACCTCTTGGGTAAGTAATTGGGTCTATCATGTTATTTTCCTTGTATATGACTCTCATTCTAATGGGCTTCTAGGCCATTTGATTTAAATAGACCTTACAGCAACCTCGCGAATTCTCTTCGCCTCGAGGCGTAAGGAATTCAATTTATTTTGGCTTTTTAAGAATTTAGGTTCCCACTGCAAGATTTCTGGGTATTTTCCCCCTTTTTGCCACGTTGTCTGATGAGAAGATGGAAGGACGGTAGGCACTTGATGGTTCATAGAAAATACCCATCCTTGAGGGTTTATTTGTGCGCCTGCATTGTCTTCCGGATGGTCCTAGAACCTCTCCGTGATCCTTACTCCGACATGACTGCTCGGGAGTTTTTGGCTTTCCATGACATGAGGGCGGCTACCAAGGGTTGTGTCACCGTCTCTCGTAAAAAGGAGAAAGGGCAATCTTTGGCTATGTTTGATAGCCGGTACTTTTGCGTCCACCGAGGAAGATCTGGAACAGGCACCCATGCTTCCAGTTTCAACAGGACACTGGCGTCCTCGGTGGGCGCCCGTAAGCTGCCGCCCCAAGAGACAGAGGCTAATTTGGGGGGCAGCCCGACCAGGATGCCTACCTCGCTAGCGGCTTCTGCACCTGCTGCCTTCGGTGATTCCTCCACGAAGCCACAATCCGCTGAATTGGGGAATAGGGAAAGCTTGGCCAACGTAGCTCTTTTTGAGCTAGTCGCCACTTTTCAAGCCCAAGCACCCCTCCAGACTAGCCCTCTGGCGTCTGCTCCTGTGTTCGTACCTTCCACCACCGAAGGCCTAGTGAGAGGTGGCAATCTACCCACTAGTGCAGTGGTCGCCCTCCAGTTGGATAGAGTTACTAGTTCTGGTGTGCGCCTGTTACCGCCATCAAAGGTCGTTCTTAGGGAAGTTGAGAGAAGTTTGGTTGGTGCCCAATCTTCTGGTCAAGAAGACTGCTAGACTCCTACTCCTGAGGGCGCTCGCTAGTACCTGGTCGTTGGCCAGTCCGACTTGGAAATTCTCCCAACCACCATATTTGGAGGTTACACTCCATCTCTAGTTGGTAGTGGCGAGTGTCTCTCCTCAATTCCACTTCCCGTATCTTACTTTGGTGGACCCCGACTCCCTTACTAAAGAGGATTTGGATAACTTACTTCGATAGTGTACCCCTGACTCATAGTTTGATAATCTTAAGTATTTGCCTCAATTCTTGTTGCTATCTGTTTTTACTTTTGCCTTTGCTTTTGTTCGAATCGTTCTTCTTTTCTTTTCTTTGTTTTTCCCACTGCCAACCATGCGGATCGCCTTCAACAGGCGAAGGGGCGACGCTTGTTGCTCTTTTGTAGGTCGTTTATAGAGGTTATTTCCTTGAAATGACGAAATCCAATTGTGAAATCACTCCCTTGTATGAGTCCGAGTATGTTAGGAGTATGAGTCATCATGCTCTATCTTTTCGATTGAAATCATGAGAGCTCATATATCCCTTCTAGTTAGCTACACTGTTAATTCTCTTCGCCTTAGGGCATGGGAAATTAAATGTACCATGTTCTTTTTTACCTTGCTGGTTGTAGTTACGATTGCTACGGCAGGGAGTCTTGGATGTCGTCATTAGAGTGGTGACGATGGGCTTTTTAATTTGCCATCATGGGTCATTGTTGCTTATTTTAAAACTTTTGGATAGCTTTGCGCCTAGAAGCGTTTGTGTCTTTGCTCTAATGGTGAGGAGCTTTATAGCGGGAAGACCTACTTTAAGTACCCATGAACTTCCTTTTTACCTAGCACCGTGAGTATTACGACTCGTCATTGGTGTTTAAGGTTGGCCAGATTACTTGCCTCTATGCTCCCTTTTATTAAAATTGGCGATATCACTTGCCTCTGCACCCCCTTTTATTAAGGTTGGCGGGGTCACTTGCCTAGGAACCCCCTTTTATTACTGTTGGTAAGATCACTTGCCTCTGCGCTCCCTTTTATTAAGGTTGGCGGGGTCACTTGCCTCTGCGCCCCCTTTTATTTAGGTTGGTGGGCCTCTGCTTCCCCTTTTATTAAGGTTGGCATGATCACTTGCCTTTGCGTCTCTTTTTATTAAGGTTGGCGGGGTCACTTGCCTTTATGCCCCCTTTTATTAAGGTTGGCAGGGTCACTTGCATCTGCGCCCCCTTTTATTAAGGTTGGCGGGGTCACTTACATCTGCGCCTATTTTTATTAAGGTTGATGGGGTCACTTACCTATGCGTCCCCTTTTATTAAGGTTGACAGGATCACTTACCTCTGCGTCCCCTTTTATTAAGGTTGACGGGGTCACTTGCCTTTGCGTCCCCTTTTATTTAGGCGGCAGGATCACTTGCTTCTACGCCTTCTTTCATTTACATGGCACTACGAGTATTAAGACTTGTCATTGGTGTTTAAGGTTGGTTTGGGGTAGTCTGTGACCTTTCCTTTAACCCCATGAGCTGGATAGCTCGTCGTGGGTCTTTATTAGCAAGGTTGTCCTTGACTTTTCCCTTAACACCGTGAGTTGGATAGCTCATCGTGGGTCATTAGCAAGGTTGTCCTCGACCTTTTCCTTAATCCCGCGAGTTGGATAGCTTGTCGTGGGTCTTTATTAACAAGGCGGTTCTCGACCTTTCCCTTAAGCCCGTGAGTTGGATAGCACATCGTAGTTCTTTATTAGTAAGACATTCCTCGAGTGTGATAACTTGATATCAGTGTTCAAGGGTGGTGTGGTCTAATGACCTCTGTACGCCCCCTCTTTTTTGTACATGATGCCACAAGTAATTACGCATACTTTAAATAGGGCATGAGAATTAGTGGAGTTGAAAATGGGCGGACACCAGGATTCCAGAAATAATAAATATGAATGTGATAATTATGATCATTCAAGAATTTAACTAAAATGAGAATACTAAAAAGAATTACTGTAATGAGAAACCAACAATACTACTACTAAAGACATAACTGATGGCGGCGTATTTTTTCGCGCTGAATGACCTTTTTTTTTGGCGTACTAGTTTGTGTGAAGGGTCTACCCCTAAGCGATGTTCAATGACGGCATTGTCTGTAATATCCCAAAATTTATAAAATGAAGTTTTATATGGATTTCTTTAAAGGATTATATTTTGGGTATATTTTCTAGAAAAATAGAGTTGGAGACCTGATTACGCCCTAAGAATAACGCGGTCGTTTGCAGTATAGCTTTGGGGTGTCGATTCCACAGGGAGATGGATTGAGAAATTGAAGAACAGTAATGAAATTAACAAAAAGATTAAATGAGTGTGATAAGTAAATTTTAGAATGTAATGTAAATTAAAACTAAATGAGTAATTTGAAAAATATAAAAATGAGACGAAAAGTAGAGCGTAGGGAATTCCTTGTGTATTTGTGGTATTCAAATTTATTCTTAATTCATTGATAAATCAATTAAGAATTCTATGTCCAAATTCTTAATCGGAAGATATAACATTAATAATCAAAATTTAAATCAAATATAACTCTTTGAAAAATTATTCTTCGCCCTTAACTCTCATAAATTGTTATCGACATTGAGAAAATCCAACGACGACAATATACCCAAGAGGCGATATTGCAGCAGAGAATTAAATCAATATAGACAATCAATTGCTCCAAAATAATTATAGAACTAATTCACTCAATAAAAAAAGCATGACTGAATCTATAAACGAAATAGATTCTATAATTATTTGAAGACGAAAAAACATCACAAATAAATTGAGAATATAGAACAAAAGAGTTTTAATATTTAAAGACCAAATACATGAATAAAAAATAAATTACAAATACCATCACACACACAAGTTCATCCCTAGCCCTCCTTGAGAATTTAGTTACACATATTGAAAATATGCAACAAAAATTCTCCAAGGGATAATATGGAAGAGCCAACCATTATTTTCTTCTCTCTTCTTTGGTTTTTCTTTTCTTTTCTCAAGCTCTCAAAATAATGGCTCTTCCAAAGCATCCTCCCACACTAAACATTTTTAGAAAACACACCCCTTCCTTCTATTTATAAGCATCCTTCATGCAAGTTGTCATGACAAAATCATCACAATTTCAACTTATTTTGCCATGTGCCATTTTTTAATCCAAGTGATTTGTGAGTTGTCATTTTGATCATTTGTTTTCTCACCATGCATGAGCTGGATTTTGCTTGTAGGTTGAGTGTTTCAATTTTGCTTCTCTATCCATTAGTTGTCTTGTATGACTTAATATTTTATGGTCAAATAATTTGTCTACAAGAAACTTGAGTGCACTTCATCTTGCATATGAATTGATCATTGAATTTCCAAGTTGGTGTAGGAGTGCTTGCTGGAAAATATTATGATAACATTTAGATTTGATGCAAGTAGCTGAAAAATATCCAGGAACGTCAAGTGCAGGTACGTCCACTTGATGGTCGATTTTGTCTTAGATTTAGTGGATATCTCTTCAAACATAAAACACAAAAGTTATAGATATTTCTCTTTCGGTTCTATATCATCTTGAATCAGCTCAATCGGAGATTGGATGAGAGAGTTATGCCCATATTACGAAAAGATGTTAGAACTGTCTAAAATTCCGCAATTATCTTCATTTGCTCTTAATGTCTCCATTTGTGTCCTAAATCAAAATATAAGAATAATGAGTATATTTAGGTATCAAATAAGAATAAAGTATTAAACATTAAGAGAGGAAAATATGGCATTTTATATTCTCATCAATATATTAAATCATGCTTATATCTATTTCAAGATAAATGACCATTAATTTTAATAACATGAGTTATATCCATTATTTTCTCATTTTTTTTAGTATTTAAATAGAGTATTTAGAGTGCATTTTTGTGCACTCATCACACCCCCCAACTTACTCATTGTTAGTCCCTAGCAATTTTCATGCAAAATGATGAGAAAGACCAAATAAAATCACACATAGGGGCCATCAAGACACATTTTTCAAATTTACATATCAAAACAATCTTAGAAATTCAATAACCCTTTCACAAGTAATTCAAATATAGCAATCCACAGAGTATGTATGTGTTTCAAACTATTTTTACCAAATCAGAGGTTTCGACACATGCAACATTAGAATATCTTAAGCAAAAAGGTTCAACTCCATAACTCACGGGTATAGAAGTGTTTCATGTATGGGTTCTCTCTATGGAGTTGATAAAGGTGTACATTTACTCTCATGAACATTTAGCCAATTATATATAAGTAACAAGTAAACATTGATCTTATGATAGGAATACTAACAAATGAGATTTCCACCATTCTTTCCACAAGCATACTTAGGATCGGAAAAATCAACACAAAGGGTTCTAATGTGGCTTAGGGTTGGGGTTCATAAGAAAAAGGTGAAGAGGTTTCAAAAACTTCCAAGTATACACAAAAGGGAATCTGTTAAATTTTTCAATAGACTATACTTTCCTTTTGATGTACTTTTCAATTTTTTAGATTTTTGACAGTACACTTTTCCATCTTCTTTTGTCACTAGTGTCTTTGCAATTTGATGAACTCTTTCATGAATAATTTGATGGACACATCTAGCACCATGCCATTTTTGTCATGGTTTTTTTTTTTTTCAAATGATAATTTCACACCTAGTACACACTTAGAAGTAAAATGGTAGGAAAATATAGTGTATAAGCTATACTCCAATGTGGAGAGGTATGGATGATGTAGATATGAAAAGAAAAGGCCATATGTGTATATTGGCTCAAAATTGGCTGCTAGGGATCTATGATGAAAAGGTTCAGCTTGAAAGGCTCAAACGTTAATCTTAAGTTGACTTTTGTCATATCCCAAGTATATCCACCATCTTACCACAAACCATGTAATGATATTCTCAAAAGAAGTGTCAAATTCAACAGATCAATGGATACTTATCACAATTTCTGTATTTGTAAGCTCTCAATTCTCACAAAATTCATATGAATACTTGAGCAAAATAATTCTTTAGTTACATGTGTCAAATCACCATATTACCACAAAGTTTGGAGAAGTGCATAAATGGTTCTGTGGATGCTTTAGCAAAATGATTTAAGATGGGTTTGTTGAATTCACCAAGATGGTTATGAATGAGCATAAGTATCATGTGTGAAAAGATGCCTGTGTGAAAAAAAATTTGACAATTTTTTTATATTTTGATTGAAATATGCCACAGAGTTTAAATAACAGATTTGTATTCCCACCCCCCAACTTAAATGAAACATTGTCCTCAATGTTTAAGAATCAGAATTGAATAACTAAACAGAGTAGAATACACCTGATGTGTGATGTGGATAGCTCGCTAAGCGTCAAAAGTAGTGATCTGAAATGACAAAATGATACTATCCTGCAAACAAAAACAAAGAAAATAGTAGTAAATAAAAACAAAACAAAACAAATAAGATGATAATAATAATAATAATAATTATAATAATTATAATAATAATAATAATTATTGTTGCATGCTGTGGTCAAAGTTGGTAGACCAAGTTTACAACCGGACTATCTTCCACTTCTTGAACTATTCCTCCTGGGTCAAAAACGAAACGCTTATTTTTCCAATAAACTCGGTGCTCGAACTTCACAGGTAGGTGGCAAGATTTAAGATTAACTTTGGTTACTTGCCCACTTGAAGGAATCTGTTTTTCATTTTTATCAAGAAACTCCTCAAATTTTGGTTGCCAAGCCCGTGTGCTATAATCTTGAGTATTGTCAAAAATTGTACAAATATTAGCTACATAGACGAATCACTGATAGGATTATCCTCAAAATCAACAATAAAATTCTCAAGGGGATCAGAATCATGAGTTGTGAAAACTTCCCTGTCTATGAGTGAGTCAATCATATATATCTGCTGGCACTCGTGATTCTTCATAGTTTCTTGTGCCATATGTTGACCATGAGGTACAGACTGAGCTTGAGAAGGGAGCTTACCTTGCTCATTTACACTCAAGAAACTCATTATTTTAGACACCTGACCCTTTATCTCCTTTTGTTCTTCAACAACCTGCATAATTAAAGACTCAAATTTTTGGTTAGTCTTACCCTGTACTTCAATAAATGCATGCAAAGTGTCTTCTAGAGAATTTCTAAAAGATTGAGGTATATGGTATGGTGCAGGATATAATCTAAAAGGTTGTGCAAGCTGTTAGTTTTCAGACTTCCAGCTGAAGTTGGGGTGATTACGCCATCCTCTCATGTTAGCATGTGTAGGACAGTCTTGGGCATGATGATCTACCCCAACACAGACAACACATGGCCCAAAAGATTCTGCATGATTAGCCATGTGTGTTGGTTTTGAGTTTTTGGTTTTCAATAACTCTAATTCTCTGGTGAGCATTTCAACCTTAACCTTAAGGTTATCCTCCTCCCTTAGATGGTAAATACCACTACTCAAGTTTCCTGTAGGTCGTGACCTATTTGTGCTATCAGTAGCACTAGGTCCAGCCCAAGTATGAGCTTTTTCAGCAAGCTCATTGAGGTACTCTATGGCCTCATCGGGATTTTTCTGTAAAAATTCCCCATTGTACATCATTTCCACGAATTGACATTCCCTGGGCATAAGCCCTTCATAGAAATAACTCACTAAGCGCCAATTCTCATATCCATGGTGGGGATACATACTCAGTAATTCTTTAAATCTTTCCCAAGATTGGTACAAAGTCTCACTATCCTTTTGTGCAAAGGTAGAGATTTGTCTTTTTAAAGCATTGGTCTTATGTTGGGGAAAGTATTTATTGAAAAACACTTGAGTCATCTCACTCCATGTTCCAATAGACCGTGGTCTTAGTGAGGACAACCAACTCTTAGCTTTATCTTTCAAAGAAAAAGGAAAAAACTTTAGCCTTACCGTGTCGTCAGTGGTATTTTGACTGTGGAATGTTGCAACTACTTCCTCAAATTCCCTAATATGAATATAGGAGTTTTCATTTTCTAGACCATGAAAATTCGGAAGTAATTGTATCATTCCTATTTTGAAATCTACGTGACGAACATTAGGTGAGAACATAATACAGGATGGTGTGGCTGTTTGTGCGGGATGAAGATAATCTTGAAGGGTTCTAACAGGTTGGTCCACGTGTTCACTCATCGCGTCAGAATTAGAAGAATTATCAAACATGCGATTAGAAAAATTAGATTCTGAATCTGATTCTAGCACGGGTCTACTAGCAAACCGTCCAAAAGCGTCTCTGTACCTGCGCATGCAAAGTAAAGAAAAGTGTAATACTGAAAAAAAAAATTACGAAAAGAAAAGTAAAATAAAATAAAGATGCAGAAAGCTAAAAAGAAAATGAACGAAGCTACTGCTCTTTTTTTTTTTTTTAACAAACTACTAAAAAAAACTACAAATTCTTCTACCGTCTCCCCGGCAACGGCGTCAAAGTTTGATTACGCCCAAAGAATAACGCGGTCGTTTGCAGTATAGCTTTGAGGTGTCGATTCCACAGGGAGATGGATTGAGAAATTGAAGAACAATAATGAAATTAACAAAAAAATTAAATGAGTGTGATAAGTAAATTTTAGAATGTAATGTAAATTAAAACTAAATGAGTAATTTGAAAAATATAAAAATGAGACGAAAAGTAGAGCATAGGGAATTCCTTGTGTATTTGTGGTATTCAAATTTATTCTTAATTCATTGATAAATCAATTAAGAATTCTATGTCCAAATTCTTAATCGGAAGATATAACATTAATAATCAAAATTTAAATCAAATATAACTCTTTGAAAAATTATTCTTCGCCCTTAACTCTCATAAATTGTTATCGACATTGAGAAAATCCAACGACGACAATATACCCAAGAGGCGATATTGCAGCAGAGAATTAAATCAATATAGACAATCAATTGCTCCAAAATAATTATAGAACTAATTCACTCAATAGAAAAAGCATGACTGAATCTATAAATGAAATAGATTCTATAATTATTTGAAGACGAAAAAACATCACAAATAAATTGAGAATAATAGAACAAAAGAGTTTTAATATTTAAAGACCAAATACATGAATAAAAAATAAATTACAAATACCATCACACACACAAGTTCATCCCTAACCCTCCTTGAGAATTTAGTTACACATATTGAAAATATGCAACAAAAATTCTCAAAGGGATAATATGGAAGTGCCAACCATTATTTTCTTCTCTCTTCTTTGGTTTTTCTTCTCTTTTCTCAAGCTCTCAAAATAATGGCTCTTCCAAAGCATCCTCCCACACTAAGCATTTTTAGAAAACACACCCCTTCCTTTTATTTATAAGCATCCTTCATGTAAGTTGTCATGACAAAATCATCACAATTTCAGCTTGTTTTGCCATGTGCCATTTTTGAATCCAAGTGATTTGTGAGTTGTCATTTTGATCATTTGTTTTCCCACCATGCATGAGCTGAATTTTGCTTGTAGGTTGAGTGTTTCAATTTTGCTTCTCTATCCATTAGTTGTCTTGTATGACTTAATATCTTGTGGTCAAATAATTTGTCTACAAGAAACTTGAGTGCACTTCATCTTGCATATGAATTGATCATTGAATTTCCAAGTTGGTGTAGGAGTGCTTGCTGGAAAATATTATGATAACATTTAAATTGATGCAAGTGGCTGAAAAATATCCAGGAACGTCCTGTGCAGGTGCGTCCACTTGATGGTCGATTTTGTTTTAGATTGAGTGGATATCTCTTCAAACATAAAACACAAAAGTTATAGATATTTCTATTGCGGTTCTATATCATCTTGAATCAGCTCAATCGGAGATTGGATGAGAGAGTTATGCCCATATTACGAAAAGATGTCAGAACTGTCTAAAATTCCACAATTATCTTCATTTGCTCCTAATGTCTCCATTTGTGTCCTAAATCAAAATATAAGAATAATGAGTATATTTAGTCCTCAAATAAGAATAAAGTATTAAACATTAAGAGAGGAAAATATGGTATTTTATATTCTCATCAATATATTAAATCATACTTATATCTATTTCAAGATAAATGACCATTAATTTTAATAACATGAGTTATATCCATTATTTTCTCATTTCTTTTAGTATTTAAATAGAGTATTTAAAGTACATTTTTGTGCACTCATCAAGACCTAAATGAGAGTATTGGGTTTAAAATAAGTGAAATCATGTATTAGAAAAAATATATGGAGAAATCTTGGAGATTTGGGACAAGGTATCAACTAGATAAATTGATTTTAAACTTAGAAGGAGTTGAATTTTCAAGAATTATGTGTAAATGCAAGAGGAAGTGGTTGAACTAAAGATCAAACACTTGGGTACATTTTCGGATTAAACTGTCGAGTTTTAGTTTAATGATTATACGGTACTCATATGAGGTTCAAATGAGGTGATTCCAATTCTTATAGAATTCAAAGAGATAGATCTAAAACTTTATGTTATGAGTTTTTGAAGATTAAGACAGTATCAATGACTATTTCGAAATCAAGTGGATAACTCCAGACTAAGCTTAAACCAAAACTCGAGTTGGAGAATATGGATCCAAATGAGATTCTATCCTAACCAAACTAAGAAATGACCTTCTAGAACTTGTTAAGTAGAGTCCTAAGGAGGTTAGCAAGTAACCAAATGAGTTAGGAGAAGGCTAAGGGGTGTGGCTAACCATATGAAGGCTAGAAAGGGAGATGCATGCATGGGTAGTTGAGATGACACCTCATCCCTTATCATATAAGCCTCTACTCCAACCATTGATCAAATGGTTAGCAAAAATATCTCAAATACTGACCATTGGATGATAATTTCAACTGCAAAGCTTAGGATTTCTGCGGATTTAGTTTAATCATGAAAAAAGATTTAGAATGGACACCTCATCCCATGCAAACCAGAAACTTATAGTTTTTACCAAGTTAGCCCTTTTCTCTCATTCAAATAAGTTGACCATCACCCCTATAATTAGACATTTGGGAGTCTTGCAACTCTTTTGAAGAAGTCTAGCACGAAATCCTTTTGAAGGAAACCAAAGAAAGCCCTTCTCTAATCTCATAACCTCCAACTACATCTTAAGTGAGCTTAGTAAGAGTTTTGAAGAGAAAGCTTACAAAGATTTGATTTGATTATCTTCAGCCAAACTTAGAGAGTGTGTAAGTTCATATTCTAACTTAACTTTAGTATGGAGATAGTTATTTAAGAGGTTGGACTATACATGTTAAGTATTGAACCCTTATATTTTTGTTAAAGTGTTATAATAAATTTAAGTGTTGTTTGAAGTGGTTTTGTTAATGAAAATGTGTTAAATGAAGTTAGAAGAACCTAAAAACTATGTTATAATAAGTAAAAATCAAGTTTATGTGAAAAAATTACGAATTTTAGATTAAAAAACTCATGCTCTGTAACTTTGCTTGACTCTTGCTCGAGCGAAGGATCGAGCAAAGAAAAACTGCAAACCTTCCCTTGACCTCGCTAGATGTCTGGTTCGAGCGAAGTGTAACCTGAGACATCGCTCAACATTCGCTCGATGTCTTGCTCTAGTGAGTTCTAACTTAAGAACTCGCTTGAATCTCGCTCGATACCTTACTCAAGCGAGATACCCAGTTGGCCTAATATTCGTTTGATACTTTGATCGAGCAACTCCCAACCCGAGACTTCGCTCGATTCTCGCTCGAGCGAGATACTCTCTTTTGCTGAATTCAAGACTTTTGCTTGAATAAAGAGTGGACATTGAAATATGAAGGAATTATATGTGTTATCTAAGTGTATAGCATGTGTAAAAAACTTGGAAGAATTTAAGATACATACATAAGTGAGTATATGATAGTTTAATAGTACATGCATGTTCTGATATGTGGTGAATTTTAAGAAGAGTGATACATCATATACTTGAGAAACATTCCTAAGAATAAGAAAGGAACAACTAAGAATAAAAGATATGGATACGTTAGTCACGTCGTGATTGGGATGGCAAGACGTAACGCCCGGATGACTGACGTGCCGACAGGGATGGTGAGACGTAACGCCTATCGTATGATAAGAACGATATGTATTATCACGGGGATGACGAGACGTAATGCCCGTGGAAGTGATATGATTAGTAGGGATGGCGAGACGTAACGCCCACTATGTTACGTATGTTCCGTGTCAAGACGGTGATGGCGAGACGTAACGCCCAGAAGATTGACACGAGACTCATCATAACGGAGATGACGATACGTAACGCCCAGGTGATTGATGAGTTATATGTCATGGGGACGGCGATACGTAACGCCCATTGATGATAAGAGATAGATATGCTGTAAAAGAGTTATATGCGATGGGGACGACGATACGTAATGCCCATTAAAGATAATAATTGAATAAGTTCTAAAAATATGTTGATGGTTAAGAAAAAGGAACATAAGTTTCATAAGAGTGCAAACCTGTGTAGGTTATAGATAAGTTGCGTGAAACATGTTTTTGATCACGTTTTGTTAGTTTTTTTTCTAAAAAGATTAATGATGGCTGTGTCTATGTACTTAGAAATTTCACTCTTTTGTGGTTTTATGTTTCTTTCTTGTATGTGTAAATTATATACAGGATGTGATAGCCAATAGGGGAAAGCTCTGATGACGCAAGAGACTCCAAGGAGTCCTGAGAGACTTTTTAATTACAGTCCTTATGTAGATTTCACTTTTGCGTCCCTGAGACTTTCCATGTATGATCAGCCAGTGAAGTTGTAGTATCACAGTACACTTGCTTTTGCTAAAGAGGAGTAGCGTATATGTTGCTTTAAAACTTTAGAATTGGATGGTTCCCTATCTATATGTGGGATTTATTCAACACCACAGTGATAGTATCTTCAGTAAGACCATTGTCTTTGCTTGAATATATTCCTTTATAGGAGGAAATTTCTCGAAGTTAAAAAAGGAACTCAAGTGACAATAGAGATGGTCTTTGGGATATGTAATACTATTTTGCTAACGCTGATAATTATTTTTGGGCATGTATATATAACAATAAAATGTTTGATGAATGAAAGGAGAATGTAAAAGTTGGAAGTTAAATTTTGCCATATGTGATCTTTAGAATTTTTTTTATATACCTAATCCGCTATGAAATATATGGCTTATGCTAGTAAGTCAAGATATATGCTTTAAATTATTGTTACGTATGAGGCTGAGTAGCTTAATATTACTTATCCTAACCCTTTGACTTACGTTAAATCCCAGACGTGAGTTGGGGGCATCACATTGTCCAAGGCAAGCATCTCTTCATAGTTCCATGCAAAATTTGTTTCTATTCTTCCTCAGTTCTTGCACATAACACTCTCGAGCCAATGTCGGCTCACTTCTTAATTCTCCTATCCCACTGTGAGTTGGGAACTTCATCTTGAGGTGATATGTTAAGGTTACCACCCTGAGATGGTTAAGTGTTGGCCTCTCCAGTATAACATTATAGAATGAGGGAGCTTTACCCACCAAGAAGTCGGTTATAGTAGTCGCCGTTTGTATTCCAGTTACAATGATTACTAGAAGTGTGTGGCCCCAATAGGTTGGATTGCTTCACTGGAGAAGCCCTTCAATGGCGTCGAAGAAGGTCATAATTAGTTTGCGTCGATCCCCATTTTGTTGAATACTTCCCAAAATAGTATATCGATTGAGCTTTCATTGTTAATCAGTATCCGCCTGGTCACATAATTGGCTATGAGAATGGTGATTACTAAAGCATCGTCGCGTGGGTACAACACCCCTTCTCTGTTCGCCTCTTCAAAGGATATCACTATCCGGTCATTGTTGAATTTTTGCTGTTTGGATGCCCTGTCCGCTACATAGACTTCCTTATATCTCGTCTTTCATGCATACGCCTTTCGACTGGATGTGGACATTCTGCCTCTAGCAAAGCCTCCTGCTATTGTTTGGATTTCCCCAATAGGCGCTCTATTCCTATCACCTATTTGGAGTAATCTGCTCCTGTTGCCTCTCCTGGACGCCCTATTTCTGTTCCCTTCTCTTTTTGCTGTCGTCCAGATGCTATGGCTCTGGCGGCTGGTACCTTGGCGCCTTCTTTCGGGGCTGGTGCTTCTTTTAAATTCCCGCCCCTACTCTTGTCGCCTTCGGGGTTTTGATCATTTTTCCACCATCCATTCCAACTCCCCAGTTCCTGCCAGGTCAGTGACCCTTTTTTTTATGGTCGTGCAGTCCTCTGTCCAATGTGATCCCGTCTGGTGGTACTTGCAATACTGACCATCTGTCTGGGGCAGGTGCCTTTCGCCTCCATCTTTCTCCTCTTCTCTGAAACTCAGGTTGTTATGTATTAGTTTGGTGTTTTGATTTGGACGTCTTTCTTACCTCCTTTCTCGCCGACTCACTCCAACCCTTTTATCATCCCGTCCGTGGATCTATCAAGGCATGTAATGTATCTTTGGCGTTGATAAAAGTGTCTATCTGATCCATGAATTCCCTAAGGGTGGAAGGGGTCTTCTTAGCTAACTCAATCATGAATGAGCTTTGCGGCCAGATTCCGCCCAGGAGAGCGGGCACGGTGATCTTATTGTCTTGGTCATCTGTCATCAACCGCTCCTTGTTGAAGCGAGTAAGGTAGCTCTTGAGGTCTTTATCTTTTTTCTGTTTGACCATGAGCAAGTAGGCGGCTGGATGCCGACGCCTTCTGCTAAGCATAAACTGGGTTATGAATTGTTTGGTCAGGTCTTCAAAGCTATCGATCGACCTTGGTTTTAGAGTTCCAAACCACCCTCTCGTTGTCTCCTTTAGGGTTAGAGGAAAGGCCCGACAAGCAATCTCGCCCGAGAAACCATAGAGTGTGATGTGAGCTTTAAAGTTCTCTAGATGGTTCACTGGATCCTTAGACCCATCGTATAGGTCTATTTGGAGAACTTTAAATTTCAGCAGGAGTGGGACCTCCATAATCCACTCGCTATATGGCAGGTCGGTCTATTTCAGCAGGCAGTCGATCGAAGAAGATCCTAACATCTTTCTCGCTATTTCCTCATATTTTCCCACAAGATCCTTTAGTTCGTCGTGTATCTTCTATTTCTCTGTACATTCTAGTTTGGCTTCAGCATCGCTATCTGCTTCTTCTTTGCCTTGCTCACTGTTAGCAGGTACGACGGTATCGTTGGCTTCAACATTCCTCCGCTGTAAATCCTCATTTTCTTTCTACAATGCTTCCAGGGTGTCTAATGCCTTTTTCAGTCTATTCTCTGTTGCTGCTACTCATGTTTCCATGGATGCTCTTGTTACTCAATTTGCTACAGAACGAGTTATAATTGGCATGCAAGAACCACGCTAATAATCTGTAAACGAATCCCACAGACGGCACCAATGTTAAGTTCCAATACCTAAATCAATTATTTGAAAAATAGTTTGAGAACCAAAGAGAGAAGTCCCTCATTCATGAAGTGTTACCTTATTTATATAGGCATCGTGCTCGTACTTATCCTTTATTGCGATTTTCGTTTACACGTTATTTTCCTGTAACTGACATGATTACGTATCTGCATGAAATTTCACAGAATGTGATGAAGATTAAGTATTAGTTTATGTATGTAATTTTGTAAGACTCTATCTTTATTCATCCTTTTGGATAAGTAATTGGACCCACCTTATTATTTTTCTCGTATATGGGCTCTCATTTTGATGGACTTTCAGGCCACTTAATTTAAATAGGCCATACACATTCTATTGTCAAAAATAAAGGAATAAAACAAACAAACAAACAAAGGTTTCATCAACGAATGAGGTGAGCCGTGTATCTCTAATCTTCCCCGGTTTTTTAAATAGTACCTTTATCTCTGGTTTATTCTAATTCTTTCTTTCTCATTTAAGCAGTTTATTTATTTTATTTATGTTTTTTGCTTCACGGATATAAGATTTTCATATAAACATCTTTTTTGGTACCCGACCTCGAATTCCTTAAGGAACCTTGTAATTCCATGGTCTAAATGCGAAAATGGGTTCGTCGTCGTGAGGCTTCTTAGTTGGCAGCGTCATTTCCGGTGGACAGAAGAAATGGGTCCGAATGGATGAAATGTGATCCGAATAGGGGGTCTGAATTGGAAATGGCCGAGCAAATGGTGTCAAGAATTGCTTGTAATGCTGGTGTAATTTTTTTTTTTCACTTTATCGACTTGGCAATATCTTATTAGATGTCTGCAAAACCCCGTCTTATAGGATGGTTGGATGGAAGTTTTAGGCCCGATTTAGTTTGGAAGATGAGATGAATTAAGATAAGTTTAATTTATTTTTTAATATTTTTATTATTTTAAAATTTAAAAAAACTGAGTTGAAATTTTTAAAAAATGTATTGAGATTTGAGAAAATTATATTGAAAATTATATTTTGTATGAAAATTAAAAAATATATATATAATAATAAATTTGAGATGAGTTAAGACAAACTCGTCTTGTTTTCGAATTCAAACCAGCATTTATTTTATTTTTTCGGCCCAATTCGAATTGAGAGATGAGATGATTTTAGTTTATTTTTTAATATTATTATTATTTGAAAAAATTGAATTGAGAATTAAAAAATGTGTATTAGAATTTAAAAAATCTATATTGAAATTTATATTTTATATGTGAATTATAAAAGATATAATAATAAATTTAAAATAAATTGAGACGAATTCATCTCGTCTACGAATTAAACCGGCCTTTATTCTCCCTAATTAGGTTGTTTTATGTAGCAAAATTAATGAAAAATAAAAGGGTTTGACCCCCGTTATTACATTAGAGCATTAGCATTAGATCCATCATTTTTTTTTTAAGTATAAATTTATACATATATCAATAAAATTGGTCATATTTGATCAATAGTGAGAAAAAGAACATGAGAAAAGAGAATAAAAATATTTTTTATTTTCAAAAAAGAGTAGTAGATTTAAAATTTTCTTCAAATTAGAAATGTTGAATTTACAATTCATTTTTAAAAATAAAAAGTATTTTTATTTATTTTTCTTATTTTTTTTCATTATTGATTAAATATGATTAATTTTTTTTAATACATGTACAAATTTATATTTTTTTTAAAAAAAAAATTAATACATCCAATGCTAATATTCACAGGGAGAGAGATTTTTCCGTCTCCACTACTGACACCAAAAGAGAGTTAAAAATAAGAGTATCGACATTGAATTGATTAATTTTTTTTTAAATAAGTATAAATTGATACACATATCAAAAACTTAATTTGAATATAATTTTAAATTTATTGTTTACTTCCTAAAATAAGAGTATTTTTATTAATTTTTTTACTTTTTTTCTTTTCACTATTGACTTAATTGAATTAAAATTTTTTAATATATATTAATTTATACTTATTTAAAAAAAAATTAATCAGTCTAATATTAATGCTCTAAACGTAAATGTGTCTGTTTGTATAAAATTAAATAAAAAAAAAACAAATTGCCAGAAGAGAGAGGAAGGCAAATGAAAAAAAAAAGTAAACGTGTTGTTCCATCGCTATAGTGATTGCTACAGTGACACTACAGTGTTGAGTTCACTGAATTTATTTTGAATTGAATTAAATTTGTGTATTCAAATATAAAATAAATTTAATATAAAATGAACTGAATTGAGTTAAAAAATGGAACACGCCGCCCGCATGAGGTAAGGTCTAAACAAAAAGTAATTGTTGCTGCTGGTGAGCCTCTGTTAATGAATTGAAGTCCGAAAGCCCAAGTGAAGTGCTGCCTTCTAAATTACGTGTAAACAAATAAAAGCCCTACAGCATTCTCATAGATTATTTAAAATTATTTTTAAAAAATATAAATATATATATTCATTTAAAAAATTTGATCATATTTAATTAAAATTTGATTTTTATTAGACAAAATTTTAACTTTATTATTTACAAATGGTATTTGTATTTTATTTTTTCACTTTTATCTTCCTCTTTTTGATCAAATATAACTTTTTTTTTTTTTATAAATATTCATATTAATATTTTTTAAAATATAAATTTAAACAATCCAATAAAAATATTCTAAAATAAATAAGCGTACATAAGCTTTTCTCTTTTTTTTTTTTTCCTTTTTTTTAGTCCTCTAAGCATTAGTACTTGACCCATGTTCTGAAATGTGGTTAAGTACTGCACCCATGAATTCTCCTTCTTTATCAATAATCATTCTCATTTTTTTAAATATAAACAAATAAAATAATAAAATAATACAAAAATAATAATAAATAAAAATTAACAATTTTAATAATTAAAAAGATAATAAAAATCATGTAAAAGTTACACTTATCAAAATGATTTAAAACTATCGTCCATACTTATCAATCAGATCATGGGAGTATCACTCAAACCTTAGCCACACCTTATGTTAGTTTGTTGTTAGGTCGCAATGCTTTCATGATTGATCATGCTGATCACTGACACATTCACTATGTCATGTCGTACTTGGCATCGCTTTATATTTAATGCGACGTGATCCTGGCCAAGCCAGATCATACTATTTGAGCTTGTCTAGTCATTAGTATTCAAGTGCTGGAGTTCTTCTTGACAGCCTACACTTGTATTGTCAGTCATCTATCTAACGCCTTAGCGTACATTACTATTGGCACTCGAGTGTCGAAATTGTTTCTGACATCTAACTGTAGCTTGCCAGCCATTTCTTATTTTTTGGGCTTCACGCTCGACTCGTCTCTTTTCCTTCCCTAGTATGGGCATGCTAGTAGGCTTGACTCCTTTGGTTCATCCTTGGCACATGCTTGGGCTCCAAGGCTTGGGCCTGCTTGGCTTGATTTAGGAATCGAGAAACACTCTCCTCACAAGAGGTAATTACAAAATGTATGCAAAGGTACATGCTCTCAACCCCATTAATCTTATTCCCCGTTGTTAAAAATAGGTACCATTTGATTTTATGGTGAAGAAGAAAAAAAATTAATAGATCTTAAAATATACAAATTGAAAAATATTCTCCACATTATCTACTTCAACATCAAGGTGGTCGTTGATATATTCTGAAAACAATAATACTACATACAATCATGCAATACGTAAATATCAAATAATCACTTTGAAATATTAGTTTTTTTTTTCATGTGAGCTCTGTACTTACTCATTTTTTTCAAAATAATTACATAATTTTTACGTAATATATCACTACAAATATTATTTTTCTTATTAAAAATAGAAAAAAAGGCTCAATTCTCTAAACCAATTCTCATATTGTGATAATACAATCCAACAAATCCATTCCTTCCTATTTTAAATTCCAAATAAGCCCACCTACTCTCCTTTAATAATAAAATATTAGTTTGCACTTTCCTCATTTTCTTTGGGAGTTGTGAGTTTTTTATCTCTCTCTTTCAGAGCATGAATGTGGTAATTTACTCGCCCTCTTAAGAGGGTAGGATTCTTTTCCCTAATTTATTATATTTGTTTTTTAGAGTCTTGCTCGCATAAACAAATTATAAATTGAAATTGAAATCTTGTTTATTGTCATTTGAAAGTTTTGCAAGTTAGATAATTTCAGTCACGTGTGTGCGGGAGTCGTACAAATAAGAAATTATCGTGGCTTGTAATTTGGATTTATCTCGTAATTACGGATTATAATTGTAACTACATCTTTTCATAGAATGCAATGAAGTCTTTTAAAAAAAAGAAAAAAAGAAAAGCCACTTACCGTACGTGATCGCGTGTGCAGATACTAATGCCTGACCCCATCATTTTCATTCCAAAGAATGAATTAAATAATTCCGACCCAAGTTTTTGAAAAGCTTGCTCCTTGGAAATTTAAAAAAAAAAAAAGTCGATGTTGAAGGGTATATACTTTATCTGCAAGAGAAATAATCAAAGTTATTTTCCAAAAATTTGTATCAAACTTAAATTTTTTTTTTTTAATTTTTAACTTAATAATTAAAAAAGTATTTTTTTAATGAACACATAATTTTTTTAAAAAAATATTTAAAACTAAAAAAAAAAAGAATAAAAAAAAATATGAAAATTCTTTTTTAACTAATTTGGGATATTTCTATAGATAAAATTCGAGACATGTAGCAGGACTCTTATCTACAATACGAAGCTGGACTTTCAAAGGAACCATATATGCATAATTTTTTGGAAAGTCCAGCTTGTATATAGGATTGCGATTTTACGTTTGCCTATGATTAAAAATAAAAAATACGAGAGAGTTACAGTCCATTAACCAAATTTTCAAAGCTATTTATCTACTCCATTTCCTCCCAACCATGACTCATATATATATATATATATAATATATATTAGTTGGTCCGACAGAATGGTATTAGTCAAGATGGAGACACGGCCTATAATCTTGGTTGCATTTGAGTACTAAGAATACTTGTAAATAGTAATAAAAAATAATAAAAAAATAATAAAAAATAATAAAATAATAAAAAATATTAAGAAGTGTTGAAGAAATTCGGTATGAGAAACCTAACCACTCGAGACAGTGGGAAATTTGCTATTTTTTTCATAAGATCACCAAATTAAACGAAAAATTATTGAAAAAGAAAAAGAAACAAAAAAAAAACAGTTAAAGAAAGAATATATATACTTTTTTTATTATTACTCTGATCTAGATTGCCTTCTCATGCCAGTTCAATTTTTATAATGTTCCTTATCCTTTTGCAGCGATTGGATTACATGTATGTAATTTTTTGACGTTTAATGTGGTAAATGCATTATTGTACTATATATGTACAGATCAACGTATCGAAATAAAAGCTCTAAGACAAGATCACGTGGGTTTCACGACTTTGTGCAATGGTCATTTTCTACACTTTATTTGTACGTTGGGTCACGCTGTTTATGGGTTTAGGATATTGTTCTCTCTAAGAACTGTTGGCTGCTGTTTCTCAATTGAATCTAATTTAACAAATGGGCTTCACCTTAATCTAACAAATGAACTCCACATTTATATAAAACTGTAATCTGCATAATAAAATAAAATAAAATAAAATAAAATATATTAATATTAATAATCAAAATCAAAATAATAAATTAACATTTCAGAAATTGAAGGAAAAAAAAAAAAACAGAATTTGTCAAAAAAAAAAATTAAGGGGATGTGGCCATGTGATTTGTGATTCAATGTAAATTGGCGTCCTTCATGTTGAAGTGTAGCAGTAGAACTTGAAGAAAACAAAATGTCAAAAAGAACTTGAATATATATACCGCGTAGCCGTATTACCGCAAACGAGTAGATTATAGTCTGTACAGTATTTATATATGTGGCTGTTTTAGTACCACAAACAAGTTTTATTGTCGTCTGTCCATCAATCTGTTATATATAAAAATTAAAACAGAAGTTTAAACTTTCAGAAAGACAAACTTTACCTTCTTCCATTTTACGAGGACACAACAAGCAATGGATAGACTTTTAGTGCCAAATATAAGCAAAATAAATGTAAGAGAAGACTAAAGTTCGAGATTAAAGATTGGAGTAGTGAAAAATGAAATAAATTTTGTAAATCTCAAATATAAAAAGAGAGTTTTTATGTTCTGATTTTTTTTTTATATAGATGAATTACAATATCTATTTCATTTATTGTGACTTTTGATTTTTTCAAGGGAAGTTGAGTTTGTAGAGTTTATCTAAAACTCATTCGATATGGTTGTTAACGTCCTTTTTTTTACAGCATTAATAATTGATTTTATTTTTCAATTTTCAAGATTAATCTTAATCCGTTTAGTTTAGCTTTTCTTTAGATTTCTTTAATGATGAACTTTTTAATATTTTTTGGACCTTTTTTATTGTGGGGCTTTAGGCAACTGCCTAACTTATCTAATAGATCAATCAGTGCTATGAGATGCATGTTGCTACTTCGGTTATGTTTTTCAGCTTTGCATGTTTCATGAGTATGAGAAAGTGTAGCATTATGTGTCCATGTCTCAAGCATTTGGGTATATATTTTTAAAAAGAAAGGCCAAGTTATGTTTTGTCAGGACCCCAAATACTATGAGGAAAAAATGTCTTGCTGGAACTCCATGTCCACTTTGGAGTACTTAAAATCAAGTGGAGATCCTTGAGTTGAGGAAGTACAATTGATGAGTTTCGAATGGTTCCTTACGAAAAAGACCTTAGAGCGAGGTTGCACTTAAAGCTAGAGAAGACCATACAATAGAGGCGAAAAAAGTTGGGAGTTGCCGTAATGAATATATGATTAAGTATATGACATAATCACCTTATCAAAGTGAATCGTTGGTTGATACACTAATTAGCAAGGAACACGTGGAACCTAGCGAGCCTTGAGATATCCAACCATTAGATTTATGAAATAAACAAGACATTTAAGCTCCATGTTATGATACAATATGATATGCCATGATGCGTATAATATGAAATGATATGATATGATATGATATGATATGATATGTAATGTTACAAAATGATAAGAAATGATATGATATAAAATGATATGATATGTTATGACAAGAGCAATAAACCAAACTCAAATGATATGAACATGTGCTAAGAGTTTAAAAGATTAAAAGACGTTTTATGAAAATGTCTAAGTTATATTGTCAAGTTTTATTTCAAAGTACAGGTTTTTGCATTCATTTGTAGTTTGCTTTTATATATCTATGATTTCTAATATTTGATACTTGTTTATTTAGGTTGATTTCTCAAAATCTTATTGTTGTAGTTTCCACTATCATTTCCTTCCTAGAGAATGGTAGAAGTTGTGACAAGTATAAACAACTCCAAAGACAAAATGGAAAAGGATAGCACTTCCTTCAGATAGGCTAATACCAAAGATGGAACAGAGCTCCTCAAAGCCCTCTATCTTGGAGTGACTAGAAACCATCGACCAAACTATTATGCAAGTATTGCATCTTATTGACCAACCAAGTGAAGCAGCTTAGGAATGGCGACAAGGATGGCTATCTAGAGAAATAAAAAGACTTAAGAAATATTTTGTGGTTTTAGGACAATTATTTTAAAACTGGTCCTTTGTTTGGGAGACTTATGAAATAGAACTATTTTTGAAGTGCTTATGCTTATATTAAAGTTTTTGGAATATTTGCACTATTAGTACCATACTTGCTTATTTGTTTTGCCACCGTAATTAAGTAGAAAGAAAAGAATTTTTTTAACTATGATTTATTGCATATTACTAGATTATTAGGTGTATTGTATTTTAACTGTTATGTACAGGAGGTATGTAGTCTTATGTTAAATGTCTCGACATATTCAGTCACTGTCAAATCTCAAGCGGGGCTGGGGGCATCGCATATTTGTAGCTAGCTAGCCTTGTACATTTCATGGGTCTCTTAATCTTTTATGTATAGAACATGAATGAAGTTAGTAGTAGTTCTATTCGTGCATGAGATTGCATGAATCTCTAAAACCCTCCATCTAGCTATATATTAGGTATAGGTGGTTGAGAACCTTAATAATTATCCATTTGTGTTTACCATCATTGTATTTGAGCTAGCTAACAATCATATGAAGTCCCATTGAGAAGTGGTAAAAATGTATGTAGGCATGGAATTAAGCTATACATGAGGTCAAAGAATGTATAGAATGAATATTTTTTTATTCATCCACGACTTAGACATTATGAGTGTTAAAAATTTTTAACGCCCTTTTAGTCAAAGGCATTTGACAAAATGGAATGATCTCCCCATTTTAAAAATAAATGAACTTCTGGAAATCATCCTACCTGAAATATTTTTGGGTCCACTATATATTTATATCTATTATCCATCATCTATGTTTTATTGATCAATAGTTTGAGTACATGTGGCTTTTGGTTCTACCATTCAAAAATCCTTATCTAAGATTATCTGTTCTCTATTCACCAATAATAGATTAAAATCAACTCTACATGCCTGTGTCCACCAATTGGAGCCCCAATTCGTAGCTAGCCCTATTGGTGATCACTTATTCTTTACAAACTACCTCCAATCCTTTAGTTGTCCATAAAAAATTAATATAAAAAACACTTCCTAGTACTATTTAGTGGTGATAAATCAAGGACTATCATCTCTTCTAAAACATGCATGGATTAACTACTCCCCATGGTTTGGTACGTAAAGATATCATGAATTGTATTAAATTCATAGTTATCTTTAGCCACAATCTATCCTCTGCTAGAAATTATGTCAATTGTTGATTGCCTAAGTCCAAAATATTCTCATGACAAGGCAACATTTAGGCCTTAATTCCTTATTATTAATTCATTTCCATGCTCAAAAGGTTGACGTTCATTTCTTTTTTGTGTTTTTGTGCCTACCTGTGTCTTTTTCTAATTACTAATTCCAATGATATTTTGCTCTTTTCCATACTCATTCTTCATAATTTCTTGTGGGTTTTCAAAGAAACAAAAACAAAGAAATTTAACCCTAAAATCATTGGAACTCAATGCAATTTTAACAGAATTTTTTTTTGTCACACCAAACAAAACCATTAAAACATTAGTCAATAGTCATGCCTCTCCAATTTGAATAAAGGATAATACTTGCAACATAACACTTTCCTCCAAACAGAAAATTAAAACTTGTTACTTCTTATGTATATGTTTGCAAATAAATATCGAGCACTAAAGATATTCTTACATGTTGTGGAGCTTCCTCGTTACAAATATTGCTCCTAAAAATAAAGCTTGAGATGACCAAAGGATCCCCTACATTTTGGTTTCAAACCAAATGCTCAACCTCCCACCAACATTCACTAGTCCATAGAGTAGGTGATTATTTCGTTCTTGAAAATCCTTAACAGTTGGAACATTCCACTCCAAATAAGTTATAATGCTTCTATTGATGCAAGCATCATGCAGCACCACAGAATCAACCTACTCTAGAGCTAAAAAAGTCTTATATTATGCATAACATCTCCCATTAAGTGTAAAAAAGCCTTAGAGTTAGCCCTTAAGGAACTCATCTTATGCAAAATCAACTTCGTACCAACAATCTATAGGGATTACTCCAAAATTATAATCTTTGTTGTCACACACTAACATCATTGGATCGATCTATCTTCCAAACTTTACATGCATGAAGAAGATTCCCATCCATCTTGCTTCTATGTATGAAGTCGACCTTACATGAATTTTAGTTGCATATAAGGCACAAAATATCAATATAATTAGAAAGGTCATCTTCAAACTGGCACTACTTAAAAAAATTCAAAAGGTAATTGTATACTCACTGTTCATAATATTGATAAGTGGTTGTGGGGTCATTATCAACTAGTTATGTGCTTTCTTAATGGTAACTATAAATTGTACTCATTAGAAACTCCACATATGCAGTGCAAACTCCAATGTGCACTGCTAGCTAGGCCAAAGAGCTAAAGTCTCTTGTTGGACAAGAAGTACTCCCTTAATCTCCTTATCCATTATCCTAAGCTCAATATTCTTCCATAGTATTAAAGAAGCTTTAAATTTCTAATTTCTTTCCAATGACTATTTGTAAACTTTAATTCTAGATAAAAAAAAAAAAAAAATTAGACAAAAGGCTCTCAACGTATTCAAGTGCTTAATTTGCTAAATATAAGGATGATCAATGAATTAATTGAATATAACACAAGGATTTAGATTGGTGTATTGGGCCCTCACCTATATAGATTTATCTAATGCAAATTAAGTTGGATTAATACTTTATTATAAGAGTTATTTAAAACAAGATTAACTCAAAAAATTAAGACTTGAATAAGGGCCGGCCATAACCTTAAGCAATGGTGCACAAACGTAATTGCTCAAAGATACCCCCACCTACCAAATTATTGGGAAGTTTACCATAACCAACATTATGATTTTCTATGACATGCTATGTTAATCCCTATTAAAAGTTTATAAGTTCAGTAAGACCTAATGATCAATTTTAATTTGGTGCAACCTATTGGAAGATGTTGTGAAAATGATGACAGATAAAATAAAAGTAAAGTACAAGCAAATCAATCACACAATACCAAATTAATATAGTTAAGCAACGTCTTTATATCTACAAAATAATAAAGGATTTTATTGTACTGAATAATCAAAAAATATACTTGAGACAAAATCTCTTGCATAAGAACCCTCAAAACTTATATACTATTCATTAAATACATATTTATAGTATCGCATAGTGAAAATCACATTCCTCACTTTTCTGTGTTATTGGCTTGAGTAGGGTGTCGAACGCATATGTAGCGAACTTTTTGTCCGACTTGTCGCACGTACAAACTCTCTTTTTGAACTTTTATTGAGCTACTTGTCGCACGAATATCGAGCGAACTGTTTGTTTGGTACTTTCTCCAATTGCAAAAAGTACCAAAAATTAGATTGGGACCCTTACCCATAGACCACAACGAGCCTTGGGCATGTTTGCTTTGGCTTGGGCCCATTGGTCCAAGCATTTCTAAAACTCCACAAAAAAAAACTATAGCACATCCATGGCAGATTGAGTCTTTAATTGGGTTAACATACCAACAAATAAGGTTTCATAAATCCAACAATCTCTCACTTGGAGAATGGTATACCCATCACATTACCATTGCCTTCTAAACCTATAATCCTCGAGTTTTACAACTCACAACCCTTGTGTTCAAGCTAGAAGACTAGTTAAAGTCACACAAGTTTATGTGTAGTGCCCTCAATTAACATATCTACAAGGCAACTTTAAAGTCCCACTTTATTGCTAGTATTTAGTCTCATATTGACCTTGGCATACATTCGAGACCTTGTAGCCGAGGCCCTCATATCTTCTCAAATGGCTGATCCCATCTCCTACTGCCAAAATTTTCTATTTTCAGTTTCTGCCTTTAGTTGACGTGATCTTCTCTTGTGCAATCTTTGCTTTCTCCCTAGAAGTCTAGTCAGCTTCTTCCCCAGTTCTCACTTACTTGATCTCTCATCTCATCTCTCACAAGATTTTCCCTTTGTATCGTGGTTCACCACCTTTAGTTAGAAGAACATAATTCAAGGTAGGTAACAATGTGGAGGTCTAGTCGTCCTAACACCTCTAATAGCACCAATTGTAGGTGTAGGCATCCTTAGAACACTAGAAGCTTGGTTCTCGTTTCTCACATCTTTGCTCCGCACTGTGATGTTGGTAGATTTCCCCAATCTTACAAGAGGAATATTAAAACTGACTCCCTATTGCTCTCCTATTTGATTCATGCAAGTAAGTTCGCACTGTCTTAATTATGCATTTTCTTGCACATCATTGCAACCTGATATCAAATACAAAGTGTTAGTTCTCTTACCACATGCCAAGACCAACACACCTTTATTGACCTTCCACGCTCTTCCAAAACAATGCTGTCGTCGTCAAGTTAACCTACAGAGACTAAATTTTTATTTAGATTGAGAACTCGTCTAACTTGCTGCAAAGTCTACATGCTCTTTTTTAGGAATACAATGCGCACATTGCCCACTTCCATTATATCATATGACTTTCCAACAATCATGTACACCTTTTTGAGACTGCTAGTAATCTAGTTTTACATGATCTCTTGATGTGAGGTGCTTTGGAATGAATCCCCTAAATCTAGCACCTTATCATCAACCCTATCATGTGTTTCTTTAACCACTACATTTTTCATCCTCAGTCTGCTTCTAATTTCAGCAATCTATTTCAATACGGCTTGGCTTGCCACAATCCCAATAAGTGACTTACTGCCCAGATCTCAACTTGCTTCTACCCTATTCTTGAAACTTGACTTATCATGTCCTCTGCCCCAATTTTCAACATTTAGGGCCAAGCACGAACCCAATATCTCATTGGAATCTCTTCTACGCTCCACCTCAACAAGGATTAGATCTCGGATGTTCTCATATTTCAACTTCATCTTCCCAACATAGTTCCTTAACCATTCGCATGGCCAAAACTATTCTGCAATGATGCCAATAGGTGAATTCCTGAATCTTATGAACAAACTCAATTTCTACAAACAAAAGTTGGTTTATGATATATTAAACTCACTCAGGTTTTGGAAAATAAGTGTACCTTCTTGCATCTTCGGGTTGAATAGTTTTTCATTAGTTGGACATTGTTATTTTTTGATGACATTTCATACATACTAGACAAAACTACCATGAGATCCGTTGTCATCTTCTCCTAAATAATACTGTGTGCAACCGATCTCAACAGTGTCAGGTAAATAAACCCTAGAATTGTCAACTTATCAAGTTCCAATTAGCATCGTTCATGCTTTTTGGCTTTTTCTCCAACAGTAGAAGATGGATTTATTCCCATATAAGTATTCCTCTATCTGCATCCTCTAGTCCCTAAAGTTAGTGTTGTCAAACTTCTCGATCCTAGATATTTTCACTTTGTTTCTAGTCATCATTCCCCCTTTAGATTAACCTTGGCTCTTTATACTAATTATTATAAACACTGATAACAAACAAAGCAAAACACAAACACAAACAAATCAATCACACGATCTAAAACTAACATGGTTCGGCAACGTGCCTATTAACGCTACAGAGTATTTTATTACATTCAAGAATCAAAAGTACACTTTGGGATAAAATTTCACTATTTGGAACCTTGAAAAATTCTATCATATTCATTAAATATATATTTATAGTGTCACATGGAGAAATCATAATTTTCACTTTTTTGAATTATTCGCTCGAGTAAAATGTCGAGTATGCCTCAAGCGAACAATTTGTCCTATTTGGCGAGACTCAAGTGAACACTTTGTCTGAACTTTACTCGAGCTACATATGGTGCAAACTTTGAGCAAATTTTTTGATTGGTGCTTCTTTTAATTGCAAATAATGCTAAAAGTTAGGCAGGAGACATTTTCCTCAGACCTCCACGAGCCTTGACCAAGTTCACTTTAGCTTGGGTCAGGCCCAATCCATCTTGAAAATTCGTCAAAAAGTCATAACGTATCCTTGTTGGGTAGGGTCATTAAATCATGATGACACACTAACGAACCAGGCTCTACGAACCCAACATAAAAGTTCACATGAGCACATGGCACAATAACCTTCCAATGGTACGATTATGTGGAAGATCGAAGTTTTTAATTCTTCACAATAAAAAGATTTGGTGGTTTAAGTTAGGAACATGAAGTTTTGAGACTCATTATAGAAGAATAAGGTTGCTACCATGATATTTTTGTAAGGCTCGTAACTTTTTCGACTATTTAAGGTGTTTTTATTGACATTAAAAATGATAGCATAACAATAACAAGAAAAAAACTAAGAGAAAATATTTATATATAAATAGAGTTCAAAACACTAAAACTCACTAAAACTGTTCATTCATAATAAAAAAAAATCACAAACTAAAATTCGAACTATTCCATAACCGACCACCACTGTTAATCTAACTCTTCCACATGTCATCTAAGCTCCCTTTTTGTCTTGCTCCTTTTTGACATCTATAAAATAAAATTTTACAAGTAGAATGGTAAGTCTATATCTCAGTAAGTAGGATTGATTAGTATGGATGTAACATATGAGCCTTATAAAGTAAACCGATACATCAAATAAATAATAGCCAATAACATGATTACACCATAAAAATAAAATACTTATACTATGTAATTCTAAAAAACTTTTTCTATAGGAAAACTACCCCTTCAAAGGTAGATATCCTTTTCATTATTTTTCTTAATTTGTGAAGTACACTTCTTAAATATCTTTCGGTGTAGTTATCCTACCCCTTTCTATTCAGGGTCTACATCTTCTCACTGTCTTTCAATGTAGTTATCATCCCTATATATTTCTAATTTAACATGTCTATACCTTCTTGAAGTCCTTCAATATAGTTATCCCCCCAAATAAAAAATAGTAACATATACATGCTATCATATAACTCATAAAACATTTGGCGCAACTATAATGCACATCAAGTTTCTATAAATGTATCACAGCTAGTTACATACAAGTTTAGGCTCAAGTTATACATTTCGTGATATAATAAATTATTTGGAGATGCTCTAATATTTTTATAAGATGACAAATAATTTTTTGAATAGGACATGCTTTAACAAAGAAATTTCAAAATCTTCTAATTATAATAAAAAAAATGCCAGATGAATTAAACCTACTTACCTCATGATCCAAATTACTACTTGCCAGAATCAGCTATTCTACTCAAGACCTAAATGATATAGAGTAAATTTAAACACATACTCTTCTTAAAATCCGTCTCAACATAATACTGACTAAACATAAAATTAGGCTAAAAATAGTACAAGAAATTGTTTCTCTGTGACCAACTATTTATTGCCAAAATGACTATTCATTGCTAAAATGAGTCTATTTTTATAGTAAAAATTCATCTTCTCATGGATACTCTTTTAGTGAAATAATACCAACTAGACATCAACCATTATCATAACAATATTCAGAGCATACCTTATTACCATAATCATAAACTTAAAATCACTAAAAAATCAATCTAGTTGTGTAATATTTTGGTTTACGAAAAAGTTAGAAAAAAGTGGTATAACAAGGGTTGTCTTCTAATCTCCCTTCATTTAAACTAAATACTAGTGTCTTAATAGTATCATGAAACACAAAAAAAAAATATGTACATGTGTATCAGAGTGCACATCTTATTTCTAAACAAATTAACATCCAAAGTCCCATAAACAATGTTTTTTAGCAAAACTATTTTCTTTTATCAAAACTAAAACCATAACATAGAACAAATAAAGAAGTCATGCATGTAGAAAAGGAAAATATTTATAATCTACACTAAGGAAACCCAAATATAAATGTGATGAATCAATGAAAAATCACTAAAATCACAGAGAAAGTTTTGAGAAAATTCAATACCATAATATCAAAAAATAAAAGCACATTTAGAAGAAACATATAATGGGTACAAGTTAATGAACTTATAGAAATCCATCAACTTGTAAGATGATTCGAAAGATAAATTATTCTAAGAGAGAAGTGGTAGGAATCCTGAAATCATCTTGAAAGAAAAGTTTGGGGTTTTTATAAGGATAAAATCATTCACTTGAAAAGAAAAATGATTACCAAACATTAAAGGAACTACGTTACAGAGCGAAAGGGATGGTGATTTCATCTTCATGGATATTTATGAGGGATATCAAAACAGAATTGTCAGGCTATTAACATTAAAAAAAAATTGGAGAAATGGAGAGGTGTGGTTGATTTGAGATGACCTAGAAACCAAAGAGAAAAAATGATGAAAAACCATTGTGCATAAGTTGTGAAAGAAGAAGAAAGAGTCCTAAGTGAAGCTCACTGTTTCACTTTAATGGTTTCTATATATTTTTTTCTTTTTAACACAAACAAATGGTCTGGGTGCATTTAATGGGCTGACTACTACAATTTCACTATGGGTATGAAGTTGCCTTGCATCTAATGATGTCTGTGGTAAAACAAATAGCTCAGTTAAAAAAGTACCAATACGGAGGTACATTTTTTGGAGCTATAGAATAGATTGAATGATAGATTAAAAAGTTATGATATTGAATTGCTTGGAATTAATTACATTTTACCTCCTCTAACTTTTACTCAATTCACAATGTAATTCCTAAATTAAAAATTGTAAACACATTGACCCCATCTACTTTTAAGAGTTCACCATGTCTCCATCTATCAACAATCCACATTAAATCGAATGAAATGGAGTACGGGCAACTCATGTGCACTTGTAAAAATAAAAATACCCCCCGTTCACTTGCCTCTTGAACTTTTACGTGATTCTTAATTTGCTTCCCACGTCGCATTAAATTAGATTTTTTTTTATAATAAATTTAATTAAATTTTTATAAGAAATCTAAAATTACAAATTTGGAATAAAAGACTAGCAAAAAGATAAATCTTTGAACTCAACAAAATATTAGTATATAATTTTCTGATTTGTTTTTTAATTTTTTAAAAATATATTTTAAAAACTCTATATAAATCACACTAAATATATAAATAAATAAATATAACTATATATAATATATAAATATTACTAATATATATATAAATAATATAGTAGTATATATTATATATATATAACTAAATATATAACTAAATACATGTATATATATAATATAGTACCATATATTATATATCAATATCCTTATACTCCCACCTAAAATACATCAAGAATGTTAACAATATATTACAAATGTACTAAACTTAATAGCCAATAAAAAATAGTACAATTCATCATGATGCATAAATATTATAACATGGTTCATAATTCACACACACCATATCTAGATAAAGAGTTTATCATAGATAAAGAGTGCCACTCAAATAAATAGTCCAACAAATCTATAATGCATCAGTAAAACTCCTTTCGAATTCGATTTTGTGCTTTTATATTTATTCTTTGAGCTTCATCCTCAAAAGCTTTCTATTGCCTTTCGTTTTATGCAATGAGTTTGTCCAGTTGTACTTTAAGCCTCATAGACAGACTCTTGTATTCAAATTCTTCCTTTATTTTCAACATGTTTTCCACCTTCTAGCTAACCATGGATGAAACATGTAATGATTATTCATGTAGTCATTTAGTATGACCTCTCAACAAAGTTTCCATGCAATGATGAAACAAAAGTTTTCGTTTTGTCTTAAAAAGTCATTAACTCTCACTAATTGTAACTCTTGACAAATGAGAAATGGTCTGATATAATTATTTACAATAATAATTTTCTAACGACGTGAGTATTGGTAGCAAAACATAATTATTTGCTACCAAATAGTATTCACAAGAAATATTAATTTTTTTGTTCAATATAATTATTTGTTGGGAGGATTTTCTTATGAGAAGAATTTGGTGGCAAAACGTGATAATTTGCAACTAAATAGTATTTGCAAGAATTGTTAATTATTTTTCACCAATCAATTATGTTACTAATCAATGCATATGTTATCGTAAAAAAGTATAATCTACAATATTTTTCTCATGAGCTTAATTTTGTGGGATTTTTTTTTATAATTTTCACAGATTGTAACTTGTGACAAATCAAATGGTCCAATATAGTTATTTGCAATGAAACTTTTCTGACGAAGTGAATTTAATAGCAAAATGTCATTATTTGTCAGCAATTTGCATTCGTAAGAAAAAAATATGTCCCAAAAACTACTTTTTCTTTGTAGTGTCTATTCCATTCGATTTAACGTAAATTGTTGACGAAAGAGAGACATTGTGAAGTTCTAAAAGTATGTAGGGCCAACGTATTGCAATTTTTAGTATATGAATCACATTGTGAAGGGAGTAAAATGTAATTAACCCGATTGGTTGCTTATACTATGAGGAGGATTAGCTTTAGAAGAGTTCCCTTTTATTTGAGAACAACATGCAAATTTGATCATTATGCTCATCATCCACAAACAGCCTCTGTACATATAATCAATGATGATGATAATAGTCATGCATTAAGCTCACGCGTTTGTAAAGACTGTAAAACAAAAGGTGGAAAGGGATGAGATGCGTATGACTATATAGGGCATTTTTGTATTTTAGCTGTACTGAATTGTATAGGAATAATGATGTTATTTTTTGCCAACTGTACATTCTGCTATTTTGTTACTTTCTACGCACTACATATGTAGTGTGCCTCTTCCATTCTATTCAATAATTTTTAGATAAATGAATTGAGAAAAAACGTTCCTTCCAGTCCTTTCTCTTTCTGTCATCTCCTAGCTCACTATTGTATTATATAATATCAAAGCAAGGTTGCATCTGAGACCTTTTTCCAATGGAAATGGCGAACTCTAATAATTCTTCTAATTTCTCTTCCATTTTTCTTGACTTCAACAATGTCATTAATTCCTATCATCTCGACCATGGAGACAACCACTCTATCCCTATTGTATCATATTTACTCACCACATATAACTACACGATCTGGTCTAGAGCCATGTGCTGAGCCCTGCGTGCCATGAACAAAATAAGCTTCATCAATGGCAACATGACCAAACCCAAGGATGTGTGTGATTCACTTTTTTACGTTTGTGAATGATGCAATAACCTCATTGGCTTTTGGCTGCAAAACTTAATCAGCCAAACATTAAAATCTAGTATTGCTCTGGTAGACGAAGTCTCAGTCATTTGGACAGAACTGAAAGACCGATTCATGCAACAAATCCACGCATATTCCAATTGAAGAAAGCTCTAGATGCGTTGCAACGGAAGACTCTGTAAGTATTTAATTGGGAAAGTTAAAATCATTATGGGATGAGTTGGAACTTTACGATCCCATTCCTAGTTGTGACTGTGGAAAGCTTAAAATACTCCTTGATAGGTATCTACGAAATTATATGATTCGATTTCTAATGGGCTTGAACAACTCTTACTCTAATATCAGAGATCAAATCATGGTGTTAGAATCTTTACCACTTGTAAACAAAGTGTTTTCCGTGGTTCGACAACAAGGGCCGCATCACCGTATGCTTTCTAATGTGCCATTTGTTGATTCTATGGCACTTGCTACCAAGAAATGCTACATAGCCTTTAAATCAAACATCAAGTCACCATCCTCTTCAAAATGTGAAAGGCCTTATTGTACTCATTGCAAAATACAAGAACACATGTTTGAGAATTGCTTCAAGGTTGGAAATGCTGAGCCTCTTATTTGTAGTCGGGCAATGATATGGGGCCCTACAATTAGGGCTCTTTTGCTCCCCCATAGTTATAACTTATTATATATTTTTTCATAATTCTTTTTTTTTTTTTTACAGAAATGATAAAATAAGATATACAAATAAATAATATATAACTTTTTATTTTTTGTATTTTTTTTTCATATTAAAAAAATTTGTGGGAGGCACAAAGGGCCCAAACCACGGGGCTCCAAAACATTTCTCATTTGTAGTCACTGCCACATCACTGGACACACCACAGAGAAATGTTTCAAACTACATGATTACCCCCCAGGACATAAACTGCACAATAAGAGCAAACCATCTAGTTTTTCTACTAATTTGTCTTATGCAAAAGAAGAAGAGGATTCTACTGGGACAATGTCGTTCACAAAGGATCAATTTCAACAATTACTGTCCTTTCTACAACAAAAAGATGCCTCCAATTCGAAGTATTCAGCCAGTTATGCCCACACAACTCTCACTCCCTCTTCAAGTGATCCAAAATCAACAAAATTGTTTGGTATTTCTCTCAGCCTTACTACCTCAGCAAAAATTCAAACACATCCCACTGATGTGCCTTCAATCATCGATACAAGGGCCATAGACCACATGGTTTGAGATGTTTTTTTTTTTTTTCATATTGTCACCGTACAAATTTCTCATATAGTAAAACTTTCAAATGGAATGATTCTCCTATCATACATATAGGCATAGTTAGGATAACTGATACCTTACTTCTGAGAAATGTTTTGTGTGTACTGTCTTTCAATTCAATTCATTAATGCCAAACAAATTGCCAATTCACTCTTATGTTACCTTGTTTTCTTCTCACATTCTTTCTTCCTTCAAGACCTTTTGTCTTGGAAAGCAATTGTAGTGGGTGAGTTGAAGATTGTATTGTACCACTTGCTCGTGGCTGAGGTATCTCCAACAGCTTTAGTTGATCATTTTGCCTTTCATTTTCACAAAAATATATCGATTTTAGCTGCTACCAACAACAATATCATTGCATATGATCTCTGGCGCCATAGACCTGGCTACACTCCTTTATCAAAGTTGATTTTAATTGATGATCCTGTTGTTTAAGCTTAACTACCCTCGACTAATCATATCACAAGTTGTGTTTGTCCCATGGCCAAATAGCACAAGCTCCCTTTTCAAATTAGTCATCATAAATCAACAAAATATTTGAACTTATAAATTATGATATTTGGGGACCCAATCATGTTGAAGCCTATAATGGATCAAAATACTTCCTAACCATAATTGATGATTACTCTAGGAGCACTTGGAAATATTTTCTCAAGGAAAAATCAGATGTTAGAGCATGTATAAAGGCATCTTACAATCTTGTAGACACACAATTTAATGCCAACATCCATATCCTTATAGGTGATAATGGGTTGGAGTTCCAAATGAACAAATTTTTCAACCAAAAGGGGATCATTCATCACAAGACATGTGTAGCAACCCAACAACAAAATGGGGTGGCCGATTAAAAACACCAACATCTACTGAACATAGCACGTGCCTTCAAATTTCAATCCAACATTCCTCCAAGATATTGGAGAGATTGCATTATAACGGCAGCCTACATAATCAATTGAATTCCACTCTAAATTTATCAAACAAGACTCATTTTGAAATGTTGTTCAACACTAGTCCTTCATACAATCACGTGAAGATTTTTAGGTTCCTCAGCTTTGCTTCTACACTCACCCAAAGCTGCAAAAAATTTGACATGCTAAAAGGCATGTGTTCATTGGGTACACTTTCGGCATAAAGGAGTATAAATTACTTGACATAGATAAAAAAAAATAACATTCATTTCTAGATATGTAGATTTTCACGAACCAATATTTTTTTTTTCGCACCATCAATGCAGCTGCACACCCCAATTTGGCACCTCTTACCATGCCACCTGAACCTAATGCCTCTGGTCCCTCAAACCCACCTAAACCTGTAGCTACTACTCCCATTTCACCAACTAATCATTCACCAACCAATGCACCCTCACTTGATCATATTCTACCACCACCTGGAAACTTTCCTTCACCCATACACTCAAAAAATATTCAGTCAAACTGACCTATAAATAGTGGCTCTTCCTCACATGTTTCTCAGTCTCTTGTTACCTCATTTTTTTTCTGATGAAGAGCCATACCTTCAAAGGTACAGTGGAGCTAGAAAAGCAGAACGGTACTTGTAAGAGTTTCATTACCAACATGTATCCGTCAACTCATACAGTCTTGACTTTACAAAGACAAAGGACCTCACTCAGGTAAGCCATTCTCTCTACTAATTCACTGTCATATCATTGTTTATCTCTAAGTTCTGATTCCTTTTTTCCCCTATCTCTTCACTAGTTGACCCACACTTATCACCAATCTGTCAAGAATTCTAGTTAGTGCAAGGTAATGGAGGATGAGATAACAGCTCTAGAACAAAATAATACATGGATTATGACTGATCTACCTCATGGAAAGGTTGCCATCTACTGCAAGTATGCTTATAAGATCGAATATCATTCGGATGGGACAATTAAAAGAAAGAAGGGCAGATTAGTAGCCAAAGGATAACAGAATAGGAGGGGATCGACTATCATAAGACCTTTTTTCCAATTGCAAAAATGGTCACTGTCCGAACCCTCCTAGCCTTGGCTATTGTGAAAGGTTAGCTCCTCCAACAATTCGATGTAAATAATGCATTTCTCAATAGAGAACTGCATAAGAAAATTTATATGAGCATGCCTCTAGGATATCACAAAGGTAAATCAGGACAAGTTTGTGAGCTCTTTCGAAGCCTCTATGGCCTTAAATAGACCTTTAAGCAATGGTACTCAAATTTTTCCACTTTACTTATTGCTTTCAGTTTCACACGGTCAAAATCAAAGAATAGCCTTTTTACTTGGTATGATGGTACCCATTTCTTTACACTCCTAGTGTATGTTGACGACATAGTAGTTGCAAGCTCATCACTTGAATCCATTGTAAAGATCAAATACTTCCTGAGCCAAAATTTTAAGATCAAGTATTTGGGGACTCAATGATACTTCCTTGGATAGTTAGATCCACGCACGATATCCATATATGTCAACATAAATACACACTCGACATCTTGACTGACTCTAATTCTCTAGACACTAAGCCTGCCAATATACCTATGAAAGAAAACCATAGGCTCTGTACAGATTCTAGACACCCCTTTGCTGATCCTAGCTCCTTTAGGCGACTGATTGGAAGGCTCCTTTATCTCACAATCACAAGGCCCGACATCAGTTATCATGTACAAATTCTAAATCAGTTTATGGCCCAACCCACTACTTTACACCTTGCCACAACTCACATGGTTCTCAAATATTTGAAAGGTGCTCCTGAACAGGATATAATTTTATCATCTTTATCTTCGCTTCATCTCAAAGGGTATTATGACTCGGACTGAGCCTCTGCCCTAACACAAGATGATCAATCATGGGTACTATATTTTGTAAAGAGATTCCCTCATTTCACGAAAATCCATGAAGCAAAACGTAGCGTCTTGATCATTTGCTAAGGCTGAGTATCGAGCTATAATTGCTACTTGCTCAGAATCCACTTAGCTACAACAATTACTCATGGATTTTCAAACACCAAACCCACAAGTTGCTTTGCACTCTGTGATAATCAGGCCACTTTGCACATCGTGGCGAATCTAGTCTTCCACGAGGGTGCAAAGTACATCGAGTGGACTGCCACTTAATACATGACAAAATTCAAGATGGAAGTGTTGCAACAACTCATGTGCCTACTCAATCACAATTAAATGATATTTTCACCAAGTCTCTTCCTTCTCTTGTGTTATCTTCAAACCTCTCCAAGATGGAGTAAATCTCTATTCTCCATCTTGTGGTAAGTATAGAGCATGATCATCATGCTCATCATCCACAAATTAGTTCTATACTAATGATCAACGATGATGATAGTGGCCGTACATCAAGCTCACGTGTTTGCAAAGACAGCAACCTAAAATGTGGGGATGAAATCTATGTCTGTTATAAGGCATTTTTATATTTTAGGTGCACTTAATTGTATAGGAATAATGATATTAATTTTTGCCAACTATTCATTTTCTTATTTTGTTGCTTTCTACACACTACATATGCAGTATATCTCTTCCATTGTATTCATTGATTTTTAGAGGGATGAATGAGCAAAAAAGTTCCCCTTAGTCCTTTCTCTTTCTACATCTCCTAGCTCATTTTTTTATTACATCTGTTGTTCCAGCTAGCAAAACAAAGTCTGGAAGACTTTAGCCTAGTGCAATGCACCATAAATATAGGAAACCATTTGGGAGATTCAAAGAGACAACAAACCTGCTAGAAAAAACTAACTAAACTAAAGTATTAAGTTAATTGGGTTTTTGTAGTGGATAATATAATAACATGAGGGGATGAGAGTTGTGATTAGACTATCTATTGACTTCTTTGTGTCTACATATTAATTACTCTATTAAACCTGTTATAGCTTAAGCATGTGCCCTTAGAGCTACTCTGTGCCAAGAACTTGGACTATCTAATGTGTACTAGAAGGAGACTCCAAGTAGCAACTATTGATAGTCAAGAGGAAATTAATGTAGACTATGGCCATATTGTGATTGAGGTTGTGCGGAGTCTACTTGCAGAACATCACAACTAGAGCATTTGTTTTACTTATAGAGAAGCATCACTACAAGAAAATCAGTATTCGTGACGAATTATTTATTGCGAAGATGATTGCTTGCTGCAAAAAATGACTCATTCACTACAAGAAAATTGGCTTGTTGTAGCATTTTTATAGTAACCAAATAGGCAGTTGTGATATTTTTATGTCTCAAATAATCTATTTGGCTACTATAAAAATGTCACAACAAGCCAGTTTTCTTGTAGTGATTTTAGTATGGAATAGTCATTTTGACAATGAATAACTGTCTACGGATAAATCAATTTTCTTGTAGTGAGCAAATAATATAACTCATTTGCTAGCAAAAATTGCTATTTCATTTATTGGTAAAAGGGTGTGAATTGAGGATGGACCTTTGCAAATAATCCCTTGATCAGTATTGATGGAAAAATATTAATAATGATTATTATTTATTAAATAAAGGCATCATCCTTTGAAATTCAAAAAAAGTTGTTTGGAATGCATAAAACCAAACCTGCTTACCGCAGTATACCGAGCCCTACCCGAAGTCCAACTTGGGCTACATAATTTAATTAGTCCTCAATCCAACTTGAAGTTTTTCAAGACCATTTGTGGACCTAAAATTGAGTCATTGTCCAAGATGTTTGAGTCCGTCAGTCTTGCTGACACAATTCTAGCTGGTTTTGCGTTTCTTATTGACTGATTTATTGATATGTTTGAAACGTATGTCCTAGCAAAGAAAATAGCTGTTATTGCTGTGTGAGAATCCCCTCCGAACCACGAAGGTCAACCCCTCTCTCCTTCTATCATTTGTTTTTTTCTTGCACGTTCTCTGTCTTCCCCTCTCAGCCTTGGTTTCTGTTCCAACTGCTGATTAACTTCCTCAACCCACCTAGCCCACCCAGAGATTCCACAATATGGGGTTCCCTTTTTCATCCCCCCTACCTTCTTTAATCATATTTCTCTGATATAAATCCTCCTTTACAATAGCCCTTGATCTCAACCCCTGGCAAAACAGAAGTCTCATATCTCTTCTTTATTTTCTTCATGTTAGATTGATGGAAAACTCTTCGAGTTCATGTATTAATAAAACTATTCATGCTTCTAAAGAAACCACAAACAGCCCTTAAGAGAGTGGTTGGACTACATATTTTGAAGATTTCTCAAGTTATGAAGAACACAGTTCCTCTAATTCTAGTTTGCATACCTCTTCTGTGGTCTCTGATGCTGCTTCTTCTGCTGCATGGAAAAATTCCAATCGCAATCTCAAGATTCCCAAGAGATTGAGTTTCAAGAAAACAAGAACCAAAATAATTTCTTTTGACGATTCTTTGGAGGATACTGCTAGCTCTCCAGTTAGTAGTCCAAAGGTCAAATGAAACATCTTTAATTTCAATTTATTTCCTTCCTCTTATGTTGTAATTTTCTGTAAACTTTCTTTTCTTTTCATTTTACCTCTCTTTTGTTTGGCTAATCTTCTCTTCACCCATTTTTGTGAGTAGGTTGGTGATTTGGAATCAGATCATGACATGAATCCAAGAAAGGCACATGATCATCATATTATTAGTTCCTTGGTAATTAGTGTTTTTTTATTTTATTTTTTTCAAATAGAAAAAATTCCAATAATATAAGATTGGCTTGATATTAGAACCTGATAAATTATTTTGGTTCTGATGATTTTATAGAGCAAGGCAGGTACTTTAGATCATTATCCAGAACTGCAGAAAGATGAAAGAAGGGAAATCATGAACTTTGGTGGAAAGAATAATCACGATTACACAGATTTAAGGAAGAAGGGACTGTGCTTGGTTCCTTTGTCCAAGTTAGTGAACTATTTCGGTTAATCTTTCCTCGAGAATTTCTGCCTCTCTTAATGTACAAAGAAATCACTTCCTGTCGACATCATGTTATATTTATATATATATATATATATATCGTTAGCACCATGCTTTTCTAAACTCATCTCTCTCTCGCTCTCTCTCTCTCTCTCTCTCTCTCTGTGTGTGCTGTGTATATCCATATCATCGACAAGAAATTGAGGCAATATTGCATCTGAAAGCAAGTGGTTTTCATTTTTTTTGCAGCAATTAGGTAAAGATCATGCGATAATTTACAGGATAGATAACGAAGCAATATAATTACCTGAACTGATTAATAATTGGAAACATACTACAGTACTGAAACAACAGAAAGCATTTATTTATCTATTTTTATCTTAAAAATTATTCAGCTATTTCGTAATTCACAGAAACTTGAATAGTGACAAAATATTTATATGTTTGCGAGAAATCAGAGATTGATAAGAGCACTTATTGGCGTTGATCTCGATCCATTGTTGAGGGTGGAACAAGGTTCCCATCCCGTATTAATTGAAATCGGTATAGGTATCTAGAGCAGTTGGCAGAGCTATGCAGATCATTAGCAATATCATGCAGAAACGTCTTGAAGCTCATGCTAAAGGCACTACGTGTAAGATTAAGGGAAATATTTTATTGGATAAATTCATTAAGCTGGTGATCTTCATTTGGTTAGGATTATCATTAAATAATGTTGTCTTATCATGATGATAAGTCTAGATTAATTAGTTGATCAATTAAGTTGATTGGATGATTGTATTTATGAGAGTAATTTAGATTGGATTCTTGAATTTTTTTTAGTTCTCCTCTCTTACAAAGAGTTTTTTTTTTTTGGGAATTTTTATAGGAAATGCAAATTATCACTCATTTCATGATAAAATAATAATAATAACAATACTAAAAGCTAATTACTTAGAGGGCATTATTAGTAGGGGATCATGATGTACTAGTGCTTGAAAGTAGGGTTAATATTGCTGCCTCAATATTATTATAAATATGTGAAGAATAATTACTATAGATTAATTCTGCCTACATTAATGCATGCAAGAGATTAAGCTACTAATTACCTATATATATATACTTGCTATTTGCTAGCAGCTATATATAATGAATAAAAAAAATGCTGGTTTCATGATTTTTATTCCCCTTATATTCTCCTCCCCACTGACTATATGCACCACATCTTAGCCAAACTAATTGACCCCACAACAGAGGTTTTATTCTAAATAACATGTTAATTAATGCAGGAAGCATAAATTATTTATCATTTGATTCATTATTCAAGTGGGTATGAGAATCCCAACAGAATCAGGAAGGATGTAAGTTCCTTTGTGGCTTATACCCTCTAAGAAAACAATATAAAAACTATGAGAAAAAACTATAGTAAAATGAAAAAGTAGATTGATAGGTTTAAATATTAATTCATCTCCAACCTCTTGCAGGCCATTCATTTAAGAAAACCTTCAGAAAAAAGACCCCTCCATGTGCACTAGCATTAAAGGCTGGTGAACACGGAAAACTAAGCATATATACAGATCAGTTGTCAACCAGACTTTTGCCAAGAAATTTCCGCTGCTTGACTCTATTTTCCATCACATGATTCATCTAGATCCTATGATTCTTTCTTTGTCTCTCGCTCTCTCTCTCTATATAAAAGAATAACAATATATTCTAATTGTATAAGAAAATAAATTTAGCTAAAATTATGGAACTTGTCTTGGGTCTCGAGCGGCTCATTGCATGCATGCACGAATTGCTCAGAGCATAAAATAGCTGTTCCGGATTCTCAAGCTAGGAACTGCTATATATAGCACTGTTTGGCTGGATGTGATTTCTGTGACTAAATTGAAAGAGAAAAGGCATTCTTGATAGAACCTGATATCGAGCATCTACCAATATCTTTTTTAACTTAAAGACGAGGGAACTCAACAGCAAAAAGAAAGAGACCTCAAAAAACAAAACAATAAAACAAAAAGCAAAAAGAAGGAAAAGAGCATCTTTGCATGTAAAATTTGCTCCACTGAAAGATTACAAATTACAGCATTATTAATTTTATTTTTTAATCTAAAAAAAACCATTTCAAACTCCTGAATCTGTCAGTTTCCAAAAAACTGTCAAATAGTGATCCACTACAAGAAAATAAGTATTTTGTGACTCTAAATTTTGTTGTGAAAAATAAGAAAGAACATCATAAAAAATTATTTTTGAGAAAAATAGTTATTTTATATGCAACAATTGATTATTTCTACAATTCTTCTTGTAGCGTGAAAGTCTATAAATTAGCACATGGCAAGCCACTGGAACATTAGCCATGCATGCAATATCGACATTAAATCCTTTGTACCTTCTCGATCGATTGAATGATCTTACTAGATTTTATCTAATCAAAAGCACTATTCAATTTATCTAATCCAAAGCAAGGTTTTCAAGTCGGCATGATCAGAAACTATATATATATATATAATATGCATATATGATATGAAAGAAGGTGAAAATGACTGATGACCATTAATTAGATCATTAAAATCCAACAATATTTAGATAATTTGGATTGCAAGTTAGGTGAGCAATCACATGTTTAACATGCAACCACTAATCATGTTGATGTGATTTACATTTTTGGAGAGGTAGATCAAAGGTGTATCTCAGATCTATATTTGAGTACGTACTCCATCGACCTTCATAAAGCATATAATTAAGTGGTCTTCTTTAACAGTTTCGCGAAAAGACTTGTCGTAATTATTGCATTATGCGGATGATCATGATGCATGATCGATGCACAAAAGGAGTACCGACAAAAATTACATTGATATATATCGACGATAATTGAATGTGAATTATACTATAATAAATATATATATATATATATATATAATATCATGCATGCATTAATAATAACGTGTGATCAGTATAACTGTGTCTATAAATATATGGTAAAATATGTTTTGACCTAATTATTGTGTGTACACTATAAAAAAAAAATATTTGTGATAAATTATTTATAATAAAAATAATTAGAGTAATGTTGGGGACTGGTCGGGCTATCCCTAGTATCAAAAGTAGCCCAATTATTTTAGATTGTTTTTTGACAATAAACATAATAATAAAAAAAACACAATAAAAAATATAATAAAAAAATAAAATAAAGAGAATACAATAAAAAATTCAATAAAAAAACACAATAAAAAATAAAAACATAATAAAAAACACAATAAAAGAATAAAATAAAGATGAATTTAAAGGAGATTCGGCTTTCAGCCGAACAGAGCTGCCAGAGGCGGCTAACGGACCTATTTCGTGTTTAAGGCGGCTGAGATTTTGTCGGAAGTCGTTATAGGTCGTCGTCGCAGGGGTGAACTCGCTGGAGCCCACCGGTCCACCGCCACCTCCAACAACGAACTGCTTTCTTTAAGGGGATTGCGACTCTAATCTTTTCTCAAATAGATATTTATTACGAAAATATATTTATATTAATAAAAAAATTATTTTAACAAAGAAATAATTAAACATAAATAATCAATTTTCTTCTAATAGTATACATATAGAGGTCATGGGCTCTCCAAGTTTAATAGATAATAATAATAATAATAATAATAATAATAATAATAATAATAATAATAATAATTCATTATATTTGCAGTCGATCGATTTATAAGATGCTTCTGGTGTAACTGTCACACCAAGCCATTCCAGAAAAAAACAACTTAGTGAGCAGTAGGTGTCCAAATAGAGATCAGAAAGTGACTTCCATGGAATAAAGCGAAAATTAAAGAGATTACCTCATAGCTACGTATGAGAAAGCTGTAAATTATCCAAAAAAAAAAATAAAAATAAAAAAGAGTTGTTGTATATATAATATTTAATATCTATTATTACTTTTTTCCTGCCGCCACATCTTTGTCTAGCTAATGAAAAGTGCGGCCTCTTCAACTGTATGATTACATACAATATTTAACCATTATTAACGCATGCCGGCGGCCTTCCGTCATGCGGCTTTGTAGACACCGTCCTCGCTTTAATAAATCTTAATTCAGATGTCATATATTCCCTATTTTACGTATGACTACACGTTTTCGATTTAAAAAAATTATTTTCCTTAGATTTTTAACACAAACACATTCCAACTAAAAAATACTCCTTTGTTTTTTAAATCTCTAATACCTTGTAGCTCATTACACGAGTATTGACATTGATTTTATTAAAAATAAAAAAAAAAATTAATAAAAAAAAATACAAATTTAATAAAAAATCAACATTTAAAATAATTTTATATTAAATTCATCAAAAAAATTCCTTATATTTAATAAAAAAAAAGTTGAGAGAATAAAATAAATTAAATAACTAGTTTGCTTAACTTGTAAATAGTAACTTTTTAAATATATATGAAGGATGATATTTAAGTACTGTAACTCAAAAATTAAACTTTTAGTTTTTGTTGGAGTCAATGACAATACTCTTACCAATGCACGTTTTTTTTTTTTTTACTTTCTATTGAATTTATATTTTCTTTCAAATTTTGAAAGAAAATTATTATGAAACAAATGTCAATGCTCTAATATTGATAATCATTTATAGACAAATTGTGATTCGTAACTTATTTATATATATAGCCATTTCTAAAGTAGGAATTTATCTTGGTTAATATAAGTCTAGTTACTTGATCAGGTTTAAAATTGTCAAGTGAGTCTTGTGAATTTAAGATTACCCAGTACAGAGTGATAAGGGGGCTCCAGTAGAGATAGAAAATGTCGGATGGAAGGATCTATGGAAGGTTTCAACTGGACGGATTTAGGGCAAAGAGGAATGGCTGCGACGACTGAGTTCAGGCAATGAACGACGGCTGTGGCGACTGTGAAGAGGAATGACTGCTAGGGCATGGACTGTGAAGGAGTATTTCATGAGAGCATAAAAGGGCAGATATGCTAGAGGAGTGACAACTCGTTGAGGGCAGTAATTCAATTAAAAATATAGGGTTATTACGGCAGCAAATGTCGCTATTATATACAAATCACTTAAAATCATTTATTGTGGCAGTTTATTTTGCCGTCAAAAACATGAAATTCATAGTATTTTAGTATTTCGAGCACTTTATTTTTTTTGATGAACAATATTTTGTCAGAATAAATATTTTTTCTTGCAAAACATAATGGCGCCAGAAACCATATGCCAGTAGAAGAGAAAATGAGTACTTTCTGCATAATTTGTGTACCGGAGAAAAAAAAAATTAGATGATCAGGCGTGGGTAGAATTAGATGATCAGGCGTAAATATGAAAAAAATTTATTGTGTATTGGTCTATCCTGATTAGTGCATGCCTCCAACAGTTAGTTCTCTCATACACGTGTGGGCGTATGTTTGAGAGAGCTACCTCGTCTGAGAAATATTAACGACTAAATCTGTCGATGTTAAAATAATTCTTTCTAATTTTTTTATTTAATGATTAAAATTATATTTTTAATAATATTATAAGTTTTTTTTTTTTTAAATATATGTAAAAATGTAAAGAAGTGAATGAAAATAAAATTTCGGGAAAAGCTAACACTACTCCCCAGAAATTATAGGTGATTGTACTGATTAAGATTTTGGTTCTATATTATATATATGAAAGAGGCCTCAAAATTCTGATGACCATGGCCCCGCGTGATTGTCGGCACCACCATTAATGTTGATCACTTCTTCTGCTGCCACAAAAAGTTTGGTATTTATAATAAGAATAAATCTATTTTTTATATTTTTTATGATAATAAATTAATAAATATAATATAATAAATAATTTTTAATTATTTAATATCACATTATAAAACAATAAGAGGATTATAAAAAATGAAATAATAAATAATATATTATTTTTAGAATAATGGTCGTGATTGTATTTCCTAAGCTATATAAAAAAAAATATTATATTGCGCACATCGCGCACGTATGATTGATAAACTAAATGTTCTCTATTACTCATTTTATTAAGAATAGAATTAAGATAGTTTGTAAATAATATTTATTATTTATTACATCTGAAGATAAAAGAATGATAGAATAGAATTTTGCTTATGTCTATTTTAATATCCCAATATAAGCCTTAAATTGATAATCCATGTGCAGCCTGTTGAGGAAGGATGTGATTTGGTTTGACTTTTTGAAAAGGGGACATGATAGTAAATGCCCCGTGACCAGAAAAAGGAATGGTGGGTTTCAATTGTCATACATTCATACATATATTTTTATATTTAAAAAGAACCTATCTTTAATGAATAATAATAATTATTAATATTAATATTTTTAAATTTATCTTTAAGTTTCACATGACAACCTTCCATTTATCTTAAAAATGTCCTTCTCATATGCCTACAATAATGCCAATCGATTTAGGCCTAAACACAACTCACAATCTCTCTTCCTCTCCTTTTCACAACAACACTCCAAGAATTTCTCTCCTTCGATTTCTCCTCCAAGCAATCCACGATTGTACCTCACCACTGGCCACTTAGTCTCACTGCCATCTCCAACAACTTCCCCATGATCCGGCGAGCAACTCTCACCGTCGAAGTCCCTTGGCAACCCCTCCCTCAATCACACGTGAGCACAACTTGAAATGGGTTTAACACGGATTCCTCCTCTCGCACAGCCATACGTCACCATAAACAGTCACCGTCGAGCAACACGACCACCCCAAGATCACCCATTTCTCCTTCCCTTAACACGGAGCCCACAGCTCCTACCTAGATCTATGTACCTTGGTACTATTGAAGAACTACCGCGTTCTCCGGCGAGCTCCATCGTGAGGTCTAGCCCCCCAATACCTGTCTCTCTCCAATCTCTTTACTTTTCTAAACAAACTTATAGATTTTAGGGTTTTAGCATTCGGTGTGCCGTGAGCATATTTTTCTATTGTGGTCGTTTGGATTCAAATCATGTTGATTATTTGTTACTTGTACTTTTATTTTGATTTTGCATCGTTAAGTTTGATCTCCCAACTGTGATCATCATTTCATGCATTTTCCAATCGGTTATTTAAGTATATGGTTTAGTTCTCTACCTATTATGCTTCTCTTTTTTGGGTCCGTGTATTGCAAAATATGCCTTCAGTTTCCTTTCATTTGTTGCTCTGACATCTATGGTTGGGAGGGGTAGAGATAGGCTCCTAAATGGTAAGCCAGCGGCAGAAATTTGGGAGAAAAAATTTTGTGTTCTTCGTTCATCAAGCGTATTCTTCTTCTCTCTCTCTCTTAAATTTGAGCTTGGCCATCCATTCGATAGAGCATTCAAGAAAGCATTATTTTTCGGTGGTTAGCAAAACAGAGCAATTAAAAAGTTTTAGTGAAATACATTGTACTATAGAAATGGGTATTTGCTCTTGTCCTAGATAAGTCCATTTTTTCTATTATTGAATTGTTTTTGTTGGTCTATCATTCAATTTTTGAAGTCCCTATAAATTTTCGTTTCTGGGTGCAACTTATTCGTATTAATTATTAGGTTCTAAGTTGCATTCATTACTTGCATGCCTTTTGTTTGCTGTTTGGCAATCTAAGAGTGTTGTTTGCTTTAATTTATAATATCCACATAGATGAAGTTCTTTAAGTATGCTTCTAGTCATAGCAGCAGTCGATTGAAGAACCTATAGTGCGGATATTTTAGTTGATTGATAAATATTGATTTGGGTTTTTGTGAGTTAGTTTAGTGTTTTCTTTTTCTAAATCTGGATTGATTTTTCTTTTCAATATGGAAAATATTTTGTTGTGTTGGTGATTTAAGGTATTGTGTTTGATTATTTATAAAGAATAGTGTTTTGAACATATTGTTTCAATGGCCAAATGTCATTTCCATGTTTCCTTTTCCAAATTTGAGAAAAGTTGATTGATAAATATTGATCTGGACTTTTGTGAGTTAATTCAGTGTTTTTTTTTTCTAAATCTGGATTGATTTTTCTTTTCAATACAGAAAATATTTTATTGTGTTGGTGATTTAAGGTATCGTGTTTGATTCTTTATAAAGAATAGTGTTTTAAACATATTATTTCAATAGCCAAATGTCCTTTCCATATTTCCTTTTCTAAATTTGAGAAAAAAAATATATATATTATTGCTCTTTCTAGGGCCTGCAGTCTATTCATTAATGGATTTTCTTATATAATTTAGCATAAACAAAAATGACGAGAAAAATAAGTAAATTTTGCATAGATTTCTTTTCTATCATTGTGTCTCACATATATCAGATTTGTGGAATAAGGTCTCTATTCTTGAAGCTTCTAACAACAAATGATGTTGTGTTTTGTTGATTCTATATATAGGCATGTTATAAATTTTATTTATAGTCAATAGAGTAAATCCTTATTTTGGAGTACATGAATGAAACCCGTTTAAATAACTTGGAATCAATAGATGCTTTTGGTGTTTTGGTGTTAATAAGCAAGTTGTCAAAGAAACTATACGTGCATACACCCACCAAATTTATGTTGATAGATTTGGTGACCCTCATCCTGGTAATCTCTCACTCTTACACGCATTCGTTACCTGCATGCTTTTTATTTTTCAGTATATATTTATGTTCTCTAAAATCTCATTTTACATTTTTCTGGCTTGGCTTTTGTTTTTATTTTTATTTTATTTCTTCTTCTTCTCCTCTCTCTCTCTCTCTCTCTCTCTCTCTGTATATGTATATATATATATCTCATCTTGATGTTCTCTTCAAGAACAATTCATTCAGAAAAAGAATAATCGTGAAATATAAGACTCTCTACTTTTTATTTACCAGTAATTTTTAAGGTTTTGGATTTGCTTTTCTCCTCAAAATCCTATTCTTATTTTATTCTCGGTGATACATTATGATGGGTATCTCGTCAGTTAGTATTTTACTCCATGCCCTTCTAAGAAAACGAAAGAAAGAAAACAAATTTTGGGTTTTCTTCTATGTTAAAAACAAATTGGAAACGAACTCATCAAGCAAGACCAGTGAAATAGCACAAAATTTGAAAACTTGATCAACCTATCAAAAATCATGAGATTCTGATATTTGGAATGAACTTTTGGGAACCCACGTATCATGTTATGCCTATCTATTTGATAGAATGGCTTTGTTATTGGGTTCTCCAAGTTAGGACTTTGCCTTTTTTGGTGAATAATGTTGGGTGTTTAAGCATGCACAAATAGGTTTTGATTCTTAATACCCATCCTTATTCATGCTTATTAAGCATGTACAAATAGGTTTTCATTCTTAAAACTCATCCCGATTCATGCTTAAAATCTATTTCTATTAATTTAGTCATAAAGTTATGAGGTCTGTAGTTAAATCTTTCGCTAATTTGGAGCTCGGCTGTGGGTTTCTATTAATTTAGTTATAAGGTTATGAGGTCTTTAGAAGATAGGCTTTTTTATTTTTATTTTCTTTAATTGATCCTGGTTTGTTTTATTAGATTAATGAGTTTCTGATTTCTTTTTTCTATGCATTTTCTATTGTTGGGCTCTCATGTGCAGGTTTTTTTTTTTTGCTAAATGAGTAAATTGATTTATGCTGTTTGGATTATTGGGTTGTATTAATGAGTTCGAATTAATGAAGCATCAGTATTTGGATTTATATAACCGCAGAAGAAACAATTGTTCTTTTATGATGTTTGTGTTTTCCCATCTCGAAATCTATTCAGATCAGTTTCTTGGCTTGTCTTCTTATTTCAAGAAAATTTTTGATTTTATATATTATTATTATGGGTTGATAATGGTTGTAGAGTTCATTATATTTGAGTAGGTACAACGTATCAGGCACTACAAGATTTTCGGCTTTTTGCCAAGAAGGATTCTTGTGGCTAAAAATAAGATTTTCGTGGATAAAATATTTTTTCCACCAATTTGACTCGTGGAACGTCCGTAGCATATAACTCGCGGTAAAATAGTATTTGTCATGGATCATATATTTTCGTGGCAAATAGATATTTTTTCCCACAACATTTTTCGTGGTAATAGCCAATTTTGCTCGCGGAAATAAAATTTAAAAAGGTTATAACCTTGTAGCTAATATCCATTTTCTACAAAATCTTGTTGTAGCAAATAAGTTTGCACTATGAAACATATCCTGGTAAAAAAATATTTAGTACCGTGTTCTCTTCTATCAACTTGCAACAAATGCTCTTTCATTACCAAATCTGATTATATGCACTTCTATATGCCCACGAAGAAGTTTCATAGCAAAAGTTAGCTTTTTGTGGGCAAAAGTATTAGCCATGAGTTGTGTTCACGGCAAATACTACAAGATTTTAGAAAAAAAAAATTAATTATAAAAATCATAAAACAACTTCATAATATAAGCTAAAATATTATATATAAAACTTGGAGATTCAAATTGATAATAATAACAATTTTAAAACAATAACTAAAATTATGCCAACATGTTTACAAGAAAAACTCTCAATAAGAACTCAAGTACAACATATATTTTGACACACAAATATATGCAAATAATCATTCATAATTTCATATATCTTACTTCAAGGCAATTTCCTAACATACAGAATTAACATCAATATGAAGATTAAACACATCGACCAACTATTCCGTGTTAGCAAACAAATTAGAGTCATCCATATTACTGCTATAAATTATAATTCATTAATTTAAGGTACTTGATCATATATTGACATATCATTTAAACATATAGATATTGAAATGTTAGTACTTAGACATGAAAAAATGTATCTGAGTTGGCAGTAGGACCATGCATGCTCTATGGGTGTCAACAGACTTCCTTAACAGCCCCCACAGCTATATATTACTCATTGTCTCATCCTTGCTAGGACCTGAATGCAAAATGGATAAACATATTATTAGTCAACAATTGATAGATAGTCTGATGAATTTACCAATAAAAATCTATCAGAAAAACACAGAATGGAGTATACTCCCCTTTACCAAAAGCTAAACCTATGTGTCTAACATGCATTCTTTCTTTTTTTTCTTCTATTAAATTCTGGTTTGAAATGATAATTAAGCAAGCATGATTGCTGTCTTTAAGTTTCTACCCAAAGAACACTGCATTGACAATAATACTAACATATGAGCCTATATAAATAAACCACAAATCAATAAGCTCTGAACCCTATGTACATAAGAATAAATAATAGTTGGTCTCTTCAACACGTGCTCAAGACACTTAGCAATTAGAAAGTTGTCTAATTAATTGGTGTCGATCGACACCGACACCAAATTCCAATGTAAAACTTGTTCCTGAAAAGCCCACGTTTTTGCATGAACCTTTTTTTATTTTTAAGGATTCAGCCAGCTTGATACCTAGACCTATACTTCTTTCTTACTGCAAACAATAAAGTCAACAAATTGCAGGTAACTATACTAAAAAAAAAAACCATTAAATGTAGCAGATACCCACAAGACTTCACTTAGATGAGAGAGAAAGAGAGAGAGAGAGAGAGAGAGAGAGAGGGTTAAATATTAAAGATAGGAGAGGTAGCAGAGTTGCCATAAGGCAGTCCAAAACAAGAAACAAAGTAGAGAAAAAATATACTACACGAAACTTAAATCCCAACAAAGCCAAAGCAAATAATAATTTTGAACAAGACCATATTGTTACTTCTAAAGGCAAGCATCGAAGTTTGTGAAAGAAAAACATAGTTAACAAATTAAATTATGATAAGAAAACAGAAGAAAGTACAAACAGCTAGTCCTAGATAAGTGCATTAACATGGACATTACCCATTTCATACATTATAAAGAGAGATCAAATGAAGAAAGCCAGTAACATCTAAAGGAAAAGTCAAATCCAAGATCCTGAAATTGAGGTATTTCTTTTGGGGATTATACTTTAAATGCAGTACTTGGGAATTATCATTTCAAACCAGAATTTAATAGAAAAAAGTAAAAATTAATGCATCAACAAAAAGCATCTTTTTTATTCATACCCAGAAAAATATTTATCGTGACATACAACCTCATGAAAAAAAAAGGAGTCATCCTATACCACTGATGTCAGTCTTTTTTGGACAACTTTTCGTAAATCTTCAGGAGAAAGGGAGTTGACCCAATCTGGTTGGTGCTTGGGGTTGTCCCAAAAGGAAGACAACCCCAAGCACCATATATCCACTTTGGTTTTCTTGCACTCCATTGATGAAAAGGCAGACAGATATACATATATTCAGTGCCAAAGATCATGTAACAACAAATATCTAGATATTAGAGATGATCAAAGTTTGTTTTATACATACAAAGATTTTATGATCATTCGACAAAGACTTAAATATTTAATGGAAAAGACTTAATTTAAAGTGATTTAATTTGAATGTTATAAGCCTAACTGATGAAAAGCATAGGGGTTTCTGTAAATGGACCCTCTAGGTATAAAAGTCTCTTTCTTCTTTCATGTATGGCTACACTTGCTTTAGCTAATTCTCCTTCGATTCTCTTTAAAATTCTTTCCTTCTATTTGTAGCAAGCATATTTTAAAGAAGAGTAAATGGTACTACTGATCAGAAAATCAATGGCAGTTCATGATTAAGTTTCAAACAACTAAAGATGATGACTTCGATCAGAATATGGATGTAATTTCTTATTCTGGTGCTGCTAACCTTGTGTGTACTGCTTTTGTTCCTAGAATTTGAGAGAACCCCATCTAAGGAAACTCGTGGTGGGGTACTTCTGTCAGTTAAGTGGTTGGTATTTCTAAGATGAATGGATGGGGGACTGAAAGAAGAATAAAGGAGATCAGTGGGATGTTCTTCATTTATGAAAGAGGAGAAGAGCAAGATCATCAGGAGGAGTCGTCTGAGAATAAGAAAAAATGGAAATGTCACAAATGAAATAGAGCAGCTGAAGTACCTTGCCATGGATTCACTTCTTTTTCTCTCACTTTTTTCTTTGTGGGGGAGAGGAAGATCATGGAAAGATCATATACTTGTTACAGGAGAAGTTGCAGACTCTTTGCAAACTTTTTCCCGCACAAAGATTTATATAGGAAAGGTCTCTGATGAGTGCACAAAAATTCACTCTAAATACTCTATTTAAATACTAAAAGAAATGAGAAAATAATGGATATAACTCATGTTATTAAAATTAATGGTCATTTATCTTGAAATAGATATAAGCATGATTTAATATATTGATGAGAATATAAAATGCCATATTTTCCTCTCTTAATGTTTAATACTTTATTCTTATTTGATGCCTAAATATACTCATTATTCTTATATTTTGATTTAGGACACAAATGGAGACATTAGGAGCAAATGAAGATAATTGCAGAATTTTAGACAGTTCTGACATCTTTTCGTAATATGGGCATAACTCTTTCATCCAATCTCCGATTGAGCTGATTCAAGATGATCTAGAACCGCAAGAGAAATATCTATAACTTTTATGTTTTATGTTTGAAGAGATAGCCACTCAATCTAAGACAAAATTGACCATCAAGTGGACGCACCTGCACTTGACGTTCCTGGATATTTTTCAGCCACTTGCATCAAATCCAAATGTTATCATAATATTTTCCAGCAAGCACTCCTACAACAACTTGGAAATTCAATGATCAATTAATATGCAAGATGAAGTGCACTCAAGTTTCTTGTAGACAAATTATTTGACCACAAGATATTAAGTCATACAAGACAACTAATGGATAGAGAAGCAAAATTGAAACACTCAACCTACAAGCAAAATTCAGCTCATGCATGGTGGAAAAACAAATGATCAAAATGACAACTCACAAATCACTTGGATTCAAGAATGGCACATGGCAAAACAAGTTGAAATTGTGATGATTTTGTCATGACAACTTGCATGAAGGATGCTTATAAATAGAAGGAAGGGGTGTGTGTTCTAAGAGAATGCTTAGTGTGGGAGGATGCTTTGGAAGAGCCATTATTTTGAGAGTTTGAGAAAAGAAAAGAAAAACCAAAGAAGAGAGAAGAAAATAATGGTTGGCTCTTCCATATTATCCCTTGGAGAATTTTTGTTGCATATTTTCAATATGTGTAACTAAATTCTCAAGGAGGGTTAGGGATGAACTTGTGTGTGTGATGGTATTTGTAATTTATTTTTGATTCATGTATTTGGTCTTTAAATATTAAAACTCTTTTGTTCTATTATTCTCAATTTATTTGTATGTTTTTTCGTCTTCAAATAATTATAGAATCTATTTCGTTTATGGATTCAGTCATGCTTTTTCCATTGAGTGAATTAGTTCTATAATTATGTTTGGAGCAATTGATTTTTTATATTGATTTAATTCTCTGCTGCAATATCGCCTCTTGGGTATATTGTCGTCGTTGGATTTTCTCAATATCGATAACAATTTATGAGAGTTAAGCGCGAAGAATGATTTTTCAAAGAGTTATATGTGATTTAAATTTTGGTTATTAATGTTATATCTTCCGATTAAGAATTTGGACATAGAATTCTTAATTGAGTTATCAATGAATTAAGAATAAATTTGAATACCACAAATACACAAGGAATTCCCTACGCTCTACTTTTCGTCTCATTTTTATATTTTTCAAATTACTCATTTAGTTTTAATTTACATCACACTCATTTAATTTTTTTGTTAATTTCATTACTGTTCTTCAATTTCTCAATCCATCTCCCTGTGGAATCGACACCCCAAAGCTATACTACAAACGACCGCGTTATTCTTTGGGCGTAATCAAATTTTGGAGCCATTGCCGGGGAGACGGTAGAAGAATTTGTAGTTTTTTTTAGTAGTTTGTAAAAAAAAAAAAAAAGAGCGGTAGCTTCGTTCATTTTCTTTTTAGCTTTCTGTATCTTTATTTTATTTTACTTTTCTTTTCGTAATTATTTTTTTTCAGTATTACGCTTTTCTTTACTTTGCATGCGCAGGTACAGAGACGCTTTTGGATGGTTTGCTAGTAGACCCGTGCTAGAATCAGATTCAGAATCTAATTTTTCTAATCGCTTGTTTGATAATTCTTCCAATTCTGACGCGATGAGTGAACACGTAGACCAACCTGTTAGAACCCTCCAAGATTATCTTCATCCCGCACGAACAGCCACACCATCCTGTATTATGTTCTCACCTAATGTTCGTCACGTAGATTTCAAAATAGGAATGATACAATTACTTCCGACTTTTCATGGTCTAGAAAATGAAAATCCCTATGTTCATATTAGGGAATTTGAGGAAGTAGTTGCAACATTTCACAGTCAAAATACCACTGACGACACGGTAAGACTAAAGTTCTTTCCTTTTTCTTTAAAAGATAAAGCTAAGAGTTGGTTGTACTCACTAAGACCACGGTCTATTGGAACATGGAGTGAGATGACTCAAGTGTTTTTCAATAAATACTTTCCCCAACATAAGACCAATGCTTTAAAAAGACAAATCTCTACCTTTGCACAAAAGGATAGTGAGACTTTGTACCAGTCTTGGGAAAGATTTAAAGAATTACTGAGTATGTGTCCCCACCATGGATATGAGAATTGGCGCTTAGTGAGTTATTTCTATGAAGGGCTTATGCCCAGGGAACGTCAATTAGTAGAAATGATGTGCAATGGAGAATTTTTACAGAAAAATCCTGATGAGGCCATAGAGTACCTCAATGAGCTTGCTGAAAAAGTTCATACTTGGACTGGACCTAGTGCTACTGATAGCACAAACAGCTCACGACCTACAGGAAACCCGAGTGGTGGTATTTACCATTTAAGGGAAGAGGATAACCTTAAGGTTAAGGTTGAAATGCTCACCAGAGAATTAGAGTTATTGAAAACGAAAAACTCAAAGCCAACACACATGGCTAATCATGCAGATTCTTTTGAACCATGTGTTGTCTGTGGTGGGGTAGATCATCATGCCCAAGAATGTCCTACACATGCTAACATGAGAGGATGGCGTAATCACCCCAACTTCAACTGGAAGTCTGAAAACCAACAGCTTGCACAACCTTCTAGATCATATCCTGCACCATACCATACACCTCAATCTTTTAGAAATTCTTTAGAAGACACTTTGCATGCATTTATTGAAGTACAGGGTAAGACTAACCAAAAATTTGAGTCTTTAATTATGCAGGTTGTTGAAGAACAAAAGGAGATAAAGAGCCAGGTGTCTAAAATAATGAGTTTCTTGAGTGTAAATGAGCAAGGTAAGTTCCCTTCTCAAACTCAGTCTGTACCTCATGGTCAACATATGGCACAAGAAACTGTGAAGAATCACGAGTGCCAGCAGATATATATGATTGACTCACTCATAGACAGGGAAGTTTTCACAACTCATGATTCTGATCCCCTTGAGAATTTTATTGTTGATTTTGAGTATAATCCTATCAGTGATTCATCTGATGTAGCTAATATTTGTGCAATTTTTGACAATACTCAAGATTATAGCACACGAGCTTGGCAACCGAAATTTGAGGAGTTTCTTGAGAAAAATGAAAAACAAATTCCTTCAAGTGGGCAAGTAACCAAAGTTAATCTTAAACCTTGCCACCTACCTGTGAAGTTTGAGCACCGAGTTTATTGGGCAAATAAGCGTTTCGTTTTTGACCCAGGAGGAATAGTTCAAGAAGTGGAAGATAGTCCGGTTGTAAACTTGGTCTACCAACTTTGACCACAGCATGCAACAATAATTATTATTATTATTATAATTATTATCATCATCATTATTATTATTATTATCATCTTATTTGTTTTGTTTTGTTTTTATTTACTACTGTTTTCTTTATTTTTGTTTGCAGGATAGTATCATTTTGTCATTTCAGATCACTACTTTTGACGCTTAGCGAGCTATCTACATCACACATCAGGTGTATCCTACCCTTTTTAGTTACTCCCCATCCAATTTTGATTATTGAACATTGAGGACAATGTTTCATTTAAGTTGGGGGGTGGAAATACAAATCTGTTATTTAAACTCTGTGGCATATTTCAATCAATATATAAAAAATTACCAAATTTTTTTCACACAGGCATCTTTTCACACATGATACTCATGCTCATTCATAACCATCTTGGTGAATGCAACAAACCCATCTTAAATCATTTTGCTAAAGCATCCACAGAAAATTTTTTATGCACTTATCCAAACTTTGTGGTAATATGGTGATTTGACACATGTAACTAAAGAATTATTTTGCTCAAGTATTCATGTGAATTTTGTGAGAATTGAGAGCTTACAAATACAGAAATTGTGATAAGTATCCATTGATCTGTTGAATTTGACACTTCTTTTGAGAATATCATTACATGGTTTGTGGTAAGATGGTGGATATACTTGGGATATGACGAAAGTCAACTTAGGATTAACGTTTGAGCCTTTCAAGCTGAGCCTTTTCATCATAGATCCCTAGCAGCCAATTTTGAGCCAATATACACATATGGCCTTTTCTTTTCATATCTACATCATCCATACCTCTCCACATTAGAGTATAGCTTATACACTATATTTTCCTACCATTTTACTTCCAAGTGTGTACTAGGTGTGAAATTATCATTTAAAAAAAAAGAAAAAAAAAAGAAAACCATGACAAAAATGGCATGGTGCTAGATGTGTCCATCAAATTATTTATGAAAGAGTTCATCAAATTACGAAGACACCAGTGGCAAAAGAAGATGGAAAAGTGTACTTAGTCAAAAATCTAAAAAATTGAAAAGTACATCAAAAGGAAAGTATAGCCTACTGAAAAATTTAACAGATTCCCTTTTGTGTATACTTGGAAGTTTTTGAAACCTCTTCACCTTTTCTTCTTATGAACCCCAACCCTAAACCACATTACAACCCTTTGTGTTGATTTTTCCGATCCTAAGTATGCTTGTGGAAAGAATGGTGGAAATCTCATTTGTTATTATTCCTATCATAAGATCAATGTTTACTTGTTACTTATATATAATTGGCTAAATTTCCATGAGAGTAAATGTACACCTTTGTCAACTCCATAGAGAGAACCCATACATGAAACACTTCTATACCCGTGAGTTATGGAGTTGAACCTTTTTGCTTAAGATATTCTAATTTTGCATGTGTCGAAACCTCTGATCTGATAAAAATAGTTTGGAACACATACACACTCTGTGGATTGCTATATTTGAATTAATTGTGAAATGGTTATTGAATTTCTAAGATTGTTTTGATATGTAAATTTAAAAAATGTGTCTTGATGGCCCCTATGTGTGATTTTTTTTTGTCTTTCTCATCATTTTGCATAAAAATTGCTAGGGACTAGCAATGAGTAAGTTGGGGGGTGTGATGAGTGCACAAAAATTCACTCTAAATACTCTATTTAAATACTAAAAGAAATGAGAAAATAATGGATATAACTCATGTTATTAAAATTAATGGTCATTTATCTTGAAATAGATATAAGCATGATTTAATATATTGATGAGAATATAAAATGCCATATTTTCCTCTCTTAATGTTTAATACTTTATTCTTATTTGATGCCTAAATATACTCATTATTCTTATATTTTGATTTAGGACACAAATGGAGACATTAGGAGCAAATGAAGATAATTGCAGAATTTTAGACAGTTCTGACATCTTTTCGTAATATGGGCATAACTCTTTCATCCAATCTCCGATTGAGCTGATTCAAGATGATCTAGAACCGCAAGAGAAATATCTATAACTTTTATGTTTTATGTTTGAAGAGATAGCCACTCAATCTAAGACAAAATCGACCATCAAGTGGACGCACCTGCACTTGACGTTCCTGGATATTTTTCAGCCACTTGCATCAAATCCAAATGTTATCATAATATTTTCCAGCAAGCACTCCTACAACAACTTGGAAATTCAATGATCAATTAATATGCAAGATGAAGTGCACTCAAGTTTCTTGTAGACAAATTATTTGACCACAAGATATTAAGTCATACAAGACAACTAATGGATAGAGAAGCAAAATTGAAACACTCAACCTACAAGCAAAATCCAGCTCATGCATGGTGGAAAAACAAATGATCAAAATGACAACTCACAAATCACTTGGATTCAAGAATGGCACATGGCAAAACAAGTTGAAATTGTGATGATTTTGTCATGACAACTTGCATGAAGGATGCTTATAAATAGAAGGAATGGGTGTGTGTTCTAAGAGAATGCTTAGTGTGGGAGGATGCTTTGGAAGAGCCATTATTTTGAGAGTTTGAGAAAAGAAAAGAAAAACCAAAGAAGAGAGAAGAAAATAATGGTTGGCTCTTCCATATTATCCCTTGGAGAATTTTTGTTGCATATTTTCAATATGTGTAACTAAATTCTCAAGGAGGGTTAGGGATGAACTTGTGTGTGTGATGGTATTTGTAATTTATTTTTGATTCATGTATTTGGTCTTTAAATATTAAAACTCTTTTGTTCTATTATTCTCAATTTATTTGTATGTTTTTTCGTCTTCAAATAATTATAGAATCTATTTCGTTTATGGATTCAGTCATGCTTTTTCCATTGAGTGAATTAGTTCTATAATTATGTTTGGAGCAATTGATTTTTTATATTGATTTAATTCTCTGCTGCAATATCGCCTCTTGGGTATATTGTCGTCGTTGGATTTTCTCAATATCGATAACAATTTATGAGAGTTAAGCGCGAAGAATGATTTTTCAAAGAGTTATATGTGATTTAAATTTTGGTTATTAATGTTATATCTTCCGATTAAGAATTTGGACATAGAATTCTTAATTGAGTTATCAATGAATTAAGAATAAATTTGAATACCACAAATACACAAGGAATTCCCTACGCTCTACTTTTCGTCTCATTTTTATATTTTTCAAATTACTCATTTAGTTTTAATTTACATCACACTCATTTAATTTTTTTGTTAATTTCATTACTGTTCTTCAATTTCTCAATCCATCTCCCTGTGGAATCGACACCCCAAAGCTATACTACAAACGACCGCGTTATTCTTTGGGCGTAATCAGTCTCCATTATAATCTATCATTTTTACATACAGTTACACATACTCTCATCTTATTTTCATCTGATTAAATAATATCAGCATATATATTACTATTAAATAATCATCTAATAGTAATAAATATAGAATTTTTTTTAATTAAGGACTATTTAAATATTAGACTTAACTTAAAATTAAACTAAACTAATTGAGTCTAACTTCTAAATGGGAATAAAGAAGTGGCACTGATTGTCGATACGAGCTACAGTTGGTATTGATATTGAAACTTAGAGTTATTTCAATATGACTAATTACTCAAAATGGTAAAAACACTACCAATTAACCAGCAATTCGTGCTAGAACTAGTCCACTTATCCATCCTAGGCTGAGAACTTAAAAGTAGCCATTTCCAATGTTTTTTTAAATCTAAGTTGCATATCAATCAAAATGCAGCAGCCTCAAGAAGTCAGCCTGGAATCAAAGAGCAAACGGATGGCCCGGATCCAGAAGTTTTCTGATGATCCAGCACTCACTTCAAACTTCAGAGTTCAAACCCCAAACTTTTTAATTCCCTAAACATAAGCTTCACCTTAGCTAGATATAATATATATAAATATATAGTTGCTTCAGTTCAAATTCAGTTAGCAATTAATTACTTGTGAAAGCCAAGCCTTTGGACTAGAATAATTAAATGTTGTTTCTGCATTAAACGACAATGTGACAAAAAGTAATGATCCTCACAAATTCAGAAGTTAAAACAACCAATGTCAATAGGAAGTAACAACCATAAGACAAAATTACCACAATATAATACTTGATGAACAAGAAAGAAAGAACTATACTTTGGGGATGGAATTGACTGGTTGAAGTAGTTTGTTTTGGGTACTATGTTTTGGGGCTTCAACCAATCCAATGCATCCCCATCTTACTGCACTACAATGGATAATCAATCCAATTTTTTTTCTATCTTACAAGAGCTTGCAACACTGAAACTAAGGCAAACAAAAAATCTTGCAAGAGCTTATGTAACTCAGAAACACCTTCCATCGCTTCAAAAACCATCCTAAAGTTCCTAAAATTAAATAAGCAAAATGGAAGTGTGTGATCCGAAGCAATGGAGAAGGAATCTTGGCTGGAAGTAAAACAAAGTTTTCAGAGTAGCCCTAGTTTTCCATTTCGTGTAGAACCAAAATCCCCAAAAATGAAAACCAAAATACTTAAGTTTACCTATGTTATCCCTCTCCTTGAGGAGATATGGGCTAGGGTTCCACCACTTGGAACCCTATCAGGAGACGAGCTGTAGAGGAGGCCAACAGAGCGACGCCCGAAGGTTCCACCCTAGATCTTCTCCTAATCTTCTTAACAGCTGATGAACCCTACATTCAACCACAATATCAAAAGTAAAGAGAGGGAGAGACACGAACAGAGAGAGGAAACGGAGCGAGAGAGAGAAAGATACCACACTCACTTACTAGGAGACCGGCGACGGCACGGTATGACTACGGCGTGGGCTCCTGTGAGGCAGTCTGCCGCTGCGCTGCGAGAGCGAGATCAGAGAGAGATAGAGAGAAAGTGAGAGTTTAGGGATTGGGATCCGGGAGGGGGGGATTGGGGTCTGTAAAGGCCGAAAGGCCGAGGGAGAGAAGAGCTTAAGGGTTCGAAATTTAGGGAGGAAAAATGTTTTGATACCGATAATTGGCATCCCGATGGGTACTGATTTTCTTTTTCTTTATTTTTTTAAGTTTTTTTTATATGATTTTTATTTTAAGTTTTTTTAAATAATATTGTGATTTTTTTATATTTTTAAAAACATTTTAATATGTTAAAAACACAATATTATTTTTTAACATATTTAAAACAAAAATTATATAAAAAGACTAAAAAATATATATATATTAAAATCGAGACCCAATCGGGTCCCGTTGATCAAGGTCGCTAGCAATGCCCATTTAACATTGTTTTTTAACATATTAAAATATTTTTTAAAAATATAAAAAAAAATCACAACATTATTTAAAAATACTTAAACAAAAATTATATAAAAAAAACTAATATAATATATATTAAGATCGGGACTCAATCGAGGTCGCTAGTAGCGTCCATTTAGGAATTATAATTTCGTTATTTTATATAAGAGTATTTGCGGTGAAATACAGTCGTGACAATTAGGTAAATAAATCGTGGCAAAAAATAAAAAACCACGAACAGAGAACCATAATTAATTCACTACTTTTGCGGCAACTGAGACTTGTGGCAAAAAATGTTAAACTCGTAGAAAAAAAAAGTTTAAACGGATAACATCATAATTAGGTGTCTTTTACATTCCACAAAAATTAACCTTGTGGTAAAAGTTTATTTTCTTGTGGCAAATTATTTTTTTTTACCACTTTTTATCCACCACAAAAAATTCGTGACAATAAGTAGGATTTTATAGCCACCAGTCATTTTCGTCTCAACAAGTCACTTTTGCCATGATCGTATTTCGCGGAAAAAGAAATTGGTGGTAACAACCCCAATTTCTTGTAGTGAGGTTTTGATAGAATTGCAATGGTTAGTAAATTTTTGGAGAAAGAAAATTTTGATTTTATATATTATTATTGAGGTAGTGACTAAAAAAATCTGGTCTATATTTGTTCTGTGATAGATAACTATTTTGATAGGCTTTTGTTTCATTTTTCTTTTTAGAGTTAATTAATTAATGGTATATTAACCATTAAAATTGATGATGATGTACATGTAAATATAGGTAAAAATGCAACATATTAACAGCCACTCCTATTGCTGTGTACATGTGGATATATTTTTTTTAATGTAAAAAGGCGCTAAATTTTACTTTTTTCCTTATTAATTGTTTGAAAAAAAAAACATGTTCATGTAGTTCTGTAAATTGAATTCCTTAGCATAGTTCATATCCATAAATTAGCCTAGAGACTTTTGTATGTACTTCAAACCTTCCAATATTTTTAGAATAGTGTTACTCATGTGATGTAAAGCAGTGTCTTTATAGGGGCATAAACTACAACGAAATGGTATTGTTTATTTACCGAAATAGAAATCGAAATGGCTCGTCAAAGTTCAAAATTTGATTAGTACAAAATTATCTTCGTTTTGGCATGTGATTAGAATATTAAGTTTGTTCGAAACTGCTAGATGTTACTGTCCTTATGGTCTTGATTATGTATTTTGTCTATATATATATATATATATTATTTTTTTTCCTTTTGTATGTTGTTCTTGTGATATTCAGTTGCTATTTGATTTTGTTCATATTTTTTTATATTGTTCTCTGAAGCATTTATTTAATATTCAATAAGTTTTTTTATTGCTATTTTTCTATGTCTGTTTCTCTATGGATTGTTTTATGTTGTATTTTTTGTATGTTGTACTTATTCTATTTTTACTTTTCATTTCAATTCGTCCAATGTTAGATGTATTCAGTGGCAAAGAGCACATCTTTAATAACTTTTTGGTTTTACTTTTTCAGGCAGTGATGAAGAGTGGAGGACCGAATTAGATCCGTAAATTTGGATTTGATGCTTAGTTTGGGTTTTTTATATTTTCACAAAGAAGTTCTTGAGGAGATAATTTATGCTTAGTTTGATGTTTCTTGAGGGGATAATTCAGTAGTACAGAAGATATAGAGAAATTAAAACCCATTTGTTTTAACAAATTAAGCATCCTTATTTCTTTATTTGGTTTGATGCTTAGTTTGGGTTTTAATTCATGCTTAAAACCTATGTGCAGATTTGATTCAGTATTTAATTTGATAACCAAGTCATTTAAAACTATATTAAAATAATAGGTACCACTACCATAGCAAGTTTTTGCTAGGGTGGTAAGTTTTTTATGTTCCTTCTTTTAATTTCTTTTTTTTTTTAATTGCAAGTGTCATAGTTTGTAGTCACTCCTCTTACCTATGCTTCCACCATTATAGACAATGTAAATTTTTTAAGTAGCTTCTTATTACTGGTTTAGGAAGAGGCTGATTTATGCACTTTTGTACTTTTGTTTTCTCAGTTAAGGTTGCACATGGTTCAACTTGCCAAGTAGAAAGCAGGCAACTGCCTTAATTGATTTGCACGTGCTTTACATATCATGGTTTTTTAATTAAGTCTACATTATGAATGATAAGTAAATTTATGTAATCTGTCGTTGAGACAGTGAACTTTAATTGTGCCAAATTTAAGAGGTACCACTACCATATCAACAAACTAATTTGAACTTAGCTTTCTTGTACGGATCAACCTTATATCTTCTGTGTTATTTCATTTACCATCATTGTGGCCTTGCTTATCAAAAAATGTATTCTGAGATAAGCAAGTCTATTGGTGGCGAAGTGAATTGGGATGTGAGGTTTAAGGATGTGAAAGATGTTCATGTTCTTATGCATTGTCAAGCTAATTCCATGTTTTTGTTTACAATAGGCTTGAATAGTTAGGGATGAGAAGTCAGAGAAACAGGAAATACAACCAGAGGAAAGTTGATATTTTGGGCTAATCATGCAAGTGCTTTAATCTTGATCACAAAATATCAAAAATTTTGAATTAGTAGATAATTATAGTGTTAGATTATTACTTTTTTGCATAACTTTTTCCATTTTCTCCTTTCCTTCAATTAAACTTTTCCGATGAGTAATCTGTAATGAAATAATGACTAAAATTTTTTAAATCTGCAGATATGCAAGCAAAGTTGTCAAGAAGAAAAAAATAGACAAATATCAAACCTAATCAAGATGTTGATATCTACAAGAAGGTGAGACAGAAATTATTGGACAGTAATTATTATCATTGGGAGGTCTCTATTAAGACTAACAATGCTTGAAACTATAATCTTTAGCATGATTCATACTATAAGCAAAAAATTAAGGTTAACTTTGGATTGAACAGTCATTAATCTTGGTATTTTTTAAACGTGATATAGTTTTATAGTTAGTGATGGTGGCTTTCTTCTGTCTATTGGCTTTTGATATATTAGGTAGAAATAACTAAAGGCCAAGAGGTTGATGTGGGGACGGATTATATATATATAAGGTAATTTCTTATTTCTAGTAGAGTTCTGCATGTGGATGACCAATAGATTTTGGAAGCATTTGCATCAAGCCCTTTAGTTTTTTTTTTTTTTAATTTGCTTCATCCTAAATTCACAGGTTTTGGGTTTAGAAGTGTGTGCTGATACCACAGTTGGAGATGAAATGATGAGGGGTAATTTTGGAGGACAAAGAAAGCACGTCATAAGAGAGCCCATTAATGATCTTCAAATATATCTTCAACTATTTCAGCTGTTCTTTTTCACATTTACTTAAGGTATCAATGTTCATCTCCATGTGAAGTATGAGAAATCAAAATAGTTACAAAAATAGCAGTCAAAACCATTAAAACCTCAAAAAAATTATGGAATTTCATCTCAAATAGAGCCATTAAAAAAATGTATGCATTTTGTTTTTTTGTTTGCATGTCATTGTGTTATTGTATTTTTATTCTTGTTATGGAGACAAAAGAAGTCAATTCTGGTCTTATATTGACATAGGGCTCTTATGTTCTTTACATTTTCATTTTCCTAGATAATCTGTCATGTATCTACAGAATTCCTTTTGCATTAAAAATAAATAAATACCGAGCTTCACAATTTACAGTGATTTTTTTTTTGTGTGTGTGTGTGTTTGACTTTGGGCAAGTTATTATTTATAATTTATATTTTCTTGTTATCTCTTATCGGATTTGAAGTATGCTTTATCAAGGATTAATAACTGATCATATACAAGCAATGTGTGTGTATGTATATTGATCATGAACACGATCAATATTGATCATGAACAGAAGTGTATATTGATCATGAACAGAAGTGTTTGAAACCATAAATGCTTCTTGATAACCATTTTGAGAGAATTCATAACTGTATTTTATCTTTTTGGCATATGTTGAATATATTGATTAATAAAAATATGAAAGAATTAGATATGTATAGTATATGTATAGTATATCTATCATATATATATATATATATATTGAAAGAATTTTTTTTACAATTGTGTGATGTGAAAAGCTTAAGAAGATTAGCAGTTTTTTTGGATTATGTTGCAGGTATATATCATATTTTGGGTGTGAGCTTCTAACTGCATTAGTGAAGGAGTTTCATAAATCATTACAAATGATGCATTCATTCTAAATGAAGTTTTAGTTAAAGGAGTTGTATAACGATGAGTTAGTGGGTTTTTTTTTTTAGTTTTGTTGGCTTTTTCTTTTTGGATTTGTATTTTTTTAAAACAAACAAGGGTTTCTTTCCTTATTTTTTGTTTCTGGTTATATCGATTTTTTTTTTAATGTAGTGTTGTTGAGGATAGATGAAAAAGATTGGCATGGACTAAAATAAAGTGTAGAAAATGATGAAAGACTAAAAAATGATTTAAGGTGGCCGCATTGTCCACGGAGAAACCACCCCCCAAAGCCAAGTCACTAGGTATCTTCTGCTATAGGCATGATGTCAGCTAAGCTTGTAATTACTGTAGCTCCCCAAAAGTTTTTATATTTATCTATAAAAAAATAGAAATTTTTTTCTTCTCTATGTTATTCACAGTTACTTGCGCTTAGTTTGATGCTTTTTTATTGTGTGCTTTGTGGATTTGTAAAAGAATTTTTTTTTATGTTTGTTTGTGTATTATAGGTTTTGAAAAATAGTCTTTTTTTTCAACTTTTCTGTTCAGTTTGTAGTGATGCTTTTGTTTGGTTATCTGATTTACAGTTTTGTCAACAAAATAATTTTTGGTGACCAGTTTGGAATAGGAAAGACAGCAACTTTCTGCTCTGGGGTTTTACAGCAACTTGATTATGGTGTTGTCCAACTAGAGATATATATACTACTATGCTTTCTTTTTGTAATTTCTTTATAATGTACGCTCCTATGCTTGATTAATATATTACGCTATAATTGATGCATCTTGCTCTCATAGGGCAAATTATGGTTAAATTTGCTTAGATCTATGGTTTGTTTAAACATATTACTGTTTAAATTAATACCTTGCAACTTGAATTAAATATGTTATTCTCATTCACTTAAAGTTCTTTTTTTATACTAGATATTTATATTATTTTATTTTATTTTATAGTGATACAGGACAATGTGTCTCGCACGTTGTGTTTCGCACGTTGCGTCACTCTTAGTGTATACATATATATATATATATATATATAAGTTCCGTGATTGAAAGGCAATATGGTATTCCTTTATGGTAACAAATTAAGAACACTAGATTACAACATTAAGATCTCGTTTGCTTTCCAAACTCTATTTAATATCTTTTACTTTAAACTAATTTTATCATCTAAACACATAAATTTAGTCCATTTAAGAGATTTTGGTGAAACTCATTATTATAAGACTATTGTAGATGACAGGACAAAAGGTTGTAGAGTACAGATATTTTTGGATTTCGGTTAATTTTTTTTAGCTTTTTACCGATCTCTCTCTCTTTGGCAAATATTTTTAAGTTTTGGTTACATTTTTTTTATCCCTCTCTCTCGATTTGTGCCAGCAAGTGATGGCTAGCAAAAAAAAAATTATAAAGGTCTATATGTTAATAGTGCGCGTGGGGGACAAAAATGTGTAGTGAAGAGTATCGAGTCCTACCAATTTTATAACTTTACATAAATTTTAAACTCATCTTAATATTCAAATATATTTTAAACTCATTTAAGTAAGTTTTACAAAACTTATTTAACTATCTCAACTCACTATTATTTATAAAAAACTTAGATCAACTCAACTCAACTCGATATCCAAACACAACCTAAATCATCATTAGATGAATCTAATTTTCTTTTTCTTTGAACTCAGAGAATACATATCATGACTGACTATTTTTATACTTCTTTGCTGGCCTACCAACAACTTCCAAAGTAAACCAAAAATTCTACTTAAAATTATAAAATTAAGATAATAAAATCTTGTGATCACTAAAATTTATATGTTTTATATATATATATATATATATATTAAGAGGTGAGAAATTTTGAATCTAGATTCTTCATTTGAAGAATCGGGTCATATGATAAATTCCACCAAGTTATCAAGCTCTCTCTCTCTCTCTCTCTCTCTCTCTCTCTCTCTCTCTCTCTCTCTCTCTCTCTCTCTCTCTCTCTCTCTCTCTCTCTCTCTCTCTCTCTCTCTCTCTATATATATATATATATCTTTTATTTTTATTTTGTAGAGAGAGTAATACGTACACCCAATATTGGTCCAAATTCAATGGTTTAATGTAAGGATAGTAATTCTGTATCTAGCTAATGGTCTTAATTAGATCATTACAAGAATTGAGTCAACCTTAACTCGATCCAAATATGTGAGGTAAGTTCGACTAATTCACACTCGAATAATCAAATTATTTCTCCAAGAGAGATTTTTCTTCATGATAATTAGAAACCAGTACTACTAGTACTTAATACTCTAATTTATTACTATGAATTAGCTAGGATTGACACAATAATTGAGCTGTGAGCATCAACTCCACTCATGATCATAACATATAGAGAAAACCTAAGCTCTGAATTGGTTTAAAAAGCATTTTTGCACCCAACCAATTAAAAATTGACACGTAGGCAAATAAAAAAAAAAACTCTATGAACACGTGTGCAACCGATCCCACTCACAAAATACTAATCTTCCTTTCTCGAAGGACGCTGCCTTCTCATCTCAAACTGTAGTTTCTATTGAAGATCTTCATGTGATTTGCAAGAAAACCAAACAACTTCAAGTAACGTACGTCAACGTCGATCGCGGCTTGATCATGGTGGAAAGAAATAACACGAGGTGCGGCCTGAACTACCATTCTCTCATTTTATTTCAAGAAAAAAAAAAAGTTCTTCATTTTTAGGGCAATGATGGCAGAGGCTTTGTTTATATTCGGCAAGGCAGATGGAAACTGCCAGTGTGAGAGCTTATACGAGGTAAAAAAATGGATGATAAACAATTTTTCTTTTTAAAAAAAAAAACTGAAGCTATTGAACGAAAGCTGTTATTTCTACAACCAGTAATCATAGGTACTATACAAACCTGATCATGAAAATTTTCTTGCCTCTTTGAGACACTGGCCAAAGCAATTTTCGTCCGTTTTTAATTTTTCTTGATATGCCTTGGTACATTTGACATGAAAATATAACTGGGTTTGGCTCAATTTTAGTATCGAGCGTGAGTTCCCATCAATTTAAAAAGAAAAATAGCATCCGTTGTCGGAATTGTTGCTGTGGGATTATTCGCCAGCAAGGGTCTATGGGTGAAGAAGCAGGATCTGAAACTTTGGGAGAGAGACGCAGGGGAGGGAAAGAGAAAAAGGGAGGGGGGGAGTTGGGGTCTATTTTCTTTTGTTTTGCAATCTACTATTTTTAAGATGAAATTCTGATGTGGCAAGTCTTAATTGGATTGGTGTAAAATTTCATTTTACACCATCCGGACAGCAGCACGATTCTAACATATAATATTGCAATTATAAGTAGATTAGTTACACACACACACATATATATATATATATAGATCAATTTTTTCATCTCCTAATTATATATATATATAGATATTTCATTTTTGTTTTGTGAAAGATTTTGGTCCATCGATCTTCAGCAGGCTAAGAGATTTCTAGTTAAGTATTTGGGAATCATGGTCTATTCATTATAAAAAAAATTATTATCTGTGACAAATTATTTACGGTGAATATCACTATTCGCTGCAAAAAATTAATTCATTTTGATAAGGAATAATCATTTTAGCATATGGAATAACTAGCTACATACATATAAAAAGTTTTTTTGTAGTGATTATATATATATGGTGTGGATTGAAGAATATAGAAATATTATATATATATATATGGTACAAAACAATAAAGAAATAAGGGTGCGAATTAGGAAGGAAGCATAAAACCAAGTCTACATGATTCACTCACCCAACAACAATACCTAACCTCGCATGCGTAGCTTAATTAATTAAGTTGAAGGCCGTCTTGCTCAAATGCAAGCTCCAATTTTAATTAGGAATTTTGATCGATCCCCTCACTAAAAGTAGTCCACCGCCGTAGTGTCGTCCATCCCATCGGGACCTGCAAGCTCCGACGAACTTACCCCTTTAACGGTGACTTCCAGCGACCTCCGGTGTGCCCCATGGAGGCTTAAATCCGAAATGATTCTAGGCCCGTGGGTCTCGATTGGGTGGGCGGTGTCGCCCACTGCCCACCAGAGGCAGCGGACTGCAGCCAAGGCCGAATGACCTTAAAATTCATTTATATTTTATTTTTTCATTGTGTTTTTTATTATATTAACATATTTTTATTGTATTTTTTATTGTGATTTTTAGTATGTTTTTTTCATTTTATTTTTTTATTATATTTTTCATTTTAATTTTTATTTTATTATATTTTTTTATTATGTTTTATTTTATTTTAATATATTTATCATCAAAAAACAGCCCGACTAGCCGAGCTTCACCCTACTGGCCCCAACAATGCTTTTGATGTTGGGGGCAGCCCGACCGCCCCAGCTTCACCCTTTTAATTAGCGCATTTCAAAGAATCAAACACTTGATTCATTTTATCAACATGGAGTCTCCATATATATTAACAATTTTATAATTTTATTTTATTTTATTACATGAATTCAAACAATATCATCGTGATCGAGATCAGCTTGAATCTTGCAATAATCTGATTTCTTAATTAAATTAATAAAGATGAAGGATATGATCTAAAACCCCAATGCTAATTCAAAGTCTTATTATATTATATCTTTCACATTAATCATAAAATTTAGATTTTCCTTCACACAAACACATGACATTAAACTCACACGTTCCTGTATGATTGAAAAAGAACACTTGCTTAAGATCAGAACCATTATCCATAATCAGATTTGATAGAGATTTGGTAATCAAATAATAATAATAATAATAATAATAATAATAAAAGAACTTTCACTTCAAGCAGGCATTCAAAGGATTAAACAAGAGAATTAAATCTCTTATATCCAAACATATATATGTAAACAAATTTTAGAACATATATATTGAGGTACGTACTTAATACGAAAACTACCTAATACGAAAGATGCCTGCAGGAATAATAATAACATGCAAATTAACCACCAAAAGTATACAAATATCTTTACTATTACCCATGCATGCGGCATTCAGTTGCCCATTACACTACTAAAAAATTGTAACCTGCCCAATTCATCAAAACTTGCCATAAATACACATAATAAATATTTAAAACTTTGAAAAAATATAAAATAATAAAATAATTTTAATTCAAGATTTAAAGGTTGAACATGCATTAACATGTAAAAAAAAAAAACTACAATATTGTTAAAATAGAAGAACAGTTTTTTTAGATAAATAACAAAATTTTCAAATTTTTTTATAATTTTTTTTTCAAAAATTAAATTTTTAAAGAAATAAATATTTTTAGGTTCAAATTTATTTTGTCTTTTTTGAGGATTTCTAATTAGCTCTTACGCATAATTTTATCTTTCTTAGGAAAATTTGGCCTAGTGCTTTGCAGTCTTTTTCATAGTTTGATCATGAAGAGGGTTTTTCTGTGGCCCGTGGAGATCACATTCTCTTCCTATCAAGATTCCATGGTTAGAAGCCTATAAGAAGCTGGACCATTAATCGGACCTATGCATTTTTTTATTTTTTATTTTTTTGCGAATGGCCCATTAATTAACATGAAACCCAAGATGATTTGAAAATCCCATGATACATCTAATTAACGATCAAAACGACTAAAGATAGAGTCAGGCCGGGTGACAAATTTCCAAAAAAAAAACTTCAATCAAAATCGATCAATCAGACTATAATCTTCTTTTTATCTTTTTTTGAATATTTGAGACGGAAACTCAGGAATCGGTCCACTATATATGAAAGTTTTAAAAATTAATTAAAGATCAACAGTCTTATGTTGATTTTAAAAACAAAAGAAAAACAACATCTATATATATATATATGAACACGAAAACAAGAAGAATAAATATCATATAGATTATATATCCAAAACTTGAAAATAAATCTTATTTCTTAAAAAAAAGTAAATCACAAGTATAAACGATGCATGCATGCATGCATGCAAATGAATCCACAACAGAAGTTACACATTGAGTTTGGTCAAGCATATGGATTCAGCACTCATGGTAAAAATAAAAACAGATATGTTACATCGGCTATAAACTGTAGCATCCTTCTTAAAAATCTTGAATAGACTCGTTTTGCCCACCAAAATAGTCGTAGATGTCAAGTTTAGGCTCCCACTTTCTAAATCACCAAAAAAATATGGATTTGTCACCAAATTTCCAGCCATGAGGGTCACGGAAGTTGTCATGTTAATCTTGCCATGTGCCGGAACATATTGTTCCCCTATCGGAACCTCTCCGACTAGATCACCGTGAAAATCAACGTACGCGGTAGAGTTTTTATTCTTGAAGCTTCCATAATTTCGATTCTCAAAAGTAAAAACGGTACTCAAAGTGACATTCGCGGTTGTGTTCATCAACATTGACAAATCTATGTTTTCAAGACCTTCGAGGTGGATACTGATTCTGGGGTCCTTAGGCTTCAACATGATAAAAGACAAGGCTACCAAAATAGCTACAATGAGAACTAAGAAAATAATCGTTACAGCACAACAAATTTTGAGACTTCTGGGAGAAGAAGGTTTGGCAGCCACCATTGTTGATTGACAAAGTTTTAGAAGTAGAAGAAGAAGAAGATGATGATGATGATGATAGACAAATAGGGTGGGATTGAGGAGTTTACAATTTACGTGATATTTATAGAGTTAATTTAATTAGGATATTGGATGAAGGAAGGAAACGCGCATATATGTGGACATTAAGGTGATCTTGTTGAATTCTAATTGTGCTCTACTTGAGACTCAAATAAACATAGTTTAAGTACATTGGAAGACTCGGCTGGAAATTTGATGTACGTAAAATTAAGGTTAAAACTTGGCAAGTAAATAAAACGTAAGAGTTAATAAAAAGTAGAAAGCTGGAATTTTAACACCCCGACTCAAAGTGGAATTATTATTATTATTATTATTATTTGAAGCAAGACTTTTTTTTTCTTATCAGTCTGAATTAGAATTATTTTCAATTGAGATTTCTCAATCCTATCAGCGTATGTTTCCTAAGTAGTGAGTAGTTTCCAGATTTGAAACAAATCAGCTCAAATACTTCACCTCAATCTACTCAAATTCATTATTCTAATTTGAAACCATCTACAATTTCAAAATTTAGTCTCCTTATCATACTTCAAACTCAACTTCTCGTCACCCACAATATTTCCCTCCCCCTCATCTATAATCCTCAAAAACCCTTCAGAAATTACCACAACAAAATCTGGCAGAAAAGAAAAAACTCACTCTCGCATAGCCCCTGCAAATTCTAACACCACCGAGCCTTTCTCTTCATACCCGATACCAGTCATCACTTACCTTGCCGGAATCTACCACAGAAGGCGCCGACGGTGAGATTTTCTCCCACTCCGACGTGCATCGTCGTCGTTAAGCCCTTCCCCGTCGTTTTTCTCTCCACCGCTACTGGCCAAAATAACAGGGTGTTGTGGCCCAGCCACCGTCGACCACCATAGACCTCGGACCAAGCCCCTTGCACTTTGCCTCGCAATCTTCCTCTCTCGGTAAGCTTTTCTCCATCGCCCGCACATGTGTTTGTGTTTCGGTTGTTTTTCTTTGTTCGTCCAGAGGACTGAGGAGGTCCTCTCAGTCAGTCAGTCAGTCATACTCATTACTCATATGTAGCCTCTTAATATTATTTACATACATTGCCACCAGAATATATGCAAGTTTTGAGTTATTATCCAAATACCCAAGTTTTTGAGTTATTACCAAAGTAGCGAGTAGGAAAGATTAAACTGACCAACAAACCAAACTGTCACTGCTCTAAGCCTCTAAACATAATAATATATTGATTAAGAACAACTCTAGTCTCTAACGCCAAACCTATAGGAGAAACAAAAGATCCATTTTGCAGGTTTTTCCTGAACTCTGTAAGGACAGGGTATATGTTCTCAAAGGCTGTATATAGGTCTGGTCTCTCACCTGAATGACTGAAAATGAAATAGTGCTCATCAGATCACAAGCCCAGAATGAAATACAAAATCTTGGAGGATATCACCTTTAGCTCATTTAAGAACAATCTTTCCTGACACAAATATAAGCAGCACAATTTACATACTATCCATTTTGTCAAGTCAACATATGAGAAACATCAATTTACACATAAACATTTTGTGTCATATAAACAATAAACCTTTGTAGTGTAACAAGCTGCACATGCAAGAATCTCTATTTTTATGTACATACATATATATATATATATGAGAGAGAGAGAGAGAGAGAGAGAGAGAGAGAGAGAGAGAGAGAGTAAGTGAGAGAGAACCAAGCTTCTGAGTAATACGAGCATACTGAAAAGCAGAGGATATCATGCAAGGATTGATAAAAAGGCACTTCAATATTAAAAGATCAACAATATTAGCTCCTTCTCAAGCCATAAACTATTTGCATTTTATGGACACAAAATGATGGAGGCAATTATTATAATTTCTCATTTCCTTCTAATAAAAGATGGAACTGTAGTCCAGATAGGTTATGGGATTTTGCACCGTTCAACATTTATTCCTGTTAAAATGTCAAGTTTTGGATTCTAGTCTAAAAATCGAGCATTGACATTAGTTCCATCAAAATTTCCTTCAAAATTTGATGAGAAGTACAAATTTAATAGAAATCTAATACTTCCACATTTATAATCTCACATTAGATTCATCATTAGATTCATTAAATAATAACATAATATAAAATTTATATATGAAACCAATAAATATATCTAATAATTTATTCATCCAACAATTATATATCTAAGTCCTTATATGGATATAACTTGCAAGGCATCATTACCTTCCGTGCAGCTAACTTTGACTGTTATTCAGTACTCTTAGCTCCAGTACAAACCTAAACATCATGAAGCATGTCAGCACGCACAGTGTAACTACTAAAAATGAAATAGAAAATAAAGACATATATAATGTATAAGATTATAAGAAAAAAAAGACCCTGAATTCACAATTCCAAACGAAGAACTGAAGCAGCAGATTCATTTCCCTACAGCAGCAAATCCTCACCCTTCCATTCAATTCTACGACCAAAATTTTACCTCATTACAAACTTCTATTTGATGATCTTAAACTTCTATTTGATGACTATTTATTTGGACTTAGAACCTTTTGTATCATTTAAATCACACAAAAGCTTCTCCCTCCCATGAAATCTCATTCACCAATCATATTACAGCTACAGAAGAAACTGCCGATGGAAAAGCAAATAACACGTGGTCTGATTGCATCCACTTGGATTCTCAAATCCTAAGCCAGGAATATGAGAGTGCAGGTTGACATACTCAGTCTTAGTTTGGATCAGAGCAATCTTGATTAAATAACATCAAAACAACTCTTTCATCACAGAAAGCTATAGCATACAGGAAAACCTCATTCACTTATTTATTAGCCACCTTTGCCGACGACATGCATATGGTTTAAACACAAAAGTGAAAATTGCAGTAGCAGAGCTTTCCTTAGCAATGGAATGGGAAAATGAAAAATAGACACGACAAGGAAATGAAATGGACCCAAGAAAGGGAAAGGACTGTTGTGGGTCCCTCCATGTGAGGAGGAAGCCAACTCATATTAGTATATGTTTTTTCAGTCAAAGATAGAAAGAGAGCAGACAGAGAGACGGAGAGAGCAAAACAAGAAGAGAAAAGCAAAACGGGGAGAGGAAGAAACTCTCGTCCAGTTTCAATCGAAATGTCCGATCTAAGTAATCTGTGGTTCGATTGAACTGCGATTTTGCAGGAACGTTCACAACTCAAGGCTCTACAATCTTACCGGTGGAGATCATATTTTGAGCAGTATTTCTGGTGTTCGAGTTCGTGAACAGTACTGCGTCTTGGTGCTCGAGATTGCAAACAGTAACACTTCTTTGAAAGCTCCGATCAAAGTCTTCTGTGATCCGATTGAGCTGAAATTTTGCAGGAACGTTCACAACTCAAGGCTCTACAATCTGAACGGTGGAGATCAGATTTTGACTAGAATTTCTGGTGCTCGAGTTCGTGAACAGTAATACGTTTTGGTGAGCTCTTTCCTAATCACATTGTTTTGTTGCAAAGAAAGTGTTTCTTGAAATCGTTGTTGATTGTATGCCTCTAGTATTATCTAGAGAGAATATTTGTGTACTCAAACATTGTTGATAGTGGAAGTTTTAACTGGACTAGGTCCCGTGGTTATTGAAGGGTTTTTCACGTAAAAAAATTGGTTTTCTGTGTGTGTGATTTTACTTGTATTGTTATCTACTCAATTACTTCCTAATAGGTTCACACAAAGTGGGAGATAATTTTTCCGCTGTTTAGATTTATTTCCCAACAAAGTGGTATCAGAGCGGGGTTATAACCGTTTAGTACTTTGTGTTGAATAATGGAAGCTAATTTGAGTAGAATGGTTACTTTGAATGGTTCAAATTATCATATTTGGAAGGGAAAAATGGAAGACCTTTTATTTGTGAAGCAATTTCATTTACCGATGTTTGCTTCTGAGAAGCCGAAAAATAAATCTGATGAAGAATGGACTTTGCAACATCGACAAGTCTGTGGATACATCAGGTAGTGGGTAGATGATAATGTCTTGAATCATATTAGTGGAGAGACACATGCACGTACACTCTGGAATAAACTTGAACAGTTATATGCTCGTAAGACCGGAAATAATAAAATGTATTTGATCAAGCATTTGATGACTCTGAGATACCAAGATGGAACCCCGTTGACAGATCATTTGAATACATTCCAAGGAATAATTAATCAGTTGGCTGGAATGGGTATCAAGTTTGATGATGAAGTACAGGGATTGTGTTTGCTTGGTACATTGCCGGACTCTTGGGAGACATTTAGAATGTCATTATCTAACTCAGCCCCGGATGGTGTAATCAGTATGGATCTGGCGAAAAGCAGTATTTTGAATGAAGAGATGAGAAGAAAATCACAGGGCTCTTCTTCGCAGTCAGCTGTCTTGGTTACAGAAAAGAGAGGGAGGAGTAAAAGCAGAGGTTCGAAGAACAGAGATAAGGGCAGAAGCAAGTCAAACAAGTTTGCTAATGTTGAGTGCTACCATTGTGGCATGAAAAGGCATATAAAGAAATATTGCAGAAAGTTGAAGAGAGAATACAAAGAAAAAGGGAATGAGAAGAAGAACGACGATGAAAAGAAAGATGATCAAGTTGCTACCACTACTACTGGAGACTTCTTCATTATTTATGATGATAATGATACTGTAAACATCACTTCTCATGAAACTAGCTGGGTGATTGATAGTGGTGCTTCCATCCATGCTACAGCTCGAAAGGATTTCTTCACAAACTATGTGCCCAGTAACTTTGGCACAGTAAAGATGGGCAATGGTGGTTTGGCTAAAATTATTGGAAATGGAGATGTATGCTTGGAAACGAATAATGGCACAGTTCTTGTTCTTAGAGATGTAAAACATATTCCTGACATGCATTTGAATTTGATCTCTACAACTAAACTTGATGATGAAGGGTATTGCAACACCTTTTATAATGGGCAGTGGAAGCTTACAAAGGGTGCTATGGTTATTGCTCGAGGAAATAGGGTATCAACCTTGTACATGCTACAAGCAAGGCTCTCCAGTAACATTGTTAATGTTATGAAGAATGAGGACATAGTACAATTGTGGCATAAGAGACTTGTCCACATGAGTGAGAAAGGCTTGACAATATTGGCTAAAAAGAACCTTCTATCTGGGATGAAGTGTGCGCCTTTGAAAAAGTGTACTCACTGTTTAGAAGGGAAGCAGAACAGAGTTTCCTTCAAAAGTTCTCCTTCAAGAAAGTCAGGAATACTTGATCTTGTACATTCAGATGTTTGTGGCCCTATGAAGACAAGAACACTTGGCGGTTCTTCGTATTTTGTGACTTTTATAGATGATCATTCAAGAAAGTCATGGGTTTATCCCCTGAAAAGAAAAGATCAAGTATTGGAAATGTTTAAACAATTTCAGGCCTTGGTTGAGAGACAGACTGGAAAGAAACTGAAGTGCATCCGAACTGATAATGGAGGAGAGTATTCAGGCCCATTTGATGACTATTGCAGACAGCAAGGTATTCGACATCAAAAGACACCTCCAAAGACTCCTCAGTTGAATGGTTTAGCTGAGAGGATGAATAGAACACTGATTGAGAGGGTGAGATGTTTGCTTTCACAAGCACAATTGCCTCGATCCTTTTGGGGAGAGGCTTTGAGTACTGCTGTATATGTTCTCAATCTCACACCATGTGTTCCTCTTCAGTTTGATGTACCAAACAGAATTTGGACTAATAAAGATGTTACTTATGATCACTTACGTGTCTTTGGATGTAAAGCGTTTGTGCATGTTCCCAAAGATGAGAGATCTAAGCTCGATGTGAAGACCCGACAATGCATCTTTCTAGGTTATGGTTTGGATGAGTTTGGATACAGATTGTATGATCCAGTTGATAAGAAACTAGTGAGAAGCTGAGATGTTGTGTTTATTGAAGATCAAACCATACAAGATATTCAGAAAACAGACAAAGCAATGCTTCGGTCCAATGATAGTTCAGTTAACTTGGATCCAGTACCATTGACTGACTTACCAGCACAAGTTGAAGATGCTATCCAAGATTACCAACAGAGTCCCAGTGATGCAGATCCTTCATTTCAGAATGAGACTCCTGATCAGTTGCCAGAATCAGAGCTGCCATTAGATGTTCCACTCAGGAGGTCTATCAGAGACCGACATCCTTCCATTCGGTATCCTACAGATGAGTATGTGTTAATGAGTGACGGGGGAGAGCCCGAATGTTATGCAGAAGCAATGGAAGATGAACATAAGGTAGAGTGGGTTGATGCCATGCAAGATGAGATGCAGTCATTACATGACAACCACACTTTTGAGTTGGTAAAGTTGCCTAAAGGCAAAAGAGCTTTGAAGAACAAATGGGTTTATAGATTGAAGCAAGATGAACACACTTCCAAGCCACGATACAAAGCTAGACTTGTTGTTAAGGGATTTAGTCAACGAAAGGGTATCGACTTTGATGAGATCTTCTCTCCAGTTGTGAAAATGTCATCCATCCATGTAGTTCTTGGCTTAGCAGCTAGCCTAGACTTAGAAATTGAACAGATGGATGTGAAAACTGCCTTCCTACATGGTGATTTAGAGGAAGAGATTTATATGGAGCAGCCTGAGGGTTTCAGTGTGAATGGCAAAGAAGATTGTGTGTGTTGGTTAAAGAAAAGCCTATATGGTTTAAAACAGGCACCCAGACAATGGTACAAGAAATTTGAGTCAGTTATGGAAGAGCAAGGCTACAAGAAGACCACCTCTGACCATTGCGTATTTGTGCAGAAATTTTGTGATGATGACTTCATAATATTATTGCTTTATGTTGATGATATGTTGATTGTTGGCAGGAATTCTTCAAGGATTGAAAATCTAAAGAAGGAATTGAGTCAGTCCTTTACTATGAAGGACTTGGAGCCAGCAAAGCAAATTCTTGGTATTCGAATTTACCGAGATAGAAAAGAGAAGAAATTACGGATGTCACAGGAGCGATATATTGAGAAGGTGCTAGACAGATTCAATATGGATAAAGCTAAGACAGTTAGCTCTCCTCTTGCTACTCATTTTAAGTTAACCACAAAGCAAAGCCCTTCCACAAATAAAGAGAAGGAAGATACGGAAAGAGTCTCATATGCCTCAGCAGTGGGTAGTTTAATGTATGCAATGGTATACACGAGGCCAGATATTGCTCAAGCAGTTGGTGTAGTAAGTTGTTTTCTATAAAATCCAGGTAAAGAGCATTGGAATGTTGTTAAATGGATTTTGAGATACCTCAGAGGAACTTCCAAAGTATGTTTATGCTTTGGAAATGGTAAGCATATGCTTGATGGGTTTACTAATGCTGATATGGCTGGCGACATTGATTCCAGAAAATCTACTTCAGGATATTTGATTACTTATTCAGGGGGAGCTGTGTCATGGCAATCCAAACTACAAAAATGTGTTGCCCTGTCTACTACAGAGGCTGAGTATATTGTCATAACTGAAGCTAGCAAAGAGTTGCTATGGATGAAGAAGTTCCTAGAAGAACTGGGTCAGAAACAAGAGAAGTATACTCTCTACTGTGATAGTCAAAGTGCCATCCATCTCAGCAAGAACTCAACTTTTCATTCTAGGTCCAAACATATTGATATGAGATATCACTGGATTCGTAATGCTTTGGAGATGAAGTTGTTACAGATTGAGAAAATCCATACTGATGAAAATGGATTAGATATGATGACAAAACCACTGCCTATGCAAAAACTCGAAGTATGCAGAGTAAAAGCAGGATTGATGGAGCCTCTCACATAGTCGGGAGGGGGAGATTTGTTGTGGGTCCCTCCATGTGAGGAGGAAGCCAACTCATATTAGTATATGTTTTTTCAGTCAAAGATAGAAAGAGAGCAGACAGAGAGACGGAGAGAGCAAAACAAGAAGAGAAAAGCAAAACGGGGAGAGGAAGAAACTCTCGTCCAGTTTCAATCGAAAGCTTCGATCTAAGTCATCTGTGGTTCGATTGAGCTACAATTTTGCAGGAACGTTCACAACTCAAGGCTCTACAATCTGACCGGTGGAGATCATATTTTGAGCAGTATTTCTGGTGTTCGAGTTCGTGAACAGTACTGCGTCTTGGTGCTCGAGATTGCAAACAGTAACACTTCTTTGAAAGCTCCGATCAAAGTCTTCTGTGATCCGATTGAGCTGAAATTTTGCAGGAACGTTCACAACTCAAGGCTCTACAATCTGAACGGTGGAGATCAGATTTTGAGCAGAATTTCTGGTGCTCGAGTTCGTGAACAGTAATACGTTTTGGTGAGCTCTTTCCTAATCACATTGTTTTGTTGCAAAGAAAGTGTTTCTTGAAATCGTTGTTGATTGTATGCCTCTAGTATTATCTAGAGAGAATATTTGTGTACTCAAACATTGTTGATAGTGGAAGTTTTAACTGGACTAGGTCCCGTGGTTATTGAAGGGTTTTTCACGTAAAAAAATTGGTTTTCTGTGTGTGTGATTTTACTTGTATTGTTATCTACTCAATTACTTCCTAATAGGTTCACACAAAGTGGGAGATAATTTTTCCGCTGTTTAGATTTATTTCCCAACAAGGACAACATCACCATCTAAAGGAGCAAAGATAATCAAAATAAATAAAAGCTCGACCTTGCTGACTCATGCCCCACCAACATGTGTCACCATTTCCGTTTCATTTTTTGGATAAAAATCAAAATAAATAAACTCCTTCCAACTGGAAAAGGAAAATTGTTTTGGATAGATTGGAAACAAAGTTTTTCTCGAAAAGTAAAGACCATGGATTTTGTAGGATTTTGGAATTCATTTTTTGCTCACATGTATAAACACAAAGGATTTCTATTTTTCTTTTTCTTTTTCTTTTTTCTTTTATAAATACAAATGATTAGTTATGGCAAGTGGTCTATAAAGCTTAACTTTCGTGTATTTAAATATTAGCCTTTTGGATTCTTCTCAATTTGATCACCAGGGATAGCATAATCCAGCACGAGAGTTAAATTTGATTACCAGGGATGGCATAAAACATAAACATGGTTTTTGTTTCATGTAATGCTCTATTTTAATGGGATGATGATGTTCAATTTATGATATACAAAAGTACTCTAGGTTTTATATGTTTTATGATAAAGCCATTCTCTATATTAGTTACATATGTATATATATAAATCAATTTTTTCATCTCCCAACTATATATACTTCATTTTTTCTTTGTTTTGGTGAAAGATTTATGGTCCATCAATCTCCAGCTAAGTTCATGAATAATAAGCATGGATGTATCATGGGTTTTTTAGACCCACCAAAAAAGACACAATATATATTAACATGCTCCAATTATTCAATTAGTTAGATATGACTCTAAAAAGAGAAATCTATTTGCAGTCTTGAGTGGAAAACTGCATGTACAGTCCGTTGATATATACGACAAAAGGGAGAAAATGATCATTTTAAAAATGAAATTATTGTATTTTAAATATATATATATATATATATATATAACTGTATGGATTTGCATGAGCAGCCCCCATTTGGGAATTGTATGTAGAATAGATCATTCAACTTGATTAGTTGACCCGACTCTCTTTCATTCCAACCAAAAACTTTTTAAAGATTAAAAAAAAAGATTAATTTTGACTTTTTAATTTAGGTCTAATATTTGGTCAAGGCCATATATAACCCATTGCTAGCAATAATTTCAGATTTGATGTTTTAATTGTCAGTCGCTTATCACCAATACTATCATCTCATCAGCTATCAATTAATAAATATAAAGTTTACTATTTTCAAATTTCAAACTCGAATTTATAAAGTTCTCCACCTTGAATTTGAGAGATCAGAATGTTTAAGATAATATTAAGTAAACATTATCTTGATTTAATGTTACCTTAAATTAATTTTTATAATTATCAAATCAATTTGGTTTGGAGGTTTGATCTTAAATTGATTTTCATATTGTTTAAAATATTTATATTATTTTATCTTAATGTGAGTTTCCTATAAATAGAAATGTATACATTATATGCAATGATAATTGAGAAAGTAAAAATATAGATGTCAAAGTCTTTTTCTCTCTCTCTCCTCTCGCCATCTCCTTTTCTATTATATTTTATTTTCTATCATCTATATTCTCGATGATCATACATGAATTTTACAAGCCGATCATACAAAAATGAATACGGATTGATTGTATTCATGGTAATTCAAACCTGATTTCATATATTATATTAATAGAGTATATTATATATACTCTAACTAATTATCATTAGGGTAAACCAAACCAATTTAATGCGAAAGCTGCTTGGAATAATAATATACAAACCACCAAAAATATACAAAAGCATTTTAAACTAATAACTATTACCCATGCAGCTTTCAATTGCCCATTGCACTATTTAAAAATTAATGTAACCTGCCCACTTCATCAAAACTTTGGCATAAATACACATCAAAATATTTAGAATTTGGAAAAAAGAGAAAAATAACAAAATATAAAATAATTAAAGAAATATTTAAATTCAAGAATTAAAGGTTGAACATGCATTATTTAAAAAACAAAAAACTATAAGTTAAAATAGAAGAACAATTTTTTTGGATAGATAACAAAATTTAATTTTTTAATTTTTCGTTTTTCAAAAACTAAATTATTAAAGAAATAAATATTTTTTAAATTTATTTTTTATTTTTTTGAGGATTTTTAACCTTTTGCCTGTAATATATATGTGTACGCGCGTGTATGAAAACCAAATATATATATATATATATATATAGCATGGCTTCTTTATTCTTCAATTTCAAACTAGACTCTATAGTCAATACGCTTTATATTACTCCAATGCTGCATGGTTTGACATATACGTATTAATAAACTTAATTAAACTAATGACTAAAAATTAATTGAATTTTCTAGTTCTAGTGGGTTATTATACGATTCCCAACAGATACTAGATAGGGTACGTACAGTCATATTTTTCCTGCTACTATCGTCAAATTCAAGTAAAAAAATCACATCCAATTGCCTCTTAATTTTTTTTTCCCTAAAAAGTAAACTTCTAGCTACCAAATCTTTTTCTATGGCTCTTGGAGTTCATATTATGCCCTAATATCAAGCAACCGCAGTTACAAACCTATAAGGAGGCTTTTTCTCCGGCCCGTGGAGATCATTATCCTCTTCATATCAAGACTCCATGCTTAGAAGCCCTATAGGAAGCTAGACCATTAATCGGACCCATGCATTTTTATTTTTATTTTTTTATGGCCCATTAATTAGCATGAACCCAAAATGGATTAAAAACCCCATGATAGGTCTAATTAATGCTCAAAACGACTGAATATGGAGTCCGATCGGGAGATAAATTTCCAAAAAAAAAAAAAAACCTTCAATCAAATTCGATCGATCAGACTATAATCTTCTTTTTGTTTCTTGTTTTTTATTATTTGAGACGGAATCTCAGAAATCGGTCCACTGTATATGGAAGCTTTGAAAATTAACCAAATATCAGTCTTCTATTGATTTTAAAAACAGAAGAAGATTAGCATATATATATATATATATGAACACGAAAACAATAAGAATAAATAGCATATTATTCACATATAAAACTTGGAAACAATCTTATTCCTTGAGAAAAAGTAAATCATAAGTATATACGAAAGGTCTACTAAAATATGCATGCATGCAAATGAATCCATGACGGAAACTACACCTTGAGTTTGGTCACACATATGGATTCAACACTCAATAGTAAAAACAAAAACAGATATGTTACACCAGCTATAAACTGCAGCATCCTTCTTGAAAATCTTGAGCAGACTTGTTTTCCCCTCCAAAATAGCCGTTGATGTCAAGTTCAAGCTCCCACTATCCAAATCGCTAAAAAAATGTGGATTCATCACCAAATTCCCAGCCATGAGAGTCACATTAGTTGTCATATTAATGATGTCGCGTGCCGGAACATATCGTTCCCCTATTGGAGCCTCCCCAACCAGGTCACCGTGAAAATCAACATTCGCGATAGAGTTTTTAAACATGAAGCTTCCATAATTTGGATTCTTGACTGTAAAAACAGTGTCCAAAGTGACATTCGCCGTTGCATTCATCAGCATTGTCAAATCCATGTTTTCGAGGCCTTGAAGGTGAATGTTGATTCTGGGGTCTTTAGGCTTCAACATGTTAAAAGACAAGGCTACCAAAACAGCAGCAATGAGAACTAAGAAAACTGCCATTATAGCACAGCATATTTTGAGACCTCAGCGAGAAGGTTTGCCAGCAGCCATTGTTGATTGACAAAAAGTTTTAGAAGAAGAAGAAGATAGTAGATAGATAGGTTGGGGTGGAGGAGAGTGCAATTTACACGGGTATTTATAGAGTTAATTAACCATATTGAATGATGGTAGGAAACGTACAAACGTGGAGGTTACGGTGATTTAATTTAGTTATATTTCATTACTCTTGTTGACTCCTAATTGTGTTCAAACCGGTAATCAAAGAAACAATAGTTGAAGTAAATTAGAAAAATTGACTGGAATTTTGATGTACGTAAAATTAAGGATAAAATATCATAAATAATTAAAACGAAGAATTAATAAGAAGTTGGAAACTGAAATTTTATTTGGGTGACGCTGGGGACCGGTCCGACTGTCCCCAGCGTCCAAAGCAGCCCAACACTAGTTGGGCTGCTTGATGATGAAAAACACATTAAAATAAAATAAAAAAATATAATTAAATAAAAAAATGAAAATTAAAAATATATTAAAAAAATAAAATGAACAAAACATAATAAAAAACATAATGAAAAACACAATAAAAAAATAAAATGAAGATGAATTTAATAGGGAATTCGGCCATAAAGCAAACGGAGCCGCCGCCGGTGGCGGTGGGCGACACCGCCCCCGCCATCGGGACCGGCGGACTCAGAGTACGGGTCCGAAACGGGTTGAAGGCTGCCGGGGGCACACCGGAGCTCACCGGAGCTCGCCGTCGAAGAGGTGAGCTCGTCTGAGTCCGCCGGTCCCGATGGCGGGGGCGGTGTCGCCCACCGCCACCGGGGACGGCGGGGCTGCTTTTAAGAAGGGGGGCAGACGGTCTGCCCCCCAGGTTCTGTCATTTTATTTAGGCCCTCCAAGAATATTGGGTTATAATGAAGAATCATAATGGGATTTAAAGAACATAAATATATAAGATGCTGAATTTTCTGAATGAAAAATAAAAACTTGGGACAGATCCCCAGATCACACTAAACTTGGGAAATGCCGAGAAAACATACCTGATTGTGGTCTAGGGATTCAGCTGCAAGCGAACCGTCGAGAATGATGAGGGCTTTAAATTCGAGTTCATCACCGATACAATCTGAGGACGAACGAAAACTCGAAGCACAACTCTAAATCGAGATCGAAACCGAATTCGGGATCTCCATGTTGGTCGAGGGAATCGACAGCGAGCGAACAATGGAGATCTCCAGATCCGGGCCGGCACCCACAGCACCAAACCGGGACCTATCCGGTGGGTACAGTTTTGACATCCGGATACCGGCCCCGATTTTATGAAAGTAACAATCCCTTCGTCCTCTGCAGATACTCTCTCTCTCTCGAATGGAGTCTGCAACATAAAAAAACAAAAAACAAAAAATTCTCTCTTTTCATGTCTCTTTCTCGGCATTTTTTTTCTATTTACTTTTGTATAAATTGATGTACAACAGGCTTGCTTTTGTCGTATCGTCTTTGCGAGCAAGAACTGGGAGACAAAGAACGATACAAGGATCATTTTAGGCCGGTTTGTGGGTCAGTCATTTTCTACTGCGATCCCTTAATAACTCTTTTTTCATTCTTGTCCTTGATAAAATCTGAATATCCTCTCGTGCTTCTACTTGATAGAAAGCCAAAAGCTGCTTCCTTCACATCCATTATTGGTTATAAACAGCGTGGTAGACACAGTTGGGTCTGTAGGATTTTGTGCTTCAAGGCTTCAAGCTGCAATTTTAACATTTGTGAAAAAATTAGTCTTTGAAATAAACAATCAAGTTGCAATTTTTTTCTTCTTTTTCTGGTCCATGCATGTGGGTTTTCTACATGCTCTGTTCAGAAAGGGAAAAGACTTCGTGGAAGGATCGAAACAGCAAATGCGAAACAGTGTTACACGGAGGAAAGCAAATGAAAATTGAGGGAAGGGCTTGTGGCTTGAACGCACCGTTTTGATTTTTTCCACATCAGCAGCCGCTTGCATGCCGTTTACCTTACGCGTTTGCCTCCAGCATTTTTCAACTTTCAAACCGCATTCATAAAAATAATTTCCATTTAAGAAAATAATAGCCCAAATCAAGCTCCTCAGGAAACTACAGAAAGCAAAAAAAAAAATCAAAATAGAACTTCAAGTTCACTTCAAAGATTTTAATTCATTATATCGACATTAACAATCATCATATAGGCTTTTATTTTTATTAAAAAGAGACACCACATAGGTTTTTATTAGAAAAAATTAATACTAATAAACATCCATCTAAAGACCGGAATCTCAATTTTTGGGCTTGGTCATAAACTGGATATATCTGGACTGAAACTTGGCCCAGATTTAAGATTTGGTTTTCGAATTGGGTATACTCGGATACCTAGTTTGAAATCTGGGTCCAGGTGAATAGGCTTATGCAAGACTGTTCTTCCAGATTTTAGACCAAGTATTCAGGTATACTTGGCCCAGAATACGGATTTTAAACTCGGGCTGGGTATATCTGGGTTAAAACCCGGGTTGGGTTTCGAACTATACCCAATTGGGTTTTTTTTTTTTTTTTTTTTTTTAATCTATATTATAAAATTTCTTTCAAGAAGAATTTATTTTTTGTAATCTAAAAACCTATATTCTATTACAAACTTTGAACAGAAAAAATGTTGCAAAGCATATTCTTTTATATATATATAATTAATTACCTTTTGATCATGTAAATCTATTCAAAACATAATGCAATCACTACAATCACTCCATTGATCTGGCAAGCCTGTGCTTCTTAGCTCATTAGGAGCTCCTGCCTCACTCCTCGTTTATTTGTCGATTTCCCTCTCTCAATCCATAGAACAACAAGAATATAATGCCAAAACAAAAAAAAAAAATTGTCTCTTATTGAAAATTCACCAAATAACATAAGAGTTCCAGATCACAGAAACTCCAGCACCATTAACCTAAGTTTAATTGAAAATTCACCAAATAACATAAAAGTTCCAGATCACACGTCTAAAGTGAATTCAAAGACAGAAACTCTGGCACCATTAACCTAAGGATTAAACTGAGCGAATAAGATCCAACCACTTGAGTAAAATTTTTCCAAACCCTACATCCCTAACAAGATCAACAAAATGAGGTGTTTATTTTCTCGTCGTTTCATCACACAAAAAGAGATGGTCTTCCTGTTACACTTTAGAAAAGAGAAAAAATCAATTTGGTGTCACAGTGTGGCATTGTTCTGGTTTTGCCGATTTGATATTTTGTCACTGCAGAGGTTGATGTCACCCTCCAAAAGCTACTGTCATTCGGGCATGTTTCAAATCTGCAAGACAAATTCAACCATAACAACGAATAAAAAAAAAAAGGGAAAGATTGAGGTGGGGTTTGATTAATCTCATTAAGTGGGAAGGAAGTGAAAAATATATATGAATGATCAAATTGCAGACAAAGAGTAGAGAAATACTCATCCATGATGTTCTAAGTTCTGTTTTTATATAATGTTGCTCGAGAGAGAAAGAGAGAGAGGAAATGCAGAGACGGTGTTAGGATCAGTGATTCTCTCTACAGTGCCTTTGAAGGCTTTGTGAAACTTCTGCATGGAAATGAGATTATCGCCAGTGATGATGAATTGAAAAAAATACCTGTGACGCTTCTCAAAATTTTTCATCACTTATGCTTATGTGGCAACGCCTCATTGGCTTCCAATAACCTTTATTTGAAGGTGTCATTTGTTCAAAGGGCTTCTCATTATATTACAAAACACAAAATTACAATATATGAAATTACATATATAGATTACATGGAGCCACCAATACATAATATGTCTGCTTCATGCAATCAATGCATTCCTCCATAACCATTGTTGGTTCAAGCTTATTTGCAAGATATATTCAACAGAAAGATGTACCAAATGTTTTCAACAGAAAAGGCTTTGTGCCTTGTGGGGATCATGTGAATAGCAATAGCTAAAGCAGCATAATTATCACCAGGAACTAAGAAATGGAAAGTATACATATGAACTTGACACTGATTTCAGGAATAACAAAATTCCATAAAAGAAATTTTTAACTGTGCTGCTGATATTTTAAGTAAAGATATCAAATCTAATCCTCTGACTTAAAGCTACTTTAATTGTCCAAAAAATAAATGTGAAAACTGCAACTCTATGGAATTAATTGAGTTTGAGATCACCACATGACCATTCCTTCATTAACGAAATAACAAGGAAACAAAAGAAAAAAAAAAGTAGAAAATAATGGGAAGTCGATTGATAGGTGTGAGGCATACAAACTAATGCAACAAGATGTCGAATGTAATGTAATTTTTCCTTTAAAAACTAATGCAACAAGATGTCACCAAGAAAAGAAAACATAAAAAAAAAAAAGATAAGATCTCAATGACTCATGGCACATGGCTTGCTTTCTTGGTTAGATTTTCTCAACTAAAATACTAAGAGTGCAAGAAAAAATTGAAAAATCAGAAAATCGGATTAGATTAGTCCAAATCGATAGAATTGATTCGATTTGGATCGACCCCAGTTCATTAACCCCAATTTATATTTTATGGCCTAATATTAATATTCTAATATTATATTACTATTTGTAATATATTTTAAATCTATATATAAATTATAATAATAAATAGTTACATATAAAATAATGATATAGTAATACTAATACTATTAGCATTAATAGTTATAAAAAAAATTAAATTTACAATAACAAATACTTATATATAATTATGCTAATCATTATAACTAAAACTAATATACATATTAATATTCTAATATATTAATATAGACTAATTTAAAACCAAAAAACTATACTAAAATTGATAAAAATTGGTCCGTCCGATTTTGGGAATAACAGATGTGTAATCAATTTTAAAAATATAAAATCGATAGTTCCAATTCGATTTTAAATTTGATCTAAAATCAAATTGAACAGAAGCTATTACACTCTTACAAAACATAAATGTTAATATTTTATTTTTTATTTATTGTATTTATAAAATGGATTAGTGATGTTCTCAAAAAAAAGACTCTACTCTACTCTAGATGAAGGTTTTTTTACATGTTCCAAAACTTGAAACATTGTACTCTGCAAACCTCAATCTACCAAACCCGTTAACTTATTTTAACACAGCATTCGAGAAATAATTTCATTTGTGGTGGAAAGTAATCGAATCCCTCCTAGTCCTATATATCCAACCATATTCAGTTTTCCTTTTACAACTTTCCTTTTAGAGCTGTGATTGGCAGCTCCCATTGTTTGGGGGCAGTCAGGACTGTTCATGTCTCTGGGCTGTCCTAACTGCCTCCAAACAGTAGGGGCTGTCAAAAATTATTCTTCCTTTTATTGTGCAATTAATGATCTCCATGCTCATTTAAAAAAAAAAAACTCCACTTTCGGTCTGATTTAGCAAGAAATAGTTTTCCACAATACAGGCTACTTTTGTCATTTACAAAAAGCGAATTTGGAAGGAAACCTCAACCCATATAAGAAACCGTGTTGTTGATTCAAACATGCACAAAGGTTTTAACTCAATGGCCCATCTAAAAATTTCTTCACAACAACAAACTCATCAATAAAAAATGACCTTAAGATTATCAAATTCAACATCAATGTACTACATAAAACAACCCATACCCAAACACACACATGCAAAAAAGAGAGAGTTTTAGACCAGAGTAATCCTATATATAGTTGTAGAGTATATAAAAGATGTGCAATCACTTTAAAAGAGAGTGACTTTTGCTATTAAAAAAGTAATTTCTTTTATGTTGGTCCCGTATTCATTCTTTTTTTTTTTCAAAGTGATTGTACGACGCTTATGCATTTCAAGATAGCAAGTATCATTTCTCAAACGTGCAAGAACAATGGAGTGTTAGGCCACGACATTCGGAATAGCATTTGTAATCAATCCTTAACCGGGACCTATCAGAGGGTTTTACAAGGTCATGAAAGAAAAGGAAAGCAATGGCAAGCACACACACAGATAGTGGAACTTAAGATCTGGACAGATTCGTAGTGAAAAACGACCCATGTTAAAGAAAAAATAGCAAATCTAAGAAAATCATGTTTATAAATGCTCGTAGGAAGAGAGAAATGGAGATGCCTACCGAAAGGTGAGAGAAACGACGACGCTCAGGAGGCGGTGAAGAGAGCTACCATTGTCATCATTGTTATGGACAATGCAGACTCCATTGAAAGGGGAGAGAGAGAGAGAGAGAGAGAGAGAGAGAGAGAGTCTGCAAAAAAGATGGGGAGTTGAGAGTCTAGGAGATGCAAGGGCTGGGGCGAGGTGGCTATTTTGCTAGGGTTTTCTAATTCTGGGTTACCAAACCCAAACCAGGTAGGTTTAGGTTTTACAACACGGGTTTCAACTTGAGTTTGATCCAAGTCAAAGCCGAAATCGAAACTTGATTATCCGAGTTGTAGTCAAGCCAAGAAAAAATCCGACCTAGATGAACAATCTTATCAGTATATGGGGTGGAGCGTGAATTGGGTCATGAAGTTAGCGTTGAAATAGAAATGCAAATGGAGGTTAGAGACCATGTAGGTTTAAAGCCATGTAATAATGTGAATGAGGATGTTGAGGCTGAGAATGAGTGACGGGTTGAGTATTCAAATGTGGCAATGGAAGATGGAACGGGTAAAGGGAATTAAAGGAAAGAGAAGAAGCCCTACATACGAAATGAGGAAGGAGAAGGGAGACAAGAAAACGGAAAGGGAAAATTAGATTTAATGCAACGTTGTGTTTTGGCAAAAAATAATCCACTCTGTTTAGATGTAGTTTGTCTTCCCTCATTGCATTTCTTCTTTGCGGTTTCGTTTTCCACCACACCATATTTTACTAAAAGACGTCGATATCCACGTAAATGCTTGCTGTCTACTTGCGTTTATTGATTGCATGTAGACTTTTTGTCCCATTAATAGGGGTATGGGGAGTAGCTATTGTTGGATAATGAGGGTTCTTGTTAAGAATTATCAAAATTGACCCTTGTACCAAGAGTTTTTGCACTTTAGGCACAAATTCAACCAACCAGGGATGATCCTTGTACAAAGTGACTATACAAAACTTTAATTTCTTGGTGGTAAAGGCTTTTTGCTTGATGCTCTCTTATTTATAGTCAGCTTTGATATTTTTGGACAACTTGTAACTCCCCCACAAGGAGACAAACTTCTCCATGTAACAATTAACCACCGTGATAAGATCATGAGAAAGCTTGTCGTGGGCACCATAGGTACCATTCTCTGCATCAAGTTTAGAGCCTTACTAGATATCCCTAATAACTCCATGTAAGTGTTGAACTGCGAAGGATATCCAAGTAGGAGAAGAGAGTTATGAGAAATACACAGACTCAAGATTATGAATAAAATATAATAGAACTCACTGTCCTTACTTTGGACTATGTCATAATAAGTTTGATTGCAATGGCTTGAGAATGGATATTGTTGAATTCCTTGAAGGCTTCCTCATTATCTAACAAAAAGTCAAACTTATATCTAATTATTGACTAATAGGAATTTTCATTAGAGCATCTCCATTGGCTTAGCCATATGAAAAAAGATGGTCAAAATTTGAATGATTTGGGCCAAAAACGACTCGCATTGATTTGGGTATCATTAAAAGTATTTGAATTTCTTATAAAGTAGTTAGTCAAAGATGGAAGGCTAGACTTTTTTAGTCAAACATTAAAAAAATATTTCTCACTCCACCAAGAATTACAAAATATGATAAAAATAAATTTAATAATATTTTATTATTATATTGAGAATGAATGACTAATTTAATGTGGATCTTGAATTTAAATTGTTTAGAAAAATATAAAGAAGTATGATATATTAGCTAAAGTTTAAGATGCAGTTAACCAAACCATTGAGAACGCCCTTAGAAGATATACTTCCCAATGATACATAAGAAATCATCAAGCAAGTGTCAAGAAACAATAACTTGGTGGAAAATGTTATTTTGCCCACTCATTTTGATTTTTTTTTTTTTTGACATTTTGTATATTTTATTTTATTCTTTAATTTTTTTATTTAATAGTTAAGAAAGTAATAAATAATATATTGATATATTTTTATATTATTTTAAAATGATAAAAATATATAAATAAGAAAATTAAAAAAATGAAAAAAAAAAAAAAGATTCTTGCCTATGTGTAGCACCGCTCATAACTATTTAAGCTTAAAAAAAAAAAAAAGATAACAGGATAATTACACAGATTCTCATCAATTGATGGAATCATGCAAGAGAAGTAGGCCAGGCCATGAGGTGGGCATGATAAGCCTTTGTCCCTACAAAAGGCCCCAAACAGAGCCCTAATCTAGGTTGACGCCCAACCCAATAGAAGTGCTGTAAAAAAGTGTATTTGAACAGGAGTGGCTGATGTGGATGTCCCCTCAACACACGTCACCCATGGTCATTTGTCTTCCTATGTCAGATATAATCAACGAACAATGTATCTACATATTCAACCCTTGACACAGAAATCATTTTAAATTTTACCAATAAAATCTTAAGAAGCTGGGATGCAAGAAAGCAACAGCGACGTTTGAATCCCTGGTACAAAACACACATTCTCCCTTCAGCCTTCAAAGGCCTCTCTAGGGCCCCAATCTAGGTCGACGCCGAAACATGTCACCCTAGGGGCTTTTGTCTCTGTACATTAAATGATATTTATAATACAAACATTATCTCTCTTTTTTAAAATAATTATATAATATTTACGCACTCTATATCTATATATCTATATATATTATATAAAAGTAAGACTTATTTGAAATATATAAGTTTTGGATTGTTTTATTTTTAAATGATCCAATCATAATATATATATATATATATATAAATAAATAAATTATTCTTTTTATACCGATTCACTTCTTTGTAAAAGATGCACGAGATTTCTACAACTAAAATTATAATTAATATTACATCTAGTTTAGTCGTTAAGATGGAATGAAAAATCTGTTAACAGTAAAGAAATGAACTATACTATTAATAACATACTATATAAATAGTAATAAAATGATTTGATTTAAGATTTTTTTATTGGATTTTTAATTAAAATATTATTATGATTTAATTTTTATTTTGGGATTTGATAATTATTTTTTGTATTTTGTTTAAAAGTTTGAGAAAATTATAATAATTAAGTAATGATTAAATGAAAAAATCAAGTATTTAAAATGAAAATATATATATATATATTTGAGTGATGTTTGAAAAGAAAATTATATGAGATGAGATACCTATCCAAATTAGACCTTACTTGTTGGATTAATCACATGGTATCTACCTATAGTTTTTTTTCATTATTCCTTTCAACTTAATTCAATTTATTTCATCTTATTTCATTAAATTATTATAATTTTATCAAATTTTTATATAAAATAAAATAATTCCAAATTTTCCAAATCTCAAAATTAAAATAATATTTTAATAATATTTCATTTAACTTTTTATTTTAATTTCAATTAATTTATTTTATCTTGAAAACAAATGAGCCCAAGATGTCTTCCGTTTTCACCAATAAAAGCCCTAAAGGTGATGATGCAAACGATATTCAATTAATAATCAGAGGGGTCTTACTATTGGTATTTTACCAAGCTTGATCTCATGGAAGCTATGGAACTACAAGAATAAGGCACGTATGAAAGGCAAAATAGAAACTATTGAGTCTATTTGGCGTGAATTGAAACTCTGGATAAGATGTTTGTACGAAAATAGTTATTAAAGCATGGGCCTCACGTTTTGATGTGAGTATATTAACTGCACTAGATGTAAAAATCTAAAATTTCTTGTAAATCGCGAAGTATTTTGGAAGAAGTCGAGGGTGGATTGAGTGAAGTTGAAAATGGATGGTAGTTATAGGGATAATCCTGACAAGATGGGAGTGGAAGGGTAATTTGAGATTATGATAGGTAGATTCTTGATTGCATTTGCTTAAATTTTTGGATATGGTACTAATAATGTTTCAGAATTTAGAGCACTTTTAGAAGGCCTTAAGATGTGTAAAGCAAATGAATATTTTCAAGTCGAGATAGAGTGTGATTCTAAAATAGTCGTGAATTGGGTTAGGTCCAAAAAATGTATGTTTTGGTATTTATGAGATTATTGGGATGAATTTTTGAAATTTTTTTCTTATATTTCTTTTTTAATTTTTCATCAATTTAGAGAAGGAAACACGATTATTGATGATTTGGCTCGATGTGGTGAGAGAGGAGGCACAAGATAATATGATGATTTTACTATGCTGCCTATGAAGTTGAGGGGTTTCTGAAGGTTAAAAAGATTGGATCTTTCTTATATTTGTTGAGAGTTTTATTTATTATTTTTTGTAAGTATGGTTCTAAATTTTTATTTTTTATTTTTGAAGTGTTGGGCGGTTCCGACGTGATGGTAGTTTGTTAATGTTGAATTGGTAGTATTAGCATTTTAGTAATTCAAGAAGATTGTTTGTAACAATAGTGTCTTTTTGTCGTAAGTGAGGATTCTTTAATAAATTTAAAAATGAATTACTCTTGAACATATAATTCAAACTCTTTATAAAAAAACAAAAAAATGCTGTGAGAACACAATTGCGATAACCGTAAGGCTGAAACAAGAACGGTATTAAATAGAAGGGAATTCTTGGGGGGCAGACGGGCTGCCCCCCTCAACCAAAACAGTCCCGTCGCCCCCGGTGGCGGTAGGCGACACCGCCCACGCCATCGGAACCGAAACGGGTTGAAAGCTGCCGGGGACACACCGGAGCTCGCCGGAGCTCGTCGTCATAGGGGTGAGGTCGCTTGAGTCTGCCAGTCCTGATGGTGTGGGCGGTGTCGCCCACCGCCACCGGCGGCGGCTCCGTTTGCTCTATGGCCGAATTCCCTCTTAAATTCATCTTCATTTTATTTTTTTATTGTATTTTTTATTATTTTTTATTATTTTTTTATTGTGTTTTTTATTATGTTTTATTTATTTTATTTTTTAAATATATTTTTAATCTTCATTTTTTTATTTAATTATATTTTTTATTTTATTTTCATATGTTTTTCATCATCAAACAGTCCAATTAACGTTGGACTATTTTAGACGCTGAAGACAGCCAGACCGGTCCCCAGCATCTTTCTAAATAGAATGAAACATCCTAATTGAATCGCTAACTTTGGACAATGGCTGCTTCACCTAGTGGAACACTGTGTACGCTAATTGCCAACGTGTACATCCGCTTGTTCGTTTATAACGCTTTTTTTTCTACGCTTGATTGGGTTGTCTGTCGTTTTGGTCTTCCTTGGAGTCGCCGGGCAAACAACATAACGTTTGATTGCTATTATTAATTTTATTAATTAATCCTAACCCACCCCTCTAATATTCCTCGGCTTTCCATTTCATTTGAACATCTTCCTCCTCTGACTCTCTCTCTCTCTCTCTCTCTCTCTCTCTCTCTGATTTTTCAAGATGAACGACCTGCTCACAGTACGTTGATTCTTTCCAACTATGTCATATTTATGTATATTTGATTGTTTTTGCGATAGTGCTGGATTGATATCACAGTCTTGTTGTTGGTAAATTCATTTCAATTACTGGGATATCAAAGTGGCGGCTTTGCTCTTTAGATTTTGAATTTCACGCTCTTTGTTTATTTGACGGCCCGATTCGTATTGACTGGGGTTGGATTTAGAACTCTTTTATGGGGGATGACGGATCTATTGTCTGTTTATTTTTTCCCCTTGTGATTGTAAGTTTGAGCCGCTTGGGAATACCCCTCGTGATTCCTTTGACATCTCAAAATTTTTTTTTTTTTTAAACTTGAATTGGCTATCAAAAAGTTAGCTAATGCTACTACTGTTACCAATAATTATGTTTGTAAGTAATTTATTTGACACTTTTGTCTACAACTTTAAAAATTGATTCACTTGAAAAGAAATTGATAGAATTTAGATGGGAGGATTGTTGAAGTTAGAAATGATCTTAGTTATGTTCTGTAATTTAACTGTTTATTTGGAGTCGGATGTACGATGCTTGCTCTTATAGAGATTTTATCTTTTGTGATTTTCCTTTGGTGAAGGATTCATTTGTTAGTGATGCCAAGGGTCAGCCTTCCAGAGAAAGCGATATCGAAATGGGAACACGTGTCCCAGGGAACAATCCTGATATGGGAATGTCTGCTTTCAATAAACAGGTTTTCCTACCCATGATGCTTTATTTTCTTTTGCAGAACTTATATGGACCAGAAACCCAATTGATCATGTGGAGTTTTGTGCTGTTTTTAGTGAAACATATACTGCCTGATAGGTTACATTAGTCGGGAGGAGCAAGAGAAATCAGATCACACTTGATTCCCTTTCAAAATCTGTTTTCTACCCTGAAAGAAGATCCTAGTGTTATCAATAATAGTTTTTTTTTTCTACCTTACTGATTTTCCTGCTATGCTTTGTTATTAGGTAGAAGAGGTCGAGAAACAGGTGCAGAAAGTTTCCATGCTTCTTAAACAGCTAAAGGTATGTTGATTCTCATCCAGGGCTAAATGCTTAATGGTTTTGCATTGAGAGTAAGGAATTTTCTGGAAGGGAAGATGATTTACTTACAACTATTTTGCAACTACTTTAAAACTCTACATAAAATGAAGGGTAATTCTTTAATATTGAAATTTATTTTTAATGGAGTGGCATGATTATATTGGTTGATTGAAATGAATTGTAAAATAGTTGTAAAAAAAATTGTAAGTGTATCATTATCCGGAAAGGAAATGACATCTAATACAGGTAAAATGTCATTGCCTCTTCTTAGTTACTGTTTTGTATGTGCTGTGGTGCCACAGGAACCAATTTTCTTTGCTTTCATAATCTTTCATTCGTAGTAGACCAAGAATTTGACTCTGAGTTACTTTGGAATTATTATATAGTTTTATTTTATCTATTTGGCTCCTTCTGGGAAGTGTGGTAGCACCTAGTTTTTGTCATCCAGAGTGAAGGTCAATTTGGGAAACCTATATGGCAGAATCCAGTCGAGCTCTTTAACTTCTTGGTTTAGCCACCTTGTGCATGCTATAATGATGAGAACTGTGAGGGGAAGTGTTGTAGCACCTAGGTTTTGTCATCCAGACTGAAGGCCAACTTGGGAAACCTAAATGGCAGCATCCAGTCCAGCTCATTAACTTCTTGGTTAAGCCATCTTGTGCATGGTAGAATGATGAGAACTGTGAGCATACAAGAAGGATGAGATAACGTCAGATACAAGTTTAAAAATTTCATTAAAAAGTCTGCTAATAATATTGTAATAGTTCTAAATTTATGCTTTAGGCCACTCTATATTATGATCTTAGTGTTCTCAAATCCAGATTGTTCGAGGGGGAAGTTTCTGGTCCAAATGGCATGCTTGTCCAATCTGTTCCACGATTTAAATGGGTTTCACCAGCTTTTGTTAACAACTGTCACATGTGACAGACATCATTCTTCATGATTCTATATCAACCATACCAACATACTCTTTTTTAGTAGTTCTCAGAAGACTAAACAATCATTAAACCTTTTCTATGCTGTTGAAAAGAAAGGCAATTGGAGATTTTGATTATGCACAGCACTATTGCAAAGATACTCCACCATGAATTTATAGTCAAGATGTTGAACAATTGTGAAATCTATGAGCTGTCAGGTCTTGCTTCTATAGCAAGACAAGAGAGAGTAAATAATGCCCGGAAAGGATATGTGACGGCACTCAAAAATTAACTAGAAACTCCACCCCCCCCCCCCCCCCCTCCCCCCTCCTTTCTCTCTGGCATGATTAAAACGGTAATTGTGATCTATTTTACAGGATGCTAATGAGGAGTCAAAGTCTGTTACAAAAGCATCCACCATGAAAGGTAAATGTTTTGTCCATATCATTTGCAGCTGGAAGACTTGTATTTGGAGCTAAATTTCACCTCATTATTATTGCTCGTCTGTTGTGTATTCACACTCTTAATAATATTCTCTGCTGAACTATATTCAGCTATTAAGAAGCGGATGGAGAAAGATATCGATGAAGTTGGAAAGATTGCACGAAGTGTCAAAGGAAAACTAGAAGCAATTAGCAAAGAAGTAATACTTTAATGGCTTCCATCTAGATCTGATAGCTTCTACTGAGGGTAGTCACCCTCTTTTGGGATGATATATTGACCCGTCATTCTTTACAGAACATCGCCAATCGACAAAAGCCTGGTTGTGAAAAGGGAACGGCTGTGGACAGAGCAAGGATGAACATGACAAAGTTCGCCACGAGTGCCAATCATTATATCTTAGACAGCTTCTTAAATATTTTCTTTTAGAATGGTAATCTAAAATATTGATATATGAATTATTATTGATGGCAGTTCCTTGATGAAAAAGTTTAAGGACCTAATGACAGAGTTTCAGGTATATCAACTTGTTATGCGTTTTACTGTTGTACTTAGCTTTCATTATGTTTTCTCACCTGTATATTATGTTTCAGACGCTTAGGCAGAGAATCCAGGATGAATATCGCGAGGTTGTGGAAAGACGGGTTGTTACAGGTTAGGAAAGTTCCTCTTGACAAATTATGTAAACTGCAAAATGACAAGATTAAGATTTACATGTTGAAGTAATATTGTTATGGTGCTTATCATTTTTTTCCTGAGTTGGTGATTATGTTTTTATTGATTTGATTGAGCAGTCACAGGAACTAGACCAGATGATGAGGTGAGCCTGAATCCTTATATTATAATTTGACCGTTGATACATTTGGATTTTATTTTAATTGGATCAATTTAATTACATTTGCTAGACAATTGACCACCTGATAGAAACTGGAAATAGTGAGAAAATCTTTCAGGAGGCAATCCATGAAATGGGACGAGGACAGGTATGTTCCTTTTTAATGTCTTTTTTTGTTTTCTTATATTTGAAAAGTATGCTCCTTAACAACCACAAACACAATTAATTACATAGATCACCAAATAAGCAGATCCTTCTCTGGAATAGATTTTTTTTTTTTCATATCACGTTTTAAATAAGATAAAGGTAAGGATTAGTTGGATAGGACATGAAAGTAGGACTTGGAGAAATTCATGATGCTTCCAATTGGGTGCATGTTTCTTGTTCAGTTTCCTGTCACTGATCGTTGATGATATTACAAGTTGAGTGTTTTCATGCTATAGTCTTTCGTTTGTCATGGCAATACAACTGCAGAGAGTTCCTGCCAGCTTTTCATCTAGGTTACAAAATAGATCTCCAGCCCAATGTCTTTCTTCCCTGGACCTATGCTATGATTATCTACTTACCCATGCAAACTTCTTCATTTGTAATTTTTTGATATGGTCTCCTATTCCCTTTGTCATTCAGATGATCTATCCGATTCCCCCACCCCTCCAAGTCTGTATGCAAGTCTTTTGCATGGACCTGAAATTAAATATTTTGGCTATATTGCATTTGAAGCTTAAATTCAGTGAATCGGAGAATTTTCTGGCCATCTTCTTGACTGCAGTTAACTTAATTTAGTGTAGGGCACAGGGATAAAAAAATAATAATGATAATGATAATGAAGGGCAAAAGAGCATGGTTCTTTGATTTTTGAAATTTCAAAATTCTGCACTTGTGAAGTTAGCTATCATACCAAGTTTGCTTTGGGCCACAATTGCAGGTAGTAAATACCGTTGAAGAAATTCAGGAGAGACATGATGCAGTGAAAGAAATTGAGAAAAAGCTGCTAGACTTGCATCAGGTATATATCTGCGGCAAGTAATTTTTCTCTACCGAAAAGCAGACATCTTATATAACATTTAAATATCTCGACAGATTTACCTTGATATGGCGGTATTAGTCGAGGCTCAAGGAGAGATCTTGGATAACATTGAAAACCAGGTTAGCTCCTACTTTGAAATTATTTAGCTTGCGAATCTGTGCATGTCTATGTACAATGTATGAATACATATTGCTGGGTATTGGGTGTTAATGGGAATCTTATCCAGGTTACAAATGCAGTTGAACATGTCCAAAGAGGGACAACTGTACTTCAAAGTGCAAAGAAATTGCAGAAGAACTCTCGAAAATGGATGTGCATTGCCATTATTATTCTCTTAATAATAGTAGCTGTTATAGTTGTTGGTGTCATCAAACCTTGGAAGAGTAGCAAGGGTGCTTGAGTCTGCCCCCTTCTCTCTTGTCCATGTAGAGTTGATTTCTAAACTATCTATGATACCAAGCCGCCTGTGTTACAACAGTTCTTACCTTTTGGTTTGGCTTTCTATTTATTTATTCTTTTTTTTTTTTTGGAGAAGTTGTTCTAATGGTTGTGGTGTGCTTTGTGGATGAACGATTTGGTACTCGTATATTCTGTTGTTTTGTCATTTTGTTTTTATTAGTAAGAAACTTCATTGCTTGCTGAAAAAACTCGTTTTTTGTTCAATCCCTCAGTGCCTTGTCTTTGCTACTGACTTGCTAATTTTCACCTCTTCGTATGATCTGTCTCCTGACTTTTTTTTTCACAAAAAAAGAAAGAAAGAAAAAGAAAATAGAAACAAGTTAGTTTGTTCTGGCCAATTTGCTTTTCTGTGAATGCCCAAGGCTTCATTTGGATGGAGATGAAATGAGATGACTTTAGATGAAATTTGAAAATTAAATAAAATATTATTGAGACATTATTTTTTTAATATTATTATTATTTTAAGATTTGACAAAATTGAATTATTTACTACATTTTATATGAGAATTTGGATTAGTTGTTTAGGCTTTCACCATATTGTTTATTTCTTTTATAGCTTTTTCTAAACTTTCCTTTCTATATTTGTCCAAAAAGCTAAATATTTATTTCATCATACACCAACCAATGCTAAATTGCCATGCCTTTCTGCAATAAGGGTTCTTTTAAAAGATGTAAACAGTAAAGATTAGTTAAATATATTTTAATGTTAAGATAAGTTAAGATATATTTATGAAAAGATGGAAAAAGATTTAGTTTTTGCGGCGATTAGATTGACGGGGTAAGTTGAAATAGATTGTAAATTTCACATATATATAGATTTTGTTAGATTTAGTTTAAAATTAGCCTGGACAAAATTAATTTCAATTCAATCCAGATTTCAAATGGGGCCTAAGTGAATTAGCCCCTCTCCTAAACCTAAAATTATTGGTTTTGACTTTTGAGAACTGAAGGAAGGAAATAAAGATGGTTGGAAAAAAAGCTCTGGACTGCCTGAATGCACACTTTTGCTTGCACTCTCTTATAAAGAAACCCCACGGGCAAGTGGGCATAAACCTAGGTCAATAGCCACTTCTACAGGGATTTATACCACACCAAAGTATCACAGCAAGCTATATAGGAGCTTTCCGTTGCTTATAATGACATAGGACTTATATTGTTGCTCAAGATTGTGCTTCATGCATACTACTATTAGCCTCTCTTTAATGTTTATACTCTATACCATGTTTTTCATTCTCTTTTTGAACTGTTGGGGGGTACAGGAATCCTATTTCTCAATCGTTATAATGCTGCATGGTAGTTGTTAATAATGCTGTAAATCAATTCAATGATTGCTGGCTACTATTGGGAACAGGTGATAAATACAGTGGACCATCTGCGATCGGGTACAGAAGCTCTCCAAACTGCAAAGAGGTTGCAGAAGAAGTCAAGAAAGTGCATGATGATAGCCATCATATTGCTCTTGGTTATTGCACTCGTCATCGTCCTCTCCATTGTTAAACCATGGAAATAAATGACAACAGAGCAAATAGCATCTCATCCATCCAGTCTGCCTTGAAAAGAAGGGGAAAGAAAATCGTCTGCATGCTCTCTTACAAACATTCCAGGATATATATTAGAAATAAAAAGAAAAGTATTTACAATTTCTATTATTTCTTTCTCTTTCTTTCTTTTTCCTTTTCAATTAAATTGCATCTCTGTATCCTATTACTTACGAGATAGATTAACAAATAAAAGAAGTTGGCACATGCGGCTTTGCTTGTTTGTCTCTGAATTTGGTTGTAGAATGCTTGCAAGGTGCTTCTCTCCTTTCTTCTTCACCATCCATAATTTAACAGTTTTGGGTAAGTTAAATCACTAATTTCAGGCATATTTGGGCAATGATAGCAGATGCTTAAGAACTGAAGTTGAACTTGAAGGACTGCATAGTCTTGAGGTAAGATCAGATTTCCCAATCTTTAACAAATGCATATCGATGTTAAGTAATGAGAAACGGTTATATTTATCATATATACGTAGAAATATTGCATGAGAAGTGCTAGATCTACAAACAGATATTACAAAAGTAAGTTTACAAGAAGAGGCAAAATCTCAGTTTTGTTCCATGGACTCGAGTACTTCAGTGTAGAACACATACATTCAGAGTATAAAATACAGAAAGGCACAATTCAATTTCAAAGATGCATGGCTTTCTTCTCTATATTTGTTCAACAAATGATCACTCTCATAATTACTTTGGAATTCTCTTGACTAATTTCAATGCAAATGTATATATAATGCGATTCAAATGAGGGGGTTTCACTAACTTTAGACTCATCGATACCTGATGGGACTTAAAGCATACCAACTTGTGTGTGCATCAAATATATGATGGAATAGAGATGAGACACCCAGCTCGCGTGTCCATTACACCCTCCACGTCAGCTATTAAGGAGAAAAGCTAGCTAACACTTACCCAGTTAATCGAGCGCCGATACTAGTTCCTAACCATCTTTATCAGCCATGAGATAACAAACTTACCCAAGAACAAGCTTACCAGTCAATGTCTATAGCCATGAATCCTGTGAAACAAAGTCGCCTTAGATCTAAACGGTTAAAAGTAATCAAAGCACCTTGGGCAGTCTGCCTGAGCATCTAGTTGTATGTATGTGCACTTTTCTTGGCGACTCTAACAGTGGAAATCTCACCGTGGGGACAACTTAATGCTGCTAGCACAAAATGCAGGAAGATATTCCTTGACACAGTTAACAGGCAAAACGTTACCAATACGAGATTCCCTTTCTGAGAGAGAGGTTCCAATAACAGGACGGTTGTGGCTTGAAAATTAGCAGTGTTTTCTGATTGATTTAGATGCATAGATACAAAATAGTAGACAAAGAAAATAGAGAAACAAATGAACTAAGGGTTAAAATTACAAATGTAATAGCATCACGTTATATCACAAACATGCACAGATCCAAGGACATTGAAAAACTAGGCATCAAACACACTGTCACTCAAGACTCAGTTGTGCACATTGCATCGACATTAATTGAAGAGCTTGACTTACAGGGGACTATATCCTGTCGCTTCCATTGCAAAATCATCCAATCATTCTCAAACATGCTATGTGGGGGTGCTACCCATCCTATGCGAGCAGGTAACCACCCTCCCTGCCCCCCGCCCCCATCCCCTTGTGGGGTGGCTATTTGGCCCCCCAGCCATACTATCTATCCAACCCCACTGACAGGGCAGGGGATTCTAGAAGCCACCATCTGGGATTCACAAGTGAAAAATCAACCAATAAACAACAAATGAAACACAACCGCCAAAAATAACAATAATAATAATAAATAAATACAAACCAACAAACTGAAAAACCATCCACAATTGCAGAGATCTGTGGACAGATCTGTAGATCTCATCAGATCTGACCAAGATCAGATCAGACCTATGGCATTGCGCATTAGAGACCTACAACGCTGTCGTGGCTTTGGAGATGAAAGGACCCATGGCCACAAGTAATCCGTTGGAGGTCACAGGACCCACGGCCATAACAGCAGGTCCTTGTGTTGGAGGCAACAGGACCCACAGCAGCAACAAGAGATGGGTTGCAATGCACCTCTGATAATTCAAGGGGAAGTTATCCCAGTTCAATGGCCTCTATAAATTGTTTACACCCAAATATTTGAGTCTTAGACTTGGAGGGAGCATACGCACCAAAACCAAGGTTTTAAACTGTAACATCCCGCTTCCCCTAGGATTACGGAAATAGTCATTTTTAGAAATCTTGGAGAAACGGTGTGCTACTACTAAACTTGACTTAAAAATTAAATTTTTTATTCTAAAGGAACCAAGCAGGTACAAAGATTCATTATAGCAAAATCATTCTTTATTAAAAATACTGAAATCATAAAAGAGTGTGCGGAAACATTAATTAAAAATTTCTCAAACTTTGTTCTATAGAAGTCACAACATAAAATCTACATTACGTAGACATCTGCCACATCTTAATACCATCTTGCAATCTCTATCTTCATAAATATTCTCACCTGGGGCAGTTTAAAAACATAAAATAAACTAAAATGTGTGGAAAATTCAATGAGAAATCCATCATAACGTAAAGATTCTTAACATAAGGTATTTCTTAAAATATTTTATACTGAGAATTTAAAAACATGATCATACTTACATATACTTATGACATACATGATTTATCTAACTTATCTTGCTTATTTTACTGACTCACAAACTTAACCATATGTGCAAGCTTGTGAGTTGGCCCCAAATCCTGTGGCCACAATGGGAATCGCTAATAGTATTCTAACATATTATGGTAGACTACGCTTAAGTATGTAGCTTGTACATCAAACTATAATCGCATTGGTACCATGCATCAGGATAACCATCTTGTTAACTGATATGATCTTATAAAAGCTTACATGCTTTATGTAATGTGAGATGCATAATACATACATAACTATAATATGCAAAAACATGATCTAATTAAAGCCCACTCCGTTGGTTGGGTGGTTGCCTGCGTCATCTCCAGGAGTGGGTGGGGGCTTCCGTCATCGACAATAGAGGTGCATTGGCTGGTTTTAGATGCTCTGTTTCTAGGTGACTAAAACAGGGGCAGCTTCGGTTTCTGCTTCCAAAGGTTGGTGATGGTGGCTTGGGAAGGTGGTTTTATGAGATGGAGGATGGGTGTGTGGCAGCGTGGTGCACGACAGTTTATGCTTGAGAGAGGAGAGACAAAGGGCTGTTGGCATGGAGGGAATGGTTGTTTTACCTGGACATGGGATTGGGCAGTGGTGAATGTGGGATGTGCGCATGTTGGTCTGGGTATCTTGGGTTCGGCAAATACGCTTAGATAAGAAGCTATGGTTTGGAAAACAATGGAGGAAGAGGAGCTATATATATATAAAGAAATTGGGAGAGGGTGTTGAAGAGTTCAATTTGGACTTGGTTAATGACTATCGTGATTCGTGACAGTCATATGCTAAACACTCAATCGCAATCCACCGAGAAGAGAGTTCAAATTGAAAAACATAATCTAGCAGTTCATTTAAAGTAGGATTGGGAGTGATTGGCTGTGCAGAACCTCAAATAGTGATGATTTTAAATGAGAAATACGCTAGACTGAAGATTTAACTACATTTATCTTTTATTAACTAATAATAATAATCCGAACTAAAATTTTTATGATAATATCAAAATTAATTAAGTCCTAATTTTAGACCTAATAAAATTAGAGTGATGCTAGGTACAGTCTAATATTTTGGACTCTTTTGCAGTCTAAGTTTATGAATAGACAAAAACATCCTTACTTTATCATGAACTTGTCCAAAACACCCCTAAATCAAAACACTCCACTGCATGCATGCATCTGGATTAAGCCAGTCTCCCTCGTTCCCTTTCCATTCCTACTTTTCCTATCCATCACGAGCTGCAAGTCTCCCTCTGAATAAGAGTTCTGAGTTTGCGAGGACCTTGAGGAATTTCCACTGGTGGAAGCCATCACAATTTTCTCTGTTTTTTTACTCTTGCTTTACACAAAATAGATTGATTATCTAGAAACCAAAAAAAAAAAAAAACAGAACCCAGATAACAATAATAATAGCAACAACCATCTAATTTATATGATAATATCTAGTTGTAATATGTATAACTCAAGCAGGAATGAAAAATGATTTCTGAAAAAATAAAAAAGCATAGAACCAGTAGAGGAACACAACTGAGAAAGATTGAACTAGGTGGGTTGGGCGTCACGAATAATAATAAACCCGAAACGGATGATTTCACTGAGAACTGGAGACATGAACCTCAAATATCTAGAAAAATTATATTAGGCATCAAGATTGAAAAAGCAAACATTTTTCTTCGACAGATCTCTACAAAAGCAAGACCCTTTTGTCAGAAAAATTGGAGACTTCAACGGTCTGACTATATGGGTTTTGGTACATCAAGTTCGACGTTGGAACTTGAAAGGTTAATTTCTCCTATAATGATCATCCTCTCCTATATATCTATATATATGCATATATATACAAATATCTTCTTCCATAAAAGAAGAGCTTTGAGCAGAGCTGGAATGATATTTTCAAGAGGTGGAAGGAAAGTGTCAAGGTGTCTGTAGACGGTGAGAGATGTGGTGGGAGGGCGGGTTGGACTTGGACATGGAGGTGCTTCTGGTCATTGGAACCTGGAGGTGCTGAGCCTGGAGGTGCTTGGAACTTGGGAGATTAAAGTTGGAGCCTGGGATGTAGCCTTCCGTTTCGCATATGAGGCAATGGCTGGGATGAGCATTTCTCTAGTTTTTTTTCCTATTTTTGTTAAACGCAACATTTTATTAAAGGCTTGCATTGCAGTTCACATAATGTGGCCTGCAAATACAATTATTCATAAAATTATTGCCATTCTGTCCTTAGAATATTGGACCAGGTCGTTACACTTACCACTTAAGCCAACCCCCAAGGCTTTGTAGCTTTAACTATTTACTAACTACATACATAAACAGCAACTAAGACCCATTAAAGATGGTGAAATGAATATGCTAAAGAATACAAATAACTCTACTTCTAACCCCAAGGGCTTAGTAGCTTTAACGATATACTAGCTACATACATAAACAGCAACTTTTTTTTTTTTTTATAAGTATAGCTAAATACATAAACAGCAACTAAGACCCATTAAAAATGGAGAAATGAATATGCTAAAGGCTACAAATAACTCTACTTCTAAAACTGTTCCTAAATTTCCTTACAGTGGGTAAGGCTGCTTCCAGCATCCATTTAACTGCTTGAAACATGCTTTCCCTGGTCTTTACCTCCCTTTATGGACTCTTGCATTTCTATGTAACAAGAGGTGATATATAGTACCAAAGCACGCAAGTTTATGAAGGATGATTTATATTCAAAGACTCTGACCCTTTGCATTGACATCCCAATTCAATCCTTCACCCCAGCTTCTAGTCTATCAAGCAACCGTGCATTTCCGTCCAAATTATCCTGGGGAGAAGAAAATTCAAAAGAGAAGTAACCTCTTTTCTGCAGCCTAATTCTACAAAATGTACATGATATCATAACCTCAATTACATAATCATTGCTAGTGGTAGGGCCAAAAGCCAAGTCTTTATAACAATCCAGCACATAAATGGGTCTCTTTGATACAGGACCAGAAAAGGATACGCTTCTAACAGGGGACAAGAACCATCCTGTGTCTATCTGCCTACTAAATACTAGTGGGTATTTTCCCATTCCAGGAAGGTAATAAAATAAGCTTACAACATATGACACAAGTAACCTTATCTTTAGTTACGTTCCAAATTTTTTTTTTATTGGCACCTGGTGTCCGAGAATAAAGTCCCAACCAATTTAGGAGGTGCATTGGCCCTCATCAAGAAGTTTTCCGCAAGTGCACTTCGGGTAATTCAATGGTAAGTTACCCAAGTCTGATGGCCCCTAAAAATTGTTTGCACCCAAGAGGATCCAAACCTTAGACTTGGAAGGAGCATATCACTAAGACCAAGGCCTTTAACCTTACATCACAAATATTAATGGAAGGGTATTTCCCATTGTGGGAAGGTAACCAAGTAAAATGATATTTCTTCAACTTTGAACAGCTAGCTTTGTAGCTCCACATATAATTCATTTCCAAATTTATGGTAAAGAGGGCCAAGAGGCTACCAAATATGACACCAAACAGATACAGAACGATTTCCCACATTATGTTTCAAAAACCACTTCATCCCCCACTCTCCCCCGCCCCAAACACTCTCTTGAGGAAATGGAAAATCCAAAAACACTAGGGTAAAATATTGGTTTTGTGATGGCTTCTTTATATCTCCGTGTTCACACCCATGCAACCCGTATGTAACCATCTATGCAAACAAGTTCCATGCATGTCTCCACACAACAGCTTTACATCTGTAATTTTCCCAATCCCCAAGCCACTCTCTACCTCCAAACGATTTCATCTTCTAACATACACAAATGTATTTCTCTCATTAGCTTCTGAACGACCAGTTCACACAAAGAAAAAAAAAAAGCAAAAGAGAAGTCTCGTTGTTGAATAACCGCACAAATGCATGTAAAGGACTAAAGAGCTTTCCTTGTGATAATGGGAAATTCATATCAACCTAAAGCATAAAATTCTCAAGTTTCTCGGCACCCAAACAGAGGTAAACACAAATGGGTGAAATCCTCAGCACCCAACTGGTCAGATATAGAACAAATAATACCGAAACTGCCAAACGAAGATAGAATTAGATCCATCAATACTAAAAACAAAACTTCGAATCATGCATTTTCAGAATTCTGTACCTTAACGCAATCTGATTTCGTTGAAAGCCCTAACTTCTATTTCGACTCCGAGAAAAAAGTGCGAGAGCGTGAAAGCGACACTCGATCCGTGAAAAGGATGCTAGATCTAAGTTAGTCGCACTGGCTAAGGAAGAGACAAATAGACAGACCGACCGACCGCTGAATAATAAAGCGAGCAGCTGGAAACACGCTTTGTAATTATATTTTTATGCTGCCTGAAGAACGTTGAGCTCGATCGTGTTCGCTGGAAAACGACGCAAGCGCCATATTTTCTTTTTTCAATGGACCTCAAACTCCCATTATTGATATAGAATCATGGATGCAAGCTATCGGATGACAGAACCGACAATCAAATACATGCAGTGACTAATAGATTTATACCATTTCCCCCCCAAAAAAAAAAAAATATCAGGGTAGGTTATGAGAAGAAATGAGATAAGAATTAATTTTTTTTTTTAATTATTATAAAATTATTTTTTATATTATTTTTATTTTAGTAATTAAAATGTTAATTTTCTTTATATTTTATTAAAAATTAAAAAATTATACTAATTAAATGAAATGAGATGAGATAATTTATAAAAATAAATAAAATAAAATAAAATAAACTAATTTATAAAAATAAAATAGGCCTTAAATTCGATAAATTTTTTGTTAAAATTTTAAGATTTAGAAGGAAACCAATTTATGTATCATTAAGAATAATTTTAATTATCATTCTACACACTACATATTAATATTTATTTTAATTTGTTTTTATAACAAATATGTGGTGGTGTATGAATAATGAATGAAACAATTCAATTAATTTAATAGAAATAAAAATAAAATAAAATAATATTGAAATATATATAATATATAGTGTGAGATAATTAGTAGCATCCCTCTTTAATATCTATTAAATATTTAATATATATGAAAAATTTACTTGAATAATCATAAATATTGTGAGACTTATTTATGTCACTACTCTCTATCTTTTCCTCATTCTAAATCCTAGAGTTCAGAACTTTAGGCGATCTCAATCTATGAATGATAAATTATAAATAAAAGAATTTATAGTGTATGAAGAGAAAACAATCTTATTTCTTTTATAAAAAATCTCATCGTATCTTAATATTCAAATATCATAAATATAAATATTTTTTAAAATTTAAAAGTTTCAATTTTTTTATCTAGTCAATACTTAATTATTACAATTTTCACTAAGGTCTTTTTAGACCAAATGACATAAGGATTGGTCTCAAATAGAAAAATCAAGTTCGAATCCCCCACTCCTTATATATATTAAATATATATATATATATATAACAAACTTTCTAAACTTTCAAATAATATGACAAAAATAATTTAACTTTTTTAAATCTCAAAATAAAAATATTATTAAAAATATTAATCTAATAATATTGTAACTTTATAATATTTCTATTCAACATTCTCTCTCTCATATTTCAACACTTAAATATCTTAATTCAAATTATTTCATTACTATTCATAAATTTGTTATCTCATCTTTTTTCATCTCATCTCAACATCCAATCGAGACTTATTCTTTCAATTTCACGCATTTAGATCTCATATAGATTGAGAGATGATTTCAACTCATTTCATCATTACAACTTTTCGATATTTTCATATGAAATATAATAAATAATCCAAATATTTCAAATTTCAAAATAATAATAATATTAAAAAGTAATATTCTAATAATATTTTTTTAACTTTTATCTCAACTCGTTTCATCTTAACTCACTATTCAAACTACACCTAAATATCTCATTTTATTTGTGAACATAATATAAAATGACCAAAATAACACATTTTATATTAAATAAATACTATCTACTTTAAGTGAAAATGAACAGGATCCTTTTGTTTTTATAAAATTAAAGGGACAATGGATCTATTGAATTAATTTTAAACAAGCTAAGTAAGAAGTGCCTTGAGACAAAAAGAATAAAGAAGTGTTAAAAGAGAGCTTTTTCTTAACCAAATGGTAGATTAAGGAGTTATGATTGAATGTCATCGTTGATGTGTGTTTTGTAGTCCCTAACTACGAAGGTGCTCCTGTATTTGCGAGGATGGAAGAAAGGGCAGTAGGATGGTGGTTTTGTCGCCTATGTGCCAAATCAGAATTCTCTAAGGGGAGCAAAGGACACAAGAAGCTATGGAGAAATAGAGAGAGAGAGAGAGAGAGAGAGATTGAATGTGTGTCACTTGCCTTTTTTTAGGTCTCAGCTTCCCATTCATTAGGTCAGGTCCCCTCAAATTCCATGTTGTCGCATTTGATGAGGCGGCCTCTTGTCGGCAACTAAATCTCTATTATCTAGGTAACTAACATAAGAGGGGGGTGAATTGGGCTATATTAAAAAAATTAGCACTTATAAACCAAATACACAATATAAAATATAAACAAAATACGAAATAACAGAAAATATAAAGAGTAAGGGAAAAAAGAAGTAAACTCAGTATTTTAACGAGATTTAGCACCACTACTTATATTCTCGCCTCAAGCTATCCCTTGAGAATCTCAAATTCACTATTCAATTTTTTTCAAGTAGAGATATAAATCTATTACACCTTTGAGCAACACCGCTACAAAGAATCTGTATGGAACACCCTCTACATTTGCAATCACCTCACACTTGGTGATTCAACTATTCATTTTGTAGAACACATTCTACACACACAAAGGTTATATGTACTCTCTTACAAATACAAGAGCTGATAGTTGGTAGATTTTCAGATTACAATCCTCAATGAATGAAATAAGAACAATACAGCGCAACCTATATCTCTATAAAAATGAATAAGGATTAAGACACAAAATTTAGAAAATAAATAATGGAGACTTTGAAAGAATGATACAAAACTGAGCAATTGATGTGTAAGTACTTGTTGTGATTTTTGCAAAACTCAAGTGAGTTATTTATAGGCAAATAAATCTTCATATTCAAATTTGAAAATATTCACATGTCAAATAAGAGCACTATTTACTTTTCAAAATATTCAAATAAAAACATATCATTTTTATATTTGTCTAAAACAATTCCATTCATTTTTCAAAGAAACTAAATCTAATCTTTTATTTTTCATACATGACAAAATAAGTATGATTTATTTTTCAAACCAAATAATTTTCTTTTTGTATATATCAAAAAAACACACAATCACCCTTTAAAAATTTCAAACAAAACATGCACATGTCAAATATGACAATTAATCATCTTACAAATTCAAATTTTTATGTATATATGGAAAAAAAATTAAAATTAAATATTTTAATAAAGTTATGCAAATGTAAAAAAAATGTAATTTGATACTTTATGAGAAAATATTAATTTTGAGTTTTAATCCAATTTCAAATTTTTAGAGATTTACAAAATTATTTTATGAGATGTATTTGTAAACTTGTTCTTCTTCTTACTCATACTTGATTTTTTGATATGCTTAGCTCTCTTCATGCGTAAACAACTTGAGTTTGAGTCTTGCATTTATTTGTTATCATCAAAATCTATACGTAGATACGATACTTGAAACATTGGGTTCTACAATCTCCTTTTCGAATTTCTGCTCACATACTATGCCAACACATTAACTGCGACAATCCCTCCTCAGGTGTGGTTCAATTTTGGGCTTTGTTGCATTTACTGTGACCTGATTATTCATAATACAAGGTTTGGACGGGATGAGCTTACTCAGGTCTCAAGCTCAGAGGCTTTTTGAAGAGGGAGTGTGGAGCATTGGGCCAAGGAACAGGTAGATTTGAAATATTGCTCTGTTCTTCTCTTGCCAACTGCCATTTTCACCTTAACTTTCTCTCTCATTTATTCTGCCAAATCTAAGTTTGTGCATAAACTTTCTTCACTCGCCCTTTCTTCAAAATGTTGGACTCGAAAAGTTGGCGTGCTCACTTCCATTAGGATGGTCACTGATCGGCCTTATGAAGCTCACATAGCAAAGCTTCCTTCCCCCTTGCTCCCACACACTATCACGAAAAGGGTTTGTCCAATGGGGATCTTCACCATGGTGTAATATGCCCACAAAATCCTGAGAAGCTCTTCCACCCAAGCCATTTTCTTTGCTGCCACCCTTTTCTTCAAGATTCCCACAAGGGTTTTATTGGTTGCCTCTACCTACCTATTGGACTAAGGTATCTTGGAGATGAATAACAAGCCTTTATGCCCAACTCACCACACCAGCTTTGGTGGTGGTTGAAAACAAACTATCTTTTTTTGTCTGCGATGATGATCTGCAGTATATCGTATTGGCACACCGTAGCTTTCTACTGGAACTGTGTCAAGTTGGTGGAAGTTTTTTTTTTTTGTTGCAAAGTCTGCTTCTACTCATTTTGTGAAACAGTTCACTACCACTAAAATGAATTTCGCACTAACTTCTCCTAGTAGCATCGGCCGATTCTTCAATAGCCAAGGGGAAGTGATGAATGTCATTTCCTCAGGTAGCACCTATCCCACTAAGATCATTCCACTCGAATGACCTCCACAAACTATTTCTTGTATCTCTATCAAGACATATTGGACTCTCTCTAGAGACATAGTGTACATAATCTTATCCACTAGGATGGATAAGGGAGCCCTATTCTTCATTGTCCTTGCCTCTTCCTTTTGGGTTGACAACTCTCCACTGGCTAAGAACTGACTATCTCATGGCCACATTTAGGTATGATGTCTCTCATTTATGCTATCATGCCTCCCATGACCGAGACCTCCATCACCCTTTTCCTATGGTAGTTCAGGATATCCATTCCAAAAATAACTTGGACTAGTCGGTCTGCCTTTCAGTTGTCTTTCTGGGAGATCAGCTTGATGTTGAAACTCTTGAACCATCACACTCCTCCCAAACTCGGTGCAGGTAGAGTTGAAACTTTTCGCTCTTAACTAGATATTCCCTTTTGATTTGGCTGACCACCAATTCAAAACTATCTTTACTCTTACGTCTATAGCATTTAATGCGCTCATAATAGTGAGGCTCACCAACGCTATATATTCTGCTTCGTCATTAACAATCTTGAACCCAAGCCTTATCGAGAGGTAGGTTTCCATGCCCTCATTGAATATCATGTACACCAACGTAGTAGATGATCGGTCAACATAGACATGCCATTGGTTGCACCCTAAAAGGGAGCACTTCCTCAACGTGTCCTATTATCTTGGAGACGAAGTCTGCCAGGGCTTGCCTCATGACCATTGTTTGGGGCACATAGTCGATAATGAACCGCTCAACTTGATCACTCAGTTCACTAGGCGACCACCCAGACATGTCTGGGTGCTATAAGATTTTTTCGGTAGCGCTTTCGTTAGGACTTTGATTAGGTGTGTTTGAAAGTATGGCCTAAACTAGTAGCTGCTACCAATGCAAACGCCAGCAATTTCATTGATGAATATCTTGGTTTAGCTTCTCTCAAAGCCTGGTTGACGCATCGAACAAGCTTTTATACCTTGTCATCTTCTCGGACCAATGCCGTTGAGATGGTGATAGCTGTAATTGATAGGTAGAGATACAGTGAATGCCTCATCGTAATTGTCATTCCATTCACGGGCTTTCTATAATACATGAAGTAATGACATACATTTGTTGGTTGGCTGAAAGACGAATTGATTGAGTGCAGCAATCCTTTTTGCAAGTTCCTATACCTCGTTGACGTTGTAGGGAGACTTCATATTGATTACAACTGAAATCTTCTCTGGGTTATTCTCTATCTCTTTTTTTGAGACCTTGAACTCAAAGGATTTTCTTGATCTAACTTCAAAAGTGCATTTCACAGGGTTGAGTTTCAACTTGTACCTTTGGAGGGCACAAAGACCTTTCTTAAGTCCCCTGCATGCCTCTTTGGGTCCTTGTTTTCACCAGCAAGTCACTGACGTTTACTTTTGCACTATGACTAACATGTTGTTTAAACATCGATTAACTAGATTTTTATAGGTGGCCCTAGCATTTTTTAGGCCAAAAGACATCACTCGATTGTAATAAAGACCCTGATCTATGATGAAAGTAGTTTATTTGGGCCCATCTAAATTTGATTTTATCCAGAGTAGGTGCTCATGAAACTTAGCATCTTGTATCTAGCTATTGAGTTGACAATCAACTCGATGCGTAGCAAAGAGAAGTTATCTACGTAAAGAGAAGTTATCTTTTGGGCATGTCTTGTTTAAGTTGGTGAAGTTTATGCGGATACTCCATTTGTCTTTTGACTTTCGTACTAGGACCACTTTGGAAAGCCATTTCGAGTAATGGGTTTCCCGAATGAAGCCCATGATTAATAGTCGATTGAGCTCCTCTACTATCACGGCGTACTTCTCCACACTAAACCTACGTCTCTTTTGATAGACTTTCCTCATATCCAGACTCACACTTAAGTGGTGCTTAATTATGTTTCCATCAATCTTGCTATTTGGCACTAAGAAAACACGTTTTGGTGTTTTATTTCACTACTCATCTTATCCCAATTTTTCTAACACTCTTCATCGAATGGGCGACATCCAAGAAGACCAGTTCAAGGAACTCGTCAATTTCTCCTTGTTTTAGATTCTATTCATCTTGAGTCTCCACTTCTCGATCATGAGCTCGGGGTGGGGTGCAGCATAAACTTTCATTTTAATAAGAACCTGTTTTGCCACACATCCCCACTCTTAGAGTTTTCGAGCTCTTCTGCCCTTGGTGGCGGGGTTGATGCTCATTCCCCCCGCTTTCGGCGGGGTTTACTGCTTGCTCCTCCACCTATGCAAATATGTCCTTTTAGTTTGCTAGTACAGTTTCTCAATTGTGGACCATTTGAGAGCGAGTAAAGAGAATTAGCATTGCATTTAAATGACATCCATCATTTTTCAATATCTTTTGAGTTTTTGTTTGGATTGAGCAAAAATCTAATCAAACAGATAGATTGGATGAATTGACATGTGAGACTTACAAAGGTCACAATGGTAACGACTTATGGGCCTCATAATGTACATCAATAGAGTTGGAGTGGAATACATCTTGAAGATCTGAGACTAATTAAAGTAATCCAACAATCTTTTGTAGATAGTAGATGGAGGTACTGCAAAGCCAAGCTAAGAGGATTATCAGAAAACTCCAAACACTTTTAAAGTGTTTCTCTTTTATCAAATAATGAAATTAGACTCGAGCAAAATTCATTTGAAAAATAGGTACCACTTGTGCCTTTTTTTAAGGCATCCATGTGAAGTAAAATCTTATAACAGAACTCATGAAGCACTTAAAATAGTATTTCAAACATGTTGAATGAACCAAATTACATGCAGTTCGATCTTAGCAATAGCCTTAAGCTAATTAAACCAAAGGGTGAACATGCACCAAGTGGCCAAAAATTGTCCAGAATGATCCAAATTGTCTATGAAATTATTACAACATCTTATTCTACCCAAGTTTCCAAAATATAGGAACTTGGGATTGTTCTCATTAACCTGGACCAAGTGCAAATTCAAGGAAACTTTTCTACATTCTTGCTTTGGCAACCATGACACTGCCATCACCCATGTCCACAGCACCTGGCCTAGTCCATGTTTCTTTGAATTGCTCTTCTGTCACACCTGTGTTTTAAAAACAAAAGAAAGAGACATAAAACATGCATGAAAAGAGGTGATGACTTTACACCAAACCACATTTTCATGGAATGAGGTGAAAAGATTGTCACTTTACACCAAACCACATTTTCATGGAATGAGGTGATGACTTACCTTTGCCCATAGCAGCAGTTGAAGAAATGCCTCCCTGGACAGTCTTGAGGTACTTGTCATAGTAGTTTGCACCAGACCACTTTTGATGAGCAAGTGTATCAACCCCATTGTTCCTCTCCTCTCTTTGGATCCTCTCCACATAGGCCAGCATCCCTCTCCTTGCAAAATCCCTTGCAAACGTATCGATCACAAGAGCATCAGCATGGAAACCTGCCAGTGTTATGAATTGCCAACAGTAGCCCAACTTAGCTATTCTGGGAATGAACTCCTTCATTTGTTCATCGGTCATTCCCGACGCATCCCAATTGAAAGAAGGTGAAAGGTTATAAGCCAACATGGTCTCTGAATGCATGGATTTCACCCCCTCTGCAAACTTGGTGCATTCAACCAAGTTAGGACTTGAAGTCTCCATCCAGATAATATCAGTATGTGGAGCAAAAGCCCAACCACGAACAATAGCTGCCATAACAGATCCCTCAAACCTATAAAATCCTTCTCTAGTTCTAGGCAAGTCCCAATCCCAGAAGAGGTTTTTGAGCCCAAGTCTCTCAGCAATTTGGCGTGCTTGCTCATTAGAAAGGCACTTATGATAACTAGAGTGGTTCATCCATTCATTTAGTCTCCCTCTCTTTTCATTCTCTTTAATGTTCATACTCTTGATGGCATCGACAACACAGTCGGAAAATGTCTTCAACTGTGCCATGGATATCCATTGGTCTTCAATAGCTTGAAGTTCAGTGCCTGTTTTGCCAGCAGACATTGCTCCTAACAAAATTGTAGCTAAACTCTGCCCCTTAAGGTTTGGGTTTGTCACACCCAAAATGAACTGATGGTCTCTTGTGTCAATATTGGTTTGGATCAAAGTAGCTGCAACTGCATCAGTTCTAGCAACCAAAACTGTTTCAACCCCCATGATATCAAATTGCAACCTTGCAGCCACAAGTCTATTAATGTGCTCGCTAACGGCAACAAGTACTTTGCCAGCCATGTGGCCGCATTTTTTGGTCACCGAGGATTGGTCCTCAATATGGACTCCAGCTGCACCACGCTCTACAAAAAGCTTACAAAGCTTAACTGTTGCTGTAGTGCCACCAAATCCAGTATCACCATCAGCTATAATTGGTTTTAAGTAATCGACATATGGGGTTCGAGCTCTCTCTTCACGGCTCGTGCCCATTCGTGCCTCTTTTTGCTTTCTGTCATGGTATTGTTGTGCAAAAAATAAGTGTTCGACTTTGTTTGGGACAGTGTCATAAGGGTAGTCAGCTAGGTCAGGACCAGGTTCATTTGTGCTAGTGTGGGTGGATGAGCACTGCCAACCGGACACATAAATGGAGTCCAAATGCTTTGCCATCATAGTCACTTGGACAGGGTCAAGTGCACCAAAAGTCCTGGAGGCTGTGCCATTGGCTTGGTGGGTCTTGAGAGTTCTCCATAGCTTTTTGGCCATTTCATTTGAGCCATAGCTTTGTCTTAGGTTGCCTCGTAGTGCCACAACATCTCTAGCTGAATATGGTCGTCGGGTTAGCTTGAACCTCTCGGAGTTCCACCATGCTTGCACCTCAGCAACTTCAGCTTCAAACCTCCCTTCTTCCTCCATTATCTGTTCACAAAATTAGCGACTTGTTATGTCATAATGCAGAGCTATTTTACTGGTTTCAGCTCAGTTCTACTTGAAACGACATATGGACTTTGCCCGATTGGACATTGTGTGAAATGCATTAGAACTACATTTTTCTCTACAAAATATATTTTATGTTACTTATCTACAGAATTTGGAGGAACAAACATAAGAAAGGCCGATTGTCCAGAGTGAGCTTGTGATCTCTCTGCCTCTGGTGCTGGATACATTTACATAAAACTAAAAGTGCCCAGAATTTTATGCTTGCAAGCAGAGAAGGAAATTAATTTAAATTCCTGAAAATAGGAACAAGTGCTTGCATGGGGAGATGTTATAAAACTAAAGTGTCCATAATTTCATGCTTGCAAATAGAAAAGGAAATTAATTTAAATTCCTGAAAATGGAACAAGTTCTTGGGGAGATGTTATCGAAAAGATTCTAGTTCTTCCTGTTGGGACCGAGATCTGATATACGAAAGCTTCAGACTGGCAAAGAAGTATAAGAGATCTATGTTTAATCTTCTACAGAAGACTTGTCCAAATTGTTGGTATGCTAAAACGCTAAAATATAGGTAAGAACCTGAAAATGAAAAAGTGCCGAGAGAGAGGGAGACAGAGATCCATGCTGCCTAAAATAGAAGGTATAAGGAATCATGATATAGACGTGAGATGCATCAATCACTATGAGTTAAAAAATAATAATATTTTTTGCAAAATAAATAAAAATATTATATTTTTCTTCCCTAAAATATCATATTGATGAAAGTATCCCAATGAGTTTCTAAGGTTTCATTTGGCCGCTTAAAGAATTTATATTTGAATATGGTCAAGATTTCAAATTCCTTCAATTTTTAACTTAACATAAGAGAAATCATTTATTCATAAAAAGATGTCAAAAACATAAATTTACAAACTGGCTAATGATGTGATATATTAAATTGTAAAGCTTATAAAAATAAACTATAGAATTTTAAAGGGGAAAAACTTAAAATCTGGTCTGGAGTTGGTGCAAAATCTAAATCAAATTTTTAAATAGGATTCAAACAAGAGATTTGGATTTTAAAGACCCTAATCCAAATCTTTCTCTTCATCAAATCCAGCCATGCATATCACAAACGCACCAAAAAAATTCCCAGATTGTTTCTAAAGAGTAACTATGTGCAGGAGAGATTCAAAATCTTCTATAAGCAAAAATCTATTGTTGCTATAAAGTTGGCATTTTCCGAGAAGGGTTAGCTCTTAAACTTCCTACAATATTCAGGCACAGTGAAATATATATATATATATATATATATATATTTATATCACGATGTGAGCAGAGGCATTGCATGAACATCTCACGAAGTCGTCTTACTTTGAAGCTTATAAACATATATAGCTTAAGTGATTGGACTCCCGGCTATTGAGAGAAAACGGAATTTAACAAAAGGAAAGAAGAAGAGAAACTAAGGCTACTGCTATATAAGCTTACCATTGAAGGTACTGAGTAAGTTGCAGCCATGGCAGAACTTCTGAGCTTTTTTTTTTTTTTAATATTTTTTTTCCTTTCTGGGTGTGAAATATTCCTCAAGCAACTAGCTGGAGATGTTGGTGCAAAAGCTATCCCAAAGCCCTCAATTTATAATACATGCAAGAGGGGCATCGCCACCTCCCTTCTGACGATAGTAAAAATGGATGCCCCTTGCTCAGGTCGTAAAAAAACAAAACCCAAGAAAACTCTTGCTGTATATTTTCTCTGATTTATCATTTATGTTTATCCGATATCTCGAAGTAAATGTTTTTCATTGTTATCCTAAATTAAGAAAGAATGTGAAACTTGTCTAAATGGAGCGCCATATGCAGGCACGTATGATTATGGCACCTCTCCACCTATCCTGTGCCACCATGCTTCTCCTTTTATTTTGTGTGATGTCACTACTCTTTTTCTTGACATATATTGTTTTTAAACATTAACAGTTGATCTTCCAAACCGTCTTGTACAACTGCCACTTCATGATAATTTGAAAATGATTTATATAGCATATATCTCACTACAAGAAAAAAAAAATTGTGATATTTTAATTATAATCAGAATGATTATTTGTAATAAAAATATACTGTTTTTATCATAAATAATTTTTTTAATTATAATTAAAATGTCATAAATATATATTTTTCTTGTAGTTACTGTTTTAAACAAAATTCGTAATTTAATTATATAGTATTTTTTCATTGCATAAATTTAACTTAATGATATAATTTTGTATTATTTTTTTGATAGATCTATAATTTGGATGATGCAGTACTATTCTAAGAGAAAAGCTCTATACTTAAAAAATTTTGGAGTATATATATAGATATAAATCGATATACATTAGACAGAATATGTTGATGCCTCGTTTATTTTTTCACAATCATTCTTAATCATTTTAGTTTTTTTAAACTTTCAGTACATAAAATAATATAAATAATTCAAATTTTCAAATTTTTAAATTTTTAAATTTTTAAATAAAAATAATATTAAAAAATACATTTTAATAATATTTTATTTAAATTTAAATTTTTATCTCAATTCATTTTATCTCATCCATCAAAATAAACAAACAACAAATCTTCATTACATTATTCCTTGTCCATTTGCATTCAAAAAGATGAAAACTCTTTTAATGGAGGATCTATATATTGGGCCAACAAATTACGTACAGATGGACTTTCCCTATTGCGAGTTTGTACGTCCTCAATCAGTTAATTAGAGATCGAGGAATTGGGTCTTACCCATTAGTTAGGCCTACAATATTCCAACCCAAAACCATCTAATAATAAAAAATTTCTTAATCCTTGAAAAATCATGCCCAATTATACCAACCTACCTCGCGAAAGATTAGGCAAAATTTTCATTTTCTCCTTTTCTCTGAGTCTCATCTCTCCCCCGTATTCTTTTTACCTGTTTTTATTTATTATTTTTTCCCTTCATGTTTTGAAGTTCCAATGTGTCAAACGAATAGGTGATCAAATGGATAGTAGAACTTCTTCCATAGTTATCTAAATCAGAATTAATATATAGTCACCATAAAAAAAATGAATATTTGTGATATTTTTATTAAAATTAAAAAAATTACTTGTTATAAAAATAGATTATTTTTATCATAAATAATTATTTTAATTATAATTAAAATATTATAAATATATATATTTTTGTAATAAGTTTACATGAGTTTGATCTCTTCCATTCAAACCTTATATATAGCAATGTACAATCATGTATTTGTTGGAAAAATATTCTATAAGTTTCTTATTAATTAGTTGCGGGCGTGAACAAATTGTTTTTGGGTCAGAGATAAAAAAAAGAAACAAAAAAAAAAAGGTAGACCTTGGGTGTTAGTTTCTAGCAGTGATGATACAAACGGCTGAGAAATTGGAAATTGGGACTCCCAAGAAGGATAAGCCTATCTGAAAACAACTTGGCAATTCTATCCCGAAAGTATTATTCTTTCCCTTGGGACCAATCCCAAAACAGAAATCACATAAATTCATGAAAGGAGTCGACGTGCATGACAGGCGCATGCAGTCATTCATGGCCATCCACCGATAACTTGATAAGGTTGCAGCAAGTTTTATGCTACTCCATATATTAATTAATGTATTGTCATATTCTGCATCCATCAAATTAATCTTATTTGCTTTTAACTAATAAGACTTTTCGTGCGCCCAACATGTATCGATCCAAAATATGATCTAATAAAAACATTTTTGTCGACGTAGTAATCATTAACATAGGTAAGATCAAGTGCACGAAATTAACAAGTTGAAGATCTACTCGGGTATATGAGACATTAAATTCATAACATTCATAATTAGCGAATAAATTTTGATATTATTTGTGTAATTAAACTAAAGATTAAATGACAGAAGAAATTATATTAGGTCCTAGCCTTGCATATATTGTCGTGAATTTGTCGTGCATCGTGCTAACACGATAAGACCAAGAGAATTATTTATCACATATACCGGTACCACACATGCACGTACGTACAATAATGGTGTGGACAAATTAAAAGTCATAGAAAGAGGCATTCAAGTTGGGGGCAGTAAAGATTCGTGTTTTTGATGAAGTAGGTATTAAAATACATAAAAGGATTGGGATGATACGTCATGGACATGGGAGCTGCTCGCACCGTCCCAACATGCAGCATTCTGATGAGATGCTCTTTTAATTTGGACTCTACCCCATGATGAATTTAATTCTACAAAAAGGACGACGGTAGATATATATATATATATATATATATATATATATACTAGTAGTAATGCAATGTACAAGGCACATTGCCCTGTTGAGAGAAAAATAAGTTTCTGAAAAATATTTAAAAGAAATTACAATAATAAACTAATAATAATGTAATTTCCATTGGAAACCAATAATCCAAATGGTCAATAAGTTTAAAAAAACCATTGGTTTAAGGAACCGATGATGAGAAGTTATACAACTTGTCAAATATTCTTCTAATTTAAGTATGCGCCTTTATTTGGATTGTAATAGCTTTAAACTATGTGTATTGTCCTGTTTTTTCAATGCAAGTTCATTTCATGAGATAAATAAAAAGTTGAAGAAATACCTAATGTGTGGACAATATATATAGTTGTTCCTGCCCGCAGCTTTTCATGTCGAGACCTCAATGCTACGTTTTGATCTTCCTTCCACAACTCCTGCACTACTTAAAGGCAAAAGCATTTCTTTTAAATATCCTTTTTTTTTTTTTTATATTTGAAAATTTAACCTCTCATGTGTTGAATCATAATGAAGGCATGCCTTGGAATTTAAATTCAATCAGTTACAATATAACTTCCTTTTATTAAAATGCTAGACCTTATTTTATATATTGTGGTGTCTTTTATTCTCAGTTTTTATTTTTGTGAGTATTTCTAGCTGGTTTTAAAATATTTCTGAGGTACTTTTTCTTTGTCCTTGTAAATCCTAGCCTGTGTTGGAAAATGTCTTGAAAGAGCAAATACAAAAGGCATTCTTCTTGAATTTGTGATACAGAGTAAAGTTTAATTAACAAGAAAATCATGTATTTATATAAAAAAAGTTCAAATAAAAGTTTTCAGTGGCTTTGCAAGCTTTTAAGAAGTTATTTCCTTTCCCTTCCTAGGTTTGATTGCTTAGGAAACCTAAGTGCAATTGCCTAGGCTAACCAGCTTCCAGAAAATTTTGCAACCATGATTTCCGATTGAATAGCACAAAGGTCGTGGAGACCCAATCTTTTTCATGTTTAGCCATTCCTAACCTCTTCAATGGATAACTCATCAAGAAATCTAACTATAGTGCTGTATTTTCTGAAGTCCTACATTTATGAATTAATCTAGATGTCTGTTAAGTGTTCAAACTTCTTTCTTTCTCAATGTATTAACATTCTTCTTTGTTGAGAATTGGTTAATAGTTTCCGAGTTGTTTGAAAAGATGATCAATTGGTTTTCTACATAATTGCTTTAAAGCTATGTGTTAGGGATGCTAAGGAGAGGGGTTTCCCCATGCCAGACCCATCTTAGCACTATTCCATAGATTAATAACTTTCTTAAGAGAAATAGCTGTATGACTTTACTGCAAAAAATTTACTCGTTGACTTTGGGCAAGCTATGCTAGAGCATAGCCCACCCCAAAGTTGGGCGGTGTGGTGGGACGTGCAACCTTAAGTGTTTTAGGGTTTATGTTGGTGGTTTCAGGGTTCAAGAAAGAAGATACTGTTAGTATTGGAATCAAGAGCCTGACTTATGGGAGAGGAGGCAGCAGGTTGTTTGCCGGATCTATTTGTGCATCAGGCACACTTGCATGTTAACTCTTCTGTTGAAGGAGTTCATCACCAAAGAAGATACCCTTTTACTAGTTTAATCATCATTGGTGATGAACTCCTTCAACAGAGGTAGAGTATCTAATGTAATGAATTTACTGGTTTATTTGATGAAGCTATTTCATTTTCGAATTTTTCTTGAGAGAGGCTTTTGGTAGTTCTAAAGGCCAAGGTTGGACTCCACGCAAGGGACATATAAACAAATTCTTCATAATAGATAGCACCTAGAACCAGATAGGATTTGGTAGTTCATAACGAATTCTTCATAAACAAATCCCAATCCTTAACTATGATTGGGATTTGGGTGTATACTATAATATCTACTGGTATCCATAGGATCTTCATCTTCTCAAATTCTTTTTTATCTGGTTTGAATAGATTAATTCGAAAATAAACAAATAGAACCTAGAATCAAAGTAAAAATATGTCACTCCTATCTCTACAAGGCCCTCACCTCTCCTTTACTTTCTTCTCAGATGCTAAAACACTATAAGCATAACTTTCAACAGCCTGTTTTTAAATGGGGGACATATAAACCGTCCCTATAGAAAAAACATCTTTGAATGGCCAAAGACAAATATAATGTCTTTAAATGCACCTAAATACTGCATTTAAGATGCTTCTACCATATTGTTATAATTAACTGCTCTTAACCACAGGTAAAAGTGGTTCACACCACTATATTGTTTTCTTCAATGTTCTTTTTATTGATTGGTAACTAAAATTGTGGTTGACATAGTGCTTTAACTCCTTACAAACTGCAACTCTGTAAGCTACCACTCTATAGGTGTGATGCACACACATGTCCAGTTGCTCTGCTTAAAACAATAATAGTAAAACAATAGAGTACTACAAGAATACTTGAAATAGGCCTCTCGAGTTCCAGTGGATGGTTCCTTGCTCTAATTAAAACCCACAAACATTTAATGTAACTCAGCACTTCCAAATACTCTGGACAAAAGTGACAAGAAAAAATGCTGAGGAAATGACCAGTCTTTGCAAAAGTGATGCTGAAATCCCAATATGTTGTGAAAAACATAAAAGATACCTGAAATATAACTGTCTTTTATGTGATATCAGCTAAATGCAACACCACCTGAAAAATTTCAGCAAAATAAATTAAAAACTTTTAACTATAGACATTATTAGATTGGAAGATCAATGATTGAAAATGGGATAGATAAAGCATTATTCTAATTGAAAATGGGATCTTAGAATAGTGATATTTTAATTGACCACATAGATCATAATATATAGTGCAGGCTAGTAAAAAAGAAAAAAGAGGTGATGGTACTCATCAACCAGTTAAAAAGCTTGTGTTGGATATAGAACAAAAGAAAAAAGAATGCAATATAAGTTGTGCTAATTAATTAAAGAATGTTCCTTTCCCCAATTTACCGGTGTTTTATTAAAGTTCTTCCTAATACTAATAGTGATTGGCATAAGATGGCCAATAAATTACCTATGCATCTTCTTTAATGTGCATCATATTATTTATCTTGTCTTTCATCACAAAGAAGTAAATAAAAATTGGTTTTTGTTATTCCTCAAAAGTTTAGAAAATAACTATGAAGAAATCTACTGGAATATTTTTTTATAAAATTAAAAAGAAATATATTTAGATTTATCCTAAAATCCAAATTTCAGCCCAGAATCTTTTTACAGATTTGAATTTTTCTTATAAGATCTAAAACTGTGACCTCAAGAAGTTTTTAAAACTAAAAAATTAAAATATTTTTATCTAGCAAAAAAGAAAATCATAACTTAGATATTACATAACTCCAAAAACTATCAAAGACAAACCTACGCGTTGACACCATCTGGTACAATCCAATTATCTAATCGGTCCTACTGAACTTGGTGAAACCTATGAACATTGCAACACATAAAGAATAAAGTCTAACTCTATATACCCTACACTGGAGAGAGTGGGTGTTCATTAAGCCATCTAATTAAATATTGCAATCTATATGAACAAAAACATTACATTAGCAAAAGTGCGACTTAAAGAAGACATGACATAAAGATATAACAAATTAACAACACCTAGGAACAAATTAACCTATTGCAATAAAAATAGAGTTACTGCAACTAAAAAACAATCCTATAAAATGAATTATATTTAACCTTAGTATTCAAAACCAAAATTATAACAATATGAAGAAAACTTCCAGTACCTCATTCTCTATGACAACAATTCACTTGCCATGCTGAGATGAAAGAATATGATTCAAGGGAGTTGTCTATATTGTATGGCATCCAACAATTTGAATAAATACAACAGTAAACCAAAATAAATGGCATTTCTTTTGTTGCAAATATATTAGTTATTACCATCGAAGACCCCAATTTTTTGTCTCCAATGATGGCTTCAACACCCCTCCTAATCACTGACTACCCATAAAAGGTAGAGTCTTCCAATCCTTGATATGCAATGTACATTGGATCATAATTCATCAGAACACCCAAATAGCACCAAACATATGAATTAGAAATAGAGAAGAAAAAAAAAACGACAACTATTCACAGACAAAGCGTATATAACTAACATATGAATCATAAACAGAGAACCCAAAAAAAAAATCCAACTTAAACCATTCACATATAAATCGTATATAATAACTGTAATAATCACAACACCACGATCAATGCCAAAACATCAGAGATAACACAAAAGCCATAATTAGATCTCTAACACTATACAAATGGTGCACAGAATTCAGTTCTACCTTCAATGAAATTAGCGGAATTGAGAGTAGCATTTTTCTAGACCTACCGGTTATCTGGCATCAATAGCATGGAAAAAGCATAAACCACCCCCATCAAGTTGTTCTCAATTCCTCCAATCAAACCAGGTAAAAAATCATGAGCAGAGAATGAACTTATACAATGAGGTCTCATTAATTTAAAAATTTTCATAATTTGGTGGATTCAGAAGTGGCATAGTTTTCATAATTTTTCATTAAGCAAATAGATCCAAAGCGGACTATATTTGTAAGGAAATGTGATCGAAGACTCTGGCCTCCACCCCTTCCATCAGCTCAGTTTAAAGAGGGGAAAATTTCCTTACATTTTCTTTCTTCCACATTCAGTTTAAAGAGGGGAAATTGGGAGAACCATGTTGAGTTTTTTTTTTCCAAATATATTGTGTTCGTGGTTAAAAATATTTATTATAGATGGGCTCAAAAAAATATTTTTATCTAGAAATACAATGGGCACAAATGGACAGATCTCAATCAAGCTGACCAGACAGTGAACCAATTGGTTCGTGTGAAGACATAAGGAAACCATCGTGCTTAAAGAAGTGAAGCAAATGTTAACTAACCCAAAGGTAGGAAACCATCGAAAGGCACTTTGATAGAAGAACCTATACAGCACAAATTGAAATATATATACAAATTAAACCCAACACAAAAAACCCCCAATTTTACTTGACCACAACCCTAAAGCTAAGCCATCTATTCATAGAAACTTCAACCTCCTTAACTCACAGATTAGACCCAAAAAGAGAGAAAAAGAAAGAAGAAGAAAATACAAAAATTTGAAGAAAACTCCATTTGTACGTTAACGAGTGGGTAAAAAAAATGAAAATGGAGAAATGGAGAAACAAAGAGGGAGAGAGAACGAAGCTGGTGACTATACCTCACGGTGGCTAAAATCTTTAGTCTTAAAACTCTAAGATCTACAACTTTGTTTAGAGAATCAAAGAGACTGGAGAAATGGAGAAACAAAGAGGGAGAGAGAAGAGCGTTGGGGTTATACCTTACGGTGGAACTCGTCTGTTGTCTGGCCTACTCCGCAACTGCTATGGCGGCAACCGACGCGAGGCGAGAGAGAGAACTCGAGGGAGATATCCCATGCCCAAACTCGTCTTTGCCATGTTCAACAGATAGAGAGAGAACGCGAGAGAGGATTTAGAGGAGAGAGAATCCGAGGACTGAGAGAAATAGCCAGCAATGAGAGTGATAGATGAAATAGGTGTTGATATTTTTCAAGGACAAAACTGTAATAAGGCCAAGCAAGAGAATGGGCATAAATGGAAAGACGTAGGTAATGTTAAACAATCTTACTGTTTATTACTGTAGTCAATTCGATAGCCACGTTTTAAGTATAAAGATATACAGAGACAGAGAGAGAGAACAAATGTATCAATGGGGGATAGAAAGCAATAGCGGTTCAGAATCGTTTGCGGGTGAGACTGGTAAAAGGGGGGTTAGGTGTTCAGCATTTCGAGGAACAAGAACGTCCTTTCACATTACCTTCCTCACATTCTTTTGGAGATTGGCATCCCCAGTTATCGAGGACTAATATTGAAAATCTACATGATAACCATTATTATGGATTTTTTATCCTTTTAAAAAATAAATTTCACTCATTTATCAAAGTAAAATTATAATTTTGAGGGTTATATAGAAGAAAAATTCAAAATTATAAGTCAATTATTACATACGATTGAGATTCTACTAAAATACAAATTCATTTATTATTAATATGATCTTAACTTTTATAACTCTATACGAACAAATCTTCTAAGAGATCATACTTTTGTTAAATTAGGCAAAAATTTCAAACCTCACTCTTTAAAAGAAGAGATCACGACATTCATTCTAATAAACAAAATGTCTAAGAGACATTTCTTTTTTTATCATTATCTAAACAAAAAAAAAGACAATAAGTATAAATACAAAATATAAAAAACTTATTATGATGGAGTATGAGGAACACACGCCATACTAGGAGTGTGTGGCCAGTCGAGTATATAAAAACTGAGGTCTCTGATCCCAAAAAAGACGTACGTGAAAGTAATAGAATCTTCTTGGTACGGAGGTACATGAATCTCACATGTTGCTAAGACTCGTGCATGTGGCTCACGCACTATTTTGTTTGATAAAAATCTTGGATCGTCCGATAGATCGACAGCTTGAGAATCTTGCAGTGGGATGTGTGGTGGTCTTTGGGCTCCAAAGTAGCAAAACGATGTAATGCCATACGTTTGACAAAAAAAAAAAGAGAGTAAAAAAATAGGAGGACCAACAACTAGAAAAGAAAAAAAAAACTATACTAACTTTGGTGGAGGAGGGGGTTGATTTCTGGGTTAGGTTTTCTTAAAGAGGATTTCACCTTTTGGAGTTTTCAAGAGAGAGAGAGAGAGACGTAGCATCAAAACTTAATGTATTATGTGTTTATTGAACATCAATCATACTTCCTCTTAATTATACGGGACGATGCCATTTACTCTATCCTCCACTTCTAAGCTTTTTAACTCATACTATTTTTATTTATTTTAAATTAGTTAGATGATTTAATACATGTTAAGATCTGATAACTTGATAACATATGATATGATTTTTCAAATAAACTCTCCCCTCACATTGTATAAAAAAATGATCTAATACACAAAAATTATATAAATTAAACTAATTACATAGAATAAATGCATAATTTAATACAATTAAATTATATAAAACATGTAGTTATACGAAGTGAGAAATAAAGAAAAAAAAACTTGAATTCCCTAGGAAATTAAATGATCACCGAAGTGAAATAGATGGACAATAGTACAGAAGTTAGAGCACTAATATTGGTCTCACTGAAGGATTCATCAAATATAAATTTGATGATATATGCTAAAAATAACTCCACATAATTAGTCTCATCAAAATACATATATCTAACTTTTAGCTATAGTAAAAACAATCATACATTTCAAATTTAAAAAGTTACTATTCACCTACTAAAATAATTGTTTAATATATTTTAGTAGAACAAAGAGACGTGCTAACGATAGATTACCTTACCGCTGGTAGCAACCAATAACATTTTGCTGGTAGTTGAATTTAAATCTCAACAGGTTTATTAATTTGTTTGACTGAAAATGTTGTTGGGTTTATTAATTTAAATTCCAGCAGCTTCTTTATTAAAAAAGAAAATTGTTGAAACTAATAATTTAAATATCAAATGAAATTATTAATATATATATATAGTTAGTATAATTAATACAAAATATGAAAAGAAAATTAAAAAAATTATTTTTAAAAAAAATATTATTATATTTTTATTTCGATAAATTTAATTATCAGTTCAATATAAAACCATAAATGTAAAGGTGTATACTTTTCTTCAAATTTATACTTTTAAATTTTTTAAAAAATTTTTGATTAGATTAATTTAACAATCTTATAGATGGTGAATGCAGTACGCTTAGGCATCAATGTTGGGGTTCGTGCATAGTTTATGGGCAAACCAAAGTCTACGTAGTAGCCTCTAATGTCTTTGATAATGGTTTGACTCTCAAAAAATAAAAAACACTGAACCAAAAAGTAATGCATTTGATTTTCCTATTTTACAAAGGATTTGTTGTGGTAAAATATACATACTAACAATAAATAAAAATGAAAGTAAACGCAATCAATCATATGATATAAGATTTACGTGATTCGATATATTACCTATATCTATAAAGTTATAAAATCTTATTAATTATGATATTATAATCACTCAATCTCAACTCACTCTCTCTAGTAATTTTTGCTCTCTCACATAACATGTACTTATTAGCTAATTGCTCTCTCTCAGAATATGCTGAAAATCATATTTAACTAGTCAAATATAACATATTTATAGCAAAAAAGCACTGAAAACCTTAATTTCAAAATTCTTGTGAATCTCGTTTGAGCAAAACTTTCTGTTTGAATCTCACTCGAGCCAAGTGTTTAGTCAAGGTCGAGTGAGTATCTGACTCGAGCCAACTATCAAACCAAGATCAAGCGAGATTCTTGACACTTGATTTTCAGCTCCCAAACTAGTCTTTATATGTAACTCAACAATCTCTCATTTAGAGACTGGGTCTCCACATGCCAGTTCTTATTTCCAGCTAAGTCCTATCATCTCTGTAGCTTACAACTCCCATCTTTAAGTTAGAAAATGAACTAAAGTCGAGTCCGAGTTCAATCTCCCACGTACATCACCTTTAGTCAGTACATCCATTGGGCGATTCACAACTCTTACTGCACTAGGAGTATCCGGTCTTGAACTGATCTTGGCAATCTCAGTCAACTTCCCCAAGCTTACATGAAGAACAACAAAGCTGATTCTCTTTGATTTCCTCATAAGTTTCGCGCAATCAAACCTACCTTTTTGCACTCTTGTATTTTCCTGCCCATCACTGGATTCTGATGTCAAATACAAAGAGTTATATTTCTTACCATGCACTAAAAGTAACGCACCCTTAGTGATAATCCAAGCCCCTTCAAAGAATGCTACTGCTACTGCAAAATCCCTGTCATCCAATTGTTTGATAGAGATCGAGTTTTTTTTTTTTCCAGATTTGGAACATGTCAAGCTTGCTATAAAGTCCACACGCCTCTATTTAGAAGAGTGATGCTCATATCACCCACTCCCACTACATCCAATACCTCTCCATCAGCCGCATACATTTTTGCAAAATTACCAGTAACAAAATTCTGCATGATCTCTCGATGTAAGGTGCAATGGAATGAAGCCCTTGAATCCAACACCCAATCATCAATCGGACTGTGCAATGCAAAAACTAGGGCATCATAAATTTCTTATGCCACTACATTCACATTATCATCCTCAACGCTTTCTTGTTTCATGTAGTTTCTCTTAATGTGACTCAACTTGTCACGACTCCAGCACATGATCTGCTGCCCAGATCTAGTCTTGCTCTTCACTCCTCTTGTAGCCTAACATGTCATATCCTTTGTCCCGATTTCAACATTTAGGACCAATCCTGAACTTGAAAACTCACCAGAGTTTCTCCTACATACCTCTTCAGCAAAGACCATGTCATGTACGTTGTCGTAGTTCAATTTCATTTTGCCGACTGAACTACTCACAGCCATTCTCATGGCCTCCCAATTATTTGGTAGCGATGCCAACAGAATCAACGCTCTAATCTTATCATCAAACTCAATCTCTACATAAGATAAGTGATTTATGATCATGTTGAATTCATTCAAGTATTGAGCCATAGACATACATTCCAACAACTTCAGATTGAACAATTTTTCATCAAGCACACTTTATTATTTGTTGACGACTTTCATACATACCTGACAAAGTCTTTATGAGACCCTCCATGGTCTTCTTCTTACTGACATTGTATGCAAGGTCAGCTGAACAATTCCCAAAACCTGTCAATCTAACATGGTCCATTCAGTAGCATTTATGTTCTTAGACTTCTTTCCCAACAATGAAAGGTAGAGCCTCTACCCATAGAGGTGGTCCTCGATTTGCATCTTCCAGTTTCCGAAATTAGTGCCGTCAAACTTCTCAATCCCTAGTGCTTTCACTTGATCTCCAACCATCATTTTTCTTCAGATTTGACCTTGGATCTTGATACCAGTTGTTGTGGCAAAACACATACACCAACGATGACAAATTAAAGTAAAACCAAACACAATTAATCACACGAAACAAGATTTACGTGGTTCGACAAATTGCCTACGTTTACAGAGCTGCAAAAATTTTATTAATCAAAAGAGATTACAATCACTTAATCTCTACTCACTCTTTCTAGAGCTTTTTGCTCTCTCACATAATATGCACTCATTAGGCAATTGTTTTCTCTTAGAATATGTCAAAAATTGTATTTAAGCAGTCAAATATAATATATTTATAGCAAAAAGGGCGTTGGAAACCTCAATTCTAAAATTCCTACGAATTTCGCTCGAACAAAGTCTCGAGCAAGTGTCAATCGAAACTATTTATTTGAATCTCGCTTGAGTCAAGTGTCAAGTCGGGGTTGAGTGAGAATCTGGCTCGAGCCAAGTGTCAAACCAAGATTGAGTGAGATTCCTGACACTCAATTCTCAACTCCCAGACCAATCTTCATATGCAACCCAATAGGGTTCTCAATTTTGAATGATCTAGTGATCATGTACGTCGATTATCTCTATCAAAAAACTATTTTTCGATTGAAAATGGGTCCAAATCCTATATTATAGCCTCTATATAGAAATTAGAGGGGTTTGATGGTTAAAGTATATATTCTCCAAACAAGTGAATAAGGTGCGAGTTGGTAGAGATGCCATTAATTGGTTGGAATCAAGATTTTCTACGAGTTTAAATATTATTAAACATTTGTTTACAGTTCAAATAGAGATAAATACAACATGTAGATTTTAAAGACTTAGCCATAGGGGGTGTATTTACTAGTGTGGACCAGAAAAATCGACCAAACCGATCATTTTGGATTAGACCAGCCCATAAATGGGATCGGTTGGTCTCAGTCCAAAAACAAATTGGTACCAAATATTTTTGGTCCAATCCCAATCCAGTGATTTTTCAGCCTGGATTGAACTGGACCAGACCGAATATTTACTATATATGTATATTTATATTCATATTATTTTTATGTATTCTTTATAGAATTATAGTTGTATATAATTACTTATATAATGTATATTATTTATTATTTAGTATCAAAGTATTATTATATTTTTTAATGTATAACTATTAAATATAATCTATAGTACTATTATATATTAATATATTATAAGAGTTACAGTATAAAATATAAAGATAGTATATTTATAAATTTATTAAAATATTATTTCTTAATATTATTTATTATTTTGCGATTTGTAAAAGTTGGATTGTTTATTATCTTTTATGTGAAAATTTAAAAAAGTTACAATAATAAAATAAGATGAGATAAAACGTTTTCCGAATCAAACATGACTACGTCTAGGGTTTTATGGACTGGACCAGACCTATTCGGTCCGGTCCGACCGGTCTTGGAGGACTTTATGGACTAGACTAAACCTATTCAGTCTAGAATTTTTCCAACTTAGACTGAACCAAATACTCCGTAGGACTAGATCAGACCGGTCTCTTTCGATATGTTCCGATCCGGTCATATACATGTTAAATAATACTTTATTTTTTTGATAGATAACTATACTTATATATACACTATCTTTTATTCTTTATAGTTTATACGCTATAACTCTTTATATAATTAGTTATATAATGTATATTATTTATAAATATATATTATTTAGTATCAAAGTATTATTATATTTTTTGATGTATAACTATTAAATATAATCTATAGTACTAGTATATATTAATATATTAACATATTATAAGAGTTATAGTGTATAAACTATAAAGAATAAAAGATAGTGCATGTATAATTATAGTTATCTATAAAAAAAAGTATTATTTAATATGTACTGGACCGGATCGGATCAAATCGAAAGGGACCAGTCTGATCTAGTCCTATGGAGTATTCGATCCAGTCCAGTCTGAAAAAACCCTAGATTGAATAGGTCTAGTCCAGTCCTTAAATCCCTCCTAGACCGACCGAACCAGACCGAATAGTTCTGCTCCAGTCCATAACACCTTAGACTTAGCAATGTTGGATTTGGAAAACGTTTTATCTCATTTTATCTTATTATTACAACTTTTTCAAATTTTCACATAAAAGATAATAAACAATTCAAATGTTTCAAACTTTAAAATAATAAATAATATTTTAATAATATTTTATTCAACTTTCATCTTTAATCTAAAAGTATCTTATCTCATCTCATTTTTTAATCTAAACTGACCTTAACTTTTTTTTAGAAAAGAGCATCTCACGATCAAAAATAAAGAGTGCGTGTATTTGATATTTATAAGCCCTTACATGTTTCACATGTGCAGCTATATACAACAGTGAAATAAAATAATACAAACAATAAGGCAAGTTACAACTAAAGTCCTTTCTAGATATACATTGTAAATACTGTGTGACTTAAATTTCAACATTAAAATCTTCCTATGATGTTGCATTCTCGAGATCATGGGAAATCAATGATACTTGTGTTGAATGTGTTGAATTTATGGCTCTGTCTCTCCCCTCAAAGTTGGCCAAGAATCAAAGCACATCCCAAATTTGAGACAGATTTGGTAGAGATGTTAGACAACTGGTTAGATGAATTAACAAACCAAGCTTCTAAGCTCCTAAGTTTCGCTCTTTCTCAATTATAATGGTTATCTAACTCACAGTGTAACACTAGTGTGTTTGTGAGAGTGATGTTGAGGTTACATAGCAAAAAGGAAAATTATGTAATTTCGATTGCAATAGCTGCATGAAGCGATATTAATAGATGATCAAAGGATGTGAATGAACAACTTTTCGTTTCACTAAATTCTATTCTAAATAAGTTTATATATGGTTTGTTGCCATATGCCACAACAAGTGGACCAATGATCACCTCGCTTCTCATCCAATTGGACAGGCGCCATGCGCCTTGGCTAGTTAGGTTGAACACTTAGAAACCCCTTCTTGTCATAGAGGTGATTAGAACCCTTGCCCTTTGAGTTAACCAAGGGCATAACTTCCACTAAGCCAATAAATGACTTATATTACGTATACAAACTCAATGAGTGGCTTCATGGTTGAAGAGCACATGCAGGTCGGTAGGGCAACGACAAGATAGGGAGTCCTAGACTCTCAGCAGCCAAGCACCATACTGTGCATGTGGAACATGCATCCATGTACTGCAGGTACTATGCACTTTAGTGCATGTGCACTAGCTTGCATGTGTAAGTGCCTATGCATAGTACATTTTCATACTTATGTATGCTAACAGTGTACATAAAATGCTTAGAGGAATTGTAGTTCAAGTGACCAGGGAGTTTTTTTCTTGGTTAACACATTGCATGTCTAGAAAAGTGTTTTGAGTGCAGTGCACTTAATTGCTTGGCTAAGGAGAGGTCCACTCCTTTCACTACAATAAGATTTTTCATAAAAATAAAATATAAAAGGTCAAAAATACTTAACTGGAAGAGTTTCATCCACTTCTTTGGAGATTATTTAGCACAACAGAAAATCATCATTCTTCCGCTTCTGGTGCAAAAATAATCTCAATTCCACATACAACGCTAATTGTTAATGCCTAAAAGGGACACAATTCAAAAAGGGAGAAAGATTCATTCTTGACCTCGTTGAGGTTATAATGGGTCTTCATCAATGTTGTGTGGAGCTTTCAGTAATGATTTGGTGCATTTGTATGGTATCTAAGCGTACGCCTATGATGATGAATAGTATTTATATTCAGAAAAAATAAATAGAAAGAGACATATAAATTTACATAGTTTGACACTAGGCCTATATTTACGGGAGTTTGGCAAGGGGATATTCCATTATAAATTGTTTGTTTACATCTCTTATAGTCTCTCGTCCTTACTATACAATGGAGATTTGATTTCTTTCTCCTCTTAGAGTTTATCTGTCGTGAGGTTGAAGAATATGAAACTCTAACAAGTTTGGCCAAAAGTCTTACGTGCATTATGTTACATTATATCACATCTTCCATTTTCTTTTATAACATATTGCCCTTTTCCATGCCTTTGTCCCCTCTTTCCTTCTTTCTTTATTTTCTCTTGATAAGTTTCCCCGCCAATGGGTTAGGCTTAAAAAAGACAATGAGTTTATTATATTTTATATATTCCACCATCAGTTTAATGTTTCCAAACCAAGCGGTAATTATCAAAGAAAATCTTGGACGATTACTGTCCAGTAATACATATGCTCTTTATAATTGCACTGCCCTCCAACTTTACACTTGCTATATGTACTCTATTTTAGTTCCTTTATTGTATAAACTATTCTCAACTATAATGTTCCAAGAATAGAGACATTCTCAATTTAAGAGTGGTCATTACAAAACATTAATTTCTAATTAACAGTCTCAAAATAAAAGTTTTGAATTCAAATTTTGATTCTATAAGAAAGCAGTAAAGAAAAATTGGAGAGAAGAAAAGTTCAGGTCTAAGAAGAACTTTGAATATTCTTCATGGAATGATTTTTTTTACAAAAAGAATGAATATATATAGAACTCTGTACAACCTACCTCACGAGCAAAAGGAATATTCACAACTTTGCACATAATAAACTCTACCACTAAAAACTATACACCTCATCAAACAACTTAGCATAGGACAAAAAAATTAACTAATTAAAAGAATAAATAAACATATATGGCTAGCCTTTATATTGTAAAATGATTCAAGGAACATCTTGTAAAATGAGTTCATCACCAATTGAATTAGTAGACATTAACTTATGATCATGGAATGATGATCATCACTATCATTTTCCAAAACCTCACTCAAGGTAGAGAATAAAGATTCACTATTCTCATATTGGACAAAAGAGTAATGAGAACCACAAAAGAGAGAGCCTTAGTGAAAATGTCAGCCAATTGAGAATGAATAGGGACATAAATAGTCACAATGCTACCTTTTTGAATTTTTTTTCTCAAATTAGGTGTTAAGCTACTTCAATGTACTTGGTATGCTCATGAAATATAGGGTTGGGGCAGCAATACGTAGGGCTGCTTGATTGTCACAATGAAGAATTGCATAAGTTGAATGTGAGATATGCAGATCAGTTACAAGTTGTTTGATCTAAGTAAATTTACAATAGGTTGTTACGATGGATCGATACTTAGCTTCTACAGATGAATGGAAAACAATATATTACTTTTTAGACTTCTAGGAGACAAGTGAATTCTTAAAAATATACAAAAGCCTATAATGCATGGTTGTGTATCAAGGCAAGAAGCCCAATCAAAAACAAAATATCCTTGTAATTGTAAATGAGAAGAAGAAGATAGCAACATCCCTTGACCAAGGTTGCCTTTTAAATTCTTCAAAACTTTATGAGCAGTATGTAAATGAGCATTAGTTGGTTGAGATAGAAATTGACTTAGAACTTACACTGAGTAACAAATATTGGGCCTTGTGATGGTTAAATATAAGAGCCTTCCAATAAGTCTTTTGTAGATGGTTGGATTAGGTAAGGGAACCTAAATCCTTGCTAAGTATCAAATTTCGATCCACAAGAATCTTGGCTGGTTTGTAACCAAGATTACTAGAGCCTGATAAAATGTTTATGGTAATATTTTCATTAACACAAATGGATCCCTTGAACAGAACTGGCCATTTAAATGCCAAGAAAATAACCAAAAGAACCAAGATCTTTAATCTTGAACTGAGTATTTAATAAATATTTGAGATAGTCGATGCAATCAAGAGAATTGCTAACAACAACAATATTATCAACATAGACTAATAAATTTGTGAAAAAATCCCCATTGATCATTGTGAAGAGGTTGTAATCTCATTTGGATTGTTGAAATCCATAGTGAATGACTGAAGTTGAAAACTTAGCATGCCAATGACTAGATGCTTGTTTAAGGCCATACAAACTCTTGAGGAGTTTGCAAATCTGTCCATATTTTCTTTTGGTGTGACCAGTTGGTTTACACACCTGGTCACACCAGGTGGTTTACGCACACAGATAATATATATATATATATATATATATATCTCCTTTTCTAGCTCTTCATGAAGGAAGGCGTTTGTCATATCGAATGTTGCAAATGCCAACCATACATGGCTACAAGAACTTGAAGGCAATGAATTGTGACTATTTTGGCCACAGAAGAAGAAGTTTCATGAAAGTCAATTCCTTCATGTTGTGTGTAACTCCTTGCCACTAACCTAACATTTCTTTACAATACCATCTAAACTAAACTTAGTCTTATAGACATACTTACAATCAATTGGTTCTTTACCAGGTGGCAGATTAGTCATCTCCTAAGTTTGGTTGATCTCAAAAGCATCCAACTTAACCTACATTGCCTTACACCAACTTGGGTCCTTGAAAGCTTGACGGTATGTTTGAAGATCAATTTGAGATGAAGTGGAAGAAGTGAAAACAACAAAAACATGAGATAAACGATGATAAGTCAGAGAATTTTTCAAAGGGAAAGCAGTACTTGAAGTGGAGGAGGATTACTTAGCCAAATATTGGTATAGAGAAGTGAAGTAGGCTTGACTTGTGGATGGGAGATTGAGTCTGAGCAACTTCTTCTATTAGAGAAGCAGATTAAAAAAAAAAAGATAAATGAGAAAACAATTCAGGAATTGGAGTAGGACTTGGGGTGACAGCAGGAGTGATGGACAAATCAGAGTTAATAAAGTGTGCAAACTGACAAGGGGATGAATGGTCAATGGCAAGTTGAATATCATGAGGAGGGACAAAGATTGACATTAGTGGGAAAATTTGAGAAGGAATCAAAAGTTTTGATGGTATGAAAAGAAAAAATAAATTCATGGAATATCATATCTCTTGAAATAACAATAGTCTTGGAATCAAGATCAATCAATTTTTAACATTTTATATCAAATTCGATTCAGTTGTGAGATGGAAGATGCAAAGCATAAATAACCAAAAACTTTCAAATGTGCATATTTGGGCTTGCTATTGAAAAGTAACTCAAAAGAGATTTTCCGTTGGACAATAAAGGATAAGGAATTCTATTGACAATGTAGGCTAAAGTTAAAACACATTCATTCCAATATTTCAAAGGAAGACGAGCTTGAAATGGAGGGCACGAGCAATGTTTAAGAGGTGTTGACGCTTACATTCTACAATAGCATTTTGTTGTGGAGTTCCAACATAATTGGTTTGATTGAAAATCCCCCCTTTATTAAAGAATTCTATCATATTAAATTTTGCACCATTGTCACTTCTTAAGGTCTTAGCTTTAACATTAAGTTGAGTTTCAATAAGGTTGCATAAAGATTCTATGCAAGACTGAGTTTGAAACTTGGTCTTTAGAAGATAAATCCAAGTACTTCGAGAGAAGTAGTTAACATTGGTGGGAAAGTACTTGGATACATCATGTGCAATAACATAATAGGGTCCTCATATATCACAAATGAAAATCTCAAATATTCTAATACTTTTGTATGTGCTTATAGGAAATGGAAGACGATGTCATAGAAATGATTTGAACCCTTACCCTTCGGGTTAACCAAGGGAATAACTTCCACTAAACCAACAAATGGCTTATATTACGTATACAAACTCAATGTGTGGCTTCGTAATTGAATCACTTTTTGGTTGGCAAAAGGAAACGACACTGTTAAAGAATTTTCTTGTCACGCTGTTAATGAGCAGGTGCAGGCTAGAATAATTGCGCCAGAATAGTTGTGCTTGCTTCTTCTTGTGATGGTTGTGCTAAAAAATCTGGTGTCTCTTGATCATATTTTATGCATAAGGGAAGTGGCTACAATAGTATGGTAGAATGTGAGCACAACTTTGGGAGTTCTTTGTATGCGCTAGATGACTTGGAAAGCAAGATTATTGGCGTGGTTCCATTACGCAAAAAAGGCATTGAATTGATTCAAGGTAGTTTTAGGGGTATATTGTCGTGTTTGATCACTTGGTAACTTTGGATGAGAATGTGCAAAGCTAGAATACAAGGGGTATAGGAAAGTGCTAATCGCATGTGGTGGTTAATTAAATATTGGCTTCATTTTATCACTGGGGAGATTAATTCTTCTCTCTCTCTCTCTCTCTCTCTCTCTCTCTCTCTCTCTCTACAGGACATGAAGATATTGCAGGAATTACAAGTTGAATTTCCACCCCAACGTGTGGGTTGGCATAAAATGGTAAATTGGAAGAAATCTCCTACGAGTTGATTTAAATTAAACTGTAATGAGAGTTGCTGTGGAAATCCGGGGAGCTCTGGGGGAAGGGATGTCCTATGAGATGAGGTAGGTAATGTGTGGGGGTATTCTCAGTTCATTTTGGTCATGTTACTAATAATAGGGCTGAGTTAATGGCTATTACAAAGGGTTTTGAGAAAAAGTCTAAATATTTTTAATGTGATTATTGAATGTAATTCTATGGTCGTAGTGGAATGGCTTAGAGTGGGCAGGTGCATTTTGTGGTATTTATGGGACTTTTGGGATGATTTAGTAATTGCTCTTGAAGGGGTTCACTTTATGGTGGTGCACCAATTTCGAGAAGGTAATCAAGCAGCAGATTTACATAACATAGAAGATACATAAAAAAAATTAAAAAAAAATTAAATAAATTTACATAATATAGAAGATAAAACAAAATAAATCATAAAAGATATCAAAAGTAAATTTATTACATACCCATATCTAGCTGTTCTCAAAATCCACCACTCTATCCATTAAAATCCTAAGGCTTACTAGAGTAGAAGAAGAACGAAACCAACTTTGTGCACATATGAGACTCTCAACCGTCATCCAAAACAAACTACTCCGGAAAGGGTCAAGTACACGACCCGCAAATACATTACATGCAACTTTTGAAAGTATGCGATATCTAACTGAATTCACCTTCCAATAATTTAGAAGATCAAATAACCATCTTGATCCTCACATCTTTCAGCTAGATATCTATTAACCTTTGACTTGCTTTCTAAAGAATTTTCTGACTATAACCTATTGATTAAATTGGGCCATTTTCTATGTCTTTTTATCTGCATGCCTATTAACTATAGGACTTACATCTTCATGCCCAAATCTTCTTTCTCCAACCGTTTAAAAGTCTTTCTAAATTTCAAAACCCTCTCCAACATAAGATAGGTGGAGTTCCACCTAGTCGATACATCTAGGCAAACATAGCTTTCGGATTGAATCTCTTCCAACCCTACACATTTATTAAATGTACTCTACCTTTGAGGGGAGGATTTAACATACTTCACAATATCTCTCAGCTTGGTAAAGACTCTTCATACTCTTTCAACCCTTCGTGGACAATTAAGTTCAAAATGTTGGCACAATATTAAACATGCAAGAATTTATCAGACATGCAAGAATTTATGTTCCGAAACCATATCCCTCCTATAATTGTTTTTTTTTTCAAATAAGAAACGACCCTATTATTAGAATTTGCATTATTAAGAGTGATTGCAAGCATTTTTGTTGCCCTCAGTCATGCAAGAACATCTATATGCTCTTATCAAGTGTATCACTCTTGTGATTTTCAACCAAAGAAAAGGAAGAATGATCTAGTGAAAATTTGAGTCATCATCGATAAACTATGTAGTTGAGGTTTTGTACAAATGTTCATGTATTCGTGGCGAGGGACATTCGTTACCCTCGAAGAGCACTTCTTAACTTTTTTTTTCTCATATACAGACTAAAACAATCCTTCGAAACTATAATACAAGATGGAATTCCTATCCATTTAGGGAAAACCACAAGTATTAACTTCTTGAAACCCTCCCCTTCAAGGAATATAAATGGGAACTCGTCAAGAATAATCTTCTCTACTAAGACTTGTTGGCGAGTATCAATACTAAATGCAATAGGCACAATCCCCCACTACCACTTTCTCCCTCTAACTTCCAACCTAGAGTCGTCTGGGACTTATCCATCTTTTTAAACGGGCATTTCTTACGTTACTTTTTAATGTGATACTTTATGGACATCGTACTATTGGTTTTCGTATCACATGCATACGAAACACCACAATAATTACATCCAGCCCTAGGTTTAGTTGAATCATGATATTTTTGTAAAGTGATCTCAAACCATTAATCTAACTCTACCACTTGATGACCAACCAATATTCAATTTGTTACTTAAATTGGGTGGGGGTGGAGGCATATCTTGCTCTTGTGTTGACTATTTCACATCATCTATAGAAGAGTCCATCTAGAAAAATAAGCAACCAACAATTAGATTAAATATAAAGTCATCCACTATATCTATAAAAATAAAAAGCAGCAAACAAGTAACATGTATTTGGAGACAAAAAACTGGTATGGGTTGTGGCACTACCTATAAATGATCACAAAGCTTTTCTGATTTGTAATGAAATATATGTAACAGTTTAATGATAATGTTATGGGTGATGAATTGTATAATATTTAAACTGAACAAGTCTGCTCTTAGTGTTATTATAATTTATAGGCAGATGAAGATGTATTTTATTTCAGTAATTAAACTTCAAGGAACACAATTCTCTAATGTTTCATCTTTGCAACTTGGATTTCACATTCTCTGTAGGTCCAGATTTATTGAGTCAAAACTAGGCAGCACCCTAATGCATTGATATACTAGAGAATATTTGAGTACCAATACCAATTTACTAATAGCAATGGTGTATATTCTAACTTTCGATGACCAAAAGACATTTTCTATCAATAAAATAGCACAAAAGATAGGAGAGGAATAGTTGAAGTATTGATCTACATGGTTAAATTATCTATAGTGCTCCACCAACACTTTCTACATGGTTAAATTTTCTTAGACACCCCCCTTATGATACATTTACAAACAAAAATTCCATCCATATCTTACTCGCCTAACCCTACCATTCACTCAAACATCAATAATTAAATATCCAGTAGACCCTTCACAATGAGAAAATAGGATCCCAAATGAAACAAAATATTTTTCATTAAAATTTTGATCATCAATATTCAAAAACTCATTGAAACCAACATATCAATATGAGAACAAACTTGTATATAGAAACTTAAACTCAATCAAATCAACAAATCATTCTATGAATAGAACCACAAGTCTAAATCATCAACTTTTGCAAAAGGTGTCTTATTTACAACCCAAGGAAAATTCCTTAGTATCCTAATTTACAACCCAAGGAAAACTTAATATCAACTTTTGATAAAATGCTAATTTCCTTGTAATCTCATCATCATTTTGCAACATAAAAATACATTGATAGATTAGTATAGGCTATAGGAGTACAAGAAAAAATATTTAACCCTACTTCGTATCAAAAAAATAATATATTTACAATGACTCAGATATGAGAGTAAGGGTTGCAAGCTTGCGACGAACCTAGGAAGGGATGGAGAAAAGTGTGCGACGAAGTTACAGAGGGCTCTAGAATTGAAGATAAGGGGCTAAGAGTTGAGACAAAGTGAGGCTAGGGTTTCGTATTGCTTGAGAAGAGAAAAGAGAGAGGTAGAGGAATGAAGTTAGAGAAGTGCTATACGGCAGCCTCCTTTTATTGTACATAGCTTAGGTCATTTTTTTTAAACTACGAGACCCACATGATTTGATTCTTCCCTCCATTTTCGTCTACTTTTCAAAAATATTATTTTCACCTTTTCACCTTTTCACAGACCTGACCCTACCTTCCTCCCACCCCTTCCCCAAACAAACACCCCGCGGTCCCTCCACCCCACCTAGCACTCGCATCTCCATACAACTCCTAGGCTCACATTTTTTCCCTCTTTTGAATTTAGTTGGAAGCCCATTAATAAGTTTACTAAAATTTTATTTCTTCTGTTGCAATTATTGACTTTATTTGTCTATTTTATAGATTAAGATTTGATATAATACTCTTTTAGAGTTCAAATTAAAAGAAACATTAAATTATTTTGATCAGTTAGTAAAGATTTGATATAATACTTTATGTGTCTACTTGTTGCAAATTATAATGTCTTCTTAAAAAATTAAATTCCATACTAATTAATTTAGAATGTCATTTTTAAGAGAGACTTGTTAATTAATTAAATTTTTGGGAGAGATTAATTAATTAAATTCCACGAAAAATATCTCTTAAAGTCTAATATTTTGTTATATTTTTGACTTGTTAAAAGTTTCTATATTACTTTGGCGTGCTCCAAATAAGTCTAATATTTTGTGAATATGGTCTTGAAAATAGCCGGCATATATGATGGCTCCAAATATGTCTCCAAATCCATATTCACAAAATATTCATAGCCAAGTAGAATCATTTTATTTTTGTAAAAGTATTTTTCGTAAAGTGCAATTTATTTTTTTCTAACATCATGCCTAATCGCAGCATCCGCCAACTAAGCCTCACCCTTCATCGAGTGGTTCGGAGCAATTCCAAGAGACCCCCAAATGCCAGTTGAATCTTCAGTTGTGCCTAATGAAAGTGGAAAGAATATTGCAAGTATATCACACACAAATATGTCAGAGGTGGAAAGGAGTACTGAAAATGCAAATGAGACTAATGATGTATCGGAGGTGGAAGGGAGTAATAAAGATGTGGAAATGACTAATGAAGTATCGGATGATGATGTTGAATGAGTTGAAGAGCTAAAATCTTATTTGGAGTTTGACACTGAAAAATACATTATCGCTTATTACAAACGATATGCGAAACAGTCGGAATTTTGTGTGAAGATATTTAGGACGAAGAGAGATACATATGGGAGTGCAAAGTGTCTGACTATTGGGTGTGCGTGTGGGGGCACCTACCATCCTAGCCACAGTATTATCTCGAGACCAAGACCAACAACTAAAATAAACTGTAAGGCGAAGATAAATGTGAAACTAGTTAAGGGGGAATGGGTTTTGATAACGATTCAAATTGCTCACAATCATAGTACTGTCAGCCCACAAAAATCCAGATTTTTTAGATCCCACGTGTGCTTAGATGAATACAGTCAGTGAATGCTAAACTTGAATGACAGAACAGGTATTGAACCTCACAAAAATTACGGAGCACTTATTGTTGATGCCGAGGGTTTTGAGAAACTTCAATTTCAAGAGAAAGACAATCAGAATTTTATTAATAAAACCAAACACTTAAGGTTAGGTAAAGGGTATGGTGAAGTACTTAGTGACTATTTTGAGAGAATAAGCATGATGAATGATGGTTTTGTTTCAGTCATAGACATGGATGATGAATGCAGACTCAGAAATGTTTTCTAGGCTGACACACTAAGTCGAGCGGCATATGAGTACTTTGGAGCTGTTATCACCTTTGATACGACATACTTAAAAAATAAGTACGGTATGCATTTCTCTCCATTTGTTGGTGTAAACCATTATGGGAAATCCACATTGTTAAGAGTCGGCTTGATTTCAATCGAAGACACAAATACTTATATCTAGTTATTCAGAGCATGGTTGAAGTGCATGAATGTCGGGCTCCCAAAGCAATTATAACAGGCCATGATCGAGCAATGAAGAGTGCTATTGTGATTGTTTTTCCAAACAGTCACCATAGATATTGTATTTAGAATATCATGTGAAAATTGTTAGAAAAATTGGGATCCTACTTCCAATACAATGCAAGGCTAGAGACTACTATTCAAAGTGCTTTGTATGATTCACAAAGTTGCACGAAATTTGAGGGCAAGTGGGAGGAGTTACTTCAGAAGTATGACATTGGTGAGAATGCATGGTTGCAAGGGTTGTACAATGAGAGGGAGTTCTGGGTACTAGTATTTGAAGGGTGTATTTTGGGTAAGTATGAGCACTACACAATGGTGTGAAAGCATGAACGCTTTTTTTGATAGATTTGTAAATTTTGGTATGTTGTTGAATGAATTTGTCGATCCGTTTGACAATGCTTTGAGAAAGAAGGTGGAGGTTGAACTAGCTGTTGATTTCAAATCTTACACCCAAATAATCCCATGCGTGTCACCACTCCTCATTGAAAAATAATTTCAAGCAATGTATACAAATATTAAGTTTAAAAAGGTCTAGAAAGAGGTGTTGGGGATGATTTTATATAATTGCATACTTGTTAGCACATAGGACTGCATTTCCACCTTCATTGTTTTTTTATGAAATTTCTACATATGACCATGTAAAAAAGGTGTGCTACTCAGTTTATTATAATGATGATGAATGCAACATTAAATGCACATGTGCCTTGTTTAAGATGCAAGGGATAATTTGTAGACATATATTTAAAGTTTTTCAAATAAAAGACATTAATATACTAACAAGTATATCTTAGATCGATGGTGAAAGGACTTAAAGAGAATATACATACTAGTCAAAAGTAGTCATATGATGATTTGAGGAACAATGCTGATGCACGGAGATATGAGCTCGTCGTTAAGAGATGTTTGAAATTTGCCACGCGTGTATGCCCCTGTGATGAGCATATCAATAAGTTTTTATGATTGTTAGATGAGATGGAGTCTTAATGTACAAGCTTAACAGTTGATGACAGTGTAATGAAGTTGAGAAAGAACATGGTCCTGGAAAAAGGCAAGAAAGTATTAAGCCCCCACCCTATTAAGGGGAAAGAGAGACCCCCAACAAAATGAAAGGTAGGAGCTGTAAAAAATGATGTCACGAAGAGAAAAAAGAAACATGTACAAGTTTTTTTGTTGCATTGATAGTATTTTGTTTTAATATTTTTTTAATTGTTGTTTATGTCCCTATCCTAGAATTTAGACATGGAAGAAAATATTCCATAACAAAAAACAATTGCATGAGGGACCATAATCTACAGGGGTTGCTATTGTGGACAATTTTATTGTTGGAACGCAATGTAGTTCGGTCACACAACCAACTCCATTGGGCAATGAGGAGGTATGAGCTTTTAAATAAGCAAGCATAAGAACAATATTAATCACTTTGTATTTCTTATCTAATAATTTGACATGAATCATAACAAGTCGTGTTATAATATATGCATATGCTATTAAATTGTGTTACTAATGGATGACTATATTGTGTTTTTTACAGAGATGTGCTAGTATTGATCATGTATAACTGATGACATTAAATCAAGCTTGTTGTGTCATTACATGGAGAATGGGTGGTAGTACTAGTTTTGAAGTATATTTTTACTGGGGAGTTTGTACCAATGTTTTGACTAAGCATTTTTGGGAAAGTTGGTATGATATTTTGTTGAAAAATTTGTACCCCTATGTTTGGTTATGAATGTTTGGCTTCTTCTAGAAGAAAAAAATGGAACTCCATTTTGTGTAGATAATTATTAGTTGTGAATGGAAGGACATTTATTTGTTGTGAATGAAGGGATACGAAGTTTGTACAATTTGTTAGTTAAAATATTATGGTGACGATGAATGTCCATTTCTTTTTTCCTGTCAAGTGTCTTACCTCTAACAAAATGAAATTGTAGAATCCGTGCGTGTCCCTTGTTTTAGTCTACTAATATATTAACAAATCCTATAAAAAAAATAGATTAACAATTGATTTATTATCCTCGACATACTTTTCAGATTTACTAAAAATTAATTTTCATCACTTAATTACATTCTACAATATATTTAACAGTCGGTAAGGATTAGTTTATCTTTAATCTTGATCTGAATTAAACTACTTTGCATAAACAAGAAATTACACAATGAAAATTTTCCATTGTTAGTTGTTTGTCTCTGATGATTACCTTTAATAATCGATTGCCAAAAATGTCTGTAATTCTAAAGGTATATTTGGACTTTTTTTTTTGCCTCAAGACCTCTTTCATCCAATTATGACCAATACAAGAAAACAAACCAAGACTAAAACAAGGGACAAGCATGGATTCTACAATTATTTATACAAACACTTAGGCTACACAGATAAAACAATCTCCTCACATGCTTGTCCCTTGTTTAGATCAATGCTATACCATTATCCGATAAAACACCAATAGAATTCATGATTTCATTCGGTTATTTTCACAAACACTTACGCTGCATTCATCAATCTCATCACATCCACCATTATCCCATCATATATTACCCAGAAAAATCATACAAAACCCGTAAGAATTAAAATGAATCATAAAAAAAAAAAAAGTGAAGATCATGAAATTCCTTGACGAAATGATTAGAGTTGGCTTGTAAAAAATGCCCACAATGCTTCAGATATTGTCTGGGTCAAGTCCCCATACACGTTTTGCTTTCACTTGTGGAATGGCTGGGAAGAATAGGAGTCTAAGGAGGTGGTGGTCGGCTCATACATGACACTATCGGACTCCATTTTTAACGAATGGGATGAGAGCTGGAAAAGTGTACTCTCTGAAATCAGGTTCAATTTGAAGACTAGAGAATCAATGTGAAGATAAATAATTTTAGCCTTTGAGCAGGTGAATCTAGAGGTCGGAATGGTGAACAGGAACAAGGTTGAAAGGAGATTAAGGAGAGGGTGGGAGGGTGAGGAGGTGGGCCCCATGCATTAATGAAAGGAAAAATTAAAGAGAGGAAGACTTCGTGTGGTGTACAATGAAAAGAGAAGGCCACATAGATTTTCTCATGAAGTTTATTAGAGAAGGAGAGGGGAGAAATGAGAATTGGTGTTGAAACAACGCCGCTTGAATTGAAATTGGTCCCAAACAGTACGGTTTCAACATACGGTTTAAGTTTAAAAAAGAAAAAAAAATGCACTAGTGATAAACAATTTCTCCAATTTTCGTCCCTAGTTTTTTTTTTCTTTTGAATTCTACTACGGAGAGGAAACTTCACTCAATGATTGTGCAGGAACAAGTTTCCAATTTCATATCAACTACAATTAAAGAAATTAAAAATTAAAAAATTAAAAATGACAATTTGCCTAACATAAACAAAACTGGAAACTAAAAAGGCTGAAACGCAAAACACAATCAAAGACAAACTACAACTCATTTCCTGTGCAATTCCTATGTCAAGTCTCCTGCAATTATCATTTTTAATTTTTTTAAGTGGTCCCCAATTTTTGTTAAACGGCGCCACTTACCACTTATTTGTCACTTGTGTGGTTGTGATTCTTTTAATTTTTAGCACATAAATTAATATAAAATATTTAGTAAATTAGCAAAATATAATTGAATACATTATTTGATGTAGTCTTGTAGACTAAAAAATTAACTCATGAAAAAGATATAATTTATATTTATGATGTTAAATTAGTAATTATTAATTTGTTACTAACTTAGAGTATGTCAGTTGTCAAATGTCAATGGATTATAATAATTGTCGATATAGTAAACTTTTCTTTACATTTTGTATATTGTTAATAAACAATTGTATTAGGCATTTTACAAACATTTATCCAACAAATTAGAACTTTAATTAGGTATAGTATTACAGATGTTAGTAATTAGTTAATGGTGAATTGGTTGTAGATCATAGGTTAGTTAATTGATATTCATAGGATATCATACATTAGTTAATTACATTAATATTTATAATTGCTTTATAATCACCTACAAGTTGCAACTTAGGTATTTTACAAAAAAAATATTTAATAAATTAAAATTTAATTAGATATAGATGTAGATGTTAGAAATTAGTTAATGATGAATTAGTGATACCCAGATAGAAACCCAACAGATGTTGACTAAACATTCTGCATGACAGGTTACTTTTGTTCCAAGAGAATGTAACAAAGTCGCACATATGGCTGCTAGTGCTGGTTCGCGAGTTCAAGAAGCGTGTATTTGGTTAGAAGATGGCCCCAGTGAAGTGTTATGTGCTATATCTTCTGACGATCATATCTAAATTGTGTTATTAATGAAGGACTTTGTTCCCCTTTCAAAAAAAAATATGATTATACAATTAGTTAATTACACTAATATTTGTAATTGTTTACACTCACTTGCAAGTTGCAACATATGTATTTTACAAAAAAATATATATATTTAATAAATTAAAACTTCAGTTAGGTCATATATGTAGATATTAATAACTACATAGTGGTGATATGATAGGTTAGATAAAAATTAGATAATTAATTATAATAATTATTATATAAATAATATATATAAATAGTATAATTTCGGTCCAGTCTGATCCAGTCTAAGGAGAAAAACCCCAAGATCGAGCATAATTGTAAAGTTTTGGTCCTATAAAATCTAGACCGAGACTGATTGAAGTTTGTCCCAGGTCGGTTCGGTCTGGCCTAAACCGAAATGACCTGTTTGGTCGGTTCCTCGGGTCCAGACCGACCGAATTTGACCCCTAATTACAGTCAGGCAATGGATCAAACACATTCAATTCATCTTAAAGAGAATTCAGTTTTCCACAATAAACACTTATGGAGTCTTGCTCTTGTTATAATCCTGCCAGTGCCTTCTTAAGTTGAAAAATCTATGAACCATTTTGTTGAGTAAAGTGCACCTTCAACTCATTCCAGATCACGAAAGTTTTATCCACAAGAGCAATGTTAGACTTGATTGCTGGAGAAATGGAATTGTGTAACGAAGAAGTCACAAGGTCATTGCAACATTCCCAGGCTTCAAGTAGGGGGGGTTGTCTGGATTGGTTGGTTTGGAAATCTCACCACTGATAAATCGTAACTTGCTATCGACTCTAAGAGCTATTTGCGTAGCCCTGGACCATGTGGTATAAGTGTCAACAGTGAGAAATTTAGGCACAAGAGAAATAGATGGGTTGTCCCCATTATCAAGCCGATGAGGGTTAGTAACATCAGTGAAGTTGAGAAAACAATTTGGTGGTTTAGGTGAGGAGCTTGATGAAGATTTGATGGTTGAGATTTCTTTAGTCATGGTTGTTATAGGTCGCTACTCTAGTACCATGTCAGAAAGCAGTAAAGAAAAATTCGGAGAGAAGAAAACTTCAAATCTAATAAGAACTTTGATAATTCTTCGTTGGAATGAATTTTTTTTACAAAAAGAATGAATATATGTAGTACTCTATACAGCCTACCTCACGAGCAAAAGGAATATTCACAATTTTGCGCATATCAAACTCTACCACTTAAAACTATACACCTTATCAAACAGCTCAGCGAAGTACAAACAAACAGACTAAAAAAATACATAAAAGTCTATAGCTAGTCTTTTATCTTGTAAACTGAGTCAAGGATCATTTTTGTAAAATGACTTCATCACCAATTGAATTAGTAGATATCATCTTATGATCATGAAAATATCATTTTCCAATAGACTACAAAAATTCTTATTCTAAATCATCAGTGTCCAAAACTTCTAACATTCACAAAATGTTGTAGGTGAAACTCAATTTTCTCGTTTTCTATAAAACGCCGTACCATTTTGTTTGTCACTCATATAATTTTTAACAAATGCCACTAAATTCCTTTTTTTTTAATCATCAAGAATTGTAAAGAATGTAAATGCATCGTGTATTTTTACTTTATTAAAACACACCCAAACTCATACAAGGCACTTCCATGGTACATGCTCAGATCAGTTATTGACTTTTCATCAATAGAGTGTGTTTATCGATTTTACAAGTGCACGAATCATAATAGGTAATAAAATAGATGAGTAAAAATATTATCCCACAAAAATTGAGAAATTACTAATAAGTACCAAAATATATTCAATTAAGATTTATTTAATAACTTGAATGAAAAAAATTAATTACTAAACTGGAACAGTAAAATAACAAAATTAAATAAGTAATTTTATATCAAGAAAGTAAGAATGTAAGATTTTCGATTCACCATTACTAATCCTATACAATTTCCATAATTGAATTAAAAATATCTATTCTTATTGTTGATAATCAGGTATCTCTGATTTATTCATTAACCTTCTTAAGTCTTAACAAAATATTTCAAAACTTTTCTACATCTTTAGGAAAATTTTGAACTTATCAAAATTTATTAAGAACAAATAAACTCTATAAAAATTACACAGACTTATAGATATCTCTATTCTACGACATCTTATGGTATTTCAAATATAAGCTAAAATAATTATCACTTCTCAATCTCAAATTAAATCTCAAATCATATAAATGATGATCTATTTATAAACATTAAATTTAGAATGAAATATTAAATAATATGACACAAATATTAAATTAATCCAACAATAAAAAATTCACATAATTAAAGTTATGCTATATTGTAAGTTTAGAAAAATAAATTAGTTGAGAGGAAACTAAATAATAATCTAAAGAAAAAGTTTAACATAAAAAAACTTAAAATAAACTAATAAAATAAAAAAAATCGAAGAAAACTAATTCGTGCCTGCGGCTCCTCTATTTTTCTTCCCCCGGGCGCCACTCTATTTCAGCTCCTGATATATGTTGTTCGGTGGTTCTTTGTTCGCCCGTATCAGTGCCGTGATTCACTTGGACCATATCACGTAGCTATTCTCAATTGAATTTCAATTGCAGGTTGCGGCCCATGAAGTAAAGGGAAAGTCTGCTTTTAATTCATAAGCGAAATGGATGTGTGGGCCCTTGGTGAATTACTATTGCTTTGAAAGTGTGAGGCTACTATTAAATTGAGAAATCTGGTGGGCTCATGAACGTGAAAAGCCGAATCGGCTTAAAACTCTCCTCATCTCGTGTAAAGCAATGTGTGGAAAACTCAAATAAGGTAGGTTGCGTTTGAGTATTGAGAAGTGTTGAAAATATTTATAAATAATAATAAAAATTAGTTGAAAAATAATAATAAAATATTAAATAATAATAAAATAATGAATAATAATAAAAGTAAGTAAAAAATAATAATAAAATAATAAATAATAATAAAGAATATGAAAGAGTGTTGAGAAAGTTTTGTTTCCAAAATTCAGTATAGGAGTCGAAACCAATGTGCCGCCTCCTACTCCTAGTGGCCTTCTCCTCTTTTCTTTTTTCTTTTTTTTTCATCATATAAAACAAATCAAACGAAATAAATAAGAAAATATGCTCGTTCCTTTAAATACAAATAAATAAATTAAAATCAAAATTAAACTAACAATCTTAATAAATAATAAAATAATAAAAATTATATAAAAATTATAGCATCGCAACTCTTAAAAATTGTTTGGACTCAAGAGTCAGAACATCATACTTGAGGAAGCATAACATCAAGTTGAATGACCTTCCCACTTGAGACGTCGACGGACAGAGAGAACGGGCAGATCTGATCCCAAAAGTGATGAAAATCATTGAGAAAAAAAAAAAAAAAGTAGACACCTCATGAGAGAGATGGTTGAAGTGAAAAGCTTGGTGAAGCGTGGAAAAGAAAAAAGAGGGAGAAAAGGATGAAATTCGTAGGTTGTAATTAGTAAATAAATGTGGAGACCTTGTTAAAGGGTGAACGGTGAAGGACGCATGGAGGAAAAGGAGAACAAAATGGGGTCTGAAAAGTAAAGAGCAACTTCAACCTCTTCTTTTCTTTTTTTTTTCTTTTTTTTTAAATTTAGCAGAGCTTGGGGCACGGGTCTGTGTAAACGGGCCCTCCCATTAGCAATGAAAGCGTTCTATGCAAACGAGGTAATGCAGTCTACAGAAACACGAGGGAGACTTTTCACTGAATCCTCCTAAAAAATACCAAACATTTCTGACACAGGTACAACTCTGCTTCCAGGCATTGCCCTGTTTTCTATCCAAACCAAAGCCTGACAGAGGAATGTGCAGTCTAACCAAGATATTATTCAATTCAATCTTAAGTAATTGAGTATTTTCCTTTTTTTTTTTTGCTTTGAAACCATTAAACAAATAAATTAAAATAAAGCATTCTCATAATAGAAAGCTATATATCAATTACACACATTCATCACCATACCAATAAGAAGTTAAGAACAACCCAGTGTACATGTACTTGCTTTGAAGTAATAACACTCCCCTCCACACCCATTCAGTAAAAACCCAGAACACATTTTGTGTCTTTCAGGAAAGGAAACTGACATATTCGACATGAACAAGCTTCACTACAACCCCAAACCCCAAAAAAAATTTCCTGCTCTAATTTAGGCCTTTCATTCGCTTGTGGAATATCTTGAAGTCCAGTACTTCTCAATTTCCTCTGCTGTTCTTCCTGGAATTCTCCCAGCAATCAGAGACCACCTGGGGATTACCAACTTTTTCTCATGAGCTCATTGGAGATTCAAAACCTTTCTAACAGTAAGTGTGGGAAAATCAAGCATAAAAGTATAGAAAAACAAGCCCACCTCTCACCAACCAGATTAAACATCCGAGTAATAAGGGTTTCCTCATCTTCAGAGAATTCAAGCTTGGAATCTTGACTGCCATTTGCATCTGCAGACAAAAGAGAAAAGCCATTACTTTCTATTTATCTTCAGAGCAAAAGACACAAAAGTAGAAATCCTAATGTTGAGGTCGTGTTCCGCGGGTCTCTGAGGCAACGCCATATCTATTATCTCAAGCACTCCGACATCTACCAGCGTGCACAAAACAAAAATGAGAAGGATGGCTCTGGGAGTTGGGGTCCCTCCGATCCCTTAGTCTCTTACTTTCTATTTCACTAGAACTCTCATTTTTCTGATATACTGACTTTGACATCGGAGAAATCCAGCTCTTCGAGCTACCTTTCTCATCTCTGTGCACGGAGGTAGACGTTGGAGTGCTTGAGATACGGCGTCACCCAGACCCGCGAAACACGACCTCAATACCTAAGAGAGGTCTTCAAAATTTAAGGCAATAAAATCATATGAGATTCTCAGGAGTATCTGTGAAACCAACAGTAGAGGTGACCCAAGTCCTTCCCCCCAAACTCCTCTTTTTGTCCTGGAGCTCTTATAGAGGCGAAAATTATGAAGAAGAGACACAATAATTCAAGTGTATCGTAATTTCAAACGTGTACTTACTAAATTCACAGAAGTGACATACGGAAACCGTCACGGAAGAGTTGAAGATGCAAAAACAAATGGGAAAAAAAAAATTGACAAAGAGGCAATAATTTCAAACAGCTACCTCTGGAATCCATAGAAGAATCATCTGAAGAGTGACCCGAGTCAGCCATTAGGATTTGAAAAATAAAGACAAGCTGATCAAAGCGCCACAAGTTTGTCCACTATTATAGCTAAGAAGTATATAGAATATTAAAGCGAGTGGAGGAATTGAGTGTTGAATTGAGGGGAGTTATTTAGTAGTATTAATAGGAGTCGATGGAGGGAGAAGAATGGGCGGTGAGAAAGAAAGTGAAAGGAATGAAGAATGGTAGTTGACAGTGTGGGCTTTGGTCCAACGTTGATAGGTGGTTGAACTCTTCCACATGGTTGTTGGCGTAGATTTTTGCAGATTGGCTATTCTTCAGTGTTGTTGCTCACACCCTTATGCCAAATCTAAAAGCAACACAAACATGAACAGTCTTGAGTCATCCTTTAAATTTAATATTTTAAAATGTGTAACTTCTTTTCTTTTTCAATATTTATCATAAAAAAAATTATTTTTTTAATTTATTAATTTTTTTTAGAAAAGAATACATTCTAAAATCATAAATATTATAATATAGAGATATACTATTTTTTGTAAAAGCTTTTGATATTATTTTGTGCTTTCTCTCCTCTATGTTGGGAGACGGGAATCATGAAAAAAAATGTTAGAATAACTTCATCGTTGACTTGGTCCATGGTAAAAGACCATTTTGATTTTTGGGAAATCCAGGTATATCTATGGATTGGCCTGGACAAGCACGATCATGGTCAGATATTTTATATTTTGGTGTGAGCAATGCATACAAAGAGCTCCTTCATGGACGATGTTTGGTGGGAATGTATTAATAAAGTATAGTATCCTGGTTGTGTTCGCAGTAATTGAGAAACTGCCAAATGAGAAAACAGACATGCCTTAAGACACCACATCTACTTCTGCCTATTAAAGTAGATTACTTCTATACTCTCTATCGGACTTATTTTTCTTGCCTCCTTATCTACTTTGTCGCTAGTTTTAGGCCGTTCAGTCATTCTAAATTGTTGCTACCCGCTGCCAAATCATCGAATGATAAAGTGATACTGAGAAAATAACAACAATAATAGAGAAATAATTTCATTCATGTTTTATAGAAGAAAAATTTTATTCATTGTTCTCATTTTTATCGTCTTTTTATTATTTTCTACCGTGATATTAGATGAAATATTTATAAATAAAATATAATAAATAATCTTTAATCTTTTAATACCACATCATAAAAAAAAAAAAAAAAATTATGAATAGCATTACACTTGATCACAGAATTTACAAATTATGCACAACAATCTTTTTTACAAGGAAAAAATTCCCAATTCAGTTAAATCCCTCGTATTGCAAATTAATAAAGTTTTGATATTAATATCCTACAATTCTTTCGGATCTTTAAAAGATTATAGTTTTGAAATTAATATCCTATAATTCTTTCCTGTCCTTAAAAGTTGGCTAAGTGATTAAACTTTGGTTAAGCCTATACGTCATAAGTTTTAAGTTTTTTTAAGAAGATGACGGTATCTCAATTTTATTCTTTCACTTATGACAAATGAATTTCTTAAACAAGGACAATTGAGAACAAAGTAGAAAAGAAAATTAATGATATAACGTGGGAGTTTCGGCACAATCTAAAGAAAATATACCAATCATGTGCCTAGATAGTTCACAACAGGAGGAAAGCTTACCAAATTTTCTATAGTACTAAAGGAATTAAACAAGGCTATCAGCTAAAGCATTCTCATGTCGTTTCTATATACATGGAATATATCAAATTGGAAAGCACTAAAATGAATAACGACTTCCTAGATATTGAAATAGGATCTAGGGGACATAAAATTATTCTTGAACCAATGAACAATAAGAAGAGAGTCTGACTCCACAATAAGATCAGTAATACTCAATTGATAACATAAGGTAAGACCCGATTTCAGAACAGAAAGTTCAATATAAGTATTAGTACCGACACTTAGAATGAGGAAAAACCGACAATAAAAGGGACCTTACCACCCGAATCACAAGGCAAGTCACCAAAACAACAACTCACAATTCTCCTCTAAAGGTAAAGGCTTTCCTCATCAAAACCATTGAGGATCCAATGGGAACTCCCTCCCACTCTGGTTCAACTAGTGGCCTTCCATAGTGCCAAATATGCAAGAAGTATGGCCATCAATTTGATAAATTATATCAAGAATTGGATGTTCCTGAAGCCTTGGCTACTCTCACCATCAACAATCCCTCTGATAATGAATGGATCATTGACACTGGCACCTCAGCTCACATGACATTCAATGCAGGTATTTTACATAATATTCTTCCATATACCGACTCTGACAAGGTAATGGTAGGTAATGACACCTTACTCTTTATCACACACATTGGTGACATGCTTATTGGTATGAAACCTCTCCAACTTACCCTCAATTCAGTTCTATTTGTATCTAATCTTGAACATAATCTTCTATTTGGGGGTCAATTAACCAATGGTCACCTTATTAATTGTGAATTTCTTGGCATCCAAAGTCGTCACTCTTGATTTATGGCATCAAAGACTTGGTACTCACAACCTGCTGCTGTTGACATCCTAAAGTCCCTTAGTTTAATTCAAGTAATTGAAAAAAAAAATTGTCTATTTGTGATAGTTGTCAAATAAGCAAGTTTAGTCGCTTTCCCTTTATAGCTTCCTCTGATAATCATCTTGGTTTATTAGAAAAACTACAATGTGATCTTTGGGGTTCGGCCCTGGTACAATCTATGGATAAATTTTATTATATGCTATATTAATTGATGACTTTAGTTGCTTCATTTGGCTTATTCCATTAAAGAACGAATCTAATTTTTTATAGTTTTTTTGGTGACTTTCTTAAATAATATCCTGTCAGTTTTGAACATAGATCAAAGTGTTTCAATCTGATGGTGGAGGTGAGTTCACAAGCACCCAGTTCACTCTTTTTTTGAAAAATCAAGGCATTATACATCAAATGTCTTGTCCCTATACTTTGGAGCAAAGTGGCTTGGCCGAACGTCGACACCGCAATATTCGGGAACTTGGACTTACAATGCTAAATCACAGTAGCATGCCCAAAAGATTTTGGGTCGAAGCCTTCTCTACAACAATGTTCTTGATCAATAGAACACCTTCTTCAACTCTCAGTAATGTCTCTCCATTTTTTAAATTGTATGGCCGACATTCTGATTATTTCTCTCTACGTGACTTTGGTCAAAATGTTTCCCTTACCTTTGGACTAACCAACAAATAAATTTGATCCAAAATCATTACCTTGCATATTCATGGGTTATAGCAACAAATATGAAGGGTATAAATGTTTTTATCCACTCACCAGAAAAATGTATGTCTCATGTCATATTGTCTTTGATGAACAAAATTTTCCCTACAAAAATCCTTCATCTCCATGATAAATCTCACTCTTTTAGCACATTGTAAACCTTTACCGAATGGTTGGACACGCCTACACATAACACGATTGCACCCTTTTGACAAGATTATTCTGATATCGATCCTAATTTTCCTTCAGCTATTATTGTTGTCCCCTCATATCAGCATGCCCTCCACAACATACCAACCTCCTTGACTATCACTAGCACCAAAACCTTTAACTCTTCTCAGTCCTCAGCATCTCTAGAAAATAATTTAAACTCTGTGTCATCTCCAATAACTCATAAACTTCTCCCCACAGCCACAATTCCATGCGTGGTAACTAGCCTCCAAGCAGGTATTCGAAAACCAAATCCCAAATATATTAGTTAATTTACACACCACCTTTTACTTGCCACAGGTTCCAAAGAATATTTCCTAACATGCATGTTATCGCTGACAAATGGGTATTTAAACCCAAGCTTAATGCTCATGGTGAACTTGAGCATTTTAAATCTCGATTAGTTGTCATCGGCTACCAAAAAATTGACAAGGTGAATATTCTTGAACTTATTCACCAGTATTAAATTTGGTACTATTTGAATTATTTTTTTTATTGCTCTTGTGCGCAAGTGAGAAATCCAACAATTAGAGGTCAAAATTGTCTTTCTCCATGGCTATCTTTAAGAACCTATATTTATGGAGTAGCCTTGGGTTTTCTAGATTCCTCTAAACCTACTCATATTTGCAAATTACATCGTGTACTATATGGATTTAAACAAGCCCAAAGGGCTTGGTTTGATCGCTTTAGTTCCTTTTTAATCAAATATGGCTTCTCATGTTGCATATCCGATCCATCCTTATTTACCTTTCATTCACACGATGCTACTAATTTCCTGTTATTCTATGTAGATGACATATTACTTACTGGGTCTAACACATTAGTTCTAAACCAATTCGTTAAAGCCCTTCATTGTGAATTTGATATGAAAGACTTAGGACACTTACACTACTTTCTTGGTATATAGGTTGCACATAACAATCATGGTCTCTTTCTCTCTCAAACACAATATGCTCTGGACCTTCTCCATCGTGCTCAGATGACAGCTTGCAAACCTGTGGTTACTCCAATGACATCCAAATCCAAGCATCTGGACGCGTTACCTCCCTTTCAGATCCCAAACTTTATCGAAGCCTAGTCGGGGCACTTCAATACCTCACACTAACATGCACAGATTTATCCTTTAGCGTTAACTTTGTGGCTTAATTCATGCACAGTCCTTCCCATTATCATTTCTAGATGGTCAAAAGGATTCTATGATATGTTCATGGCACCATCAATCTTGAGTTTTAGCTATTTGCCGAATCCACTCTTGATCTCTATACTTTTGTGAACGCTAACTAGGTTGGCTGTCAAAAAACGCGTCGCTCAACCTCTGGTTTTTGCATATTCCTTGGTCTCAATTGTACATGGTTTCCCACTCAAACACTGTAGCTGGATACTGAAGCCTCACCCACACTACTGCCAAAATAATTTGGCTAGCAGCAATTCTCCGTGACCTTGGCATCTCCTTACCAAAGGCTACCCTCCTTCCTTGGGACAATCTAAGTGCACTTCATCTTACATGCAACCTTGTTCATCACTCTCGCAGTAAACATATCAACATTGATTATCACTTCATAAGGGAATGAGTTGCCATCGGCCTCATTCAAACCAAGCATGTTCATAGTTTCTTCAGTTGGCTGACATGTTCACTAAACCATTATCCTATGCTCAGCTCATTGGTATTGCCACCAAGCTGAATCTTAGAAAGCGGCTTAGTTTGTGGGGGGTGATAAAGGAAAGAATGCAACTATCAAGCATAATTCTAGCAATCACGTCTCCATCCGAGAAAATGATCAAAGACCAAATTACAGCAATCAAGGCTCCAACGAATCTACTATCAAGACCAAATCACAACATACAAGGAAACTAGATGCTAGAATATAATCATACGAGACAATGTATTTATCTTTCCTTTTTTGAACTCTGTTTATGTCCTATACCAAACAATGTGTATAAATAGCTTCTTGCTATATGATGAGGAAACACGTCAAAATATAATACAATTTTCACAATCTTTTCTCTACTTTCTTTAAGCACTAACCTTGGTTTAGTTAAATACCAGTGCAATGCAAAAATTGATTAAGATGTTTAAATACTCTACATTGGATTAGTCATAGGGGTGGCAATATGTTACACAGCCCGTTAATCCAATACAACCACGATATGATAATATAGGGTTAGGATTTAGTGTTAACAGGTTCAGGTCAAAACAGGTTGACCCGTTAAGATACGATTACTTAGCAGATTGATAGTGGGTCAACCTGTTTTGACCCTTCTTGGCACATTATGATACGTTAAAAAATTTAAAATTACAATTATACCCTTATATCTAAAAGTAAAATTGTTAAAATTTTAATTTCGATATTTTTATTGTTTAGATTATAATTTCAAATTTGTAGTTAGTGTGATAATTTTTATACATATTATAATTTTAACATTTATAAAAAATATGCTAAATTTAATTTAGTCAAAGGAATTAATTTCGGATATATTCAACCCATTTATATAAACTGGTTGAAGTAGATCATATTGTGTCGTGTTTACATATTTCATAATATTCACTATTGGGTCCAAACGAGTTGATACGACAGGACACATTATATGGTTTAAGATTTTGATACGATAAATTTAACGGATCAGATTAGAATTGATCTATATAATATAATATATATGTCTTGATAGAATACGAATACGACTCGTTGACACAATTTGATACCCCTAATTAGTCATAGATCAATTAAGATACATTTTTACTGCAAGTTTTTGACAAATATGTAAGGAACTGAGCTCTTCGAAAAATATTTTTTTAATTGTTATTTTGTCCTTTCTTCCTCCCTCCCCTTCTCCCCCCCCTCCCAAATCGTCATCATCTCTTTCAGCATGTGAATAAACCTTGAAAATAATAAAATATTAATAATTTTGCCAATCTCGTACCCAATTCAACATTGGATGAAATTGATTGAGTTAGCTAAAGCCACTTGGAATGGGGATTCAACGAGCCCAGACCTAGGGGTCGACTTAGGCTACTCGGGCCCATGAGAGGACAGGCAGGAGCGACCTGTTTGCAGAGTCATGTCTGAACAACATAAAGAGACCGTGAGACTTGAGAGACAGGAAAATTGGGGCCGAAGTAGGTACGTATGAACGCAGCGACATTAATGACAACGAGACGTAATTATACCGAGCGCAGCACTACATTAATGAGAATGGGACGTGATTATATCAAGTGTAACGCCGCATTAATGACAATGGGATACTCCTATGCCGACATATGACGTCGAACAGTAATCCACCACCACCCTCGTGAACTGGACTGGGTAAGGAAATGCCTATAAATACTAACCAACTCGTCCGTAAGAGGGTTAGACTTTTTGAACTTTACTCTTCCATTCATTCTTAAGCTTGTATCCAGATAATTGACTTTGGCATCGGAGCGGTCTCGGACCTTTATCCAAACTTCTCTCTTTGGTAGGATGAGGTCGACTAGACCACCACGGAGGGCTGTGCGGTAAAATATGTCATTAAGAATGGTGCTGTCTATGGGATTCTAATTCCATAGAAGCGTAGCTTTCACAGGCCAGCAATGACGCGGTCCTAAATGACTCAGAACGAGGAACACTTGAACAGAGCCATGGAATCAAGACTAGCCGCCATGGAAGAGACGATCATGAAGCTAACTAAGGAAAATGCAGTGCTGCAACAACAAAGCGAGGAGCGCACTCCCAACACGAAACTAGTCTGAACGAGGACACGAACACACAATGTGACACCCAGGAAGACACTTCAGAAGAAGAACGATGTTGGATGAGTGTCGAGCTCAAGGAACTCGACAACGAGTTTGCTAAGATAACTAAGTTGATTGACCTGTCCTAGAGGCCGAGTTCATCGCGAGGCAACATGGGGACGCCATACAGCACTAATGTGATGGCAGTGCCTCATCCGTCAAAGTTCAAAATTACCCAAATGGAACTTTACAACGGATTTGGGGATCCTATAGAACACTTGGAAGCATTTAAAGCTCACATAAGCTTACACGACTACCCGAAAGAGGTGGCATGCCGAACTTTCCCCCTAACATTGAAGGAGGTAGCTCGGATGTGGTTCGGGACCATTCCACAGGGCTCGGTCGATGGCCTCGAAGGACTGACTTGACTTTTTACGACCTAGTTCATGGCTAGTCGGAAGAGAATGCGCCATGCGGTGTATTTCCTTACAGTCAAGCAAAAAGAAACATAAACTTTGAAAAAATACTTGGCCCAATTCAACAGGGAAAGGATGAAGATCGACAATCAGGATGACCAGGATGAGAAGATTACGTTGACAGCACTCCTGGGTGGCATATGACCCAGGAGCCCTTTCATGGCTGACATCGCCATGAAAACTCCCACCATCCTAGACAAGTTTATGGACTAGGTCGAGAGGTTCATCATTGTGGAAGACACCCTTGAGGCTTTGACCGCTCCTCGATGAAGGGAACTCCAACAGGTGGATCAGGAAGTGACCAACCTCAGAAGAGGCCCTAGTTAAGGCGAGGCGAGAAAAGCATAGCCCGATGAGATCGACGGAGAAGAAGCTAATCCAAGTCTCCCCTTCAACGTGAATCTCGACGCTAGGATGGTCGAAAAACCTTCCCAACCAGCTACCCATTGGGCGAGATAAGAACTATTGTGGGCAGCACCATTTCTCCAAAGGGCACATGTATGGAAGGTCAGGTACGAGAAAGTGTATACAATGAGAGGTTTGGTCACAGGAAGACCCCGAGCCCCAAGAGGTGCTCAAATCACCTTTGTTCATCCAGCCTGCAAGGGTCATCGCCCTCCCAATCCTGGTCAGGCCCAAGGACAACTGCAACCATGATAGACTTCATTGTAGTCAAGACCTCATCCTCCTACAATGCCATCTTGGGACGAACAACCTTGGACAACCTGAAGGAAATGACGTCCACTTATTATCTCAAGATGAAGTTCTCGACCAATCAAGGGGTGGGAGAGTCTCGAGGGGAACAGGTCCTAGCCCGGGAATACTACAACCGTGAGCTAAAACATGAGGCATGAACTGTTGTCGTATTGAAAACCTGCCCAAAGATACCAAGCTGTCGCCACCTCCTCCACGGGCCGAATGGGACAAAGAGGTAAGAGATGAAGAAGCTTGAGGCAAATGCGCCCTTGGAACTGGTTCAGGTAGACCTAGGATGCCCCGAACACACAGTGCGCATAGGGACTAGGCTGAGCCCTAAATTGAAAGAGGAATTGGAATACCTCTTGGTCGAGCACAAGGATGTGTTTGTCTGGATGCACTCGAACATGTCGGGGATGAACCACTCGGTCATCGAGTTTCGCTTATGCGTCGACCTGAATACTCGAAAAATCAAACAAAATAGGAGTAGTTTCAGCGCTGACAAGTACGTAGCCATAGCCGAGGAGGTTGACCAACTGCGAGTCGCGGGGTTCATCTAGGAAGTATACTACCTGGAGTGGCTTTCTAACGTTGTGTTCATAAAAAAAGCAAGCGGGAAGTGGCTAATATATGTGGACTTCACTGACCTCGATAAAACTTGCTTTAAGGATAGTTTTCCCTGCCCCGTATTGGCCTCATTGTGGATTCCACAACAAGACACTCGCTACTTAGTTTCATGAATGCGTACTCTGAGTACAATTAGATCAAGATAAGCCTAGAAGATGAGGAGAAGACATCATTTATCATAGATCGAGGGCTTTACTATTACACGACGATACCCTTCGGGCTAAACATGGAGGTATATCTTGATGACCTCTTAGTCAAAAGCCGCAAGCATGAACACCATCTAGCAGACCTCCGCGAAGCGTTCTACATCCTACATGAATACCAGATGAAGCTCAACTCTGCCAAGTGTGCGTTCGGGGTCAAATCAGGCATGTTCTTAGGATATATGGTCTCAGAGAGGGGAATCTAACTCAGGCTAAAGAAAGTTTGGGCCATACTAGATATGGCACCACCCAGAAACCTGCAAGAAGTCCCCGACTGGCTGGACGAGTGGCAGCACTTAATTGTTTCATCTCCCAGTCAACAAATCAATGTCTGCCATTTTTTCAAGTCTTTTGGAAGGCCCACTAGTGGGACCTAACCTACGACCAAACATTTGCTGAGCTGAAGAAATACTTGACAAGCCCCCTTGCTCAGCCAATTAGTGCTGGGAGAAATACTCACAACTTACTTGACAATATCGCTATACGTCGTCTTGGTTCGAGAAATAAAGCAGGGCCAAAGGCCAATTTATTACGTTAGCCACGCATTTCAGGGAGCAGAAGCTAGATACCTTTTGACCTAGATGTTGGTTTACGCCTCTATTTCCAAGCTCATACAAAATCCTGATTGATTAGCCCCTGAAGGCTGTATCCCATAAGCCAGATACCTCTGGATGACTGGCCAAGTGGGAAATTGAGCTAAGCAAATTCGACTTGACCTTCCATCCAAGGACAGCTATGAAAGCCCAAGCACTAGATGACTTCATAGTAGAGTTTACCGGCTTCCCCAATGAGGTGCCCAGCGAACCTCACGGCAGATCATGGCAAGTATATGTCGACGGCTCCTCCTATCAGCCTTGGGAGGGGGGGGGGGAATACACATCACCTCTGCCCAGGATGCTAAACACAACTACGCCATCGGCTTAACCTTTAAGGTGACCAACAACGAGGCAGAATATGAAGTACTGTTGGCAGGAATGGCGATCGCTCGGATGTTAGGGGCAACAAAGATTCAAAGCCGAGTTGCAGGTTGTTGTCAATCAAGTGCTGGGTGGATATGCCACAAAGGGGGAAAAGTTGAAAAAGTACCTCCAACTAGTATGTAACGAAAAAGATCACTTCAACTACTTCCAACTGCAACAGATCCCTAGAGTGGAAAACCAGAAAGCAGATCGACTGGCAAAAGTCGTGTTTGAACAAGATGAACAGCCACTTCCAGAACATACCGACATCTAGTCGCTCGACATGCCCTCCATTGGCAGAGACATTGTGAGCTCAACCACAACCACACCAGACTAGGTGACAGACATCACGGAATACCTGCAAGAGGACAAGCTCCCCGCCAACCCAGAAAAAGCATGAAGGGTGAGGAATAGATTAGCTGAGGTCACCCTAGTGGGAGGTGTACTATACAAAAGGGGTTTTTTTTTTAGCCCTTACTTAGATGCCTATCGTGAGAAGAAACCCACTATGTGCTCGTAGAAATCCATGAGAGGGTCTGCGGAGCGCACGTGGGGGGGGGGGGGGAGATCCCTCGCTGCCCGGGAAACACGAGCAGGGTACAACTAGCCCTGCTCACTGAAGGATGTCAAAGTATTTGTAAGGAAATGCCCGAAGGTTCAAATGTATGACCTAGTACCACAAGCCCCACCTGAAGAACTCATATCAGTCACATCCCTATGGCCCTTCGCCCAGTGGGAACTAGAATTGAACAAACCCTTCCCAGTCACAAGAGGAGAGGCCAAGTTTTTCATGGTTGATATCGACTACTTCACAAAGTGCGTCGAGGCAGAAGCCCTTACCAACATCACCTCTCAAACCATTACGAAGTTCTTATGGAAGTCCATAGTTTGCCGATTTGGGATACCACAGAGCTTTGTGTTGGATAACAGGAAACAGTTCGACTGTAACCATTATCGAGGGTGGTGTGTCAAGCTCAAAATTAAAGTCAAGTACTCCTTGCCCGGACACCTGCAAGCCAACGGCCAAGCCAAAGAAATCAACAAGACGATCATTTCCTCTATGAAGAAGCAGCTTGGTGCATATAAGAGAGCGTGGGCATATGAGCTATTTAGTGTACTATGGGCATACCGAGCATATTCGGCACTTTGACGCAAACACCAATGATGACAAAATATGCGAGCAGTTAGACTCATTGGAGGATCGAAGAGACGCAACCCTTATCCAGCTCGCCAGTAACAAAAGAAGAACAAACCAATACTTCAAGTGACGTCAAGCCTCGTAACTTCTGGGTCAGGGATATGGTGCTGAGGCAAATAGATGTCAATACTCCTGAAAAAGGAAAGTTAGGACCACACTGGGAAGGACCGTGGTAATAGCACCCGGTCGTCCTGGTTTGTATCGACTCAAAGATAGTAAAGGAGTTGAATTACCCCATCTATGGCACGTAGAACACCTGAAGAGATACTATGTATAAATGTATCCATGTGTATGTGTACTTTAATTAGACTTTTGTACACCACAAGTTATCAATGAGAGCAGGTGTTACAAGGATTACAACTATTAAAGAAAACCATCAACTCCCACAGGGTAGAGGTCGGGTAACAATCCCGAGCCTTCAACATGCCTCCACGAAGTCAACTCCTACGAGGTAGAGGCCGGCTACCAATCCCAAACCCTGAACACACCTATGCGATGTCAACTCCCGCAGGGTAGAGGCCTAGTACGAATCTCGAGCTCTCAACACACCCATGTGAAGTCAACTCCCACGGGGTAGACGCTAGGTACCAATCCCAAGCTCTCAACACAACCTCGTGAAGTCAACTCCCATGGGGTAAAGGCTAGGTACAAATCTCGAGCCCTTAAGACACCTATGCGATGTCAACTCCCGCGAGGTAAAGGCCGGGTACCAATCCCGAGCCCTCATCACACCCACGTGATGTCAACTCCCGTAAGATAGAAGCCGAATACCAATCCCAACCCTCAACACACCTACGCAATGTAAACTCCCACGGGTTAAAGCCCAGTTACCAATCCTAAGCCCTTAACACGCCCATGCAATGTCAACTCCCACAGGGTATAGGCCGAATACCAATCCCGAGCTCTCAACACACCTACACGAAGTCAACTCCCGTGGGGTAGAGGGCAGGTACCAATCTCAAGCCCTCAACACACCCACGCGAAGTCAACTCACGTAGGGTAGAGGGCGAGTACCAATCCCGAGCCCTCAACACACCCATGCGAAGTTAACTCCCTTTAATTAGAGGTCGGGTACCAATCTTGAGCCCTCAACACACCCATACTAAGTCAACTCCTATGGGGTAAAGGTCGGGTACCAATTTTTAGCCCTTTACACACCTACACTAGGTCAACTCTTGTGGGGTAAAGGCCGAGTACTAATTTCGAGTCCTCAACACACCCACACAATGTCAACTCCTGTGGGGTAGAGGCCGGATCCTAATTCCAAGCCCAGGTGACTCATCTACTTTCTAAAATTTCTACTAATGCGTATTTAGCAAGAATTTGCGGGGTATAGATAAAGAAGAAATCAAAACCAAAGGCAAAGCAAGTAGACCAACAAGTAATAAAGGACAAATCTGTCTTATATATTTTGATAATTACAAATAGGGGACATAGTACAAAACAAAGTCACCTAAGAGGAGGGAGGTGGTGGGAGGAGGGTCAATTCCGAATAAGGGAAATATCTGAGTTTTCCTATATTCTTGGCAAACCTCTTCGCAACGCTATCCGGCTTAAGTAACCTCGGGTTGAAGGCCTTAACATTGAGCCTAGGGTCTAGTATGAGCTTGACCCTCAATCTCTACAAGCCCTCCGAGTAACCGTACCCCCAAGTAGAGTTGCGAACGACAGTATCCTGGGAAACTTAAAACTCCAACTCATCCAGCTAACTATTTCCACTTGCCAAGGCAGCTTAAGCATCTGCCAACTCAATCTCCTGGGCAGCATTGTTACGCTCAGAGGCAGCCAGCTCCTCCTCTCGGGCAACATGAGCCCGCTTTGAAGTCACCAAGGCCTTCTCCTTCAAAGCCAATTCTTGAACGGAATCTATTCGTGGTCGATCAGGTCACGGATAGATTGGTACACCTTTGGTTGGCAACCACCAGGATGCTTGGGCCTCGTCCAGTTGGGCCTGTAAAAAGGCAACAACCTTGTCCAACTTCTGGTTTTCTGCCTAGCTCCTCGATGGTCTTCACCAAACCATCACAAGTGCGCCCAGAGGCTTCGAGATGACCTCTAACCCACTTCAGTTTTAATGTCCTAAACCTGCAATCGGTCCCACGCTCCCAGTTGAACTCTTTGAGTTTCGCCAACTTGGTACCTACCGCCTTAGCCACCTGACAAGCAACTTGAACACAAGGAAAAGTATCAGTCGAACACCCCCCCAACAAAAAAAAGAGACAGAGAGAAAAAGATACAGCAACTGGGTGGTGAGCCTTGCCTCAACCAAGAGGGGCTCCAACACCTTAGCCACTCGCTCGGTGGCATCAGCTTGGGACTGCTCAAACGGAGAGAGAGACCTCCTACTGCCGCAGTTTTGAGTTGAAGAGCTACCCAACAATAGGAACGTTGTTGCATAGGTGGAATGGGGAGAGGGGCGCGGAGCAAACCCCAATCTTTGATCCCACCTTAAAGACTGGGGTTTGCTCAAGAAATGACTCGTCTAGCACAACTATTGGGACCTCATCTCCACCGATTGTCTCGGTTGTCTCCTGCTCTCCCTCAGCATCGCTTGAACATTGAGCGCCCTCAACAACCCCCACAGCCTGATCCTGACCTTGATCCCCGTTAGAGTTAGAACCCGAACTAGAGCTAGAATCTTCCTCCTTACCCCTACCATTGCCATGATCGTCTTCAGCACCACTCGAATGATCAGCGTCACTATTCTCCTCATTCGAGGAAGACTCCCCTTCGAATCCAGAAGCACACTTGGGGGCAAAGGGTGGCGGGTCGGGAAATTGGCTCACATTCATATCCTGCTCTTCCAACTCCTAATGAAATGCCTCTTGGAGGGACTCAGCACCAGAAGACAAAGGAGCAGGGTGTTCTAGGGCGTGCTCGAAGGCCTTGTCTATATCGCTGTCGCCAAAGTCAAATTGAGCCATCTGGTGCACCTCGACCTGAGCCTCGGCAACCATCTAGCATGATTCGGATCAAACCTTATTCACCTTAAAAAGTTGCAGTTCGACCGACGAAGTAGGTGGCGACCTAGCTTGCCTAGGAGGTGACCTATGGCACTGAGGCCCATCGGCGGAAGAAGGGCCCTCTTCGTGACCTTGAGGTTCTGGCCCTCGGCATAAGACCTGCTGGGCTGAACCAGGTACTTTCGAATGTTCTCCTCAGTGAGGAGATTGTGCGATCATAACAAGTCAGGATCTGCACGAGTCCAAGCTAGCATGGCCTCAACTCGGTCAGTCTCTCGAGGTGTAAGAGCCACACCTAAATGATGAGTAGGTGGAAGGTAGTCCCAGACGGCTTGAACCGGAAATTTTCCCTCACCCTAAAAAAACTCCCACCCACTCCCCAAGATGAAGAAGAATTTCCGGGAGTAGTCTTTGGAGCTTTAGTGCCTATCCTCCATCCGAATCAACTTTCTCTCTTTGGTTTATATTTGAAAACCCATGAGATTTCCATCACAGTGAACCAAACAGTATAATGAAAAGAACTCTCAAGCCGTCAAGTTGGGATACACATCGTTCTGTGCCAAAAGCTCTCGAACAGGTCGAATGAAGGGGCAGTTGAAGTTGAAGCCCTTCGCCAACATTATGGGGAAGACCACGACCTTTTGTGCCTACTTCGAAACATCACAACCCCTCGTGTTCTCATCGGGCGCTTCTAGGTTGAGGCGGTAAGGAATTTTATGCTTCTGCTTCAAATGGTCAATGTCGGACGGGAAAAAAGTAGAGGTACAACCGTAGCCGGTGAAGGCAGGGGAAGGGCCAGTAGTGGAAGCCATGGTAGCGAAGCTTGGGGAGGATTGGGACTTGGAGAGTGGGGAGAGGAAATAGGAAAACTGAACAAGCAAAATGCAAAGGGAGGAGGAAGAAGTGGGCAAAATACGAAGAGGGGAGGGGTTTTTATAGCCTAAGGGGTAATTGATGGCCATGAGAAATGAGACAATGCGACAGACTGTAATTCAACATGGTATGGGGAGGCGAAATGGTGTGGTCTACACAGACCAATGAGGGGTGGGTCATGCGCACTGACACAAAGGGGCAAGCAATGATGTCCTGTTCGTACATGGCACGAGCCAATCACTAAACAAAAGCACAACGCAAGGACTCTGTTGATGGTTCAGGAATCGAACCGACGTGACATGATGAGAGCGGCACATTTAATGCCCTTGAACAATTCAATCCACGCCAAGTGGCTAAGGAAGTCTAATCGCTAAACAAAAATCCAAAATAGCCCGACAACATGCCACGTGGCGACATAAGTAAAGTTGAGCAACGAAGGCACCAATTCAATTCAAACGACGAAAACACTAAGTCGAAAAAAAAGACAAAAATGTGGAGCCAAAAGCAAAAAGGGACAGACAATAGTTGAAAGGAATCCCCATTGGAGTTCCTACAATGAGGATTCACAGGGTACTGGAAAGGGGATTCAACAGGCCCAGGCCCAGGGGTCGACTCAGGCTACCTAGAGCCATGAGAGAACAGACAGGAGCTGCCTATTTGGGGAGTCGAGCCTGAGCAGCATAAGGAGACCGTGAGACCTGAGAGATGGGAATACTGGCGCTAGAGCTGGTACGTATGAACACAGCATTAACGACAACAAGACGTAATGATACCGAGTGTAGCGCTGCATTAATGACAATGGGACGTGATTATACCGAGTGCAACGCTGCATTAATGACAATGGGACACTCTTGTGCTGACAAATGACGTCTAAATAGTAATCTACCACCACCCTCGTGAACTGGACTGGGTGACAAAACCCCTATAAATACTGACCAACTCGTCCGTGAGAGGGTTAGACTCTCTGAACTTTACTCTTCCACTCGTTCTTAAGTACATAACCAGAGAACTGACTTTGGCATCGAAGTAGTTTTGGACCCCAACCCAAACTTCTCTCTTTTGGCAGGGTGAGGTCGACTGGACCACCGTGGAAGGTTGTGCGGCAAAATACGTCATTAACACCACTTAATTATTGTTTTTAACTCAAATTTGGTATAATGATGCACAAGCCAATACTAGATATTTCTTGATGGATCCACATTCGAGAGATTCTGTAATGATTAATTTTCTTTTCTTTTTCATTTCTTGACCTGAAGCTCAAGGGTTCAGGAGATGAAAAAGAGCCCATTCCTCTACCTAAAACAAAAAATCCCATTTAAAAAATGAAAAAAGAAACAAAATTGGTAGCACATAGAAAAGCTTGGTTATCAGATTTTTTTTTTTTTTACTCGAGATCAGAAATCTTATTAGCTATATTTTTTTCTAAACATATAATGTGTATATTTGATAGCGAGCAATAATATAATATCATGGAAGACAGTTGTCGCGCGTTTTGTCTTGGTAGGCAAGCACAGCCAAGTTGGCAAAAGGCTATGAATAATGGATTTGGTTCTTCATAGCGAAGATGATTGAGTTTTTCTTTGAATTTGAAGAACAAGCACAGTCGAAAAATGAGGTTTTTTCCAACAATATAGCAAGCAGCATCGATATTTTCTCCAATAAACGACCAAGTAATACTATATATATAAACAAAAAACTTGTTTTGAGAATTTGAAATTTTAATGGGAAGATATAAGAATTATTTTGTTAGCAACCTTTAACTGATCTTGTTTTTAGCATATAATTTTCTATTTTTTACCCCTAAAATGCTATTTTTCTATGAATATCTAAATTAAATTTAGGGGTGTTTACCTGGATTTTGGACGGGGAATCCAGGCATACACGACCTAGAATTTGGATTTTTAATCCGGGCTAGGTTTCAGCTTGAATATACCCGAGTTAGGAATTGGGCCAAAAATCGAGGATCTTGATAATGGATTGTACCCTCTTTTTTTTTTTTGGTTATTAAGTTCAATCTCTTACTACCTTTTCAAAAAGAAGATTAAGTTGAAAACCATTTTTTTCAATAGTCTATATTCTATTACAATCTTTATAAAAAAAAATGTTGAAAAACATTTTTAACTAAATGCATCTAAAAAAATACTTCAATATTTATAATATCAAATCCATGCAATAATGCAATTCACTACATATTAAATAATTTCATATTTATACATTACATTACAAAAAATGCAATGTTGAAAAGCAATAAAGCATTATGTTCTTTTCTTATCTAAAAGCATAATGATAAAAATATATCAAAACAGAAAGTAAATTTAATTTAAAATAGAACTAAAGTTAGAAACTAATTACCATTTTAACTAAATGCATGCAAAAGAAATTATATAAAGAAAAATGTTTTAACTATAAAGAAATTTTACAAAAATAATATCACAAACTGATGTGACTTTATGTGGTATATCAAGTGTAAAACTAATTTTATTATAAATAAAATAGATCTAATAGATATTATGAAACTACATCAATTTATAAATTTTTCTTTGTATAATCTCTTTATGGATCTTCGGTTTAGTATAAAGACCATGCTACTTATATACAATACACATAATGTAAAGTGCATGCAACACAATACAATTTACCACAAATTACATAACTTTGCATTTATATATTACATTATAAAACCCAAAAATGACAGACAATATATGAATATAATAAGTAGCATGGTCTTCCATCTCTAACTTGATCAAGAACAATGCCATTGAGAAACTTTTTCATAACATTTCTTGTAAATCAACAAACAAAAAGAACACAAGCAAAATTCAGGATAACCAAGGGTAAGTTACTAAAATATGAATAAAATGATAAGGAAAACAAAGAAAATCCGAAAAAAGGTTTTACTTTCTTTATCATTCCTAACCGATCTAATAATTTGTTATCGTAAAATATCTACAAGTGCACAAAATCATTATAAATAATAAAGTAATTTTTAAAGAAAAAAGATGTCGAATCCACATGGATTTATTATGTTATTAAGTACTAAAAGTCACTAAATTAATTACTATTTGAAAAAATGAAAAACAAATGGAATGGTTTTACTATCTAAATTGAATTGAAATATTTAACAAAAATAAATCTATGAATAAAAGTAAAAGATTATAAAATCTAATATTGTAAAAATATAATAAGAATGGATTTAAAATGTTTGATTTTATCTAATAAATTCTACACAATTTATTCATCCTAGTTATTAAATTCCAATAATCTCATGTTAATGATAAAAATCTCTTAACTATTCAATATTTTCTTTCGAACAATATTAAAAATATCTCCAACTAATAATTTCATACCTCTATGTGAATTTAATTAATTGGAGACTTATTAAATTTTTAATTTTTCAAACAAACCACACTAGTCACAGTAAAATATCTCTACTTCAGCTTAACTAATGGTGTATAATCATAGAGCTGAAATCATAAATCACATCTCAATCTCATTATAACTCAATAGATCAAACAATAATTGGCCAAAGAATTGTAAGCATTAATAATAAGAATGAAACACTCAATCATAGAAATATTAAAAATAAAATAACTTAAAATATAAATTGTGTGTTCAATATTAGACTACATCAAAACTTTAAAAAATAAAATTAGTTTATAATAAAATTAAAAAGAAAAAGAATAAAATTCGTATTCTTTATTAGAATTAGTTAATGAAATATGCAATTTTCGTATTTATCCTCCAGATTCCTCCTCCTCAATAAATTGTGAAGAAAATCTCTCTGTAAACACTGTTGTTGCTTCTCGGCTTTCTCCTTAAGATCAAACGTGAAGTGTCGTGCAGTGCGTTTAACTATCAGTCCAATTGAATTCCCGATTAGCAAAATATGCGGGCCCATGACAAGTTGAATTGAAACACATTTATGAAGTTTGAGACTCCCAATAGCAGCAAAACGTAAGGCCCAAGTGGAGTTCAATTCCGAAGCAAGACTGTGGTCAAAACCATAAAGCGTGCGGCTTAATGTTGAAATGCTGGAGTCCAATTCTCAATGAAGTGCCGCGCTGAATTACATTTCCCAGTAGAGGACGTGAGGGCCCTAAATCCAATAGACTTTTTCATGTAAAACCTTGCGGCTTGCGGCAGTGGAATGAATGTCCAGTAGAAAACGTGCAGCCCAAAATGACTTTAAGAAAAATAGTTTTGTTGAAGGCACACAGGTAATGAATTGCAATTTGCAGCTACTGAGCTAAAATATGAATCATGCGACGCTGCTCTCCAAATCGACCATATATATGTACATGTGTGTGCCCTTCTTAAGGTCTAAATTCAAATACAGTTTGCGGGGCCCAAATGCATTTCGGTGCTGAAGTCTTCTCTAGTCCTGCAAAAGTGGGGCTCTTTTTGAAGTATAAAGCCGAGTAATTGTGACTTTTTGCTTCTCTTTTCTTTGTGAAACTTTTTTTTCCTTTTCTTCTCATTCATTCAACACAATAAAAATACAGAAACATAAATAAAAATCAAATAAATCAAAAAAAATTAAAAAAAATAACAATTTTAATAAATAAAAAGATAATAAAAATCATGTATACCTTTACGCTAGCAGATATATATACATTTGCCGGCATATGCAAAAATGTCAAAAAAAAAAAACAAGAATTGTTCCTGCATTAAACGGCAATAATAATAATAGTAACTATTTTATAAACATTTAGTTTCAAAGTTATATAAATATAAAATTAAATTTTATTTGGCATGTCTTTTAAATCACATCTCTTTTCACCAAACAAAATTAAAATCCCAAAAATATGGGCAGTTACATTCCGATTGAGAGGAGATAAAAGTTAAATATAGATAAACTAAAAAGAAGAGGAAGAGGAAGTCCTTAGCAAGTTCTCAACAACACACCAAAAATCAACTACCAAGAGAGGAAAGAACACTGAAAGCTCGAGAAAGAGCAAGGTTGATTATCTAAGAAAAACCAAATTTGGAAGTAGATGAATGGAGATCATATAAATATGCAAGTGTTATCAGTGGTGGTGGGAGTCTACCCCCACCAAGAGCACATGAAAGCACAGGACATTTGTACTCGTTGAGACTTAGTCACAAAGGAAGGACTCAACGTCATTTTCTTATAAGAAACCAAATTGAAAGCTTGAGATGTTGAGAATGGTAAGTATAAGCTTGGCTAGGTTAATTATCTAGCAGTAGATTTTGAAGGAAAAAGTGAGAAAATTTCTTTATAGTAGAATAAGAATAATAATCTTTCTATTCTCTGCTACCCTAAGAATCATGTTGATGCTTATAGTTTGGAAGAAAGATTGAATAATTTGGTCTAGTACATTATGAGTGTTTATGAACACCTTGATACTACTCAATGACTTATAGAAACATGACATGGTCACTGATTCACTCTTTGTGTAAAAGAAGGGGAGAGTTATGCGTAGTTTATGAAGATTTTAATGAGATCATATGTATCACCATGAAAATTTGGGAGGAAATGACAGACCCAAAAAATAAATGTGTGATTTTAAAAAAGTTCTAAATGAATGTGCATTGAGGGATTTGGGTTACCGTGAGCCAAAATTTACTTGGTGCAATAGAACATAAGACAAAAGTTGCATAAGTGAAATATTAGATAGATTTTTGGCTATCCCAATAGTGTACTTGTTTCCCACAAGCATGTGTGACCCATGGAGTTGCGACCTACTTTGATCATCTTCTTATTTGGTTAAAATTAAAAAGGTTAAGCACAAAGACCAAGACATAACCAGTTTAAATTTGAAGTCATATGGATTGAGGAGGCAAGTTGTGAGAGGATTATAGAAGAATCATGAAGAAGAGGAATAGGGAGGAATGACATGGAAGAGATTATGTCTATGATATCTGATTGCAGTTAAAGGCTGGAAATTTGGAATTATACCAATTTTGGTAGAGTTCAACATCAACTACATAAAACAAAACAGAAACTTCAACAGGTACAAGAAATGGATCCCACTTTTGTTTATAGAGATGCCCATATTTCAACAAGAACGAAGTTTCAAATATAGTTGGAGATGAAGGAGATTATGTGAAAATAGAGATCAAAGGCAATATGGCTGAAGAAAAGAGACCATAATTCAAAGTTCTTCCATGCTAAAACCTCCCATAGGAGAAGAAAAAATAACATGAAGAGCTTATAAGATGAAAATGGGGAATGGCAAGAAGGGAAAATAGATATAGTATTATTCTTGATTATTTTCAATATCTTTTCTCTGCTTCTCAAGAGAGAGGCCCTATTAATTTCTTGGAAAATTTGGCAATAAAAGTGACTGGTCCAATGAATAAAGAATTAGAAAAGACATATTGAGGAAGAGGTGATTGCAACATTGAAAGAGATGATTCCCTCAAAAGCTCTTGAACTAAATGGCATAGCCTCAATTTTTTTTCCAAACATTTTGGTATGTTGTTGGCAAATCAGTTACTACAGCAATTTTGAAAGTTTTAAACATAGGCGAGTTCCCCACTTTATTGAATCATACTTTCATTACATTGATTTTGAAGAAGAAGTCTCTTGTGAAGGTTCGTTCTCCTTATAAATTACCTCTCAAGTGTAAGAGGGTCATCAGCTTGTAGCATAAGAGAGTCTCTGGTCGATCCACAGGATCCAAACTTCTTTATCTTGCAACTAACAATTCTCAACTTTGAACCAATGTAAATGAGAAAAATTGGAAGTATAAAAATTGGGTTTAACCATGAAACTGAACAAGTGATTGAAACTTAAACAATGAGAAAATGTCTTTTTATCGTGTACTCAATTTAAAAAGGAAATGAAGTTGGTAAACAAGATTTCTTAACGAGTCTAATAAGGTATAAAAGTATCTAGGCCTTGAGTCTCTTCTCAATGCAAAGAGCAGTTGTGGTTTTCAAATCATTGTGCTCAAATTTCTCAAGTATCAAGTTAGTCAAACTTAGTTACTCGAATGATTTAGCAATGTAAGAACAATTAAAAAGTTTTAATTAAGTACTTTCTAATTCTTTCAATCAATCCTTAGTTCAAATCATAATCTCAGGTTTAAGGTATACATCATCCAAGCATCCAATGTGCATATAATTAACAATAGATCAAAGAGTGATGCATATATCAAAAGTTCAAAGATAGATTAATAAAAGAAAAAAAGCAAATTAACAGCACATAGCAAGGGAAATGGAAAAATCCTAGCCGCTATTACATAAAGAAGATCCCTTGACATAGATGATTAAGGTTTACTCACTCATAGTAGGTGAAACCTTAGCATCGAATTTAGAAAGAAAATTGCATCGAAAAAATCTCAAAAAAAACTAAGTAATATGAAACCCTAAAAACTCTTCAACCGCTGCCAAAACCCCCCTTTATATCCTTCAAAAAAATATCTCTCCTGTTCTGTTTCCTCCTCGGTTGCATCGCACGATCCATTCTCCAACAGATTTCTCTCAAGTTTCTCCTCTAGTGCACCATTCTCCCTATGGTTCCTGAGAGCACTAGCATTTCATCAGATGGCATCTTGAAAGTTCTAAGTGTGATGAGTGTGTGCGTGTTTAGGGATAGTGTTTAGAATTTCTGCTTTGACCAAAATGCCCCGCAACAAATACCAATCGGATCCCATAATGCCTTAAACGACACATGGTTGCCTTTAAAACGCAAATATGGAACATCAGACATTAAAAATGATGCATTTACATAACATTTTTCACATTTCATCAGTTTTTGTAATATAATTTTATAAATTTTATAAAATGATGTTGCTAAAGTATAATTTTATTTTTATAAATTTTATAATTAACATAAATTTTATAAACTTTGTGTAATATAATCATCAATTTGTGTAAATGATGTAACATTTTATAAATTTGTTGCTAAAGTAATTGTTAATAGATTGAATAGGGTTCTTCAATCTATAATTCTAAATCCCAAAATGCGTTTATTCCTAATCGTCTTACTATTGATGATGTCCTTGTTGCATATGAACTTATTTATTATTTAAAATGAAAGAAAGTAAGGGAAAAAAGATACACGTCCTTAAAGTTAGATATGAGTAAAGCCTACAATGATGTTAAATGAGATTTTTCAGAGGCTATTACTAATACTATGGGGTTTGAGAAGAAGTTGATAAACATGATGATAATGTGTGTCACTAAAATGTCCTTTTTTGTATTGATTAATGGAGTTCTAAAAAGGCCTATTGTCCATAGTAGTAGATTGAGAAAAAGGGATCTTCTTTCTTCTTATCTATTTTTTGTTTGTACTAAAGGATTAATTTTCTTATTATAAAAAGCAAAGAATGGTCATAAACTCACGGGTTTTAAGGTTTGCAAAAGGGCTCTTTAATTTTCACCTGCCTTTTGCAGATGATAGTGTTATTTTCTGTAGAGTAAATTAAGAAGGAAATATAAATGTTCAAAAGTTGCTTGACACTTATGAAAATGCCCTAGGACAAAAGATTAATGGGGAGAAAACCTTAATGGTTTTTAGAAAGAATGTGGCAACCAAAGTGAACGATGAAATCTTGCATCTGTGGGGGGTCAAAGTGATCAATATTATGAGAAGTTTGGCAAAATCAAGACTTGTTCAAAGATAAAAGATAAAGTTTTGCAAAAATGACAAAATTGGAAGAAACAAATGCTATCTCAAGGTGGCAAGAAATACTTCTGTAGCCCTTTCCATTGCAACATACTCTATAAGTTGCTTCTTATTACCTAGTAATTTATGCACAGAATTGAAATCTATGATGGCTAGATTTTGGTGAAGTCAAAAATAGAATGAGAGAAAGATATATTGGTTCAGTTGGGAAAGAATGTGTAGACCTAAATCCAAAGGTGGTTTAGACTTTAAAGACTTGAAAATCTTCAACTTGTCTTTGTTGGCCAAACAAGGGTGGAGGATCCTACAAATGAAAGTTCTATGCTACATAGAATCTTTAAGGCAAAGTACTTCCCAAGAGACAATTTCTTTAACTCTTGCCTGGTAATAATCCTTTATATACATGGAGAGGAATATGGACAAAAAAGAAATCGATATTCCAAGGATGCGGGTGGATAATTAGTAATGAAAAAATTGCAAAATTATGAACTGAGAACTGGATCCCAAGACATCAACATTACAGATGGAAAGCATAAACTCAAGGACAGACCATGGAGTAGAAATAGTAGATAGCATTATTGACAATAATACAAAAGGGTGGAATCAGGACAAGATAAGAGCTCCACTCAATTCAAAAGAAAGCACAGATATACTAAAAATCATAATATGTCATGGAGAACAACTAGATAAGTGGACATGGACACAAGAAAGAAGTGGGAAGTTCAGCGTTAGGAGTGCTTTCAAATTAATCAAAGAGAAGATAGAAAGCAACCTAGGTGAGTGCACATCTGCCAACAGATATTAGGCTCTATGGAAGATGAAATTTTCCAACAAAGTAAATGTGTTTGCATGGAGAGCTTTCAAAGAAGTATTTCTCACTCAACACAATTTGCAAAAAAAAAGAATGTTCTAACAAAAGAGAATTGTTGTTTCTACGATGAAAAGAGAGAAAATTTGCCTCATGCATTATTTTATTATCCTAAATAAAGGATTATTGGAGTAATTTTGTGCCTATTATGGGAGAAATGGATAAGGAGTTGCCAATAATAGATGTTGCTATGAAAGTGAAAGAGACTAGAAAAGTTAAAGAACTGACATTATTTTTCTTAGAGTGGTGTTACTCTGCCACTTGAATAGCACGCGCTAAGTTAAAGAACTAGCACTGCTCAAGCATACTGTTAGTCTAAATTTAACTTTTTATTTTTTTCTAATTTTTTATTCATATTTTTTTATCATTTTAATTTTTTTTAAATATGAAAAAATATCAATATACTAATAATCACTTCCTTAATCATTAAGTAAAAAAACCTAAAATACATAAGGTATCAAAATGATGTATCAAAGTGGATGGGAAAATATCATTTATTTTTTTTCTTAATAGCTTGAGAGTTCTGGGTTAGAAGAAATAAGATGGTGAATGATAAAATTTGCATTGAGCCTAGACAGGTAATTGAACATGCTTTATCACTATAAAGGATGTACACAGATTTCAAGCCTTTGCCTAATAGCAAGACAAAGACCTACTATTGTTGGAAACCTATTCCAACAGGTTTTTTGAAATTTAATGTGGATGGGATAATAGTCAATGATCTCCACAGAACTAGAGTTAGGGCTACTCTAAGAAATGATAAAAGAGACATTGTTATGGCTACTAGTAAGATGGAGAATGAAGTTGTTGACCCAAAGGTCTTCAACTATGTGCTAATATGGGTCAAAAGCTAATACTTGAGATTGACTATTTATTGATAATAGAGAAGCTAAAAAATCCATCACTTTATTTACCAATGCTAGAAATCTCATGAGAGAAACAAACATAATATTACTTTTGTTTGGTAAATACAAAATGCAGCATGTAAATAGGCTTATGCTTGGAATGTTGAAACTTTAGAGATGTAGTAGGATTATATTCCAAACCTTATTTCTCAAGTTATATGGTTTGATAAATGTTTGTAATGTGTTCTTGATTAATGATTTTGATTTTCTATAAGAAAAGAGAAAGATATATACATGTGATTGCTCACTCCATTCAAAATGAACAAATATATATATACACACACACACACACACACACACACACACACACACACATACACATACATATACATGGACAACTATACAATAAAATTCATAAAAAATAATAATTAAGAATTATATAACTAATAGTCATAGTTCTAGTCCAAGAAATTCATATATTTATATGACTTATTATACAATAAAAACAATAATTAGAAATTTTATAACTAATAGTCATAATTCATACATTTAGATGTCTACCATAAAATAAAATCATAAAAAACAATAATATAAAATTTAATAGTTAATGGCCATAATTCAACTACAAGTAATTGATATATTTATCAAACAATAGAAGATATACTATGATTATTGAAAGTGAGAGAAAATATTATTTTCCCTTTTCTTGGAAAAATAATAATTATAATTTGGCCATATCCAAGTCTGAATTAGATCTAGGTCAACCCAATGCGTGACCCAGTTCAATACCTATGCCGAGCTTACCATTTGATTCAACATTCTTTCTTTTTTTAGTTTACTATTCAGGCTAAGCAAAACTCGTGCCCATTGTGCTAGCCCGTAGCCCACTTGACATCCTTTCTTTTTGGGTGCATTACATTTTGGGTTGGCAAGCCCAACGTGCTGGCCCACATCACACAACTTTTTTTTATATCACATTGTCGAGCTACGACAAGCTTATGAGTCATTATTCTAGCTCCCAAGCTTCTAGATTCTTTTTTTTTTCAAGTTTTTTTTGTCACGTTCTCGACAAGGCCGAACGTTGCAGGCCACTATCATCGGCTTAAGATAATTAGCCCTAATGGATTAAAACCTAATCGAAGACCTTTGAACCATGACCCGGTCATCTCTTCCTCTCTCCCATTACATAGCCACTGCACCTTCTGAGTTTGTGCCTTTGACATTCACTTCCTCTGTTTTTAGTCATCACTTAGCCATGGTTGTTGGACTTAATAGCCATTACACTGGCACTATAAGGACACCGGCAAAGAGGTTTTCAGCCTTCTCCTAGTGCCAAAACTAGCATCCCCTTTTTTATTTCAAACAAAGCCCATCTCAGAGAGATCAAGCCACCAACCAAGTGGCTTCCTAGCACCAGTGGAGCTTCCCATCCCAGGTTACCAAAGAGGGTACTCCGACCACCTCACGCCACCCTCTCTTGACCCCACACAGTAGGTTCTTCCCTCACAATTTCCTCTCATTTGAATAATACAAAAACGTAAACACACCCATCAACTATCCCATGGTGAGACCACGAACGAGGTTGAGAGCCAAGATACATACTTGAACAAAACCAAAGCACATGAGGTTATAATTTTTTGTTTTTTTGATAGAAAGCATACTTTCATTCAACAAAAGTCAACAATACAAGTTACAACTGAACTTTATCAAGCCACACCAAATGAGCAATATACTCTAGAATTGAATCACTCTAGAGATTGGTATTAACAATACTCCATGCTTGCCTAGCTAAGTTGTGAGCAACATAATTACCCCGCCGCAACACATACTTAACTTGAAAAGATTGAAATTGAAATAGCAATTGTTTCGCTTCATACAACAAGTTATCCAATACTAGGGGTGTCAATATATTACATGCTTCGTTAACTCAACATGAACATGATACGATAATAGCAAGTTAGGGTTTATTTTTAATAGATTTTTGGTCAAAATTGGTTGATCTATTACGATACGATTGCTTAATGGGTTGATAGCGGGTCAACCTGTTTTGACTCATTATGATATATTAAGAAAGTAAAATTACAATTATACCCTTATAATTAAAAAGAAAATTGTTAGAATTTTAATTTTAATTTTTTTTATTGTTTAGATTGTAATTTTTATAGATATTGTAATTTTAACATTTCTATAAAGTTATGCTAAATTTAATTAAGTTAAATTGATTAATTTCGAGCATATTCAACCTATTTACATAAACAGGTTGAAATGAATCATATTGTCTCGTGTTAATCTATTTCGTAATATTTAATTCATGGGTCCTAACGGGTTGACACGACACCGCACGGCACGTTATATTAACGGGTCGTGTTTGGATTTGAAATTTTGACACGATAAGCTTAACAAATCATATTAGGGTTGACTTATATAGTATAATATACATGTCTTGACAGAACACGAACATAACCTATTGATACGATTTGACACCCCTATCCAATACAAACCAAGAAGCTTCAAAATTCTAAGTGACGGTGCTACGTACACCGCTCCCAGCCACCACTGGGAGCCTTCGTTAGGCATATTTGGTGTTTTTTTTTTTTACATATATTTTTTTAACATTTTTAAACATTTTAAAAAATTAAGAAAAACACTATATTATTAAAAAAAATTATTTAAGCATTAAGTAAAAAGAAAAATTAAAAAATAAAATAAAAAGTTTCAATGGTGTAAATGAGTGGTGAAAGTATCATTTTCCTTATTCTAAGTCAAACTGTTGGTACGAAATTATTATTGAGATCACCAATATTTACCATAGAACCTTAAATATTAAGATCTTCATTTTTTATTTAGATCTTCAATTTTTTATTATCTATGATATAATAATAATAATAATAATAATAATAATAATAATAGTACAAGTTAGAAACATAACTCTATCTCCATTGTAGTTTGCTAGAGAATTTGATCACCTGGCTATAAACGAATGATCACTCTATCAATTTTACGTCTCTCAATCACTAGAGGTACAATATGTTGTATATAAGAAACATTAACTCTCTTAAATCTTAAATAGACTTTTGGCCATTATGAAATATAGAGCTATTTGCATTAAATTATAACTTATTTTATTAAGTAATATAATTTGAATTAGTATAACCCCATAAATATATGAGTGTGTGGGACATGATTGAGTTTTAATAAAACTCTTACAACGAAGAGTTTTCCTGGACTGTGGGTTCTTCTCTCTTGAGAGAGTGATATGAAAGTTTTCTTTGTCTAGGCAAAAGAAGTTTGCTCTCAGGTTTTTCCTGTAAAGTTCAACATGACTGAGAGTGGTCTTCCTTCCATTTGGGAAGACTTAAAGTCAGCTGAAGAAGAAGAATATGTCATTACTCTTTCTTTAGAAACCCTCCAACTGTCTGGCGCTAGAGGACAACACTATTTGTTGGCATCGGTGGTGGCTGACAGAGGTGTAAACAATGAAGGTTTTTCATTTTACTATGTCCCAGGTTTGGAACTCTAAAGGTTGGATCAAATTCAGGTAGATTGGTGATAATTGATTCCGAGTATACCTCCAAAATGTGGAGGATAAGAACAAAATTATGGAAGGTCATTCTTCATTCTTTGATAAATGGTTGGTCTCGGTGCAAGATTTGATGGTTTTAAGGCAAGGGATGATATTGGCTTCACAACTGAGCCATTCTGGATGCAGTTATATAACTTGTCTTTAGTAGGGATGAATTTTGATATTGGTACTCAACTAGGGGTTGGTGTTGGACATTTGTTGAAGGTGGATTCTTTACTTATTAATGGAACTTCTCAAGAGAATTTTATTCCTTCATGGGGTATTAGGCAGGGTAATCCATTGTCACCCTATTTTTTCATTTTATGTTCTGAGATATTAACTTTCATTTTGAATCATGCTAAATCAGTAGGGTATATTCCTGGCATTCCATTAGCAAGGAGACAATTACATATTAATCACCCTTTTTTTGTTGATGATAATTTAATTTTTTTTAAGGCAAACTCTATTGAATGGAGTAGGCTGTAAAGGCCCATGTCTACCTATGAATTGGCTTTTGGTCAAAGAGTTAACAAAGACAAAATTCAATATGTTTTAGCAAGTATACAATGATAGATGTCAAGGACATTCTGGTCAGAACTAGTGGGGTTAGAGCCATTAAATCCTATGAAAATTACCTTGGCCTTTCTACTATAGTAGGTAGATCTCGAGTTGCCAAACTGAAAACTGAACTATCTTTCTCAAGTTGCAAAATAATTTCAATTAAATCTGTCATTCAAGCAATACCTACCTATAGTATGGGGGTTTTTAGAATTCCTAAAAGCATCTTGCATGAGATATACGAAGTTATGCTTGCCTACTAGTGGGGACAAAAAGCAAATGAGAGATGGATTCAGTGGGTTCCAAAGCATCAATTGGGAAGAAGTAAGCCTCTGGGAGGCTTGGGATTTCGAGATTTGGAGCTATTCAATATGGACATGTTAACAAAGCAAGCATGGAGCTAGTGTAAAATCCTTCTTCTTTGGCAGCTCAAGTCTTGGCTTCAAAGTACTACACCTCAGGTGATTTCTTAACTCCACAGTTAGGGAGAAACCCTTCTTATCTTTGGAGAAGCATCATGCTAGCTAGTCCTATTCTTCAAGAAGCCCTTTTTTGGAAGGTAGGGAATGGTAAGGACATAAGAATCTGGCTTGATAAGTGACTTCCTCAAACTTCTTACCTTAAGATGCTTTAGTATCATATCTTATCTCATTCATGTAAATGTAAGGATCAACTTGTTAGGCAAATTTTTTGCCAAGAAGAAGCTAATATGATCATGAGGATACTAGTTAGCCAATGTGGAAGTGGAGATAAGCAAATTTGGAATTGTACAAAGAATGGGATGTTTACTATGAGATCCACTTATCATATGCAAGTTGAGCTTGAGGAGAGTAAGAAAGGTCATTGCTTTGTTCATAGTTCCAATCAAGATAAGTATAGAACTTTGTGGTCCCTTAAGTTTTCTAATATTGAGAAGGTCTTTGTGTAGAAGAGATGTCATTAGGGATTACCAATCCAGCTCAAGCTTTATCGAAAAAAGGTTATTGATAATCCCATGTGTCCTACTTGTGAATTGTATGAGGAAACTACTAAGCATGTTCTATGGTCCTATGTTGCTACTAGAGATGTCTGGTTTTATAGTTCAAAAAGGCTACAAAAAGTAAAAATTGTGAACCAGTCATTCAAAGAGTTGTTATTTTGTCTGTTTGATTCAATGGAAGAAAGGGAGCTTATGGAGATTGTTGTGGTTATGTGGAAGTTGCGAAAAAGAAGTAATGCAATGGTTTTTTTAGAATCAATTCACTTCTCTAGTATTGTTCAATCAAGCAGGCCATAGACAGACAAAAATTCAAGCCAATAATGAAGTCCAATAGGTTAGGGTGTTTAATACTAATAATGTTCTATCTTATTGGGTGCCTCCACCTCAAGGCATTATCAAAGTTAATTAGGATGCATCAGTGAACAAACAGCTATGTTTGGTTGGCTTTGGAGTTGTGGTAAGGGACAGTGAGGGAAGATATCTTGGCTACCATGAGGATGAAACAAAATCTGATACCAGATCCACTTCTTATAGAATCTTTTGTTGCTTTTCATGCCTCAAAATTTGCTCTTGATCTTAGTTTCCATTGGATTATCTTTGAAGGGGATGTCCTAAATGTTGTGAATGATACCAAAAATGGTAGTCAAGGGAGGGATAGTTCCAGTTTGATCATGTCTTATGCAAGGAATGTTTTGGCTCAATTTCAGCAATGGTCAATTGCTCATATTAGAACTTCTATTATGGTTGCTCATGCTTTGCCTAGAAATTCTATAAGTATTGTTGATTTAATCTTTGATGTAAAGAAAATACTTTAATGTATTGTTGCTCTATTGTAGGAATGGAATAAAGTTTCGATTGTTCCTTTCAAAAAAATTAAAAAATAAAACTCATAGAACAGTACCTCAAGCAGAACACATTTGGCAAAGACTTTCCACCAAGCAATACACAATATTTCTACCTTCTAGTTAGATGTATTCATTCGAATTCGATTTTCTAGATCCGAATTAAAACCTAGGAAACTAGACTATCCAGACACATATAAAGATTAGGATAATTGCTTGGATCCGAATTTTAATCTGGTTATCCACAAACGGTTTCATCTTAAAAGGATTGCTAAATATTTGAAACGCCATCATTTTGCCTTTCAAACACTTTCCACTTGATATTTTAGTGACTCAGTTTTCGACAAACAACTGTCTCTCCATCTCTAAAAGTTTGAAAGAGAAACCCTAGCCATCACACTCACTGTGCCGCTTGCCATTTGATGCTCACCATTCGCCGATCATCATTTTGTATCTCCCTCAGCCTATTGTTGCTATTTGTGATACCCAAAGACAAAATGAACGAAGACACCAAAAGGATCATCTTGGGAAGTCTGTTGATCAAGTCTCTGATCTCAGATGACATGATTCCCTCTTCATTGGCGGCAACTCCTCCCCCTAATAAATGCGTCATTATCAAGAGTACCGACATGCTTCCAACATGTAGCAGGAGACCATCGACACTGCCATCTCTGTCAGCTCTCCTTTCCTTTCTAGTACTTTTAAATGTGAGGTTCTTTGCTTTTTTCTTTTTTGAAAAAAAAAACGTGTTTGATGTGGGATTGGGTTAGATGAATCGTGTTTGATGTGGGATTGGGTTTAATTAGGCATTTGAGAAGAAATGTGTGGAGAAGGACGTTGCAGAGCACATTGAGGAGTTCGACAAATGGCACGGATTAAATCCAATTAGAATCCAAATATCCGGATTTTAAGAGAAAACATAAAAATCGGAATATCCGGTTATAATCCAGATATCCGGATTTAATCCCGTTATCCGCTCAGATTGAATTCGGATTCAATCTGGGAAGATAATTGCCTATTTTTTGGAATCCGGTTCAAATCCGGTTATGGCCGGATATCCCGATCTGGATGTACATTGCCACTTTAGTGATAATTCAGCTCTTTTCTTCCTTCGCCTTCCTTTCTACGTACGTTCGTGGACCAAGTAGACTTTAAAGGGTAATAGAGTTTGTGTTGGATTAAAAGGATTAGAAAAAAACAATGTTAAGGCTGCATTACTTTCTCTAATAATTTTTCAAGAAATTGAATATCATCACAATGGTTCTCTGCCATATATTTTCATCCGAATAGCATCCGATCCGCGTGATTCACGCTAACAAATTTGTAGGTACGTAGGAAAAGTACTGGTCCCTGATGAAAATGAATGGCAACGCATCACGAGCTATATACAAATTAGCTATGAAATTTGAACAATAAATATCATCATGCATATCACCATGCAGACCGAGTACGTACACTTCTTTCCAACATTAAATTTCACATATCAGTAGTACTGCATAGTACTGGACCATTCTGGGAGGTTTGCGTATCAGATTGCGGGGATGCGGGGGTGGGGGGAGCGTGTGCTGGTTCTACCTTTGTAAGATGCCTTAACAAATATACTCACTTCCTGCTGCCAACATAACGACAGAACATGAAAGAAAACTGCATGCGTGTAAACGTCCGTTATTGACGTACGTGGCCCTGTGCCTGAGGCAAAATCTTATTATAGTGTTGAATTTCAGGTTAGCACATGAGATTTTACGTACGTGCTGATCAGGAAAATAGGGAACAGATCATCGAGTATGCAGCATTGTAATTTTAGTTCATTGAAGTTGAAGTACCATATTATAATATAATTTGGGTGGCTTGTCATCATAAACTTCACCTTGCTTCCTAATGCACCTGTACTTTCCCCGAACAATATCATTATATATCTGGAGGGACTATAGCATATGCCACTTTTATCATATATATTTGTGCCATATTGGAATTCTAAAGCCACTTTAAGCCATATTCCTTGGAGACAAACATTAGTTTGCCTGCCCCTCCTTTTATGTTTTAAATTCTTTGGACATGTGCTTTACCGTGGCAACATATTTAGAATATTATTGGAAGAGTAGTACTGCATTTCCATTTCAGTAGCTTTATACTTTATATATTGACATATATGGTTTTGATTTATTTATGCTTACGGAGCGTTATTACTTAGAATAATAAATTTACAAATTGATAAATGACAGTACTGTTCCCTCAATACAATAGAATATAAGTTAGAAGGCAATTAAAGGTTTTGCTCCAAATATATTTATATATATGTACATAATCCCAATATAATATCAGAGCTTGTAAGCGCATGATGATACAATGAAGAAATCTTGCATTTTAATCCCTTTTTTTGTTCTTATTTATTTCTTTTGAGAAGAAACATGGCCGCATTAATGAACCTTAAATTTTGACTAGGCAATTGATCTAAAGCTTCGGTCGGAACAAGATTTCCTTAAATTTTTGTTCTAATTTGAGAGAGTCTGCAAGTGAGAGATAAATAGCCATTTATTTATCGAAGTTTATCATTTATACTGACAAAAATAAATGATATGGGCTAGCTCCGCCCCCCCCCCCCCCCCCCCCCCCAACACCACAACCCCAACCTCTAACCCTACCCCTGTTCGGATAATAAGTCAGATCAGAGATAATATTTTTCCCCCAAATTAATTAGTTACTTATGATTCATGTGCTTGGGCCGTCACTATACAACTGCAATGCAATTAAAGCGCACTCACATGATTGGAGAAAAGTTATTTTTCTTTACTAGGTACCAACATGATGTTATTTGAACGTACGATCGAGAGAGACTGTCAGATCTTTCAAAGTTTTTTTTTTCTTGTTTAAAAAGCAAACGAAGAAGTAAATAAAATTAGAATTCTTCCTTTCAAACTATACTAATCTCATAAAGTACTTAGTTAATTATTTAAAAAGATTAATTTAAAATATTAAGAATATTAGTAATAGATTTATCAAATTTTTTTTAAAAAAATAGTTTACACATATCAAAAAATTTAAATCATATTTAATTAAAAATAAAAAAAATAAATTGAAGAGAATAGAATAAAAAGATTGTTTGTTTAACTTTTTAATAATAATTTTTTAATAATAATTTTTAAAGAGTTATTATTAAAAAGTTAAATAAAAAATCTTTTTATTTTATTTTCTTCAATTTTTTTTAATTAAATATGATTTAAGTTTTTTGATATTTGTATAAATTTATATTTTAAAAAAAAAATTGATAGAACCGTTACTAATGCTGTAAATGAAAGACCGACAATGAATAAAAACACTTTAGAGGACCATTATTTATTCGCACAATGGTTCTTGCTTTTTGCGATTCTTTTCTTGTTATTATTTGTTCTACTGCTCTTTTCCTCTCTGGCCTGCAGCTGGAATCGTGAAGCTGGACCCTCCTAGTTGAAAAGCAATCCCCCGGGAACTTCTTTTGATAAATATTGGGAATTATTATATGCTATAAAATGGCCGGCTAGAATCTAGTTGATCTTCCTATATGATTCGGCTATTGTATTAATTAACTTTGGTTTCATGTCTTGAACTAGTCATTGATACAGTCTCTAAGTAAAGAATCTATCCAACCTAGGCTACAATTATTAGTGTGTTTTGTTTTCCCCAAGGATATGACTCAATGAACCAGGCCGTGCATGGCTACTAGCTATAACTCTCCAAGCTACTCTACTCCTCTTTGTATATTTTTTTTCAAAGAAGTAACGTTATATATAAAGGAATAGTTTAAATAATAAGTTAAAATGATATAAGTTTTAGAAATTGAATATTATTAATATAATATATTTTAATAATATTATTATTTTAAGATTTAAAAAAATTAAATTGATTATTATAATATGTATAAAAATTTTAAAAATATATAATAATAAGATAAAAAAATGATGAGATAAAATGAATTAAACTCAACTCTCAATCCAAGTTGGGATTAGGCTACATAAACGTTATACATTTATTTTAAAAAATAGTAAGATTCATTATTTAAAAAAATAAATTATTTTTCTATGTTAATTCCATATTTATTATTTCAAAAAATAAAAAATAAAAAATAAATACGCGACCACGATTAGACACTTTACGAGTCACGACTATGCAATTTGTTGTATGAATACACAATTTGTTGTACAATGCATGAGTCTCATTGCCGTTTTGTTTATGAAAAGCAAAAAAAGAAAAGAAAAGAAAAGGCGCTGCAGATAGGCTTCCCATAAAGTGGGTGCGTTCCATTAAACAAAGAACCATTTCAACCGGCGAGCTCGCTCACCCTTTCTTTTATTCCTCCTTACCGTGCACGAAAGCAAACAAAAGGAGAGAGCGGCCAGATCAAATAAGATCATTTGCTATTGAGCCAATGGATTATGCCCTCAAATATTCGTGATTCTCTATATGAATGAAATCGATGAAGTTTTCCAGAGAAATTGTAAATTGAACTCTTCTGTCATATATATTGCATTCTTTTTTTTTTCTTTTTTCTTTTTTCTTTTTTTTGTCCCTCAGTCCATATATTGATCCCTTTCTTTTTTTTTTTTAAGTCTTTCTTCATATTTTAATTCTAATATATATGTGTATGTCATATGTGAGTGCGTTGTTAATAAGAATTCATTCTCACAAAATAATAATAATAATAATCGTTCTCTCTGTCTTGTGCTTTAATCTTGACGTGTCAAAATTTGATTATTTTGTTAATGTTATGTGCTTTATTAGACTAATACAATGGATGACAGCAGGTGCCCAATAATGGACGAGGAAAGTATTTACTTCAGCAATCTGACAAAATTTCCATCGTAGGATTAGGTGACAAATGATCTCATTCGGCTTAAATACTGTCTTCCTCTTTACATTTTGTGGCCAAAGGATCAGTTAGTTATATTCACCAAATCCATTATGTACACTGCATATATATATATATATATATATATATATATCATGTTAGACCCCACATACAGCTTAATTAAAGTTATGATGACTGATCAATGCCATTCTTTCCAATTCAACTCAATGTTGCATATAACATGTTCTATACGGCCTAAAGGATCACTGTTTATGATTTTTCATTTAGGTAGGTTTGAATAGTAAAATGAAATGAGATAATTTTATATATAAATTAAAAATAAAATATAATATTATTATAATATAATATTATTTTTTAATATTATTATTATTTTAAGATTTGAAAAAATTAAATTAATTATTATATTTTATATAAAAATGTAATAAAATTATAATAGTGAGATGATACTATTAATTTCTATATATATTCGGGTAATGCTACATACAGTTGTGAAATTACAAATGGCGTGCAGTCGCTTTAGAAAAAAAAATTAACTTTTTCACGTGGGTTCCAAATATATTCGCTTTTTTTCAAAACGACTATACGCCGCTTGTAATTGTATGACTCCATCTATCATTTCTCTATATATTCACATGAGACTGAAATTACCCTGGAGAAGGAAAATGTTCTTGTAATGAAATGTCAAATGATCATGGATTGTGACAATACATGAACGGAAGGACCTAATTTGTGGGTATTTATTCATTTGTCGTGAGGGGGACAGCCCTAACAAATCTTATTATTAATGTTCAATCTCAGATAATACATGATAAATGAGCAAGATACGGTAATTAGCTACTAGCACATGTTAGTTGTTGCTATCTACTAATTGGCCGGTCTACTTTTCTTCTTCCTTTTTGCTTCTTATAATCTGCAGCTAAAGTAAAGGTTATAAATCTACCCCTCACGCTTCCTGAATCATTTGTACATGCAGAGTTGCTTCCCACAAAGAAGCAGATAAACAGTATAACTCAAGAGTACTTGAAATGGGAGGGATGCGTTTTAATTTTGCGATTATAATCATAGGTGTTTTAGGATTTTTGGGTTCTACACAAGCTCAACTGCAGTTGGGTTTTTACTCCAAAAGCTGCCCAAGAGCCGAGAAGATTATCCAAGATTTTGTTAACAAGCATATCCATAATGCTCCATCATTGGCTGCTCCCCTCATAAGAATGCACTTCCACGACTGCTTTGTCAGGGTCTGTTTCCTCTCCTTTTTGTTGTCTAACTTTCTATAATTTCTTCTTCTTCTTCTTCTTCTTCTTCTTCTTCTTTGTTTTGATGGCTTAATTAAAAAGTTGATGTTTTGTGCTTTTTCTAGGGCTGTGATGGATCCGTGCTTATAAACTCAACGTCAAGCAACCAAGCTGAAAAAGATGGTGCTCCAAATCTAACACTCAGAGGTTTTGACTTCATCGACAGAGTGAAGAGCCTTCTTGAAGCTGAATGTCCTGGCATAGTCTCTTGTGCAGACACACTTGCTTTGGTTGCAAGAGATTCTGTCGTCGCCACAGTAAGACCCAAAAATACATGATAATTAAGAACAAAATCCAATTTGATCTGTCCTTTTATGGGTAAGAAAATGGATCAAATTTTACTTGTTTTTTTTGTGTGTTATTTATACATTTGTTTTTCTCACATGCAGGGAGGACCATCTTGGACAGTTCCAACTGGTAGAAGAGACGGGACAGTCTCTTTGTCAACAGAAGCAGTGAACAACATCCCACCTCCAACAAGCAACTTCACAAACCTCCAAAGACTATTTGGAAACCAGGGTCTTGATTTGAAAGACTTGGTCTTGCTCTCTGGTAAAATCTAAATCTCCTGATTTCCAAGCACCACCTTTTCTCAATTCAATGGCAACGTTTAAGTCTCAATTTCATTCGATTCATTTCATCTTAAAAAAAATAAATAAATAAAAATTTACTTGATGATCAGGTGCTCACACCATTGGCGTCGCTCATTGTTCTGCCATCTCTACCCGACTGTATAATTTCACTGGGGTGGGAGATCAGGACCCTTCTCTGGACAGTGAATATGCAGCAAATCTCAAGGCAAGGAAGTGCACTAATCCAAATGATAATACCACAATTATTGAGATGGACCCCGGGAGCCACAGAACTTTTGACCTTAGCTACTACACTCTCCTAACAAAGAGAAGAGGTCTTTTCCAATCCGATGCTGCTTTAACCTCCAATGCTACTACACAGTCTTACATCACCCAACTGCTTCAAGGCCGGCTTGACAATTTCTACGCTGAGTTTGCCAAATCCATGGAGAAAATGGGTCGGGTCTCCGTTAAAACTGGGAGTGTCGGTGAGATTAGAAAGAACTGTGCAGTCGTCAATAGCTAGGTGTTTTTTTTATTATTATTATTTGTTAAGTTATTAGAGGATAAAATGTCTTTGTCTACGCACGTTTCAAATTGTTTTGTTTGTTTGATGTGTGTTTTCGTCATAGTTGTTTTACTATTGCCAATAAACAGAACCTCGTTCGGTTCTGGTGCCAGTGTTTAGACAGAAAACTGTTAACAAATAATAATTTCTAAATTCTCGAAATTTTGTGTCATGACACATTTTCTTGTATATCTGCTTCGGTTCTGTTCTGCCTTCTGTGCGTGCTGTTGCGTGCATGAACAAGACTTCGTACAGAAATCTTTTTCCTCCTTCGATGACGGTCGGTGACATTATTGCTTCTACCAAGTATCTGAATTTCCGGAGTAATACTGGAGCCACGTATCTGAATTTCCGGTTGAAAATTTCGACTGTAGTTTTATATTTTAAATTTTTTTTTTTAAAATGAGTAAAGATAGATTTTTTAATGATGTAGTGATTTTTTAAAAAAAATTTAAAAAATTTAAAAATAGTAAAAAATAGATGATTTTTTTTAAAAAAAAAATGATATAAACAGATTCCAGCTCTAGACAGACTCTTTTAAGAGTTTCGATAAAGTGGTCAAAGTTATTTTAACGGCTGGCTTGCACATTGATTGTTTCTTTAAATATTTTAAGGAAAATAATAGTCTTGTTAATCTTTTACAATTTTTTTATTATTTGATTTAGTTTTTAAAAATTTTTAAAATTTATATAATAATTAAAAAATAATTCTTAGTAAAATTATATATATATTTTAATTTTTTTAGTAATTAAGAATATTAAAAAAATATTTAAAAATAAAAATATTATTAATAATAAACAAATAGTGATGAAATTGTAATGATATCATTATCTATATTTTAATAATAAATTTGCGCTATTATTTTTTTATAGCTTTGGACTAGCTGTAGGAGATTTTCACTACCTCTTTAATCTTTCCTATTATCTCTGTTAGGAGAAGCAAAAATATAAACAATTAGCAAATAGGAGAGCTGCCAAATCACCAAAGTACAGTGGTGAGCGTCTATGATGGCACGCACCACTTTGGAAAATAGTTTGGTCTTCAAGTCTAAGAAATCGAGGTCGTCGATTCCACTGGTGTGGCACGTGATGGGAGCAGCACCTCTTCCGTGCGGTGGCTTATGGAGCTCACATGTTTTATGATCTGAGCGTATGACGCACGTGCTATTTCAATTAGAAAAATTCTTTAATTGACTGAAAAATCGGTGGTTAGGAACTCATGCGATGCAGTGTGTGTTGGCCGTAGAGCTCTGGTAGACATTAGATCAATTACTCTCCTTGTTATAGACCAAAAAAACAAGAAAAAAAAAACTTAAACTGAAAAGCATAAGTGATTTGGGAAGACCAAATAGGAGGAAGGAGGCTCCTCCTTCTGAGATGGAAAAATTGAATGTTTAGTTCGAGGAAGGGGAGAGCTTGGTCAGAGAGAAGAGGGATCGAAGGGTGTTGGGTTGTGTTGAGAAACTTGGAATCTATTATCTAGATAATGGTTTCAAGCATTTATCCTGATATGTTTTTTATATTTTATTAATCTCAAAATGTTATTATTTTTTAAAATATTTAAAATATGTGAAAATTAAAAATTAAAAAAAAAAATTACACGACTCAAAATTTGATCAACTCAATGGCCGTAGAGCCATCCCTAACTAATTAGAAGACAACTATTTTTAGTAGGGTTGCTCCTCCTACCATAGTGGAGTTTAATGTGAGGAACATGTGATGTCTATTTTTGGTGATTAACATCAAGGGGGTCACATCCCATTCTAAGTAGGAACTTAGATGAGTACAAGTGTTTAGCAAGCGTAAGTGTGATCTCCTCAAGAATTCGTAGGAGAAAGAGCTCATCCGATTGAAGGCCAAAAAGATGGCATATGACAGAGATGCTAGCACAAAAATCGAGCTAGGAGCAGATGTGGCTCAGTTTGCAAGAGCATAAGCTGGCAAACATCGGCAAAGAGCGATAGGAGCAAATTATGATGCTCGATGTGAGCTCATTGCCCGAGGTCCAGCAGGTTTATTTTCGGGAAGTCCAACAGGAGATATTGGCAAGACAAAGGGATTCTACCGATTCATTGCACGTTATATTTTTACTTTTTGTTCTTTATTTTTATTAGACATTGGACATTTTAACTTATATGACATTTGTTTAGTTTGGTTGCTTGAATGAATGAATGTAGAGAAAATGGGTCGGGTCGATGTTAAGACTGGAAGTGTTGGTGAGATTAGAAAGAATTGTACAATGGTTTATCGTTAGAGTTTATTGCTTTTTAAATTATTAAAGGGTAAAATGCCGTCTATACACGATTCAAATTATTTTGTTTGTTATGTGGAAAAATGATATTTACAGTTGTGAGTATATAAAGTTGTGTAAACATTTTGGAAAAAAGTGAATAAGCATAGGACACACATGAAAAAAAACTAATTTTATAATAGTACATCTTACTATCTTTCAAAGTAACGATATATCGATTACACAATTTACGACGGCATATAACATTACTCGTATCGTGTGTTTTGTCATAGTTCTAAATTCTCGAAATTATCATTTTCTTGTGAGGGTGCTCAATTGTACTGTTAGTTTTTTTTATTCTTATTATTTTTTATTATTTTAAAACATTTTAAAAATATATATGAATTTATTAGTGATTTTTTTTAATCATTAAATAATAAAAATATATCAAGTATCAAAATAAAGTATTAAAATGAATGTGTTAGATGATAAGGGGGGCAATGAATGACCTATATTTCCATCCTTTACAACTTTCACGCCCCTTATCGTGACTTTTGAAGTTTTGCAGAATAATTAAGACCTATAAATACGAGCATTGATAAATCTGTTATACACACACAAAAAAATTATATATAAAAAGAATAAAATTTCAATTCTTAAGAGTTCTAAATTTTTTTTTTATAAATTCTTTTACAATAATAATTTTTTTTTTTAGTTTTATAACATATTATCAGCACGAGGTTCTATTAATTCTGAAGCTAATGATCTTTTACTTCAAGTAAATTTCTCAATTTATTATTTGTAGTTTTTTAGATGAATATGAAATATTATATTACTGATTATTATTTGATAAAATCTGTGTTTACTTCCGTGACTTTATAAATATATTTTTTAAATAAATATATTTATTTCACTATTTATATATGTAGAAAATATCAAATCTTACAAAGTTGGAAGTCATTACTCTTAACATATCTAGAAAAAATTATTTATCCTGAATTCTTAATGTTGAGATCCATCTTGATGCAATGAATCTAGGAGAAACAATAAAAAAACGAAATCAAACGTCCTTGCAGGACCGTACTAAGGCAATAATTTTCCTTTGTCACCATCTTCACGAAAAATTAAAAACTGGGTATCTCATAGTAAAAGATCTCTTTATTTTGTGAAATAATTTAAGGGAGAGATATAAACACCAGAATACTGTTATTCTTATAAAAACTCGTTATGACTTATTGCACTTGAAGTTGCAAGATTTTAAAAGTATTAATGAATATAATTCTATACTTTTTAAAATCAGTTTAGTATTAAAATTATGCGGTGAGAAAATCATCAATGATGATATGTTAGAGAAAACATATATTACTTTTCATATTTCGAATGTACTCTTGTAACAGCAGTATCGAGAGTGAAAGTTCAAGAAATATTTAGAACTTATATCTTATCTTCTACTAGTTGAGCAAAATAATGAGTTTTTATTAAGAAACCATCAGTCACGTCCTACTGGTTCAACATCATTCTCTGAGGTGAATGGTATTGAATTTACATAATTCCTATAAGCAAATGGTGCATTATTTTGAAGAAATCGGTGGTATGGACGTGGTAGAAAAAACTATAGAAATGTTGGTTCCAGAAGTGACAACATCAAAAAAGATAATAATAAAAATATATCATATTATCAAAAGTGATACAACTCAGATAGGAGTAAAAAATCTCAAAATAATTTTTCAAAGAGAAGTAAAGAGGTGTGTTATAGATGTGGTATGACTGAACATTGGTCACGTTCCTGTCGTACGGTCAGGCATTTAGTTGATCTATATCAAACATCTATAAAATGAAAAAAATAAAAAGTTTGAAACAAATTTAGTAGAACCATCAGATGATTCATTATATATAGATGAGAATGATATCACTCATCTTGATGTTTCTAATTTTTTTGAAGACCTTAATAGTGGAATTGATCACTTTATTAGAGATAAAAGTGTTCCTTTCAATTAATGTATTTTCTTTATTTTTAGAACTCTTTAATATTTGTAATGAAAATTTTATATATTTTGTAAAATTATGGATCACACGGATGAATTTTTTTATCTTTGAGTTAAATGATAAAGATGTATGTTTGGCTGACAGTACTAAAACTCACATAATTTTTAAAAATAAGAAATATTTTTAAAATCTAACACTAAACAAAGCATATATTTATACTATATCAGGTTCATCAAATTTAATTGAGGATTCCGAAAAATATTCTATTTTCTTCATAATCTAGAAAAAATTTATTGAGTTTCAAATATATATATCGTAATGATTATCATATTTAAACTATCTAGAATGGCAATAAAGAGCGTCTTTTTATTACTACAAAGACTAGAAGCTCGTATAAGAAAAATTGTATGCTCTCTCTTTTGGATTATATTATGCAAAGATGAGAACAATTGAATCATATGTGGTAATGCACATTAAGTGCATTGATCCCAAAATATTTATGATATGACATGATCGCCTTGGACATCCGGGATCAATAATGATGAGATGAATCATTAATAATTCGCATGAGCATCCCTTAAAGAATCAAATGATTCTTTTACACAATGAATATTTGAACTCTATATATTTTTAAGGTAAGTTAATTATCAGACCATCTCTCGCGAAAGTCGTTATTGAATCTCCATTCTTTTTACAAAGGATTCACGAAAATATATGTAAGTCTATTCATCCATCAAGTGGACCATTTAGATACTTTATGGTTTTGATTAATGCATCAAGTTGGTGGTCACATGTTTGTCTGCTTTCCACTAGAAATGTTGCATTTGCAAGAAGACTTCTTGTCCAAATAATCAAATTATGAACACAATTTATTGAATATCTAATTAAATTTATTCGATTGGATAATGCAGTCAAATTTTCATTTTAAATTTTTGATAACTATTGCATGTTAATAGGAATAGATATTGAATATCCTGTTGCTCATACATACACTTCAAATGGTTTGGCTGAATCTTTGATCAAAAGACTTCAGCTAATCACTAGACATTTACTTCTGAAATCAAAACTACTTGTTTCTGCTTGAGGACATGCTATACTTCATGCAGCATCATTAATTCAAATTAGACCATCTGCATATCATAAATATTATCCATACAAATTGCATTTGGTTAACAACAAAATATTTCTCATCTTCGTACTTTTAGATGTACTGTATATATTCCAATTGCACCTCCACAACATCAAAAATGGGCCCTCAGCATAGATTTGGGATATATGTTGGTTTTGATTCTCCATTTATTATTAGATACCTTAAGCCTCTTACATGGGATATGTGTAAAGCACATTTTGAGAATTGTCACTTTGACAAATCCACTTTTCCATTACTGAGTAACGAAAAGTCGGTACTTGAAGCACGACAAGAAATTATTTGGGATAATAAAATTTGTTCCAATTTGATCCTTCTATAAATGAATGTAAACTAGAAATTCAGAGAATTATCCATTTGTAAAGTATTATAAATCAATTACCGAATGTATTTACAAAAACTAAAAGTATGGTAAAATCATATATTCTTATTGTTAATACTTCAACAAAAATTGAAATCCTTGAAGGATAAATTGTCAAAATAGAAATAGATGAGTCTAAGACACGCCTGAAGTGTGGAAGACCTATTGGTGCAAAAGGCAAAACTCTCCGAATGAGAAAGATACAAAATGAATTTGGTATTCCTGAAAAACTCATACCCACAATACATGCTAAAAGCATAGTTGATGCTCCTGAAGAGGTCAAATTTTCTGTTCCAAAATCTCCTGAAAATTGATCTCTTGAAGAGGTGTTTCATGAAATGTTTTCTCCTGAATAAGAGCAAATACCTGAAAATAATAAGATCTCAATACATTTCATCAATATTGAAGAAATTCTAGATAGAAATAAAACTATTGTTAACAATATATTTTCATATAAGATGACCCTTGATATTATTATAATTAATGAAGAAAGTGAGTCAAAAATCGTCAAAAAATGTCGACATAGAAATGATTGGTCAAAGTGAAAAGCAGCTATTAAAACTGAATTAAACTCGCTAGCAAAGTAAGAGGTATTTAGACATGTTGTCTAAACATCAAAGGATGTAATGCCTATAAGTGGGTATTTGTACGAAAATGTAATAAGAAAAAATAAAATTGCGCGATACAAAGCACGATTTGTCACACAAGATTTCCTACAAAAATCTAGAATTGATTATGACGAAACATATTCTTCTGTTATGCATACAATCACATTCAGATTTTTAATTAATCTGGTTGTTACAAAAAAGATTAGATATGCGGTTGATGGATATGGTCACTGCATATTAAATGGATTCTTAGATCATGACATATATATGAAAATTTTTGAAAAATTTAAAATGTTTGAAGCATCTACAAGTACATTTAGAAGTATGTACTCTATGAAACTTCAAAAAATTTTATATGGATTAAAGCAATCTAGACGTATGTGGTATAATCGCCTAAGTGAATATCTATTGAAAGAATGATTTGAAAATAATCTTATATGTTCATGTGTTTTTATTTAGAAATCATAATCTAGATTTGTCATTATTACTGTTTATATTAATAATTTAAATATTGTGAAAATTCTTGAAAAAATCACAAGACCCGCTATATATTTAAAGAATGAATTTGAAATAAAATACCTTAGTAAAACAAAATTTTGTCTTGGCTTGCAGCTCGAACACTTGTCAAATAGAATTTTTATTCATCAGTTCATATATACAGAGAAAGTTCTCAAGTACTTTTATATAGATAATACTCAATCCCCTTAATACTCCAATGGTTGTTCGATCACTTGATGTGAGAAATGATCCATTCCGTCCTTGTGAAGACATTGAAGAAATTCTTGGTCCTTAAGTAGGGCTGTAAAAAGACCGAACCGGAATGGCAGACCGGATCGGACCGGTTGTCTGGGACCGGGACCGGACTGGACTGGTTGGAGTCCGGTCCGGTTTGGTCCAAAAAATATATGGACCAGAAAATTCCGATCCGGTCCCGGTCCAGGGAGTTCATCCCCTTGGACCGAACCGGACCGAATCCCTTTTTTTAAATTTTATTTTTAAATATATGCATATATAAATAATAATATATAAATTTTAATATTAATATTAATATATATTAATATATTAATATATAATATATACTCTTATAATATTAATATATAAATAATAAGTGTATTATTATTATTTAATATATTATTACTAATTTATCACTATTTATTAACATATAAATATATAATATACTAATGTAAATTGTAATAATATTATTACTTATTAGTTATAGTTTATTAACATATACTAATGTAATAGTATTATTAGACTATTAGATTATTATTTATAGTTTACTAACATACTTAATATTTAATATTAACTAACATATTAATATATAATATATACTCTTATATATTAACATATAAATAATAAGTGTATTATTATTATTTAATACATTATTACTAATTTATCACTATTTACTAACATATAAATATATAATATACTAATATAAATTGTAATAGTGTTATTACTTATTAGTTATAGTTTATTAACATATACTAATGTGAAAGTGTTATTAGACTATTAGACTATTAGTTATAATTTACTAACATACTTAATATATAATATATACTAATATATTAATATATAATATATACTTTTATAATATTAACATATTATAATTTATAGTAGTTAAATTTGAGCAAAAAAAATATTTGATCATTATAGAATTTTATATTAAATTTAGTCAATTAAACCATATAGGGCATCCCTGAATCGGACCGGACCGCCCTTGGACCGAATTAGACAAGACCGGTATGGACCGAACTCCTGTTCAGTCCGGTCCAGGGTGAGAGAATTCTTGGACCGAATGAAATCGGTCCACAAATTTTCCGGACCGGATCGGATCATTTACACCCCTATCCTTAAGTACCCTATCTTAGTGCAATTAGAGTTTTGATGTATTTTACAAATTACACTCGGTCTGATATTACATTTTCAGTTAATGTAGTTGCAAGATAAAATTTTACACCATCTCGAAGGCATTGAAATAGTATTAAACATATCTTTCGTTACCTTCATGGTGCGGTTGATATGAGATTATTTTATCAATATGGATCAAGTTCACAATTGATTGGGTACGCAGATTTATATTATCTTTTAGATCTAAACAGATGTAGATTGCAAACTGAATATGTATTTACTTATGGAGATATTGTCATATGATGGAGATTTGTCAAATGAATATTATTTGCCACATCTTCAAATCACTCAGAGATCGTTGCAATTCATGAAACAAGTCGATAGTGTATTTGACTGAGATCAATGATTCAACATATCCAAGAAAAGTGTAGTCTTCTCATGATCAATGATAGCCTAACAATTTTATACGAAAATAATACTACATTTATCACTCAAATCAGAGGAGGTTATATCAAAAGTGACAGAATTAAACATATTTTACCTAAATTTTTTTATAGTCACGAATTTCAAGAGAAATGTAAAATTGATGTCAAACAGATAAAATCAAGTGATAATTTGACAAATTTATTCACGAAGACATTACTAACTACGACATTCAAGAAAATTGTACCGAATATTGAGATGCAAAAACTTAAAAATCTATCGTCATACACTTTTTAGGAAGAGTAAATGTCTTGAAAATTTGTGCTGATTATACTCTTTTTCCTTCGTTAATGTTTTATCCTATTGGGTTTTCTTTTGCAAGGCTTTAATGAGCAAATTTTAAAACAATTGACGGTATATAAGAATACTGTACTCTTTTTCTTTCGTCATTGGTTTTTCTTCCCCTTGAATTTTTCTTTGGTAAGGTTTTAACAAGATAAATTCTTTATAGGTGGTCATTCAAGAGGGAGTGTTAGATGATAAGCGGGCAATGAATGACCCTCATTTCCATCCTTTACGACTTTCATGCCCTTTATTGCGATTTTTAAAATTTTGCACAATAATTTGTACAGTAATCAAGACCTATAAATATGAGTATCGATCGATCTGTTATACACAAAAAAAATATATATATATATAAAAAGAAGAAAATTTCAGTTCTTAAGAATTCTAATTATTATTTTTTTTTTATAAATTCTCTTATAATAATATTTTTTTTTTAGTTTTATATCATAACGAACATTCTAATATTTTTCTTTTCATGTATAGCTACTTCTGCCTCAATCAAACCTGGTTCTGTTCTTCTTCTGCGTGCTGTTTCATGTATGCACAAACAAGACTTCGTATAGAAACCTTTTTCCTCCTTCAATGTTGGTCGGCGACATTATTGCTTCTTCTAAAGGATGTACAAATCATTATGAGCAGTTAGTCGCAGACCAGGATTTCTGACTGGGAATCTTACATGTGTAAAATATTTTTTAAAAATATTTTTTGTTTTCATCTATTTTTTTAATATTTTTTATAATTTTCAAAAAAATTAAAAAAATTATAATATCATTATAAGATATATATTTAATCATTTTTTAAAAAAAAATTAAAAAAATATAAAACCACAGTTGAGATTCCTTGACGGGATTCTTCTGTGGCTCTAGAATTATTCAATTATTATTAAATTAAGAGTATTTTTATTACATTGTCTAAAGTTATTTTTTAAAAATATAAATTTATATATTTATTAAAAAAATTTGATCATATTTGATTAAAAATTAAGAGATAAAAGTGGGAGAAATGAATAAAAATACTTTTTGTAAATAGTAAAATTAAAATTTTGTCCAACTTTATCTAAATTTACCAAATTTACACAAAACTAGACAAAGTTTTATTTTTAATGATTTTATTCCTTTTTTTCACTTTTATCTCTCTATTTTTTATTAAATATAATCAAATTTTTTTGATAAATATATAAATTTATACTTTTTAAAAAATAATTTTAAACAATCTAATAAAAATACTTTGCGAGAAGTGATAATTTGAAGATGGAAAATACCAATTTTGCCTATCAAATTTATTTATAAATTTTCTTTATAACACATTTAGATAATAAAAGTATTTTATTTTATTTTATTATTATATTTTTTAATTTTTTTCATAAAATATAATAAAAAATTCCATCTTATCAAATCACAATATAATAATAATATTATTAAAAATACTATTATAAAAGATTTTATATAATATTTAATATTTATTTAAAATTATCTGATTGCATTATAGTATATATTCACATAAAATGGTCAAAGTTACACTTTCTAAGAAGTGAGATAATTGCCAAGATTTTTTCTCTCTCATATTTTTCTCCCCTTACGTAGACAATTTCTGGCAACAAACGCAGAAATTTGTTCTCCATTTTGGAGCACCTCCTTCCCCTTTTCTTTTATTTTTTCAGCCTAATATTTATTATTTTTCGTCCATTTTGAGGTTGTTTTCCATCCAATAAAATTGTCGATCTACCTCTAGCCAATCTTCTGTTAGACGGCAGCCCAAGTTCACACGTGCAGCGACTTTCTGAATGATTTTTATGAGTTCCACGCAGCTCCAACGGCCTGCCTTAGATTCGTTGGATCTGGCTACTGACTCTTCAAAAGTATATATTTTTGTTAGATTATTATTTAAAAATTAAATAATTTTTTTTTTTATTTTAGTTTTTCTTGTTTTTTTATTTAAGTATATATTATTCTTTCATAAAATATTTTTGATAGATCATTATTTAAAAATTAAATAAAAAGTTATTTTATTCATTTTTTTTCTCATTTTAATTAAATGTGATCAAAATTTTTTAATATTAATACAGAATTATTCTTTTTATTTTAAATTTTTGATCAATCTATTATTCATGCTCTTACCTGTAAAGTGTAAACGGCTATCTACGTAATCCATTCGTTTCTTTTCAAATCTTTCACTCTCAGAACAATTGTAAGGGTTGATTTGGATTGTGAGTTTATTTCATTTTAATTTTTTTTAAATTTATTATTATATTTTTTTAAATTTTTATATAAAGTATAATTAATTTTTTAATTTTTTTTAAATTCGAATTTATTATTTTTTTAAAATTTTAAAATTTTAAAATAATAATAATATTAAAAAAAGAAATTATTTAATTTAAAATACTCACCTCACCTTATCTTTAAATCCCGACCGAAAAGATACGACTAATCTATTGACTTGACGTGTTCATGTGCGGTTGAGTACAAGGACATGTGCAGCTTACATGTGTTGTTGGTTCGATTCTAGCACATGTCCATCGAGTGGAGATACAATGGGATGAGTTGGACTTTTGTAATCTTCTTGTTACTAATTTAATAATTAAAAAAAAAATTGAATATTAGTAAAATTATTCTTAATGATTAGGATGTTAAAAAAATAATAAAAAATAAAAATTTTAAATACACTATAAAATAATAAAATAATGATAAAAAGATAGTAAATTTATCATTATTCTTTCATAAAATAATTAATAATATTATTTAGAATGGCACAGTTTTAATGAAAATCTTCTCTCCCTTCTCTTTCTCAGCGATCTTGGTGGTTGGTACGAAACTTTTCAAACTCAACCACATTAGCTCGCTTCGCTATCTTTCATTTTCTCAAAAATAATCAATAAAATCGAGCCGCTCATCAAGTGACAATAGACCAATAAACCAAAAAAACTGATACATGGTAAAACAAGAGAAAAATGAGTGATAATAGAGACGTGTTGTCCAGTAAATTGAAAGGCTTCTTCGCATGGATAAAATTGATGTCCCTTATCTGGGGATTTCATCTTGAGGTAACTTGTTTCATTGTTTTTGTTTTTGTTTTTCTTTCTTTGTTTTCTTATTGGTGTGCAATAACGTTTACATGCAGGTTGTTTTTTTTTTTTTTTTTTATTATTATTAGTGTCTAAGGTTTATTTTATTGTTGATTTATTTGTATTTCTTGGATGCTTGTATTCTTGTTGCTGTTTTAAGGTTGTTTTTTTTTTTTTTTAATGTTTGGATCTTGGTTTTTTTGAAGAATTTTTTTTGCAATCCGTATTTGTAGACTGCATTTTAAACCTAATAAAAACACTTATATTGCATGGATAAATGAAATGAGATTTTTAGATTTTAAATGTTTTGATTTGTAAATAAGAATATTTACATCAAATTTATATTAAAACAAGGGATATTTTTGTCTTTTCATTAGTTGAATTGTAAATTAGTTTAATTTTATAGATTGTACGCACGTTATTTTGAATGATTATTTGTAATTTTCAATTATCTATTTGTAATCACAATTTTTTCTATTATAATTGATGACTACCAATAAGATTAGAACATCAACATCTTCTTAAAAAAATAAGAAGAAGAGAGAAAAATAATGAAAACAAGAATCGTGTTTTTTAAGTATTGTTTACATTGAGGCAATCCTGAATCCAGAAAATAAAAATAAAGTTCGGTAAGCATGTCGAAATCAAGAGGGTTTCTTTTCAACAGCAATTTTTATGTGGCAGTTGATAAAAAAGTGTATGGGCAAGAATGAAAAATTTAGCGGCAAAATATGGGATTTAGGATGCGTTTGAATGTTGGATTGAATTAAATTAAATAAAATATTATTAAAATATTAGTTTTTAATATTATGAGTATTTTTAAATTAAAAAAAATAAATTATTTATTGTATTTTATATAAGAATTTTAAAAAATATATAAAAATTTTAAAAAAATTATAATAATGAAATAAAATGAGTTGAGAAAATTTCAAGCATTAGCATTCTTATTGATTGGTTAAATATTAAATTCATCTATTATTTAGTTAATAGGTCTTAAAATAGATTGCATTAGATTAGTTAAACTTCTAATATTTTCGACTTTAACTACCTAATTGCCAAAACTTTTTTCATTTGACAATCACTTTACATTGATCAAATGTCTACTATATTAATTTTTTCCCTCTTTTATTCATACAAATGCCTATTTTATTGATTTTTTTGATATAGAGCAAATGTCTATATTTATGCAAATGTTTATTTTATTCAATAGATTTCTTTTTTAAAATGATTAATTATTAATTTACTATAAATAGAATATATTTATTAATTAATTTTTTAACTTATAATTTAATTATAATATAATTATTAATTAATATATAATAGGTAGAATGATAAAATATGATAAAATAAAATAAAATAATAATTACAAAAAGTTAAATATTTTTAAATTATTAATTACATGTTACTATATAATGAATAAATGGATAATCCAAAATAAAAATTTGATGTAAATAATTAAAGTCAAATTATTATTATATTATTTTATTATTATATAATTAAAAAATAACTAATCCAATGTGAAAACTTATGTAAATAGAATGGTCAAAAGTTAAATTCCACTTTCTTTAGCTAAAATTATCATTTAATTTTAAGCAATTCAATTCAATGTTTTATGTTTTGAGAAGTGATATTTTTATTCTGCTATAAGTCCAAATTCAAAACTTTTAAGCATGGGTTTTTGACAAGTTCAAAATCTAAACAGGAAAGAAGAAAATTACTTCATTATCACATTTTTTTAAATTTTTATATTAAATAAAATAATTTTTTTCAAATTTTTCAAATTTTAAAATAAAATAAATATTAAATTTTTTTATAATAATATATTTTTTTAAAATTTTTATCTCATCTCATCTAATCTTAAAAGATAAGCTAGAACATTATTCAAAAATCACATGCTTTCCTTATTTGAAATGAAATGTCGATTGGGTTGTAGTGCGGTTGGAGGGTTATCATTTTACTTATTCATTTTCCATTTTTCTTTGATATTAATGAAATGTAATGATTTCTTTTTACAAACTATTTTATTTAATTTAATTATTACAGTTTTTTAAACAAAATATAAAAATAACTTCTTCTTTTTAAATCTCAAATTTGTATAACGAAACAAACCAATGCTATGCTCGAGATCTAGGTTAGTAATTTTCACAAGAATTAGAATTTGTTGCAATTTTTTTGTTGAGCTTTCCTATCATTTAGAGAAGAATTGACCACTTGTCCAAATTTGAATCCAAATTTTTTATTGGCAGTATTTAATGCAATGGGACCACTAGTTGTCCGTGTCGTGTCTATCTCTTTTAACTTAAAGAAAAGAGTTGGGTGAAGCCATTAATAGAAGTAGCTTGAAAAGTATTTGATCTTATTTAGTCTAATTTAAATTAAAAGATGAAATAAGATTAGTTAAAATAAATTTTAAAAATTAAATAAAATATTATTAAAATATTATTTTTTAATATTATTATTATTATTTTAAAATTTAAAAAAATTGAATTAGGATTTGAAAAAGTTAAATTTGAGATTTGAAAAAAATGTAATAATGAATTTGAGATGAACTCAACTCATCTCCCAATCCCAACAGAGCTAGAATTTGATATGAGCTCAACTCATCTCCCAATTCAAATAGAGTTAGAATTTGAGATAGGCTCAACTCACCTCTCAATCCAAACTAGGCTTATTCGTTTAGATTTAGTCCCATTTGAATTTGAAGATGAGATGAGTTGAGATGAATTTAATTTATTTTTTAATATTATTATTGTTTTAAAATTTGAAAAAGTTGAATTAAGATTTGAAAAATGTGTATTGAAATTTAAAAAATATGTATTAGGATTTATATTTTGTATGAGAAATTAGAAAAGTGTAATGATGAAATGTATATAAGTTAAGATGAGCTCAACTCACTCTTCAATCCAAACGAGGAGATGAAATAAGTTAATTGAATTCTGAGAGTTAAATAAAATATTATTAAAATATTATTTTTTAATATTATTATTTTAAAATTTAAAAAAGTTAAAATCATATTTAAAAGAATTGAATTGAGATTTGAAAAAGTTGAATTGTTTACTATTATTGTGTTAGAATTTAAGAAAGTTATATTAAAGACAATAAGATGAATTGAGATAAATTGAATTTATCTTCGAATCGAAACAAGATCTCATCTCATTATCAAATATAATTCAAATACAAATATTTATTTTCATCTAATTATTACAACTTTTTCAAACTTTTAAATAAATTATAAAAAAATATAACCTTTTCAAATTATAAAATAAATATAATATTAAAAAAATTATTCTAACAATATTTAAATTTTATAATATTTCAGTTTAACTTTTTCTTTCTCATTTTAGAACTATTATGTCACCCAAGTTTGTCCACTTGGTGTGATCCTAATAAACTATTTTTTCCTTTACTTTTTAAAATATTTAAAATATATATTTAATATTTTAAATTTTTTAAAAATATCAATATACTAATAGTGATTTCTTAAATATTAAGTCAAAAAATTAAATATAAGAGCGACCAAATTGAGAGAACAAACTTAAAGAACATAGAATCATTTTCCTTTTCTTAAACCCAATAAAACATTATGACTCAAACTACTTTATTAATTTTCTTAAATTTTTCGTCTTTATCTCATCCCTAAACATCCTCTTAGAAGTCTCCATTGTTTCTATAATTTTCTGAACTAATCACTTTCTAAAGCTCGAAGAAAGATAGAAATTGTATGCGGGCTCCAGTACATTAATATATATTGCCCGTAAATGTGAACTCCAAACTTTAATGTTAGATCCACATACTATATCTATCTCATTTTGAAGTTTAGAAGATATTTGGGTACGACATAAAAAAAACCTCAATCCGAAGATCCAAATAAATGCCATGAATCATGGTAATTGGTTGGGTATCTCTGCTGTGTGCTTAAGGTCTTAGCACTTTTTTTTTTTTTTAAAAAATCAAAACCTCAAGTTTTCATTAACAGCAATTGACCATTACAGCTCTTATCTTGCAATACAACAGAGAAATAACCTTTAGGGCCATCCTCCATCCAGACTAACTCCTCGCTACCTTTTACAGCAAATTGTGCTAAAAGATGAGCTAATATATTCCCCTCTCAGTATGTATGCTCAAGTATCCAATGTGGATAACTACAAAAAATTCTTTTAATATCTTCTATAACCTGCCCATGCCATTCCAAGCACTCCTCCTTTGTAGTTACATCATTAATCCACCCCAAAGCATCCCCTTCAAAAATAGCCATACGTACATTAAGCTCACTACACAAGCTCACAACCCTCCACAAAGCATTAGCCTCCGTAACCACAATTGAAGCAACTTGATCTCTAGGCATGCATATTGATACTTGCACATCACCTTCCTCATCTCTAGAAACCCCCCCTACTCCCATTCTCTTCCAATCTACTTTAAAAGCAGTATCCCAATTGACTTTCACGAAGCCAACTATTGGAGCTTTCATCTAATCATCCCCCTTGCCACCATTTGAGTTCCTGCTTGTTGTGCCAGCTGAAACTCACTAAGACTTCTCTTTGCTCTATTTACTACTTCCTTAGAACTCCATAACTTCCCTTCAAACACATAGCCATTCCTCCTAAACCAAATATGCCGCATCATAGAGACCATTATCTCCACTATCATCCAACTCATCCCTCATCTTCCTCCAAACAGCAGCCATATCTACCTCATTCGAAATCCACTTCTGCCCTGGTCTTCCCATCTCAGCCCATACATCCATAACTAAAGACAACTAGGGGTGGCAATATGTGACACGACACGTTAACACGAAACGAGCACAACACGATAAAAAGGGGTTAGTGTTTAGTCTTAATGGGTTTCAGGTCAAATCATGTCAACCCGTTAAGACACGATTTGACAACGGGTCATAACGGGTCAAACCGTTATGACCCGTTAAGACACGTTAAGAAATTTAAATTTACTTTTATATCCTTGAGCTAAACTTCAAAAAATCATCATTTAAAATTAATTTTATACTCTTAGACACTTAGTTATCCCATTTAAGTACTTATTAAAAAGTCATTAACGAGTTAATCCATTATTATTTAATATATTTGGGTTATAATTTTAATATTTTACAATGTGTGGATCATATTTATTTGTTTATCCTATTTTATTGTGTATTATTTATTAAATTTTAATTTTAATATAGTAATTTGTAATTAATTTTTATGTTTTATAACTATTATTTAAGTTTTAATATTTGTATAAAATTAATTAGGTTAAATTCAAACAGGTCACTAACGGGTTTACGGGTTGAAACGGGTTAGATCGTGTTGTATCGTGTCGTGTCATTTAGTGTCAAAGGTCTTAACGGGTCGTGTCTTGTCAACCGGTTATCTTACCGGGTCGTGTTAAGGTTGAAGTTTTTGACACGAAATCCTTAACGGTCGTGTTCATGTTGACCATTTAAGTATTACGTACACGTCCTGACACGACATGAATACGACCCGTTAACACGTTTTGATACCCCTAAGGACAACACCACAAAGTATGGCATTCAGTTTCATCTTCATTCAAACAAATGGGACAAGCTGGTTTATCCATCACTTTTCTTCTAAACAAATTCCTCTAAGTAGGAAGGCAGTTAAATATTAAAAACTTTTCAAATAAAAGTTTTAACCACACTTTGAGCATTAATCTGCCATAATTGCTTCCACCCTTTTTTTTTCTTCCTCCCATCAGATTGCTCAACTTTCTCTGCTTATTTGATGCTCATCTCCAGATGATAGGCACTCCTTACATTAAAGCATCCATTCTTAGAGATATTTGTCCATCCTCTGAGCCAATATAGCTTAAAGGAATGTTACATATAGTTTTAGCTTCCTCTTCATTAAAAGTTGCCTTAATAGTCTCAACGTTCCAGCTTCCATCTATGCCAATCAACTCCATGACCTTTGCATCAACATCTAACAATTTGACAGGAGATTGTACACAATGGGAAGGTTTGCGAGGCAGCCATTGAGCTCCCCATACCTTGATACTCAATCCATTCCCAACTCTCCAAACCATTCCCTTCTTTAGCAGTTTCAGAGAACCCCAAATACTTCTCCAAATAATGGAAGGACCATATCCTAGTTTAGAGATCAACACATCAGAATTCCTATAATATTTGGCTTTTAAAACCATGGCAGCAATTGAATCTGGTTTAGTAACAAGCCTCCAACATTGCTTTGCTAAGAGAGCAGTGTTAAAGCTCTTCAATTCTTGAAAACCAAGACCCCCCCCCAGCCATCTTTGAACAACTCATCTTCCTCTGGCTTGCCCATTGAATATTTTTCTCATTATTTTTATATCCCTACCAAAATCTGGCCATCATACCAGATATCTCCTTACATAATCTTCTTGGCAATCAAAATACATTCATATGAGAGGAATAGATTGAATAACTGCTTTAAGCAACACTTTATTGCCAATAGTGGATAGAAATTGAATTTTACAGCTATACATCTTTTGCCAAATTCTGTCCTTAATCCCTCTAAATGTATCATAACATGCTCTACCCACCATTGTAGGTAATCCTAAGTATTTTTCACAGCTATACTGCACTATTGCTCCAAGGTCATTCACAATTTTCTCCCTCTCATCCTGTTTAACCTGAGAGCTAAATATCACAGTTGTCTTTTGAAGACTCATGCTTTGACCCGAGCTTGCTTCATATATCCACTACTAAGAAAAATGGTTTTTGGGACAATTTTTGTTCCCGCAAATATAATTCACTAGCAAATAGTAACATTTGTCACCAAAATCTATATGTAAAAAATGTTCTGCTGGAAATAATTATATTGGACCATTTTATTCCTGATGATGTAAAATCTGTGAATATTAATTACTTTTTTCAATGAATATAGAATCATTGGAAAAACTTGGCTAATAATATTTTTTTCCTACAAGCCGTGGACTTATTACTGACGATACTATCGTGTGACAAAAGAAATACACTTTTCAATTATACCTTCAATAACAAATAGTTGTATTTTCCTACCCAATTCACATCGTCACAAAACTTGATGTTCCAAATAATTATATTGTACAAATTTATTTGTCACAAACTAGAATAAGTGAAAATTAAACATTTTTTCTCACAAATAAAAATCTAAAGAAAGTTTTCTAACAAAATATCAAGTATAACTAATAATTGCTAAAATTAGTGAAATCAATAATTGGTAAGAAAATCTAACAAAAAACTATCCCTAAAAGGGTATTTGCCGTGAAAACTTCTATCTTTTGCCGTGATTAAGAGCCGTCACGGAAAGTAACTTAAAATCCCCATTTTTCCCTCTCTTCCCCACGATAAGGTCTTTCTCTTTCTTTCTCTCTCCCCCCCCCCCCCCGCGCGACTGCAATCTTCTCCCCTCGTGGCGAGCTCACCCAAAGCCAGTTCCTCCCCGATGCAACCTCACCATGTTGATCATCTCCTCCAATGCCTGTTGCCCTAAGTCAGGTCGCAACTTTTTCTTTCTCTCATTGCTCTAGGTATTTCTTTGTTACAAGCACCGCTCTTGTTCTCTCGGTTGGGTCATGCCTCTGCCCTCTAAGCCACTCTTCCGTATGGTTCAAATAAGTCTTTGTCTCTATCTCACTGTCTAGTTTTATGACTCTTTCTCGGGTTCTCTCACATATTGTTCCTTTTTTCTGGTTTTTTCTAACTATCAGGGTTGTAGGAAGACATGCCACATCGAGTGAAGCTAGATTCATCGGCTCTCACTTAGTCAACGAATTGATACAAAAATGGTCAGCATTTTTTCTTGTTTGGTATCTGCTCTATTTTTGTGTTTATTCAAGATTTAAAGTTTTTACATAAAAGGGGAGGTGCTCTTAGAATTTGGACCCTCCATTTGATTTTTTTTAATCTCAATTTGGTTTAGGTTAATGTTATAGAACTTGTGCTTGTTTATTATCTTTTATTTGTGAGTTAATATGTCGTATCATAGTTATTTTCTATATCAATTGAAGTAAGAGTTTGTGTGCATTCACTTATTTACATTTGTTTCAGGGAGTAATTGCACCTATGCTTTACATTGCACCTATGCTTTATATTGGAATGCTTTTCAAGCACTAAGACCTCCAACCCTTGAATTGCAGTAGAACTTTTATATACCAAGGAAGAAACATAATTTTGACTTGATGTCTAGGTTAGATATTGTGATTATGTACAACATCAACAGATGGATAAAATTTTTGAGGTATCTAGGATCAAGATAAAGGGAAAATGAGTTGATCACACACACACACACACACACACACATGAGTAAGGGAGTACATCTATCAAAGATGTCAGTTTAAAATATAGGTTTATGGACTATCATAGTACATGTGTGCTAATGATTTTTTCATGTTTACGTGTTAAGCAGTTAATATTGTCCAAGAAAGATCTTATTAATGCAGTTTTCACTTCCCCTGTTATTCCAGGGTGATTAGTTAGAATACCATTTTGCTTTGTAAATGATTGCTGCCATATTAGTTCATACCATTTGGTTAAACTAAATTATACTTCAATGCAAGTATCTTGCACGAAGGCCAGCTACATTGTTTCAGAATAGACTTTGTATTGATGGGGGTTTGAATTATTTATTTATGCCACCAACATCTGCTACACAAACGGTACTTGTTTGACTTGAGTTGGAAAAGTAGATATTTAATGGGCAAATAACTCTTATTGGTTGTTTATTATTGCATATAAATATAATCCATGCATTTGCACAAACTAATTTTGTAGCATTTAAGTTGATATGTTCCCAACTAGAGGGCGATGTTTGGTGAAAATGTAGTGGTGATTTCTTTTTGGAATTCTTTTGGTAGGTCTTGAATTCAGAATGAAATGTTGGAAGTACTTTTGAGTTTAGAAGGCATTATTGTACAGTTTCCTTTTGGCATCCTAGATTGTGTTTATTATAAGTACTATTTAATGACCTATCACTTTTGTAAAGTAAGTATGTACACACTTATGTTTAATATAGACTGCATTCATTAGGTTTATGACGTCATATCCTATATTATTGGAACAAAGCAAGATATAATATCTGTGCAAATACAAATATTGAGGTGAATGTCGTATATAACGAAGCTATGCTGCTTTATAGGTTTGTGTTTATGCTTTTCCAACCACTAGATTGGTATATAACTTTATCAATATGTTTGGGCAGAGAAGAATCTAGTGGAAGAAGTAGTTGAGGATGACAAGTCCTTGGTTGAAAATGGTTATCTATTCATGAAATATATTCGGCCCATTGTTTACCTCTCAAGTTACTTGTGTGGAGGGATCGCCAATAAGATTTATTCTCGTCAAATAATAATATTGATTGTAAGTGTTACATAAGTGAAAGTGCTCTGTCCTATATTCCTATGAAACATTCCCTGTTTAACTAGAAACCTACGATATTTTCAATGTTATTGTTAATGGTACTTGGTTTATTTTTTTCCTTTCTTGTCAAACTACTTATAAATTGTTATTTGTATTCCAATATAAATATATATATATATATATATATATATTGTAATATTTTGTTAACATTCTTTATGTATTTTAGGTATAAGGGTTTGTGCTTGTGATACTACTTTACTAATATATATATTTTTTATTTCATAAAAGACTATTTCTAGCGATCATAAATCGTCGAAAATAGATATTTTTTTTTATTGCAAATGCCTATTTCCCATGATGTTTACCACGACATATAAGTATTTCAAACCCCTATTAATCATGGTAGCACATTTTTTGCAACGAAATCTTACCTTTTTTGTGAGAAAAAGAATCTCTAGAAATATGAGTATTTCTAATTATTTGTACGGTGGTAGCTTTAAGCACTTTAAGTTACCAGCTTATTCCTGCGAGTCTACTACGGATGCATTTGGTGATAAAAACTTAATGCCGACAGAAATATATAGTATTAGTCACGAAAAGACACGCAAGAAAAAACAGTTTTTGTTGTAGTGATCCTTTGGATTTCCTTCACTCTTAACCACTTCGAGCACTTAGCTCTAGCAAATATAATGTAATCATCAGCAAATAGGAGGTGAGACACCCTGATACTTCCTCTTGCAATAGCCATCGCCCTAATCTCCCCCCCTCAGCTCAACTGCATTAATTAAACTACTCAATCCCCCAACCCAAAGCAAAAAAAGGTAAGGGGATATTAGATCCCCCTGCTTAATTCCTCTTGAGGGATATATAGTTTTCCCAAGTCTCCCATTCACCAACGCAGCATAGGAAACTAATGATATATACTGCATTATCAAACCAATCCATGTCTACCCAAATCCCATCATTTGCATGATTGCCTCCAAGTATAACCACTCTACCTTGTCATTTGCTTATATCCATTTTCAATGCCATACAACTCCTTTTTCCCTTAAATTTGGTTCTCATCGAGTTAAAAGTTTCATAAGCTACAATCACATTATCCACAATCAACCTGTCACGAATAAATGAACTCTACTTTTTGGTAATGATCTGATTCAGCACCATTTTTAGCTTATTTGCAAGTGTTTTAGAAATTAGCTTGTAAAAGACATTGCACAAGCTAATTGGCCTATAATCTCCCACACTTTTAAGATCATTAACTTTTGGTATTAATGTAACATGGGTGAAGTTAATTGACTGACTAAGCACACCCCCATACAAAAAGCTCAACACTACCTCACACACCTTATCCCCCACTGTATGCCGATAATTTTGGTAAAAGCATGCCCAAAACCATCAGGTCCTAGGGCTTTCAATGGTCCCATTTGTTTAAGAGCTGCCACAACTTCATCTCTCATGAAAAGCTTTTCTAAATCTGCATTCATTTGAGCATTAACTCTACCATCAATGGATTTCACCCCTTCCATCACCTGACTACTTGAAGGATTTGATATTTTATAGACCTCAGTATAATACTGTCTGAATGCCTCCATTACCTCCCCATTGCCTTCCTTCAATTCTGCATTAGCATTCAAAACTGAGGCTATTTGATTTTTCTTTCTTCTCTGCATAATACAAGCATGAAAGAACTGAGTATTTTTATCCCATAAGGAATATCAATTCTTTTTTGCTTGCTGTCTCCATTTTAAATCCTCCTTCTCTAATAGCAAACCAACATGTTCCTGAAACCTATTAAGCTCCATGGAACTTTCAGGCCCTTCACTATCTTGCAACGTTTTAAGTCTTTTAGTCAACTGCGTATTGTCTTTACATCTCTCCCTATCTCTTTTCTTGAAAGTTCTACTCAACAAACCACTACAAACTTCCAGCTTGTTTTGTACATAATTGATAGGCTCCTCACCATTTTGATCATTACCATCCCAAGTTTTCTTGACTAAATCTTCACACTCACCATCCTTGATCTAGCTTGTCTCAAATTTAAAAGATTCTTGGAATAAACCTGGAAGCCTTCTTTACAGTTAACAAGATGATGGTCAGAGCTACTGGCTATAAGTCCCTCTACTCTAGTCTTCCCAAACATCTTTATCCATGCACTATTAACCACAAATCTATCCAATCTTTCTTTGGTAAAAGTGTGATCTGAGTGCTTGTTACTCCATGTGAAAGGATTGCCAACAATTCCTACATCAACCAGATTATTAACTTCCAAATCTTCTCTAAATCTAGTTATCAATTTTTCATCCCTTCTATTACCTCCCTATTTTCCCTTCTGAGACAACACTTCATTAAAATCTCCAGCCACACACCATGCACACTCCCTAGGAGGATTTAGCTGCTTAAGAAGTTCCCATAACTGCCATCTTCTACTTGCAACAAGATGTCCATGGAACCTAATAATAACAAGCTTCCATATCCCCATATTTTCACATAAGCATTAACATGTCATTGTGAATAATTTTCAATAATAACATCATCCTCCATCTCCCAAAGTAGAGTCAGTCTTTTCTTCCTAATGGATTAATTGCCAAACACCCTTCCATCCCTACTCTCGTTTTTAGCTTTTCAACATCAGTAACTTTAATAAGTGTTTCAATGAGAAAAAGTACTTTGGGTCTCTTATCCTTTACCAACAGGTAAAGATCTTGAATCTTCCGAAGGTTCCTAAGTCTTCGACAATTCCAACATAACAGATTCATAATGCTAGGTGGTGCTGCACAACAGACACCACCTCTAGCCTATAATCACAAGCCAATTCATCATCACTCCTTAATTTATTCCTTTCCACCAACATTTCACACTCCTCTCCCATAACTTCAATACATTTTTCAAGCTAGAAGTTGAGCTAGAGGACTTACCTAACTCAGGCCTAGCCCTAGCGCCCCCTTTTTCCACTTTGACGATCTTGTACAAACTTAAGCCTGCTTATCATCACTAGAGTTCAATCTTTCTATCAACAAATTGCTCTTATGAACCACTGCTTGCACATCAGCCATGCTAACACCAGGTCCAGCTTTAACCTCATTTACCATTAGACTATCATTCTCTACACATTCAGTATACACAAACAATTGTTCGAGACTTTGCAATCACTTCCTGCTTTTCAATAAACTGAATACTCATCTCTTTCCTTTCCATCCTTTCTACCTTTACCCGCCCTATCTCACAATTATCCTCTTGTTTATTAAGATCACCATAAAATAATCCTGATTTCTCACCCCTCCCCTCACTTTTTTCTCCCTTTTTCTTTTCTCTCCCCTTAGCACCATCTTTTTGAGCTTGAGGTATAGCCCTCAGCCACACACCATACTATCCAGCACTCCCTTACATCTCCTTACATCCATCATTTTCATGCAAAATCCTTCCACATTTAAAGCAAAGTTGAGGTAGCTTCTCATATTGAAAAGGCGCCCAACTTTTCCTACCATCCAGAATAACAATCTTGCCCTAGCCACAGGTCTCTTCAGATCATATTCCACATTCACCCTTAGGCGCCTCCCCCATGTCGATCCATCCTCCAACACATCAACCTTCTTCACCACTCCTACATAACTCCCAAACAACTCTCCCATCCTTATTCATGTATCAGAGGCAGATCTAGCATATGCAACCATAAGCACAAATGATCAAAATCAAGCAAACTAGGTTTTGTTTCACCATCGAATTCAAGTAAAACAAAAAGATAGTTGTCAAACAACCAGGGGCATCCATCCAAAACCTTCATCTTATCATATGTCAATTAACAACATAATCACAAAATAGTTACTTTCAATTTCCTGAAATTCAAGAGGTTTACAAACCTCCCACACCTTCTCCATCATAGATCTGACAACATCTTTTCCAATTCGTCTCTCTGCAATCGCCTTTCCAATCAAACTTCTTTCCCCCTTCAATTTCATCGCAGCACAATCATCTTGTCGAACCACTATTAAACTATCATCTTCATCATTCAACCTCAAGGTCTTCCATATCTCCTCCATTTCCTCCATCGCACTACTTTGTCCACAATCGCAGCAAAGAAAATCGTCCTTCCTCAGTAGAGAAAGCAAACGAACTCACTTTGCCTCAATTGGCTTTTCCAGAGAGGGTGTTGAACTCAAGACTTCAAGTTTCATATCTACATATAGATTTTGATGATAACAAATGAATTCAAGTTTCAACCTCAAATTGTTTACTCAATAGAGTCAAGTATATCAAGAATAAATAAGAAAGAGAACAAGTCTACAAATGAAATTCATAGAGTAATTTTGTACATCTCTTGATAAAATTTGAAATTAGATTAAGACTCAAAATCAACATTTCTTATAAAGCATCAAATTTCTTTTTTTCACATGTGCATGACATCATTAAAAGATTTAATTTTAAAAATCGCATTTTTCGCATATGTATGACATCATTAAAAGTCTTAATTTTAAAAATTATATTTTTCATATGTGCATGACATCATCAAAAGATTTAATTTCAAAAATTATATTTTTCATATATGCATGACATCATTAAATATTTGAATTTATAAGATGATTGATTATCATCTTTGATATGTGCATGTTTCGTTTGAAAATCTTAAAATGTGGTTATGTTTTTTTTTTTTTACAAATGCAAAACAAAAAAAATGATTTTGATTGAAAAATAAATAATACTCATTTTTTCATATGCTAAAAGTAAAATATTAGGTTCAAATATTTTGAAAAATGAATGAAGTTATTTTTGACAAATGCAAAAGGAGATGTTTTTATTTGAATTTCTTGAAAAGTAAATAGTGCTCTTATTTGACATGTGAATCTTTTCATATTTGAAATTGAAAACTCATTTACCTATAAATAACTCACTTGGATTTTACAAAATCAAAATAAGAGCTTACACATCAATTGTAAAGCTTTGCATCATTCTTTCAAAGTTTTTGTTCTCTCTTCTCTAAGTTTTGTGTCTTAATTCTTATTCATTTTGAGAGAGATATAGGTTGCACTGTATTGTTCTTATTTTATTTATTAAGGAGTGTACTCTGATAATTTACTCACTATTAGCTCTTGTATCAGTAAAAGGGTACGTATAACTCTTGTGTGTGTAAAAAGTATTCTACACAGAAAATAGTTGAATCACCAAGTGTGAGGTGATTGCAAGTGTAGAGTATGTTCTACACGGATTTTTTGTAGCGATGTTACTCAAAGGTATAATAGGTTTCTATCTCCACTTGAAGGAAATTAAATAGTGAATTTAGGAATTTTCAAGGGGTAGCTTGAGGTGAGGACGTAGGCAATGGAGCTGAATCTCGTTAAAATACTGAGTTTGTTTCTTCTTGCTCTTATTCTTTATCTTTCCTACTGTTTCTTATTTTGTTTATATTTTATATTGTGTTTTTAGTTTATAAGTGTTAATTTTTTAATATAACTCAACTCACCCCCCTGTTGTGTTAGTCATTTGGGCAACAGAAGGAAAGCTATTAAGAGACGACTCTTTAAAAAGTCTACTATACCCACTCCATTTGACACATATTTTTGACATCTCATGTTTTTTAATTTTTTTTAATTTTTTTACTTAATGATTAAGGAAGTGACTATTAGTATATTGATATATTTTTGTATTTTGTAAAATATTTTAAAATGATGAAAAAATAAATAAATAAATAAAATTAGCTGGGCAGCTAGCACCAGCGATCAATATGGGGAGACGTAGTAGCACGTTCCTTTTAAATCCCAAAGAGGCTTTATACAAAAAATTCATCTATATTGGCTAGGTTTAAGTGGAAGCACAAACATAATGAGAATAAAATACATCGGAGAAATTAGAGCAAGATGGGGGTGTCGAAAGCACGTGGAGGGATGAGATTTAGAAATATAAAGAGTTTTAACTAGGTCATGCTTGCTAAGCAATGTTGAAGAATTTTGACATCTACTAATTCCCTAGCAGCTAAGATTTTCAAGGAAAAAATACTTCAAACATACAGATTTTCTTCAAGCTAAAATATGTCAGGTCCGTCTATGATCTGGAGAAATATATGGAGTACTTTAGATTTGTTGAAAGCGTGATTAATTCAGAGGGTTGAGAATGGACAAGAAATCAAACATTGGGGTAGATAGATGGTTTCCAAAGCCATCAACTTTCTGTATTCAATCCCAAGAGAATAAGAAGGTGGACTAAAGAAATAGAGTAATGCTAAGTACAAATCTCAAATAAACAAGTCTCGTATAAGCTCTTTGTAAAAAAAGAGATGCTGCGGAGCAATCTTGTTGCTTTTAGGCGAAAACCAACCCACTAATCAAGTAGTAACACATAAGAAATATGAGGATTTCCAAAATGGAGATGCCTGCAGGAGATATTACAAAACAAAGCACTTTTCTAAACCCATCTTCTGAGCTCCATTTTTGAAACCCACCCACTAGCACTAGATTAATTTGTTGCTTTGGGTGAGTTTGTGTGTCTTTGAGAATCCAGAAAAGCAACTCTTCCCATTGAGTCTGAGTTTTAATGTGAGATTTTTTTTATTATTTTTATCAAATTCAGGTTTCATTTTTTGTTTTGGAGCGGAGTTACTTAAAGCTTTAACAGTTAATTGAATGTTCACAAAAAGATAATAGACGAGTGCAATAGAGACACAAGATGAATATCATATAATACAAAAACTACAAAAATTAGACAAAGTCTAGACTGTTAAAAGGTAATAAGCAAAGGCTTGAGAGTGATTGCTTTCTTTCTCATTTCTCAAATGAAAATGATTGTTTTCATTCTCTCATTAATGGAAGCCAGGGTAGAGGAGACCCATTGAAAGGATAACCATAAGTGAAAGCATGAGAAAGGTCTCCATGGAAATGATCTCCAATTTGCCGGTTATCATCTACGGCTCCTCGCTCAATACCGAGTTGATCACCAAACTATTGTTCACTGTGTTTGCTGAGGTCGATGACACACTTGCTCTCTTATCTCTGCCAAGTATTCTCTTAAATAACAACATGCGACTCAACAGCTATTTGAAACCACTTTGACGCGTTGGGGAGTTCGACTCATCCCCCAAGTTTTCGTTCCTCCTTGGCACCTCAATAGAGACGCCCACCAACTCCATCAGTTTTCTACAAGGATTTTGCTAGATGAAGGAAGGGGATATGGGAAAAGTGGGGATGAACGTTTGAAGAAGAAGGAATCATTTGTACGCAAGTATACAATGGATAAAATTAAATACTTACGTGGTAATTTTTTATTAGTGGGTTGATTTTTGTTGAAGACCTGTTCAGGTGGCCTCCAAATTTTGTCTTATAAAAAAGTAGATCGCACTAATAAAAAATAATTTTCTTTACACTTTTTTTTATGTGGGGTCCACTTTTTTACAATGGCTTGTATGTGACTTATTTATTTAGGACTTGTACAAATCATTTCTCAAAGATATAACTAAGAAAACTTTTGATAAAGCTGAGGCATATATGCTACGTAAAACCCCAATTAGTCAAACAAGCATCATCGATAAGCTATTTGGAGCTACTCCAAATCTGGTGCTTTTAGTTTAAGAAGTGCATGCCATCTAAATATGAGCATAAAAGAAATGATAATGGTGAATTAATAAGACAGACAAGTGACAATAGGGAAAGAAAATACTATAGAATCTGAATGTCCTAGGTGTGGTGAAAACATTTATATGGAAAGTTATTAATGCCTATCCTTCAATAAAGCAAAACCTAACACAAAAGAGAATAACTGAAAATCCTTTATGCCTTATCTGTGAACAAGAGAAGGGATCTATTTGGGATCTATTTGCAATGTTATATGGAATTGTGTGGTAGCTATTGATGTGTGGTTAGAGTCATCTAATCTTGTGAAAAAATGGAGCAGCAATGAAACAAATCTCTCAACTGTCTAGAAATAGACGAATATGGACCTACAATGAGGAAAATTTGGTTTAGAAGAAATATTTTTATATATGAAAGGATATTTCAAAGTCTGAAAGAGTTTATGAAGCAAGTAAAAGGATACTTAGGATAGCAAAAATTACACTATATGGAGGGCTTTGGAAATTTGTGTTGAGCTTAAATTTTCCAAATATAGTATTTGAAGAGGATGCACAAGTGATGATAAAAGCTATCAACAACAAAAGGAAAAACTAATCATGGTATGTGTTACGATCCCACATTGATTAAGTATGCCTAGTGGGTTCATAACAGTATGGGCATTTAATAGAAGACATTAAAGAAATTCTTGGAGGTAAGTCAAATTGGAAATACAATTTGCTTATAGAGAATGTAAAAAAGTAGCACATCACCTAGCAAAAATTGCCTTCACCTTAGATGAGGAGCAAGTTTGGATACAGGTTAAACCTATTGCTATTATGGAAGATGTCCTATAAGAGAAGTTATGTATAAGAGACGTTAGGGATTGGACATGGTGTTTGTATGAAATTTACACCCTCTAATTGAGAGGTGACACATATGTTATTAGATATAATTATGGTACAATTGACTGCATGGAAAAGATTTGGTCTCTCAATTTGTACCGAACCCACATCTTTCTCAAAGAAATAAAGGTTTGAAAATGAAACATATAAACAGAAGAACTAAGAAAATTTCAACCTGGATTACGGTTCTTATTAACTTGGTCATGAATAATATTCTTCTATATGATTTGTCAATTTCTAAGTCGGAAGCCCTAGGTTCCAATCCAAGGATTCTGAAAGACTCAAAAACTTGAATCCAAATAAATTGTTCAAACCACCTCTAAATCCATTGAACCATCTTTAAGTTCAAAGATTTCTTTCTATATCGAATGTTATCCACATATTTGTTTTCTTTGATAGGAAGCTTATTCCCTTTTGGCAAATGAAGAATGTAAAGAATAGGGGTATAAATGGTCCAGTCTAGAAAAGATGTGGACCGATTCTATTCGGTCTAAAAAAATTTCACTCTAGACTGGACTGAACTCCTATTTAGTCCATACTGATCCGGTATAGGAGGAGTTCGGTCCGATCTAGAGGTACTTGATATAATTTAATGGGTTAAATTTGATCCAAAATCCTGCAATAAGCAAATATATTTTTTAGCCAATTTTCAGCCAAATTTACGTATTTATCACATATTTAAGCCAAAAAATATTAAAAAAATGATAAAAAAAAAATAATCTTAAAAAAAAAAGTTAAGAAAATCAGTCCTTAAAAATCTAAATAAAATAAAAAATAAATAAATTAACTCTTAAGATTTAAGAGTCCTTAAGAGTTAAGAGTCCAAATAATAATAATAAAAAAATCAGTCCTTAAGAGTTCTGATTATATTCTATAAATTATAACTAATATTCTATATTATATATAGCTCATAGGTTGATTAGCTAATTTAATTCTCATAAATCTTATCAATTAATCAATGATGTAAAGATCATACTTCATATATCGTTAAAAACAACATTAACATTTATAATTGCTACATGTAATCATAAGAAAAGTAAGTTTAATTAAGTAATAGTGATTTAGTGATACATCATAGGTTAATTAACTATAACTAATAACATGATTACATGATTACATTAATATATTATAAATTTATATGTTAGTAAATAGTGATAAATTAGTAATAATATATTAAATAATAATAATAAACTTATTAATTATAAGTTATTCCTAATACTCTATATAGATATACTATAATTTATATTTTTATATTACAACTATTATAAATCATAATATGTTAATAATATAAGAGTATATATTATATATTAATATGTTATACTACCACTCATAATCTATATTAATATTACTATTATAATTTATATATTATTACTTATATATACATATATATATATATATAAAATGCATTTGGTTCGGTCCAGTCTGGTCCACGAGAAGAAATGTCTTGGATCAGAACCGGATGGAAATTATTTGGTCCATAAAATAATTGGACTGAATCGGATCATATTCCATTTGGTCTGGTTCACCGGTCCGGTTCGATTTTCTTACAACCCTAGTAGAGAAGCTAGCTTAACAAGATCAGTCTCGGGAAAGGTATTAGGAAGAAGAGCTACCACAAGGAGAGGAGAAAGGTGGGTTGGTTTGCAATGGAGATCTGTTGACCTATTGATGTGATACGTCAGATTGTAAAATTACTTTTATTATAAAGTAGATCTAACGGAGGCTATGAGTCACATCTTTGTAGGTTTTTCTCTATGTCTATAGCAATTCTCTTCCTCAAATAAATCTCTTACAAGCCTGCTTGCCATTGGAGGGTGTAAAATCAAACTTTACACCGAACCCAAATTGAAGAATTTCTCATTATATATTCATTATTTTGGAATAGTGCTCCCAGTCAGTCGAGTGGGAATTAAAGTTTTACACTTGCCAATCAAATGTTGCTACATAGGCAACTCAACAAAGTGAGTGTTGCATGATTGAGCCATGACATTGTTATTATTTTACACTTTAACTTGATGTTAATCACATTTTTCCTACTAGTAATTGAGTGAATTAGACTTTGACAAATTAACTTCAACTCAATTGATAAAAGATTAATTTTGATCTCTAAATTCTAATTTATTACATACAATTAAAGAAGTCCATATAATCTCAAGTTTTGTTATATTTTTGCAGGACTCAAGGCTAAGAGAAGAATTAAATCAAGCTGGATCTTCATGAATGGTCCATACACACAACTCCTTGGATCGAATTGAAGCAAGACCATTCACCGATTCAAGCACCAACCCTGCATCAAACAATTGCATCGAATTATTCATCACTTGGCAAGCTTGCACCAACCCACTTCTATCAAAGGCCACCAACACCCAAGACACCTTATGCTTAAAGCCCCTGCACTCCAACATGTAGCAACTACATCATGCACCGATTCAAGCACTAACTTGCATCAAATGATATTTGGTCTGAAACTGTGTGATGCAATTGGGTGCTATGAGTTGAGTCCATCAAGGTGCAATTATTTGCCGATTCATTCCAAGCCCACCTCACGGAAATTAATTGCGTTAAGGTGTAGGAAGCTTGCATCTACAGCACACGCGAGCTGCATTTCATTCCAGGTCTTGGCAAGCTCCCTGCACAAACATAGTAGATTTAAGCCCCTGATTTGCACTAGATAGAAGCCACATGTCCGTTGGTTCTTTGGGTGTTGGCTAGTACAAAAACCGGATAATAAAATGAAGGGTTACTTACTTCCCAATATGGACATGCAACAGCTGAAAGGAGAAAAATAAGAGAGGAATTAAACATGTTTGGGCAAAGAAAGAGTTGGCATATGCGGAAACAGAAGAAGGAGGGGAACAAAAGAAAGGAAGGAAAATTCAGAAGATGATTTTTCGTTTGGAGGAGTTTTGTAGACTGGTTTTTACAGCTAAGCTCCCTCTGAAGTTGCCCCTGTTTTTGTTTTTGATTTTTCAGTTTTCTTTTGAATCCATAGATCATCTTTGGCTGGTTTCCAGTTCTCATTTTGATTACTTTAATGTTTAACATTGCTTCCATTTTAGTTCATTTCATTTCAGTAACTCATTGCAGTGGTTTATATTTTCGGTGGTGTATATTTCAGCAATTTATTTCTTTCTTTTTGGTTCACAAGTTTATAGCAGTTTTGATTTTATTTTTGTAGTAATTTTAAGTTCGGTGATTAGTTTTTCATTTCGGGAGTTTTGTTAACCTCATGTTAGTCCCTTTAGTCAGTAGTTTGGATTGTTTATTACTCAGTAATTTTAGTCTATAGAACATTGCCTTCAGTAGTTTTTATCTTGCTCATAGTCTCATTCGAGGAATTCATAATCAGAGTTTCTAAATTAATTTCAGTAGCCTGTCTTGTAGCAGCCTTGTTTTGGTGGTTCATTTTTTACTAAGTTTGATATTAGTTGTTTATCAATTGTTCAGTCAGTGTTTTTCTGATTAAGTTGGTCATTTAGTTTTTTGTGGTTAAGTTGTGTGGTCTACAATTGTTTTTGGCATTTCAGCAGTCGGTAGTTTAAGTGTTTTGGTTGTTTTTATTAAGTTGTTACGCACATTTACATTGTTGCATTTTGGATTGCTTTTTATGCTCGTTTCTGAGTTTAGATTGGTTTGTTGGAATTGTATGTTGGTCTATATGATTTTTGTTAGAAGATTTCAAGTAGTGTAGTTTTTTAAGTTTAGTTAGAAGTTGGTGAAGTGGAAATGGTTTGATTCCCCATTTACACTTAAGGTGTTTGATAAAATATTTCTTAGAGCGTAGACTTCATAATTTTTCATTGGTCGTTTGAAAACGGATTAGATGACGTTATTGAACGTGGTTTAGCTTATCCAACAAGGATAACCATAATTTTATTTAACGCATGTTCACAACCCACTCAATGCATGGAAATGATTGAAGTAGCGTCAATGCGCATTAGAGAAAGTAATTCTTAAATGTTAGCCAAACATTTCCAATTCCAAATTTATATTTGATACATTATTTTCTTCATTTTTCTTGCATAGATCTTAGCATTAATTCACCATCAAAAACAAAAGGAATTTGACATTTTATAATGTCAGAAGAAAAAAATCCATTCTCGTTATGAATACCATTATGGAGAGTTTTAGATTATAACTTCATTTTATTTTTGGTAATGGATAGACTTGCATATGAAATTAACCGTTGCTTGAAGAAATGACATAGTGACTTCCCTAATATTATTTTACAGCTCTTATATGTGGAAGTTATTTCTAAAATACTTTTTAAAACGGGTCAAGTTTTTGACGCCATTGCTGGGGAAGTCTATAGCAATTCTCTTCCTCAAATAAATCTCTTACATGCTTGCTTGCCATTGGAGGGTGTAAAATCAAACTTTACACGAACCCAATTTGAAGAATTTCTCATTATATATTCATTATTTTGGAATAGCACTCCTAGTCAGTCAGGTGGGAATAAAATTTTTACACCTGCCAATCAAATACTGCTACATAGGCAACTCAAGAAAGTGAGTATTGCACCCGCACATAGGTATTTTGTTTCTCTTCCTCTCTTTCTTTCTCTCCCTCTCCTTTCCCCCATATGCATTGAGCACACCCAAATCTTGCCCCCAAAGAACCCAAGATAATAACAGAGAAAGAACCCACTTAGAAATATCATCAAAGTAATTTTCACCTTTTTAGGCACTTTCTTAGATTAGTAATTGATGCACAGTTGACAAAACACACTCGCAAGCTGAGACTTTGAGAGAGAGAGAGAGTGAACACAATATTGCCAACACCAAATGAAGGGAACCTTATCGATTTGCTGATTTGTACTCTTTACCTTGCAAAAATCGTCACACTTCTAAGGTCACTAATGCCAAGAAGCAACTCCAAACCCTTTACATTTGGGAGGCATCTCCCAAGGCCTACAATATGGCATCATTGATGTCTTATTCCCTGTTTGGGTCTGCTCCACACCCAAATGGAAAGAAAATTCTCCCATCTTTTCACATGAGTACATTCACAGCATAAATGTACATCTTGTAAAAAAAAATGTTGAAGAACTAGTTAATAAACAATAAGGATAAGAAATAAAGGAAGTCAAAAAAATATATGAAAGAAAGGAGGACTGCTTTCGTTAATATCATGTTTTGCAAAGACTTGGCCACACGAATGGAAGGGAGAGGAAGGGTTCTGAAGGGAAGGGGGTTCTCATTCCTACATGCGGGTGTAGGTGTTTGGAGTCTGGACCTCCTACGTTGCAAATGTTTATTGGTTAATGTAAAAATCATATTTATACCCATTCGGTCTTGAGTTTTCTCTAGATTTTGAGCTAATGGAATGTATCTGCAGTCTAAAAATTAGAAAAATAAAGAAGAAGAAGAAGAAATATTTCCCAACACGACAAGGTACACTAGCATTTAGAAATTTCACCTAATGGTAGTTATGAAAAATTGAAACGCACTGTTTTGTCCAACACGAACTCTCCTTCCCTTCATCAGTGTCTATCTCCCTCTGCGTTTCCATTCCTCCCTCCCTCAAATATCTTGTCTGAAACCCTATCCTTAAGCAATGGTAAGGACAAGAAGATGTTCTTCAACTTGTGTCGGACCTGAACCTCCTCATTCTTCTCCTCCTCCTCCTCCTTTTTCTTCTTATCCTACACTGTACGATTGGAGTTTGCTTGGTGCTCCGAAAATTCGTCCCAAGAAAGGAACCTGCCAAGCTAATCGTTGTTATAGAGGAGCATGCAAAAGGTCTTGCAGTGGAGGAGTTGTATAGTTGGGCTCTGTGATAGGCTTGCAACCGCTAAGCTCCACTGAGTAGCCAAGAGCTTAAATTTCTATAAGGTAGCCATTAGATGGAATGCTTAACTTGATTGTTTGTTAGGTACTTGGGTGTTGCTTGTTAGGGGAAGAGAGTGAGATCTGAGGGCATATTTTATTCTTTACACTGAAGAAATTGAGCTGTGAATTGCATCTTTTAGATTGGGTTGGGGGAAGGGGGGACTGGGAAGAAAGGTTGTTTGCATAAAATTATCTGCAAGTGTACAGAATCGTAACAAGTAGTAAAGTGTTTTTAAATAAAACTAATGTCGAGCCCATATGGATTAATTATGCTATTGAGTATTGAAATTCACTAAATTAATTACTATTTGGAAGACTGGAAAACAAATGGAGAGACATTATTATCTAAATTGAATTGAAATACTTAACATAAATAAATTTAAAAAGTAAAAGAGCATAAAATTTAAGATTGTAATATGATAAAAATGGATCTAGAAAGTTTGATTTAACCTAACAAATCCCACACAATTTATTCTTCCTAAGTTTTAACTTCTAATAATTCTATATTGATGATAAAAATTCCTTAACTATTCAATATTTTCTCTCGAACAATATTAAAAATATTGCCAACTAATAACTAAATATCTCTATGCAAATTTAATTAATTGGAGATTCATTATTTTTTTTAGTAAATTACACTAGTCGCGATAAAGTATCTCTACTTTTGCTCAAATAATGGTGTTTAATCCTAGAGCTAAAATCACAAACCACCTATCGATTTCATTGTAATTCAATAAATCAAACAATAATTAGTCAGAAAATTAAAAACATTTAGCCAATCTTGAAATTCCCCTTAGCCACTGTCTAAAACCTAGCCCTACTTCACCATACAAGCCTGAATCATCACCCAAGTGGTCCCAACACTAAAAGACATCATCAAGACATTTTACATTGCATTAATCACAAAAATTTATCACGTAGATCACCATAAATCATCATCATCATTAATTCCCTTAGTAAACACTAATCATTCATCAACCTAGGGACCTTTCATTACCATAATGAAGTCAATACCAAGCAAGTTGACAATGAGAATTTAGTCATTACGAGAAGAGTCAAGCAAGAGGACTTTAATGTTTAGAGACTAGACCGAGGACCCTAAAACCATTTACGCAAGGCGACTATACATAGAAGAGTTGATAAGTACATGCGCTATATTTCATAGGATTTCATTAGGTCCTAAACTCTAGTGGAGTTTTTCTCTCTTTTTCACCATGTTTCATGCCCACTGCTCTGATGTCAATGTGGCTTTTTTTTTTTCAAATAAAGTGTGGTGATGAGGCTATTTGTACTAGACTTTCGGATCTAGTTGTTGTTCTCAGCATCTGATTATCGAACCTTTCTATGTAAGCACTCTCCCTTCCTAATCACTCTAATTTTACTATTTTTTCCTTTATTAAGAATCGTTAAGTGGGTCCAGTCCAATATGGCATCCCATGAGTTCTCACTTAAACCCATTAGGATTTTATTTTGCAAATTTAATAAAAGGGAGATGATGTGTCTTACAGGGGGTGTGTGTGTGCATGTGAAAGCAACAAAACAAAATAAGAGAGAGAGAGAGAGAGAGTCTGACATGTGCAGCACGTAGCAAGTGGAAAAGAAAAAAAAATCTTTTCTCAAGTATGGATTTCATGCAGGTATTTTTCTATACAATACAAGTTGGAAATTTCTTTAAAATGTGATTTTTTAGTATTTAGGAGAATTGTAGTATTCAAAATAGGGATCTCACAGGCATTATCAAACTGGTGGTTGGGGGTGAAATTATTATTTTCTTAGATATTGATCATTGTTGTATTTAACTCAAGTTTTGGTTATGAACTTGAATATTGTAAACTCTGTTATTATAAATATAGTGGATTTGATTGGAGTTACCCCAAAGTTTTTTCCCTTTACACTGGAGGGTTTTTTCATGTAAAATCTGTTGTGTTTTGCTTTGATTTTTTTTTACCTATTTAATCATTCTAGTTATTTGTTTGGATAGTAGATTAATTTTTGCAAGTGATAATATTTTCCAACAAGTGGTATCAGCGCCCGATTGTGTGGATGTGATGGACTTGCAAAATTAAATGGAGAATACTCCAGGCACCATAATTAAATTATCAACTTCAAATTATTCTATTTGGAAATCTATGTTGGAGGATATCCTTTATTTTAAGAATTTACATGAAATAATTGAAAGTATTCATGCCAAGCCAAATAGTATGAGTTAGTGACTGGATGAAAATGAACAAGAAAACCATTGAGTATATTAGATAGTGGATTGATCTTAATGTATTCCATCGTATATCTCAAAAGATAGATGCTCATAAGTTTTAAGAAAAATTAAAGGATCCCTATGAGAGAAAGATAGCTCAAAATAAAGTTTTTACTATTAGAAAGTTTGTGAATTTAAAAATGAAGGACAGGAAATCTGTTGCTAAGCATTTAAGTGAATATCAAGACCTAGGATATTAGTTGACCATAATGAAAATAGTGCTAGATGATGATATGCAAGTACTATTACTTCTGAGTTCATTACTGATAGTTGGGAGACTCTAGTGGTATTACTTAGTAACTCTGCTCCAAATGGTGTGCTTAAACTTACTCTAGTTAAAGATAGTTTGTTTAATGAAGAAAACAGAAGAAAAGACTTGGGTAGGAATGATGCACAAGCTCTTGTTACAAAACATAGGGAAAGGAGTAAGAGAAAAGGTTCTACGGGGCATGGTAACTATAGAAGTCAATCAAAGGCAAGAGAAAAGTTCAAATATTTTTATTATGAAGGAACATTGCAAGGCTTGGAAAAACAATCTGAAAGAAGAGAAAAATCAAAAGAATGTAGATTATTAGAATACTACGATTAGTATTTCAGATGAAGAAGTGACAGTACTTTTTGTAGAACAGAATGAGTGTTGTCATGTTGCAAATCCTTAAGTAGAATGGGTAATTGATTTACACCAAAGAAAGAACTCTTTACTGTGTATAGAGGAGTTAGTTTCAGCAGGGTGAAGATGGGCAATGAAAGTTATGCTAATATTATGAGAATTGGCAACTGTATTTTTACAAATGTTGGATATACCCTAATATTGGAAGATGTGCAACATGTTTCAAATATGCATGTGAATCGGATACTACTCATGCATTGATGTGGTAGGTTATGAGAGTTATTTTGGTAACAAAAGATAGAAACTATCAAAGGGATCAATGGTGTATGTTAGAGATAAGATCTGCTTTACACTTTACAAGATTGAAGTAAAGGTGTGTGGTGATACAGTGAATACAACTACAAATGATGTTTACCAAACTTGTGGTACAAGCATTTAGCTTACATGAGTGAGAATGGATTGCAGATTTTGATAATGAAGTCTCACAATCTTTTTGTCAATGGTATGTCACTAAATCTTTGTGATTATTGTCTCCTTAGTAAGCATTATAGAATTTATTTTCGGACAACCTCTAATAGAAAATAATATGTGTTGGATTTAATTTATTATGATGTATGTGGTTCCATTAGAATGAAATCTTTAGGTGAAAATAAGTATTTTGTTAATTTTATTAATCGTGCTTCAAGAAAGTTGTGAGTGTATATTTTGGAAACAAAAAATTTAGTATTTCAACATTTCAAGAAGTTCCATGTCATAGTTGAAAGAGAAACTGGAAGATTTTTGAAGTGTCTTCGTATTGATAACGGAGGTGAGTACACGTCTAATTAGTTTAAGGAGTACTGTTCGAAACATGTGTGACAACCCAGATTTTTCTCCTATTAGATCTTGTTCATGTTTGGAATCAATACTTTTTATTTTAGTTATTCTTTAGAAATGTTTGGAGATATATCCATATTTTACTCCTATAGGCCTTTTCTTGTGTAAGATATGTGTGAGTTAGGCTTAAAATTTGAGATAATGCCTAAATGAAGTTATAAGAAAGCTAGGAGGTGCCTAAGGCTTGGTAAAATATTTTGAGACACATGGCACACTAAGACATATATTTTTTTTGGATTTTCAAGAGTTTTTACATGAGAAGTTTAGACATGCAAGCAAAGATAGTCTTTTTCCTCGAGAAAGAGTTTTGGATTTGATGAAGTTGGGACCCTTGGCATGCTAAGAACATATGCCTTGTTGGAAGTTCAAGGAGCCATGACATGAGAGTTCAAGTTGAGAAAGCAAAGAATATTCCTTTTTGAAGGCATCGGATTGGATGAATTTGGTGGGGGAAAACTGACTTAAATTTTTCTTTTGTTTTTCTATGTAAAGATCACTTCTTTTGAGAAATATTTGACAAATGGAAAGTAGTGATTTGCAAGAAAAGTATGGGACTTCTACCTGGTTAGTTTCAAATAGGATAGAAATGGAGGAAGTGGGAGCCGAATTCTACATTTGTCTTACCTTCTCTATGTTTGTCTCAACCTTAGAATGGATAAAAACCAAATCTTGTCAATCTAGTTAAAAAAAAAAGGTTTGAGTGCTCTAAGTTTAGGGTAACACATGACACGGTTTGGGGTGTATTTCTTTCCCACTTTTCTTTCTCAACTGTCTTGACCAACATAGCACAATACTCCCTTCATTTCTTTCCACTTCTTCATCCTCCAAACATATCTTCTTGGTATACTTGTGTGTGTGTGTTTCTCCAAGAGTTGTGGGATAATTCTTCCATACAAGGTGAGTGTTTTATTTTTAACATTATTATGTTTAAGCATACAAAGAGTTGAAAGAGTTTTTCCAATCAAACGTTCAGCTAGAGTGTGTTCAAGGAAATGATGTTTTTGGTTTTTTCTTAAAAAGAAATCTATAAGTTTTAATCTTAGTTTCTTGTACTTCTTTTTCAGATTTTTCTTTGCTATATTTTTTGGGAAGTTTGTAAGTGCACTTTTAACATAATCTTATCATATTTTTGTATATATAGATTAAACTTCTTGTTGGTTAATTGACTTAAAGGTTTAGCTTGCTTAATGGATGATTTTGTTATATTTCTCTATACTTGGTTGAAGTGATACTTTAGGATTTGATATAAGAAATATTTGAAGGAATACAGCAGAAATTTGACAAAAGAATTTCAGAAGTATAATCTAGTAATTTTCGGCTAAAGGCTTGAACGATGGTATGATATGTTTTGATGACAAAAAAGTTACTTTGGGAGCTCATGGGTTTCAGCTATAGTGAATTTCTTTAGAGAACTTAGGCTTTTAACTTATAGTTGATGATATGATTATAATCTAAGTCTTCGGGTGATTTATGGAAGTATATTCTTTGATTTCCTTGATACATAGTTTTAGACATGTGTTTGGTTTAGAGAAAAGATCATAGGATGACAAGTTGTTGAAGAAAATGATTTTATACGCACTATTAGTGGTTCGGCTATTGACTTATTATAGCTTGATTATTGAGTTTTAGAATATTTTAAGTAAATGCTTGAATTGGTATAGAGAAAAGAGAAGGAAAAAAATTTGAGTTTGACCCCACTATAAGTTTTAGTTTAAACCACTTTAGGGCTAGGTTTGTTTTGTTTCTAATATCTCTTTATTGGAATATGCATCACTTATTTGAAAAATAGATTATGTTTGTATGTTATAGCATGTATAAGTCATGATTTGGAAATGCATGCTTCATATGTCATATGTTCCATGAATCATACACCATGCATAAGAAAGTTTAAGTTTGAATGCATGTCCATTTGTGTCATAAGTTTCATGTTTTGAGTCATCATATTTTTAAAAAGGATAAGAATTTTTATAAGAACTCCAAAAATTAGGGCGGGGTATTTCCCTAGTGGAATTTCTTGTTCGCTTAAGAATGTATAAAAACAAGTGAAACCTCTGGGTCGACGAAAAATAGTCGATAGACCATGAATGATTCCTATTAAAAAGGATTTCATAGCGTGGTCTCACCTAAAAAATGGTGGGTGCCAAGGACAATGAAAACAATTCAATCTGCTATTAAGAATATTTTTATGACATAGTCACCTCAACTAAAATAGTTGTAGTATGATGCGGTAACTATCGAAGAATACACGGTGCATAAGAAGTCATGAGGTATCTAACGTGTTATGTGAAAAGTCGTGATAAGAAAAACTATGAACTTAAGAATGATATGAATAAGAAAAATGACACGTAATGTTATGAATATTAAGTAAAGATATGAAAAGTTCATGAAAAGTTTTAAATATATGTCAACGAAAGTTGAAGAAATATGAAATTCTTTTATAAAAATGCATGGTGCATAAGTTATTTCCTAAGTCTCATGATCATGATACATGCGTTTGTCATATTTAGCTATTTATGCTGATGATACTTTTATTATGTTATTTGAGTACTCACTGAGATTTTTTGAAATCTCACTCTTTTGATTTTAACTATCGTTCATTTTCGAAATGATAAATGTAATTGCAGGAATAAATGGCGCAGAACCAGACCCAGACCTTCTAAAAGATTCTGAGGGCCCTACAGAATACTCTATTTTTAATAAGATAGCCCATTCCCTGTATGACCATTTGTTGGAGATTTTGAGGTGAAGTGCAACCGGGTCGTCTGAGGATCAACGACCAGTAAGGTGTTGCATGGTTTTGAGCTTGGATGACTCATTATCCCTCAATAACATCTATGCGATGCCAACAGAGATAACTCTCCAATAGAGCTCTAATTTAAATGTGGGCCAATTCCATTTCGATGAAGATTATAAAGAAGTTAAGAAGGAACCCCCGTATGTTAAAAATGGGTAGTTGTATATTTTCTTTTAGGATATCGAGCAATGATATAGAGCGTTGTGAACTTGGTACATTATGCTTTGTACTTTATGAAGTTATAGGTTATTACTATAGATTACCATGAGATAATTTGCAAAGTTCTAGAATTCTTTGCTAGTATCATGGAATTAACCTTATTCCACTACGATCTATATTGCATGCTATTAGTAAGTTAGGTGCATGCATATTATTTTCGACATGATCGAAGGGATATGCAGCATAGTGTTACATGTTTCGACGCTTTAGTTTATATTAAAAACTTAAATCTTAAATGTACACTGGGGGCATTGACAATGGTGATATCAGAGCATTACGTTTTTGAGTAATCCCACAAGTATCCTAGGAAGAGAATCACATGGTATTAGGATAAGTTTTGATCTGATAATGATAGGCTTGAATCTTTAGAAGGATCAGATCAAGTCGATTGATGTGTGAAACTGTGGATGCCTTGGTCTATAAGACTTAGAGTTACTAAGGCAGGACTAACTCACGAATGGTTATATGCATTTTAAGAAGATAAGATGGCAAAGGGTCGACGTGGCACCACTCCCCCAAGACGCACAGAACAGGTAGTAGAAAATCCTCCTCTGGCCACTTCCCCCAGACTTGAAGAGCGAGTAGTACAAAACCATCTTTTGGAAGGTGGGCAAGCGATATGATTGAAGTTGTAAAAAACTAGATAAAATATAGTCGATGCCATCATTACAATGAAACTAAAGGAGAAACACAAGGCTGTCCATTTGAAAGATTCTTGGTCTATCAATATCTACATTTCTTGGGAACGGAAGGAGTTCTGAAAGCATATAAGTGGATAATAGATGTAGAATATACCTTCGAGATCAACGACTGTACTGAAATGCAGAAGGTTCAGTATTCGGGACATTGTTGAAGTCGGTCTATGGTGGTATACGAAGAGGAAATTGTTGAAGCAAAAATTAGGAGAAAAAGTGGTTCCCATTTGGAAGTGATTTAAGAAAGAATTTGATAATCGCTTCTTTTTAGGACCGGCAAAGCAGCGAAAGGCCCTGGAATTTGCCACCTTGATACAAGGCAATATGACGGTAGAACAATATGCGGTGCAATTCATGGAATTAGGTAGATTTGCCCCTCATCTTATTGCAACAGAAATGATGCAGGCATAGAGATTTCAAGCAGGATTGCAACCGAGAATTCGTAACCAAGTAGCGTGCTTGCGAATTGAGAAATTCCAAGAGTTGGTGAACATAGCGTCTATTGCTGAAGTGGAATAGAGGAGCTTGATCATGCAAGCCCAAATGCACAGAAAAAGAGGAGCTCCTTACTCTCCAGGAAAGGATGTTGAGAAGAAAAAGAGTTTTCACCTCACAGATAAAGGAAAATGAAAGATGGTCGGTCAAGGAGCATCAATTACACCTTCACCATGTAGAAGGTGCTGGAGAAGACATAGTGGTGAATTTTGACTAGCAACAAGAGCATGTTTCAAGTGTGTACAGATAGCTCATATAATTCGGGATTGTCTACAAAATACCTCCGAAAGAGTTGAAACACTAGGAGGAAAAGCAAAGACCCCTGTAAAGGACAAGGTGTATGAGATCACACCAGGGGAAGTGAATGTGGAAATTGATGAGGCTGTTAATGCCCGCATCATCACTGGTAACATTTTCTGACCTTACCTTGATTTAGTTATGTGATTTTTTTCTTGAGGTAACGATGGAATGACTTTTCAATGTAAGGTTATATTGATGCAAAGTGTGGCATATGCTTTGTTTGATACGGGAGCAAGGAGATCTTTTATTTCTTATAATTGTGTTCAGAGGTGTAAGCTAAATGTGGAGCCTTTAGTTCAAAAGGTTCTGGTAACGATACTTGATGGAAAGATAGTTGGGTGTAATCGGATAGTTAAGCATTGCCCTTTAGAGGTTATTGGTTTGAAGTTGACTGCCTACCTGATAGTTTTTCATTTGATGGGATTTGATCTAATTTTGGGTATGGACTGGTTATCTGAATATTATGCTAAAATTGACTGTCGTAAGAGGGAGATAGTCTTCAATTTACTAATGAAAGAAAAACTCTGTTAAATGGGAGAAATAATTAGCTTAATATCCTCGATTGTAACAACGAGTCAAATAAGAAAGAGTATGTCAGGCGGAGCAAGAGCGTTTTTAGCAGTAGCACTGAGTTCGTTAGAGGAAGCCAAAGGTAAGAAAGGAATTCTAATAGTAGAAGATTATTTTCAAGTCTTTACAGATGATCTACCTGGTTTGCCCCTAATCAGAAGACGGAATTCGCAATTGAATTGGAACCGGCTATAGCTCCAGTTCATAAGGTACCTTACAGAATGGCCCCAACAGAGCTGAAGGAGTTGAAGGTACGGATTGAGGAATTGTTGAAAAATGGATTCATATGACCTAGCTCATCATCGTGGGGAGCTCCAGTTTTGTTCATAAATAGAAAATATGGGACCATGCGCTAGATTAATGAGATTTAAATAAGGTCACTATCAAGAATAAGTATCTGTTGTGCCGGATAAATGCTTTATTGGATCAATTACAAGGAGCGTTGGTGTTTTCCAAAATAGATCTTAGATCTGGTTATCATCAGCTTAAGATTAGGGAACAAGATGTGCCTAAAACTACTTTTCGGACTCGATATGGACATTTCGAGTTCTTCGTCATGCCGTTTGGATTGACAAATACGCCAGCGGTGTTTATGGATCTAATGAATCGGATATTTAGACTATATATGGATAGCTTTGTGGTGGTTTTCATTGACGACATTCTGATATACTCTCGGAATGATGAGGAACATAGGGAACACTTAAGGATTGTGCTAGAAATCCTACAATAGCACTGTCTTTATGCCAAACTCAGTTAGTGTGAGTTCTGACTTTAAGAAGTTAAGTTTTTGGCCATGTTATTTCCAATAAAGGAGTTTTTGTGGACCTAACCAAGATAAAAGCGATAACGGAATGGCAACGGCCGACGAATGCTCATAAAATACGTAGTTTCCTTAGATTAGCAGGATACTAAAGGAGATTTGTGGAAAGATTCTCCAAACTTTCTGGGCCTTTGACGGCATTGATAAGGAAAAATATTAGGTATATTTGGAATGCCCAGTGTGAGCAGAGTTTCCAAGAGTTTAAAAGGAAATTAACTACGAAACTATTTTTGGCTCTACTAGAACCTCACAAATTGTATGTGGTCTATGCTAACGCTTCAAAAATGGGTTTGGGATGCGTGTTAATACAAGAAGGGTGAGTAGTTGCATATGCATCCCGACAGATTAAGGATCATGAACAGAATTACCCTACCCACGATTTGGAATTGGCAGGTTTTGTGTTTGCACTAAAATTTTGGAGGCACTATTTATGTGGAGAAAAGTGCGAAATGTACATAGATCACAAAAGTCTCAAGTATTTATTCAGTTAGAAGACCTTGAATATGAGGCAGAGAAGGTGGATTGAAATTATAAGTGATTTCTAGTGTAAAATTAGGTATCACCTTGGAAAAACCAATGTGGTGGCTGAGGCACTAAGTCGGAAGACTCAAATAGAAGAACCTTCATTATTGTCAGTCATGCGAAACTTACTGATTGGAAATCTACCAAGAGATGTTACATTGGCACTAGTACAAGTGATTGTTTCTCTAATAGATGAAGAAATTCGAGAAGGACAGCGTAGGAACGCTAAGCTGGAAAGGACCCAACAACAATTGTTGGAAGAAAAAAGGTCCCCGTATTTTGCAATTTCAGATGATGAAATTCTGTATTTTGGAAAGAGAAAAGTGATTCCTAGAGATCCCGTGTTAGAGGAGAAACTTATGAGGGAAGCCCATTGCACTCCCTATACAGTCCATCCTGGTAGTACCAAGATGTACCAAGACCTGAAAGAAAGATTTTGGTGGGAAGGCATTAAGAAACATGTCGCTACTTTCGTGGCTAATTGTTCCGTGTGTCAGCTAGTAAAAGTAGAACACCAAAGACCAATAGTAGAATTTCAACCTCTACCGATTCCTGAATGAAAATGGGAAGAGATATTCATGGATTTTGTGGTAAGATTTCCAAGGACGTCGGCAGGAAATAATTCAATTTGGGTTACAGTTGATCGATTAACAAAAAGCGCTCATTTTCTGCATGTAACTAACATCGACTCAATGGAAAAGCTATCATGAATCTATGTTAAAAAAGTAGTTCGTCTACATGGAGTACCTAAGACGATCATTTCAGATCGAGACACCAGGTTTACATCTTATTTCTGGCAAAGTCTACAAAAGATGTTGGGTACTAGTCTAAAATTTAGTAGTGCCTATCATACGCAGACTGATGGGCAGATGGAATGAACTACTCAAACCTTAGAAGATATGTTGCGGGCCTATGTGCTAGAATTTAGTGGCAATTGGGAAGGTCTTTTACCTTTAATCGAATTCACCTACAACAATAGCTTTCAGGTTACCATTCAGATAGCACCTTATGAAGCAATATACGAGAGAGAGTACCAATCACCTCTGTATTGGGATTAAGTGGGTGAAAGTAAGGTGTTAGGATCCAAATATTTACAAGAAGTCAGAAAACATGTAGAAATGATACGAGATAAAATGAGAATAGCTTAGAGCAGACAAAAGAGTTATGCTAATAAACGTAGAAGAATTTTAGAATTCACAATAGGCGACCAGGTATATATTAAAATTTCTCCTATGAAAGGTGTAGTGCGGTTTGGCAAAAAATGAAAACTAAGTCCTTGATACATTGGACCATATGAAATTATGGAGAAAGTTGGACTGGTAGCTTACCGTTTGGCTTTACCAGAGGATTTGCAAGGAGTTTGTAATGTTTTTCATGTGTTCTTTGAAGAAAAGTCTTGGTGAAGGACCAGTGGTAGTAATGAATCCAGGCAGTACTAAGTTGCACTCTAACCTAACCTACAAGGAATGACCAATGCAAATCGAAGATCAGAAGGAGCAGAAGCTGAGAAATCACACAATTTCACTAGTTAAAGTACTCTGAAATAATCCTACTTTTCAAGAAGTAATGTGGGAGTGGGAAAATGTGATGAAGACTAACTACCCTCATTTATTTGAAAAACTAGTTGTGTAATACTTTTTTAATTTAAACTTTGTCATGAATGTATGTATGTACATTTTATTAATTGTGTAAAGGTGATTGTTGTTTTTCTTAGTTTCCTTGTTTGACTTTTTGATACACGTAGTGATTTATAATCCGGCCTTGAGTAGGAGATAACTCGACCTAGAAGAACTTCACATATATTAGTTTCGACAGTAGCCTAAATAAGAGAGGGATTTGAGCTTAGGCACAGAATTTGCCTTAAGAGGCAAAAACGTCCAAGAGCATAAAGACTTAAAAGATTGGATAAATATAAATGACATCGTACTCGTATTATGGATATAGATAGTAAGGAAATGCTATTTTTTGATGTACATTATCACATGAGGAGCGACAACCACCCTGCAAGTGGTTAAGAATAGAAAGATAACGATTGCATTGTGTGGGTTAGAAAAAAGGAGAAAATGAGAGATTTGTGTCATTGGAGTTATCAAATACTTTTAACGATCGTATCCGATAGCAAGAAGAAGGTCAACCTATCAAGGATACTGAATCAGAGATCATGCATAAGCTCAATGAGATGAGACTTAACAAGTACTATGATCCAGACGTGGACGTGATATTTTATCTATCTCAAGACTCAGTAATGATAGAGGATAAGTACCATCCTACTTCTCTTCAGAAGAATCCACAGCCACAAATGCTAGAGGTATAGAGTTTTCTTTCTGGTAGGATTTGTGTGTTTAAGATATTGTTTTAGCGATTTCGAGAACGAAATCTTTTTTCTAAAGGGGAAGGATGTGGCAACCCAAATTTTTCTCTTATTGGATCTTATTTATGTTTTGGAATGAATAATTTTTATTTTTATTATTCTTTGGAAATGTTTGGAGGTATATACATACTTTACTCCTATAGGACTTTTCTTGTATAAAATATGTGTGAGTTAGGACTAAAATTGGAGATGTGGCCTAAATGAAGTTATAAGAAAGCTAGGAGGCGCCTAAGGCTTGGTGAAAGTTTTAAATACGTTTCAATGGAAGTTGAAGAAATATGAAAGTCTTTTATGAAAACGCATGTGCATAAGTCATTTCTCAAGTCTCATGATCATGATACATGTGTTTGTCGGGTTTATCTGTATATGCTGATGATGCTTTTATTATGTTATCTAAGTTATAAGCCAGCAGCAACTGATGAGAATAATACATTTGGCACAAAAGGTGTTGAGCAGGGAGAGCAATTTACTCCTCCAGATTAGAAGGTCTACAAGAGAGCATTATCTATCAATTAGATTTCCTGAGTTAGATTATGTTTTGATTACTAATAAAGGGGAGCTATAAATCTTTCAAGTGAAAACTTATAAAGAATAGCATAAGTGGATGAATGTTATGTAGGAAGAGATGAGAAATAACACATTGTATAAATTCATCCATACAGAATGAGAAATAACACTAGGTACAGAATGCATCCAAAGCATTGCTTCATCAACCTGCCATGGATGCCTAGCAGGTTATGTGCAACCAGATTCCCTATTCTCAATATATGATGAACATCTGAGTGTGGGAATATTTGTAAAATTTTCTGAACCTCTTTTACCAAATTCCCCAAACTCGATAGAAGAAAAGACTTTCCTTGAACCACTTCCACCATAAGTAGACTATCACTTTCAAGGATGAGTTTGGAAATACCAAATTGAGCTGTAAACTGAAGTCCTCTTAACATAGCCAATAACTCAATGGTCTCTAGATCTTCTACTTCATGCTCTAGCTTTTTGAAGGTCAAAGAATAGATCTCTATTCACATTTAGTTTATAAAAACCAGTGGGAGGGGTGCTCCAATAGCATTTCTTTATAGCAGCTAAAACTGAGGCGTTTGTTTCCACTTCCTTGATGTGCCATAAATTAAGAGCATGCTGGATTACTCGAGAAGGCTGTAGAATAATATTATTGAATAAAAACTTATTCCTTCCAAACTAGAAGCTCCAAGCTACTAGGTTCAAATCTGAACAACTTTGTCCTACATAAGACCTGAGGTAGTCCTTGTGTTTCTAACCATATAGGAATATGGTCAGAGTATGAAGAAGATCCATGCTAGCCAGTAACATCAAGAAACAAAACATCCCACTCTGCATTCACCAGACATCTATCCAAACTTTCCCAAATAGTCCTTTCATCCTCTTTAAGATTACTCCATGTAAATTTGGGTCCCATGTCTCATAGGGCCCAATCATTAACCACAAACTGAAACAAGGACATCTGTGATTCAGGTCTTACTCGCCCCCCTCTTTTCTCATCAGGGTCAAGAATCTCATTAAAATCTTCAAATAAAAGCCAAGCTTTATGAATAGAAAGAGCAAGAGTTCTAATAATGTCCTAGGTTGCCAATCTAATATTTGTATTAGGGTGTTACCATATATGCCTGTAAGCATGAAATCATTAGAGCCATAAGAAGGGCTCTTAATCAAAGTATGAACATGTCTATTAGAGTAGTTTAAAACTTGTAAACAAACATCAGACTTAGAGATAGAGCCCCATTTTTACCCTAATATTCACTGAGAAACAATTACTATAACCAAATTTAAATTTATAGATGAACATCTTTTGTGCCGAAACCTAGGTCTCCTGCAAGAAGACCACCTCTAGATCCTCCCTCTTTAACAAGTCGAAGAGGGTTCAAACCCCTTGTGGTTCCAAGTCCATGAGGGCTCCAACTAAGGAACTTCATGGATCCCGGCGAGGCTGCTCCGCAGCCTTGGCCGATATGGTGACCGACTTCTCATCACACAAACCCGCAGGTATGTGCAACAAGGGTTTCTTCATAAATCGTAGATCAGTTTTTGAAATAAAGCAATTTCCCTTTCATTTCTGGGATTCAACGATTTTTCCTGAGGCTTCCAATTTGAGAATACCATTGTTGGGCTTCAAATGTGGGTGTCCCCTTTTAGGTCTTGTAACACTTAGCTTCTGTGGGCCATCAATTCCCTTGCCCAAAGTGAAAGTAAGAATAGGCCCAACATCCCCAATAACGACATCATTTAGGGGTTGAATGCTCTTGCCAACATTAACGAAGCCCTCAAGTATTTCAAATTTCTCTACATCTACCCCCTATTTTGTAACTACAACTTCCATGCCCTGTTGGCTTGAGACACCTATGTTGATTGGTTCCTAGAATGAGGCCGTAAATAACTTCAGGGTAACCACCAAATTCTTTGAAGGGGACATTAGCCTTCAAGAAGCCAACTGACCCGAAGTTGAAGGAGGAATATTTGGAGCGATTGGAGCAATTGATATGGCAGTTACTCCATTGTCGTTCTTCCACCCTACACGATGGAAACCACCATGTCTTGCTCGTAACCACGCCCCATACTGGAATTCCACCACTATCTTAGATGACATCAACTTTTGAAAACTTTCGTATTCTCGATGTCCATGACCCAATTGGCCACAAAAGTAACAAAAATCTATAAGTCGTTCATAGGTGAAATGGACCCAATAAGCATGATCATCATCAATGATAACTTTCTTGTGGCGTAGTAGAGGTTTGGTAATATCAATTCTAACTTGAATCCTCAGATATTTTCCCTAGGCTAAGTCATCATCCCCCACATCCATATCAATCAGTGTGCCCAGTGACTCGCCCACAAGGTTACCAACGTATTCATTGCAAGCCATAAAAGGAAGATTGAGTACACGAACCCAGAAGTCTACTTCAGATAGCCTAATCTGTTGCACTTGCAATTGTCCATCAAATTCCTTAAAGAGTACCAGTTGCTTGTCAAAAGTCCAAGGCCCACCATGCAAAACACAATCCTAATCCTTTGTTGCAACAAAGTTAACAAGCATCAAATCAGCATTTAGTAGTCGAAATTTGATTTCTTTTGTAAGGTGCCAAATTCTCTTCATGGTTTGCTGAAAAGTCTCCCTATTGAAAAATCGGTCAGTGAGAAGCCTGACAATCAAGTATTGTGCCCCTCTTGAAATGACTTCTTCTAAGCGAACCTTTTTTTTTTATCTTCATGGAAGTATTCTCATCCTCTGTGAGTGCCAATCGTGCATAGAGATTACTAATGTCTTCCACCATAGGCCAAATCCCCCGATGAAATCCTTACGCTTACTTAGAATACAGAGAATGCCACTTATGAGTTAGTGAGGCTTTCTAAAGGCAAAAAGGATCTAGGAAAAAAATAGGTATTCAAGTATAAAAGTGATGGTGGAAAGTAATTAAAACACAAATTTCGATTGATGGTAAAAGAAGGGAATAGATGTTGATGAAATACTCTCTCTTGTTGTCAAAATGAGTTCCATTCGAGTTGTGTTAGGTCTTGTTGTTAGCTTGGGTCTTGTTGTTAGCTTGGATCTTGAGCTTGAGGAATTAGATGTAAAGATTAATTTTCTCCCTAGTGACTTAGAGGAAGAGATCTATATGGTTCAATCAGAAATATTTGAAATTAAAAGGAAGGAGCACATAGTTTACAAATTGAAAAATAGTCTATATGGGTTGAAGCAGACTCCAAGACAGTGGTACAGGAAGTTTAGCTCATTCATGATAGGTGATTGATATATCAGAACAAAGGCAGATCATCGTGTGTATGTTAAAAGATTCCTTGATGGTAAATTCACTACTCTTATATTATATATAGATGATATGTTGATAGTTAGACAAGATGTTCAATTGATTCAAAGTTTCAAAAAAAAAATTTTCAAGGCATTTGACATGAAAGATCTTAGCTTGGCACAACAGATTCTAGGTATAGAGATTGTTCGTGATAGAAAAGCTAAGAAGTTGTAATTATCACAAGAGAAATATATTGAGCGGATACTAGTAAAGTTTAATATGAAGCATGCTAAACTTGTTAGCACTCCTCTTAGTGGTCACTTCAAACTAAGTAAAAAGACTTATCTTTCTACCAAGGATAAAAAAAAACAATATGGCAGTCATTCCTTACTCCTTTGCAGTCAAGAGCTTGATATATGGCTATGGTTTGCACGCACCCAGATATTGCTTATGTAGTAGGAGTTGTCAGTAGGTTCCTAATTATTCCTAGTAAAAAGCATTAGTAAGCGGTGAAATGGATTTTCAAGACTTTAAGGGGTGCCTCAAATATGTGCTTGACTTTGCTGGCTCAAGACTAATTTTGGAGAGTTATACAGATGCAGATATGACTGGTGATCTTGATAGTAGAAAATCAATTTCAGGATATTTAGTTACTTTTGCAGGGGAAACTGTATCCTGGCAGTCAAAATTGCATAAGTGTGTTGCCTTATCTACTACTAAAGCTGAGTACATTGCAGTAACTGATGCAACAAAAGAAATATTTTGGATAAAACGATTTCTCCAGGATTTAGATTTGAAGCATGACGAGTATGTGGTCCATTGTGATAGTCACGTACAAAGCACATATCATTCACGTACAAAATACATTGATGTGAGATACTATTGGTTAGGATAGGTAGTTGTGGAACAATCATTATTGCTGAAAAAGTTCACATTAAGAAGAACATAATTGATATGATAACAAAGGTTATTACTAGAGAGAAGTTGAAACTTTGTGCCGAATCAGCCGGCATGAACTCTAACTGAAATGTTAGATTATAATATACTTATAATAGACTGGAGGGAGAGATTGTTGAGTAAATCCAACCTAATATGGTAGCCCTAAGTTTTCACTTAAGCCCATTAGGACTTTAGTTTGCAAATGAAATAAAAAGGGAGATGGTGTGCCTTACTCTCGTTCGTATGTGTGTGTGTGTGTGAAAGCAACAAAATAGAAAAAGAATGAGATAGAGAGACCAGCATGTGCAACATGTAACAAGTGGAAAAGAAAAGAAAAACTCTGTTATTAGGTGTGAAATTTACACAAGTTTTTCTCTACATAATACAAGTTGGTTATTTTTTCAAGTAGTAATTTTTGGGTACTCCAAATTATTGTAGTATTCAAAGTAGAAATCTCACAAGTATTATCAGATTCATAGTTTGGGATGAAATTATTATTTTCTTATAAATTTATCATTATTGTATTTTTCAATTTGTTGATAATTCAAGTTTAGAGCATAAATTTGAGTATTGTAAACTCTATTATTATAATAATGGATTTAATCAGAGTTGTCCTGTGATTATTTTCCTTTATATTGGAAGATTTTTTCACGTAAAATTTGTTGTGTTTTGCTTTATTTATTTATTTGTTTTTTTATTTAATCATTCTAATTATTTGTTTAGATGGTAAATTTTATTTTTGCAATTGGTTATATTTTCCAACAAAAATATCCAGGATTTGATGGGCTTTGGTTATAATAATATTAAAATAAAAATAATATTACTTCATAAAAATGATCTTAAAAATATAATTATATAAAAAACAATAAACACACCGAATACTATACAATACTTTACACAACACATTATAAAATAAGGATGTGATTGTTGCATATACCGATTCTAAATTATTTTCTTTTTAATTTTTTTTAGGAAAAATTGAGAGAACTTTTTTTCCCTTTAATTAAATAGAAAGGATTTAAATAAATCAATACATCAGGTCAGCTTGTTTTTTTTTTTTTTCTGAAAGAAAGACCCAGGTCATCTAATGATTTACAGCGGTTCGGTTAAGTTGTATTTTCCTTCCAAATACAGCCCATTCATTGATCAGTTTGTTTGTTTTTTGTTTTTTTTTTTTTTGGTTTTGGGAATTCTTGGATGTCTTTTTATTGTTTTGGGGCCATAGGAAAAAACTCTATTTATCTGCTTCTCGTGACCAGAAAAAAAAAACAAAATGACAATTTGTGTGGCGAAGAATGATATAACCGTTCCCAAATCCAATCTCTCACAACTTAACCAAAATCTGATTCTCAAGCACATCCTCCAAACACATAGCAAAACTCCATCGACAATCAATACCACTGTCAGCAAGAAGCAGCAGCAGCAGCAGCCAGCAGCCGCCATGTCCAACATGCTCATGGCCTACTCCAAACCCTTCGGCATAGCCTCCACCTCTCTCTCCTCTTCCACCACGAAACCCAAACTCTCCATTCCCCAACTCCCACTTCCCAATCTCACAATCAAGCCCTCCAAATTATTCACCCTCTCCTCCTCCACTCTCAAATCCCTCTCCCTCGCGGCCGTCACCTCCCTCGCCCTCGCCCCTCCCTCCCTTGCCGTCGAGATTGAAAAGGCCGCTCTCTTTGACTTCAACCTCACCCTCCCCATCATCGTGGCCGAGTTCTTGTTCCTACAGTTCGCCCTCGACAAGCTCTACTTCTCTCCTCTGGGGAAATTCATGGATGACAGAGACGCAGCCATTAGGGAGAAGCTGAGCAGCGTGAAGGACACATCGGGAGAGGTGAAGCAGCTGGAGGAGCAAGCGGCTGCCGTAATGAAGGCAGCCAGGGCAGAGATATCTGCAGCACTGAACAAGATGAAGAAGGAGACGCAGGCGGAGGTGGAGCAGAAGCTGGCGGAGGGGAGGAAGAAAGTGGAGGCGGAATTGCAGGAGGCTTTGGTCAGTTTGGAGCAGCAGAAGGAAGAGACCCTCAAGGCCCTTGATTCCCAAATTGCAGCTCTCAGTCGGGATATCGTAAAGAAGGTCCTTCCTACTGCCTAATTTTGCTTCAAACATGTTTTGGGCATTCCCAAGAAACCATATCTAATCTGTCAATTTCCATGCATATTTGTAATTGTACTAAAATATTTTGGATTGTATTCATCAAAACATTTGATCCTATGGATTTTTCATCAAAAGAAGATAATTCTCGTAAGCCCAGAATAAAATTCAATTTGATTTAATGCTTATTGATGGAAAAATGACAAATTAGGAAAAGATAAGATGAATTGGCTTCCATAGCTTTCTAAAAACAATGGGAGAGAGTTGATTTTACATCACATATTATTCACGTAACATACTTTAATTTATAAGATTACAATTTTTATTTCTAATAAATTATGCCACGTATATTTAACAAAAAGGTCTCGGAAATGGATTCCAACTTGTTATATTCCTAGGATTAGTTGATTTGGGTCCGGAAAGAATACAAATGGAAAGAATAGAGCTGTAACCATCAAAGGCCATACGAGTTACGTACATAAAAACCTCTACATGATACACACTCATGATACACACTTAAAGGTTTTTAAGTGTAAAATAAAAGAAGATAATAAAGTAAAATCACATTTTATAAGGGATGTGCAGTAGATATACATGATGTGAGGCTTCTCTCTAGAATTTTTCTAACTCTTCTATGTTTGCTTAACGAGCGAAGCAACAGGAATATCAATGTTCTAATATTGACCAGGGACCAAAATAGAATCAATGAACTAAAAGCATTTGGTATGTAGAAGCGTAAAAGATTTTTAGAGAACAAAACCTGAATAAGCAACCAAAACAAAGCACATTGAATCAATTGCATCTGTACAGAGACCCCTCGTTGAGGCATATGAATATTATGTTTCTTATTCGTCATGTTGCAATAGAATGAATTTCCTTGCCAAAGTTTCAGCTCCAACAACTTTGATTATGTAGTTTGTGTTCATTATCTTTTCTCAGCAATTACTAATCGTTAGCTACAAATTTCCACACCATAATTTCCAAGAAACAAACACCGGTGGAGCTATTTCTTGTCAGCAAGATAGATGCCATACGATATGGCCGCACCAGCAACTGCAACACCAAGAGATGTGAGGATATTCAGAGTTGAAATAGCTGGTTTTTGTGGTGGCATTGTCAAAAGCTCCCTTATCTGCCCAAAAGAAAAAAAAGTGAATAGACTCTCAAAGGTTTGAGGTTAGATAATGGAAAAGCTACTCCAATACAACGAAGCACTCTTTTTCATTTAAAATAAGACATGGCATGCCAAAATGACTGGTCTCTATAAAATATCATAAGAAAGAAATTCTTGCGGGGAAAAAAAGACCAACCCCAACAGGCTGCTTCCAATTCTTTTTTATTCCTTCCAGATGTCCCTTCCCAACAACTGCTACAACTACGCTGTACTCTCTAGCAATGCTCAGTAATCTGGATGACATGTACCTTGAAACACACAACGTTTGCCCGGGAAAAAGAAGTAAGTTTTCCTTAGAGATATGGTTTAAATATTAATTACCATGAAAAACAAAAACAAAAAACAAATGCAGAAGCATGGATTTCTTCAAGTGAACATGGTGTTTGCTACTTTTGAGTGGAAGCACTCTCAACTGCCAAAATAAATGTTCACAACCTAGAGTTTTGTATGATTGGTTAAACTGAAACACCACCAATCACAGTTTCATTAATATGGGAATAAACTCATCTCACTTCAACATCCAAACACTACTCAAATATAAATATTTTTCAATTTCAAATTTTTTAACTTTTCAACTTTTTCATCTAATTTGTAAATAACAATTTGTTTATTAAACTTTTACAAGGAAACTTTCAAACAAAACAAATGAACACAACTATATAATCAAAGTTCATTCCCCCCCCCCCCCCCCAAAAAAAAAAATTGAAGGTTAAAATTCCATTAGTGCAAACAATCTCTAGGGATCATCGAATTGGAGGATTTTCTTCTAGAATTACCCAAGGTGCACTTGCAGAAAACTCCTTATCGAAAGCTTATTCTCTCGGGATACTATTCTTGGACATCCAATGCCAAATCCCAAAAAATAAAAGGTTCATTTGGTGTGGAAGGCTAGTTCATAGCTAACTTGGCAAGGAAACTTTCAAACAAAATAAACTAGCCTACTAAATCATTACAACTTTTCCAAAATTTTAAATAAAACACAAAAAATAATTTAATTTTTTTAAATCCCAAAACAAAAATTATATTCTAACCCTAACTTTATAATTTTTTTATTCAACTTTTTCTCTCTTTTTTTAAAAATCTCATAAAAATCTTTAACCCAAACCATTTAACTACTATTTATAAATGATCTCACTACTATTTACAGATTTCTTATTTCATCTCATATGTGTAACCAAATGAGGCTCAAGTGTTTTTCCGTTAAAGAGAATCTCCCAAAACAAAAAGTTGGGAGACTACAGCCTTTTCTTTATCATGAAAGAATTAAACTATTGGACTACAAGCAAAAGTGTGTGGTGCCAATCTTGAGAACAGCCACTTCATGCAGAAAATTATAAAATAAAACATAAAAATTCTGAAGCGTCAGCCCGAAGACACCCATTCCAAATGCCTTGAATGGACCATCACTGGGGGAAAAAAAGTAACTATGAGTATTGAAAGGAGGAGAATTCGACATTGAGATTTGAATATTTTATTAAAAATGCACTCCTAGATCGTGTATTTTTTTCTTATTAAGGTTCCTGCTACCCAATCCCACTATAGCTCTTTCCACTTGATCCAAGACAAACAAGCGACTTTCAAATAGTGAACATAATAATGGTTGACTAGGATAAATCCTTCCAGTTATCTTTTATTCTATTTTTGTAATTTGATATCTCTTTCCAGTATATGTAACAATAACAAAGACCAAATGAATGATAAAACAACGGCTCCCTAAAGAAAAGGGAAAAAGAAAAGAAAGATATGGTCCTATGGATTCTGAGTCAGTGCAAACTGTAGATTTGCCAAGCAATAGTTGTGTACAATATTTAGGATAGGGTTCAATATTAAAATAGTCCCTGTGATTTGCTTTTGAAATATTAGTCCCTAGGGCTGTAAATAAGCAATATTACTCGATAAGCCACTAGAAATCAGCTCAGTCAAATCAAACTCGATTTTGTTTATTAAACAAGTTATTCATGAACTCAAAGTTATGAACAATTATTAAATGATAAAACTAGTATAAAACTCGACTCGACTTATATAAGCTCACGTAAACTTGAACTTTGTATTCTACGTTTATAATGAGAATATTTTAAATTTGAAAATAATCAAAGGAAATCATGTTACTAATACTAAAGGCTATACTTGAACTTTACGAATATAATTATTTATATTCACATACATAAACATCATAAAGATATTAGCAAAAAGTTAAAGTTTGTTTGTCAAAATTTGTAGATAAAGTTACAAAATACAAAATCAATAATCTATTTATCTAAATGGAGCAGCTCCTGAACAAGCTTGAGCTCACTCAAAATATTAAATGATTTGTTTGTGAACATAAAATCCAACTCAATGAAAAGCTCGAGGTCAACTTGTGTTTGAATAAAAACAAACGAATGAGGCTCGACTATCCACTACTCACTCGAACGCAACTCATTTACACCCCTATTAGTCCCTAAACTCTGCTTTGAACTTTGATCAAATCAGTCCTTCTGTTAGTAATCTCTTAATCGTCTGTTAAAATGTTTCATTAGCACCAATCAGTGAGTGTGGTGTGTCATTTAAAAAAATAAATATGAACAATAAAAACCTAAACAGACCCAGGAACGCTTGGGTCATCTAGTGCGACTCTGGTCGACATCTAGGTTGGCATCCAAGTGTCCTAGGCAGTGCCTAGATGCATCCAAGCAGTCACACCTAGATCAAATCAGGCTATATAGGTTTTTTTTCATATATTTTTTTTCATTTTCTTAAATGGCACATGACATCTAGTGATTGGTGCCGAGATGACATTTCAACAAAGTATTAACATATTGCCAGTGGAAGAACTCACTTGATCAAAGTTCAAAGTACAAGTAAAAAGTTCAAAAAAAAAAGAGAGTATAGGGAATATGTCCAGAAAGCAGACGAAATAGAATATTTTGACATAGAAGACTATTTTTTATAGCATGTATGAAGGTAAAAGATACTAACTTATCTCGCTCATGTACAAGGGTCTCCATTAAAGTAGGGAACTCCTTGCTCATCTCTTGCGCAACAAGAGATAGCATCTCACCATCCTCCACTTCCTTTAACTGAAGATAAGAAAAAAAAAAAAACAAATTACAATTAACTAAACTTAGAAACATAAAATGAATGCCACTTTCTAGATGCATATAGGTAGATATCATTTGCTACTTCCACAAATTACAATAAAGATGAATATAAGAAAACTACTAATGTCAATAAAAAATGAAGATGGAGCTCACCATTCTATTTAGATCTTCAGGACTTGGTGAAAATACTGCTCGAAAAAGCATGTGGGAGAGTAGTTTTATCTTATGCTGCAATGGCATTTTTGTCCAAATCCTTCGTATTGTAATCCGGTTCAAGCCAGATTCAATCATACAAAATTAGTCCTTAACTTGAAAAAAAAAAACAAAGAGGGTGGTTCCCCATCAAGCTTTGACGTGAAAGTGCATTAGATAAAGATAGATAAGTCTATTACTGCTGAATATTCAATAAGCTTTGGCAAAAGAATCAATAAAATAGATAATGAATTCAAATTTTGATTTCAAAACAGCCAACAAATATGAATAGAAACTAATCCTCAAAACCAAAAAAAAAAAAAAAAAAAAGAACACTCAACACACAAGCTAACTCATCCACACGCTAAGGCAGATTCCAAAGAGTATGAATAAAGGATTTAGGTAGCTAATGGCAGAACATTGAAGAACTTACAAAAAAAAAATACTGGGAAGTGTATAAGTTGTAAATAAATAAAATTATAGAAGTACCATAAATTTTTCAAAAGCAAGAATAGAAGTAATCCACCAACAATTTTTGACTTCTTAATAAATTTCTTGACTAGAAATTTATGGAGATGACATTTATGGATAGATAGATGCTTCAAAATTGACAGATATGGCCCTTGGTTGGGCCTGCAACAAGCTACTCAAACAGAAAGCAAAAGCATGTAGTAACCAGAAAGCACACCAGATTCTTTTAAAAGGATTAAATTGCATGCCCTAGCTTTCAGGGATTTTATCACGTATTTCTTTTTCAGAAAGAGAATTGTTACATTCTTGAAAATAAAATAAAAAAAATGACTAGCAAGGTACTCAGAAACAAAATCAGGTATTCATCCATGGAAACTGTTAAAAAAATCGCAGCGGAAAATACCTCAGGCTTAGCTTAAAGAATTGCTCTACAAGTTTCTCCAGCACGACAAAAACAAGCGTTTTCTCTTAGTGGTGAAGTGTACTACGTAGTTATAAAACTAGAGTAACACTTAACAATCCACAGCCTAAAAACCGTTTCAAAAGAGAACAAACGAGAGAGATTTTCACTTTTCAGATTGGTCCCAAAAACCAAACTAGTGGGGGACTATTTATAGTCAACCCACATATGGCTGGCATTAAAAACCAGCTATTACTCTGCAATTAAAATTGCAGTTACAAAATATTTATTTTGTAACGTATGGCATTTAAGCCTAACGTTACAAAATATTTATTTTGTAACGTATGGAATTTAAGCCAAACGTTACAAACTATGTAACGTATGGCATTAAATGTCATACGTTACTAACAAAGGGAGGGGGGCAGCCCACTTGGGCGCCCCACCAGTTTACATCTCCCACTCGCACACAGTGGGCATGACCCCAGGTCAGCATCTCTCTTATGTTCTCAACCTTGTTCATACAAGTAAATAGGCCGTGCGACCACCAAGCACATCTACAAAAAATGGGAGTACATACACCAAATCTCTCACAGAGAAGACCAGCATAGTAACATCCCCGAAGTGTATGGTCATGTCCTAGACTTATTCGATCGCATCAAAGTCAAGTATTTTCGAACCCTCTTGAGTTTAATAAACTCAGAACAATGCTTGACTTTTTCCAAATCATTTCAATGTGTTCACAACTTTAGCCGCTACCAATATGCAGCGTCATAGTTTGACGTCAGCAAACACTATCGAAGATACGATATCGAAAAAATCTTCCTTTTGCACTCATATCATTCAACTTTGGTTAAACCGCTTTCCTAGCAATACCTCTTTAGACCGAATCAATCATGGCCATAGACAGCATGCCAAAGTAGCAGACGTTTTAACCTCTATCTTGTGACATAGTCAAAAGTAAAGGACACCGAAAAAATGAGACTCACACAGTGAGAAAGAGGGGAACCATTTACTCACTTACTCATATGGTCGAATAAGCACATGTAGTATGAAACACATGCTACGGTGGATTTCTCTTTCTCAAAGAGCATATGTCTATATCAACACCGTACAGATCTTTAGTCTAGGCGCTCATTAAGCGTCTAACTCAAGTTTCTCTATTTGCACGCCTCCAAGGCGTCAAAGAGAATCTCGCATCTGGCTAATCTCAGGCTACATGAATGGTGAGTAATCCATTCACAGTCTTCTCAAAAGACCTCATCTTAACTCCCACTAAGGCGACATATCTTTGTATTAACTAACTTATCCCTTTGGACAAGTACTTAGGGACACAATGTCTCATCTCTTCTCGCTACTTAAGCGCTAGAGGCGATTGCTCGTGTGAGTGAGCCAATCTTAGCCTGTTGACATATCTTGTGTGTGTGTGTATTAGTAAAAGACAATACGATAAAGACAAGAACTGAATCATATTGTATTAATATCTCAAAGGAAATGTTACATCTCAATGTTATTTGTAAATCAAATTACATTTACAATCTACGTAGTCCTAGATTCCTAACATGAGCCTCATATACATCTCGTGCAATAGGCTTTGTTAAGGGATCAGCAACCATGTGACTCGTAGAAAGATGTTTCAGAACCACTTCCTTTTGCGCTACCATATCTCTTATGTAGTGATATCTGATATCTATGTGTTTGGTTCTTCCATGATATTTTGAGTCCTTAGCATATACGAGAGCTGCCATGCTATCACAGAATATCGTCACCGGATCTGAAGTATCCGTGCTAATGTCTAAATGCTTGAGGAACCTCCGTAACCAAACAGCTTCTTGAACTGCTGCAGAACAAGCTATGTATTCTGCCTCCATGGTGGATAAAGCTATACAGGGTTATTTCTTGCTGCTCCATGTAATGGTGCCATTGTTGAGCAGAAAGACATACCCAGTGGTTGATTTACGCTCATCTAGGTCACTGCCCCAGTCGGCATCACTGTAACCTCTTAGATGCAAATCTAAACCTTGATAGCACAGCACATAGTCTGCAGTTCCCTTCAGATATCGCATAATCCTCTTGACTGCTTTCCAGTGAGCCAGTCTGGGGTTAGATTGGAATCTACTTACTAAGCCAACTGCATAGCATATGTCAGGCCGAGTACACATCATTGCGTACATCAGACTACCCACAGCATTAACATAAGGGACACGAGCCATCTTTTCCTTTTCTCTTTAAGTCTTAGGACATAACTCTTTAGATAAGTTCTCGCTTTTGTGACAGGGGTGTCAATGGGTTTACATTCACTCATTAGGAAGCGTTCGAGAACTTTCTTTATGTAAGTCTGTTGGGACAAACACAATATTCTCTTTGAGCGATCTCTGTAGATCTTAACTCCCAGAATGTATTCTGCCTCACCCATATCCTTCATCTCAAAATTGAAGGATAACCACTCTTTTGTGGCGACTATCAACCCTTTATCATTTCCAGCTAGTAGTATGTCGTCAACATATAATGACAACATAATGAAACTCTTCTTGGATCTTTTGACATAGACACAATGGTCCTCTGTGATCATCGTAAACCCATTCGAAAGAATGGCTCGATGGAATCTGAGGTACCATTGCCTAGATGATTGTTTTAGGCCATATATAGATCGTTTGAGCTTGCACACTTTGCGCTCTTGACCTTTGACCACAAAACCCGTTGGTTGATCCATATAGATCTCCTCATCTAGTTCTTCATTGAGAAATGCTGTCTTAACATCCATCTGGTAGAGTTCCAAATCCATATTTGCTACTATAGCTAGAATTAGACGAATTGAGGCAAACCTCACCACTGGTGAAAATGTTTTCCCATAGTCTATACTCTCTTGTTGGGTATATCCTTTCGCCACTAAGCAAGCTTTGTACCTATCTATTGATCCGTCCGACTTGCGTTTGATCTTAAGAACCCATTTGTTCCCAATAGGTTTACGCTCTGTCGATAGATCAACCAGATCCCAGACCTGGTTAGTTTTCATAGACTCAATTTCATCATTAAGAGCTTTCATCCACTCATCTTTAGTAGAAGATGAGAGAGCCTCATGAATTGTCCTAGGCTCATCATCATCATGCGGAGCTACTATAAAAGCTTCCCCTTCAATCTCAAAACGACGACGGGGAATACTTTCACGTGTGCTTCTACGCGGCTGAGGTTGTTGTGATTGATTGACAAGTGGTGTGCTCCCACTCGAATTTAATTCCTTATTTGTAGGAGCTTGAAGAATTTCTTCCTCATTCTCAACTAAATTCCTTGGAGCACTTTCTTTTTGTTCCATAATCTCATGAAATTCTAAACTCCTATCAACCTCACCTCTACTTGGAAATTCATTTTCAACGAAGTCCACATCTCGTGATTCAATTTCAGTCATACTTCCATCAGTTTGTTCACCTATTAACACATACCCTTTAGAGTGTTCTGAGTACCTTATGAAGATACACTTCTTCCCTCTAGGGCCTAATTTCCCATACTTATAAGAAAGATCGTGAACAAAACCCGTTGAACCCCATGGCCGCAAGTTACTTAAATTGGGTTTCTCGCCGGTCCATAGTTCATATGGGGTAGAAGTTACTGATTTGGAGGGTACTCTGTTAAGAATGTAGGCAGCAGTCAAAAGTGCATCCCCCCAAAAATAAATTGGTAGGTTTGCTTGCGCCATCATTGACCTAACCATCTCAAGCAGTGTTCGATTTCTCCTTTCCGCCACGCCATTTTGTTGTGGCGTACTCGGCATCGTTAACTGTCTTTTGATTCTTTTTTCATCACAGAACCTTTTAAATTGCTCAGAGAGATATTCTCGTCCTCGGTCAGTTCTTAGAGTTTTTAAACTCTTGTCTAACTGATTCTCAACCATTCTTAGATATCGTCTAAAGCACTCCAATGCTTCAGACTTATGGGAGATTAAATAGACATGATCATAACGTGATAAATCATCTATAAAAGTGATGAAGTAGACACCCCCGTGTCTCGCCTTTATAGACATTGGACCACAGATGTTAGAATGGACTAATTGCAGTGGAAAAGATGCCCTATTGGCTTTTCCAAACGGTTTTCTCTTAGCTTTTCCCATTAGACAATGTTTACATGTGGGCAAGATGACCTTAGCGAGATTGCCCATTAGGCCTTCTCTAGCTAACCGAGTCATTCTATCTTGCCCTATATGGCCAAGCCTAGCATGTCATTTATATGAATCCAAATTATCAGATGCAGAAAGAAAAGCAATAGATTCATTCATATTTGAATAATCCAAATTCATTATCATGAAACCGTCTTGAAGAAAAGTATTGCCATAAAACACATGGCCCAAATTAAAAGAAACGTGATTGTTTTCAAATCCAATCCGAAAACCAAGTCTTAAAAGAGTAACTACAGAAAGTAAATTTCGTCGGATTTCGGGAGCGTATATCACATTGTGGAGGAAAAGAGTGCGGCCACCCCGCAAGTCCAGCTTGTAGGTACCAAGTCCTAGCATCTCCACGCTAACTCCATTCCCCCACCTTGATATCACGACTCCCAGCTGGAATCCGACAATATTCCACAAATCCGACTCTATCTCGCGCTATGTGCTCGGTCGCTCCTGAATCAACAGTCCACACAGGATAGGAGTGAACAACCATCACATGGCTAGTTCCAAAAACAATACGAGAGAATTTAAAGTATACCTTCTTCGGCTCAGTGCAGTCACGAGCGAAGTGGCCTTTTTTTCCGCAGTTGTAACACTCTAATTTTGACTTGTTCTTCCCGCGCTTGCCCCTTTTGCTGCGCTGAGAAGTTCCTGACACCTTCTTAACTTGTCCAGCAGCTACCCCATTCTTGGATTTCCAACGCTTAGGCCTTGAAGCCTTGCGTGAACCAGAATTAGCCACATAGGCCGAATGATTGGGCTTAGCGGCCTCTAGGCGCTCAGCCTCCAATTCTAAGTGACGCGAGACATCATCAAAATTTTTTATATTCTCATTATGCGTCAGATTCTGACTCATGTTCTCCCAAGAACTTGGTAGTGATCTTATCACTGCTTGGACTTGTTGTTCATCAGTCAGGTCGTTTCCTGCCGTCTTAAGTTCGCGGATCATGGTTGACATAACCCTAAGATGCTGCTTCATCGTATGGTCAGTGCGCATCTTATAGGAGTCAAACCTCATGGTTAATCCACGTAACCTAGTGGCCGAAGTTCCACCAAACTTCAACTTCAAAGCCTCCCACATGCTTTGGGCAGTGTCATAGGTCTCAAACTCACACATTAGATCATTGTGCATGCTGCTTAACATTATTATGCGCGCGCACCGATTTTTCTTAGCCCATTCAGAATAGGCTAATTCATATAATCTGTGTTGTTCTGAGTCCCCTTCCTTGGGCTTAGTCAGGGAGTGAGACAAGGCCTCTACGACTTCTTGCTCATCTAAGACATATTGGATCTTGCGATACCATATGTCATAGTTCTCCCCATTCAATTTCTCTCCTTTGTTTAAATCGGCAACAATACTCTTGGATGCCATTTCACTACAAAACGCAAAAGAGAGATATTACTCACACACCTAAGAAATCTGCCGCGTCCATTCAAGTTAGAAAAAAAAATAATTTAGACATGTCGCAAGATCGAAAAATCGCTAGGCTTCAGAATCATCTCTTGAACCACAATATCCAATTATTAAATTTCTAACCTAATTCCCGCGCAAATTCAAAAAAATATGGGAGATTTAATCATAAATCTCAACCATACTCCCACTATCTAAAGTAGTCATCTAGTCCTAGTCACGCGTAGAGACAGATCCTACTAAAATCGCAGTAACCTGTTGGGCCAGTCTACAAAGACAGTTACAACAACCACAGCAGCCTGTTGGGCCAGTCTACAAAGATGGTTCATATAAGACCATCACAGTCCATTTTTCTTATTCCATCAGTGCATTTACAGTTCTTACTGGGGCTACCATGGTGTTGTCGCTATACAGTGCATTTACAGTTCTTACTGGGGTCACTGCAATTCTTTCAGCCTATCAATCTACACTGACAATTCTAACTAAGACTACTTAGTGGGAATTTCCTATTTTATCACTAGAATAAATAAAGGTTAATGTCTAATCATACAAGCCTAACATTTATATATGATAAAATAATAACACATTCACATGTTATATACATACATGTTATCTTATATACATACATGTTATCACATTTAATCAACCAAAAATTAAACATAATATCACATGTAATAAAATGAATATCATCAAATATCCACATGTAATCATATTTAATCCAAAGCATTAAATAAAAGTATCACATGTTATAACAGGAAATATATCTAAGCATATATTAAAACATGTTTTTTTTTTATTAAAACATTATTAAAAGAAATATATATATAAAAAAAAAACACACAATATCACCACATGACCCTCACGGTCCAGTGGTGGGTGGACTAAAGAATTAGTCATCCGGCCTGGGTTCGAAACCCACGGCCGGACTTAATATCCTTTTTTTTTTTTAAAGAAAAGGGGCTGGGCCGTATAAAAACCCTACCCAAAAACCGGACTTAAAAACCACATGGGCCGCAAGGCCCAAGCCCGGCCCGAAGAGACTCTGCTCTCTTCTTCAACCTTCGGCCAGGGCACTGTTCACGTGAACAGTGCCCAATTTTCAGAAACAAAAAACAGCGCCCCAGGCTGCTGCCCATCGCCGGAAACCGCCGTCCCATCACCGGAAACAACTTCCAGAGGAGGCTGGGTGCTGCCGCAGCACCTAGGGAGGTGCTTGCAGCACCTGGATGGTGCGCGTAGCACCTTGCTGGTGCGCGCAGCACCACGGTGGTGCTGGCAGCACCACTCTGGTGCGCGCAGCACCGTCCTGGTGTGCGCAGCACCGAGGCGGTGCTTGCAGCAACACTGGGTGCCCCACGGTGCACCATGCACCGTGGGCTCCAGGCGGTGCATGCGGCACCGTGGTGCACGCAGCACCATTTCAAGGGTGCTGCGCAGCACCCTACGGTGCGCGCTGCACCACCATGCTCAGGTGGTGCGCGCTGCACCACCGCGCCCAGGTGGTGCGTGCTGCACCACCGTGCTCAGGTGGTGTACGCTGCACCACTGCACCGGCTTCGGCCAAAAAACAAAAATTTTTTTTTAAACGCAGCAGCATTAAAAAAAATGGCACATTTATAATTTGCATGTATCTCAAAAAAAAAACTGGAAGCAATTACGACAGCTCTGATACCAATGTTAAAAAAATCGCAGCGGAAAATACCTCAGGCTTAGCTTAAAGAATTGCTCCACAAGTTTTTCCAGCACGACAAAAACAAGTGTTTTCTCTTAGTGGTGAAGTGTACTACGTAGTTATAAAACTAGAGTAACACTTAACAATCCACAGCCTAAAAACCGTTTCAAGAGAGAACAAACGAGAGAGAGATTTTCACTTTTCAGATTGGTCCCAAAAACCAAACTAGTGGGGGACTATTTATAGTCAACCCACATATGGCTGGCATTAAAAACCAGTCATTACTCTGCAATTAAAATTGCAGTTACAAAATATTTATTTTGTAACGTATGGTATTTAAGCCTAACGTTACAATCTATTTATTTTGTAACGTATGGCATTTAAGCCAAATGTTACAAACTATGTAACGTATGGCATTAAATGCCATACGTTACTAACAAAGGGAGGGGGGCAGCCCACTTGGGCGTCCCACCAGTTTACAGAAACAGTTGTAAGGAGTATATAAATATTCACCTTATGGGTGAATGTACCATGGTAGAACAGGAATTCAGTAGTGAGGGGTAGAATGGGGTCGGGTTGGGTGGGTTTTGGACCCTAGGGTCGATATGATAAACACCAAAACAAGAAAAAGGGAAAGAGGAAGAAGACAGAAAAGAATAGTGCAGGTGTGGTAATAGGGTGGCTGAAGCAGAAAGATGATCCATGGACCAATTCCATCTAACAAACACTCAAAGCAAAAATACCTTACCGGAAATGGAAGGTCCCCCAGAAACACCCTGCCCCCATATTTCATTGCTTCTTCATATGCCACACGAAACTCTGAACCAGGAATAACCTCAAGCTTATTAGCAACCTACTAGGAAAAAAATGAAAACAGTTTAGAGCATTGAACATCAACATCCTATTTAAGAAATTATGAAATTTTAATGAGCAAGTGAGCAGAACACAGTGTGACTGAGATGCATTCGAGCAGAACATGGCATGACTGAGATGCATTTTCTTTTATTATTATAGTGATGATCAAGATGCAAATTAAGAAATAGAAGCATGCCTTGGCATGAAACCAGCTGTAAAGTATTCCAAAGATGTTATGCTTTTTCTTCCACATATCTAACATTTCTCCCATGGTTGGTACCTGTAGAACTAACAATGACAATACAAACATGTAGAATCTTGGATCCTAAAACGGAAGCCAAAAATTAAAAACTGTACAGCCAAAAAGTGCGTTCAACAAATTATAACCAGCCATCAGAGAAATACGGGAATATCTCAAGTTATTCTTTTTAATAAGCAAGTTGCCTCAAGCCAAAGAAAAATAGTCTAAAAATTTAATGGTTTAATAAATTATGCATCCAAAGAGATGTAACAAAGGCAATGAGCCCAAATACAATAATTTCCTAGCAAGCACACATGCGTGAGAATGTGCACACATGCGTGAGAATGTGCACACATGCAAGTCCGTATAAGAACTACAAACACCATACTAGAGCGTGCTGACAAAAGAACTAGAAAAGCATTATATAGAGACCATTACTCATAGCTCAGAGGTGGACTGGTGCATGAAAAAGAAAGAAAGGGGGGGGGGGGGAGGAGAGAGAGAGAGAGAGTGTGTGTGCAGTTCAAGTCTATAATTAGGGGAAAAAAATTAAAAACCACGCCAGAAATCTACAGAGCATCCACTACACTGACCTCTATATTCTGAGGGGTAAGCAAATCAACACGGCTTGAGCATAGTTCTAAGAAAACAACCTGTCGTCAAGAAACACATTTATTAATGTACACAGATATTCAAACCAAAATTGATGTAACAATACTAATGCAGGAAGTCGACCTGCAAAATGAACCATCCATCAATCAAAAGATTTTGATGAGCTCTGATAGAGAAAGAACCTGTGGTTTCAAAAAACTGATTACAGCTTGTACTTTTCTGCATGATTCCTGCAATGTACATGGAAAACTCAGCATTCCTATTGATTTTTTTATATTCGTAAAAACAGCACCATGGATTAGTAAAACCCACCCCTATGTGAAATAACCTTTTGACCCTTCCAAAGTAGGGTGAGGTCATTTAAGATAATTTTAATTATCTGTTTGACAAATACACAATCTAGTCCTTTTGAGACCCCTTATCCATAGCTTCATCTTTTGCTTACATCAATTTTGTATCATTCGCACGCATAAACCTAGAGGATGTTATTTCTTCTCGGCCACTTTAAATGAATAATGAATGAATAAACATTACAACACAAAAAAGTCTCAACACACATGAATAACACAAACGCAGCGTACAACACCAACAAGACAAACTCCAAAACCCAGCATAGAACCCCTTTATTTGAACGACACCGTTGCTTCACACAGCAACCCACTTCGAACTCATCTCAACTAGGGTTCCTAACAGGTTCCTGGAAAGCCTCTTCCAAGAATCAAGATTTGGATTCTTGGGTTTCTTTCTCAGTTCTTGTTCTGTGTTTCTGAGTTTGTGCATGTTGTTCTTGTTACTTGTGTTCCGTGGCTCTGTGTTGAGAATTGAAGGACCCGTAACACAGAGACAAAATCCAGCTAACTAAGAAGCAAGAAAGGAATTACCTGAGACATGTGAGCGATGCCAACCAAGTACACGTCGCAGACACCACGCCGGGTGAGGGACTCGCACGTGAGGGCCACCACGCTTCTCGAGAGCTCCTCGGGAAGCACCGCCCTCGTCTTCTCCGAGAAGTCATCCTCGTAACTCGTCGAATCGTCGTCGTCTCCCGGTGGCGGCTCTTCCTCGATATTAACGATGCTTTCATTCAAGCTCTCATCGGCGCCAGGGTTCTCGATGTGGACGATGTCCACGCCTGCGGCGTTGGCGGGCGCGAAGTGGGGGTCCATCTCTGGATGGGACGAGTGGGGTTTCCGGCGGTCGAGGGATGAAGCAGAGAAAGTAATTTTGGATTGTTTCGCGAGGCTGAGAAATGTACGAGGCGTGCGAGAGTGAATGCGTTTTGGGCACGACGGACAGAGTCTAGCAATGCCAGAGGCGAAGCAGAAGAATAAGCGGAGTGACCCGTCCGAGTTGGGCGAGTGACCGAATCATAAAATCAGGAACAAATAGGTTTTCAATTTAGAAAAAAAATACAGGGCGCATTGAGAGGATTAACGGTGTCTTTTACTAGGGGGAACTGGAAAAGTGGAGCCTCGAATAAGTACAACTGAGAGAGAGATATCGGAGGAAGAATTAGGAAGATGATACTTTTCCCGCCAGTTGTTTGTTGGGAGTTTTTATTTTATTTTTTATTTTTTATTTTTTATTTAATAATTAAAGAAATATTTTTTAGTAATATTGTAAATTTTTTATTATTTTAAAAAGAAATATTTAAAAGTGTCAGAGAATTTAGGTAAAATAAAAATAAAAATGTAAAATAGATTAGAGAGAGTTTCCTAGCTGTAGAGCTACTACCCATGATTGATGATATTATATTATGAAAATGATAGAAATATAATTTTTTAAACTTTGTTATTCAGCATCTTCATATATTATATATCACATTTATTTTTATTTTTTTCAATTTTATTCTTCTTAAATTAATTAAATTATTTCACTCATTCTCTATACACTACACAATTTTAATTTTAAAAAATTAAAAAAATAATATGATATATGCTGTAAAGATAATAAATCATTCTGGATAAAATGAATGTACGTATGTAAAGTAATATTGTTTCTATGTTGTGTATCATTATCCTTTAATTATTATCTCATAACAAGCTGTGTGGCGTGTATGCTATATACGAACATCAACTTATAAGTAGCAAAATTAGCTTAATGGCATTAATTTACAAAATCTTATTTTCTATGTAACATGTAAAATTGATAACAGCCTTTCTATTACTTGGAAAAAAATAACTTTTTTCTTCTAATAAAGATTTCGTTATATTTGAAACTCATATAAACTCAATTTCATTTCATCATTATATTTTTATAATTTTTTTATACAAAATACAAATTTTTATACAAATTTTTTAAATTCTAATATATCTTTTTCAAATTTCAAAATAATAATAATATTACAAAATAAACTAAACTCATCTCAACTCATCTCATTTTCGAATTCAAACCAAAAAGTCATTTTCTAACACTTGGGTTTTCTCGGTTTGATGCCCAATTTATTTTGAAGATGGAAAAAATGTTCAATGACTAGTTTTGTTACCCCAATTATTAGAAGCATGTTGTTGCCATTTTCTTTCTTTGGCATGGTGAATGGGACTCTGTTTGAGATTGAGAGCATGCAAACCTATGAATTAACGCTGAATGATATTTTTATTTATTATTATATTTTATGAGCAGCATTTCACTAAATTGAATAAAGAAATACAAAATAAGAAGATCGGGACCTAATAAATAGCTACTACAAACAACAAGGGCAGTAGTATCAAAAGTATGGTTTGGGCTAAATTGATGTGATAAAATGTGATTTTTTATGGGGACTATTATAATTGTAACGAATCCCCCCCAATATTTATATGGATAATTTTATTGAGCCTAATTAGATTTATTAGGTCATTTTAGATAAGACAATAATTTATAATTTATAATTTATTGTGATTCTCTGCAAATTCTATATGTGAGCATTGGTACCTAACCAAATGTAAATACAAGTCTAAATTTTAGTTAGATGTGAGAGAAAATCTCCATATTGAACTAGCCAAAAGTTTAAAGCTCATCACTTAACTACTGTAAATTAAAAAAACTCTCCATTATTATGAGTTACTGTTTATCCACGAATATTTTATTCTTTCATCAACTTTTTCCTCTCTTTTTTTTTTTTCTTTCTATCAATTTTAGAAACAAACTTCTTTCTTAGAGAGAAAAAACCTCACCCACGTTAGAGAAGACTCGGATAGTCCCATATCTATTATCAAATATTATTTAAATATATAATATTATATTATTATTTAAATTTTAAGATGACTAATCTAATGTGAACTCATCTAAAACAAGATAATTATAAGCTCTTCCGTTAACATATATCTCTTGGTGATTTTCACGACGAGTAATTCTATACAATTGTAGAGTACGTAAAAAAACGTACATTTATTTTAAAAAAGAGTAGGATTTATTATTAAAAAAATTATTAATTTTCATATGATTTTCATATTTTACTCATTTCTTTCAAAGTAATGGTGCAGCATTTGCACACTCCACAACTACACATATAATTTATCTTTTCATGGCATCATCTTCTCTATCTAGTAAATTATGTCCCGTTTGGATTCAAAAAGTATTTCATCTCATCTCATCTCATCATTATAACTTTTCTAAATTAATATACAAAATCTAATAAATCATTCAACTTTTTCAAATCCTAAAATAATAAAAATATTATAAAATAATATTTTATTCAATTTTCATCTTTAATCTAAAATCATCTTATCTCATCTCTAAATCCAAACCGCATATGTGTATATATGTATTCTCTCTTTCCCACAATATTACTATTCCTTCCGCATGAAAGATTTTGTTATGATTACTTTACTAAGTTGTGAATTGAAAAAAAGATATATGTTAAGGATATTTAAATGATATTAGTATCTTTTAAATTTATTATAAAGTTTAATAATTATATTAATTATAATAAAATAAACTTATTTAAGAATTGAGATTTTCACGACTTATTTTAATAGATTCTAAAATAGCCAAAATATTCTACAAAACTATAATATATTATTAGTATTTAAATAATTTAAAATATCAGCATCCATTGATTTTTGTGTTAGACATAATGTATATTGAATTATTTTCTATGATATGAATTTAATAAGTATAATATTGGGACACATTTTCCAAGACAAATTTAATGAAGTGTAAATATCTTGCACAAGTATGAAGTGACACAATGAAATAATTTGATTACAAATTAAGATCATCTCATATCAATTTAGGTAAAGTATTATTAAGCCAAGTTTTAAAAGTCAATATTTAAGTATCTCGTATGTCATAATTATGCAAATATGTCATCCAGCATAACATGTAATGACATCATCCTGAATCAGATTCAAAAATTGTAATATGTATGTATTATATCATGTATCTCAAATTACATAACACACATGAGCTATCTCAAGGTTCAAGTGCAAGATAATATCAATTAATTGTAATATTAGGGAAGATGTGTAGATCACAGACTCAAGCGTAGTCTACTATAATATGCTCGAATACTATCAGCAGCTCCAATTGTTGTCGCGAGACATGGGACCCATACACAAACTCGCACAAAGGGTTAAATGTGTTGAATAGTCAGATTAGTCAGATAAATTAAATAAATTAATTAGTTCAAATAAATCAATCATGCATAGAATAAATATTAATATAATCAGTCATGAAAACCTGAAGTTTTTTTTATGAAAACCTTACATTTATTATGTTTACATTGTGATGAGTTTCTTACCAAGTTTTAGACTCATTTTAATTATATTTCATTTTTTAATCATCTAGGTGAGAATGTCATCAGTACAAATAGACAGACTAGGCTTAGATGGGTAATCAATTAAACTTCATACGTCCTAGAATAAATTTTTTTATGATATAAATTATATTTAATTGTTCTTTTTATTTTATTTAGAGACGCATTTTTATAAAATAACTATTTTATTAAATAAATTTTATTTCCTTAAATATGGAATCTCTCGCCAGACTATATTTTATAAAAACATGTGATAATCGAGATATTTGTGGTATACAATGTATCCTTAAAAGGTATCATCATCTAAAACGTGATTTTCATACTTTCAGGATCATCGAAGTAAGTCATGCAATTACGATATCCTTATCGGTCGAGCAAGTGCCTACATAATCTGGACTCTTGGACGGAATAGTAATATTATTTTAAGAAAACGCTCTCAAAGGAAACCCTAGGAAACCTTTAGGTAGTGATACCGTTTTTTTTGTTTTGGGAGAAGGGGGGGGGGGGGGGGGGAGCTTCAACTCCAACTCCCTCCCCCCCCCCCCTCCCTCCCTCCTCTCATCCCCCTTGTCAACCTTCTCACTAGTTTTTGTTTTTCTATTTTGTCTTTTTTTTTCCCATTTTTGCTTTCTTTCATTTTTGTTTCGTTTTTCTGGGTTTCTCTGTTTTCTCCCGCCCCATCATCTCTTCCTTTCTGTGTCGTTTGTTCCTTTCCTTTTTATTTTATTTTTGGTTTGCGTGTAGCAAGAGCATTGGTTTGAGCCTTTGGATGTCAACGGCGATGGGCAAAGCAACACCCTTCATGGTCCAAATCACCTCACACGCCTCACCGCATTCTTCTCAGGGTGCCGATCTCCTAGTGATGGAGACCTCGATCAAGTCACCTATACACCTAAGGGTTCCTCTTCGCCTTATTGCTTACTTCAATGATCGAGTAGGCTCCTTTGCTTGGTGTGGGTTACAAGTGGCATGATAGTGGTTAGGGTAAGATGAGGCTAGTGGTTTAGTGGTAATTGGGTTATGACAATACCACTAGGGAAAGAATGTTGAGTTCGGCTATGTGGATTGGTAAGGGTAGGTGCCACTTGTGTTTAGGTTTAGGATTTGGAAGACTTTGGTTTAGCTAGGGTATAGAATGTGCAGCAATGGGCTAGGATTAGGATATAGTGCACAGAACAGTAGGATTTTAGAGTTATAGAATTTGGCTAAGGTTATCTTGCAGGACAAATTCCTAGTTTTTAGGAATTTGAATTTTAAATTTGAATGGATTATGGCCAGATATGGTTATTGGAGATAAGGCTTGATTTTGAATGGGATCTGGTTGGGTTTGGATAGGATTTAATTAAGTCACTTAAAGAATAAATGATCAATCAAACTTAATGAGATAAGGTGGTTAATGTGGTGTTTGACGATAACAAGGGATGTGATAGCCGAATAGGTGGTTGGTTGAGATTAGGTTTGGTTTGAATTTTGAATTGGTTTGAATGGTAGAACGATAAGGATAAGGATAAGGTTATGTGTTAATTAGGGTTTTATGGCTTATGGAATGTGGTGTGGCTAAATAGGGTAGGATGAGATCAGGTTTAGGGTTTTGTGGGATGATGATGGGCGGCTAGGGTTTCATGACCATTAGGGTTTCATGCCCTATGGTTGTCGAATTTTGGGTGGTATGCTAAGGTTTGGCTGAAACTTGAATTGGCCCTAGAGGACTTTAACCAATCTTATGAACTCCCGAACAATTGGATGATCACAAGATGAATTGAAGAACACAAAACTCCAATCAAAGAACTCCAATGGTAACTTTGGCCACCACTACTACAATGCACAAATAATCTTTTCAATACTATCACTCACTCAATTCTCAAATTCACCAGTGGGGTGAATTCGTCACTCACACTCAATAATAATAATCACACAATCTCAACAAATGAATTAAGAACACAAAAACACCAAAAGTGAAAAATACCTCAAACAACTTTATTAATGAAAATATAGATATAAAACAACATCGATTCACGAATTGTATGATGTGTTCCTCTTCAAATGGATTTACGAATTGCACCACTTGAAACCCAAGTGTATAAACATCGAAATGATAAACCCAAACCCCCCTAGGGTGGCCGGCCTAAACTCTCTCTCAAGAGTTCTCTAAAATTCTCAAATGTCTAAAAAAATGCAAAAATAAAGTCTAAGGGTCCTATTTATAAAGTTTACAACTTGGAAATTTCCAAAATATCTTTGATAAAGATAACTACTTAAAACATTATCCAAATAAACAAATAAATAAAATAACATAAAAAAAATAAATGGTGGTGGTGCCTAAGTAGTGTGTGGTCGTGGCCTTCATGGCCCATAGTGAGCTTATAGCTTGTCGTGGTTCATGGCGGGGCTAGTCTGCATGGAATCTGGCTGCGTGGCATCTGATTGTATGGCGTCTATTGGTATGCCAGGTATGGCGCTGTGCGGGGTTAGCTAATGGTGCGTATGACAGTGTGTCATAAATAGGCTTGATGGTGGGAACAAGACGATGTCGTGCCACTGTAGTGTGGCTCAGTCAAGGGGCTTGGGCGGTGATCCTGTATGGCCCAGGCTGATAGCCAGGGCGATGGGCATGCATGGGCCAAGCTGATGGTTTGGGCACTGCGTGCTGCAAGGCGCGAGTTAGTGCCGTGTGCTAGATGGCATGCCTGTGAAGGCATGCCACTAACCTCATTAGAGTCCACTTGCGCGTCAAGGTTGGGGCTAAGGCAAATAAGCAGGCCCACTGGTGCAGTGTCATGGGCAGTATGCCTAAGAGTTCTAACACCCAATCTAAGGTGGAACTGCGCCAACGGAGCAACGCGTAAGCCACACACACGCTCCGAAACTGAACCTATTTTTTCCACACGCCATATCTAGGAGTGGATTTCAGAGGCCATTTTCCGCGTCGTTGGAACAAAGACCTCCGGTCGCTTCGACCTTGACCGTCCGCCATCTTTTAGAGGTGGCGTTTTTTAGTTTTCTTTAAGATTGAAAACCAGATCTTAGTATTTTGATTTTCCTATTTGTTTTACATTCTGTTTGTAATGTTTAGTTTAAGAGTTATGCTACTCATCTGCCTAATGTTATTCTACTCCACACACCGCTTGTTGAGGTATCATTTTTTTTTTCTTTTTTGCTGAAACTGTGTTTAGACTTAGAGGCTCCCATTCCCAAATTTTGAGGCCAGTTCGAATTTTTTCTCTCCCCCTGTATTCTCCCCTCCCACCTTTTCCCTGTGCTCTCCCACTCTCAAATTTTGAGCCAATTCCAATATGTTCTATCTCTTTTACATTCTCCTCTCCCACCTTTGCCCCTGTGCTTTATGCAAAAGAATAGTTTTCATTATCTTGCCTAGAGAGTATTTATGACTGATAAATATAGACTTAGGTCTTGTTGCATTATTGGAAATTATTAAAATTTAAAGTGGCCGTAAATACAAATTCGTGCGATTATTAAACATGGTATATATAGATTAAGACAAAATTATGAGATAATGGATATGCCCTTTTATGCTCTCAATTACTTCTGAAAACCTGTGTTCTTGCAGCCAAATCTGTGTTCTTCCAAAAAAAGAACCCAAACTAATGGAAAAGAAAAATTTAATCTCATGCATCCTTTTCGGGAAAGTATCATCTTCCATGAATAAAAGTCTTCTGTTGTGGGTTTCAACTTTTAATTTCCCCCTTCTTTGTTGACAAGTTTTGGGTTACTTCCACTTTCTTTGGTTACTTCCAATTTTTGGGTTACTTCCACTTTCTTTGGTTTCCGTGAATAAAAGTCTTCTGTTGTGGGTTTCAACATAATCTTCATCATCTTTTTCCAAGGCTTTGTGGCTTAAGAATGGAAATTATTAAGAAATCAAAGATAAAGATCATGTGCACTCTAGGATCGGCTTCATCGTTCTCCCAATTTCCTCAATGACCAAACAGTTACCCCAGAAATTTAAAAAAATAAAAAATAAAAAAGAGAATACCTTTGGACGTGAACCATGAGGGCGTGGGACACTTTTTCCTAAAATCATAAAAAGTAGCACAAGAGAGAGTATAGAGGAGAGCTAGGAGCACTAGGAGGAAGTGAAAAAAATAGGAGCATGAGGCGAGAAAAGTTGTTTCAATGGTGGAAGGTTGGGCTGGAGGGTTTTTAGTTTCACAGAGAGGAGAATGAGAAAAGGAAGTCGGGCTTGAGGATTCGCTAAGAACCGTGACATGGTACAAACCGGGTTTGCCACGTATTAATATGTGTGGAGTATAAAACTTGAACCGGCTGAAGAATAGAATTTTTTTAGTTTAATAAAAAAGAAAAAAAAACATTATCTCTAGGACCTCTAGTCCGTAAAGTATTCCTCATTTGGAATTTTTGTTCGAAAGGGTTATCTCCTGTTCCGTCTTAAAACGGGCTGGGATTTGTTTTAGTTGGTTGTTAACTCTATCTAGCATGGCGTTGGACTGTCTCTTAGATGGTGAACGAGAAAGGTTTGCAGGCAGGGTTAGACTATATCAATCATTTTTAATGCACTGGAGAGTTATAGATCATCATCTAGTTGGTTTGTAATATACGTTTTAAATCCAATTGTAATACTCCTCTATTAATGAATGCAGTTTGATTTCTTTAAAAAAAAGTGCCTACAAAATGAACATCAACCAGCTATTCGAGATAACTTTTATGGCTCTTTTAATTTTTTTTTTTTTTTTACCATCACGAATAATTAGGCATCCATTATGTTATTTACCCATTGAGCTCTCAAGCTTTTTTTAATGCAGATCGAGTGAGTGTGTTGGTTGTGGTGCAAAACACATCTTAACAAGGAGGATAATGACTGGTTGATGATTTTAGTTACCAAGCAAGACAAGGGAGAAAATGGAGAAAAACAAGAGAAAAATGATTTTTAAAAAAAACTGAAAAATGAGCCATAGGTTATCTAAGTGAGGTTAGAAACAAAATCCCATGGCTTGGTGGCAAAGCGTATCAACAACCATGCTTCAATAATTTGAAGCAGCTAATGGCTAGAGGTGGTGAGAGAGACCCATTGATTCATAAAGAATGAAGGATGATGTTTCGGCAAGTGAAAAATTATAGAGCCTCCATGTGATACAGAAATAAGATAACTAAGGCCTTGTTTATTTATTTATTTTTTTTCAGGCTTGTTGACTTGATGGCACACTGCCCTTTCTCCAAAATGAGAACCCAGGTTCGATCCCCCCCCCCCCACCCCCAATGTATAAAAAAAAAGGCCTTGTTTATTTTTTTTAACTTTTCATCTCATCTTTCATTTAATTATTGCATTTTTTTAAATTACAAAATAAAATAACAATTCAACATTTTCAAATCAAAAAACAAAAATAATATTAAAAAAATATATTTAAACAATATTTTACTATTTTAAACTTGTATCTAAACTTATCTCTTTTGATGAGACCTAAGAAAAAAATGAAAATAAAATGGAAGGACAAAGAAGGATCAAATCTCAAAGTTGAGTAAGGACTTGTTTGGAATGTTTGTTCCTTCATCTTAGCATAGAATTTATAAGAGCACCAGTCCTAGAATCAATTTAACTAGATTTTAGCCTAAATCTAATTAGGTTGCATAAAAATTGACTACAATGGACTCAATATAACTATAATATTTTATATATATAATTTTTATTATTTAAGATTGATGATTTAAAGTTTAGCTTCCTCTCTCGTCTCTTACAGGTAGGGGTTTTTCTCCTGTCGTTGTGTATGGGTTCCTTTCTTATTTTCTCTTGATTAATTTTTTCGAGTTTGTGCTTTGAGATGGCAGATGACCTTGTGGGGATGTGTGGAAAACTATCTTTAATAGAATCTGGGCAGGAAATTGTTGTGGTAGACACTGAATGGATGCAAGATACGGTGGTGAGAGGGGAGTAATGTCTGTTTGTTCAGCTATTCACCTGTCACAATTACATTAAGGAAGCCCTTAAGCAAATGTTGGGAAGGGTGTGGTGGCCAGTTAAAGCTTTGAAGTTACGACATCTAGATTCAAAATTCCTTATTGTTGAATTTGAAGATAGGCGAGAAAATGAGAGCGTTGTGCATGATGGTTTGTGGATGTTTGATAAGCAATTGATATTGCTTAAGAAATTTGGTGGTTTTACGTAGGTGCACTCCCTGAAGTTGACTGAGGCATCGTTTTGGGTAAGAGTTCATGATCTACCGCTTAGGGCTCGCAATGAAAAGATTGGGAAATTAATAGAGGAGTCTTTCGGTGTTTTTGAGGAGGTTGATTTGTTCGATGATGAGATTGCATGGGGAGAATATATGAGGATTCGTGTTCGTTTGGATGTCACGAAGCTATTGTTAAGAGGGAAACTTCTAAGTTTGGGCTCTAGTTCGTCGTACTGGTTTCAGTTCTCATATGAATGACACTTCCTGATTTTTGCTATATTTGTGGATAGTTAGGCTATTCTTAACGAGATTGTGAATGTTCCAATTCCTTTGATGTAAAGACTCAATTGTTTCCCTATGGCCAGTGGTTGCGAAGTGATGGCCGATGGGAGAAACAAATAGAGTTCTTTGCTCGCCGTTAACATTCAACAGGGGAGAAGCCGCCATCAACTGAGCAGAGGGTGGAGGAAAAGGTGGAAGTGATTTTAAAGGAGATGAGGACTTCAATCGTTATTGAGATCTTGGAATAATTACATGCAGAATCGGAGGAACCTATTATTGCGCATATGGTTGAGAATGGCAATATTCTAGGGATTGTTGATTCGAGGAATCCTGGGGTGAAGGCAATTACAGATAATAGAATTAGTAGTAAGCCTGACTCTATGGGCTTAGAAAAACAGGTGTGGACTAGGCGAAGGGCTTGGTGAAAGTTATGGGTCAGGATATGATAGATGAAGTGGATTTCTTGGATGTCCCGATTGTTGCTAAAGCAATCCTGAATGTTGCTAAAACAAAGGCTGGGCTAACTCCAATTAAAGGCACAGCTTCACACTCAAAAGCTCGACGTGAGAAGGGAGATATTTTTGCATCTTCAAAAAGAGGCTTCATCAATCTCTCACTGTGCAGTTAAAAGGAAGGCTAAGGTAGTGAGCTCCGATGATAGTACTGGTTGCTTGGTTAAAGGTGAAATTGAATATTTGAATTTGGGTGCAAAGAAATGGTAAAAAGTTCGAGATGGCTATATTCTTGCTCGACAAGGTACGTATTGAGTTATAGGCAGCGGCTGGCTCCTAGCCTTGTCGGCAACCATGAAAATCTGATGTTGGAATTCCCGTGGGCTTGGGAACTCACAGGGAGTTCGTGCTTTGTGTGATTTAATTGTGCGAGAAGATCCCAATTTAGTTTTTCTTCAAGAAACTAAAACTTAAAGTGAGGGGGATGGAAGTGTGTAGGGTGAAGTTGGGTTTTTCCAACTGTTTGACAGTTGATTGCTTGGGTCATAGTGAGGGATTATCGTTGTTGTGGCGAAAAAATTTTGATGTTACAGTATTTTCCTATTCCAGAAATCATATTGCAGCTTGGATCCGAGATGATGATGGTAAAGATTGAAAATTTTTAGGGATTTATGGAAACCCAGAAGCTGCAAACCGTAATACTAATTGGGATATTATTTGTTCCATTGTTACAAGTGATACTCCTTGGTTGTCATGAGATGATTTTAATGAGATTTTACATGTGTGGAAAAAAAGGGGGCAGAGATCCACCTCGAGACCAAATGGAGGCTTTCCAAGAGGTCTTAATGAGGTGTTCTTTGCAGAATCTGGGTTTCTCAAGGCCTGAGTTCACATGGTCAAATGGGAGAGAGGGTGAAGCTACGATTTAGATGAGATTAGACAAATTTTTGGGCAATACTAGTTTGTTAGACCAGTTCCCTCATGGGGTGGTGAGACATGGGACTACTGCCCACTCAGATCATTTGTCAATTTGGTTTGAGTCAGAAGCTCTGATAGTTTAGGGGAGGCCTAAGAAGCATTTCCATTTTGAAGCAATATGGGTTGGGGAAAGCGAATGGGAAGTTGTGAACAAATTATTGAGCAAGTTCAGAATTCAGGGTGTGCATTTAGTGGTATGGAGGGGGTTATGCAATCTCTTAAAGGGTGTGGAGAAAAGCTGGGAGTTTAGAATAAATCATCTTATGGTAATGTGAGAAGGAAACTGGTTAATGCTTGGAAAATTTTGAAGAGGATTCAGTGTAATGCCTCTTTGAATGATACTCCAAGTGAGGTTTGTATGGCTCAAGATGAGGTTCGATTGGAGCTTGAAAGAGAAGAAACTATGTGGAGGCAATGTTCTAGAGTTTAATGGCTGCATGAAGGGGACCAAAACACTCATTTTTTCCACAACCAAGCTTCCAATAGAAGAAGAAGAAGAAATTGGATTAGAAGTTTTAAAAATGACAATGGTGTGTAGTGTGAAGGGGTGCGCAAGGATAATCTTATTGTTGATTTTTTTCAGAAGTTGTTTACCTCTTCTAACACTGCTAATCAGAGCTATGTATTACGCTGTGTGGAGACTAAGGTCATGCCATAAATGAACGAACAGCTTCTGAAACCTTATGCTACTGAAAAGGTAAAGTCTGCTCTTTAACAAATGCACCCATCGAAAGCCCTAAGGTCGGATGGAATGTCACCAGTGTTCTTCCAGAAATATTGGCACATTATTGGTGATGCGATGACAAAGGCAGTACTCCAATCGCTAAATTCTGGTACGTTATCCACAAACCTTAATCATACATTGATCAGCTTGATTCCTAAGAAAAAGAAGTGTGATATGGTTTCTAATTTTTGGTCCAACAGTCTTTGCAACGTAGCTTATAAATTGGTGTCGAAGGTTATTGTTAATCGCTTGAAAATGTGTTTACCAAATATCATTTCAGATTCTCGATGTGCTTTTGTGGAGGTTAGATTAATTTATGATAATGTACTGATTGCTTATGAGCTGATTAATTATTTACGACATAAACATAAGGGAAAAAATGGTATGTCTTTGAAACTGGATATGAGTAAAGCATATGATAGGGTAAAATGATATTTTTTGGAGAATATTATGTTGAAATTGGGTTTTGCCCAAATGTTTGTAAATTCGGTGATGGAATGTGTTAGAACAGTACCTTTCTCAATTTTGATTAATGGTGAGATACGGGGACCTATTATTCCTTAAAGAAGGATTAGGCAAGGAGATTCCCTATCCCCTTATCTATTTCTTTTTTGTACGTAAGAATTAATTGTTTTGCTAAAAAATGTTGCAAGTGTTGGGGGTATTAGTAGAATTAAAGTGTGTAAAGGAGCTCTTATAGTGAACCATTTACTGTTTGCTAATGATAATATTATTTTTTGTAAAGCGGATGTTCATACTACTAAGAATATTTAGGGTTTACTTGATAAATATGAGAAGGCTTCGAGACAGAAAATTAATAAAGAGAAAATGGCAATGATTTTTTCAAAAAATGTGTCTCCTTCTAAGCAGTTATTGATGGATTTATGGGGGGTAAGGTCTTTTCAGCATTATGATAAATATTTAGGTTTGCCTAACCTAGTGGGGAGGGTTAAGAGTCATACTTTTGACGATATTAAAGGGAAAGTGTGAACCAAGTTGCAAAGTTGGAAGAAGAAATTATTATCACAAGGGGATCGAGAAGTTCCTATTAATGCAGTGGCCTTGTCAATTCCGACGTATGCAATGTGTTGCTTTAAACTTCCTTCGACCCTATGCAGAGAATTGGAAGGCATAATAGTCCCTTTTTGGTGGGGACAACGAGCTAACAAAAGAAAATTACATTGGTTGAGTTGGGAAAGAATGTGTGATTCTAAATATATAAGGGGTATGGGGTTTAAAAATCTGCACTCTTTTAATATGGCGTTGTTGGCCAAGCAAGGAGGGCGTTTGCTACAAAACAATGATTCTTTGTCATAAAGCCAAGTATTTTCCCAACTCCTCTATTTTCTAAGCGAAGTTGAGTTATAAACCATCTTATGCTTGGAAGGAAATTTATGAGGCGAAGAAGTGGTTAAATGAGGGTTGTTGTTGGAGAATGGGCAATGGAGAGTGCATTGAAATGTGGAAAGATGTGTGGATTCCAGGTCATAAAATTGTATCCCCTAATTCGGCTTGGTAGGTTGAGGATGGTTTTGAAAGAGATTTAGAAGATACTGTGGATTCCCTTATCATTCATAACTCAAGGAGTTGGAATGTTACTAAAATTAGATCTCTCTTTGCTCCAATTGTGGCAAAATATTTTGAAGATCCATTTGTCCAGCAGTGTGAATTCAGATAAATGGATTTGGTTGGAAGAGCCAAATGGGAAGTGTTCAATAAAGAGTGCATATCTGTTGATTCAAAAATCCAGATTTCATGTTGAAGAGGCAAATTCAAGTAGTATGTTTGATAAGAAGTTGTGGAAACATTTATGGAAGATGAAGGTTCCAAGGAAAATTAAGATTTTTGCTTGAAAAGCTTATAAAGATATCTTGCCAACTTTGAGTAGTTTGAAACGTAGAAAATTGAAATAGAGACTACTTGTTTTTGTAAGGAGTCCAAGGAAACATTGGTCCATGCACTTTTTTCTTGCACCCATGTGCAGTATTCTTGGCTAAAATTCATTCCTTTATTGCAGCAGAATCAAGTGGAGGTGAGTTTCATTAATTTAGTTCATTTTGTTCTTTTCAATGGTTCAGTTACAGATTTTACTCTGTTCTTCCTCATTAGTTGGAGTTTATTATTTAGACGTAATAAAATACAAATGGAAATTTTTTAGTGGATCCTTTGTAGGATATTAATCATGCGTTGTGAGTCCGTAGGATTTTCAATAATGTGAGGGGGGCTATTCCTAATGAGAGAAGGCAGTTGGGAAGTGGCAGCCGCCAAGAAGGAGTTTCTTAAAACTCAATGTGGATGTGGCTTTTTTTCTAATAAGAACATAGCTAGAGTTGGTTTGATTTTGAGAGATAGGGTTGGAAAAGTTATTATGGTAGTAAGCAAAGCTGAAAATGCTGTCAATGGGGCAAAAATGATAGAATTGTTAGCGGTGTTAAGAGGGTTACAATTTTGCATTCCTCCTGGTATCCCAAAATTAATTATTGAATCAAACTGTTTGTTACTAGTGTAGGAGCTTCAAGCTGATCCAGTTTTCTCTTTAAATGAAAATTTGATTCAAGATGTTAAAGAGATGATGAACCATTTCCCTGAAATTATTATTCAACATGTACCTAGAGAAGGAAATGGGGTAGCTCATTGTTTAGCTCGTTTTACTTGTAATATTTTAGACATTCAAATATGGTGGGATAATGTCCCGACTTTTATTGATCATGCTCTTTAACTTGATCAATGTGCTTTGTAAAACTCTTTCTTTTAATGAAAGTTCTTTTATAAAAAAAAAAAAAAAGACAAACCATAATATTTTTAGCTATATGTATTTTCACTCGCCAGCCAAGTTTTGACCAAATATTATTTTGGGCATAAAATTTCCCTTTTCGATATGCTTCTACCTTTTTGGTACTTATATTTGTCTTTTTTGTTAATTTAATAGAATGGTAAAAATATCAAAATTAATATTTTAATAAAATAATGATAGATTTGGAGAGTTTATTATTTAATGTTATTGAAAAATAACTAGTTAAATTTATAAAAATAAGATTTTTCATTAAATTTTTGATCAAATTTTGAGTAGGCCACTACTAATGCTTATTGGCTTGAAAAACTAAAGAAGAAAGAGAGGAGATGGGTTCGAAACACATACGACTTGCAAAGAAGGGGGTGTTAGGTATTTTGATCTGTTAAAAAGATGAGAAATTATACTTCACAATCAAAGATTATTATGTCTATTTCATGCACAATTTCATACGAGAATTATTATTAAAATTAGTGAATGAGATCGATTATTAAAGAATTATAATTTTATATAATTTTTATATTTATTCAAAATTTTTAAAATAATTATATGATGTTTGCATATTCACGACTGCAACTGTAATTTTTCTTTACTAATTACATCTCGATGCTTAAAAATGATACTCATATGTTCTTTTTTTTAAATAAATTTTTACACAATTAAATAATTTTATTAAGAATTTATAAATGTAACATCGTCTTTTAAAAATATCTTTAATTTACTAGGGTATAGCAGATTATTTGGAAAATTTTATCTAAATTTAAGACTTATACAAGAAAATAATAAATGAGAAGAAACAACGAATTTACACTTACTAAATTAAGAAAAAAGAAAGAATTTAAAGTTGGTTGGGGTTCAGCCCACAAAAATAATTATAAATATACAACTCTTTCATAATAATATGAATTTTATTAAAAAAAATGTTAAGAATTAATTGGAGAAGCGGCTGCCGCCTCCTACCCCACCACTAAATTATGTAAATGATCCCACCACAATTATTTTAAATATTGCATAGTGATTTTCATAATAATTTCAACGCCTATAAATATGGGTTTCAGTTGTTATGAAATTTAGGGGTAGGCAAAATTTCCGACTTCCGACTTCTGTCCGAACTCCGCTCCAATTCCGACTCTGATCGGTGTCAGAATTCGGAGTTCAGAATTCGGAGTCGGAAATTTCGAACTCCGAAGTCAGAGTCAGATTTCGGAATCGGAGTCAGTTTTTATACCGAGTACCGACTCCGAACTCCGAAGTTTTTTTTTTTTTTAAATAAAGATGCAAAACGACATCGTTTTGCATCTTTTTTTTTTTTTAGCTAAACGGCGCCGTTCCAATTAAATAGGAACGGCGTCATTTAGTCTAGGGTTTCTTATACCCCAGCCCGCGGCCTCTTTCTTTTTCTTTCTTCTTCTTCCTTCTTCTTCCTCCCATCCGCGGCTGAGACTCCGAAATCCATCCCCCAGTGCAGCGTTGCTCGTCTTCTCCAACGGCGATTCCAAACCTCCAGTGGCAAGCGCCGCTTCCTCCTTCACTCTCTCACACCGCCGTTGCGTTACGACGTCGCCCGACGCCCGCTAGCCCTCTGAATCGGCGAATCGGCAAATTCGAATTGGGGTAATTAAAACTAATTAAAACTAATTAAATGTATTATTTTAATATGATTCTTTGAGTTGGTTGGCCTCTGAGTTGTGTATGTTATTATATTGTGAAAAATTCAAATTTATATTGTGTGTTTTGACAATGTGTGTAAACTGTTTGATGAAATATCATTGAGAAAAAAAAATTGAATTTGGCCTAATTAAATGTCATTGTGTATTCTATTTAAATATTAAACTTAGCAAGAAGGCTTACTTAAACTTGGACCATTTTTATTAAAAAATATATATATATATTGTAGGTAAAAAAAAAAAAATAGACTACCTATTCTGTTATGTACTTACAAAATAAAGTGTAGATTGTGTTTGAATATTAACGCGACGTCGCGATCTCAAATGATTTGAACTTATATGTAAAATTGTAAATAGTAATGTTTATACTTTGTAGGTTATATTTATTATTGAGATCATTTGTTTGAATATAAATATATTTTGTCTATTTGTTGGAATGTATGAAATAGGTTAAGATGAATTTAATTTTTTTATTAAATATTTATTATATAAAATGAAATAAAATAATTTCGAGTTTATATTGTGTGTTTTGACAATGTGTGTAAACTGTTCAATGAAATGTCATTGAGAAAAAAAAATCGAATTTGGCCTAATTAAATGTTGTTGCGACGTTGTGTATTCTATTTAAATGTAAAACTCAGCAAGAACGCTTATTCAAACTTGGACCATTTTTATTAAAAAAAAAATAATATATATTGTAGATAAAAAAAAAAATAGACTACTTGTTCTATTATGTACTTACAAAATAAAGTGTAGGTTGTGTTTGAATATTGACACGACGCCGCGATCTCAAATGATTTGAACTTATATGTAAAATTGTAAATAGTAATATTTGTACTTTGTAAGTTATATTTATTATTGAGATCATTTGTTTGAATATAAATATATTGAAATATTTGTTGGAATGTATGAAATAGGTTGAGATGAATTTAATTTTTTTATTAAATATTTATTATATAAAATGAAATAAAATAATTTGATTTTATGTAATCAAACCCGCTCTAATTAAAAAAAATAGACTACCTGTTCTGTTATGTACTTACAAAATAAAGTGTAGGTTGTGTTTGAATATTGACACGACGTCACGATCTCAAATGATTTGAACTTATATGTAAAATTGTAAATAGTAATGTTTGTACTTTGTAGGTTATATTTATTATTGAGATCATTTGTTTGAATATAAATATATTGAAATATTTGTTGGAATGTATGAAATAGGTTTAGATGAATTTAATTTTTTATTAAATATTTATTATATAAAATGAAATAAAATAATTTGATTTTATGTAATCAAACCCGCTCTAATTAAAAAAAATAGACTACCTGTTCTGTTATGTACTTACAAAATAAAGTGTAGGTTGTGTTTGAATATTGACACGACGTCGCGATCTCAAATGATTTGAACTTATATGTAAAATTGTAAATAGTAATGTTTGTACTTTGTAGGTTATATTTATTATTGAGATTATTTGTTTGAATGTAAATATATTGAAATATTTGTTGGAATGTATGAAATAGGTTGAGATGAATTTAATTTTTTTATTAAATATTTATTATGTAAAATGAAATAAAATAATTTGATTTTATGTAATCAAACCCGCTCTAATTAATAATTTTTTCCAAGAATAGATAAAATCATCAATTAGAACAGCCGGAAAGGGAGAGATCAACTGATCCTATAAGTACGAGTACGAGTCACATCATGAAGTATTAATAATGGAAGCTTGTGGTGTTAAGAAACCAAAGCATAATTAGGTGATAATTATAATACCGTCCAACACCTTTAATTACAAAGTTATTGAAACACAACGGGAATCGGGATGCCACACTTTAGTTACAAAGTTAGGCAAATGAAAAGTGAAACTATCTACTACTTATATTATTTCAAAAAGCTGCACATATGACGTACACACATACATATATATATATATATATTATATATATAGAGAGAGAGAGAGAGAGAGAGAGAGAGAAATTAAATAGGAATTAACAAAGCCAAAACAACCTATAATTATTAGCATAAAACTAATATGGATCATTACAGGTAAGCGTCCTAACATGAGCCATCTCCTATAATTGAGATAATTATATTGATCTATGCCCTACATGCTTGGCAGCTTGCTATGTTCCAATTTTCAAACATTTTTTCCAAGTAATTTTCAAACACTTTTCAGAGTATAAAAGCTTATAAATTTATAATTACAAATTTACATCATTGAAGGCTCTAATGTGCCTTGTTTTGTTTCTAGAGTATTTATTCTCCCTCTTTTTCATTCCAGTTGTTTGCCATTAAAAACCATCATCATTCACCAAACAAGATGCGTATATTCAATTCCACAAGTTTTTTTTTTCAAAGAAAATTAGATTACTGGGTCAGGACAATTTACTTTGATTGCAATGGTTGGATTATTTCTTGATAATTAAATAAATGTGTGTGTAAACAATTAGATATAAATATTTTACTTGTAAAAAAACACTCTAGAAATAAGTCATGATTTTTGTATTTAGTACAAGTCATGAACTTTTACCTAATAACAGTTTCCTAATATTGTATTTTGCTACACTATAACATTATAAATTTTAGGAATTTACTAACATTTTTTATATTGTTATACTTAAATTCTAGGTCTACAATTACAAACAGATGGATCTGTCACGCAGTGCTAGTGGGACTCCGACTCCACGTGAGGCTCTGAATCTGGATGGTAGGACTCTTTGGGCACTCCATGCTGCAGCTTCGAGCCGTAGTCGGCTACCCTCTACTCGAGGACAAACCTCGTGTGTTAGTAGTGGATTTCCACTTCCAGTCGACATAGAATTAGAAGTGGAAGATCCCGACCAGTTTATGAAGGAGGAGGAGATGGGCCTTGGGGACGATTCGATTCAGGATCCGGATGTACCAGTACACCCTGCAGCTGCGAGGCCACCCCGTCCACGGTCAAATAAAAAAAGATCGTGGATATGGAAGCATTTTGAGAAGGTTGAGGGTGGGGATCCCCAGAACCCACGGGTTGAGTGCAATCATTGTGGCGCTCGAGTTGGGTGTCATTCAAAAAGACAAGGCACTTCTTGCCTTTCAGCACATCTAAATGGTTGCAAGCGCTACCAAATAACGAAGGGGATGACATCAAGAGGTTAGTGTATTGCTTTATACGCTACTTAGTTTTGTGATTATGATCCTATTTAATTTTAATTTAAGACTAATATTGGTAATAAATTATCAAATGCAGACGCAGGTGGGTCTCAGACTAATCTTAGCTACGAGACTTCTACAGCCACTGATGGGACAAGCACACAGGTAAGGAATCTAGTTGTCCCTCAATACAGTGAGAAGATGTTTCGTGAGGCGCTTGCAATGATGATTATAAAAGATGAGATGCCCTTTACGACGGTTGATAAGGATGGGTTCCGGTATTTTGTGAAGCTGCTTGAACCAAGGTTTCCAATCCTATCTCGTTATACAGTGATGCAAGATTGTATGAAGATGCATTTGAGGGAAAAGGCAGAAATGAAGAAGATGTTCTCCACCACTGGCCAGAGAGTGTCATTTACGACCGACACACGGACGTCGGTACAGAATATCTCGTACATGTGTATTACAACACATTACATTGATAGTGAGTGGAATATTAAAAAAAGGATTATTGGATTTAAAGAAATAGTTGACCATAAGAGTGTATCGATAGGAGCGGAGATGGATGATTGTTTGGTTGATTGGGACATCCAAAAAATATTATGCGTTACAGTTGACAATGCCGGTGCAAATGAGATCGCCATCGAATTATTTATCCGAAATACGAGGGCGGGAGAAGATGTGATTAAAAATCACCAGTATATCCACATTTGATGCACTGCTCATATAATCAACCTTATTGTTGGTGAGTTTTTCTGGTTTTAATTTTGTATTTTGTATTTTAATATTTTTATGATTAAAGTCTTTGAAAATAGTACCATTTTTTTTAATTATTATGATAATTAGATATTTTTCAATGATGAAACAGTTAAGGAGTTGGAAAATGTAGACGAGTTTATCAAGAAAGTCCGCAACATTATACGGTACGCGATGGCTTCTCCCCAAAGGCTGCAAAAGTTCAAAGCAATAGCAGAACAGGTTGGGGTTGAGTCTTCAAAGATGTTGTGCTTGGATGTTCCCACTCAATGGAACTCCATACATTTGATGTTGGATGTGGCATTAAAGTATCAGAAGACATTTGAGCGGCTGGAGATTGAGGATGGAGGTTTGAGGTATGCCCTACTGGAGCCTGATGGAAGGGGGCTCGGTCCGCCAGACAACATTGATTGGCAATATGTATCCGAGTTTGTCACATTTTTACAAATCTTTTATGACATCATGATGCAGGTTTCTGGATCTGCATATGCGACGGCAAACATGTGGTTTAGCAAGATCTCCATGCTATACCACCACTTGAAAGAAGGTTGTACTGACCCGAGTGGATTATTATCTAGTATGGCATCACAGATGCAATCTAAATATGATAAATATTGGGGGCAAGTTGAGAAGATAAATAGATTATTGTTCATAGCGTCGATCCTCGACCCCTGATTGAAGTTGGAAGTGGTAGAATGGTGGGCAACAGAGGTTCTCGGAACAGTGAAGGCTAAGTCGTTTATCACAGCACTCAAGGCAGATTTGAACGAGTTGTACACCCATTACAGTGCCAGTAGTCCTGCTTCATCCTCACGAGCCATGAGTACCTCCTTTCGAGTTCGAGTTCAGGACCAGCCACAAATGCTCATTCGAGTCAGGCCAGTGTAGCCAATCGATCCCAAGGCTTCAACGTCATGACGTCGTTTCATGCACGGTCAACGAGAAATCCATTGCAGTGTACAAATGAGGTTAAGCGATATTTACTGGCAAAGGTTGAGGAGCCTAGTGAAGAGTTTCAGATCTTGATTTGGTGGAAAGCTAATTCACCCAAGTACCCGATTCTCTCTCGTATTGCTTGAGATGTACTAGTCGTTCCTATCACTACAGTTGCATCTGAGTCCGCATTTAGCACTGGAGGTCGGGTGTTGGATGCCTACCGGAGTTCATTGTCACCGTCAATCGTGGAGGCCCTCTTTTGCACACAAAACTGGCTCAGTGATGTACCTACTGGACTAGAGAGTATTGGCATCGATGCCGTGAGCTACAGACTTGAGTCAAGTAAACTTAAATTAATTTATTTAATTCTTTTTAAATGATTAAAGTAACAACGTTTATATAATTATTAAATTATTTCAATAATCTTTTTTATAATTTCATTTTCATAAATCTATTTAAATTTTAATTTATACTGTTTATGATTTTACAGATTTAGTTATCAACCCTACCATACTTGCCGATGATTGATGGAGCAACTATCGATTACGTATATTTTTTCTCTAATTTATAGTTACTTGTTTCATGTTTGGTTAATTTTAATTTTTTTTATATAATAATACATTTTATTTTTATCTTAATTTTAGGTACGATTCCGTATAAGTTCCAACAACAAACTATTTTGCTGTAGCAATTATTATTATTATTTTTTCGTAACATCGATACGGGTTCCAACCGTCCCATTGAACCAGAGTCATCAGATTATCAGTGATAATTTAATTTATATTTTGTATTATATTTTGTATTAATAGTCTAGAGTCCTTTTTGTATTACTATTTTTTGTATTATGCTATAACGCTATTGGCTGGCATTAGCATTGTAATTATTACTTAGTACTTTGTATTTTTTGTTTAATTGTTTAAGACTAATTAGTACCTAGTAGTGAAAACTGAAACTTGAATAGATCAATAGTTGTGGCAACTCAATTGAATTTAGTATCTAAATACTCAATTCTCATATCAGTAAATTCATCTCAAGTCAAAACTTATTTACATATGAGATTTTAATTCAATATTTCTTTATATACGAAATTCATAAATTTTTAAAATTTTATAACTATATCTAAATTTATTATAATATTAAAATATATTAAAATTCATTTGAGATAAATCTCATAAAACTTATTTTATTATCTTAATTTATTTTTATTTATTAAAAAAAAATTTATTCTATCTCAAATCAGTTTCAACCATTAAATGCAGTTACACAAGTTAAAATATAAAAAGTTACTTCCTATCCATGCGTGCCGCTCGGTAAACCCAAAGAGATTATGCGAGAAATTCAAATATTTGGCTCCATTATCAAAGATCGTGCACGTCAGACAGCTGTATGACTGATGGATTGATTACTTGTCAGTTGCCAAGTCTACCATAGTCCATATATGTTAATTGTTAAGTAAGCACGGTTAACTTATTTCTTCATAAAAAATACATCTCAATTGAACAAATGAGCTCATATGGAATTAGTATGGCCCAATTGGGATCATTTAGTTTCAGAATGAGTGTAATTTGACTCATACCGAACTCACCGAAGGAATCAAAATTCGGAGTTCCGATCGGAACTCCGATCGGGGTTCGGAATTCCGAACTTCCGATCGGAACTCAGATCGAAATTCGGAATTTCGAACTCCAATCGGTGTCGGCCTCCGACAGTGTTTCGGAGTCGGAGTCGGAGTCGGAATATTTTTTTGACTCCAATGATTGTCGAAGTCGGAGTCAGAAACTCCGAATTCCGAAAATTTCGGAGTCGAAGCACACCCCTAATGAAATTTATAAGAAAATATATAGAAACAATAAAATTTCAGAGAGTTTATTTTATATTTCTCTTGTAATAGTAGTAGTTTTCTTTTTAGTTTTATAATACGTTATCAGCATGAAGTTCTACCGATACTAAAACTAGTGGTCTTCTACTTCAAGTAAGTTTTTCAATATATTATTTGCAGTCCTCGAGATAAATATTAAAGGTAATATTGTTGAATATTACTTGATAAAATTTTACTTTTACTCTCATGATAATGTGAATATATTTTTTAAATCTACAAATTTATTTTTGTGATATAATATCAAATATTGAGATTTATTACTATTGACATTTCTAGAAAAAAAAGGTTATTTATCCAGGATACTTGATGAGATCCATTTGGATATGATGATGAACTTGGGAGATACAATTATAGAAGAAAATCATGTGTCCCTGAAGGATCGTGCTGTGTATCTCATGGTAAAAAATTATCTTACTGTGTGAAATAAATTAAGAGAGAGATATGAGTACCAGAAGATGTAATTCTCTCAAAAGATCATTATAACTTATTGTACCTGAAATTGCAAGATTTTAATAGTAGTATTGAATATTCTGCACTTTTTAAAATTAGTTCAATATTAAAATTATGCAGTGAAAATGTCACTGATGCTGATATATAAAAGAAGACATATTATTTTTCATACCTCAAATATGCTCCTGCAGTAGCAATATCGAGAGTGAAAGTTCAACAAATACTGAACTTTTATTTTTTCTTCCAGTGATTGAGCTAAATAATGAGTTTTGTTAATAAATCAATAGTTACGTCCTATTAATGATATTGAATTTACACCATTTTCAGAAGTGAACGGTGTATCCTTTTAAAGGAATTAAGGGCGTAGACATGGTAGAAAAACTATAGAAGTGTTGATCTCAAAAGCGATAACACTAAAGATGATAAAAATATATCGTATCACCAGAAGTGATTCAACTCAGAGAATAGTAAAGACCCTCAGAAGAATTTTTCATACAAAGATGAAGATGTTTGTCATAGATGTGGTATGACTGAACAATGGTCACGTACCTGTTGTATGGCCAAGCACTTAATTTACTTATATTAAACTTTTATATATAAGTTTACTAATATTTAATCATGTTTTGAAATAATGAAATTTCGGTGCCTGAAGCACGATAAGAAATTATTTGGGATAATAAAACCCTGTCTAAATTTGATCCTCTTACAAATAAATATGAACCAGAAGTTCAGAGGATTATCTATCTACAAAGTATTGTAAATCAATTATATGATGTATTTACTGACACTAAAAGTGTTGTAAAATCATATATTACTGTTGTTAATACTTAAACAAGAATTGAAATCCCTGAATGATAATTTGTTAAAACAGAAATAGATGAGTCTAAGATATACCTGAAGTGTTGAAGACCTATTGATGCAAAAAAAAAATGAAAATAAATTGGTGCTCCTCAATAAACCATACCTACAAAATAAGATCTATCCAGACTTTCTGTATAAAATACAAACCTCTTGAAGAGGAAACTCTTGAAAAGTACAAAACTTCTGAAGAGTATAAAACTCCTGAAGAGGAAAACTCTTGAAGAGTATAAACCTCCTGAAGAGAAATCTCTTGTAGAGGTGTTTCATATAATATTTTTCCTTGGAGAGGAATAAGTACCTGAAATAATGAAATCTTAATACATTTCACGAATACTGGAGAAATTCTGAATAGAAATAAAACTGTTGTCGACAACATATTTTCATATATGATGGCCCTTGACATTACCAGAAGTAATGAAGAAATTGAGTCAAAAACCGTCGAAGAATGTCGACGGAGAAATGATTGGCCAAAATGAAAAGTAGCTAGAAGGTGAATTAAAATAGCTAACAAAGCGAAATGTATTTGGACATGTTGTCCAAACAACAGAGGATATAATGCCTATAAGATATAAGTGAGAATTTATACGAAAGCGTAATATAAAATGAAATTGTGCGGTATAATTTGTCGCACAAGATTTCCTACAGAAACCCAAGAGTAGTTATGAGGAAATATATTTCCTTATTATGAATGCAATTACATTTATATTTTTAATCGATTTGGTTATTACAAAAGGATTAGATATGTAATTGATGAATGTGATCACTGCATATTTATAAGGATCATTAGATCATTACTTTTATAAAAATATACGATACTTGAAGCATCTAATCTAAGTACATTTAAGAGTATGTACTTTATAAAGTTTCAAAATTTTTTATATGGGTTAAATCAATCCGAATGCATGTGGTATAATTGAATCAACGAGTATATATTGAAAAAATTATTTAAGAATAATCTTATATGCTCATGTATTTCATCAGAATCCGGATTTGTCATTATTGCAGTTTACGTTGATAATTTACCTTGTTAGAACTCTGAAAAGATCACAAGGGCTGCTATAAATTTAAGGAATACATTTGAAAAGGAAAGATCTTATTATTTAATTGGTAGATGAATTACAAGAACTTGAAACTTCTAACCTCATCTCACAAATGCATTTGCTCTTCATAAAACAACATGTCATCTTTATCTAAAGGATTAGGCAGTCGAAATTATTCTCTTGCTTTAAGTCTGCAATTTTTCTGTCAAACTCTTGAACAAGTCGTTGAAGTACGGAAACCTTTTTGTTAAGCTCCTCAATCTCACGATTTTTGGATTGTAATCGGTTGGAAAATCCGACAATAGAGAAGGAGTATCGAGTGCCAAGAGTCACCAGCTCATAAATGGTTTCACGATCTGACTTATTAGCCAGATCATTCGCTTGCTGCAATATGCCACCTGCGGAAGATGTATGAATAATTTGTAATTGAGGTGAATGATACCTCATATATTAATCGTAAGAAATATTGAAAGGAAATTGATGAGCCATTGAGAATTTGTATAATAAGAATGCAAATATAGATGAATTATAGATATGAGAAGAAGATTTGATGGAAACTATATGAAACTAAAGACAGTTCTTATAGAATTGGAAATAAGAACAAGACAAATCATCATCTTTTCAAATCTCACTTTATAAGATATGTTGAATGCATAATTTCAAAAGTCAGCGAGATTAATTACAGCTATCCCTATTTTCTTGTAAACGCTGAATCTCTGCCGTTAGCTGCTATTGTTGACTTTGTATCTGAGCTCTCTCTCGTTCCAGCTCTTTTACCCGTGTTTTCAGGTCACGAGAATACCAGTCTACAAATTTCTTCAGCTCCTTGTTTTCTTGTCTTAAATTTTTATTTTTTCTATTTTTAGTTGCAAGCGTTGATGCAACTCAGATATTTGATTTTTAAGATGATCAACCTCACTTGTTCTCGCCAGTAGCCTCTGATACATGGTTGTAAGAGAGGCATCATATTGAGCATTGAGGGCTCTTGATACTGCAACAATTTCATGATCAGATTTACTAGAAAGATATATCTCTGCTCCTATCATGGTATTTACGGTCTCAGGAGAAAATATAAGTGGTTGAGATATAAAAAGTTCATAGTTCAAATCTAGTACATTAGAATTTCTATCAGACATAATATCGTTCTGGATGAACAATAACTGAATTTATGAGGAATGCGAGATCTTTTTGCTGGAGTAAACCAATAGTAAATTTGGTTATAAATAAATAACAACCCGAAACTTTCAAATTTTTCAAGATCTCGTTTATCAACAATGTTAAGCGGATTTGATTTTCCGCTGAACTGATAATATTAGATCTCAAACTTTTACAGCTTTTATCATACATAGATGGTTTCCAATGCTATTTCCGCCGTGTATAAATAAGTTCTCCCTAATAACGTCGAATGAGGGGAATAAAATTTTAGATGAAAATATTATCATATTCTCTGTAATGCATTATTTAGATGGAAATTATGTTTGAATTCGTAATCTGCTATATATGTTGAAATAATGCTTGCTTATTACTTGAAATACTAATGCATATTATCAGGGGGAGTTTAAGTATTACTGCAGGTATCAGATTTCTACTAAATCTGTCAACCAGATATTATCTTATACAGATTTAAATTACTCAGAAATTATTACAATTCATGAAACAAGTTTAGAATGTATTTTGATTGAGATAAATGATTCTACATATTCAAGAAAAGTACAGTCTTCTCGTGATCAATGATAGTCCAACAATTTTATACGAAAATAATGCTACTTATCATTCAAATCAAAGGAGGATATATCAAAAATATGATCAAGTGATAATCTGGAAAATTTATTTATGAAAGTATCACCAACTGCGACATTCAAGAAAATTGTGCAGAATATTAAAATGTGAAAACTAAAAAATCTATCGTCATACACTTTTTAGGGGGAGTAAAAGTCCTGAAAACTTGTGCTGATTGTACTCTTTTTCCTTCGGTAAGATTTTGTCCCACTGTGTTTTTCTTTGTAAGGTTTTAATGAGACAATCTTAAAGCACTTGTGCACATATAAAAATACTGTACTCTTTTTCCTTTACCATTGATTTTTCTTCCCACTGAATTTTTCCTTGAAAAGGTTTTAACGAAACATATTATTTATAAGTGGTCATTCAAGGGGGAGTGTTAAAAATTAATTGGGAGAGCGGCTGCCGCCCCCTACCCCATCATTAAATTATGTGAATGACTCCACCATAATTATTTTAAGTCTTGCATAGTAACTTGTATAGTAATTTCAACTCCTATAAATATGAGTTTCAGTTGTTATAAAATTCATAAGAAAATATATAGAAAAAATAAAATTTCAGAATTTTATTTTTATATTTCTTTTACAATAGTATAATTTTTTTTAATTTTATAATAAAAAAAAATCATTTTTCTATTTTTTATAATAAAATCCCCTTTTTTGTAAACAAGATTTGTGCAAAATTTGTACCGAATTGTATATATTATTTCTCAAAGAACTCACCGAAGTCAACTGTCTGTTGGAATTGTCTTCTGTCGGCGATTCAAAGCTTATCTCATCACCCAGATTCCTCGTTAGGCACCGGGCTAGGCTCTAACAGTGTAGGGCTACCTTCCCTTGCAGGAGTTCTCATTTCATTCTATCCATGGCAGCGCCAGGGACTTTTCTTAATTAGGAAACCTCTCATTGGTTTTATACTTCGTTTTCATTCTCGCCTCTCTCGCAAAGTGATTCTCTATTTCGGGCTTTAGAGAGAGTATCTACATTTTTCCGCCATGGTCGAGAGGAAACTATTCAAGACGAAGCTGTGCGTTTTGTACCAGAAAGGCCGCTGCACGCGCCTGAGTTGCTCGTTTGCTCACGGCGACTCGGAGCTCCGGGGATTCTCCGGTTCCTATTCTGGTATATATATTCCTTGATCTATGAAAAAAGAACTTGCTTTTGCACTGCAACTCAAATATGGTATTACCGTTATGCATCGCCTTTTTTTTTTTTTTACTATTATAATTTATTGGGTTCTTTTTAGGTAGTTTTTGTATGTTATGCCCCATAGAGTGCCAATCAATTTTTTTTTTGTTCTTTTTATTTTTATACAGAAAGGTTAGGAATTGGTTAATAGTATAATATATTATTGAGTGGAACACATGTTGGAAGAATGCACAACTGAGAAAACCCTGGTTGTTGGAACAGTTGCTTATGAACTTTAAGCCAGCATTCCAATAGTATTTCCACTCATTACGTACACGTTATATGTGAATAGATTATGCGTGTATGTTATAGAGGTAAAATCATGGGTAAAAGTTGGATTGTATTCACTATCAATATAATTTTTGCTTTCCTGTACAAATTTTTATGGGTCTGGTATTTTGTATGTTGATACCTATATTTACCGGTTGCTGCTGTATGAGCCGGAGTAACAGGGCTTACGCCATACAAGTGACCTTATGTTACAATAATATATCAAAATGTCTTGTTGAGCGACAAATGGTACCAATTGTAGTTTGGGGCGTTTCATGAAAGATGGAATGTTTATGCAATTGACAGGGTTAGTGGCTTTCTTCTTCAGAACGGATTATGTTGGTTGGTTGTTTTATCTTAATGCCGATTGTGGTGTTTACTTGGAGAGCTTTATCATTGTCATAATGCATCTACAAACCATCAAAGTTTTCTTAAAGGACCATGATATATCTTCATCCATGTTTACTACAAAGGGAGGTTTGGTTAAAGGTTCAAATGCCTATTGCAGCAACTTCTGAATCTACTTTTTTGAGAAGCTTATTGGATCTTGTTTGTCTGTTAGTTCTGCTTGAATGACACAGTGATGGGATTCCTCGAGAAGCAAAAATGCAAGTTAGTTGCAGATAATATCAGAATCCTAATTCTACTGCTCTTTGATAGATTATAATTGTATCATCAAATGGCAGTTTGAAGAAATCTCTACTCTTCATCTTGTATTATAATCTTATTTGTGATGAAGACAAGGATGCCACCTCATCTTTATTGGATACTGCGGTAATGTGTGAAGGATATTTCAATGATGTGTGTTCTCATTGGATTTATCTGCTCAACATGGATTTCTTGGATTCTTTCGGACTGTCATGGAGGCAGTTATACCGTTCATTAGTGTCTTTCTCACAATGTTCCTTGTAATGGTCATCCTAGTATCTGCTTGTATTATGTATCTTATAGCTCAAGAAGAAGATGGAGATATCAGCTGTCCTTTATCAGATTTCATATAGTGATGTGAAGATTTTCTCAATGTTATAAGCTCAAAATGGGTTTTATTACATCTATTCATTTTGAGACTGGCACAAAGACGCTTGTAATGTTCATTATTATGTTTCTCATGTTGTTCCATGTGGTAAGTTAGCCTCATTATGAATTCATTGTCTACCTGCTTTTCAGTTAGAAATTAATTCACATTGACTTAGTATGCTGTATTTGAAAACTCTTTTCTATGTTATTGCAGCTCGACGGGAATATCATGGTAGTGACTTAAGGAATAGGCTTGACAGGAGGCACTCTCCACCACGAAGGTATTCGCCGGTGAGAGATGCAAGAGGCCGACAAACACTTCGTGGTTAGAAATAATGTTTTTCAAACTCACTTCTAGAGTTTTAATAATTGTTATTATCTATAAAAAGATTTTTCATTATTTAGCATTTGTCTACATGTCAGAGATGGTTTTCATTTGTTGTTTGTTTTATTATCATAAAAGAGATAGTAGAGCTCTACCCTTTTTTTGTTGTAATCATTTTTGTGCCACTTTTGGTTATGCATTTACTATTAAGTTATAAATAGATTTTTAGTTTTATCTTTTACCTTCAGCTGGTTAAACTTACTCCGGCTGAAATTGAATTTGCAGAGCATAGCTCTTCCATCTCAATTGAACGGACGAGGTGAGTTACTCTGAACTCCTCAAAAACATATATATCTCTGCGTGTGTGCTGGGTCAGCTGGCATCAAATTGATTTGGATGTGGTCCTATATCCCCTGTGTGGTTTATTTGGTGAGAAGAGATGTCCAGACATTTGAGAGACTATTAGGACTAAATTGAAGATGGTCTTTAAGGTATGCTTGGTTTGTGGAATAGACCCCTAGAATGGAATATCTATTCTTGGCTCTTCCATAGTTTGGTTTGGACTTCTGACGAGGTATAGCCGTTTCATGGGGAAAGCCATTCTGTAAAATGAGGAATCATCATTCTAAAAAAAAATTGTGAGGAACAGTTATTCCCAGGGTCAATAGATGTATTTATTTCCTTAAAAAATATTTAAACTTGAATGTCCATTCGTAGCCCTAAAAGTTTTTATAATTCATTTCTCCCTGGTTTCAGACTGCCGAACCGGCCAATATATGCCACCTAACCCTCTCCAACTGTAGCAAGGTTCCACCATTCTTCTTGGCATTACACAAGCCAAGCCAACCCACAATTTGGAGAAGATTCCACTAACAGAAGATGCACGGGGATTCCATTTCTCTTGCACATAAGTGTTGGTGAAACCGCTAACCACACTTTAACAACAAATGCTGTCTAGAGCTATGAACAAAGCAAAACAACATTCTTGATTGAATTAACACACATTTTTAAAGTTGTTGTATAATAACAAAAAAATAATAATAATCCATAAATGTAATAAAAAGTGAAAAGAAAAGATGGTGATGTATTTAGCATATTTGCTCAATTTAATAGAGTATTATGCTACATGAAAATAAGTAATCAACTAACCACACAATAATTAAACTTAACATATTATATAATTCTCTTGTGCTTTGCTCAATATACATGTCTTATATTTGATAGCCATAATCAAGTTAAAGTACATGGTTGAATCGATATATACCCAAAAGCACATGACCAAAAATTTTCAGGAATTATATAGGTATTGGCTTCAATGCTAATATAAGCGCATGTACCATCATTTCATTTTACCATCATTTCTTTTTCATATAATGCGCATGTATATGATTTCAAAATACCTGTTCTAGAAAACGTGCGAAAAAACAACACTTGGATGGCCAAGGTGATTTTTCTGGAAGTTTGAGAATCTCTGAGCGAACCGAAGATAGAGTTAAAGAAGGAAAAATTGCATCCACTGATTCCAGGGATGATCTCAAGGATCAGGTTTGAAAATTTATTCTAATAACTTGATCCTGAATTTGTTTAGAATCATCTTACTCAACTAACAATTTTCTTTTCTGATTTGTGGGAATTATGTGCAGTTAAAGAAAATGCAGTTGGATATTAACATGCTTGAACATCACAAATCTCAGCTAGGGGTTAGTTTCATTTTTATTGCTGTTACTTATTGGTCAACTGACACAGACGCACCCACATGTGCACACACAGCACACACACAGACACTTGGACAACTTGTATAGATGCCTGTTTTTATTGTGTGATGATGTTACACCATATGTGTGAGATGATTTGTTATTTCATTTCTTTTCATTGGAAGTTAATTTGGTCACTGAAATCTGGATATCATAGTCTATTACAATTTCTGATGTTTTAGAGCTGTTCATTTTCAGTTACTTGTGGAGGAAGATCACTGATATAAAGAGTGACGAATGATATATTTATGGATATTATGTTTTAGATTTGAAGAATCTATAAGTTGCCCTCCGGTTAAAAATGTCTGGGCTGAGGGAGTTAAAAGATTTGACCCTACATCCTTTCATGGTAGGCAGTGGACATACAGATGTGTGTCCCTCTTCCTAAGAATGGCCAGAGCTTTGATGATTGGCGAGCTTAGAAGTTTCTTTTTTCTCACCTTATTTCTTTGTGCCTCTGTTATTGTACTCAATGGGTCTAACCTTTTTGACTTTTTGTATCATTTTCTGGCTCCTAACTTGGAACTAGGTGTTCTCTTTCATATACTCTTGGTATAGTTGGGCAACGGCTATTTTCTTGATTCGATAAAATTTTATTTTGGTTGTCAAAAATAAAAGTTCAACTGGTGTTATTTTTTGTTTATTTAATTCACAATTGAAGTGTGGTGTTTGACATACAATGTATGTTGTTTAAAGGTCTATCTAGAAGAGAGGGTCCAGGAAGCAGATAGTCTTACTTCTAGAATTCTGGAGCTTGAGGCTCAATTATACAAAGAGAAAGAGGAATGTAGAAGGTAATCTCAGATGCATTGACTTTGTTCCTTCCAATTCACGATCCTTCTCATACTCACTTTCTCTTTCTCTATTTTTGTAATGTTTTTTGGGTGGGGCTACCATTAAAAATTCAGCATCACCTCAAGAATGAAGAAATTTGTGAAGGTACATAATCGTCATTCGCGGATACAAGATGAACTGAAGAGGCGAGTATATGTTTTATGTTATTTCCTCAGTTCTTTCTTATAAAAAAATTGCAATTTCCTCGGTTCTTATCCGTGCAGTGCATTAAAGCATTTAAAGTTTGTCTTATTCTGTGATCTTAAGAAGCATTGGAGTTTTATGGTCCTGTAATTTAATTGTTTTTTTTTTTTTTTTTTTTTAAAATTTGTAGGTCACAAGCGCGACTTCAGAAGTTGGGAGATCAGCTTGGGTCAGATATTACTAGAAATGGTGCCAACGAAGAGGATTCCATAAATATCGTGAGTGATGGAGAAACTAATGGTTTTCCTGTAACCAATCCACACAATGATCTGCAGAATGATGCTTCTTCTGGCAAGAAAAGGCTGTGTGTTAATTGGGTTCCTTTTGAAGGAGCAAAACAAGGTGTATTTTAATTAATATTCTTTTCATGCATGTAGTTTGTGGAGTAATTAAAATTCAGAGGATTTAATTTACTCTATACTGATGATGTTTTCGTCCTACTTTATTGCTGTGAAACTTTTAGTTTTCAGGCCTTGGTTTTAGTGTTTGGTGATTTTAGAATCTTGAGCTACTTTTGCAAAATATAGATTGGCCTTGTCTATGTATACTTGTTCACACTTTATTGGCGTAAAATAAATGTGGAGAATTTTGGAGGTGTTCTTGGTGTTGGTTGAAATGGTGAAGTGTGATTGCTCTCCAGAAGTGAGAGGAGCATCCTCTCAGTTATAGGAAACTCCCTATTATATTTTTTTGATAAGTAATAAGAGGGAAATCTCCCTATTATATTTTTTTGATAAGCAATAAGAGGGAAAACTCCCTATTAATCTTGTGCAAATAGAAATTTCATGAACAATAGAATGTGATGATAATAATGGCAAGTGAATCCTTTTTTAGAAACAAAGTTTTTTTTGAAAGTTTGACAAGAATCTCCAAACTGGTTGGAAATGCCACAACATATGATGCCAATACGTCATATTGTATCTCATTGGCATTATTAGAGGTTTGTGTTTCCCATTGAAATGGACTGATTTTCAAGATAGAACTTAACATACCTCCAATACCTGTGGTAGCACTTATCTTTCCAAAGATCAAGAACTTGGCATGCAGAAGCTCATTAGCCTAGTTGATGCTTGCCCTTTTGTTAATTCTTTGTTAAGTTGTAGAGTTAGCATATCTGACATCTCATGTCCGTCCAATATTTGGTATCTGTCGACGGTTTTCAACTTATCATACTAGTGTCTACTTCCCTAAACGTAGGAAAACGATGTGTTAAAATATTTCATGGAAACTACTTAACAAACCAATATATGGACTCCTCATATTAAATGGTTACCAAGTTGTCCAGTTTTTGTCCCCTACATATATGTCCAGTGTGTTTTAAAATCTCTGTGCTATCATTTTCCAGTTTGAAACTTATCCATGGTTATTATCTTTTTGTATTGATCCTTGCATGGCTTTGGTGAACCAGCTGATTCAACAAGTGTAGGAAATCTGGACGAAACAAGCAGATTCAAGAAGCTTTCTAGGTGGAACCTGCAACCTGTCCAGTCAAATGAAAGTAATGAAACTGAGGCATTGCATAATGGAACCGACAGTGCTAAGAGCCTAGCAAAGGAAGGGAAGAATAAGCTAGGAAAGACTCTTCTTACAAGCATCCTCAATGCAGATAAGGTACATCTCTTTCATCTTCATGTGGGACCTTAGATTGGTGAAGCCACCGGAAGAGGAAAAAAACGATGAGCAGTGTCTAAGTTTTGGACTTTTACCTCCAGAGATTTGCATGGGTGTGAATATCAAGTTTGATCTCTCTTTTTGAAAATCAACCTTTACAAATAAAACAGTTGTGCTACTGATAAGCCGGTGGATATACAAACAAATCACTGTGGTTTTATGCTAGCTTATGTGCCAGACTTTCAAGTCAGTGGTGTGTTTAGTCTGCCATTACAAAGGCTTACAAATAGATTTTGTCTAAATAAAATTTGTCTTTTCAAATGGTTGCTCCTACTTTATTTTAGTATGGTATTCCTAGTTTCTAATTTCACCATACCCACTGCAGCAGGTGGATTAGTGGTTATACACTTGTTACCCTGGCTCAATACTTGGTTCCACATTTTTGCCATGCTCATGTTGTGGTGGGGTGATACCTTGCTTATGGGGTCAAAGAGTATTACCTTTTACAGGATAACTCTGTTGGGTAGGGGTGGGCTCCAATTCCGACAAGAGTTTTTGACTCAGTCCGATCAAAGAATGTGGAGGTGATGATGCAGTGGCAGAATGAGTGGAGGCACTGGTGGGGGGAGAGTGAAAAGAGAAAATGTTTAGGTTAGGGTTTTATTATTTGAAAGAGATGAATATATATCCTATTACAAATGGCGATGTTTAAGGTTTTCCTAAAAAAAAATTGCAAAACACGACACTGGGGCCTGAGGGACTCGAATGCCAGTTCTCATGTTGCCAAAATACTGTCTCAATCATTAGGCCTCTTGGCTACTTGATATATGTATTACAATATATAATATATTAATGCATAAATAGTCGGAGTTCAGAGTTAGAGTTTGGAGCCAACATGGACTCCGACTATGGGATATGTAGATACTCTGACTCTGATTTTTGAAACCTCTGACTTCGTTGGAGTCGGAGGGTCGTCAGGCTCTGATAGAGTTGGAGTGAGCGGAGTTTTTGCCGACCCCTTCTGCTGGGTCGGGGGTTGGGGGTGCCATCATCCCCTTCTCATCCTTTTTTGCAAAGAAAATTAAATTCCGTTTGGAACCCAAACCATTCTCAACTCACTTTATCTCATCATTACAATTTTCTCAAATCCCTATACACTTTTTCAAATTCTCATACAAAATATAATAAATAATTCAACTTTTTCAAATCATAAAACACTCATAATATTAAAAAATAATATTTTAATAATAGTTTATTTAGCTCAGCTCAGCTTGACATCCAAACGGGACCTAAAAGAAAAGTTTCTATATTCTTATGATTATGGATTTCTCGTCACCCCATACCTATATTTATATTTTGGGGTTAATCCTCTGTGCTTGTTTGTGTGTGTTAACGTAACATCATTATTGTTCTTGCATTGTAATCCTTGATGTAATTAACAATGCAGAAGAAGGCTTTGGATTCGGCGCCGCTTGTACCATCAACCAGCATGGCTGCTCATGTAGAAGATGAAGAGGTTGAGATTGAATTGGACAGAATTGAGGTAAATGAACCTCCAGCTACAGGAATTGGGAAAGGACATGCAAATGAGATCATGGGTGTGCTGCCATTTCAACTTCCCCCACCACCTCCAATCCGTCGGAATAGTTATTTGCTGGTTTGTCATTTGATCATTGCAACTTTTCTAAGTCATTATATTATCTTAATTTCATATTTAGACTTTACTCCGTTCTCCTCATTTTGTTTCTTTAGTTGACATCTGATATGAGAGGTTTGATTTGGCTTTGGCTTGCAGAATGAGGGTGACAATGAGAATGTAGATGTGGATGCGCCCCAAGGAGATTGAGAATGTTGACATTATTTAAATTTTTAATAGCCAGTAACTTGGTATTAGTTAGTATATATATAGCCCCTTCAATACTTGGTAGTTTGGAGGTGTGTTATTAGTAGAAGCATGTAGTGTGGAGCATATTCATGTACAAAGCTGGATTCTGTGGACGTAATATTTCGCTTATTGGATGCCATTCTGTTTCAAATTTTATTTTATCGTAACTTGGCGTATTTTCGGAGTCCCATTCCATCTCCATCTCCATCTCCATCTCCGACTCTGTAAGAGTGGATGTCGGTGTTGGGCCTTCATTGGGCCCCGGCTTTCTTTAGGCCTTTTAACCACTTCAATCAATTTTGGGCCTTCATCGGGTTCTATTTAAATCCTCACGAGTCCATAATAAATTCTTTTCTGCTGAAAGTTGAAACGTTATCTAATCATCCTAAAGGATACATGTCAAATTCTTGGCAGACAAGATAGTCTTTTTTTTTTTCTTTTTTATAAATATTTTATAAATTTTTGCATGGACTTTTTAACATACCTATTTATAACAATTAATATTTAGCTTTAACGAATTAAAATTAACTAAACAGCCAATAAAACTTCAAAATGCTAAAATAAATGATTGAAAAGCTAATAAAGTATAGAAAGTTTGAGACCACTATAATCAGTAGCAAAAGCTCCAGCACAACTCCAACCAACATCCGTTGCCATCAAGCAATTCCAACTAAAAACTTAAAAATATAACCAAACTAAACACTACAAATCCACAACCAATATACTTCAAAACTACTCTAGCACACTTCAACAAATTTACAATCATCACAAATTTCAGTAACTCCCAACTCCCAAGAGAACTCCAGCAGCCCAGCTACCTAAGACAACTTCAACATACTCCAACAAGGTATGTGGAAACGTTCCAAAGGCCAAATATAAACTTTTTTGGATAAGTAAAATCATATTAATTTGAAAAGGTACCTCTGGAGACTTGAACCAGGGACCTCCCTTGGGAAAGGGAGACATCCAAATATAAACTAAATTCCACTTCTCTGCCATGGCAGTTATAACATTAGGACATTCTTACTTCCCAACAAGTTTTATCTTTTCTATTCAACATTCATATCGTAGGTGTACTTTTGTTGATGATCAACTTCCAAAAGGTGCAATAGGTGTTTCGACTAATTATTTGACTATTCAATTGCCATCATTGGTTTTGGGGGTATGGAATGGAGGATTTAGATCACCTCAATTTAGGCAATATAATTAAATGAATGTGGATTTTAACTTTGTTTTTTTGTGTAGATTTTGATTGAAATTAGCATAATATATATAAATATATATACTTTATGTCTAAAAACCTCTCCAAGGCAGAGCCCTTAGTATAATATTTATATATATATAATTTTTCTTAAAGCATGTATATATGTATGTATACATAGAGTTTTTCTTAAAGCTTGGTTTTGAAATTTTCAAGTTTTTCTTGTAAAAGGAATTCCTCCTCCAAAGTGAGGGTTATTAATTAATAAAATTAGGGGTACGTCTCTATTCTTTACAAAATGAAAATAAATATGCCAACATAAACTAAACATGAACAGCAACAAAATATAAACCAGTTTTCGAAACAACTAACAATACTAAAATGCAAGATAACATAAATATACTGTAGCTGTATTGTCTCCAAGCTATTTTTCAATTCCAAAGTTGAACCTTATAAAAAGAAGACAAAATTAGTGAAGAAACAAGTTAAGATGCCACAAAAAACCTATGAACTACCCTAATCTTCTTGACAAAAATAGATAGCGTTTCATATGTATTAGCAGAGAATAATCTTCTTGACAGCTTAATGCAGTTTCATTAATATTGTTTCCAGTACAAGTGTCAAGACTGAATCCTCAGATTGAAATTTGGGAATGTCTTGTTCATGTCTCTTCTTGTAAACACTTGAGGCACTTGCATTTGAAACCATAATCAGCAAGCAATGCTTGCCTCTCTTCAAATGGAAGGTCCTCATCTACATATGAAATGGTAACCTGAAAATGCTCCAAAATGTTAAACAGTTCTTGCACAAAAATATACAGATGGGGGTTTCCATTTCAGGTAACGTCAAATTGATTGCAGGAGTGAAAACTACAAGAAGCCAGGTTGCTTAAATGAATTACCTCTTCTCCTTTGCTGATGGGTCCAATTGCAATTAATGTTGCTTGACCATCTCTATCCTGCAATGGAGAACAAACATGAATGATAGAGGCACACAATCATGAAGGGAAACTGAAATTTCTTGCTAAGATAATCTTTTTTTTTTATAAGTAAGAAGTAAGTATTATTAATGTGAATAAAATAGTCATAATCCATGTACACAAGGAGTATACAAAAGAGCCCCTAAATACATTCTAAGAACTGGAAATAAAGGACAAAAAGTTGTGAGCATTGTTCTCATGTAAGACAATAGCTGAAAACCATAACCAAAGGGTGTGAATGAAAAAATCCTGCATCTCTGCCAAGGTGCGCTCCTTGTTCTCAAAGCAACAATCATACCGCTCTATCCAAATACACCACATAATGCACAGTAACACCATTTTCCACATTGTTATCACATTGTTCCACATTGCTAAGATAATCTACGATGGACTTTGCTGAACCATGTTTAATTTGTTCATATGCTACCAATGTACATTTGTGCATTCAAGTCAATTTCTAGCATGACTACACTTGCACAGTGGACTTAACATTTCTTGATCAACAAAACAACTCATGACTCCATCTAGCACATGAATGCTGAAATAAAATACCCCAAATCTTATTTTACTGATAATAAAAAGTATACCCCAGGTCTATAACTGTAAACAAGCAATAATCACACATCCTCTAGTTGGTTTCTTAATTCTACACATACTAATGTCCAGCCCATGAGTGTCACGTAAACGGAGATGCTTTGGCATGGCTTCAGCATGTGTTGTCTATATTCTACAAACTAGATTGCTCCCACCTCGATGGTAAAAAAAGGATGGGCTGGCTGTTAACATGTAACACCCCAATGGAAAGTCCAAACTACATAGTCTATATTCCAATATGACTAGTCAATGATACAATTGAAATCCTATTGGAATCTTATAAAGAGCAAGAGTTTATCATTTTCAAGTAATGTGAGATTTCATACACCACCTATCTTTATCTTTATCATATAGGGGATCACAATCTACCTCCCTTAAATTCTTGACGTCCTGTATGAAATCTACCTCGTCGAGCCTGTACATTGTAGGTGGCATGACTCAAATCCCATATTTCTAGTCGGGAAAGGCTCTGATACCATTTGAAATACTCTAATAGAAGGCCCAAATCACTTGACCTATACTTCAAAAGGACTAGTCAATGATACAATTGGAGCTTCATTAGAACCTTATAAAAAGAAAAAAAAATTTCTTCTCAAGCAATGTGGGATCTTATATACTACTTACTTTTATCCTTATCAAATAGGGTATCACATAACATGTTGCTCAATCAAGTCTAACTTGTGTAATTTAAGTATTTATAGCTGACAGGTCCCAACATAATTAAAGATGCCTTCCAGTAATTCAACTTGTCAGAAACCAGCTAGGTGAAATAAAATATGAATTTTAGAAAATACTAGAAAAAACATTAACATGTTGGCGATATCTCTTTGCTGGTATTAAATAAGTTGGAGAAGGTATTCCTTTTTTTTTTTTCCTGTTAGGCATTTGTGCTTGTGATAGACTTGTCTAAACACAAATGTTCGTGCTAATCCTGGGAACTTAACCTGAACCTGCCCGGATCATAATCCTGCAACATCTGACCTAAATGAAATTCAGCATAAAAAACAAGGGTAATACAAAAAAAAGTACAGGTTGTTTGACGGTTGTTGGGGTGTGCACTACCATTGTTTTATACAGGACCAGATTCAACAATTCTAAGAGAAAAGAGACAGACGGAACATGGATGCCAATAACCAATGAATAGAATTCTCGGAAGTTTAAGATGTTAGTTCATTGGCCCCCACATGACAGCATGTTAGCTGGACGGTCAGAACTTAGAGACAAAACAAGCTTCATTTTTCTGGATAAATTTATATCTAAAACAGGCATATCTCCAAAAGCTACAACCAGAAAACTGAAAAAATAAAAGCACCAGAATCCGTGAACTCTCACAAGCTACAAAAAAGTAACCTCTGGTTTACATACCTCTTCTCGTTTAAATGCTTTCGCCTTAGGACAACAGGAATGGTTCATACAACTTTGCAAAGGAAAAAAGCCGGTGCCTAAAATAAATAAAATTATGTTAGTCAGCACATCTAACCAAAACCCCCCGGGTTTCCTTAAAAAAAGGAAAAAGAAAAATATATGTAAGATGCAGATATTTACAAGCACCACGATATTACAATATCTGAGTAGCTTTAGCTAATCTTATTTGACTTAGATATAAAAATTCCTATAGGGTAGAAAACATCGTATTAGGGGAATCATAAACCTCTACTATAAACTTACATAGAATGCAGTAAAGTAGTTATCAATTCCGTGTAATGCTAATGGATTTTAATTTCGACAAGGAATGCATTTCAATGCATTGTTCTGTTCCTGTCTGTGTAAGACACTTTTTCAGAGGACATATCAAAACCTATAGTTTTTCTGATTGCTTAACGTTGAAGGAAATATGATGATTACTATGATTGAAATCCGGGAGTTGTTGAAAAACCAATTATGAAGCAATCTGCCAGTTAATATTTAGATCCCAGAATAGATCAGTTAAACACCTTTTGCAGAAGCATATTATCTTGCTATGGTTCTTAAAGAATAAGAATACAAAGTAACAAACAAATGATAAAACGGAAAATAAACATAAGAAGGATAACAACCAAGAGAAAGTAACGGACTTGTTTGAACACATCGACAGATTCTGCATTTAATATCATCTTACCCTGGCAACAAACTGAATAGTCATCTCCAAGAGCATCAAGAAATGGTTGCGTAACTTCCTCTGCTTCTTGCTGTCATCAGTGATAAGGTAATGACATTATAATTTTATGTTTCATTAAAAAGAGAAATAAAGAACAAAAAGTAGCTACAAGGTCATAATTCTAACCTTTTCAGTATATGGAAGATCATCGATGTATAAAAAGTAATCTTCCACAGGGGATGCTACAACCAAATCACTGAAACATAAATTAATTTAAATAGTGTCACACAGTGGCGTGCTAAATCATTTCAAAGCACTCCATGTAAGTGGCTGGAATAATAAGAGAAACAGCCTTGAGACAGCATGACTCTTACAGATTATTCAGCTCAAACATGCCAATAATGTGCCCATAGATCTCCAGGGAAAACACTAGGTAGAGTTAAGGCCTTCAACTTGTGAGTGTCACAATAATGAATGTTGGGTCAGGGTTTTCTGCCTTGTTATCTAAAAGGGGGCTGGCTGAACATTGATAGATAAGCATAGTTACAATGAAAAGCAAAAGTATATACACTCTACATTTGAAAGGATACATGGCTCACATTCCTTGTCAAATATGGCTGCCTTGAGAAGTTGCAGTGACTGAAAGGATACAAGATACAATTTGAATATTTAGGATTCAACATAGAAGCATGATAGGTCTGCATTATAATTTCTAATCAAAGATGAGCATTACTATTTGGAACTCCACTGGAAAGACTTCCCCACTATTATTTAGTGTGTTCATGAAACAAAGCCTAATCATTGCATTAAGCTTGTGTTCTCAATAAAGTTTACCTCTCAGACAAAGTGATGGGACTTACTCATAAAGATTCCATTTCATAGGAATGATGCTATGCAATGCCACTTCTAAAGACGATAACTATTAGTATTTTCAGATCACAAGTGCTCTAAGTATTTATGAACCACTGGTCAGTATGGTTTAATCCAATGTTTAAATAATTTGGTGCATGAAAATTTCTTTTTTTTTTTAGAATTTTTGAATTACTTTTTGAGATGTCTTTTGTATTTGGTTTTGTCAAAACGGAGAGAGAGAGAGAGAATTGAAAAGTATTTTGGATGAAAATTTGTTTTGATATGCTTTGTATTGGGTTTTGTCAAACTTCTTTAGGTTTTTGTGTTTGTTTTTTACATTTTTCATAAAAGCCAAGGTAAATGCTTAGATGATTTTCTTTTCTTTAAGAGAGATTGATTTTTTCTTCTTAACTTTAGATCTTTGAAAGGGAAAAGTATATGAAGAAGCTTCTGAAAATTTTGTGAATCCAAACGCCCAAGCGACCTGAACAATTCCAGACTCAAACTTCCCTATTCATCTAATCTAGAAAGCTACTTCCTCAACCAAACTCAAATTACAATGGTCCAATAGACTGGATCTTCAGAAGCATCTTGGGTAGGACCTAGAAATGCACATATATTGAGGTGGAAGAGAAAGATATTGAACTAAGGGACTTTATGACCTTGGTGGGCAGAATCTGGTCTAGTAACAGAGTTTCTGACCTGAAGGTTATATTACCAAAACCTTTACATGAAGACCAATTGAAATATGCGATATAGTTATGGATAGACTGATTGTGCAGCTACAGGTATTTTCAAGACTACTCCTTTATTTTTTATTTTTTTATTCATTTTTTGAAATTTATTGAAGGTTGTGCTGATTCAATATATTGAGTTATTGTTTTGCCTTATTGTCTCACCATTTGATGCCCTAGGTGATTACTGTGTATGGATGCAACCAAATCACTTAAACATAGATTAAGAATGTTCCACGTAACATACACCAAGTTATGCGAGGAAGCTTTACCGTGAATGCCAGCTCTCTTATCTGCATCCTGAAAGTGGATTCATCAGAAGAATCAACATCATCTGGCAATGCAATGCAGTCCCACCACCTATACACGATCTGAGTGATTCTAGCAATATACTTCAAATAACAAAGTATCTTACCATGCAGTCTTAACGATGGAACAAAGGAGACATACCAAAAGGGCTATGCCATAGAAAACAGAAATTAATGTTTAGAACAAAAATATCTCTGACCCGACATTAGGCTATGCCATAACAAATCAAATATAAATATTCAAAGACATCTAACTTTTTGCCAAGCATTACAAGCATCTTTGTTGTGAATTGGATATCACAAAAAGATCAAGCAAATCCTATAATGATTGCAAAGCAAAAAAATTCTACATTTGTTACGTCAATAAATATCTGGAGTTACTTTAAAAAACTCCTTGACAATGTGCAAGATTTTTCCTCAAAATAATAGCTCAATCTCTTTATGTAATCTGATTTAATGCGGGTAATTAGAAAGCAAGAGTCTGCAAGTGGAATTGTGATACACTACCACAATCTTATTATACAACTCTTAATTTATGTCCTGGAGCCTCTCAGGTCCACACACAGAAAAAAGGTTCAGTTCCACACAAAGATAGAAGTAACAGTGAACTAACATGCAATAGGAGCCATGCATCTAATGGAATAGTGTATATACTACAGAAACTGCAAATTCCTAGGGCAAGCATCATGAATGTCGGAGGGGGATTATAATTCTCGGATGTTTAATACATTCTTCATATGCACTTGTCCTAAATATCTTTCTTTCAGGATAAAATATTAGAAAGGAAACATGATTCACAACCACCTTCTCTTGTGTCCCATTGAAATTGGCTTCCAAGCCTCCAGCAGTAAAGACATATCAGAATGATCCAAAACATTTGGTGTGGCACACTTATCACTTTCTTTGAGATGAGTTGCTTTCAGTTTCCTATACCTTAGTAGGGTGGAAGAGATAACCTGAGAATAAGATCTGAGGTATAAGGTTATACTCTGACTTCTTGGGTAGTGGCACAGATGAAGTAGCTAGGTTAATTCTACGTAATGCTCTTACAAAAATACAATTCAGGAAGATAACCAGGAAGATCAAAGGCAATACTTGATAAAATTACTAATATACCTTCGCAGCAACGAGAAAAATATCGTTTGTTTCTGGGGAAAAAAGAAGATCAATCTTTTAGAGAGAGCAGAAACAAAATAAATACTGAAAAGTGTATAATTATCAAATTCTCTCCCTAAGGATTCATTTTTCTCTCCGTACAACTTGTTACTGATGAGGTTCTTTGGGTTGCAATGGTGATATTACTGCTGAGTTGAGTGCTTTGAAGTGTGATTAGGGGGATTATGGTGATAGAATTAAAGGCGTTTGCCTTGACAAAGGATGGGAAGTTCTTGTTCATTACTGAGAGGAGGAGGGTGGTGAAGGAGATGAGGTTGGGAATTCCTACTGTTTTGCCGAAACATTGGAGGATTGCGTGATGGGTGAAAAGAAGAGTTTTTACACAACCTCAAGGGAGGGTACCATAAGCTTCATGTGTTCAAATGTTCATGACCGTTACATTGCTCTGGTGGAGTACGGTGGTGGTGGCCAACAAAGCTTCGTTTTCATACCTGAAGAATCCAGAGGTAAAGGTTGGAGGAGAATGGCCAATGCACTGTGGGAGGCCGTTATGGAGGGAGGGCAAGAGTTTCAAGGTAGAGGAGAGGGGTGGTGCAGAGGCCATTGGTGGTAGTGAACAACCATAGAGTTATTCATATAGGGCGGTTTTGGTGCAGCAGAAGGTGCCGAAAAGGGTGGAAAGGCTCCACCTACCTCAAGAAGTGCACAGTGGATAGGTGGAGGCGGCAAGCTTGTTGTGGGTTTGGTAGAAAAGGTTGATGCTCTACTACGGTGCATTGAGGAGGACTATAAGATGAGCCTGGGCTATGACGTTTGTGGGCAATTAAAGAAGTTTGTTGTAACAAGCGAGCAATTAAAGAAGTCTGAGCTAGGCTCTGAGCAAATTGGCTGTCCGATAGGGTAATTAATGCCTTGTTTGGTTAGTGATATGATATAAGATAACCTAGGAATAGTTATTAAATGATTTCTAGATTTGAAAAGGTTGAGTTGTTTTTTTTTTTTTTGAAAGTTTGGAAAAGTTGTAATGATTAGATGAAAAAATTGACGATTTAAAATTGAAAAGCGTTGGTGTTTGTGCCTATGGTGTTTGGATATTGAGATGAGATGTGATAGAATTAGTTGAAAGGACTTTGATATCCAAACCAAGTCTAAAAGAGGCTAGCTAGGTCCAAATCAAATAGGCCATTCGATTGGGCTTAAAGAAGTGGCACAAAAGAAAGAAAAGCTTAGGGCTAGAACCTAGCCTGTGTGGAGAGTTAGGGATGGTGGAGAGGCTAGGCCTTCTATCGGCGGGAGTCAGTCAATCTTGCCAGAGAAGGTGCCAAGGTACCCATCCGATCCATGAGTAACCCATCGGACTTGTGAGAAGGCAACAATGGTAAGGAGGAGTTCATCGATTGCAATGGAGGGGCCACAGGAAGGTGATGAAGGAGCTGAGGATCATAGTTCACAAGCCAATCAACCTATTGGTAGGGGTGGGCAGTGAGGTACCCCGCATACCCGCCCCGTTCGCCTTGCCCCCACCTAGGCGGGGCGGTGGATCTGCCTTGCACGGCGGGGGATAGGGCACCCTACCCCATTCAAATGCACCTAGCAGAGGCAAATGGGGGTAGCCACTGCCCTTGGTTTCCACTACCCCGCTGGGGTATGAGATGTATATTAATATATGCATGTATGTGTGTATAATATATTAAAAATAAAAAAACCCCACATACTGTCGCAGTTCACATCACCCCACCACCATCGCCTAGTGCCCACGACGCAGAGAGAGAGAGAGAGAGAGAAGTCAAGGGGTATCAAGAAGAAGAAGAAGGGGGAGATTTAAAATCCTCCCAGACAAAACGTTGGGGTGTAAAAAAATCCCCCAGCACAAAACTGGGGGTTTTTTTACACATGTTTTATGTAAGTTTTAATGCCTCCCTTCTTTTTCCTTTTTCTCGATACCCCTCTCTCTCTCTCTCTATGCATCATGGGTTATGCTAAGTTGTGAACTGTGACGTCTTCGACTTCCACCCATTGCCCATTGCCGTTCACCATTATAATTCTTGTGTCCATTGCCATCGTCGAAGGTAAGACTCTTCACTCCATCAATGATCAACCGAGGGCAGGGGCAGATTAGCTCCCACAGACCCCGGTAGCAGTGCGAGGTACCTCGCCTGCACATGGGGGGAGGGCGACGGGAGAAAACCCCTAACCCCGCATCATGCAGAGCGGGATAGGGGTGCCCCCACCTTGCATGATGCTGGCATCACCCCTACCTATTGAGATCATGAGTGGCTGAGGAATCATCGACGATAGCTTAGAAAGTGATCATGGAGTCACTGACAGCCGATCTAGAGATGGATCTCAACATTTTCTCATCGGTGGATGTGAGATATTTGGCACAACATACACAGATAGGGCCAATGGAAATCAGTGAGGATAAGTCAATGCCTCTTGATTTCTTGTCTAAGTCAGAGGACTTGAATTATACTCATCAGTTCATGTATAAGGAGGCCGAGGTGGAACTAGAGCTGTTATGCACCTTGTCTCCCTTACAAAAGGCAGCTCACCAATGGATTGGGTGACTCAGAAAGTGATAGATATTTAGGATTGTGTGGGGATTTTTTGTGATGGGTTCGAGTAGCAATTCAAGGCATTACTTATTGCTATTGAGGCGGTCATTTTCAATCCCCTAAATTTGCTTCTAAGAAAAAGAGGGAGCTGAAGCATCTCAGCTGTTCAATCAAGTATGACAGATGGGAAGAGAGTACCAGCAAAGGAAGATCCAAGGGAAGTGTTGTTTCTCCCGATCAAGCCTAGAAGTCTTTCTTGGAACATCTGGGATCTTAATGATCCCAATAAGTGTATGCGGGTGATGAATTTGCTACGTCATTGGAAGTTTGATATTGTTTGTTTGCACAAAATTAAGATAGAATTCATGGATCGTAGCATCATCACTAGCATTTGGGGCTATCCATTATGATATGGGTGTACCTTGCTTCTAAAGGAGCATCCGGGGGTATCTTTATTATGTAGGACTCAAGGGTGGCTGAATCTATTGAAGTTTGCTGGAAATGGATATATTTGTCCAAGGGTAAAAGATTTAACTTTCATCAAGAGCACTTTATCTAACCTCCCTACTTATTTTCCATCCTTATTTCCGCTACCTACAAGTGTGGCCTCTTGTATCGAGAAAACTTTTCGTAACTTTCTTTGGGGAGGCATTGGGGAGGAAACTAAGATTCATCTTGCTGGTTGGGATATTCGCTCACCGATAACTTGTGGTGGGTTAGTGATGCATAATGTGAGGGTTTTTAACAAAGCACTTTTTGGAGAAATGATTGTGGAGATGTCATAGGGAAAGGGAGGGCTTATGGAGAGAAGTCATAGATTCTAAGTATCCCCCTGGGGGAGGGGGGGTTGGTGTTCTAATCAAGTTAGGGAGACACATGGTATGGGATTGTGGAAGAACATTAGAGCTGGAGGGGTAAGATTCTCCAAGTTTTTCATATTCGCAATTGGAAGAAGTAATGTCATATATTTTTGGCATGATGTCTATTGCGGTGAAGGGGCTCTAATGCAAAGTGTTTCCAATGCTCTATCAAATTTCTTGTGACAAAGAGACTATTGTGGCTGATTTATTGGTATTATCTAATGATGTTGTCCATTGGAATGTCAGTTTTTCGAGAGTGGCTCAAGATTGGGAGTTGGGATATGTTTGCTGATTTCTTTGACTTGTATGCAATGTCAATTGCCAATGAGATGGAGGATAGGATGGTTTAGAATCCGAGTGGAAATAAAAAATTCTTGGTACTCTCCTTGTACAAGGCTCCTTCTCGGTGATCAAAGTTTTCCTTGGAAGGCTATTTGGAAGTGCAAGGAACTTCTTATGATTGCTTTCTTTGTCTGGACTGCATCTCTTAGGCAAATTTTCACCTCGGATAATTATTTTAGATTGGTGCTTTATGTGCAAGAAAGATGGGGGGGAATCAATGGACCATCTTTTGTTACATTGTGAGGTGGCTTGGTGTTCATGGTGAAATCTTTTATTGGACTAGGGTGGCATGGATTAAACCTAGAAGAGTTAGGGATATTCTAAGGTGCTCGGCAGGAATTAGGGGAAATGACCACATTGCTGTTGTGTGGAGAATGATCTCTCACTGTATAATGTGGAGTTTTTGGCTGAAGAGAAACAAGGGACTCTTTGAAGACATGGAGCATTATTTGAATGAGCTTAAGCGCTTTTTTTACAATACTTTACTCTCTGGGGCTTTGGCCATTATTTGTAATAAGGACAATCTTCATGATTTGCTTGTATTTCTCACCAGTGCTTAGACATATTCAGGCATGTTTGTTGGATACTACCAGTGTACTTGGGCGTTGCCTCTTATATCAATAAAACTTTACTTTTACCTATATAAAAAAAAAAAAAAATTTGTATAATTCATCGGTATAACCTAGGATGTTAGAACCCTTTTTTATGAATAAGGATTTTAGAGCCCTACCGTTAGCATGCTGTATAAATTTTATAAGTGCCTCCCGACATGATGATTCTGACCTCTCCCCAGTGCAAAGTAAGGAATGAGACAGTTCCCAATCAGCCTCTGCACATGATTTGCTACAAATATTGACAAGAAAATAAAAATTTATTAATCCATACTTGACAGCTACAGAGAAGAACGAACAATAGCACATGTTCCAAGGAAACTTAGATAGGAAACCTGCAATCTCAGAATAGTTTCATATGGTCAAAACCAGGTTTATTCATTTATTTACCTTTTCAACAGGTAAAATCAGGTTTATTCAGTGTTTAGCTTTGCACCAGTGGGTTCAGTACTCCAGTTATGAAACATGAATGTCCCTCCTTGTGCCCTTTTGCCATGTTGTATACCTCAACAAACATGCAAGTTGTGCATGTAACAGCATGGCACCTATCATGTATCAAATTTTCTTTTTCTTGTCTGTTTTGAAAATGATATAAAAACCCGATTCCTGTGGTAGAAAAGTGCTGCTCCATGTCTTTCTTATAGTCTTTTTTATAGCATAAATACATAAATGAAAAAATAAGTGTAGAGAATGTTGATTTGATAAATGGAAATTAAGCATCAAGGAGTCACTAAAGCTAACAAGTGCGATTGACTTGTAAACAAAACAAAGACTAACAAGTTCAATTTCAGAAAAATAAAAGTCCTCATAAAATGATTAGAAGCTCTTCAGGCATTCATTTGTGCTTATATCTAAAGTAGTTTTGGCTAAATACAACCTATTTAACAGCTGGTGGTAAAATAAAAATGGAACACCAAGAAAAGTCTTTTCATCATGCAAGAATTCTGTTACCTGCAGTAATAAGCTTCTCTACATCCACCGGCACATGGAACAGGTGGAGGCAAGGAGAACTGTTTGGAGTAAGGCAACATCAATTCACCATTCATTAATGATTCTACAACATCTTTGGGGATAGTGAATATCTGTTTGGAACTGCTAGAAGCACAATTTCCCAAGTTGTCATGGTTTTCCAGAAGGGAATCATATTCTCCATCGTTGGAATCAGTTTTGCTGCAATCTTTTGATATGTGTTCAAAGGTCTCCATATCAGATCCATGATTCATGGAAACGCCCAGACCTTGCAAATAAAGTCTCCTTCCGATTTGAAGTTCTATCGATCCAATAAAACAAAAACAGAAGCTACACACTAAACAGTCAATCTGCATTGCAAAACGGAATACACAAGATGAGCTAACCTTAAGGGAACAAAAAAAAGGATGAAAATTAGTAAATGAGCACTCAATATATGCAACCTTGTTTGAACAATGTTGAGCACCCACAAGCATTTGGTCTTTAAAAACAAGTTCCCCTTCCTTGAAGTCCAAGTCAGCATAGACACCTTCAGTACGTCAAAAATAGCCATTACAACAAGAAGGATAAAGGTTGGAAGCAAGCTGTTCAAAGTTTGCTGAGGAAACTTGCCAAGACATTTATTGTTGCATAGTGTTAATGATTCCGTTTTTATAAAATCTATAAGGAAAAAAGCTATATCCAACATTCCAGAATGAAAAGCACTGTTGGCTAATATGCATTCATAAAGCTCACTAGTTTCAACTTTCTAGTCGTCTCTAAGTTGCAAAGCCCAATTAACTTTAGGAACACACCTTCATTATTGAGCACTGTGAGTTAGAGGGTAATTTATATTTTGCCAGAATCACACAACGACAGTTTATTGTGTTGATAATATACAGAAGCCTTATAGGGTCTTTAATTACAACTCGAGCGCATCAAATTCACCAATTATACAACTTAACTAGTTGGTAATGAAAATTGAACCAATGACAGACCAAATGCTTGTCCATTTCAAATCCAATTACAAAACGCGCAAGCAAGTATATTACTCATTCAAACGGCCACATTACATAGGTTAACTGTCTAAATGCAAGTGAAGGAAAAACACATAAAGATTTACCCTTTCCAAATTCTCCATTTGGTTTCACTTTGATACCATGGCATTTTCTCGTCGATATAAGGTTATCGAAATACTCCTGAAGAACAGATATTTATTAAAATAATAACAGATGTAACAATAACAGTGACAGAGAACACTAACTGATTAAATTCAGCATTCCTCGGTTTCTTTTAAATCAGTTGCACTTATCTCCGGACACAAACCATGGAACAATAAAAGAGCAAGGTTTAAGCTTTTCTTCTATTGAAGTTGTTGTGAGAGAGAGAGAGAGAGAGGTTGCCTGAACTTGGGGAGGCGAAGGAGATGTGAGAAGATGAGAGATTTCACTGGAAAGCGCAGCGTCGATTGAGCAGATTGTCTCCATTTGAAACGACACAGCGAAGACTGTTTGCCTCTGAGCTGCGCGGTAATCAAGCAAGAGCAGAAGAGAACCTCTCAAATTGTATGTGTGACGGCGCCGTAGTCTTTTTTTTTTTTCTTTTGAAAAATATTACTTCTCCCGAGTTTCCCCTCTTTACTTTATTTTATTTTTAATATTTCTTACTTAATAATTAAGAAGTTACTAATAGTGTATTATTATATATTTTTTTAAATATTTAAAAAATAATTTAAAGTAGAAATTAAAAAAAAAAAAGTACAATTTACATTAAGATCACATCAAGTGAATAAACTTAAGTAACATAGTAATACGATCCTTTTTTTTTTCTTTTACTTTCTTTCAGATTAAATTAAAATTTTAACTGCATTAAAAAAATATAAACACGTCACTTTTCACAATTTTCTTATCACACTTTTATAACACAAAAAATATTTCATTACGCATCAGCCATACAAAGGGATAAATAGACTGATGGCAATCCTCTAAATCATTTACATCATCAGATTATTGCAAAAATAAAAAATAAAAAATTACATCATCAGATAAAATTATAGATCTATTTGTCAAATGATGAGCCACCTGATTAGGACTCCTTCTTGCATGTGTGAAAGACCAAGCTGAAAAGAAAACCAGCAACTGTCTATAATATCTGAGATTATGTGACCCTATCTACTCCATTTCATTGTTAATCACAGTAATCATTTGGGAAGCATTCCCTTCAAAAACCACACATGGTAAATCCTAGATCCATGCAAAAACAAACTGCAGTAAGGCTCCCTAAGCTTCATCATCTTTTGGAGAAAAACAAAACAATTAAGAAGATTGCTTACAAGCCAAACATTCACCCATTTCAACCCTAACCACCAATCCTGCACTAATCTTACCACTCACCTTAGAAATAGCTATATCTCAATTAACTTTAAAAAAGCTTCTAGATGGCATTTATCATTTAAGTGGTAGTGTTAATTGAGCCCACACAACACAATGTTGGGATTGTACATCCTGAAATTCTACAAGTTGATTCAGTGATTAAGCTAATAAATGTAAATGATGATCAAGGGAAGATCTAAAAAGTAAAGAGTTTCTCCTAAGCCAAATGTCGTGGGCTATACACATCATCAATGTCATATCTTGCTCAGAAAGTTTGTTGAAATTGTATACATAACTGCTGAAAGTTTAGGTGTTTCAAAGAGGATATTCGAAGGTCCATACAACAGCTACCCCACACATCCTGTGCAAAAGAACACTATCACAAAATATATTCTGTAGTTTTGGCTTCTAAATGACAAACGGGATAGTTTGGGTTCTCCAACACCTTTTGTTTATAAAGATTCAAACATTTAGGTAATAAGTTGTTACATGCCTTCCAAATAAAATTTTTGACATTGTTAGGTATAGTAGAAGACCAAATATTATTCTAGAATGCTTCCATAGTATGAGAAGAATAAGAACTGGTCATATTTTGCATAATTCTTTCCTTTTCCAAATAAGCATTCTTCACTGTGAAGTAGTTTAAAGAAGTGCCTTTCCAAATGATTTTATCTTCTGACGGCAAAGGACTTAGGGTATATTCATTATCAACCCAGCCTCATCCACTGTAAAGATGTCATGCACCAATTGAAAATCCCAATCTCTGGTATGGGGGTTGACTAGAGCATTCGCCGTGGCACTAGCAGCAAGAATCTGAAAAGGAAACTAAACCATAAAAATTGTTTTTTAGGCGACCATTTGTCCCTCTAAATACCTTTACTTTTTTCATTTCCAACCCTCCAAACCAAATTATCCAAAAAATATACTTGGTTGATAACAAACACCTCCAGAGATAAGAACACTCATGAGATAAACCAGCGGAAACATTAAATCCTTCTAAAAATCACTTGGCCCGTAAAATCACAGCTGAAATTGAGAAAGGATTATTCAGAAGCCACCATAATTGTTTTGCCAATAGAGCTTTATTAAAATAGCCCATGTTTCTAAGATCAATCCACCCGAACTTTTAGAAGATCCCATATTCTCCCAGCTCATCCAATAAATTATAGAAACACTCTTTTTTTAGCTCAATAAAACCTCTCATGATTTTGTTAAATAGGTTGAGATGACTTGAATAATTGCTTTCAACAAAACTTTCTTGCCTGACTGGGATAGGAACTTGTGCTTCTAATTCCTTGGCTATCAGATGTTCCACAACAAGAGACGGTTACGACGAAAGAGGGGGGAAGCATTTGATGCAAGTGCTACTGTCGTATCTAATAAACTCAAACTATAACACACCTGATGGATGGTGTTTGGATAGCTAGAAAATATGAGAGAAAATGCAAGAAAGATTATCAATTTGAGGTTGACCTATCCTACAAAAGAAGAGAGATAGAGAGCAGAATATAAGACTCATATATTAAGGTTCTTGATAAATCCTTTCAATAGTTACAATACCCTTATATGCTAAAATGCAAATACTGGATAAAAAGGCCTCAACCTTGCTCTAACATGGCACATGACCAACTAAGCAAACTTAACAAAAGAAAACAAACCAGTTAAGACCCAGATACTCTGCGACCCACTCTCTAAGATGAAATAACAACTAAGTAAATTATTATTAGACTTGTCTAGGCCCAATCATTTTATTCATGGACTGTGACAAACCATCCCCCATAAAAAGTACTTTGTCCACAAGGTGCGGTATCCTTGCCAACAGTTGTCCCACTTCCCGGGTCAAACATGAGTATTTTCCTTGTACCAACAGCCTTCATGATACTAACACCATCAATGGATATTGATGTTGCTGCATATACTAGTCCCATAGTCCCGATAATCTCAGAATAAGCAAAGTGAATGTTTAACGGATTCCCTTCCTCATCAAAAGGATGCCATTGTGGTGGATTTACATAGCCAATAACACCTATCCCATTCAAAATATTGGCATTAATAATGACAGGCATGGCACCTGCATATGGCAATTGATGACAAAAAGGCTAGGAATATGGGCAATCTATATAATCCAAAACAGGATCCCCACATTTCTTCCAATCATGCACATTATCAACTAACTCAACATATATTAGAAGCTCCCATAGAGCATGTTCACGATCAAAGGAATATATTAATCTAGCAGCTATCTGCCAATTTCCTCCTTCAATGACCCAAAGCCCTCCATCAGCTTTTTCCTATGAAACTGCATGCACCAGCTAGTCCACTGATTATACTTATGATGACAGTGACAAGCTCTTCTCTTAGATTTTCAACATTGATGGGTACGGTTGGAAGGGCATTGTTAACATACAATATTTTAATCCCACTAGAAAATTCTACTCCAACAAGAAAACTACAACAATCAACAAAATTTCTTGGTACCGTACATGTTCTCATCCAAGAATTGAAATCTCGCATATGCATTTTATCGAACAATTCGTGCATAGAACTCAGATAACTATTCTTATCATATACTTCCAGCTTAATAAGATCATACAATTACTTAGTTCTTCCAAATGGAGTCGTGCGGTGGTGGAGGAGGAAGAACAGTCGATACAAACTAGTAGGACCAGTTGGGTAATCAATTCCCCTCTACCTACCAAAAAGGCCTTGTTCCTCCTTACAACATGGATAATCTCTGGCGACGTTACCTGCAAGCTATTCTTCTCCACCATAAATCGTGTCAGGCTGAAGGCATTAGAAGCACCAATAGAAACCATAAAAAGGCTCTCAGTGTTGATCATTGAGACTCCATTATCAGGTTTGGATTCACATCGATTATCAGGAGAGAGGTAAAGCCACCGTTGTGGAGCTTCCGTTGAGCATCAAGAATGGGAGTGAGATTTGGATTGGTCTTGAGAGTGAGAGTCGTTTTCCCCTTTTCAAGTTGACGTTGTTGAAGATGCGAAACTGGAAATCAATTCCACAAGGATCAAAATCCCATATGATGGGTAGGCCTTTTCTTTTTAAGGTTAGTGAGAAATTACTACTAGAGGTTACTGAAAGATAAAAAGAATGAGAAAAATAATTTTGGGGAGGACACGAGAGTCGAAGAGCGAGATTTGAGAATAGAGAAGCTGTTTTCCGATTTTGAATGAAAATGATAGAAACATGAGAGAGAGAAATCTGATCCGGTTTGATTACTGCTTTTTCTTCCACAGCAACTACATCTTCCTCTTGTATTTCACAAAATTGATCCTCCAATTGTTTGAAACTTTCTTGAAAGTTGTTAGCAAATTCGTAAAGAGACTGTTGGAATACTTGGTGCATTTTATTATGGCTGTTCCGAAAATCATGCAAATGTTGCTGTAGCACGTTAAAGCGTAGCAGATTTTGTTCCAGTAGCTCTTTGATATTGAGTAAGGATGAGATAATGTTTACCATTTTTACGAATTGATGAAGCTGAAGTGAAGGAAGAACTGACTTTGAATAGCACTTGTAACACATCTGATGGATAGTGTTTGGATAACTAGAAAATATGAGAGAAAATACAAGTAAAATTATCAATTCGATGTTGACCTAGTCTCTTAAAAAAGAGAGATAGAGATGGGAAGATTAGTAATTTTATCTCTCTTGATGATTTAATATTTTAATATTAAATATATATTTTTGTGAATATAAATATTGGATATTTTGAATTGATTATTATTAATATTATTTTATTGTGTTTGTAATTAATTATTTGGAATATTTCATTTTTATTTAAGAATTATTTCTATGATTAATTGTAAGCTAATATATTTTTTCTTATGAACTTATTGTGATGCATTTATTTTAATATTTGAATTTAATCTTATTATTTTATTATATTAATATTTAAGTTAAAGTGTGTAATTTATTTATCTTAATTTAATATGTTTTAATTAATTTATATTATTTAGTGTTTCCAATTGGGCTCGTATTTATATACTTGAGTCGTGTTTTGGGTTTTATTTAAATGGGTTAGTGGCTTATGGTTTACATATATATATATATGTATATATGTATTTGCTTTTAGAAGCCCAGCTCGTGCAAACTTAAATCCAACCCCCTATATTGATGCAAAACGTCACCGTTTGGTTAAGCCATTTGATGAAATTCGGTCCCTTTAGTTAAACGCCACCGTTTGATTTATTTCTTATGTGAATTTCGATCATTTCTTTTTCTAGGTGCATCTTCTCCTTCTACGATTTTTCTTCTTCTTTTTCTTTCGTTATTTTTCGGTGCTCTGTTCTACTGTATACCCGTGAGCAAAGATCAAATTTTTGCAGCTTTTTCATCTTCATTTCATCCACGCGTTACTCTATTAAATACCCAGTACCTAGATGATTGTTTTCCCTTCATTTTCAACTCGAATTCGTAAGTCACGTGCTCAGTTTTCATCTCAAATAGTGAGCTCCATTCCACTATATTCCCATGTTTTTCATCTGGAAATTGGATATTTTCTTCCATAAAATCTTGAGGTTTGTCTTGGCTCGGTTCTATGGTGATTTTTTCCCACTCAAAAACCTGTGTTTTCCAACCTATATATGGGCCATCGACTCTTAAAGAAAACCCATACCGAAAATCTCTCAATGTTGTGCTCTGTTTTGGGTCTGAAACCTTGGGTTTAACCACTCCTTTTTATTTGTTTCTTCTTCTCAACTTAAACTTGAGTTAGTCATTTTCAAAACCCTCTATCAATCTGAATATTTTAGTGATGTTGGATTGGATATTTTCTCGCTGTAAAGTCACCGTTTTACAACGTTTACGATATGCTTGATGTGACGACCCCAACTTTTCCATACTTTACTTTTATTAAATAAAATATATAGAACTTAGTAACTTAGGCAATTTGGTGGATAAAGCCTTAAAAAGTTGGACTTAGGAATTTAAGGCCTTAAGGCCATAACAAAAGTTTTAGGCCTAAGTGGGGGAAAACAAGCCCATAGGTCCATGAAAGGAAGTCCACTAATCAATCCAAACCCTTGCTTGATGACACATTTCAAGCTAAGAGAAGTTTAGTAAGTTAGAACAAGACTAGTAGTTGAAGGAAGGAAAATACTAGTAGATGAGAAAGTTGACTAGTTGTTTTGGTTGGAAAAAGGAAAGAGAAGACAAGAGGGGAATCTTCACATATTTTCCTACCTAGATAGGTGTGTGAGACATAGGATTTTTCCAAATAAGATCAACATAGGATCCTACCATATCTAGTAAAATGAAGAGGTAGGATTTGAAAAGATTTGGAGATGAGAAAAGAGAGAGGGGATTCGGTGGGGGGCTATGGCCGAATAGCCTTAGGGTTTTCTCACCAAAATGTTTCCAAATCTAGATGGAGAGGACATGTGAGATTTGTGTAATATTAGATAAGACTTGATGTGGAAGAGGGTGTAAGAGAAAATGTGACATGAGATGTAAGTTGATGGATCAAAAAGTGGGAGAAAGGAAATGGAGGGTTCAGGTATGGCTATAGCCGAGTCCCCCTCCCCTTATTTGATATTCTTTTTGCCACAAAATTTAGGCTATAGATTTGTGTAAGAGTGATAGGACAAGCATGTGTAAGAGATGAAGTGATTGATTGATGGAAAGAGCATGTGACAAAAGGGAAATGAGAGTGAGAAGAAAGGAGGGTTTCGGATGAGCAAGGGGTCCGAACCTCACTTGTGTATTCTCCCAAAAAGTGATCCTCAAATCCCTTGAAATGACATGTGAGATCTTGATATGTAGAACCTATGATCTTCCTGAATAAAAGGATTATGAGATGATTGATGATCTTGATGGTTTGATGAGGAAAAGCATGTAAGCATGAAGATATTAAATTAGTTGAGTATTGGGGAATATGGGATATATGTATATATGTCATTTGAAGAAGCATATTGATTTTAGTTGTAAATATATTACCTATTGAAATGTCATGCTAGGATGAACATGTATAAAGCATTGGTGGAATCTAGCTATATTGATTTTAGAAGATATTGTTATTATTATTGCTTGATGGTTACTAAAAAAATGCATGCTTGTAGAGTTATATTTTGGAAGATCTTGAAGTTTTAATTCCCCCTTTATTTAATATTTGTATTCGGATATTTGGAGAAGTAGAAACATATATAGAGTGGGAGGATGACATGTATGGATTCGGTTTCACATAGAGTATTCAAATATGACACTAGTCTTGAAGGGCTAAGAAAAGAAACACAAAAAATTTGAGGGCTATAGGTTTCGAGTTTGCCCATTTGTAAGGCTAGGAAATTGTTTTAAATATTAAATTAGGGCTAGATGGTGTAAGGAAGATTAATGGAAGGAGAGAACATCAATTGGAGACAAAGTGGGTCTCGGCCCAAACCCTAGGGGTAGAGGCCGAGCATCCTATTCACCCTAATACACTTGTTTAAGTGTTTTCACATAAGTATGAGTTAAGAAGAAGAAGGTTTTGAAGGAAAAACGACCAAATGTGTGTCCTCGAGTTCGCCTCAAGTTTTGCATTCACAAAGTTGGAAGTTGCATGTCCCATGCATAAGCACGAAAACCCATGTTTTGAGTTAAATATGTTTTCGAAAGAAATGAATTAAAGTTTTAGAAGAACCCCAAAGGTTGGGACGGGGAAATGTCCCAGTGGAACTCTCTGTTCACTCAGGAGTGTCTAAATTGAGTGAAAACTTCTGGGTTGACAAAGAACAGTCGGCGGATCATGTATGGCTCCAAAAGGTGTCCGGAGCGTGGTCGCACCTAATGCTAGTGGGTGCCATAAAAGCGGTGTTGGCTTCGGCCTCACCATCTGATAAGTTTGTAGTTGCTCGGAGAGAAATCCCCGAATGAAGAAAAGCGCGAAAGGGCACGAAACGTATTCACCTATGTTGACTTGATTGCTGGGTGTGACGGTAACTAGCGGGGAGCACATGGTGCATAGGGGAACCGTGAGGTATCCAAAATATGAAATCATGACGAAAAGAAAAGGGCTTTCGGACCATATATGATATGATAAGTGGTGCCTAAAATAAGAAAAGACAAAAGTTTCCGAACAAAATGTCTCTTTGAAAGAATATGCATTAAAGAAGTTTTGTCACGAGATTTTTGAACAAGTATGAAATTGAAAATTTAGAAAGGTTATGAAAGATGAGTTTTGTTACGAGCATGTGCATCGGTCCCAGCATGAGTCCCACGTTACTATATGCATATGTATTTGCTTGTTATTCACTTAACTATATGCCTGAAATGTTTTCGTTAAAGTATAGATGTATTTGCTAAGATTTCCTCCGAAATCTTACCCCTCTTTATGTTCTTACTATCATTCCCTTTTGGGAACGATAGAAGTACTTGCAGGTGAGGATGGCTCAACTGAGTACGACTCCCGTGATGACACCTCGGATCCTCAGGGACCCGACTGAGGCCGCCCTTAAGGGGCTAGTGACCCTGAACCTCCCGGGTCAGTGGGAGGTGGAGTCACTAAAAATGACAATGTACAGTTCCGTCGGCTTATACCCTGCGGGGTGTTGCTTAGTATTAAGGGTTGATGAGTCCCTTCATTTAGGACGAATTTTTGGACCGCCCTCTAGGGTGATATGTGAGGTAGGGTCTAGCTTAGACTTGGATCGGCTTCGTTGGGGCCCGAACCTTAAGAAGATAAATAAGGAACCCGTCAGTTGAATTCTATGGGCAGTGTTAAGACCCATTTTATTTTGTAACGCCCATTAAATTCTTGTTTTGTAAAGTCTTCCCGCTTGTGGGAAGTACTATTTTGGTTATTTGGACAAAATTATGTAAATTTTGAAATTTGGACTATGTATGATATTATGTTTGGGATCCATAGAGTAACCATGTGATGCATATTATAGAAGGCTTGACCTTTTTCTTTCGCTGCAAGAATCTTTCTTTGACGTTTAAAAAAAAGTACAAATACGATATGACGAGGGGTGAACTTCCTTGCGTTGCTCATCCCCGACACTTCTATTTACATGCGATCCTAAGCGTGGATTGGGATGTTGACACTCGATAAGCATTTTCTCTAACTTAATTGATTAATTTATTTATGTGTTAATCTTAATTTATTTTTGTGGTATGATTTTATTTATGATCAGGTGTTTAGTTTAGCTAGTTAATAATTGTATTTTATTTATTTATAGTAAGATGATTAATTTATTTGGTTGCAATATTTGGGATAATTATTTGAATTGGTTATATGTATATAAATTGTTCTATTTACGTTATTGGTTTAATTAAATTTTTAGGTTTATTTATTGGTTTTATTGATATTACTATAATTTATTAGTGTTTTAATTAGGTCTGGTTTTTAATTATTTTAGTTGTTTCCGATATTAATATTTATGTATTTGTGATAATCTATATACGTTGGTGCTTTGGGTTTGATTTTAGCGGCGAGTACGCGGTTGGAAGCTCAGAATTGCTGTTCGGCATTTTCGGTAACTTCAGAAATTATTAGCGAGCGTACTATAAGTACTTTCCAAACGAACTTTTAAGATTTAAATATATTTTTGCATTAACATCTATGTGTTGGTTGATGTTGGTATTTGTTGGTCAATTGAGTTTATTGAATATTAGATATTTGGTACATGGTGTTATGCATTGTGAAATTTCATGGTCGTTCATGTGTATATATGATATTTGAAATTTTTATGTGAAATTTGAGTTATGGTATATTAAAATGATTTGTTTGAAGGGTTTTATAAGTGAGAAGAAGTATTATTCAATTTATGGATTTTAATGGTTTTTGACTGAGTTATAATGGGGACGGCGATATATAACATCCGTTATGATCAATGGGTGTAAATGACATAACGGAGATGGCAATATGTAATGCTCATTATGGTCACTGTGTGCGTAAGTCCTGATGGGGACGGCAATACGTAACGCTCATTATGATTGATAGTTTCTGAATGACATAACATGGACGGTAATACATAATGCCCGTTATGGTCATTAGGTGTGTATTTCATATCGAAGACAGTGATACGTAATGCCCTCTATGAAATTAGTGTGTATGAGTCATAATAGGGACGACGATACATAACGCCCATTATGATTGTTGCTGTGTGTATATTATATCGGGGACGGCGATACGTAACGCCCGCTATGATTGGATTTACTGATATCTTTTCTGAGAAATGATGAATGATTTTATTGGAATTTTATCGTGGACCAAAATGAGATTTTGGTGTGTGTTATTTTATTTACTATGAGAAAGATGATTTTAAATTTCATGCATACGGTGTCATGTTCATGAGTGAAGTTGTTGTTGTTAGACAAATGTATTTTATATTTTGTGGTTTGGTAGGGTTGTACTTACCTGCGATGCCATTTTGGAGTCGTAATTTTTGGATGCAGAGTTTTGTGGAGGCTGAGTCTGAGGAGGCGACTCCGTTATTGAAGTATTCTTATTATAAATTGTTATATTGAGAAATTGATTTCTCCTTTTTATAAATATGTATTTGTATAATTTGTACTTCGGATGACTGTATTAAATCTCTTGTTGGAGAATTTGTGTTAAAATAGTTTATAAAATAATTCTAAAAGTTTTGGTACTTAGATATTGACTTCAATTATCCGTTACTTTTATTTATACATGTCATGTATTCACATACTTAGCACTTGACGTTGGGAGTGCATGACCCGTGTTGTCAGCATCCCGACGCCTCGATTCCAATGTTTATTTTAAAAGAAATTTGGGGGCGTCATAAGAGTGCTATATTGTATAGTCATGCAATTACTCATAAGGATATGCAGAGCCAAGTTTACTTGTTTTCTCTGAGGCAAACAAGAATGATCGTTGATGGGATTTACTGAAGGCAATGGGAGTAAAAGGGATGCTCTAGAGTCGAATGTTATTACTTCCTCTGATGAAATAGTTAATGGTGCGACTATGGGAAATGTTGAAGGCAATGGGAGCAAAGTGATTCAATCAACTAAAGCTTATTTTCAATCGAGTAGTGATCTTGTAATTGCAAAAAAGACATGAAAAATGTGCTCGTGTTGCAAAGGAAAATCTTTCTTTGCTTGTTGCTTCGTTGGCTTCAAATGGTGGAAGGAGTTTGTGATTGTTAAGGAAAAAGATGGCCCTACACAAACCTTCAACTAACATACCCCACAACAAAAGATATGAACACCTCCATGTAACAAACTCTGTAAAGCATGCACACATGCATTGTCCCTCACTACCTTTGTAAAAATAGACTATAGTATTAGAAGACTCTCGATTCTTTGTAGCCTAATATCTATAGAAGGACCTCTTGTAGTTACTTTTACAATCAATTGAAATGGCACAAGTTTAGTGCCGTAACATGGTTGCCTTACCAGATCCTTCTTCTTCTCCTACCCTCCTTTAACCAAATTCTCACATCACATTGTTGTGAAACTCACCCTCGACAATTACTTACTGTGGAAAACCCAATTGGTCCCTTATCTTTGAGGCAGCTGTCTCTATAAATATGTTGATGGTTCTTATCACCCACCGAAATTAGAGCTTGATGACCATACCCCAAACCCAGCTCATGGACTTTGGCTACAACAAGACCAACAAGTCATGTCCACCCTCATTTCTTTTCTTTCTAAGCCCATAAAGACCCAAGTCGTTGCTCGCACCTCTTCAAGACCCATATGGCTCTCCCTTGAATCAACCTATGCTTCAGTCTCCTAAGCTCAAGTTATTCAGGTCCAACTTTAGTTGGCATCCCTTAAGAAAGGTGCAGACACCATTTTAACATATTTTCGAAAGGCCAAGAGTCTTGCCAACACCATGGCAGCAGTAGGTTTTCATCTACTTCTTGAAGAATCTATTCCTTATTTGCTTGCTGGGCTAGGTCCCAATTATGATGGTATGGTCACTTCTGTAACTACTCGGCTAGAGCCCATTTCTTCTGAAGAACTACTTGGGCATCTATTGGCCCATGAAGCCAGGTTGCTTCACCACTCTGAGATAAATACATTCCCAACAGAAGCCTCTACCAATTTTCTGTAAAATATCCCTATGATTCACATGATCGAAAGCATCATGGTGGTCGTAATTCAAATCGCATTAGTAATAGTGGACACTCTAATTTGAACGGGGGTTATGGAAACTACTCAAGTAACAATGCTTCCAATTCCTTTTCCTCTACTGACCAATGTGTGGTTTGTCAGGTTTGAAATCGCCAAAACTATATATATAGCTCTTACCTATCTTTGCCGATTTAGCCAAGCAAACAACACTATCCCATCCATGATTGTCAACTTCTCCTCCTCCAATTATCCTTCGGATACCAACTGATAGCAGCTACCACAAATCATTTAACATGTGATTTGAGTAACCTTAACTTGCATGATATTGAGTATGATAGTGATGAATAGTTTCGCGTATGTGATGGCTCCACAGTGCCTATCACACACTCTGGTTCAACCTCTTTCTCTTCCTCTTCTTCTCAATTTTTACTTAACAAAATTCTTTGCGTTCCTTCTTTAAAAAAGAACTTGATTTTGATTTGTCAATTCTGTATCGACAATAATGCCTTCTTTCAATTTTATGCTAACTCATTTTCTATTAATGATTGCAAATTGAGGAGGCTTCTTCTTCAAGGGATCACAAGTAATGGCCTATACTCCCTCCCACCCACAGCTCCATCACCTTTCACGTTTTTCAGTCATCTCTCAGTTCCCTTGTGGCACACTAGGCTCAAACATCCCTCAATCAAGCTTGTTCAGTTCATCCCTTGACAACATCAACTTCCTTATGAGTGCACTTTAACTATTTTGTAATGCATGTGCTCGGACAAAGCATCACAGATTTCCTGCTTATACACGGATTGATAAATCTACTGCTCCTTTTAGCTTATATTTTTCGATTTATAGGGTCCATTCCTGCATGTGTCCACTAATGATTATCGTATCTACATTATATTTGTTGATGACTTCTCTTGACACACTTGGTTATTTCCTCTCAAATGTAAGTCTCAAGCCTTTGACATATTTGTTAAATTTAAAACTAATGTTGAACTTCAATTTAGCATCAAAATAATGCAATTCCAACTCGATGGGGGAAGGGGGGATTTAGGCCATTTTCAAATTACTTAAATTCACATGGAATCACTCATAGATTTACATATCCTCATATCCACATCCAAAATGGCATCGTTAAACGTATGCTCCGTCACATAATTGATATGGGCTTAGCACATTCCTTTGTCCCACTTCATTTTTGGCCCAATGCATTTCTACGTGCTATATATTTAATTAATATTCTGCCTTCCGCCACATTACAAAATGCTTCCTCTTATCTTTTACTTCATAAAGCCCATCCCAATTATTCCTCTTTATGGGTCTTTGGCTCTAAGTGCTGACCTATGACCACCTCATACAACCCATGCACATTTGACTTCCATTCACTTTCTTGCATCTTCTTGGGCCTAAGCTCAAATCACGACGGTTTCATCTGTTATAACATCTCTATAGGTTGGAGTTTCATCTCTAAAGACGTTTAGTTTAACAAATCTAGTTTCCATTTTCAAGCTTACCAAAGCTCACATCCTCCCCTTAGCCCACTCACGCTATCCTTCCTAACTTTCAGTTTAATCCATTCCCCACAATTACTTTGTCTTCTTCCTATATTTTTGGTCCCCCTCTGTCTTCAACTCCACTTCCGCTGTTGCCTTCACATAGTGTCTCTTTTCCATCACCTCAACAGTGTATATACCCCATAGTTACCTATTCAAGAACCATCTCTCTTCGCCCAAGCAAGTATCACGACAGCACCTTCAAATAGCCTTTCCCCCGAGCCTTTGTCACTGATCTCACCTCTATTCCTGACACTCTTACCAACTACACCATTGCCAAGTAGTATGCAGAATGGCAAGATGCCATGGCCAAAGAGTTTCATGCTCTCCCTTCCAACCAAACTTGGTCTTTGGTACCTGTTTCTCAAGCCACAAATACCATAACTTGCAAATGGGTGTTCTGAACCAAGAGAGTAGCCGACGACTCAATCGAACGTCAATGGGTTTCTTCAGTTGTCCAGTATCAATTTTGAAGAGACTTTTAACCCTGTGGTTAAGGCTACAACAATTCGCACTATGCTTGTAATTGTTGTTTCTCAACAATGGTCCATTCGGCAATATGATGGGCTAAATGCCTTTCTACATGGGCCACTTCATGAATAAGTTTTTGTGGCCTAGCCATCTAGATTCTCACATTCTTAATACCCCTCTTATGTTTACATATTGGACAAAGCAATCTATGGGCTTCAGTAGTCACCCCGTGCATGGTATGCACTCCTAAGCTCTCGATTAATTGGTCTCGGCTTTTTTATTTCTACAGCCAACACCTCACTCTTTATAAATCAATTTGCAAGTGTTACCACCTTTGTCTTAGTATATGTTGATGACCTATTGGTCACAGGCTCTTCCATGCAAAGCATTTCTGACCTCATTGCAACTCTGCACTGTAACTTTCCTATTATAGACTTGGGAAAAATGCATTATTTTCTCGGTGTCGAGGACACCTACAACTCAAAGGGTCTTTTGCTTACACAACATAAATATATCACAAACTTGGTGCATTGCACAAAAATGCAGTGTGTGAAACTTGTGAAGTCTCCCATATCCACTTTAGAGAAGCTAAGTGCCTTCACTGGCACCTCTTTGAAGACCCTACCTTGTATCGAAGTACTGTCGCCTCTTTACATATCTCTCATTCACAAGATCGGATCTTGCCTTCACTATAGGGAAAGTATGCCAGTTTATGCAACGTCTCGAGTGCCCCATTGGCAAGCCGTGAAGAAAATTATTTGGTATCTTAAGCATACCTCCACTTTTGCAACTATCACCTTCACCTACTGTTCAAATTATTGCATTGTCTGATATCGATTGGGCAATGTGCCTAGATGATTGGAGGTCTACAAGTGGTTACTTTATTTTTGTTGGCTCCAACCTTGTCTCATGCTCCTCAAAGAAACAACCAACAGTTGCAAGATCATCAACTGAGGTGGAATTCAAGGCTGTCATAAATACTATGGCTGAAGTGGTTTGGTTTCAACATCTTTGCCATGATCTTGGTTTAACTTTAAACTGTGCACTACTCCTTTATTGTGACAATATGGGAGCTATGTACTTATCATCTAATCTTGTATTTCATGCACGAACCAAACACGTCGAAATTGATTTTCATTTTGTGTGAAACTGAGTGCAAAACAAATCTTTACGGGTTGCCTTTATTTCTGATAAGGACCACCTTGCAGACTTGCTCATCAAACTCATCTCATCATCTTGGTTTACATCACTCTATTTAAGTTTTGATCGCTAGCTTTGCCGTTCAACTTGAGGGGGGGGGGTGTTAAGGATAAAGATGCCTCTGCACAGACTTTCAGCCAACATACCTCACAGCGAAAGAACATCTCCATGTAACAAACTTTGAAAGGCATGTGTCGTCCCTCACTACCTTTGTAAAAACAGACTATAGTATTTGACAATTCTTAATTCTTTGTAGCCTAATATCTATAAAAGGATCTCTTGTAATTGTTTTTACAATCAATGAAAATAGCACAAGTTTAGGGCCATAACAGGCACTAATAGCATGTGTGTGCCCAAAGCCAAGTATAATTCCTAAACAACATCATACTAGATCTAGCCTATTTATTTTGAACAATGTTGGATCTGAATTGCTATATTGGCTGAGGCTATTACACATTCGAGTTTTTGAGTTCTACATTTGATCAAAATCCTTTATTTTTGACTTTTTCTTCGATTAATTCTAGTTTGAATTATAAGACTAAAATCATACTATATGAAAGTTAAGGTTGTACAGATGTGATTTCTTCTTCTTGGAATGGGACGACTCCAATTTTTGGAAGTCATTATTCAAAGACTGCATATGTGTCAAGAACTAGAAGTACATGAAGTTGGGATAGAGCTAACTTAATGTTGGACAGTTCCCGGTTGAATGTTATGCAAAAAGAGTTGTCCTCATTGTTGTTAAAGGAAGCCACTACACCACTTGCTCTAATAACACATATTCAAAAAGGAAATTATCATTGAGTTAGAAAAGGTTGATATCAAATGGAAATAATGGGCAAAGCAATATTAGCTTAAAGGTGGGAATTGCAATACAAAGTTTCTCCATTTGTATGGTATTTGAAGGAGGAAATGAGAATTTGATAATTTAGGTGAAAGATGAACATGGTTCTATTCAGCATGACTTACACTGTGTTAAGGATTCCCAATCTTTTCAAAAGTTCAAATCTCGATGCTAGCAACGAGTCTTCTAGTGTACTTGTGCCCAAGTTACATTTGCTATGAATAAGAATTTAGACAAGCCTTTTACAGTAGAGAAGATCACTAAAGCTTTATCTCAAATGGACCATTCAGATATGCAATAGCTTTCTATCAAGACCATTGGGGTATTGGTGGACCTCGAGGTAATTTCTATATTTGCTAAGGTGTTTGAATGAACATTTACTCTTGGTTATATCAACCATACATTCATTGTAGTGATTCATTCCTAAGAAGAAAGATGTAAAATTATTAGCTTGTTAAATATCTTGTATAAATCTTATCTAAGGTCTTGGCTACTTGGCCTGTAATATCCCCTTCCCGTAAGTTAGGAGATGTCACATAACTTTTTCTAAAACATTTAATCCGGAAAAACATTATTGGTTTTAATAATAGAAAATAAATAACATTTATTCCAAAAGCAAAGTTATAATAAAAATGTCTTTTACAACCTTAACTGGATATAACTGAAAGTAGCTTGTGTCGTAAAGACACTTATTTGCTAAAAAACATAAACTTAACTGAAATAATTAAAATTAAACTTGTTTCATAAAGACACTTATTATTAATAAAACTTAAAGATTTTAAATAGATCCTCAAATTACTCCTGGCCTGTCTGCTCGTACTGGTCATCTTCATCACCTAGGTGGTTTATAAAAAAAAAACAGGAAATAAACTAAAATCAGTCGATGACTCAGTAAATAAATCCATCACAACGTAAGATAATATTATAAGAAATTTTTATAAAACTTATGCTAAATTCTGAAATATGATTGTACATGTTAATGCTAATGCTATGCATGATTGACTTGACTGACTAACTGACTTAAGTGACTGGCCTGAATTAACTAATAGGTTTGACTTAAACTGACTAACTAAATTAATTTAAATGATCTGATTTGACTGTACTAGTTTAGCTAAACTGATTTAACTGAGCTAATTGGCCAACGCATTTAATCTTGTGTGCAAGGTTGTGCACCGGCCCTACGTCCCGCTGCAGCAAGGGGTGCCGCTGATAGTACTCTAGGGTACTATGGTGGACCACGCTTAGGTCCGTGGCTTGTACATCCACTCTGATCTGATATGCATTGGTACCATGCATTTGATGGCCATTTAAAATAACTGATTTACTGAACTGAAACTAACGGAACTGTTTTAACTGGAAGACTGCTTAAATGATTTCTGATCTGAATTTAGTATTATACTTGAACTTAACTCAATTTATGTGACTTATGTGGCATGATATACATAATACATACTATCATAAATAACTATAATTCACTGAGTCTAAACATGATGCTGATGACATGATCGTATGCTGTACTGAATGACATGCTTGCATGACATGAGAGGTATTTGAAAAGGGCTATCAAAGAACTGGCTTTACTAATAGTATAAACTAATATGAGGATCCTAATTTTGTGATCAAATTCATTTACCTTGATGTGCTGCTTGTTGAAACTTACTTCCTAGCTCGTCACCTAAAAATTTATGAACTATTACTAACCTCTAAAAAAACGTGTCGTATTATTCTAAAAAGAAGCATATTAGCTAATAACACATATAGTGGAACTAATAAATATTTTGTTTTTTGAACATCATACTATTAAAAGTCAAATGGTCTTTCAAAACAATATTTTTGAAATCAATGTTTTATTATCTGAATATAGATGAATTAACTAGTTAATTCGTACAGTAACCATATAATAAAAAAAATATATTTATGGACTACTCTTATAATCTAGAAAATGATTTACACATCATATATAAGGAGAATATTACTAATTATTAACTTATTTAAATATTAGTTATAATATTTTTTAATCATAGCTGATTATCTAGTCTCCTAATATTCTATTTAAAGTAGATAAATAATATTAGGCAATCGAATGACAGTAAAAAAATAAATATAAAAAAAAATCTTAGCTTTCTAGAATAACAAAGTCAAGCTCCTCTTAAACACAAATAGCAAAACTTAGTATTCAGGGCTCTCGGCAACAGGGGCTATCGAGCAGGAAGGATACAAAGAAGGGAGAAGGGTTCGTGCAATGCTTACCAAGAGGAGAAATGAAGTGCGGCATCTCTGGGTGGCTAGTCTGCGGTCATGACGTTGTCAGAGGTGGTGGCCGGTAGGATGAGCTGAAGATTTAAAAGGAATTCAGTGGGTCTAGATGGAAACGAAACAGAGAGAGGGAGGGGTGTTCTCGTCAGAAATTTACCGGAAAAGAGTGGGGCTCCTCGGAGTAGACTGGCCGGTGTTTTCTATGGTGGCTAGGAGCTTTTCGATGGCCCAGAAATGGTCGGCGGTGGCTGGAGGTTTGGGGCATCGGTTTGCCAAGAACAGAGTATGGTTTTGCAGTTTTTTGGCGTGTTTTTAAACTAGGAATTTAGTATTAATTTATATATGAAATGTGATAGGTTGTGTGAGGATTTTTAGTTGGATTTTTTTTTTCAAATTTCAGAATTTGAATTTTGATTGGATTGGTTGAAGTTGAAAATTTGATTCTGCATGTATCCGAAAGCTAAACAACAGAGCATAAATGAGTTACCAGTTTTCGTTTAATAGGAACTCGATCTCAGGTGTTTACCGATTTGTGGGGATACAAAATGTTCAAAACAATCTGGAAGGGCATTACGAATTTTGTAGATAGATCGGTTACAAATTCTAAAAGAAGTCTACCATCTTAAACATATTGGAACACCACTACTAGTAGCGGAGGTGAAATACTAATATTGAGAATTGTAAAATAATCCAATAAATAATTTTAAAGAATAGATAAATAATTAAATAATTAAGTAAGAGAAAATATAAGTAAATATATAAGAGAATAAGAAAATAAATATATAAGAGAATAAATAAATCCTGAATTTAGGATCAGGATGTTACATGACCTAAAAAAAATTGTATATTGTATATTACTCCAACATAAAGTACTTTTATTTCTGGTTGTCTAATTTTTCACTACTGCATATAAGGTTCTCCATACCATTGTTAAATATATGGTAAGGAGTCCTGTATTGCTATTAATTTATGTATATGTAAAGCGTAGTTTTAAATTTCATACCGTATCGACTAAAACAGTAGCCGGTACAGAAATTGAGTTTGTTTCTTACTATTTTGGCCGTATCGGCCACATATACTAGCCTGTACCGAATTTCAAGATTTTTTTTTTTCATTTCTTACTATTTTTTTTATCTTAATCTAGACTAGATTATTTATATATATAATTTATTCATATATTAATTATTATTTTAAAATATAATTTATATATATATTTATATATATAATTTTTTTTTATGTATAGACTATTCTGAAATGATACACGAAAGAGTATTGATATCGAAATGTTTCGTTCCAATACTTTGACTGGTATACTTCTCAATATAGTATTCAAAATATTGGTGTAAAGTACATGATTGAGTTGAACGAGGTTTTTAACAAATGGTGATGGAGAAGTTAGGCTTCAATGGAAATTGTATATCTCTTATAATGAAGTGTATTTCTCCTGTCTATTATTATATTTTGGGGAACGAAAGCTTCAAGAGAGATTTTATACATCTAGAGGATTGCGCCAAGGCAACCTGTTGAGTTTTTAGCTTTTTCTGCTATGTTTTGAAGTTCTCAGTTATTTGGTTAGCAATGCTGAAAGTTAACGTATTATTCATGGTGTTCCTATTGCTCGAGGTGTGGTTCGTGTTTCACATTTATTTTTTGCTGACAATATTATGCTGTTTATTAAAACTTTTGATAATATTTTACACAATTATTTTTGAAGTGAGAAGTAGTTTTGTAAAACATCTTATAAAAATAATAAAATTTTACAAAAATACTTTTACTTTAAAACATGTGCTGTGAAATATATTGTGAAATATCTTATATACTCCTCCATGATTCTAATATAATATATAATATAAGATATTTAAATCTCAACTATATTACGGGCAGGTTAAATCTTGATCATCTTTGATAATTTTTCCTGCTATTATTTTATTGCAGGTCAAATCGCAACTCTTTTATAAAATATTTTTATATAGAAGTGTAAATTTATTTTATTAAATAAAGAATAATGCTAAACAGACCGAGAGATTGTACTAGTGTATAGATGGGTGCCTTTTTTTTTATATAATATTAAAAAAAAAAAAAAAAAAAACAGAAGAAATGCGCCCATCGGTGCACTCTCTCGGTATACTCTCCTGGTGCATGTAGTAGCACCCTTAAAGAAAACCTAAATTTTATATAACTCTACACTATTTGCAATAAAATTGTGAAATAGTTTTAAGAAAAATGTAAGTTTAGTATTATCCATTCTATTTCAGTAGTGTAATAAATATTTTAACGATAAATTGATAAAAGTTATATACAATTTTTGTTTTTCATTCTCAATCTTGTTAGAGGAACTATTAGGTATTTTCAAAATATATGTGGTATTTTCAAGACGTCATGTCAATTAAAACGATATTTACATAATTTTTTTTTAATTTATGGCATATTGTAATGGGATGAGAGTATCATATCATCCTTATTTTGAGAATACCTATAAATCTAATTTAAAAATCAACTTAAAATAGATCTATCACCACGATTAAGAATGACATTTAAAAGAAATGATATTATTATTTTAATGATAAATGTTCAGAAGTTTTTCTACTCAAAAAATTTTCCTTATTGTTGATGGATATCTCGTTCGTACAGATCTTCTCTTTACTTTTTTGAGTTTATAATAAGTTACATAATTTAAAAATCTCGAATCTTCAATAATTTCGTCATATATGATTGAGTTGTAAAAACTTACGGATACATATCCTACATCTGAATTGAATTCCTTATAGTTAAATAATATATTTCTAGTTACTTGGGAACAATTAGGAGATTTTATAAAAGAAATATAGGGTTATGCTTCTGGCGACATCAAGCGATAGGGTTGGTAGTCTCGCTTATGAGATCAAATTAAAAAGAAATATTTAAATATTGATCTTTTAAGTAGCATATAAAATTTGATCAGTCAAATTGTTTTTTCGACAAATGTTTGAGATCTAGAATTTGACTTGCATCATTGATACTATTAAGGAGAACTGAACCATTAGATAAGAAAAACTTTAGTTCAAAGGGAGAAGAAGCAAAAATTAGAACAAAAATATGATTTAGTCCGCAGATCCAAAAATAGAAGAAGTACAGTTCCATTATGATAAATAAAAAATTTATGGAAAAGTTACAATCCCCTAGTGCACCGACTCGCCTTTATTGACATTGTTTCTCCGTCGATAGGCAGGCCAGGCCATCCGGACGCATACCTCATGAAATGATTCAGGCATGTTTGTTGCCCGCAGTAACAAGATCAAGAAGTTAGTCATAGATACGGTACAGTGTGCTGAAGGAATTTTAAAATATACTTTTTAAAAAACCATATCATCTCATCTTAATAGATGAATAAATATTCACATATATCTCAACAAATATTATCTCATCTAAACAAACGACACCTTAAATTGCCGTTATATTACATTGCAAATATTTGACACTAAACTTGGGAATGGTATTGGAGAGGATCTTATTCCTTCGATCTTATGGGAGACTCGGTGGTTTAGAGATATATATATATATATATATATATTTGAAATAAAGCCAGCATTTATTATTATGGGGAATTAATCGGCATAGATTAATAAATGCAGCATGGAAACCCCTCCAATGTGCCCAAGAAATTATCCAAAACCAGCCAATCCGCCTCTACTTAAGTTACAATGACAAACAAAAAAAAGAACAGAACATTGCAAAACCATAACTGCGGAATTCCTTTGTTTCTTGTACTAAAATACACAGACCTTCCATTTGATGAAATTTCCGATGACCAAGTTCGGATGTAGACCAAATCTATTACACGAATTACAAGCAACAAAGACTTCTCTCCCTTAAAAACGTTTGGGAAGGAAATACAAGTTTTCATCTAAATACCAGCCGTATGAGGATACAACGAACATCGAACTTTATTGAGCAGAAACCCCAAGTTATGAATAAAATCCTTAGAGGAGAGAAGGCAACCTAACAAAAGTTCCAAATTATATTACCATCTTTTTTTCTGGTTTTCAGAGTTAGAACTTAGACACATCCAAAGAACTGTTCCAAGGATGGGGTGCTGAATACATTCGGAGCAGTCCGTTCAGGTCTGTTAGGAGATATGTGAAGTTGGTATTTGATGAATCTCTGTAACAGAGACAATAAAATTTAGAAGAGACATTTCGGTGGCTAGGTACATTGACACCAACACATTATGAACATAAGTGCAGATCAACAACTATAAAATGATGACTAGTGGAGATAGCTTACAGATAACTGAGAAATGATTTCAGGATTTGAGTCAATATGCCAGTCGGGTTCCAATTGCCGTACGAAAGATGACCGACCAATCTCTGTACTACAGAAAAGAACCTGCATATGCATTTCACATGAATAGCGACATTAGAAGAGAGATGAAATATAATAATAATAAGAACAAATATATTTTTAAAGTAAAAATAAGAAACAAGTGATCTGAAATGGTGAATACTAATCAGAAAGCACAATTTCTTTATTTATATCCAGAGTTCTTTCGTTGATCAGAAAAGGGAAAAAAAATCCAGAGTCCCCTAGCTGGCTATGGATCTCAATTTTTTTTCCTACCTTCCTACAACCAGAACAAGTATACATCATTGCTGCATCTAATCTCTTGTAGGTAATCTTAGCCAATAGAATTAACAAGCCAAATTGCAAGATTATGTAGTAGAGTTCTAATCTTTCTAGACAAGATTGTCCCCATATTTATGCTCACTGTTATTTTTCTACAGTAATACTCCAAGTTGATCACGCCAAGGGTTTTCTCACCAAGTATAATCAATCTCAATCGAAACCAATCAGCAGCCTTGGAGCACCAGGTTTCCTTCTCTTCATAATTTTCCTAGATTCTGATTTCAGCCAAGGTCATTCAAAATAAAATAAGGGAGCCAAACTTGTCCGGTGAGTGGGAGTTCGTTCTTTTGGTAAGGTGTCCCACTACTTCACAGAAGGCTGAAGACATATTCTTGTTATCATGGTAGACATTTTGGGCATGTATATTGGTACATAGATACATAGTGTGTAGTTAGCAGTTAGCACGGACATGCACGGATAGTAAATGCATACCCAGGAAGTCTACAGCATTAAACTAAGATTTTTCAATAGATAATGGTCATATTAATATTTAGAAAAACCACATTTATTTACCTTATCTTTGACCAAACCACCAGATGTGAAAATCCCAGCATCTTCTAAAGCCAGAAGAACCTTTCTCTGTAGACAAAAGCTCATTGCACAAATTACAATGGAATCATTTAATGTCTAAATAATAAACTATAATATGGAAGCAAGAAAACACTGGAATAGAGCAGTCAGCAGAATGAACTTTATTTTAAGCCACAAAAAGTTAACTGCAACAAGCATAACAGAACCCCAACCATGCTGATACTAGAATATCAGTTTTAGAGACCTTATTACAAAACATTAACCAATTATTTGGTCTTAGATTATTTTTCATAAGAAAAAAGGTTCAGTCTTAGATTCTTGCATGTCAACGTGACCATACTTGTATCTGTAGATGGGACAAATTTGCAGACCAAAAGTTAGCCAGGTTTTAAAGAAGAATATGGCAATATAACACTGTAGAATCCTTGAAATATAAACATAGGACATGAACAGGAACCCCAAGCACATGGGAAGCAAGCAAAAAATGTGTTAGCCACAATTTCTTCTTTTGACAAGTATGTTTCTTTTTTAATATTCTAGATTTGAGAAAATATTAATCCTATGTTATTGTATCAGCACTGTAAATTTTAGTTTAAAAATGCTTAACATGCTAAACCGTGCAGAAAAGTACAAGGGCAAGAGCGCAATGAGTATATATGGTTAAGCACTTGTAAACTTGCATGCTGGTACCATTAAGCACATCACATGGCACAACACATTCTGAGCAAAATTATGGGTAACTGTCACAATGAAATAGTTAACAGGACCCACGCACTTCGCTTTCATCATCCAAAACTGTTTCCATGAGATATAGATCACAAAACTTTGTGATTTCCAACAGTACTTCCAGCACAGGAGACCGAATGGTTGCTTGTTTCTGCCATGAGCATGGAAAACAACATCAATCCTTTTCCAGATTCCTTTTACAAGAGCAGAGTTCACTAAACAGAGAGTTACACCACCTGAATCTCCTCTGGACTACTTTCCTCGAGAATTACTCCAAGTAAACGGCAGGTTACCTGCATAAATAATAGTTGCAAAGTGAATAAGCAAAAATATATATATATATATATATATATATTCAGAAAGTACCAGCAAACCAGAATTTAATGCAGTTAAAACTCTGCTTGAAGTTAATTTATAACAAGCATTAGAGAGCTGAGAAGCACTGTAATCAGGGAGTGGAACAGGAGGCTCCCAACCACTTAAAAAAGAGAAAAAGCTGAACTTGTGGGTGTGACATCTAGATATAAAAATGATGGTAGAATGGCAGCACGGTGAACTTCACTCATCCAGAACAATAAATAATGCTGGATTAGTTCTTACAACATGGAATTAAAAAAAAAAAAAACTTCACACATCCAGAACAACAAGAGCAGCCTAACTTTAAAATGTACTCACGTTTCACATGGGAGCTTTAGCTGGTATAAAAAAGATGGCTGCATCAAGAGATTCAAGACCGATTCAAGACCTCTTGAGCAATTAACACCAGGAAATTTAGTGTGTTGAGACAGGAATCCCACTTTTCATTTCATGCATTCCAATATTCACTATATACATGTATGGACACTCTACTTGCAAAAGTAAATATTATTTCAACAATCACAGCATCATACTCTTGCTCTCAATATCAATCTAACACCATAGTCTGTTCACCAAACTAGACCAAATTAGATTCAGTTACAAACTTGGTTTATTGAAAACTAGGTGTTAAATCTGGTTGAGAATGGTCTGGAGTAAATAAGAGTTACTTTAACTTGTGAATGTCCATTGGTGTTACCTTGCTAACTTCTACACATTATTTCCACAACCAAATATTAGATAGGAAAATGTAATAAACATTCATTGTGCTTTGCTGGATTATCCCAGACCTTGTTGGGTTTTCAATTAATATTAAATAGAGAAAGTATAAAAATTCAAAACCACTCCCCGAGATATTATCAAAAGATTCCTTAATCTTTCAATCTTATCAAATAGATCCTTGAGGTTTTAAGCTGTTATCAAATAGGTCATTCCATCAACTTTTCTAAAGAAAGGCTTATGAAATGCCCCAAAAAAGCCAGGGAGGTCAAATCTCCAGGGCCAAGGAGGTCATGTGTCAAAGATCTCAATGCCCTCCACAGTTGTGGCAGTCACATCCTTTATTTTTGTGGACCTGACCAAGAATAGAAACATCAAAAACTGAACTGTCCTTCAAAAACTTCAGCAGGTTACAGAACCCAAACACAGAATAGAAACATTAAAACATTATTAGAACTGATCAGAACATCCTGTGACAAATTGTTACAGAGTGGAATTCCTGTTCAACTGCCTCTAAAATCTGTCTAATTTAGCATTTAAATATCTTTCCAGATGGTATTCTAGTTTTTCGTATATAATACTTGTTTTCCCCCATTAGATTCTTTAGTATCACTCCAAGTACGAAATAATTGTAAAGCATAAGATTCAGACCTTGGAGACTGTGAAACTGAAACTTATCAGCAATCTGTGTTATTTTAGAACAGACCATGGATAGTAGCATGTGACCAATGCGATACTATGACCAATGTGAATTTATCTTATTATATTCATTTACTTCATTGATACAAAGAAGATCCATGTTATATCCTGCATGACCATACTATTTGGTAAGGCCATAGGCATGCAGCAGTTCTGTCCCGCATAACCATTGAGATTGTAGAAGACCTTCACTCAAAATAGAGAACTCACCAATAGTCACACTGACAAAAGATAGAAAAGATACATTTTGTTATGGATTTTAGTTTCAACTTTGTGGTAATTTGAGCACTACTACTACATCCTTAAGTCCTTTCTGTATATAACAATAAAGTAATAAGCAAAATAACATGAACTTGCTTAGCTAACAAGAATAATCTAGAGCATCTGCCAATTACCTTTCTTCCTTCACTTAATTTCTGCCTCACAATTTGCCCCAAAGTTGGCTGAAAAGGAGGAAGATAGCCACTTAAGAGTAAGTCAACAAAAAGCAACATATATTTTAAGTGTGGTGCAAATAACTCAACACTAACCTTCACTGACTGAAAGAATTCGTCAACAACAGTTTGTGCTCTTGAGTCCTCCAAGGATGAAGAAACACCAGAAACTACCAGATTTGCATTTGAATTGGTATTGACACCCGAACTACTGGGTGTACCAGCTTGCCGTTTGGGTTGCCTTCTTTGAGGTTCACTAGGTGATCTCAAAAGCCTCCAAGTGAAGACTATTGCAACAGCAAGCCCCGCAATGGCCCCAGCAGATCGTGAATCCTGCTACATAGTTGAAAGTTGTGTTGATGATAATTCCTAATCACGGATACAAATGAAGAATTCTGTTTATGATAATTCCTATTCATGGACAAAAACTAATAATCGCGAGGAGCTGTGTAACATGAGCAAGAAGGAAAGCCTATAGAAGCTTATTTCTTCTTATTGACGTCATCCCCTTTTTCTGTACTCTTTCTTTCCTTTGAGAAAATGCTAGTAACCAATATACTTTTATAAGCATTTCATTAAGCTTACCGATTTACGGTTATAGGTCCAACAGACTTCAATTCTCTCCATTTTGGAAGGTCCACAGATTGCGCTGCTGATTTAATCCTTGGAGGTAGTAGCTTTTGTAGTCTTTCAAAAATTAATTTAATTAGGAAAAGTATTACACATTAGGAGAAAAAGTGCATTCCATAAGAATAAAAGCATTTCTCGGGGAACAGAAAGGAATTCTTTCAATTTTTTCAGGAGTAGTTTTTCCAGTCAAAGTATATTTTCAACTTTGTGGAGAACAGCTTTAGACTTAGTATGGTAGAGCATGGAGAGGTTGGAGAGGTTGGTGCTCGACTGAGATGAGTGGATCTTATGGGGTGGGGCACTGGAAGCACAATCAACGTGGATGGACTGAATTTTCTAGATTTACCCGTTCTGAGGCAGGTGACGAACCCCGAATCAAATTCTGGCATGACATATGGTGCGGTGATGGGGCACTTAAGGAAGCCTATCCTAACTTCTTTGGTATAGCAAGCATGAAACCTCAATTGCGGACCTCCTTGATCAATCTAAAGGTACTGCCCAAAGGAATATCACATTTCTTAGAGCTGTACATGACTGGGAAGTTGAAGCAATTTCTGAATCTAATCTGATGATCGAGTTGATTCACGATTTGACGATCTAATATATTCTGTTCTTATGGGGAGGGGAGGTGAAGACAAGCTTTTTTGGTGACCCTCGGCAAGGGGCAAGGGAAGTTCACAGTATGCTCTTTTTACAAATTCATCTCTAAGCGTAATATAAAACCCATTCCCGGTAAAACCCATCTCTAAGCCTATGATGGTGCCTTGGAGGGAGAGGAATGAGCAAATCTTTGAAAATCAAGAACGGTCATTGGATGAACTTATAACCTTCTTTTTTAGTACCTTGTCCCAATGGTCGATTTTACTAGATTTTTTTTTGATAGGTAATCATAGAAATTTCATTAATAGAAAAAAGCTAAACCCAGGTACACAGGTAGTGTACGTGAGAAAAACTTAGCTTGTGGTTACAAAAGAGAGAAGAAAGTCATGAACATTAAGTCCGTTACAAGGTATGGTTCCCGCCCATGAAAGCAATGACCTATAGAAGAAATTTAGAAGTTCCTCTGTTGTTCTCTCACAATCATCGAAATTCCTAGCGTTTCTCTCCCTCCAGATACACCAACACATGCAAATGAGAACTATATGCCAAATGGTCACCACCTGTGAGTTGCCCCGAAAGCCTTGCCAACTTGCCTAGAACTCCACCAAGCGAAGAGGCATGATCCATGATAAGCCAAGTTGCGTGAAAAAATCATCCCACATATTTCTAGCCACCTCACAATGGAGCAGTAGGTGATCAACAGATTCCCCTTGCTTTTTGCACATACAGCAGCAGTCAATCACTATTACTCGGCGTTTCCTGAAATTATCAGTTGTGAGGATCTTGTTCAAAAGTGCTGTCCACACCAAAAAAAAAAGCTCTTGAAGGAGCTTTTGTCTTCCAAATGCTCTTCCATGGAAAACTGGGCAATCCAAGACTAGATAGGGCTTGGTAAAAAGAGCTGACTGAGAAGACGCATTTCTTTGAATGAATCCAAAGCAACTTATCCCCAGTGTCCCCCAGAATACTTAAGGAATACAATGTTGCAAAGAATTCCATGATAGTCTCCATTTCCCAATCTTGGGTATCCCTCGCAAAATAAATATTCCATTGAGGGAGACCATATGAAAGGACCACAAGATCAGCAATCGCGGCATCCTTTTCTCTTGCGAGCTCAAAAATAGCGGGAAAAGTGTCTTTGCAGTTGTGGTTACCACTACTCCAATTATTATACCAAAATCTAACCCTCGAACCATCACCCATCACAAAAAATTCATGTCTTCTAAATGTCTCCCAATGTCTTCTTATGAATTTCCACAAACCCACTCCATGTGAGCCTTGAACCTCATTTGAGCACCAACCACCCCAAGACTCTCCATAATTTGAGTCTATGACCAACTTCCAAAACGCCTCCTTTTCAATTTGGTATCTCCACAACCATTTACCCAAAAGAGTTTCATTGAATTTCACCAAGTGCCGAATCCCCAAGCCTCCCCCGGATAAAGGCGTACACACGATAACCAATTAACCAGATGAAATTTGAACTCTTCCCTCATTCCACTACACAGGAAATCCCCTTGTAACTTTTCAATGCGGATTGCTACCTTTGTGGGAAGCGGGAACAGAGACAAGAAGTAGGTGGGAGCCCCTTTAAATAAATATAACCTCTTCCAAGAAGCCAAACGGCGCTCTACCTTTTCTATCACACCATTCCAAATCCTTTCAGAGTTGAAAGGGGCTCCCAACAGTAGACCAAGATATGTGAGAGGTAAAGAGGAAACCTCACATCCCAAAAGTGTAGCTAGATTCTCCGCATCGTGTACAACCCCCACTGGCACTAATAATGACTTAGAAAGGTTGACTCTCAGCCCTGATACTGCTTCGAAGTAAAGAAGAAGCCCCCTTAAGGCTTGAATGTGTCCATGATGTGTATCACAAAAAATGAGTGTGTCATTGGCAAACAACATATGGGAAATATTAAGGTCAGCATTCCTCACCTGAAAACCATGGAGTAGGTTTGCCTACACCAAGCTCTCGATCATCTTGCTCAGAACTTCCATCACAAATAAGAATACAAGTGGAGATAAAGGATCACCCTGCCTCAATCCACGAGAGAATTTGAAAAAACCCACCGGCGAGCCATTGACCAAAATGGAGAACCGAACTGAAGAAATGCAAAATTCTACCCATTTTTGCCATTTCCCCCCCAAAGCCGCATCTTGAAATAAGGTCTAAAAGGAATCGCCAATTAACATTATCATAGGCTTTCTCCATGTCTAATTTGCAAAGCAAGTCGGGGTCTCTAGATTTGAGGCGTCCATCCAAATTTTCATTAGCAATGAGGACAGAATCTTGAATTTGTCTACCTTTTACAAATGCATTTTGTGGCTTCAAAATTAACTTGTCCATCACTGAGCTCAATCTATTCACAAGCACTTTGGAGAGGATTTTACACACCCCATTCACCAGACTTATTGGGCGATAGTCCCTGATCTCCGAGAATCCCATCTTTCTAGGGATAAGTGCTAAAAAAGTAGCATTAATCCTCTTTTCAAAACTAGCATTAGTATGAAACTCACGAAAAACTAGCATAAGGTCATCCTTGATCACCTCCCAACAAGTTTAAAAGAAGCCCATAGTAAAGCCATCTGGGCCAGGGGCCTTGTCACTCTCCATGCCTCTAATTACTTTGCACATTTCCTCTTCTACAAACGGTCTTTCTAACCAACTTGCGGTCTGTTGGTCTATTGTAGAAAAAGATAAGCCATCCACCTTTGGTCTCCAATTGTGCTCTTCAATAAACAATAGCTGAGAATATTGCCCCATTTGGTTTTTGATGACCGACTGATCAGTTGAAACTATCCCATCAACCACTAGAGTGTCAATGGTATTGTTTCTCCTATGAGAATTAGCCACCTTATGGAAGAATTTTGTGCATTTATCCCCATTTTTAAGCCAAAGCGTCCTTGATTTCTGTCTCCATAAGATCTCCTCCATCAAAGATACTCTTTCCAATTCAGCGACAACCTGATTCTCACGACTTTCTTCAGGTTCGGAAAGGGTTCTAGCTTCCTCCTCGCCCTCCAATCCTTGTAATTCCTCCTCTAGAGAGCTTCTCTGCTGAATCACATTGCCAAAAACTTGTACATTCCACTGCTTTAAATCTTGCTTTAGGGCTTTCAACTTCTTTGCCATTATGTAACTAGGAGATCCTTCAAAGTTGTAAGAAGACCACCATTGTCGAACCCTGTCTGCAAAATCATCAGATTTAAGCCACATATTCTCAAATTTAAAATACCTTCTACCACTTTGGATTCCTCCGCAATCTAAAATGATGGGGGAGTGATCAGAATGTAAACGCGGTAATCTTCTTTGCACGACATCCAGAAAATGGGACTCCCATTCAGGTGTTAACAAGAAACTGTCTATCCTCAACCATGAAGGGTGTTCTCGGTTGTTTGACCAAGTGAAAGTACCTCCCGATAAAAGAATATCCATGAGTTCATGTTCTGCAATGAAATCAGAAAAGTCTCTCATAGCCAAATAGATGTGAGGAGCACCCGACCTTTCACTCGGGAAACGAGTTATATTAAAATCACCCCCAATGCAGCTTGGTAACTCCCACCAAGATAGAAAACCAGCCAACTCGTCCCACAAGACCCTTATCTCCGAGTCTAAATTTGGGCCATAAATACCAACAAAGGCCCATTTAAAGTCATCTTCAAGATTAACGAAGGAGCATGCCACCATGAATTCGCCCATGCAAACTTCCACCCTTTCCACCACCGTTGTGTCAAACATGATGAGAACTCCCAGAAGCACCTATTGCGGGAAGGTAAGATCACCTGACATGTTACCCTCTCCATAAAGTACGAACTAGTTGAACAGTTATAATCTCCAACTTGGTCTCTTGTAAACAAATAATATCACATTTCCATTGTCTAAGTAAATTCTTCACTTGGAGCCGCTTATTAAGATCATGCAGCCCTCTCACAATCCATGATATTATTTTTAGCTTCATGGACCAACCGACTTGCCCTTCCCCTTGCCATGCTCCTGACTGGAGCTCTTATCTCCCCCATCATCTTTCATGTCCCACGTAAGTCTCTTAAGTTCTCTTTCCTTCTTCTTAGCTAAATTCGTGTGATGGTTGGAATTAGACTAGGTACCCACAGCATTAGTGGCTGTAAGGAGCGCCAAAAATTCAGCTTCGAAACCCTCATAAGAGATTCCTATAATTTTTTTAATGTCCCATGCAGTCTTGATTACCCAATCTACCTCCTTTGGAAAAAAAGAGTTTAACAGAATCGGTTCTTCCTCTCCTTCCTTGGGAGCCTCAAATAACACCAGAGCATCCTCTCCCCTTACACCTATTGTGTCAGGAAATACCGTGAGGGTAGAAAACTGCCCTGGGCCCATCTCAGGTGTTGCCAAGAGGGCAGGAAGACTCCCAGAACTCACTGGTGTCTACATGAGTGTGGGACGTAGACCAAAGACTTCTGGCGGCGATATCTAGGTGTTTCCTGCAACTACCGGCTCTGTCGTGGGGGTCTGAGTGGCCCCTACATCTTCCGGCTCTGTCGCAAGGGCAAAAATTAACTCAGAAGATGCCAGCGTCGCCGATGGGGAGAGAGACACTCCATAACCTGCTGGCGGCAAAGTCTGTAAGATCGGCATGTCCAGAACTTGTTCACTTGTCGGAACCTTGCTCTGTACAGGATTAGCTGTCATCAGCGACGAAACTCGAAAGCAAACTCAACTGGAGTCGTCGACGGGAGATGTGGGCTGTCGGGAACCTCGACATGTGTTAACGGCGCCGAAGAAGATGACTCACCTAACCGGTGGGCCAGATGTATGGACTGGGCCTGTTTGTCCACGATACACCCAGATTGGGTTTGAGTTTGGGTTCGGGCCTTGGATGCATGAAGCCCACCCAAAACACCCATCGCCTTATCGACAGCTTGCCCTAGCCCACAACTCGACCCACCTTCTTGGCCCAAGCCCGGATCCCTAATGATTCCCTCCAAAACACACCGTTTCAATTCAGCTACCTTAGCTTGTATCATGTTCACCTGCATCTCCATTTCTGCCACAACATACAAAAGTGGAGACTGAGACTTCCCCGACACTGTACTCCACCTCCCATCACACTGCTCTTTCATGCAAGAGGAAATCACCCCTGACCCTGGCAGTATAGTTCCCTTAGCACCTTGTGGAGCTCGAGATAGCAATGCCGTTTTGTACGAAGAAGAAGAAGGGAAGCTCTGCACTGCAAGAGAAGAGGCCGGGAACCCCCGTTTTTTCCACCCATAGTAGAGGTTGCGCCGAGTTCCTCTAGAGTATCTCTGAAATTCTTCCAACCTTCTCCCATTCTTCCTTCGGAACCAAAATCTTCCCACGCCGTTGGCCAAACTCCATCACCGAAAAGAACCTCCCAAAGGAGTTGGATTACAGCTGGAAGACCAACATATTAGACCCACTTCTGCGCGATCGATAAAACTCGAAAGTATTCGACCCTTCCTTCACCATGGTAGCCAGCCATCCCAACGTATCTTGGTTGATGGCGATGTGATTCACAGAGCGAGGACTGCACTCCAAAATTCTCCACCACCTTGCACTCACTCACCTTACGAAACTCAAAACATTTTTTATCGATGCACACATTCCTATTCGACCCCATCGATGCCATTCCTTCTATAAAGTATTTTAATACAGAAAACTCAATAAATAAAAGTGCATCCTAACCATAGCAAATCCTAACCATAAAAACCCCAAAATGATGAAAAAGATTATTGATATATATGATATTTGTACTTATAGAAAAAGAAGAATCCTAACTATGGCAATAGAATCTTTTAATAGATTTTAATGGCATGAACATCCATGAATTTCTTGTATCACTTGAACATTACTCCTAGAGATTACTCTTGTCTATGACCTGTCTACTTGGGCTTTTGTCCATTCCTCTGGTCAATAAACAATAAACTTTGTTCTTTTTCGAACATAGCTCTTCCTCATAAGAGCTATGTTCTTAAGCACAAATGATCCATATTTTTTTCTTTTGATAAGTAAACGATAATGTATTAATAAAGATAGGCAAAGCCCAAGTACACAAGATAATATACAAGAGATAAACCTATCTAGGTTATAGTAATGGAAACTAGAAAGTCATGAAAATTCAGGACATTAAAATCTAAAGCTATGGCACATAGAGATAAAGTGCGAAAAGAATTGAGTGCGAAGTTTCTCTAGTGACCGCTCCTTATTATCAAAAGTCCGATCATTACGCTTTTGCCATAGACACCACATAATGCAAGTCGGAATCATCTTCTATATAGCTTTGATTTGGGGGGCTCCTCTCAGAAGTGTTCAACTAGCCAATAGATCAATCACTGATCCAGGCATTACAAAGGATACCTCTACTAGGCTAAATACTTCGCTCCACAAGGCTCGAGCTATCTCACAATGTAACAGGAGGTGTTCTACTGTCTTGCCAGATCTCTTACACATACAACACCAATCGAGAAAAACTAATTGTTGCTTTCGCAGATTATCAATAGTCAGAATCTTTCCCGAGCTGCTGTCCAAATAAAGAAAACCACTTTAGGAGGTGCCTTATTCCTTCAAGTTTTCCTTCAAGGAAATTGAGTGTTTGCTGGAGGTGTAAAGGACTTGTAGAAAGATTGAACCGAGAAAATGCCCTAACTTGCAGGAGTCCACCACAACCTATCGGCTTGCAAATGATCCATATTTCTCAGGAACCACAACTCAAAGGTTAGTGTTCCAACAAAGTATATGGATCTTATGGGATTGGTCTTTCAACATCAGAAGGGGTTGGAGAGACTTTTCCGCTTTATTAGATTTGTAGAGGATGATAAGTCCAAGTTTAGATTTTGACAAAATGAGTGGTGTGGTGATCAATCATTGAAAATTTCTTTCCCCGGGTTATTAAGAAACACACTCAAGATATGCTTATGAGGTGAATCAATACTACTGAGTTAAATTCTAGTCCTTGGTGTGTTAAATTTGTCAAGGAGGCTAATGATTGGGAGGTGGAACCCTTCACATTGTTTTGTATCTGTGCCGAGTGGATCTATTAACTGTCAAAAAGAGCAGTTTTGATGCCACCTATGCATGCTATTGTGGAGGAAGGCCCCTTCAAGCTTATTGTGGTCTAAACAAGAGAGAAATATCATTGATATACTGAAGATTGCAAAAATTCATTGGAGCTCAAGACATTCTTTTTATTTATTTTTTGATTGGCATTGTGTGATCGAGAACAAAGTCCCAACTAATTCCTTGGGAGCACATGCCCTCAGCAAGAAATTTTCTGCAAGTGCACCTTCGGTAATTTAGGAATAAATTCCCTCACTTCGATAGTCCCAAGAAATTATTTGCACCATTCAAGTCTTAGACCTAGATGGAGTATATCACAAAGACCAAAACCTTTACCAATTGAGCCAAAACCTAGGATTTTCAAGAGATCCTTTCTTAACACTTTCTATTGATCGATAGTGGTCCAAGCCCCCGGCAAACACTGCCATGCCAGCGTCACCCCCCGTGTCTTGGACCCGGCAAACACTGCCATGCCAGCGTCACCCCCCGTGTCGCACAATCGCAACTATCGCAACATGGTCTTAGACGTGGGACGGCTCTGATACTATTTGTTATGAACTCACTAGGTAGAACTTACCATTGAAACCGGTTTACAAGGGGAGGGTGCCTAGGGCCTTATAAAGCACCAACCAATCACATACTTAGTCGATGTGGGATCATAATGTTTTGCTTACATGGAATTCTTATATACTTTCTATGTACAATGGAACTATTTCTTTTAATATTAATAATTTTTTTATAAGTTTTTTAGTATTAATAAATCATTAACTTACCTATAAGAAATGCTTGGTCAAATATTAAAACTTCAAAACATTCCAGTACCCCCCACTGGCACAAAATTAATCCTCCTTTCATGTTAGAAACGCCACAACAATGTAAAGGGAGCATAAAAGAAAAAACGTATTGATACAATAATTAAAAACATGATGCCACCCAGCGTAATAAGTTCTTCGTTCATAAGTGCCAACATAACAATTTCGGGAAAGAAAATTTTGTTTGTATCTAATTCCAATCTCGAGTAATGAACATTAGGCTTCATAAGCTTAAAATCAAATGTGATACCCAATGCCTAAAGCTTATTCGAGCAATCTACGACACTAGAATATCATAATTTTCATCGTCAGAAATAGCTGTTGTTAATAGCTGTTTGTTTAAACACCATTCTTTTCTATCTAAACCCAGAATACTCATGGTTTCAGACAAGTACCGAACGGCAAAAATAAAAGATGAAACTTAAATTAGAGCAGAAACTTGGCAACAACGATGTATTCTTGACACGAATCAAGCACCAGATCCGCTAGGAATCTCGGAAAAAAAAATCAGAAATTTGATATCTAGAGGAAAAGGAAAGAAGGGATGAACCAGGTTTTGGAGGGAGATCGGAAGGAGCTTGGAAATCTTGATAGTGAGATAAGCCCCGAAGCGCTTGATCAGCTGCACCAGCTCTTGTTTGGAGGAATCTGCCATGGCCGAACCCAAACGCAACAGACAAACGTCGTCTTTCGAAGAGCCAAAAGTATGAAAGAGAGGGCTTAATTTCTCAGGTCCATCGCTTTACACTGTCTTTGGAGAGAGAGATAGAGAGATTGTGCTTTGCGTAAATGCGTCAACGATCGAAAAAGAGAGGGAAGGTGTTTACTTTGATTCAATCAATTCGTCTTTGACGCATTAATAATGTGTTTTTTTTTTCTTTCTCTTTAGTTCATATGGTATATCTGATAATAATTTCTAGTGACTTCTTAGAGCTCTCAATATAATAATAAAAAAATGGATTTCGACAAAAATGTGTTGAAAACAGCAAATAAAAGCAAAAAGAGGTGAAGGTCATTCTCATTGTCCTCCCTGAGTAAGGAGTTTTTCCACTGTTAAGTGGGCTATTGTCATGGGAAAATTGCATGATGCGTAGAATAGGAAATCTCTAATTGACGAGGAGAGTAACGTGATTTGGATAAAAAAAAAATGTTGAGTCGGAGGAATTTTGAAATTGTGCAAGGTAGAATCTTATTGGCAAGGTGTGCATGAATGAGGAATGAGTATGGAAATCATCAATTTGATAATGCTGATGGTGTGAAAAGTGGATAAGACTATAATTTCAAGAACATTTGGGAGAATGTGTTTGCTATGACATTTGTGATTGAAGGGGATAGAGATAAGATTAATGGAGGTTGTTCTTGATTATTTGACAATGTTATCTTCGTTTTAAAACCTTTTGATATGCATATTCAACCCCACCTTATGGACCTTTGCTCTGAATGGTTCTAGGGCCAACTCCAACATTTACCTATGGCTTGTATGACTCTTCGTATGGGTGAAAAAATTGGGACTTCAGTAGGGAAAGTGATCATAATTGATGTCATTGCAAAGGATATTGGTTGGGATAAATGTTTGAGGGTGCTAGTGGAGGTGGATTTATGGAAGCCAGTCATCAAGGATAGAACTATCAAGTATAACTCAAAAAGTATGTGGATTCCAATTGAATATGAAAAGTTGCCAAAAATATGTTTCAAATGCGGAAGGATTGTACATGGAACTAAGGGTTGTTTGGTGAAATTTGGGTTAGCAAAACAGAACATCACTTAGTTTGGTTCTTGACTTAGGACAACCAGTTCTATGGTAGCAAGGTTGTTAGTCTACGTCCTATGCATGTCAGCTCTACTCATTATTCCTCTACGGCAAAGCATGGCAAAAATTGGAGGCAGGAAGGTTCAAGACAGCAGGGAAGGGAGGGAAGGATAATGGACATCGTGTATAGTTTACTCTTGACAATCTCGTGGCAGCTGAGGGTGATCTTATCTTTGCTAGAACTAAGGATCATGCTCGGTTAGTTAAAGATTTAAATTTTGGTTAGTTTGGGAAGAAAGTGGAGTCAGATTTTATTGGGACTGACTTATTGGGTGTTAATCAGGTGATTATGGATGAGGAGCAGATGGGAAGTGGGGTTTCAAAGCCGTTGAAGGGGAAGGATAAGGTTCAAATGGGTTATGATGATTTGTGGGCCTTAATACGAGATGGGCCACAACCCATGCTAACGTCTGAGGATGGCATGATGAGAATTATGGCATAGCAGGAACTTGGTAAGTTAGAGGGTTTCTAAAAACATCTCCAAATCTATTGGCCAGTCCCAATTTAGCAATACTTGTGAAGCGGTACAAACTAAATCTTGTAAGGCGGGTGTTGTAGTTGGGGGGGTAAGTGGAAGCGATGAGCTCGGTTGTCAAACAATCAATGTCAGCCATCTTCTTTTGTGTCCAAAAAACGTGCTATTGGTTTATTACTTATAGATGAGAAAAATGAGATATGTGTAAACAAAGGAGAGTAGGGGAAGTGGTTGTGAGAATGACCATACTTGTTTATTGGCATCGGCTGCCGAGTAGTCTCGCTGAGAGTTATGAATCTGTTAAGTTGGAATTGCCGAATGCTTGGGACCCAAACCCTGGGACAATTCATAACCTTTACCTTATGGTAAATCAAAAGTCTCCCAAAGTAATGTTTTTAAGAGAAACATTACTTAACTCTATGAAGATGGATGCTTTTAGAAGAAAATTAGGGTTCTATGAATGTTTTAATGTTGAACCTGTGAGTAGGAGTGGTGGTCTTACTATGTTGTGGAAGGAAGATGTGGATTGTCCATTCATAATTATTCCCTTTCTCATATTAGTGGATGGGTAACATCGATGGATAAGGGAGTTAGGCTTTTACGGACAGTCTTTTATGGGGCTCCTAAGGTTGCAAAGAGGGTTCATTCTTGGAACTTGTGTTTAGAATCAATCTAGGTAATTCCCCTTGGGTTCTGATGGGGAGTTTCAATAAGATTTTGCTACAAGTTGAGAAAGTAGAGGGCAATGTTAGACCAAAATGCCAGATGAGGAAATTTAGAGATGATATTGACAGTAATTATTTGGTTGATATGGGGTTTAAGGGGAATCCATTCACATTGAGTAATAGACATTCTGATGAGAGCTTCACAAATGAATGACTTGATAGGGTTTTTGTCAATAAACTTTGATTTTCTCACTATCGAAGGGTGGAAATGGAAGTTCTAGTGGTAGGAACTTCATACCATAGTCCTTTATTTGTTTATGTTCAGAATACACATAATAAACTAGTTAAAAGGATGAGGGGTTTCAAGTTTGAGGCTGGTTGGACTCTTAATAATGCTTGTGGTAGGGTGGTTGAGGAGGTTTGGAGGTTTAGGGAGATGAAGTAGTTATGTGGACTGGGATAACTGGTTTACATAATACCTTGTCAAAATGTAGCTCTGCACTTTCAGGTTGGAGTAGGACTCATTGTTTAAAGGGGAGAGACTTATTGTTGAAAAATCAAAAAGATTCAAGGTATTACAAGAGAAGGAATGTGTAGATAATGCTGATAGAGTGTGGAACAAGAGTTGGGTCTGTCAATTTAGCAAGAGTACCTTAGATGGAAGTAGAGGACAAAAATAAATTGGTATCAGGTTGGGAATAGAAATACTAGGTTCTTTCACCTTAGTAATTCACAAAGGAGATGAAGGAACCACATTTAAGAGGTGAGAGATACAAATTGGTATCGGATGGCCTTTGAGGATCACTTAGGGGGATTTCAATTCTACTTCTCCTTCTAAAGGTGCTATTAATGAAGGTTTGGCAGCTCTGAGGAGTTCAGTTACAAAGGATATGAATATGGCTCTAGACAAGAACTTTTCAATGGAAGAAGTGGAGGTTGCTCTATCACTAATGGCCTCACTAAAGGCTCCTGGCCCAGATGGGCTTGGTCCTTACTTTTTAAAAAAATACTGGAATATCATGGGGGGATAAGGTTATAGTATCAGTTTTGGATTTTCTAAACAATGGCAGGTTAATTTGGTGCAAATTTTAATAGGACTAATATAGTCTTAATTCCCAATGTTGATAGGCCTACATCCATGAATATTTTAGGTTTATAAGCTTATGCAATGTTGTGTATAAGCTTATGGCTAAAATGCTTGTAAATATACTCAAATTGGTGTTATCTGACATTATTTCTTTTAACCAAAGTGTTTTTATTTGTGGAAGATTAATCTCGGATAACATATGATAGCTTATAAAATTTTGCATACTATGAAAACTAGACAAAAAGGCAGCAAGGGAAGTGTGGCAATTAAATTAGACTTGTCAAAGGCCTATGATAGGGTTAAGTTCTTTATAGATTGAGAAAATAATGATTGCGTGTCTACAGTGCAATACTCAGTTCTAGTTATTTCTATTGTGTGTTGAAGGTTTATCTTCTATGCTTCATGTTGCAGAGAGTGGGAAGGTCTTAACAAGTATGAAAGTTAGTGGAGGGGAAACAAACATCAGCTATTTATTATTTGCTGATGATTGCATGATCTTCTGCAAGGCTAAAATGCATCAATGGAAATCTTTGGAGGCCATTCTCAATGCTTATGAAGAGGCTTCAGGTCAGAAATTAAATTTGTAGAAAGTCTCATTATTGTTTTGCTCTAATACTAGAAGTGTGGTTAAAGAAAAGCTGGCTACTGGCTAGGGTTATTTGGGCTAGAGTTTGTGAAAATGTAGAAACTTATTTAGGTTTATTATCAATGATAGGTAGAGCCACATAGAAAGCTTTTAGTAGCTTGAAAGAAATGGTGGGGAGGAGGATTAACTATTGGAACAATAAGTTTCTTACATAGGCTGGTAAAGAGGTTCTAATTAAGTTTGCCCTTCAAGCTATACCATCTTATACTGTGAGTGTGTTTAGACTTCCTAAAAAATCATGTACATAACTTTCTAAATTGATGGCTAGATTCCGATAGGGACATCATCTTAATAATAAAAGGTAAGTTCATTGGAGGTAGTTGGATGGTAAGGGTTATCAAAGGGGCAAGGTGAGATGGATTTCAAAGATATGGAGCTTTTCAATCAGGCTCTATTGGCAAAACAGTTTTGGAGATTATTAGTTCACCCTAATTCTCTTAAGGAGTATGCAAAAGGAGTATTATAAGAAGGGTGACATTCTTATGCAAAAGGAGTATTATAAGAAGGGTGACATTCTAAGTGCTAAAGTGGGGTATTCTACCTCTTTAATTTGGAGGAGCATATGGGGGTACGTGAATTAGCTAAGGCTGGTTTGAGGTGGAGGGTGGGAAATGGTAATCAGATCAGAATTTCGAGAGATAATTGGTTTCTTAGTCATTATACACATTAGGTTTAATCTCCAATCACTAATCTATAGTTATTCATGCGTGAAACAGCTATTTGATGAGGGTGGATATTGGAAGGAAGAACTTGTTGATGAGATTTTTTGTGTTAAGGAAGTTGAAATGATCAAGAGCTTAATAGTTAATAAAAAGGGCTCAGAAGATAAACTAATCTAGGGAAAAATCAAATTTGGTATATTTTCAGTAAAATCAACATATCATTTAAGCTATTAGTTAAAGAAGGTTCATATGGTTAAGACTTCAAAGTATTAGGCCTCTTTAGATCTATGGAGCAAGTTATGGGACTTGCAAGTACGTAATGGTGTCAAGGTCTTTATGTGGAAAGCAATCAATGAAGCACTCCCTACAAGAGGAAATTTATGAAAGAGGAAAATTGCGGAGGATGGTTTGTGTCCTATATGTAGGCGGTAGGAGGAGAATAGTAGTCATGCCTTGGGGTTATGCGTAGTAACTCAACATATAGGGTCTAATTCCAATAGTCCTTTATAGAAAGCAACTTTGACTGAGTTTTGTTAATATTTGGGAAGGATTGGTTTTGAGATGCAATAAAGCTGACCTTGAATTGATTGTGTGTGCTAAGGAAAATCTGGTTGAGAAGGAATAGGTTGGTTTTTGAAAACAAATTAGAGTGACCTAAACAGGTTTGGCAGAGTGCACGATTAGAAGTGAATGTTTTTCGTCATGCATAATAGTGTGGAAAATCCCAACAGCCAATGTACCTACTTGTGGTACTTTTGTTATATGGATAAAACCTAATTTTAATTGGTTCAGGTTAAATTGGGATGTAGCTTTTGATAAGAAGAGTAAGAAGATGGGTGGTAGTATTGTGGTTAGAAATTGGGAGGGTGAGTTGGTAGCTACTGCAAGGTAATCTAAGAGGTTGACTTCAACCCCTTTACAAGTTAAAGTTGCTCTTTCAGAAAAAGCTACTTTTTTAAGTACAAAATTGGGTTTGCATCATACCATTTTCAAAGGGGATGCTTTGGTTTGGTTAAGGATGTCAAGAGTAAATTGGAGAATTGGTCTTGGTATAGTTAGATTATTAAAGACTTAAAGATGTTTTTTCTATCATTGTAATAATTAGATTCTACAATTTATACCTAGACAAGGGAACAAAGCTGCAGATATTTTTGCTACGTTGGCCTTAGACTTTGAGGAAGAGAGAGTTTGGATAGAGGAGGGACTATGTGATATTTTGGAATGTATTGCTTTTGAGAAAGCTGTATTGGCTACTTAATCAATGAATGATATGGACTATTTTCTTTCTCAAGAAAAAAAAAATGTGTCGTAGTGATTCGAGAACTTGAGACAATAGAGAAACTCTATTTACAGTCTTGAGTGGAGGGCTACGTGCAGACCCATTGATGTATAGGAAAAAAAAAAAGAAGAAAACCATCATTTTGATAAGGATATTATTTTAATTTTATTTTTTTTAAAGATCTATATGGGCTTGTTTGAGCCGTCCCCATTTAGGAATTGTACATAAACTAACTTCAGACAATAATGTGTTGAATAGATTTTGAAAAATAAAGTATTACAATTACAAAGTAATTATACAAAAATGATTTCATAAACTTACGTGGCTTTATATGATACGTCAGATCTATTTTATAGTAAAAAGTAATTTTACAATCTGATAAATCAGATCAATTTATAAAAACAGTCACAGTGCCAACACATTTTTGACTAGATTATTTCTCTGTTTACTATTGAATCCATTATATTTGTAAAAACAGTCAAAGTGCCAATATTAATTTCTTTTTATGTAAAGCAAAGAATTTTTTATCGAGAAATGCTGCAGGACGGTCTTATTGTTAAAGTTAGAATATCAACCCCCCATTTAGACATTGACATATAGACAAGAACACAATAAATTAGTTAAACTTCACTACACAAAATCACACCATGAAAGAGGTAGAGTAGTTGTTCTCGAAGCTCTCATCCTCTTTTCGTCTTCATCTCCAAGCTCTCAAACCTGTTGGCCACACAGATTTTGCTCACTTCAAATTTGCACCACCATCTCAGTCCCTACCTCAAATTCACTTACTTAATTGCCAATCAAGCCATCCTTGAAATAAGATTAAGGAAGAAGAAGAAGAGGAAGCAGAGACCCCACCACATTAAATATCACAGAAATGGACCTAAAGTCGTCTTTGATCTTCCTCAACGCATTCTTGTCTAGCCACTGTAAGTACTTGGTCATTAGAATGGTCCGAATAAAGTAATTCGTTCTCCCCCAAGGTACATTGGTATAACTCCACACCACTATGAGGAAGATTGCAAACTTCTGCAGATTTACAAATCCAAACCCAGATTCACAATAATCTTGAATTTTTGGGTTAGAGTCTAAAATAAGATGCCTTTAAAATATAAAGAAAAATAGATGAAAAGAGCAAACTAGAATTGGGAAGCAATGAAGCATCTTCATCTTTAGACAGTTTCTCCAAAATAAAATTAAAAATAAAAATAGAAAAACCAAACCCAGTGCACGATCTAACCTTCACCCACGCATGGAAGTTAGAGATTAGAGAACTTCTTCTTGGCAAGTTGAGGACCAACTTGTGGCAAGTGCATATGCCTAGCTAGTTCAAAGCGTTTGGGCAATTGGAATCACATTTTTAAGAAGTAGTCACCGTTTCCTTGTCACCATCAAGAAGAAGAGGGCACGGGAAGAGACTGGAGTTTTGTGGGTTTTGGTCAAGTGTAGGCAAACACAAACAAATATAAAATGCAAATACAAACATAACTTGTGTGGCGTTCAAATATTGGAGGGTTGTTAAGTTAGGGGGAGTAGCTAGACCACTCTCCAGGTATTCTCTTTTTTACTAGTAATGCGTTTATTGTGTCAACCAAATAGATTTATTCTTTTTGTTTATATAATATCTCAACTGTGATTTAAATAAATTTAGATGGGACAGTTCGTGTAATATCTCACGAGTGTTAATCTTAGATTGGCTTGTATCCAATCTATTTTAGATTAAAATAGCCCAAAGCACAAGGAATGTCCCATCAAATTTGTTATGCATTTTTTAAATATGGCTAAAGCCTAACAATACAGTTGAATAATCCACAATGATGGCTTGGATGTTGATACAATGCTCAAATCATCTTTGATAAAAATAAATAATAAATAAATTATAGAAAATAAAATATAAATAAAGAGAAACACTGAAACTTACCTGAATTAACATAAAGCCTATGTCTACGGGCTATTTGGGAGTGAAATCCACTATATTCTTTGATTTTACATAAGTCTCTTATGGTTTCGATGAGTTCTCAATACAGTAGAGTAAAAATAGTTGAAGAGATGTTGAAGAAGACACTTTCTTCTAGTATGGGTGATGAAGAATTGCCATAATCGACACTCGTCGACTAGAATTGGTTGTCGGATTCATAATTGACTGATATCAATGGAGAAGAGATCGACTGGCGGTTCAAAATTTTAAAAATCGATTGATATAATATATATTTTTATTTTATTCTTACATAAAATGCCGCCATTTAATTTAAATGACTTAAATGGTGTCATTATATAAGTTAGTTTTAGAAAAAAAATAATAATAACATCGTTTGGTACACCAAACTAGGGGTGCTACCGGCACCTTACCCTACATGGATGAGGAGTTTGCCCCTTGAATCTGCCACTGCATTTTGGGGGCGGGCCCCTTGTCTAAATGTCGAGGTGCGGAGGTGGCCCCCTAGTTCATCTTCCCCATATCCATTGCTCATCACGACTATCACAATCGAAAAAAAGAATCCAAAGTAAAGAGAAATTCCACAACATGGTCCAAATCCACACAAAATCCACAATAACATACAAATCCACAATACAAAACATAATAAACCGAAAACAACAAGCAAGAAAAAAAAACCTAAACTAATAAAAGTGATTTCGTAAACCCACGTCCATGGACCCACAATGACTGCAAGAGGGAGAGGGTCTAATAAGAAGGCGAGTCGATGACAAGTTGAAAAGGAGATGAGGAGAAGAAGAGGTCGCGATGACTGCAAGAGGGTCTGCCATTAAAAGAATTTACAAATAGATTTATTCTTTTTGTTAATATAATTCTTAATTATAAGTTCAAGAAATTCTGATAGGATATGAACTCTTATACTTTGGTTTATTTTGATCAAACATCCAATGTATTTTAGATTAAAATAGTCAAAAGCACACAGAACGTCCCATTAAAATTTGTTGATGCATTTGTTGGGCATAATCGGAGCCCAATAATATGGTTGAATGATTCATGATGCTGGATTAGGCACTTGATATGGTGATTGAATGCTCATTCATGAAATAAATAATAAATAAAATATATAAAATATAATAAAGAGGGATATAAAGATTTACGTAGTTCAATTTCATAGGTGATTTTATAAGAAATTATAATTTTTGGTGAAATCTATCATTTTTGGTGATTTTATAATCTCTCATAGCCTCCAAGAGCTCTCAATATAATTAAGAAATTAAATAGTCTCTTTAAAAAAGTGGGGGGTCCTCGATTAAAATATTAATTTTTCTTCATATAAGTCCTGTATTTATTCACTTTTTTCAAAGTGATTGCACGGCACAGTTTGCATATTCACAACTACAACCATAATTAATTTCTCTTTGGTTTATGTCGTTTTTACCTTTTTGTATCTGAGTCAACCTTGTGATCTTCTTCTAATTTATTTCTTCTTTATGTTATCGCTATTGACTTCTTTAATTGTGTATATATATATATATATTAAGTTTGGACTTATGTTTTCACTAATTTATTTCAAGAGTATTATAAACGAAAAAGAAACACATCTTAACCAACAAATTATCATAAGCATTCTAAATCTTAACAAAAACGGACGAAGATCAAAAAGTCTTTGCATGGAACCAAGACAAAGCCATGCATATTGAACCATCCAATTCGACAATCAACAAGTTCAAGACAATCCATAAGATTCCAATGTACAACTCGAAAGCGACACAAGGGGCAATTATCACCTCGAAGAAACCACGGAAGAATGCAGCCCAAATGGTAAACGTGTGAGCATGGCAACAAAGCAGCTTCACTCCTAGCTTGTAACTCTTCTAAGCAGATGGCACAATCCGAAGGATTTTCAAGTTCCACCTTTTTTAACTCTTGACTGTCCAAATTGAGATATGCCAACAATATCATGTAGATGGCTTCGTCGCTACTGCTCAGCTCCTCAGATGTAAAATAAAAAATCCAAAGAAACTCGGCTGTTTCTGCCATGTCCAAGACCACATTGTAGACATGCACACAGTGCGTGTCCTTAGGCAGCGAGCCAACAGTGTCTAAAACAGCATGGGTAAATCCAGGACAGTCGTGAAAGAATGTGGAATGTTGGTGCTGGAAAGCAGATGGGGTACGACGGTTTTGGAGGACAACTCGGACACAAACAGTCTATGCCGCCCTCGAAATACAATCAAGCTCTCCTCGTGATCTGGGTCATGTTGCGGTTTCACCACATGGAAGTAGAGCATCAATTCATCCTCACATAAAGGGGAACCATCTTCGGGTTCAGTAGTATAGTACCTGAATTCCATAGCTTGCATGTTTACGCTGTCACTATAATTTGCCTAATTCTAAGGGGAAGGAGATCAAGAGATATAATTCAGGGTTTCAGCTAATTAATGATTGAAAAAATAATTGCTTGTATTGTGATCATATATATATATATATATGTGTAGCAAAGACGTAGTAGAATTACTGAATCCTAGTCTAATTATAATTGCATTGGTTTTGAGTTTTCCTGATCTGGGTCTCTCTGGGTGCTGAATTGCTAAAGCGATCATCGATAAAGTCACAAGAGTCGAGATTAGAGAACATGTACTTCAAAATTACCTTTTCAAAATTATTTTAGTAATAAAAACACAGATTATTAGGAGTCCTAATAATTTGGATATGAAGCAATTTTTTTTCCTCATTATTATTATTAATATTATTATTGTAGTTGTAAAACTCAAACCCTAGAAGAGAAAGAGATTGCATGTATCATGTGTAGTACAAATTGATACTGAAGTACAAGTATTTATAGTCTATTGTACAAATAAACAATATAGATCTTTCAAAAAAAAAAAACAATATAGACATGTGACAAACATGCACAAACATAAAATAATTCATGATACCCTTTTCAAGACGAAATTGTTGATGGCTAAGAGGTTGAGAAACACTTGTATCAAATTTCTTACACCCATCCAATAACCAAATGCCATGTAGGTATTTCAAGAAAAGCATCACTACACTTGCATGCAACCCTGCCCTTGCCCCTGCCCCTACCCTTACCCTTACCCCTACCCTTACCTTGGCCCTCTCCTTTCCCACTACAATATATATGGCAATTTGCTCAGAGGGGTTCTTGTAACAAAAAGCATGCTTTTTGCAGGCATTGCCTATTTCCCACCAATTCTAGTCATGGGCTGCTCGTGGCATATACTTCACTGCAAATACTACTAATACCCACGAACTTATATTTTCATGGCAAGTGGGGACTTATTGCCACAAATGGGTTCGTGGCTAAAAGTGATATTGGTAGTGGTAAAAAATTCGAGAAATGCACTGTCTTGTTGTGGGAAATCCATACTGGCGAAAAAACCAACATGTGGCTAATAACCTTTGTCCACGCCTGGTGTTAAAGGGGAATCAATGTTTACAACCAAACTAATGATAAATAGTTGCACCAATAAATTTTTTACCACCACTGTCATTTTGTGTAATAAATTTTTCACATGAACATTTCTATCCCTAAAAATATGCTGGTGCCATGGGTAATAGTGTATTATTTACCACAAACCCATGCCAAGTCAAATGCACAATGCGCAAGATTTAAATGGTTTCTAAAAGCATTTCTAAAGCTTGCATAACTTATGTATGCCGACAATGCTAGGGTTTTCGATTGAATCTCCGGTCGAGGGGGGGTTTGTGAATGTTCTAAGATAACATGTTCTTCAGACATGTCCACATGTGAGTTGTTTATTAGCATGTGGCTAATAAACAAAACGATGGGTTTTGTGGCGTTTCGTGGGCAAAACTATTTCCCGTCGTATGAACTCGCCGCAAAAGGTGTTTTTTTTTTTACCACAAACAATCCCTGGCCGCATGAGAATCTATGGGAAACGTGAATTTTATTTGCCAGAGGCACTGTTTGTGTCAACAAGGAATATTAGCCACGACAGCTAGTCTTAGGAGAAAAAATGGTCTTATAAACCCCTTAATCTTGTGGTGGGAGGTAAAGAAGTAACAATCCACGTGTTATTATTTTTCAAGATTGTAATCTCAACTGACATGACATCTTTCTAATGAAAGTGCTTGATAGCTTGGTAATAAAACTGAGGTTTAGTATCAACATAAATGGACATGCCAAAAGATTTATGTGAAGGAAAAAGATAAGCATAAAAACAAAGTAGAAAAATATCATACTTAGGATGTGAAGATAGAAATGAAGAAGAACCTAATAAAGAAGAACTTGTTGAAGGATCTGATGTGTAGAATGCAGCAGAAGAAGAATTATAGTGAAAATTCTACAAATAAACAGGGATTGATCTTCTGATTTTTGAGAATCTTCAAGGAATTTCATAAGTTATTTATTGGTGAGATAGCATATTGAGTTGGAGAAGAATGTGGTTAAACATGAGAAATAGAAGATGAAGAAGTAATGGGTGAGTCATTGGAGTATGTTGTTGAAGGTATGGTGAATGGATCTAATGTTGAAGACACACAAGGAATAACAGTAGAGGGAATTGATGAAGAAATAGGAGAATTTTTAGATTAAAAAAAAAAAGAAAAAACAATTTCATGAAAAATAACATGTCTCGATATAAAACATTGGTTTGTTTTAATATCAAAAAGTTTGTATCCTTTTCACTACAACAGAATTGGATTTTAGTGACAGTTTAAAATTTGTGGCAGTTTTCAAACCATCACCAAAACTCATTTTATGTGATGATTTGTCGAAACCGTCACTAAAGACATGTGTCAGATTTTATTACGTTTATACATGATTGATTTCTTATTCGAACATCACATTGATGTTCGAACATTAATGCTCTTAATGTGCGAACATGAAATTTTATAACTCAAACATTCGAACATTAGTAACTAATGTTCGAACGTTGAGATTAGATTTAAAAAAAAAAAAAGACTATAATGCTACTTTGATACCTTATTTTGACACCTTCTTATTTTAATATATTTAAAATATTTTTCTTTACTTAATAGTGAAGGAATTGATTATTAGTGTATTGAATTTTCTATTTATTAAAAATATTTTAAAATGATAAAGAAATAAAGAAATACGAACAAAAAATAGAAAGAAATTAAAAGCTAAATTCACTCAAATGGGGCCCTACAAAATATTAAGAAAGATTAGAAAATATTCAATTAAAAGAGATTTTATTTTAAAAAAGATGTGAAGTGTAGTGATTTTGAATTAAATCTAGCTAAAAGAAATTAAGAATATAAATTCAAAAACAATATATACATTACATGATGATATTGTCCTGTACGTAAATAAAAAATAAAATACACATAAACACATAACTAAAATATAAATCCATCGCTGTGGGGGGAACTGCCGGGAAAACTATTGTGGGACATACTACGGGGTTTATTGTGGCGTGGCCTATTGAGTGTTTTTAAATGTTTAAAACTCCTCATTCAATGTCATGATTATGTTGGTCAAGACATCTATGTGACTAATAAGTTGATGCATAGTCCGGTCTATATGCGCCATCTGTCTATTGACCTATCGGTTAATATGCGCCTGCAACTCTGTATCGAGGCTACCAAAGCAAGCCTAACATCCCATCCAGCTGTGCCACCTGCTTGCTGCTCACTATTGCCCCTAAAAGGGGGAGCAAAACTGCCCCCAAACTGGGTCGGGGAAAAAGGATCTGGTACAAGAGTAGGTTGATGCCCCCTCCCTTGTCCGATGCTTTGACGATAAGTGGTCATGTCGATGGGGCTCTCATCTGTCGTAGCATTATGTCCCCGCCTGCTCTACCATTCCCCATTTCAGTAGTAGTCGGGTGATTATTATTTTATACAAGAGGTTGTCCGTTGAGATGCTGTATGCCTCGTAATGGATCCAATCAAATATCGCCATCGGCAAGTTGATCTGCTCTCCATGTGCAATCGCGATGTAAAATTGCATGCGAGCCCTATTGAACATTATCTTATGTGCCACAAGATCTATATTTGTTGCAACAATAATGTGCAAAATCTAGAAGAAATCTAGCAGCTCACTCTCATCATCACCACCATCTTGTGCGGTTTATTGAATATCATTATCTTGTGTGGCATGCGGTCTCGGCCAGTGAGGATATAGAAATTTTCATCCCTCTCATCACCACCATCCTCGAGCTCTAATCGGTTGACATGATGGCTGGCCGTAGAATCCACTGGCCCAGTTGATGAGGTAGTCGTGCCTACATCCCCCTCAGATGTAGGCTGAGCCGGTGAAGTAGCTGCGTTCTCCTCTAGCTGTGTAATACCGCCTCAGGCAAGAGTTATGGGATGTGTAGTAGCTCGACAATGACATCTGTTGAGACTTCGATTTGCACATTGTAGATCATGACGGTGTGGAACTGTGTATCGACTGGTATCCTCGACATTGTGATGTAAAACTCACGAACTATTGTGGGTAAACACTACCCCTCAATGTGCAGATGGGTACCCAATCTTGCCTGGTGAAGACAGATCTAAGAGACTGTTACATCCAAAAGAGTTCATCAAACTCGTTGATCAGAATCTTCCTCTCGATCATAACCATGCAATTATATAATAAGCCATATGTAGGCCCTCAATCGAGCTGCATTTAGGGTGGCTCATTCCCTCCCCCTCTTTCTAGTCATCATGTAATAAGCCATATGTGTCCTGTACCAAAAAAGAAAAGAAAAAATTAAAATTTGTAAGCTAGAATATTTGTGCTTAAAGATACCAAAAATTTGTATAAGTTATTAGGTAACGTTTGAATGTAAAACTGGCTACATTGAAACGTAGCCTACAACTTTCGAATGTACATCATTTAACGTTTGTAAGTGGACTAATGTCTGAACGTCAACAATGTACGTTCGATTGTAAATTAAATAACTTATAAAATTTTAGTAAATTAACATGTTCGAATGTGCCATACTAGTACATCCAAACGTGAACAATTATTCAACTATGTGGCTTTATTGTTGAACCTAAAGCAGCATGACATTCGGACGTGAAACCCATGTCGTTTGACATTGAAGCATCAACTTTTGAATGTCAACATTCAAACGTTAATAAATTATGTTTGAACGTTGATGTTTTACATCCGAACATAACTAAAATACATTAGAACATAACCGTGCAATTATATAATTTGAAATTGTTACGTTTGAATGTGAGCTTGTTACGTTTGAATGTTACGACATGGGAATAGCAACCATTCTCAAAACTCCCAAAACACATTATTCTTGGCCAAATACCACCGTAGAAATGACTAAAAATGTTCAAAAAATATTTTTATGGTGTCCAAACTCGTGGTGGTAGAAAAATAAGAAGAAATTCTAGCTACCAAGAGTTTTGAACTTATAGAAAAATAGTTCCAAAATTGAAAGAAAATACATATAAATGTATGGTAGAGGATTTCCTACCTTTAGTGACGATTGCGTTGACGTTCGGTGGCTGCTTGTTGAATAATTGTTGAGAGATTGTTGACTATCTTAGGTAGGTTACTCACCCAATTGATCTAAATTACTAAATCTAGTCAAATTGGAGTAGTTATTATTTTTATTTATAGTATAATATTCTTTTTCAATAATATACAATGATCACCTGGACAAACTTAACATAGAAGTCCTAGAGAATGCAGAGGCAAGACACGAGAAAGAATTTTTTGGATAGCTTGAACAACATATATGAACTATAATTACATACATGTTGGATTTTGAAAGTTTTAAATATTCTTGGTAACTTATTAATTATGTTTTATATTTTTATATATTGGAACAATGTGATTATGATCCAGGTTCAATTTGTCCTTAATTGCATGCAATGGATCGTGGTCCCTCAAATAGAGAGGTGCGGTATACTGCATACACGATTTGAAGTTATAGATTCCATACTTTGGATCGTGAACGAAATAGAAAGACACAAAAATATGATGTGTTGGTCAAAGGGAGTCGTGAGACATATAATGTTGACTATTACGGTATCATATATGATAATTATTGGATTGAAATATTTGGATGAGTTTGTAACATATACTTTTAGATGTGATTGGTGGCATCTAGGTGGTGGTCAGATTTTGATGCATAGGGATAATATCTTTACGAGTGTCAATATTGCACCGAAATGGTATGAAGATTATCCATTTGTATTGGCTTGTCACCAAAACTATTACTAGGTTGAACAAATAAAAGGCATTAATGAAAATAGTGAAGAGATAACTTGCAAGTTGTACAAAAATTTATGTCTAGGAACATATATGAAGTAGAAATGAGTGTAGATCATGAGAACAACGGAGATGAAAATGACACTCTGATTGTAGATCATACTAGGAAAATGAAGAGGGTATTAACTTGTTTAGACTTTGGTGCACTCGAGATACTCCCCTTATGTAGACATTATATCGTATTCAAGAAGAAGAAGAAGAAGAAGAGAAGTGCAAGATGACAATGAAGATGTTGTTGAGGGAGATTCTAAAACAAGCATGAAAAATACATCTGAAGATGAAGAATAAAAGTACAATATCATATAGGCGACTATACAATATTATATTATTCATAATTTTTTCTAATTAATTTTCTTTATTTTTTTATTCATTATCAAGGATGCCGCTAAAAAGACTACAAAAAATATACCTCGTCTTCCAAGTCCCAAACCCATTTGGACTCCTCACCAAAGAAGTGTGCTCCTGAAGAAGTAAACACGTAGGAGACAGATAGCTAGTCAACACCTACTAGTAATGAAATATCAAATGTACACACGTTCGAATGTCAACTCTATACGTTTGAACCTTAACTCAACGAATGTCAACTTTTGTTGTTTGAACATAAACTGGGTGGGTTTACGTTAGAACATCATGTTGGACATTCTAACATTACTTTTTGTGACACATTTAGATTGCTAGAAAAATTCAGACGTTTGAATGTTATATCAAACAGAATACCTCCAACTGTCATTAAAAATATTTTTTATGACAGTTGAACAGTAAATCATCACCAATACTTATCCATGAAGTACTTAAACCATCATCAGAATATTTTATGATATTTTGGTCATTTTGGGTGATGGTTTTATCTGTCACTAAAATCCCAACGTGTTGTAGTGTTTGTTGCTGAAAGATATTCAAGAAAAATACATATATGAGCCTTAGGATCAACTTTGGTACGAGATCTTTGCAAATTGATGCAAAACAGAGGCAACTAAAAGTTATTAAATGATCATAATTGAAGAGGGAGATATTTTAAACAAAAGGTCAAAAGGAGACCTAATAGAGGAGTATGTAACCTATTAATGAGATAGGTGGCTGTTAAGCAGTATCATCCCAAAAACTAATAGATAAATGAGACTTATCATCATTGCTTTGACTATATTAAGTATGTGCTAATGTTTTCTCTTCGCAACAGAATTTTGTTGTGAAGTCTCAACACAACTAGATTGATGTAAAATATCTTTAGAATGAAGAAAGTGGGAGAAAAAAATGTGCCATAATCAATGCTAATTGTTTTGATTTAAGATGAAATTGTATTTTAACTATCTTATAAAAAATCTGAAGTACATGTGAAACCTCATATTTATGCTTAACAAGATAAAGCTATGTTGCAAGAGTTGAATTATCAACAATAGATAAAAAAAAAGTATTTGTAGCCTTCAAACATAGGAACAAAATATGGTCTCCAAACAACACAATGCACAAAACTAAAAGGAGTTAAGAAAATGCAATTTTCTTTGTCTAGCTAACGGACAAACCATACAAGGATCGCATGGAACAATTAATTGTGTAACAAATTTTTTGACAAATGTCATCCTAGAATTAGAAGGTTGATCAAGTTTATTATGCCAAATGTCATATTTATAGATTTTGGATGACACTGAACAAGCATGTAGAGGAATATTATCAAGTAATCGGGCAATATATGTACTAGAAAAAAAAAATTACGTTTACAAATAGAAGAGCATGATTGCTGCAGTATATAAAGACCTCCTTGTTGTCTACTCACTCGAATCATCTTCCAATGAATTGGGGTCTAAATGAAGAAAAAGTCAGAGGAAAACAAAAAATAACAAGTTAGTGAATGAGTTAACTTGTTGAATGAAATTAATTTGAAGTTGAAACAAATAGCAAATAGAAACCATTTGGTGCTTGGGATGTTTTATTTGGCTTATTTGTAAATTTCAAGAGCCTTAATTGTTACCATGGTGTTCCTATTTCCTCCGCTATAAGTGAGGATTTCTTAATAAAATTAGGATAGGGGCCACTACTGGATATGCAGCCTTGACTTTTCTTTAAAAGAAAAAAAATAAATAGAACACCATGAAAAAGAAGAAGTTTAGAAGTGTAAATAGAGCCAATATATGCAATAAACACAGATTGATCATTAGGAAGCCTAACAGAAGTATTAATAGAACTTGTAATAAAAGAAAATTAATAAATAAAAGAAATCATATGATCAGTGGCCCTTGTATTTAAGATCCAAATATTTGAATAAAAAATAGCAGATTGATTAGTAGAAAATAGATTGAGTATTATTATAAGGAAAAATAATATCAGAAAAAGAAGAATTCAAAACAACTGCATTTAGAGCAAGAGAAGTCTCATTGAAATTTTTTGGAAGATGAAGCATGAATAGAAGCTGTTGATACTGAGCCTTAGTTAAAGGAAAATGAGAAGCACCTGAGGAATTACTATCGCTTATACGGACAACATGATTGGCCATGGATTATTGCTTCTGTTTAGGCTTGTAGACTGGTGGAAAACCACGCAATTTGTAACATTTTTTAATCGCATAACTAGTGATTCCACAATGTTTACACATTAGTCTATCCTTCTTAGAAAATGATTTAACAGATCTGGTTCCATCAGTTTGAGAAACAAATACATGCGAACCAAAAGAAGGTAGAGAAATAGAGAGAATCTCCTTTGTTGTTCATCTTGTAAAATAAGAGAAAACACTTCATTAAGAGGAGGCAAAGGCTCTATAAGTAGGATTTGTGCATGAGCCAGTGCAAAAGACTTATTCAAGCTCATAAGAAACTGTAAAACATACTCTAGTAGGATTTGTGCATGAGCCAGTGCATTAAAACTTATTTTCTCCTTTCTCCGTAAATCCCAATTAGTCAAACGACTCGTAATCCTTGAATTTGAACACCTTACTAGGATTTCCACAACGGGATATGGCTAGCCTCAGGAACTTTCAGGCATGGATGTACCTAATCAGTTCGTGTTGTGGTCTCTAGGCGGATGTGGTGAGCTTGAATTTACAATATTTGGTGAGAGAAAATGGGAGTGGGCTTGAAGGAAGACAGTCACCCATGATGATGGTGAAAGCCTAGAAGCTTTGAGTTCCATAGAGTTTCATCGGAAATTTGGAAACAACAAACGTGATACAGAGGTTCAAGAATTGCTTCCCACGAAAAACATTACAAAAACAAATTAATTAGCAACCCGCTTACGTTCCACAATTCTCTTTCTGCTCCATTAAAAAAAACTCGATAGAGGGAATTTGGTGAGAGAGAGAGAGGGAGAGAGAGGGACATTGGGTGATAGGCAGGAGTTTATTCCTGTTATGCGCGAGAGAAACCCAATGTGTGGACTCCATATGTGACAACCTCCTATTTGATTCCAATAAATGGCACTTATAAGTGCCACCTACCCAAAGAATCTATGTTTCTTAGTCACTATTTAGGTGAAATGGCTAAGATGGACCCCTATATACATACATATATATATACATACTAATAAGTGTGATTTTTACACGACTTTTATTACTATTTTACTTATTAAAAGTATTAATTTTCCTCTATTTCTTTTGGTTTTAGTTTATTTTCATTTATTTATTTATTTTCTTGTTTTTGAATGAATGAGAAAGTTTAAATACAAATGAAGAGCTATATATTATCTGGGGATGTTTTCAAATTCAAAAATCTCAAGAGAAGTCCAAATACCAAACTATATCTAGAGAAGTTCAAACCCTGTTTCAATTTCTATCCTATATCTAGAGTTCAAAAAGTTAGAATAAAGCAAGTCCAAATGTGTTGGAAAGTTGAGAAAGTGATATAAAAGTTTCATGAAGGCTCCAACACCAAATTATGTCTTTCAAGTCCAGATAGAGGTTGGGATCTAAATTTTTAGCAGCACATAAGGACAGCCTAAACATACTTCAATAGTTTGCCCGTAACGTCCTACTCACACATTGGATGGATGCAGTTCTTGATTGGTTGGAAAGCCATCGAATAGAGCTACAACTTTGTCTCAAATAATAATTTCAAAACTCGAACTCTTAAAGCACATATATGGCTGCCAAGTTAAATCTTAAAAGTTAGGCGAAACTCAAAAAACCTTATGGTTTCTTTTTACCATATTGATGGAGTTTTAGTCTAGAGTTAGAGGTCTAGTTCTTAATTCAGTTTTTCTTATTTATTTTCTAAGGAGGATGTTGATCTAGAGAACAGAGACAAGAGCCACATATGCTTCATCAACCGACTCCAACAAAAGAATACAAGTTTTATTCTCTTTTCAATTTCATTATGAACTAATTTTATTTTCTAGAGTTTTGATATAATCTAGCATTGAATACACAATTTATAAGTTATTGTAAGTTATTTGATTTTTAATATTTTCATGATTGTGTGTTTATTTTTTGTTCTTAATGTTTGCAATATTTTGGCCAATTATTGTTTGATTTATTGAATTCCAATGAGAACGAAAAGTGTTTTGTGATTTTAGCTCTACGATTAAATACTATTAGTTGAGTGAAAGTAGAGATATTTTACTATGACTAGTGTATTTTTTAAGAAAAATTCAAAGAATTTAATGAGTCTCCAATTAATTAAATTACTTAGAGATATAATATTATTAGTTGGAGATTTTTTTAATATTGTTTGAGAAACAATATTGAATAGTTAAAAGATTTTTATCAGCAACATGAGATTATTAAAATTTAATAACTAGAAAGAATAAATTATGTGAAATTTGCTAGGTTAAATAAAACACTCTAAGTCTATTCTTAGTATATTTAAAATCTTTGATTTTATGCTCTTTTATTTGAAAATTTATTTTTATGAAGCATTTCAATTTAATTTAGATAGTAGAATCTTTCATTTTTTTTTTCAAATTTCAGTACTTAATAGCATAACTAATACGTATGGGTTCGACATCTATTTATTTAAAAACACTTTATTATTTATTAAGATTTTGTGTACTTTCAGATATTTTTATGGAACACATACATACATATATATCCCCATATTTGAAAGACAGATTAATATCAAATTAAAAGCAAATAATTTAGTATTTGATGTCATGATCAGGTCCTTAGAATTTGATTAGGTTCTGCATATGATATATTACTTTATAAATATATCATTTATTTTTTATTTTAATTTGTCTTTATAGATCACTATATACATATATATATATATATATATATGAACCCTCTATTTGTTTCCTCATTTTGATTATATGGTTAATTATAAGCTGATTTAAAACCAAATATACATTGTATATGAGCCCCCAATCCCTATTAATGATTTGGTAGAGAACCATGACATCATGAGTTACTATTAGAAAATTGGTAATAATGACAAAACATTTATGATGAAAAAGATTATTAATGACTAAAACAGGCTATTAACGACTAAAATACAGCACATGTCACACCCTTTAAGAGATTGTGGAAGTTTTGTATAATACTTGTATATGCCTGGTATATGTATGTATACAAACTCACACCAAAATATAATAAAGGGCATGTTTTATAATTACAAACATTAGGCCACTTATATTGAGATAGCCCTCTTGTTGCAAACTATCATGCAATTGGTGAAGTAAAACATGAAGTCCTTTACACTACCATTTTGAATGTCCTATTTTCCATGATTGCAACAAAAATAACATGAGGGTGCATGAACATGTATAGTATATGCTAGTCGATAGTCAAATCATGACTCATACGTCAAATTAAGACGATCTTAAATTAGAAGGTTTTATTAGATTCTACAGCTAATCAAACATGTTACACATACGATTCATTGTTTAATCAGTTCGATGGAAAAAATAAATATAATTGGACGGAACAAAGGATAACTTTAAAGAAATATAAGCGGAATAAGATGAAATTAATAAATAAAACATTTTCTCAAATTGTTTGACACAAATGGTCAAATAAATGTGTAACCATGATATTTATGTACATGTACAATAGTTTCGGACAGTGTGAATCCACACATACAATTTTAATATATATTATGCTTATTGATGAGCTACTAAAACTGTCTTCCAAGTGTAGAAGCTATCAAAATAATATAAGGATGAGTTCCAAGATCGATCCATAGGGATAATATGATTTATGTAAGCACGAAAATTCTATTCGAAAGAGGGAGTAATTAGCAACTGAAATTAGAAGAAATATTGTGGTACTTGTGGGTGTGATGGTGAATTTCCAGCAAATATAGATTGTATAAAAACTAAGAGTAAAGATGACTAAATTCAGAAATACTTCAAAAAGAAATATTATGCAAAAATATAATCTAAAGATCTAGAAGATAGTTTAATAAATACCTAAGTTTTAGGTTTCACCCATCTATGGATCGTTGTTGAGTATTGTCAAATTTTCACTTTACCCAATCATTCACTCATTCAAAGAGATAATGATAAGAAGATAAAACAATTCAAGCTCAGTTTATATTTATCCCAAATTCCTACTGAGTTGCAGAACACGTTATGAACAAAATAGAATTAAAAACTATGAAATCTTTTAACACACTCAATCATTAATCATGCCTTGCGTCAACAATAAATCAAAACTAGGAAAAGATCTCCAAGCTTTAGCAATTTTAACATGCTCCACAACTTAATAAGATAATCAAAAAAGAACTACTAGAAAAAGTAAGAAATCAACTACAATCCAAATCTGAGTTACTACCAAAACTTAGGCATATAAATTTAGCCTGAAATTGTTGAACCCAAGGTTTCAAGTTTCATGTAAATCTACAAATGGATTTTGATGATAACAAATGAATCCAAAGAATAAAGGAGTTTCAAACTCAAGTTGTCCACACAATATAATCAAGCACATCAAGGAAGCAAGCATGAGAAAGAAGGGAACAAGTTCACATTAAAATCATAGAGTAATATTGTAAATCTTTTAAAAATTCAAAATTAGGATTAAGGCTCAAAATTAATATTTTATCATAAAGCATTAAAATACATTTTCCACATATGCATGAATATTTTGAAAATTAAATTTGAAAATTTTGAAAGATGATTGATTGTCATCTTTCACATGTGCATGACATGATTAAAAGTTTGAACTTTGAAAATATTAAGATGATTGATTGTCATCTTTCACATGTGCATGTTTTATTTGAATATTTTCAAAAGTGGTGGATGCTTTTCTTGACTTATGCAAAAGGTAGATGTTTTTATTTGAAAATTTTGAAAAGTAAAGTGTGCTCCTTTTGTCATATGCAAAAAGTAAAAAATTATGTTTGAAATTTTTGAAAACTAAAGTGTGCTCCTTTTGTCACATGCAAAAAGTAAAAATATTAGATTTGAAATTTTTGAAAAGTAAATGATGATGTTTTTGACATGGGAATCTTTTCAAATTTGAAATTGAAAAATCATTTGCCTATAAATAGCTCACTTGAGTTTTGCAAAATTCACAACAAGAGCTTACACATCTATTGCTAAGTTTTGCATCATTTCTTCAAAGCTCTCATTCTCTCTTTTCTAAAATTTTGAGCCTTAATTATTGTTCTTGTTGAGAGAGATATAGGTTGAGCTGTATTGTTTCTATCTCACTCATTGAGGAGTGTACTTTGATAGTCTACCTACTATCAATTCTTGTATCAGTAAAAGGGTGTGTATAACCCTTGTGTGTGTAGAATGTGTTCTACACGGGGAATAGTTAAATTACCAAGTGTAAGGTGATTGGAAGTGTAGAAGGTGTTCTACACGTGGAATAGTTAAATCACCAAGTGTGAGGTGATTGGAAGTGTAGAGGGTGTTCTACACGGATTCTTTGGAGCGGTGCTGCTCAAAGGTGTAATAGGTTTCTATCTCCACCTAAAGGAGATTGAATAGTGGATTTGGGGCCGAACCTCGTTAACATACTGAGTTTGCTTCTCTCTTACCCTTCCTCTTTATATTTATTATTGTTTCATATTTTATTTATATTTTATATTATATATTTGATTTATAATTGTTATTTTTTAAATACAACTCAATTCACCCCCCCTCTTGTGTTAGTCATCTGGGCAACAAGTGGTATCAGAGCTAGAGCTCTATTATAAGATTAACTATCTTTTGAGTTAAGATCTTATGGCTAACATTGCAGCTTCATTTGGTGAAGGTCAATCTAGCAGTCGGCCTCCACTCTTTTGTGGAGACAATTACTCATTCTGGAAAGTTAGAATGAAAATATTCCTTCAGGCTCAAGGTCGAGAAATCTGGAAATGTATTGTAAATGGACCTTATATTCCAACAAAAGTAGTTGATGGAGTAAAGGTCAAAAAGGAAGAAGAAGAGTTTAATCGTGAAGACGATAGACTTTATACTTTGAATTTAACTGCTATGAATTTATTATATAATGCTCTCAATGGTAATGAATTTAATAGAGTAATGACTTGTGCTACAGCAAAGGAAATTTGGGATAACTTGGAAGTTACTTATGAAGGAACTTCTCAAGTCAAGGAATCAAAAATTTATATTCTTACTCATGAATATGAAATGTTTAAGATGAATGATGATGAATCTATTTCTAGTATGTACACTCGTTTTACTAACATCATAAATAGCTTGACAGCTCTTGGCAAAATTTATTCCAAAGTGGAGATAGTAAGAAAAATTCTCAACTCTCTACCAAAACGTTGGGAATCAAAAGTGACAGCGATTCTTGAAGCTAGAGACCTCAAGAAACTCGAAGTGAATGAACTCATCGGGTCACTTATCACCCATGAATACACATTGAAAAGAGGAGAAGAAGAAGGAAAGTCAAAGAAGAGTTTGGCACTTAAAGCTGTTCCACATGAAAGTGAAAGTGATGAAGATGAGGAAAATGACGACAAAGATGAAGAAGTTGCGATGATAACAAGAAGAATTCAGAGGTTCTTAAAGAAAAATAAAACTCCTCCAAGGAAATCCTTCAATAAGTTTTCCAAGAAAGATTCAGGTAAAAATAACACTTTAATTTGTTATAAATGCAATAAACCCGGTCATATCGAGTCAGATTGTCCTCTGCTAAAGAAAGATCGAAACAAAGGCAAAAAAGCAATGAAAGCTACGTGGAATGATGATTCAAGTAGCTCAGATAGTGAAGCAAGCAATGGAGAATCAGGAAATCTTTGTCTTATGGCTAAAGATGACATTGAGGTAACAAATTTTGATAATATTGAAGATCCTTCATATGAAGAATTGCAAAATGTTTTAGAAGAAGTATATGAGGAATTTGAAAAATTGGGTATTAAGTATACTGTTTTGAAAAAAAAAAATTCTTCTTTAACAAACGAAATTGATATTTTAAGAAAAGAAAATATTGTTTTGAAAGATGAAAATTTTGATTTGAAGAAAAAGAAAACTGATTTAGAAAATATTATTGAAAACTTTACGAATGGAAAAAGAAATTTTGAAAAACTTCTTGGTAGTCAAAGATGTGTTTTTGATAAGGCAGGCTTGGGATATATGCCAAAACAAAAATACAAACCTTATAAAAACTTCTTTGATAATCCTTCTACATCAAAGTCCAATATTCAAAATTCTTTTCATAAAAATAATTTTGTTAAAAAAGGATACTATTATAATCACTCAAGTTCTTCATATATGTCACATGCTATTTGTAATTTTTGTAATAGAAATGGTCATAATTATTTTGCTTGTCCTATTAGAAGAAAACATACAATGACTATTAGGACCATATGGGTACCTAAAAATCTTATTTCTTCTAATACTAATAAATAAAGGACCCAAAGAACTTGGGTACCAAGAAAAATCATTTTAATTGTTTTTATAGGTGTGCATGATGTCTTCCACGAACAAAAATAAATGGTTTTTAGATAGTGGATGTTCAAGACACATGACGGGAGACAAGACTAAGTTCTTTGATCTTAGATCTAAAGAAGAAGGACACGTGACATTTGGAGACAACTCGAAAGGGAAGATCGTGGGAATAAGTAAAATTGGTAATGAGTCTTCTCTTATAATTGAAGATGTTCTACTTGTTGAAGGTTTAAAACATAATCTTTTAAGCATAAGTCAATTATGTGATAAAGGATTTACAGTTACTTTCAAAATGGATAAGTGCATTATATTGAATGATTATGATTGTAATATTTGTTTTATTGCTTTTAGAAGTAACAATGTTTATACAATTGATTTTGAAGAAATTACCTCACAAGATGCGATTTATTTTTCAGCTCAAAATGAAACTAATTGGTTATGGCATAGAAGACTAGGTCATGCCAATATGGAACTTATTTCCAAACTTTCAAAAAATGATCTTGTGAGAGGTTTACCAAAAGTAAATTTTCTTAAAGACAAAATTTGTGATGCATGCCAATTTGGTAAACAAACAAAAACTTCTTTTAAAATCAAGAAACATATTTCCACTACTAGACCACTGCAACTGATACACATGGATCTTTTTGGACCAAATAGAGTTGCAAGTTTAGGAGGAAAATATTATGCATTTGTTGTTGTTGATGACTTCTCTAGATATACTTGGGTCATCTTTCTTACTCATAAAGATGATGCACATAATGCTTTTACCAAGTTATGCAAGAGAATTCAAAATGAAAAGGATTATACTATTTCAAGTATCCGAAGTGATAGGGGAAAAGAGTTTGTTAATAAAAATATTGAAACATTTTGTGATGAAAATGGTTTTGTGCATAATTTTTCTGCTCCTCGAACTCCTCAACAAAATGGGGTAGTAGAAAGGAAAAATAGATCTCTTCAATGAGAACAACTTGCCTAGTTATTTTTGGGCTGAAGCGGTAAGTACTGCATGTTATGTTATAAATAGAGTTATGCTAAGGTCTAAATTAGATAAAACCCCCTATGAGCTTTGGAATGAGAAAAAGTCCAACATTTGTTACTTTCATGTATTTGGATGCAAATGTTTTATTTTAAATGACAGAGATAATTTAGGCAAGTTTGATGCAAAATCTGATGAAGGTATCTTTCTCGGGTATTCTACTAATAGTAAAGCTTATAGAGTATTCAATAAAAAGACTTTGACTGTACAAGAATCTATGCATGTAGTATTTGATGAATCTAATTCTCTACTCTCCAAGAAATCTATTGATGAAGAAACAGGAGGTATAAATAATACGGAAAGTCTCAATCTCAACAAAGAGAACACAATAGAGGAAGTCCAACATGGAGATATCAGGAAATATCATCAAAATTTAATACAAGATGCAACCAAACAGTGGAAATTTGTGAAAGATCATCCAGTGGAACAAATTCTGGGGGAACCTTCACGAGGTGTAAGCACTCGATCATCTCTTAGAAATATTTGCAATCATACTGCTTTTCTATCTCAGATTGAACCTAAAAATATTGATGAAGCACTTCTTGATGAATCTTGGATTCTAGCTATGCAAGAAGAGCTTAATCAATTTGAAAGAAATGATGTTTGGACACTTGTTCCTAGACCAAAAAATCATACTATTATTGGAACAAAATGGGTTTTTAGAAACAAGAAAGATGAGTCCGGAGTCATTACTAGAAATAAGGCTCGATTTGTAGCCCAAGGTTTCAATCAAGAAGAAGGAATCGATTATGATGAGACATATGCACCAGTCGCAAGATTAGAAGCTATTCGAATGCTACTTGCATATGCTTGTTATAAAGATTTCAAACTTTTTCAAATGGATGTTAAAAGTGCTTTCTTAAATGGTTTTATAAATGAAGAGGTATATGTTGAGCAACCTCCAGGTTTTGAAAATCATATTTCTCCAAATCATGTTTTCAAACTCACAAAAGCACTATATGGACTCAAACAAGCTCCTAGAGCGTGGTACGAGAGACTTAGTGGTTTCTTGATTAAAAAAGGCTTTTCAAAAGGAAAAATTGATACAACTCTTTTCATTAAATACGAAAATGATGATATTCTTTTGATTCAGATTTATGTTGATGATATAATATTCGGTGCTACTAATGAAAATATGTGCCAAGTTTTTGCTAAGACTATGCAGGAAGAATTTGAAATGAGTATGATGGGAGAGCTTACATTCTTTCTCGGATTGTAAATTAAGCAAGCAAAAAGTGGGACATTCATCAATCAATCGAAATATATTAAGGAATTGCTGAAAAAATTTGGGATGGAAGGTGCTAAGGAAACTGGAACACCAATGAGTCCATCCACTAAACTTGATAAAGATGAAACCGGTAAACTAGTTGACTCGAAGGTATATCGAGGTATGATTGGTAGCTTATTATATTTGACAGCCAGTAGACCAGATATTATGTTTAGTGTGTGCTTATGTGCACGCTTTCAATCATCTCCAAAAGAATCACATTTAATTGCAGTTAAGCGCATTCTTAGATATCTTAGTGGTACAATTAACTTAGGGTTATGGTACCCTAAGCACACATCTTTCGATCTAATCAGCTACACAGATGCAGATTATGCTGGCTGTAAAATAGATCGAAAAAGCACTAGTGGAGCATGTCACTTCTTAGGTCGTGCACTAGTTTCTTGGTTTAGTAAAAAACAAAATTCTGTTGCACTATCTACTGCTGAGGCAGAATATGTTGCTGCGGGTAGTTGTTGTGCTCAAGTTTTTTACATGAAGCAACAACTTGAGGATTTTAAACTTATGTACAATCACATTCCAATCAAATGTGATAATACAAGTGCTATAAATCTTTCAAAAAATCCAATACAACATTCTCGGACCAAACATATTGAAATTAGATATCATTTTCTTAGAGATCATGTGCAAAAGGGCGATATTGTATTAGAATTCACTAGTACACATGATCAATTGGCAGACATTTTCACAAAACCCCTACCAGAAGATAGACTATGCATGATTAGAAGAGAAATAAGAATGATGCATGCCATGGATATCTGCTAGATACTTTTATTTCATTATCTTAAATGACTTACAGAAACTTGAGACGTTTAGCCTCATCATTCAAATGCATTTGTTCCTCATAAATCATCATGCCATCCTTATCTAAAGGATTAGGCAATCGAAATGAAGAGGTAAGCAAGGATTTCAAATCCTTATTCTGTTGCTTTAATTCTACTATTTTTTTGTTTGACTCATAAACAAGTCGTTGAAGTATAGATACAGTCTCGTTAAGCTTCTCAATTTCGCGAGTTTTGGACTGCAACCGAGCAGAAAACGCAACGATAGATGATGAGTATCGAGTTCCAAGACCCACAAGCTCGTAAATGGCGTCATGATCTGATTTATTAGCTAAATCAGTCTCTTGTTGCTTCATGGCACCCACGACAGATGCAGAAATAGATTGAGACTGAGGTGAAGGATAACTCAAATCTTGATCAAGAGAAGCACTGAAGGGAATTCTACGAGCCATTGAAAAATTGTAGAATGAGAATGCAAGCAAATTGCAAAGATGAGAAGAAAGCTTGATGCGAAATAGATAAAGCTAAGGATTGCTCTTATAGAAACGGAAATAAGAACAAGACAAACTTACAAATTATGATAATATCTCATTTTTCAGCAACATCAAGCGGATCAAATCTCTGCACCGAATTGCCAGAGCTACGCCTCCAGCCTTTACAGGTTTTGTCGGGCACGGGTGATTTCAATTATTTAGCTCTTTACAAAATCTCTTTCCGCACCGAATTACCGGAACTAGGCCTCCAGCCTTTGCAAGTTTTGTCGAACACGTGTGGCTACGCACCGAATTCTCTACAGTCTCTACTAACGCAGCGTTTTATTTATCTATTGGTTATTGCAGGAATATATCTTATTGATCTAATTATTTATCTATTCCTTTTTAATGATGCCAAAAGGCGGAGAAGTTTTAGACTAGAACATTAACATTATTTAAATTGCTAAACTTGTTATATATGCTTGGAATTATATTTATATTTTTGCTTGAAAAACTAACGCACATTCTCAGGGGGAGCTTAAGTATTAATACAGGATTCAGGTTCTATCAAGCATTTGTCATCATCAAAAAGGGGGAGATTGTTGAACCCAAGGTTTCAAGTTTCATGTAAATCTACAAATGGATTTTGATGATAACAAATGAATCCAAAGAATAAAGGAGTTTCAAACTCAAGTTGTCCACACAATATAATCAAGCACATCAAGGAAGCAAGCATGAGAAAGAAAGGAACAAGTTCACATTAAAATCATAGAGTAATATTGTAAATCTCTTAAAAATTCAAAATTAGGATTAAGGCTCAAAATTAATATTTTATCATAAAGCATTAAAATACATTTTCCACATATGCATGAATATTTTGAAAATTAAATTTGAAAATTTTGAAAGATGATTGATTGTCATCTTTCACATGTGCATGACATGATTAAAAGTTTGAACTTTGAAAATATTAAGATGATTGATTGTCATCTTTCACATGTGCATGTTTTATTTGAATATTTTCAAAAGTGGTGGATGCTTTTCTTGACTTATGCAAAAGGTAGATGTTTTTATTTGAAAATTTTGAAAAGTAAAGTGTGCTCCTTTTGTCATATGCAAAAAGTAAAAGATTATGTTTGAAATTTTTGAAAACTAAAGTGTGCTCCTTTTGTCACATGCAAAAAGTAAAAATATTAGATTTGAAATTTTTGAAAAGTAAATGATGATGTTTTTGACATGGGAATCTTTTCAAATTTGAAATTGAAAAATCATTTGCCTATAAATAGCTCACTTGAGTTTTGCAAAATTCACAAAAAGAGCTTACACATCTATTGCTAAGTTTTGCATCATTTCTTCAAAGCTCTCATTCTCTCTTTTCTAAAGTTTTGAGCCTTAATTCTTGTTCTTGTTGAGAGAGATATAGGTTGAGCTGTATTGTTTCTATCTCACTCATTGAGGAGTGTACTTTGATAGTCTACCTACTATCAATTCTTGTATCAGTAAAAGGATGTGTATAACCCTTGTGTGTGTAGAAGGTGTTCTACACGGGGAATAGTTAAATTACCAAGTGTAAGGTGATTGGAAGTGTAGAAGGTGTTCTACACGTGGAATAGTTAAATCACCAAGTGTGAGGTGATTGGAAGTGTAGAGGGTGTTCTACACGGATTCTTTGGAGCGGTGCTGCTCAAAGGTGTAATAGGTTTCTATCTCCACCTAAAGGAGATTGAATAGTGGATTTGGGGCCGAACCTCGTTAACATACTGAGTTTGCTTCTCTCTTACCCTTCATCTTTATATTTATTATTGTTTCATATTTTATTTATATTTTATATTATATATTTGATTTATAATTGTTATTTTTTTAAATACAACTCAATTCACCCCCCCTCTTGTGTTAGTCATCTGGGCAACAGAAATCATCTTCTAAAATTAACAAGATATTTGCAATAGAGAAATCCTAAAAATAAGATAACAGCGTCTGAAAACAACGTAGAAAAATAGAGAAAATAAAACTAAAAACTAGCTAACCCTCTACCCGAAAATTCCTCTCCCTTTGATAGTCATATTCCTCCCATTTCTTCTCTCTCCAAGCCATCGATTCCCACGTACGTAGCACCATCTTGCAAAAACCCTTGCCCTTACGCGTAATGGCTGCTCTATTCTCCTTGTGGTCCCGAATTGTTGCCCTTAGATTTTAGAAAATTCCCTTTTAGTCTCGCGGGTTTTGGGCAAATCGGATTGTATTTGTTGCTACATAATTATTACATGGGCTTCTTCCATAAGAATGTCACCTGCGGCTTCATTCTCTCTTGGGCTTGGTTTTGTAGACTTGACGTGTCTTCTATCAGGCCTGAATTAAGTCACATGGAAATGAATAATCAAGTCACAGCTTGAGTTTCTTTTTGTTACTCACAGCAGGTCACACATGCACTTATATTAACAATGTTGTCTGTTTTTTAAAGGAAGTCATGGCTCTTTTAAGTACTGCACAACATTAATTCCTAACATGTTTCATATGGCTTAGTCACAACTATTCAGCTCATTTTAATGCTAAGTCAGCCCACCTGCATCGAGTTAGGGTAGAATATTAATTCACACTCAAAGATCAATTAATTCACATTGTTAAATTAATACTCTTTATTTAGCACACAAAATTAAGTTAACCCAATAGATTAAGAGTATTAATTCAACATAGATATCCGTTTATCACACCCCCCAACTAACTTTTTGCTAGTATCTAGCAAATAAAGTGGCATAAAAAATGTGTCAATATGTTTGTTTTCAAACTTTCTGAGTTCAAAACGTGGTATTTGGTATTAGTCATCAAAAATACATGCTTGAAACTGAACTAGGATAAACCAGAGTTCCCCATAGTCTCTTGTTATTTCTCATTTTTAAGAGACACTTGAGCAATGGAAAAATAAGCTTCAATCATTGATCATTGAGTGCCGAGAGTGTGATTAGATTTTCAAGTATTTTCTTTTAAAATCTCTCTAAACAACACCAACACCAGCATTTAGTTGGGAAAAAAAACAATTGATATTTCTCTAGTTCAAAACCATCACTCATCACTCATCATTTTCATTTTCATTTTTTTTTCCTTTTTTTTTATTTGGTTTCCTAGGGGGAATCAGACCTATAGATGTGCGCCTACCCACACTTTCAAAAATCTGTCCTTACCACTAGGTTACCGCCTATCTTGGTTTTCTAGGGGGAATTAAACCTATGAATGTGTGCCTACCCACAATTTCACAAATCTGCCCTTACTACTAGGATTCCAAGATGGTGATTTTTTTTTATATGATGATTTTTTTCAATGGTTTACTAGTGTCCTTACTAAATACAAGGTTGTATGTTATTGAGTTAGATTTCTCAAGAGTCCACAAGTATTCTAATTGTGTAAGGTTTTAACCAACAATCATCAATTGAAAATCTATTTTCCAATGCTTAAGTGACTATCCAAAAGAAACAAACATGAAGAGACTATGTTGATCCTTATATTAACCTATATGAACATGATATAGCACTTGATTTCCACATTTCCAAACACAGAAAATTGAAAACATAGTCATTAAGCATTGTCCTCAATGTATAAGAGATAAAAATAGTGTAGAAAATTGGAGAGCAGAGTTTGAGGGATATCACTTGAAATAAGGAAAAGAAGCTAAAAGACCAGCGATAATAGGAAATAAAAGAAACCTGCAAAGGCAAAGTTAAAAGACAAAACACACACAAGAAGAAATAAAAAATAAAGTAAAAAATACAGCAGTAAAAAAAAAAGGACTAAGAAACTAGACAGCAATATGAGAGCTGGGTTCTTGTAGAGGGATGGTGGTGTCCTCAAGTGAAAGATTCTCCAGAAAAGGTTTGAGCCTTTGACCATTTACTTTGAATACATTTCCATTTTGAGGATTGATAACCTCAACAGCACCATGAGGAAAAACTGTTCTAATCAAATAGGGGCTACTCCATCGGGATCTTAACTTGCCAAGAAACAAATGAAGTCTAGAATTGTAAAGTAAAACCTATTGATTAGGTTCAAAAGATTTCCTTTGAAGATGCTTATTATGTAAAGACTTCATACGTTCCTTGGATAGCTTGGAGTTATCTTAAGCATCCCAAGATCAAAATTAAATTTTTTTATGGCCCAAAATGCACGGTGTTCAAGCTCAACAAGAAGGTGATGAGCCTTACCATAGACTAACCGATAAGGAGAAATACCCAAAACAATTTTGTATGCAATCCTATATGCCTATAATGCATCAGTTAATCTCAAAGACCAATCCTTTCGGTTAGGAATCACTGTTTTTTCCAAAATGATCTTAATTTCCCTATTAGCAAGTTCAACTTGATCATTCGTTTGAGGATGATATGGGGTAGAAATTTTATGGTGAATGCTAAATTTATGCAAGAGGGAAGCAAAGGCTTTGTTGCAAAAATGGGTACCATTGTCATTTATGATAGCCTTAGGCATGCCAAATCTAGCAAAAATATTTTCTTTTAAAAATTTCAACACTACCATATGGTCATTTGTTTTACAAGGAACAGCTTCAATCCATTTAGACACATAGTCAACAGCAACTAAAATGTATAAATGACCAAAGGAAGGTGGAAATGGACCCATAAAATCAATACCCCAACAATCAAAGACTTCTAACACCAAAATAGGTTGTAAATGCATCATATTTCTCTTAGTTATTCCCCCTAATTTTTGACATGGTTCGTATGATCTACAAAAATTATATGCATCCTTAAACATGGTAGACCAATATAAACCACATTGCAAAATTTTAGCTACTGTCTTATGAGCAGAAAAATGACCCCTACAAGCCTCAGAATGGCAAGCTTTTAAAACAGCAATTATTTCATCATTTGGGACACATTTTCTAATTATTTGATATGAGCAATACTTGAAAAAATAAGGGTCATCATAAAAGAAATACTTCACCTCAGTTTTGAATCTTTTTAGATCTTGGGCAGTCCAATGTGCTGGAGTCCGACCTGTCACCAAAAAATTTACAATATCAGCATACCATGGTAAAACATTAATAGACAAAAACTGATCATCGGGAAAAGAATCAGATATAGAGGAGGGTTCAATTTCTATGAATTGAAGTCGGGAAAGATGATCAGAAACCACATTCTCTAAACCCTTTTTGTCTTTAATGGTGATGTTGAACTCTTGAAGGAGAATGATCCATCGGATGAGGCGTGGTTTAACATCTTTTTTTGTCAAGAGATATTTCAAAGCTACATGGTCAGTAAAAGTTACCACAGGAGAGCCAAGTATGTAAGTCCTAAATTTATCCAAAGCAAATACAACAGCAAGCAATTCTTTTTCAGTTGTAGAGTAATTATTTTGGGTTCCATTTAAAGTTTTACTTGCATAATATATGATAAAAGGACAATTTCCCTACGCTTTCCAAGGACAGCTTCTATGGCAAAGTCACTGGCGTCGCACATAATTTCAAATGGGAGGGACCAATCGTGTGGTTGCATGATAAGGGTTGTGGTAAGCAAATTTTTAAGTTGATCAAAAGCAATTTGATATTTAGCAGTCCATTTAAAAACAATATCATGCATAAGTAAAAGACACAAAGGTTTAGCAATGCAACTAAAACATTTGATAAATCTTCTATAAAGACTGGCATGACCTAAGAAGGATCTAACATCCTTCATTGTTTTAGGTTCAGGAAGTTTAGAAATCAGCTCTATCTTAGTCCTATCAACCTCAATTCCCCTAGCTAAAATGATATGACCAAGAACTATCCCCTTTTGAACTATGAAATGACATAACTCGCAATTGAGGAGCAGGTTTTTCTCTTCACACCTAGCCAAAACAGATTGCAAGGTAGTTAAACATCATCAAAAGAATTACCATAAATAGAAAAATCATCCATAAATATTTCCAAAATATTTTCAATCATATCACTGAAAATATTTAACATGCATCGTTGGAAGGTGGCTGGTGCATTATATAAACCAAATGACATTCGTCTAAAAGCAAAAGTGCCAAAGGGACAAGTAAAAGTGGTCTTTTCTTGATCCTCTAAGGCAATTTCAATTTGGTAGTAGCCTGAAAAACCATCTAGAAAGTAATAGAAAGCATGTCCAGCCACCCTTTCCAAAATTTGATCAAGAAAGGGTAAGGGAAACTGATCTTTCCTAGTGGCTGAATTTAATTTCCTATAATCGATACACATATGCCAACCAGTGGTGGTCATTCTCATAGGAATTAATTCATCATGATCATTTTTCATAACGGTCAAACTAGATTTTTTGGGAACTACTTGACTTGGACTCACCCACTTGCTATCCGAGATAGGGTAGATGAGACCAACATCAAGTAATTTCAAAACTTCATTCTTAACAACTTCTTTCATGGTAGGGTTCAATCGCCTTTGCATTTCTCTAGAAGTTTTTGCATGTTCTTCTAAATAAATTCTATGAGTACAAATAAGGAAGCTTATACCATTAAAATCTTCTATAGTCTAGTCAATAGCTCCCTTATGTTGCCTCAACACTTCAACTAACCTCTCCTCTTGTGTTTCAGTGAGCAAGGCAGAAATCACTACTGGAAAAATCCTGTTGGACCCCAGAAATGCATACTTCAGCTCGGTTGGTAGTGGTTTCAGGTCCAATTTTGGGATTTCATCCGAAGAAGGCCTTAATGCTACTGCTAGAAATGGAAGTTGCTCGAACGTTTGCCTCCAGAATGGTCCCGTTTGGCTCTCTATGATAGAAACATCAAACTGGTCAGCATTGTTATCAAAAAATTCACTAACAATTTCCCAATCAGTTTCAAAATTAATACAATATTTTTCTAAATAGGCTTCTTCATCAAGAACAGCCTCCAAAAATATACTTCTTGAACCTCCTCCAAGTCATGTGGCTGCTTGCATGTATTAAAAATATTCAGTTCAAGTGTCATGTTTCCAAAACTCAATTTCAAAACACCACTTCTACAATTAATTAGAGCATTGTATGTTGCAAGAAAAGGTCTCCCAAGAATTACTAGAGGTTGAAATGAGGATGAACTTGTCAAGTGAACATCAAGTACCACAAAGTCCACTAGATAAAAAAAACTTATCCACTTGAACTAAGACATCCTCCACAATACCTCTAGGCATCTTAATGGACCTATCAGCCAATTGCAAGATAATTGAAGTGGGTTTCAATTCTCCTGAACCTAGTTGCTCATATATGGTATAAGGCAACAAATTAACACTTTAACCAAGGTCTAAAAGTGCTTGACTAATTTTTGAGTTGGCTATTACACAAGCAATTGTGGGGGATCCCGAATCTTTATATTTTGGTGGGATATTGCTTTGTATAATAGCGCTGACCTGCTTAGTTAAAAATGCCTTTTTTTGGACATTAAGTTTCCTCTTAACAGTGCATAAGTCCTTTAAGAACTTAGCATATGAAGGAATTTGTTGAATGGCATCTAACAAGGGAATGTTGATCCTAACGTGCCTAAATATTTCTAAAATATCAGAATGGTTTTTATCTTTATGCAAAGGAACAAATCTTTGAGGAAAATGGGCTGAAACAGGACAGGAAGTTACCTCTTTATTATCCACATTATCTCCACCAGCAATAGGAGTTGAGTTAGAGACCTTACTAGCCTTCTCCACTTTGTCCTCCCCTTGAGTAGGGATGTCCACCACTCGTCCACTCCTTAAAGTTGTGATGGCCTTCACCGGTTTGATGTTGGAGCACTCGGTTGCATCTTGAATTTGTTGAGGTTGAACTTGAGGGTTTGGTTGTGGTTGTGCAGGAAATTTTCCTTTTTCTTGAATGCTCAATGTGGTAGTCAACCTTGTGAGTGAGCTCCTCATGTCATTTATGGCTTGAAAATTTTGATTATTAATTGTTGCTTGACCTTACATGAACTGCTGTAGTGTATTGGCCATTTGTTGGACAGTTTCTTCAAGTCTCCTTTTTTGAATTGGAGCTGGTTGACTTGTGTACTAAGGTGCTCCCTGAATTATGGGTCCTTGAAATGCATTTTCATCACTCTTCCAACTGAAATTTGGGTGGTTCCTCCAACATGGATTATAAGTGTTAGAATAAGTCCCATTAAAAGGTTTAGAAACCAAATTTACAACACTTGTTTGATCTAACAGCACTTTTTTAAAAGCATGAATAGTGGGGCATTCATTAGTGATATATCCCAACTCCTCACAAATCCCACATTTCTCAGGCACTCTAGGAATAACTTGCACCTCATTAATGTTTTTAATTCAATGACATCAATTTTTTTGGACAGTAGTGCTAATCTAGCACGCATATCCTGATATTCTTTCAAATTAAATTTTCCACCACTAGACTCAACTTTAGATCTGTCATAGGCATCAGCAATATCCTAAGATTGGGCATTTTCAGCCAAATAATCAAAATATTCAAATGCCTCGTCGGGTTCTTTATTAAAAAACTCCCCAATTACACATAGTTTCAACAAATTGGCGCATTTTGGGTGTCAAACTCTCATAAAAAAACTATCATGCGCCAATGTTCATAACCATGGTGTGGGCATGAATTTAATAAATCTTTGAATCTTTCCCAGCATTGGTAAAAAGCCTCAGAATCTTTTTGGGAAAAATTCATAGTCTGTCCTTTTAAAGCATTTATCCTGTGTATTGGAAATTTTTTTTCAAAAATTCTGTTTGCATCTCCTGCCAAGTGCCTATGGATCAAGATCTAAGTGAGTTCAACCATGTTTTAGGTTTATCCTTTAAGGAAAAAGGAAAAAGCTTAAGCTTAATGACTTCTTCTGTGCATGTTCAATCTAAAATAGTAGAACATACTTTCTCAAATTCCTTGATATGTAAATAAGGATTTTCAGCCTCTATACCATGAAAATGTGGAAGTAGAGGTATCATGCCAGGTTTGAAGTTGAAATTGTTGGCATTTAGTGGTTGAATGATGCATGAAGGTGCACTAGTTCGAATGGGGTGCAAGTACTCTCTAAGAGTCCTATTAGGATTAACAACCTCCCTCTCGGTATGCTCATTATCACCCATATTGCTTAGAGTTTCAGATGTAAACTCAAGTGACATAGTTGCTAAATCAGAGGCTGAATCAAAAGATGTGGAATCAAAATAAGTGCTGTTAGGATCTCTAATTAAAGGACCAAAATTATCTCAAGCCCAACCAGACATACACGACAGTAAAAAAAAAAAAAGGAAGATAAAGAAAACAATAATAATAATAAAAAAAATAGATGTCACCAAAACTGTGAAGAGGTTCATAGTATCAAAAACGTCCACTCTTTCAATCAAAGTTGTTTCAATAAACAACAATTGTCCCCGGCAACGGTGCCAAAAACTTGATGAGCTACTAAAACTGTCTTCCAAGTGTAGAAGCTATCAAAATAATACAAGAATGAGTTCCAAGATCGATCCCCAGGGACAATATAATTTATGTAAGCACAACAATTCTATTCGAAAGAGGGAGTAATCAGCAACTAAAATTAAAAGAAATATTGTGGTACTTGTGAGTGTGATGGTGAATTTCCAGCAAATATAGATTGTATAAAAACTAAGAGTAAATATGACTAAATTAGAAATACTTCAAAAAGAAATATTATGCAAAAATATAATCTAAAGATCTAAAAGATAGTTTAATAAATACCTAAGTTTTAGGTTTCACCCATCTATGGATCGTTGTTGAGTATTCTCAAATTTTCACTTTACCCAATCATTCACTCATTCAAAGAGATAATGATAAGAAGATAAAACAATTCAAGCTCAGTTTATATTTATCCAAAATTCCTACTAAGTTGCAGAACACGTTATGAACAACATAGGATTAAAAACTATAGAATCTTTTAACATAGTCAAGCATTAATCGTGCCTTGCGTCAACAATAAATCAAAACTAGGAAAAGATCTCCAAGCTTTAGCAATTTTAACATGCTCCACAACTTAATAAGATAATCAAAAGAGAACTACTAAAAAAGTAAGAAATCAACTACAATCCAAATCTGAGTTACTCCCAAAACTTAGGCATAGAAATTTAGCCTGAAATCATCTTCTAAAATTAACAAGATATTTGCAATAGAGAAACCCTAAAAATGCGATAACACCGTCTGAAAACAACATAGAAAAATAGAGAAAATAAAACTAAAAACTAGCTAACCCTTCACCCGAAAATCCTTTCCCTTTTATAGTCGTATTCCTCCCATTTCTTCTCTCTCTAAGCCATCGATTCCATCGTACATAGCACCATCTTGCAAAAACCCTTGCCCTTACGCGTAACGGCTGCTCTATTCTTCTTGTGGTCCCGAATTGTTGCCCTTAGATTCCAGAAAATTCCCTTTTATTCTCGTGAGTTTTGGGCAAATCGGGTTGCATTTGTTGCTACGTAATTATTACATAGGCTTCTTCCATAAGAATTTCACTTGCGGCTTCATTCTCTCTTGGGCTTGGTTTTGTAGACTTGACGTGTTTTCTATCAAGCCTGAATTAAGTCACATGGAAATGAATGATCAAGTCACGGCTTGAGTTTCCTTTTGTTACTCACAGCAGGTCACACATGCACTTATATTAACGACGTCGTCTGCTTTCAAAAGGAAGTCATGGCTCTTTTAAGTACTGCACATCATTAATTCCTAGCATGTTTCATATGGCTTAGTCACAACTATTCAACTCATTTCAATGCTAAGTTAGCCCACATGCATCAAGTTAGGGGTAGAATATTAATTCACACTCAAAGATCAATTAATTCACATTGTTAAATTAAAACTCTTTACTTAGCACATAAAACTAAGTTAACCCAATAGATTAAGAGTATTAATTCAACATAGATATCCATTTATCACTTATAATTTTCTCTCTATATTGAAAATCACATTCATTCATCGAAGATGTTTTTGTCACAAATAACTTTTTTAATTACAATTAAAATATAACAGATATCAGTTTTTCTTGTAATAAGTTAAAAGAGATATACTCACTACAAGAAGAGACCATTTTTCAGTGCAGCATTTCATCGTTAAAAGTCCCATTAATCGTTGAAAAAAGTTATTTGTAGCGACTACAGGAGCATCACTCGTTTGACGGTATTAAAGTGCTTATCATAAGTTATTCCAGCGAAGCACTATAATCGCTGGAAAAAATCTTCAATTTCAGCAAACTTGTTCGCTGCTAAAAGTAAAAAAAAAAATGCCTAGATTGAGTCCAACAGATGTCTATAAAATTGCCGGTATATTTATTTGTGGCAGTAATGGTTGCCGCGAGACTAGATATAATCGTCGTAATTAGTCAAAGCTTAAGTCCTAAACTGTCAATTGCGATGATGACAAATCGCCAAAAAGACTACTATTTCAGCAATTATATGATTGCTGCATTTGGGATTTACCATTACCGGCGAATTTTTGATTGCCGGGAATTTCATTGCAGCCAATAAAAAATGCTAGCAATGTGGTTTTGTATCGACTAAAAGGACTCAATTACGGTGAGGATGTATTGTAGCAATTGAGTTTAATGTGTTGAAATGTTTTTCCCAGCAAGGTTGAAATCACTGGAAAAATAGTTTTTTCCCCTGCACAACCAATTTTGGCCAAAAACTCAAAATGTCCTGTATTTCTCCCTGGTTTCCTATGTCCACACCCAACCCATTTAACAAGTTTACAACACTACAAGATATATATATATATATATATATATATCTATATAATATCAAACACAATAAAAAATTCTTTTAACACCAGAATTTCATATAATGGCCAAATATCAAAATGTCCAATATATTAGTAACTATCAATCATCCCAATTGTACAACAATTTCTAGCATCCAAATGTTTAATCTATATAATGGCATGGGTACATAAATGTAGCCAATTACGTTTATATATAAGCGATCATTTTTCCAAAAAACCAACTGAAATAAATATTTGATCTATGAATGCCAAGGGGGAATTTCATTGAGCTGATCCTCAATACTTGACCTTTTTCCAAGTCGCTTTTGTCATGCTTTATGTCTCCTTAATGTGAAAAAGGTTTCAGACAAATTTGCAACACATCCTTAGTACAAGAATGATATGCTAGCCAGCCAGTCGAAGCTACTTACCCACACATCTTATATACCAGCCAGTCCAAGTCCTCCTAAAAGCAACAATCAAATTTGTGTGATGACCTGAAATTTTTAAAAATAAAAAGAAAAAAGTAATTGAATTAAGCAAATGTATTTGTGTGCATACATTTTTTTTTATAAGTAAAAATTTATTAAACAAAGGGCAAAAGCTAATTACAAGATTCCATGGCCTATCAACTAGGCACATTGGTCACAAGGAAATCATGTAGGTCTCTACCATTAAAATCTACGGCAATGGATCAAGTATATAGAGTTCTGTAAAATAAAACTTCCAGCTCCTCAAAGGATCTCTTCTTGTCTTCAAAAGTCTGCTCGTTTTGATCCTGCCAAAGACACCACATAATGCAGATAGAAATCATCTTCCATAAAGCACTGATATGTCTGTCACCCCGTAAAGAATTCCAGCAAGCCATCGTTGCCACTATGGTCTCAGGTATGACCCATGCTAAGTCCAGTCGATGAAAGACCTCATTCCAAAGAGTTCTAGCTATCTCGCAGTGTAAGAGGAGATGATTTACCGACTCACCCCCGCTACGATACATGCAACACCATTCTATTACAATAACTATCTTTTTTCTTAAGTTGTCTGTAATGAGAATCTTTCCTAAAGAAGCTGTCCAAACAAAGAAGGCCGCTTTCGAGGGTGCTTTATGACGCCAAATTTTCCTCCACGAAAATTGTGTCTCAGGTCCTTGGTTGAGAACCTTATAAAAAGATCAAACAGTGAAAGTTCCTCTCCCTGAAGGGATCAACCTTAATTTGTCTTGATTCTGAAGGTTCGAACTTTGGGCATATATGAGACCATAAAAGTCCACAAAATAAGAAGACTCTTTGGAAGGATATCTAGGAGCTAGAAAGGCTGCAAGAAGGTTGGCCTTTTTCTCAGGATGAACATTTGCAGAAGGCAACTTTGGAAGCAGACCTCGAGCGGATAATTCTTATGGAAGAAATTTCTTGGCGTAAAAAATCTAGAGCTTTGTGGCTACAAGAAGGCGATCGCTGCACGAAGTTCTTCCATAGAGTAGCCAACTCACATCGTAGAAACAACATTGAAGTGCTAAGGTTTAATGGGATAAAATGTAAAGATGAAAAGATTATTCGAGATCACATTGTCAATTTTTATGAGAACCTTCTGACAGAACATGAGGATTGAAGACCGAATCTGGATGGTCTAGCTTTTGATACCATTGATCCAAATGATGTAGCTTAGTTGGAGCGGTCATTTGAGGAAGATGAGATCCTCAAGGTTATCCAAAAAATGGTTAAAGACAAAGTGTCTGGACCAAATGGCTTCTCAATGGGCTTCTTTCAAGACTATTGTGAAGTGATTAAATAACATGAAGGTGTTGGGAAGTGATTACAATTGGTTAAATAACTTTGTCCCAAAAATAATGGAAAAGAAGCAATAAATTAAATGCCTCGTTCTCAAATATTGCTCCTAAAGGAATTGGACGATAAGGTTTATTTATTGCATTGACTTCTCAGTCATACCAATCATTGAGTGTCCAAAAATATTACTATAATAAAGAAGTTTACATTAGATGAATTTGAAGTACGTATGGTGTTGAAGTGGAGCATTTATTTAGATATATCAATAAGAATTATACCTTTGTATAGCCAGTTAGACATGGGCCATACATCATCATGCAAACAATTGATTTGAAAAAATCCTCCAAATTCTAGTGAAAATTTCTTGCCAGTAGAGTAAAAATTTCATGTGTTTGTTGGTTAAGGATTGGAAAGTTAAATGTGGTGCAGGTAATGATTCATGTGGTTGTAGAGCATTTAGCTTTATTTTTTTTCTTTTAGAATTATTTTTTTCCCACATATAAATGGTTACAATAGGATTGCATTGGATATCAGGAAAAAAATAAGCTATTTGGTTGTTACTTAATTAGAAAGCTTAGAATTGTCACTCTTTGCTTGTTCAGAAAGATTGGAACATAAGACATGATTGAAGATTTAGTGAAACTAGTGGTAATATATATGGGCTAGGTGAGTGTTTCACAACTGCATGAGAAATTGCATAAGGTAAGGACAATTAAATGTTTTCACTTTTACTAAAAGTCTACTTCTGTGTTGCTAAGCTGTTGGTTCTTTTACCATTCTCCATGCATACACTTTGCATTTGATATCATATGCTTGTTATTATATGATACTAATTGATCACATTTTGGCTATGTACATGTGCTACTCACTAGACCTCCAGGATATCATAATTCTATTTATGTTTTTTTATTTTTTTCACTGTCATAGGTAGCAGACATTGTGAATTACTTTAGGGGTGTAATAATTTTTTCTCGCTCATAGGCCATGCGCGCATCAATTATCAAAATCAAGGGGTAAGATCATTGTACTGGTATTTTTTTGACCCAGCAGATTATGAATGCGATATGTAAATGTACCATACTGCATTGCCTCAAGTATAATAAGAGTGTTGTATTATTGTCCATATCATAGAGGTGGAAGATGTTTGATGTTAAAGAAGATTTTTTGTTATGATCTTAGTATCTATATATGTTTATTTGTACTCTAGTAATCTTCTGAGCCAATTCAAACAATTCTAGCCCTAGAAAAAGTGGTAGGACCGAATTACCCTTGGGCTCAAACCCTAGTTTTTTTCCTATCCTTTTTCTTACATCAACTCTTGCATTCTTGAAAGATCTACCAAAACTTAATAACATGGTCTAAACATAGCCGAAACTTTAAAATGCATAGTTATTCTATTTACCACAACATCTTGTCATAACATGCTTTCCACTTTAATCCAAGCACATACCCGAAACCATGCATAAGAGAAATTAAAGATCATACTTTTAGAAATCAATCATGTGCCATAGGTTACAATCATACATCAACTAAGAGTTGAAAGCCTAATATTTTCCCTTGTAACTTGCCATAGTCGAAAATCCATAAACTTCCAAAGATAAATTTCCATCATCCAACATATCATACTATTACTCCTAACTGAAAATCACCATGGCATATTCTTTACATTCTTTCAACAAATAAACACTACACTCCATCAATATCTCTTAGATTAAAAATTCTAATATATCATCCTAACAAAGTATAGAGAAAGTATGATAAAATCATTAAATAAACAAGCTAAACAATAAGGTAAAACGACCAACAACAACAAGTTCACACTACATATACAAATAATGATAAGATTAAGTTAAGAATGTACTTAATACCTTCCAAGTATAGGGAAAAAAATCTAAAAAATATTAAAGGAAACAAGATTAAGTTTATGAAATTTTGGATACAACCAAAAATTTGTTTGCTAGAAGGAAGCCATTTGGTTTTCAAAGGAAAGCCATTTTTCTCCAAAAGCACTCTAGTTTTCACTTTCATTTCAAGAATAATTAAAAAGTTTTGATTTTTTTTCATGTAAATTCAAGAAAGTGCTAGAAAACATAGAGGCTAAAACTTTAAAAAAAAAAGCTCCTCAAATCTTTGCATGAAAAGATGGAAAGAAATTAAAAAGATTATTTACCTTCCAAAATATGTGCTTCCACAAAAATCATTGAAAAAAACACTGAAGTTTGCTAGGGAAATGTTATTTGAATTGTGAGAAAATGTAGAAAAAAGTGGAGAGAGTGGGGAGACAAAATGAAGGAAAATAAGAGATAGCATAGTCGGCCATAGGGTGTCTTAGTGCCTAGAGCACTGCACTACACCTAATGATTGATTGACACAAGAAAGAGATTAACATAAAGCATAATTGACACATGAAAGACTCCTATCTCAATTGATGGGATGGTGCCTAGAGAAACACAGTCAAAGATTTGGTCTTGCCTCCCATATCCAAGCCTAGCCGAAACTCATAGGGAAGAAAAGTCACTTCACTTTGCTTACATCTCACCCACCTATCACTTGTCAATTACTCTCCCAAAAATTTTCTTACACAAATCTTACTTGTCATTTGTCAAGATGTGAGGCTTGCTTGAGAAAACTCAAAGCACAAAGTCGGCTCCCCCTTTCTTCCTTTCCAACCAAAACTCTCTCCCTCAAATGATAACCATCTTCACTTGTCACACATTTTCCAAGAGATATTCTACACTCAATCTTCCTCACACTATGCCTTCTATCTTCCCAAAAACTTTCTTTGTTCGGAATCTAAAAGTGTGATCATCTTAGTATGCCAAGTGTCCCATGAAATCTCACAATATCCTAGGTAATCATCACCTAAGATATGGTCGGCCACCACCCTTTCTCCATGGGCCTTTGGGCCTTGTTTCAATATCTTGGGTCTACTTCTATGTTCTTCCCCCAAGAAAAGGCATTGGTTGATCCAAACATCTCCAAAAATAAATAAAATAAAATATCCATTCCTAGTATAACCAAGAATCTAATAAGAGAAAAATCTGGGTTGTCACAACAATGTAGGATCACTATAATAACCTTGTGTTAACTCTATAGTGTTGACTAAGCTATACTATAGTCAACATTATATACATGTTGCTATAATATCATATTGTGTATTAACTATAATATCATATAGTTAACACTATAGTTATAGAATAGTCTACGCTATATAGTTAACTATAATATGAAGAAATTAACTATATAGTGTTTACTACACTATAACTATAGTCAACACTATATATATATTAATTATATAGTGTTGACTATATTAGTATAGTCACACTATACTATAATTATCTTTATTATAATTACTATAATATACTCTATAGTTATAGTTTTATAATAACAATAGAGTATTACACTATATAATAATTATAGTATAATAACACTATATATATTAACCATATAGTTTTACATTATATATAATAACAATCTAGTTAACTATAAAATGTTGACTATAGAAACGCTTATATAATAATAATGTGTTTAGAATATTATATAATAATTACATATATTAACCATATAGTAATACAATATAGGTTTTGTGACGACCTCGAATTTTCCTACTATATTTTTTATTTAATTAAATAAATAGTGCAAATATGATTTAGGTAATTTAGTGGATAAAGTCCTAAAAGGTGGGCTTAGAAGTAGAAGACCTTATAAACATAACCAAGACTTTGGCCCCAAGTGGAGATGACAAGCCCATAGGCCCATGAAATGAAATTCAATAGTCAACCCAAGCCTATGCATGAGGATTCATGTCAATTTAGGAAATTTTTGTAAGTTAACCAAGATTAGTAGTTGAAAGAGAGAAAATACTAGTGGTTGGGTAGTTGACTAGTGGTTATCTTGAGTGAAGAATTGGGAGAACCAAGGAGGGATTTCTTCATCATTAGAATCTTAGAAGGTACAAAGGGATTCTTACTTTGTTATCCCTAGGGAGTCATCTTACTCAAGAGGATGACAAGTGGCTTAAGATGAGGAAGAAGAATGAGAAAGAAGAAGAGCATGGTCGGCTAGAGATGGTGTCGAACCCTTGGGAGGTGTTTTTTATGAAATCTTTCACAATCTAAGTAAAGGGCCAAAATTAGATCTTGTATGGATAAGTTGATAAGGTGATGTACAAGTAAGGAGTGGTATCATTACAGAGAGGAGAGGGCAATAGGAGAAGATCCAAGGGAGGTTCGGGTGGTGCCTAGCCGTGAGCTTCACCTTGAGTCCTTCCAAGGAATTTTGACCATATCTAGATGAAAGGACATGAGGAGGTTGTGTAAGAGTGGGAAGTACATGTGTAAGGAAAAGAGGTGATTGGACATGATGATGGTTGCTTGAGAAGAGAGAAATTTAGAAGTGAAAGTAGGAGGGTTTTGGATGGAACAAAAGGGCAAGGGGTAGCTGAACCCTACTTTTGCTTTCTCCTAAAAATGAGATCTTCCAATCTCTTGGATTGACATATGAGATGATGATTGAGAGATAAGGAGGTGATGTGAGGTGATGGGAGGGCTTATAACCCTTTGAGAGAGGCTGGCCATATGGGGAGAGAAAGGAAACCATTTTTTTTAACCTAAGATGATCTAGATTAGGTATGATGTAATCAAGTGATGGGAGTCACTCTAGTGTCTTTCAAACCCATCAAGTGTCACTCCAAGTTTAGGGGAAATGAGTGGCGTAGAGTCTAGGAAAGTCCCATAGCTGAATGGCCTTGTTCACTTTCTTTTTGGTTGCCTTATTCAGTCACCAACACACACACTTCTCCCATTATACCTCACTGCAATTCATCCTCCCACTCCACTCTCTTTGCTTAATTTCATCCTATCACCTACGTATCAAAACACTTTAAGCCTAGAGAAAGAAGAAGGAAGTGGTCTTGAGAGGAAAAGTCTTAGAAGAGGTAAGTGGTTTTGTTGAGCTAATACAAACCTAGAAGTGTAGGGAAGAACACTCCCTATATCCATATCATCTTTTCTAAAGGAAATCTCTTTGAAAATAATATGTTCTTAGTCTAATCTAATAAATTATTTCTTATGTTTTCAGAATTCATTTAAGCTAGCTAGGAGTATTGTAAGTATATTCTTATTTTGCCTCTACATCTCTAGTATATTTTTGAGTGAACATGCTTGTATTGCTTGATTTCTTGTTTGGTATGCTATGATGAAACTTTTTAGTAGAAATTCTATTTTTAGTTAGATGCAAACCCATGCTTAGAACCTATGTTCCTTTTTAGTTGAAAGTTATAATTTGTTGATGATTTTAGAAGATTTTATTGAGAAGAGATTACTATGATACATGTAAGCATGACTACATTTAAACTTGTTGAATGCTGGGTGATGTTGAATAGATCATTTGAAGAAGCACCTTGATGATTTAGTAGCAAATACCTTGTTTGTTGAAACGTCATACTAGGATGAATATTTATAAAATATTGGTGGATCTAGTTATCTTGTTCTTGGGATGATATTATTAATATTATTGATATGATGGATGGCAAAGAAGTGCATGCTTGATAAAATAAAAGTTTGAAACTTGAAAAAAAAGGGGAGAGAGAGAACTTACCTATAGAGTTTTCGGTTTGTAGAGCTCTTGGAGTCTAAACTTTTCCAATTTAGTTTCCCTTTTTATGAAATATTTGAGTTTTAAAATTTTGGAGAATTTAGAAGCACACAAGTAGGAGAAACCCCATATATTTTCGGTTTTCACTTAGGTGTTCAAGTATAATACTCACTTGGAGGAAATAAGATATAAAACATTGTACCTAAGGGCTATAGGGTTTCGGGTTGCCCTTCTTATAAGGTTAAAAAATTTGTTTCAAATATAGAACTAGAGACTAGAGAATGAAAGGAAGATGAAGGAAGGAAGAGAACTCCAAGTGATAACAAGGAGGGTCTCGGCCTAACCCCTAGGGGTGGAAGTCAAGCATCCCACTTAATCTATTAGAACCAACTAAGTGCTTGTGCATGAATGATGAATCGGATGATGTGGGGTTTGTGTGAAAAATGACCAAGTGTATACTCAGGTTCGTCTCGAGTTTTGCATGTCAAGTGGTAAGAGTTGCATGTCCCATGCATAAAGCACAAAAATCATGTTTTTGAATCAAGCATGTTTTCAAAAGAAATGAAAAAGAATTTAAAGTTTTAGAAGAATCCCAAAGGCTGGGATGGGGTAGTGCCCCAGTGAAACTCCCTATTTACTCAGGAGTGGTTAAAGTTGAGTGAAAACCTCTGGGTCGGCGAAGAATAGTCGGCAAACCATGTATGGCTCCAAAAGGTGTCCGGAGCGTGGTTGCACCTAATGCTAGTGGGTGTTCTAAGAAAGGTGTTGGTTTCAGCCTCACCATATAAGAAGTTTGTAGTTATTCGAGTAGTAATCTCCAAGTGACAAGGAGCGTGAAAGGCACGAAACGTATTCACCCATGTTTGACATGGTCACCGGGTGTGACGGTAACTAGCGGGGAGCACATGGTGTATAGGAGAACTGTGGGGTGTCCAACAATAAAAAGTCATGATGAAAAGAAAAGGGTTTTCGAGCCATAAGAATGATATGTATATGATAAGTAGTGCCTAAGATAAGAAAAGACGAAAAGTTTATGAACAAAATGTCTTTTTGGAAAATATGAGTCAAGAAAATTTTGCTATATGATTTCATAAACAAGTATATAACAGAAATTTGAGAAAAGACAAGGAAGGTGAATTTCACCACGAGCATGTGCATTGGTCCCATCATGAGTCTCATATTGCATAACATGTATGCATTTGCTTGTTATTCGCTTAAAAGTATACTTGAAATGCTTTCGTTGAAATACTGATGTACTTACTGAAATTTTTCCCGAAATCTCACCCATCTTTATGTCTTTACTATCTTTCCCCTTTTGGGATGATAGAAGTAGTTGTAGGTGATAACAGATCAATGGAGTATGACTCCCGAGATGACACCTAAGATCCCCAGGGACTCGATTGAGTCCACCTTTATGGGGCCAGTGACTCTGGATCTACTGGGCCGATGGGCGGGGGAGTCATTGCCGATGGCGACGTACTATTTTGCTAGCCTATGTCCTACGGGTTATTGTTTGGTGTTAGGAGTAGATGAGTCCTTTCACTTGGGACCCTTGTTTGAGTTGCCCTCTAGGGTGATTTGTGAAGTAGGGTCTAGCTTGGACCCGGACCGTCTTCGCTTGGGACTTAATTTTAAGGAGATAAAGAATGTGCGTGTATGCTAAACTTAATGGACGGTGGGAATTGCCCACTTTATTTTGTAAAGCCTTCCTAGCTTATATTCTGAAAGCCTTCCCGCTTTTTTGGAAGTGCTCTTTTGTGAATCTGGACATGTTAAGGAAAATTTACTTTGGATATGTATGATGTTTATTTTGGGATTAGTAGCGAAACCATGTGATGTATGTTGTAAAAGGCTTGACCTTTTTTCACTGTGAAAATCTTTCTTTGACTTTAAAAAAAAAAAAAAAAGTACCCACATACCTTGCGTCATTCATCCTCGGCGTTTCTATTCACATGCGATCCCAAGCATGGATTAGGGCGTCAACAGGTTTACTAACCTTAAACCCTATACCCTAAACAACCTTAAACCCTAAAAAACTATGAACTAACATCCGAGTGAAAAGCAATAACGTTTGAACATTCTAAAGAAAAAGAAGTGTAAGAAATATTTCGCACTTTCTTTATGTTTGAATGTTAATTTTTACATTCGAATGTAGTGAAAAAAAGTGTGGGAAATTTCTCGCACTTTCTTTATGTTCAAACGTAAAGATTTAACGTTCGAACGTATATCTCTATTAACTTTTGATGAAATGCGCTATTTATTAGTATTAAGATTATTGTTCGGATGTTTTATACTAACTTTCGAATGTTTATTACAACGTTCGATTGAGACCTCGATGTAAAGCAACATTCGCACGTGTTTTAATATATGTTTGGACGTTATTGTAATTTAGACAGAACAAATTATAGACGCATGGAAGGAAGCCTTATTCCACTTTAGCTTCCTTTCTATGTGATAGAGAGAGGGAGAGAGAGAGGGAGAGAGAGAGAGAGAGAGAGAGATTATAGTTTGTACATTTGAGAGATATGTTTTGGGTAAGAAAATGAAACATTATTATTTTTTTCCCTCTTGTTCTTTAATACTTGTTTATTTTGTTTTAATTAGCTCATTTTATGGTTTTTTGAAGGATTAGTGGGTGAAGGTGAAATGGTTTGAGCACTTGTGAAGATAAACCATTGTGGAGAGCTAGGTATATTTTGTGTGGTTAATGTTATGTGGTTATATTTGTAGATATTTAAATAGTTATGAAATATAAATTGTGGCGTGCATTTTGAGTGATTGTTGAGTGTTTAAGGATGTGTTTCATTTAGTGTATAATGCAATTTGTTTATATTTGAATATGTTGCTAATATTTTGTGGTTATAAAAATGAGAGAATGACACTTTGTTCATCTTTTCAGTAATGGTCGTTTCAAAGTATATTGGGTGTGATATTTTGTGCCTTTTTTCAAGCATATTGGATATTAATTAGCTATAATAATTTGTGTAAATTTGGGAATAATGTTTCGTACTTTTTTCCAAGCATATTGGGTGTAGTACTTTGTGCCTTTTTTCCAAGCATATTGGATATTAATTAGCAATAATAATTTATGCGAATTTGGGTATAATGTTTTGTACCTTTGTCCAAACATATTAGATGTAGTACTTTGTGCCTTTTTTCAAGCATATTGGGTATTAATTAGCAATAATAATTTGTGTGAATGTGGGTATAATATTTTGTGCCATTTTTCAAGCATCTTGGCTGTAATACTTTGTGCTTTTTTCCAAGCATATTGGGTATTAAATAGCAATACTAGCTTGTGTGAATTTGGGTATAATGTTTTGTAGCATTTTTCAAGCATATTGGGTGTAATACTTTGTGCCTTTTCTCCAAACATATTGGGTGTTAATTAGTAATAATAATTTGTGTGAATGTGGGTATAATAGTTTGTGCCTTTTTTCAAGCATATTGGGTGTAATACTTTGTGCCTTTTTTCCAAGCATTTTGGATATTAAATAGCAATACTAGTTTGTGTGAATTTGGGTATAATGTTTTGTACCTTTGTCCAAACATATTGGATGTAGTACTTTGTGCTTTTTTTCAAGCATATTGGGTATTAATTAGCAATAATAATTTGTGTGAATGTGAGTATAATATTTTGTGCCATTTTTCAAGCATATTGGCTGTAATACTTTGTGCTTTTTTTCCAAGCATATTAGGTATTAAATAGCAATACTAGTTTGTTTGAATTTGGGTATAATGTTTTGTACCTTTTCTCAAACATATTGGGTGTAATACTATGTGCCTTTTCTCCAAACATATTGGGTGTTAATTAGTAATAATAATTTGTGTGAATGTGGGTATAATGTTTTGTGTCTTTTTTCAAGTATATTGGGTGTAATACTTTGTGCCTTTTTTCCTAGCATATTGGGTCTTAATTAGCAATAAAAATTTGTGTGAATGTAGGTATAATATTTTTTGCCTTTTTTCAAGCATATTGGATGTAGTACTTTATGCCTTTTTCCAAATATATTGAGTATCAATTAGTAATAATAATTTGTGTGAATGTGGGTATAATGTTTTATGCCATTTTCCAAGCATATTAGGTGTAGTACTTTGTGCATTTTTTCCTAGCATATTAGGTGTTTATTAGCAATAATAATTTGTGTGAATCTAGATATAATGTTTTGTTCCTTTTTTCATGCATATTGGGTATAATACTCTGTGCCTTTTTCCAAGCATATTGGATATTAATTCGTAATAATAATTTGTGTGAATGTGGGTATAAATCCTAGACCTTAAAGCCCAAATCCCAAATCCCAAATCCTAAACTCTAAATTTCAAACCCTAAACTTTAAACTCTAAACCCTCAGCCCTAAATCCTAGACCCTAAATTCCAAACTCCAAACCCCAAATCCCAAATCTAGACCCCCAATCCCAAACCCCAGATCCAAACTCTAATACTCCAAACCTAGAGTTCAAACCCCAACTCCCAAATCTCAAATCTCAAATCTAAATCCCAAACTTTAAATCCCAAATCCCAAATCCCAAACCCCAAACCCCAAAGCCCAAATCCCAACTATTATCTATACTTTATATAATAGTTACAAATTAGCAAATGAATAATAATGTAAATTGTGTGACACTGTATATGTGAATAACTTTAGGCCTGTTTGAGAATCAATATACACTTAAGTATCCACTAATTCCTGAATTGTCCAGTGTGAACAGTTTGGGATTATATTATTTGTATTGCGCATTTTTGTTACTTCTATTTTGCACATTTAGTATGAAGTTTCGGTATCTTCCTCATTTGATCTTTGGGTATACTTTTTGTAGGGCCACAATCCCTCCATACGAGCATGTATACTTGGAGAACTATAATAAGGTGTTGTCGAAATTTCTATTGACATGAGAAGTAGAAGTAACAAAGATGTACAATATGGATAATATAATTTTGAACAGAATATGACCAACTACCTTATCAAAGATAAAGAGAATTACTTTGGACCATGATTTGCATGTGGATTTATGTCTTAAACTAATAGATAGGTTTTTTAAAAATGGAAAAAAGTTGGATGCGTCTTGGCGATAAACTTGGGAAGAAGTACATGCCCTATGCACGTGAAATCAAAACTTTTATTGAATTTGCTCGGGTCTCTGCTTATAATCATGGTTACATTAAGTGTCTATGTTGAGGGTGTAAAAATTTATGTGCTATAGGATTGGATGAAGTCGAGAGTCATATTTTTGTGAACAAGATGGATCTGGGTTATATTTGATGGGTACTCCATGATGAGCTATATGAACCGATACCGGATATTTCCTTCGAGCATACAAATTACATGCAATACATGGATAATGATTATGAAGCAAATGATGCCCATGAATGGGATGAGATAGAGGAAATGTTAGGTAACATTGGTGCTGGGATGTTTATGGATGAGCCTGAAAACGATGTCCCAAGCAATTGAAGGAATGCTACATATAATTTTGCTTTAACATGGGAAAATGCGAAGCGCAAACTTTATCCTAACTGCATAAAGTACAGCAAAATGTCCTTTATTGTGCGTTTACTTCACATTAAGTTGTTGTGTGGAATATTGAAAAAAGTAATAAATATGATATTGAACTTATTGAATGAGGTACATCCTGAAGAGTCTGCGGTATCAAATAATTTTTATGAAACAAAACAGTTGAGAAATGGACTAGGATTTGAGTACAAGTCTATACACGCATACAAGAATGAGGAAAAACAAGCATGTCCTGTATGCAGAGAGTCGAGATGGAAATCTAAGAAGAATGTTCCAATTAAGGTATTGCGTTATTTTCCCTTGAGGCCTAGGTTGCAAAGAGTGTATATGTCCAAGAAAATAGTTGAAGATATGAGGTGGCACGAGAATAAAAGAGTTAAGGATGACACATATATAAGACACTCAACTGACTCATTGGCCTCACAGTCTTTCGATGAACGGTACCTAGAGTTTGGGAATGAATCTCATAACGTGCGTCTGAGACTTATAATTGATGGACTCAATCCTTTTGGCAATTTGAGTAGAAGTTACAGCACCTGGCCCATAGTGTTGATATTGTACAATCTTCCACCATGAAGGTGCACGAAAGTGCCAAACCTTTTCCTAACTCTACTAATTCCTGACCCAAGATCACCTGAGAATGACATTAATGTCTTCATGTAGCCGTTGATTGAGGAGTTGAAAGAGATATGAGAAACAGGAGTCCAAACGTACGATGCATAATATCAACATCTTTAGGAATTGTCTGGGGATGATATAGTGGAACAGTTGTAACATGTTAGGGCAAACAATTTTGGCAAAGTTCGAGGAAAGAACAAGAGAAAAATAGGTCCAAAAGAATTGAACTGGACGAAGCATAATATATTTTTTTTACTTGCCGTATTGGTCGTCCTCCATGTTGTGACATAGTTTGGATGTTATGTACATAGAGAAGAATATCTATGACAATATACTTGGAATAATGATGAGCATTAACAAGAAGAGAAATGGTACGGTTAAGATGAGAAAATATCTGAAAGAATGGGCATTAAACGTCATTTACATTTGCAGGTGGATGGCATTAGGGTGTCTATGCCACATGCATGCTTTATGATGACGAAGGATGAGAGAATGAATTTTTGCAAATAATTGCAAGGTGTAAAACTGCTAGATGGTTATGTTTCAAATGTCAGCAAGTGTGTGAACCCGAATGACTGAAAAATCAGTGGATTGAAAAATCATGACTGTTACGTATTTTTGCAAAAGTTATTACCGGTTAGAATTTATGGTAAGCTGATATCTAATATATGTGTGGTCATTACTGAACTTTGTATGTTTTTCAAAGATTTGTGCATTCAAATTGTAAATCGCGGTATGCTACGAAAGATAGAATATGACATTGCCACTATCTTATATAAATTCGAGCAGATAATTTCATCATCATTTTTTGATGTGGTAGTTCATTTAGCAATACATTTATCTCGAGTGCACAAAGTCAAAGCTAGGAATAAAGCCAGAGTTGAGAGTTCAATAGTAGAGGCCTATATACATAAAGCTAGAGTTGATTACACAGACTCGAAGTTCTAAGAGTTGTGCAAGTAGCATGGGATTAAGAGACACTTCATAGTTTGCAAGACACCACAACAAAATGGTATAGCAGAAAGGATGAACAAAACTTGCAAAGAATTTCTGTATAAAGGTAGTGAATATGACATGTTTCTTGATTGATAGATCATCGATGGCAGCAATAGATGGAAAAGTATCAGAAGAGGTGTGAACAGGTAGTGCGGTAGACTACTCCAAGTTGAGAGTGTTTGGACGTCCAGCCTACATACATGTTTATAGTGAGGACAAATTGAAACTTGATGCAAAATCTAGACAATGTATCTTTCTAGGTTATCAAAAAGTGATAAAATGCTTTAAGCTGTGGGATCCAAAGGCAAACAAGGTCGTGATCAATAGAAATGTGGTTTTTGTTGAAAAAGCCATGTTACAGTGTACTCATGAGATTTGGTGGAGCTTTCGAAAAGGAAAAAAGCAATAGGATGCAAATATGTGTATAAGAAGAAAGAAGCAGTATTAGAAAAAAGAAAAGTTTAAGGCTCGTCTAGTAGCAAAAGGTTACTCACAAAGGAAAGGGGTTAACTATGATGAGATCTTTTTCTCTGTAGTTAGACACACTTCCATCAAGGTGGTGTTGGGTTTGGTAGAACATTCGGGCATGCAGTTGGAGCAGATGGATGTAAAAACAGCTTTCCTTCATGGTGATTTGGAGGAGCAGATTTACATGACACAGCCAATAAGGTTCAATCATCTTGGAACACTTGGTCTATAAATTGAAGAAATCACTTTATGGCCTGAAGGAGTCTCCAAGACAGTGGCACAAACGATTTGACTCTTACATGATCCAGACTGGCTATAAGCGATGTGAGTATGATTGTTGTGTTTATGTGAAAGCCTTGGTGATAATTCGTTTGTTTTTCTATTACTCTATATGGATGATATGTTGATTGCTGCAAAGAGTATGAGTGAGGTCAACAAGTCGAAGACTTTGTTGAGTAGAGAATTTGACATGAAAAATCTGGGTGCAGTCAAGAAAATTCTTGAGATGAAGATTCGCAAGGATAGAACCTCTAGGAGATGATGGCTATCTCAGCATGACTATGTTAAGAAGGTGTTGGACAGGTTCAACATGGGTAATGCAAAATCAGTGAGTACACCGTTGGTGCATCATTTTAGATTAATTACTGCTCAGTGTCTGAAGACAGATGATGAGGTTCAAGACATGTCAAAAGTTCCAAATGTAAGTGCAATGGGTGTTTAATGTATGCTATGGTTTGTACACACCAGATTTGACACAGGCTGTCAGTGTGGTGAGAAAATTTCTATCAAATTCGGGTCGACAGCATTGGGATGCAGTCAAGTGAATTTTTAGATACTTTAGGGGTACTACAAATTATGGTAACATGTTCAGCAGACAATAGAGTGATCCTTTAGTTATGAGATATGTGGATGCAGACTATGCAGGGAACTTGGATGACATGAGGTCTACCACAGATATGTATTCACTCTTGTGGGAGGGCCTATTTGTTGGAGGTCCATGGTATAGTCTCTAGTTGCACTATCTATTACTGAGTCAGAGTATATGGCAGTGGTTGAGGCTACCAAGTAAGTTCTATGGCTTACAGAGCTGGTTAAGGAGCTGGGTGTCTAGCAAGGTGGAGTTCAGTTGCATTGTAATAGTTAGAGTGTCATTTATTTTGCAAAGAACCAAGTGTATCATGCGAGGATCAAGCACATAGATGTGAGGTTTCAAAGGATCAGGGAGTTGGTTTCTTCTGGTGAACTACTACTTGACAAAGTTCACACCTCTAAGAATGCAACAGACATGTTGACAAAGTCTGTTACTATAGATAGGTCCAAGCATTGTTTGGAACTTGATTAATGTATCTAGTTGCTAGACAGGAGGTGCCCCAACCTAGTGTCCCAGGAGCAGTTTTTTTTGTTATGCTTCATTTTTCTCTTAAGGGGTAGATATTTGCCAAGTTGGAGATTGTTGAATTATGTAGCTCATTCTGATGGATATATAGTGGCAAGTGGCACTAAGGGTTAATATAAATATAGTGGCAAGTAGCACTTAGAGTTGCTAGATGGGTACAGTACAGGGGTATTTTTATAAATTTTGTTAAATACGTTCGTATACCCAGGGTTAGTTAAATACATATGATGTAACCCTAATTTAGATAATAGTGAAATTACCATCACTTACTCTTTTAGATGTAGGCACATTGCTAAACCATGTAAATTTCTGTATTATTTTTCTCTCTTTTTCTTTTTGATTGTTCCATAAATTCATCATAATTGCCGCACGATTGCAACACATCCCTAATCTACATATAAAATTATTCCATTTGAACTTAAAAATAGCCAATCTAGGAAAAATATATCCTAAAAAATAATATACTCACTCCATTCACACTAAAGCACCCATAGTTGAACACATAATTGAATTGCACAAATAAACTACTAACAAAAATAGCATGCAACAATCTAGGGAAAGCACTAGCCACATATTTTCCATCATCCCAAAAAGATTAGTCAATTAGAAACTTCTATAGAATCACTTATAAAGCTCAATTTCACCAAATAAGTAGCCAATGATACTTCTCTATGTGAATAAAGTGAAAAATATTACAAGTGACATATTACAAGTCAAACCAATCTCAAAATTTCACTGATGATGAAATGTCAAAACAGATACTAAAACTTAATTTTGACATCCACTTCAACAAAAAAGGACAACTCCAGACACAAGCTAAATTTATAAAGTTAAGAATTATATCCAATGAGGAAGAGAATTTAGCTTTGGACATATTTTTCCAAGCATTATAGCACACTAGTGGAGTAAAACCTTCAATCTCCATAATAAAATAGGCGCAGTGGTGCTCACTAGAGTAGAAGATCACTTTTATACTGTATCTATCTATTTTCTCTTTGATTGAGTAATTAAATATGATCATCTACAGATTAGAAGTTGCAATTGCAACGTCAAACACGAAATCGGCACAAGGGGCAATTATCACTTTGAAGAAACCACTTAAGAATGCAGTCGGGATAGAAGACGTGTGAGCATGGCAACATAGTCCCAGTGGCCTTTAGCTCTTGTAAGCAGATGGCGCAATCTAAAGGGCCTTCAACTTCAACTTTCACCTCCTCCCCAATACTAGTGCTCTGCTGATCCTCTGAGTCCTCTCTCGTAAAACTGTAAATCCAAATAAACTAATCGAGTGTTTCTGTGATGTAAAAAACCAGATTGTAGACATGCACACGTTGCAAGTCACTGGGCAGCAAACTAACAAAGTCGAAACAATTTGGATGAATTCGGGGCAATGGTGATACATCTTTGGGATGGTCGTGTGGGAAAGCAGATGGGGTATGATGGTTTTTGCCAACTCCTTGGACTCCAACATCACACATGGCACTAGAAATTCATTGAGGCTATTCTCTCCTGGGTTTTGAGGTTTCACCATGAGAAAATCAACCACCAACTCATCCTTGGCCAAAGGGGAACCATCATTGTCGAGTTCAAAATATCCAGATTCCATAGCCATGGTCACGTCCATTCCAAGGAAAAGGAGAATATCGGTCTGCTAATTGTTTCTAGGGGAGCTACCCACTCTTCTAGGAGCGGGGCCACCCTCCCCCCACCCCCCATCCCCCACCCCCACCCCCGCCCCCACATGGGTAGAGGTGCCATGCATGGGCGGGGTACCCCATCCTCTGCAAAGGGTGCGTGGGTGGACCTCCATCCGTCTGCCCCCCACCACCCCGTCCCTTCTCCTCCACTTCCCAATTGAAACGACAAACCCAATGGCACAAGTTGCGGAGATTTGAAGCAGAGAACCCCCAACAAACTACCAGGCAAAGAAGCAATCAAAATCATTTACCTCAAAAATTTGAAGACGCAAGCGAACATGCCTCCTTCGAAATTTCGAATGGCTGCAAATCTTGCGATTTATGAATTGATGAGGAAGAATTAAGTTGCAAATCTGTGATTCGGGAATGAAGAATAGAAGAAGGTAGAAGGGACTTGTTAAAGGGAAGATCAATATAACTTCGTTTTGTTGGATCACTTATGTTGTACGCTTTACCTTATGTTTTACTTTCCAAAACTATGCATTTAAATTACTTGTAATGTTGTGCATTTTTAATTTTACCTAATTCCTTATGTTTTACAATTTACTTAGGTTTTTGGGAATACATGGAAATTATCAAAAGAGTTCTAGTAGTTTCTACCAAGCGAAAGAGAAATCGAAATTACCTTGAAAATTTGAAGACCCTTTGGCTTGCGCAAGCAAGTACCTCGAAAATCCTTACAATATTTGAAAACCCTTACCAAAATTACCTCCAAATGGTTGGCGAACACTTGGAGAATGGGACCCATCGATATTCGATGGTGCTATGGCATGTGAGAAAGTAGTAGCACCTTGTGAGTGCAGTGAAGAGGCATATTGGAGTTGTTGTTTCCCAGGTCACCTACTGCACCAATTCCTTGGACGATCTCTCCCCTCAAATGGAGTGGTTGCTCAAATATTTGTTGTTTTTGGCAGCACCTACATCGTCACTTTCCGTCGGACTGTTGAGACTCAGTTGGGGCACGACAGCTTCTTTGATGCCGAGCAACTGGATGTTAGTAGTCTTCCTCTTAGTCATGGATAAAGTTGCAGAGAAAAAAAGGCGAGGCAAAGGGCTCTAAGCTCTCCATCGAAATTCACTTGGGTTTTGATCTTAAGTATATTATATATATTTATTACATATAATGTGCAGGGGCAGAGGCAAGGTATGTGAGGGACGGGGGTCCTCTCATACTGCCCCTGCCTTAGGAGACAAATGCTGGTGGGGGGACCTCGCCGCCAACCTGCCAGGCGGGTTGATCCACCCCTACCCAACGGGGAAGGACGGAAGCCAGGCGGGGCAGTGGGTGCGGATGCCTATTGCCCAACCCTAATTGATTCAAATTGTATGAGAAAATAGTTGAATATATAAAGTTAAAACGTACATAAATAGGATATCCAAATCCCAATCCTAGTTGGTTTTGACTTTTGGATAAGTGCTTATTTGATGACATGGCTATGAAGACCTGATAATTGTGATTTTTATATGATTTTTATTATATTTTTACTCATTAAAATTGTTGTTTTTTTATTTTAATTTTATTTCTAATTTTATTTATTTACTTGTGTTGAAGGAACAAGTAGAAAAAAAAATGTGGGGCATTCAGCTTGAACGCACATGGGATATTTACTACTTATTTGAAAAAGGAGTCCTGGGTCCTAATTGTAGCTTTTCTCAATTGAAAATATAGGGCACATGTGACGTTCTCAATTTACATTTAAGAATAAACGTAAATTGAAGCGTCGGGACATATAACGCAAGGTTACATACCTCTTACATTTGCATCAGAAATATATGCATGCGCCTAACTTACTAACAGTATGCAAAAAATATCGTAAAGAAATAAGATCAATTTTAAAGAATCAGTAAAGAAATCTAAATCTTTACGCTTATCATATGGTAAAAAAATTTAAAAACTCATAACTTTACAAATTACATAACATTGTTGGATTTTCTAAAATACAAATATACAACTACTCTTTTCTGCTTGCAGAGTTCCTTCTTAAATTCATCTAATAGGAAATGGTTCATCTCATCATAAGAGAAATATTCTGAAGGACCCGTAAAGCATCTCAGAATTTCCTATGACATCGAGGTCTCATGTTGGGATTCCTACTCCTGCAATCAGACCTATTGTGACGACCTAGAATTTCGTGTTTTATTTTATTTAACTTAATTAATTATTATAAGGGTGGTAGAGGTATTTTTATTTATTTAAGCACTTGAAGTTGGGCTTAAAATTGAGCTTTGAAAGCATGACTTGGGATATTGGCCCAATTAGTATATCAAAGCCCATAAGCCCATGAAAATGATCAATAAGTCAACTAAACCCATGCATGGAGACATATGTCACCCTAGGAAAGTTTTAGTAAGTCTCCAAAGACTAGTAGGTGGGAGGAAAGAAAATACTAGTAGTTGGAGGGTTTGACTAGTTGTTTATAAGTGGAAGAAGTGTGAAAATCCAAGATGAGATTTTCTCAACATTGGCCAACTAGGTAGGCGTGTAAGGCAAGGAGGAGTCTTCCAATTGAGTTTCCCTAGGTGGATGTCAAATCTAGGAGGTTGACTTGTACTAGATCTTGTAAGTGTAGAAGATTTGTGTGTAGGAAGATCACTTGGAAGGTGTGTGTGACAAGTGACAAGTGGAGTGGTTGTGCCATTGGGAAGAGAATCCTTGGTTGGAGAACATGGAGTTTACATAGGAAATAGAGAAGGGAAGCCAACCTTGCTTCACTTTGAGTCTCCCCATGCAAGCCTCACTTTTGATGTGACAAAGATAGGTTTTGTGTAAGAAAATTTTTGGAGATATGTGTTGACTTGTAAGGATGTGATGGTGACAAGGAGATGACTACTTTTGGAGAGGAAGAAGTCTTCCAATCTAGTTTCCCTAGGAGCATACCAAATCTAGTTGAGCGACATATGTTAAGATTTGGTGGAAGAGGAAGTAGTTGAGAGGAAAATGTGAGGAAGAAAGGTTTCGGGTGATTTGGAAATGGGAGTGCCGAACCCTTCATTGGTCTTTCCCATGTAATCTCATCTAAATCTAGATGAATGACCATTGATAGATCTTGTAAATAGGAGTGACAAGGTGATTGACAAGTGATAGAAGGATGTGGTATCATAGGAGAGAGGAAAAGAAGATGAAAAGAAAACAATAGGATTTGGGTGAGCAAAACCGTAGGCCTTGTTTTTGGTTTTCCTAGAATTTTGACAAAATCTAGGTAAAAGGACATATGAGATTGTGTAGGAATAGCTTGTGCTTGTGTGTAAGAGTGTAAGGTTGAGTGATGATTGATAGGATGCATGAGAGAAGAAAGGAAACCATGGATGAGATGAGAAGATTCGGATGACACAAGGAGAATGGCGTAGCCGAATTGGTGCAAGTCCATTTCCCCAAAATTGATCTTGAGATCTTGGTAAGGGACATATGAGATGATGGATGAGTGTGGAAGAGATGATGTGAAAGAAATTGAGGGGCTAAGCCCATGTGAGGCGCTGGACATGGATGAAAAAGGGAGGAAGAAACCAACCTAAAAGTGATTTAGATTTAGGCATGATGTGATCTAGTGATGGAAGTCACTCAAGTGTCTTTCAAACCTATCAAATGTCAACCCTAAAAAGTAGGGAATGAGTGGCCTAAGGGCCTAGAAGCTCACTTGGCCGAATGGCCTTATGCCTTTGTTGTTTCCCACTTGTTTGTCTCACTTGTTCACCCACACACCTCCATCCTACACACGGCAACAAGTTCTCCCATCTCACTCTCGCTTTGCTTCCTATTATTCTATCTCCTAAGCACCAAAATACCCTAAGTTCAATAGAATCAAGCAAGCATTCTTGAGTGGAAGACTACTTGAAGAGGTAATACAAAAGCCTAAGCTATTTCAAGAATAGAAAGCTAGGTTAAATCACATGCACACACCAACGCCTATATTCTTAATATTTTCTTTTGAACTATATCCTTATAAACTATTTTAATGGATTATTTTTATATATATATTTTCAGAGCAAATCTTTGCTACTTGGAGTATTGTAAGTACACTTTTATCTTGATCTTACCATTTCTTGTATATATATGAGTGAATGTGTTTGTATTGGTTGTTAGATGTATGGAAATGCTAGATTAGGTTTTTCTAAAGGAAATGCTTTGTTTCTATAGTAGAAAACCCATGCTTAATCCATATTATTCTTTAGGCTTGAAATTTGAATATGTTGGTGGATTTAGCTAAGTTGTAGCAAAAGAAATAAAGCATGATGATATGATATATGATGATGGTAGAAATGCATGCATGAATAAGTTTAAGTTTGTTAAGTGCTTGGAGATGTTAGGCTAGGTTCTCTTGAAAGAAATGATTTGTTTATTTAGTTAAAAATCTATGCTTAGTCCATATGTTATTATAGGCTTGAATCTATATTATGTTGATGGTTATAGCTAAATTGATGTAAAGGAAAAAGAAGCATATTGATATGGTATATAGCGATAAGAAAATGAATGTGTGACTAAGATAATATTTGTTGGGTGATTGAGGCGCTAGGATGAATGCTTAAAAAAAAAATGTATTGTATTCTTAGTGATAAATCCATGCTTAGCAAGGTGTATGATTCTAGGCTTGAGATTTGCATTTTTATTGGTGGATTTAGTTACTTTGGTATAAAGGAAAAATAGAGCATGATTAGTATGAAAAATGGTGACAAAATGCATGCATGTTAAAATGATGTTTGGAGTTGAAAAGAATTTAAATTGGTGCATATATGGGTTTCGGTTTTAAATGTTTTAGGGTTAAGTTATCAATTGATTAACTATTCTTTCATATGATGATTGAGCCTTGAATACTTGAGAGAGAGTTAGAAGCATGAAAAATTTGGAGGATTCCGTAGCATGATGTTTCGATTTCACATGTATGATTTAGTGTGCTATTTTGGTGAAAGGAAAAGTGATGAAGATACTAATTCTAAGGATAATAGGGTTTGGTTAACCTCTCTTGGTGAGGCAAAAATGGTTTAGTTAATTTTATTAAGGTTTAGTGAGTATATGAAAGGAAATAGAAGGAAGAAACCCTAGGTAGTAACTAAAGAGGGTCTCGGCCCAACCATAGGGGTGGAGGCCGAGCACCCTACTCGACTCATTAAGCCTAATTATGTGCTATATATGAATAGTGAGTTGAAGGATATGATGTTTGACTTAGGAAAGATGATGGCTAAGTGTGCACTCGAGTTCGTCTTGGGTTTTTGCATGATTAGCATTAAAGGTTTGCATGTCACATGCATGAAACACGAAAATCATGTTTTTGGAGTCAAACATGTTTCCAAATGAAAAGGAAAAGAATTAAAGTTTTTATAAGAACCCCAAAGGCTGGGACGGGGTAGTGCCCCAGTGGAACTCCCTGTTCACTCATGAGTGATTAAAGTTGAGTGAAAGCCCCTAGGTCGACGAAGAACAATCGGCGGACCATGTATGGCTCCAAAAGGTGTCCGGAGCGTGGTCGCACCTAATGCTAGTGGGTGCCATAAAAGCGGTGTTGGTCTCGACCTCACCATATGAAAAGTTTGTAGTTGCTCGGAGAGAAATCTCCGAGTGACGAAAAGCGCGAAAGGGCGCGAAACGTATTCACCTAGGTTGACATGGTCGCCGGGTGTGACGGTAACTAGCGGGGAGCACACGGTGCATAGGGGAACCGTGAGGTGTCCAAAATGAACAGTGATGGGGAAGGCGATACGTAACTCCCGTACCACTGATAAGGATTCACGACATGACGGGGAAGGCGATACGTAACTCCCGTATGACTGACGTGACGACGGTGAAGGCGATACGTAATTGCCGTCGAGGTTAAAGAATGATATGAATATGATAAGTGGCGCCTAAGATAAGAAACGATGAAAGAAACGAAAAGTTTTTACGAAAAAGGGTTGTTAAAGCATGAGTCAAAAGAATTTCGTATATGATGAACCCTTTTTGAAAAGCAAGTATATGAACGAAAATTGAAAGAAAGTCAAGTTTTTATGAAAGTTTTCATGAGTATATGCATTTGCTAAGTCCTTAGTTGCATATGCATGACACGTGTTCTGTTTGTTATTCACTGATATGTATGCTTGAAATGATTTTGTTGAGATAGTTGTGTACTTACTGAGATTTCTCGAAATCTCACCCCTTTATATTTCCACTATCGTTCCTTGTGAGGACGATAGAAGTTGTTGCAGGAAAAGATGACGTCGACGATTATGAGACTCGGAGAGACTCTCTAGACCACTGATGGTCTGGTGATCTCCCCACCTGTTGACGTGGTCGCGGGGACAGCATTTGGATGAGGATGCTTATTTACGTTTTGTTTAGATCTTAGAGGTTCCCGATGTTTTGGGAGATATATATATTTTTGGAGACTGATACACTTAATGATGTTTAACAATATGAAGTTTATTTTGGGATCTTAAATTGTTATACCATGTGACGTAAGGCAAAATTTTACGTTCTTGCCTGATTATAAAATGGCTTGACCTTTTTCGCTGCGAAAACTTCCTATTCATTGCGTTTAGTTTTAAATGCATACCCAAACATAAATGTATGCTACGACAAGGGGTGAACTTCCTTGTGTTGTTCGTCCCCGACGCTCCTATTCACGTGCAATCCCAAGTGTGGGTTGGGGCGTCGACACCTATCATTTCGGAACGAATGATAGATAAAATTAAAAAGTGAGATTTCAAAAAATCTCAGTAAGTACTCAGAAAACTTACAATACAAACATTGTTAGCATGTACGGATACACAAGTGCATATACCATAACCATGACATGTAAGATATGATTTATACATGACATTTATGCCTGAATTGTGCATGACTTATGCATTATGCCTCTTCATAAAAGACTTTCTTGCTTTTCATAAAAAGAGACGTTTATGTTGCTTTGATTCTTGTTGACACGTATTCAAAACTTATCATAAACTTGAAACTTTTCAAAAACTATTCATATCTTTTCTTATTATTCATAACTTCACGTGTCATTCTTCTTATTCGTATCTTTCTCTAGGCTAACATTTCTTGTCATACCTGTCATATTGGATACATCACGGCTCCCTTACGCACCGTGTGTTCCCTGTTGGTTACCGCATCACACTAAGGTGAATACGTCATAATCTTAATCATAATCATTACGGCAGGTCATTACACCTTGTTGTCCTTGGCATCTACCAGAATTAAGTGCGATCACGCTCCGTAAACATTTAAAAAGGAGTCATTTGTGGCTCGTCGACTGTTTTTCATCAATCTAGGGGTTACCACTCTATTCTTAAATACTTCAGAGTGGCCAGAGGAGTTCCACTGGGACAATACCCTATCCTAGCCTTTAGGGTTCTTATAAAACATTTATTATCTTAATTTCTTTTGAAAAACATAATGACTCAAAGGATATGAAACTCATTACTTCAATGGGTATGCATATGACATGTGACTTTCATGCAAAGCACGTAATTCATGAAACGTATGAGACATGCATTTTCGAAACTTATCTTAGCCATGCCACATTATGCAAACTTAATTATTTTTCACAAATAACATATTCATTCAAATAAAAAAGGGTAGCAAATCAAACAACCCTAGCTTAAAAACATATACTGAAATCTAGTGGGGTTCCCAACCTAATTTGACATTTCTTTACATAATATTATGAAGAAAACCATATTTATTCGTATATCAGAAAGTAGCTTAGAAACAATCATACCCTAAAAGATTTAGGCAGAGCACTACATGGTTTTAAAAGCTTAAATTTTTCATTCTTCTTTTCATTTCTTTTATTAACACATAAAATCCTTAGAAAATAATTAAATAAATCGTCAATCAACAAAAGCTTAAACAAATCTTAAAGGTTCCTTAGTTTCATCACTTCATCTCCAAATTCCAAACTAGGAATTTAAACTTAAATTAGTATTTCACCTTTAGAACCATTATGAGTTCAAATTACCATCCATCTCAAGAGATGATCCTTCAAAATATTCATTTATCTATTCTCCAATCTCTATGGCCGAACTACATCAACTCCATCATATAAATATATATATATATATATCAAGTTATAACTTAGAATAACACCTTAACAAAACATGGAAAAACATAGCTTATACATTCAACAAATGTGCTAAATGATCAATTATAATAACCAAGGACATATCTATACAAATAACACTAAGTTTAGTTAAAGGAGTACTTACCACTATCCAAGCAATAAGCTAGGAAAACATTTTCAAAGGATAATATCCACCAAATTTTTGAAGAAGACCTTCACCAAAATACTAGAGAATTGTGTTTGAGAGATGAGGGAAAGAAGAAAAAAGGATGAAGAGGTGAAAAGAAATTTTGCTGAGAGCTACAAGGAGGTGAGGAAAATGTGTTCTTTCTATTTTCTTGCCTTGGTCGACACATACCTATTTTAGTTTAGGATATTTTTCCCATCAACCAGCCATGTGTCCCCCCTAAAGTTAGGATATCTCATTTCCCTTTTTTAGGCTTAGTTATAAGATGAGACTTGTCCCTTATCCATATATCCTTGGTGTGAGGTTAACCCAAATAAGACAAGGGGTCATTCAGCTACCCCACTCCTTTTCATCTAGAACCAATTCTTACCAACACCACTCATGTAAATCCTTCATTTTCCAAGTGCCAAGTGTCCCTCCTTTGATCTCTAACTAATTATATGTTCTTCTAAGCCTTGCTTGGCTGAAATTTTCTATAAAAAAAAGTCCAATCCAATGCTTCCAAATGGGGTGAAATATTCTTTCAAAACTTTCTTTCTTGTTTTACTCAAACTCTCATATCATTGGTTCTCCTTGTTTGATTTCCTAGAAGTAAGCATGTCATCTAGTTTACTTTGTATAGAAGATTACAAAATTAGGCAAACTTTGTATTATCATCCATATTTTTGAAAATATATTGACATAAGATAAAGTGATTTCCAACTATCCTTAGATCAATTTCAGATGCGTCAACTTTAAGCCCAATTTTTTCCTTGATTAAGCTAATATATCTTAAAACTCAAAACATAAAAGTTGTATATATTTCGCTTGGTGTTCTATAGCATCTTGAATATCTCAATTGGATATCAGATAAAAAAGTTATTCCTGAATTACCGAGAGATGTTAAAACTGTCGAGAAACACCCAATTATCTTTGTTTGCACTTAATACCTCTATATGCACCCTATCACCACGTGTTATTTGTTTTCTTATCTCTTAAGAGAGTGATATTTGCATAGAAAACCTAAAATGATAGGCATAAGTTGATTCTTCCTGCTACAATTCATCTAATAGCCAAAATTCCTTAAGAGAATATTCCTTATTTGATTCTCCAAAACTCTTATACCTTATCACTTTGAAGTTCTCAACAAGACATACAAATCTTATCATGCCAAGTGTCTCCATATCTCCGAGATGAAATCTTACAGGAAGAAACATAAGTTGGTTCTCCCTTGGTTTTTGCTTTCATTTCGTTTATCATTTTAGGAAGAGGACAAATGTTACTTTTTACCTAACTCTTGTTTCTAGATTTGCCTAACTCCAATTCCTAAACAATTGCTTAGTTTATGTCATGTGTCTCCATTTGTCCTCCAAATACATAAATATTTCTACCATATCTCTCATGACTGAAACTCTCAAAAGTTCCTTTGTTTGTATTCTCATCTCTTCCTCCAATGCCATGTGTCCCTTTAAAAAAATAAAAATATTTTCCTAACTTTGTGGGCTTAACTATTTTATACTAATAAAAAATGAGGCCCGAAGATAAATAGTAAATATATTTCCAAAAAGTTCTAAGAAATAACTAAAATTATTCTAAGAAATTTAATATGGTCATCCCTAATAGAAAATCCTAATAGTAACAATATCGAGTCGTCACAGCACGACAACTAGACTTTCACTAGGACTTTGAGTCTCGGCACTACAAACATATATATTAATTAGACTCACCAGCACTGCAAGCTGAGACACATAGAACACTAGAAGAGAATAGATAAAAGGAAAAAAAAAAGTGAGAAATGGAGAGGTGGATCTTAGTAATACTTGGAATTTTTGTTTAGAGTTTTTCTGAGGAAAACAATTTGGGGGATAAAGGTGAGAGTCGTACATTTTATCAATTGATTCTAAAGAAGAATACTAATTTTTTTTTTCTTTTTAATTTAATTATGAACTAATTTTAGTTTTTAGAGTTTTGATGTAGTTTAGTATTCAATACACAATTTATATTCTAAGTTATTTTATTTTAAATATTTTTATAATTAATTGTTTAATTAATTCTTGTTCTTAATGCTTGCAATTTTCTAGCCAATTATTGTTTGATCTATTGAATTTCAATTAGACCAAGAAATGATTTGTGATTTTAGCTCTAGAATTTAAAACCATTAATTGAGTGAAAGTAAATATATTTTACCGCAACTAATATTATTTTCTAAGAAAATATAAAAAACTTAATGAGTTTCTAATTAATTAAATTCGCATAGATATATGAAATTTTTAGGTAGAAATATTGAATAGTTAAGAATTTTTATCATCAACATGGGAGAATTGGAATTTAATAATTAAAAAATATATATTATATCAGATTTGTTAGGAGAAATCAAAAGTTTTAAATCATTCATATTATATTTTTACAATCTTAGATATTAAATCTCTCTTATTTTTTTATTTGCTAAGTATTTCAATTTAATTTAGATAGTAAAATCGTTCCATTTATTTTTCAGTTTTCAAATAGTAATTAATTTTGTGAATTTCAGTACTCAATATTATAATTAATCCATGTGGATTTGACATCCAATTTATTTACAAACACTTTATTACTTGTTATGATTCTGTGCACTTGCAAATATTTTTACGTGAATAAATTTTTGGTGCCGTTGTTAGGGATTAATTATTTGTTATTGATATTGATACTAGCTAGATGTTTACTACTTTGGATTTTATTTTATTTTTTAAATTGGATTAAGTGTATCTCAATTTGGTTTTTCTTTTCAAGAATTAGAAGTGCATGTCTCAATCTATATCATTAAAGCATATACTCTTTGATCTTGAAATTGAAAAAATATTACGTCGGATTAATAAAGAGAAAAAGAAAGAGGCCAACACATCTCTATTTAATATGGCCGATTAGGAGAATAAGGCGTTAAGAGACTATGCTATACTTTCAGTTAATGAGGTTACATCTAGCATAAGGAGACCGGCCATCATTCAAATGATGTAGCAGATTGTCTAGATCAGGGGACCACCACAAGTGGGTCCTAATGTCCATATTGTGAATTTCTTGAAAATTTATGATACTTTAAACAAAGGAGTGATAGATGATGCGATTTTTTTTCTTTCACACATAGGGATAAAGTAAAAGTTTGATTGAATAATTTGCCACCTAGCATCATGACCACCTGAGAGGAGAAGGCACAAGATTTTTTAGCAAAATATTTCCCTCCTACAAAGACAACAAAGTTACGGAATAAAATTACTACATTCATCCAGTTTGAGGATGAATCTTTATATGAAGCATAAGAGAAGTACAAAGAATTATTGCAAAGGTGTCCTCAACATGACCTTCCAGTATGGTTTCAAGTGCAAACATTCTACAATAGTCTAGGAGCTACAAACAAGTCTATAGTTGATTTAGCAGCTGGAGGGACTTTAATGAATAAAACTTATGAATCAACTTATGACCTTCTAGAAGAATTGGCATCCATTAACTATCAATTACCTTCAGAGATAGCAATGCCAAGAAAAGCAGCTGGAGTCTTTGAACTTGATTCTATTACCAGATTGGCAGCACAAATGGCAACTTTATCTCAACAACTAAGTAATATGAATGCTAATGCTATTTAAACTAATGTTGATTGTAATCATTGTGCAAGAAATCATTCAAATATAGACTACTAAGTACGGAATCATTTTGGCCAACCAAGTTTTGGACAAACAAATTGTGTCAAATTTTCAATCTGAAAAAAATATATACTTTTAAACGTATAATCCTAGATGGAAGAATCACCCCAACTTTTCATGGAGCAATAATCAAGGGCCGTCTAAATCACCTCAACAGTTTTTACAGCAAGAGAAGAAGTCGGCACTTGAAAATATGTTCATGCTACATGTAAAAGACAGATCTAGCGATCCAAAACAACTCAACTTCAATCCACAATCTTGAGGTGAAAATCAATCAACTCTCAAACGTGCTTATAGAGAGGACTATAGGGACTTTGTTGAGTAAGACCAATTTGAAAGAACATGTCAAGGCAATATCATTGAAAAGTGGGCGAACATATGAGGCAGCTAAAAGTAGTAATAACGAGCAAGATGAAACTAAATTTAATGAAGAGTCCAAGAAAAAGCAAGCATAGTCCAGGATGAAAAAAGTGGAGCAGACCGAGGAGATTCCTAACTAGAAAGCTAAGGAAACTAATTAGGAGAGTCAAAGAGCTTCAAAACCCAAAAAGTATAGGGAGTTTACTTCTATAACTTATTCTCCTTCAATTTATAATCTACCAATTCTTTTTCCGCAAAGATTAAGAAAAAATAATATTAATAATCAGTTCTCTAAACTTTTGATTATATTTAAGTAATTGCATATTAATATTTCTCTCATCAAAACTTTAGAGCAAATGCCTTGTTGCCCAGATGACTAACACAAGATGGGGGGTGAATTGGGTTATATTAAAAAATTAATACTTATAAACTAAATATACAATATAAAATATAACCAAAATATAAAGCAGTAGGAAATATAAAGAGTAGGGTAAGAGAAAGCAAACTCAGTATTTTTACGAGGTTCAGCCCCATTGCCTACGTCCTCGCCTCAAGCTACCCCTTGAGGATTCCCAAATCCACTATTCAATCTCCTTTAGGTGAAGATAGAAACCTATTACACCTTTGAGCAGCACCGCTCCAAAGATTCCGTGTAGAACACCCTCTACACTTCCAATCACCTCACACTTGGTGATTCAACTATTCCCTGTGTAGAACACCTTCTACACACACAAGGGTTATACACACCCTCTTACTTCCAATCACCTCACACTTGGTGATTTAATTATTCCCCGTGTAGAACACCTTCTACACACACAAGGGTTATACACACCCTCTTACTGATACAAGAATTGATAGTGGGTAGGCTATCAGAAAACACTCCTCAATGAGTGAAATAAGAACAATACAGCACAAACTATATCTCTCTCAACAAGAACAAGAATTAAGGCTCAAAACTTTAGAAAAGAGAGAATGAGAGCTTTGAAAGAATGATGCAAAATTTAGCAATAGATGTGTAAGCTCTTGTTGTGATTTTTGCAAAACTCAAGTGAGCTATTTATAGGTAAATGAGTTTTCAATTTCAAATTTGAAAAGATTCCCATATCAAATAAGAGCACTATTCACTTTTTAAAAAATTCAAATAAAAACATTTCCTTTTTGCATTTGTCAAAGACAACTCCATTCATTTTTCAAAGAAATCAAACCTAATCTTTTGCTTTTCATACAAGACAAAATGAGCATGATTTATTTTTCAAACCAAATCATCTTCTTTTTGCATATGTCAAAAAAACACACAACCACCCTTTAAGATTTTCAAACAAATAATCTATCTTTTATATTTGTCAAAAAAACACACAACCACCCTTTAAGATTCTCAAACAAAATCATCTACCTTTTGCATTAGTCAAAAAAACACACCACCTCCCTTCAAGACTTTCAAACAAAATATGCACATGTCAAATATGATAATCAATCATCTTATAAAATCAAGTTTTTATAAAAAAATATAATTTTCGAAATTATTTTGTTTGATGGTGTTATGCACATGTGAAAAACATAATTTTCAAAACTAAGACATTTAAAAATGTCTTGCATATGTGGAAAAAGTAATTTGATGTTTTATGAGAAAAAAAAGTAATTTGGAGCCTTAATCCAATTTCTAATTTTATCAAGAGATGTACAAAAATAATCTATGAGCTTCATTTGTAGACTTGATATCTTTCTTGCTCATGCTTGATTTCTTGATGTGTTTAGCTCCCTTCATGCATAGACAACTTGAGCTTGAGTTTTCAATATTATTTGTTATCATCAAAATTTATATGTAAATACGAGACTTGAAACCTTGGGTTCAACAATCTCCCCCTTTTTGATGATGACAAATACTTAGTAGAAATCTGCGACCTGCAGTAATACTTAAGCTCCCCCTGAAAATATGCGTTAGTATTTCAAGAAAAATATAAACATGATTCGAGCATATATAACAGGGTAGTATAATACTAGTATAAGACTTCTCCCCCTTTTGGCATCATTAAAAAGGAATCATAATTAGATCAATAAGATATATTCCTGCAATAACCAATAAATAAATAAAACGCTGCGTTAGTAGAGACTGTAGAGAATTCGGTGCGTAGCCACACGTGTTCGACAAAACTTGCAAAGGCTGGAGGCCTAGTTTCGGTAATTCGGTGCGGAAGGAGATTTTGTAAAGAGCTGAATAATTGAAACCACCCGTACCCGACAAAACCTGCAAAAGTTGGAGGTGTAGCTCTGGCAATTCGGTGCAAAGATTTGATCCGCTTGATGTTGCTGAAAAATGAGATATGATCATGATTTGTAAGTTTGTCTTGTTCTTATTTCCGTTTCTATAAGAGCAATCCTTAGCTTTATCTATTTCGCATCAAGCTTTCTTCTCATCTTTGCAATTTGCTTGCATTCTCATTCTACAATTTTTTCAATGGCTCGTAGAATTCCCTTCAGTGCTTCTCTTGATCAAGATTTGAGGTATCCTTCACCTCAGTCTCAATCTATTTCTGCATCTATCGTGGGTGCCATGAAGCAACAAGAGACTGATTGAGCTAATAAATCAGATCATGACGCCATTTACGAGCTTGTGGGTCTCGGAACTCGATACTCATCATCTATCGTTGCATTTTCTGCTCGGTTGCAGTCCAAAACTCGCGAAATTGAGAAGCTTAACGAGACTGTATCTGTACTTCAACGACTTGTTTATGAGTCAAACAAAAAAATAGTAGAATTAAAGCAACAGAATAAGGATTTGAAATCCTTGCTTACCTCTTCATTTCGATTGCCTAATCCTTTAGATAAGGATGGCATGATGATTTATGAGGAGCAAATGCATTTGAATGATGAGGCTAAACGTCTCAAGTTTCTGTAGGTCATTTAAGATAATGAAATAAAAGTATCTAGCAGATATCTATGGCATGCATCATTCCTATTTCTCTTCTAATCATGCATAGTCTATCTTCTGGTAGGGGTTTTGTGAAAATGTCTGCCAATTGATCATGTGTACTAGTGAATTCTAATACAATATCGCCCTTTTGCACATGATCTCTAAGAAAATGATATCTAATTTCAATATGTTTGGTCCGAGAATGTTGTATTGGATTTTTTGAAAGATTTATAGCACTTGTATTATCACATTTGATTGGAATGTGATTGTACATAAGTTTAAAATCCTCAAGTTGTTGCTTCATGTAAAGAACTTGAGCACAACAACTACCCGCAGCAACATATTCTGCCTCAGTAGTAGATAGTGCAACAGAATTTTGTTTTTTACTAAACCAAGAAACTAGTGCACGACCTAAGAAGTGACATGCTCCACTAGTGCTTTTTCGATCTATTTTACAGCCAGCATAATCTGCATCTGTGTAGCTGATTAGATCGAAAGATGTGTGCTTAGGGTACCATAACCCTAAGTTAATTGTACCACTAAGATATCTAAGAATGCGCTTAACTGCAATTAAATGTGATTCTTTTGGAAATGATTGAAAACGTGCACATAAACATACATTGAACATAATATCAAGTCTACTAGTTATCAAATATAATAAACTACCAATCATACCTCGATATATCTTTGAGTCAACTGGCTTACCGCTTTCATCTTTATCAAGTTTAGTGGTTGGACTCATTGATGTTCCAATTACTTGATTTGCAATCCGAGAAAGAAATTAAGTTCTCCCATTATGCTTATTTCAAATTCTTTCTGCATATTCTTAACAAAATCTTGACACATATTTTCATTAGTAGCACCAAATATTATATTATCTACATAAATTTGAACTAGAAGAATATCATTCTATTCATATTTGATTAAAAGAGTTATATCGATCTTTCCTCTTGAAAAACCTTTTAAAAAAAACTATTTAAGAAAACACTTTTAACAGCCATTTGAAAAAATTTGAAATCTTTATAACAAGCATATGCAAGTAGCATTCGAATAACTTCTAATCTTGTGACTGGTGCATATGTCTCATCATAATCGATTTCTTCCTCTTGATTGAAACCTTGGGCTACAAGTCGAGCCTTGTTTCTAGTGATGATTTTAGACTCATCTTTCTTATTTCTAAAAACCCATTTTGTTCCAATAACAGCATAATTTTTTAGGTCTAGGAACAAATGTCCATACATTATTTCTTTCAAATTAATTTAGTTCTTCTTGCACAAATAGAATCCATGATTTATCAATAAGAGTTTCATAAATATTTTGGATTCAATTTGAGATAGAAAAAGTGTGTGATTACAAATATTTCTAAGAGATGATCGAGTACTTACACCTCGTGAAGGTTCTCCTAGAATTTATTCCGCTGGATGATCTTTCACATGTTTCCACTATTTGGTTGCATCTTGTACTAAGTCTTGATGATCTTTCCTTCTATTTCCATGATCTTCTCTTTTGAATTGTCTTCAAATATCACACATCCTTTTTCTTTAGAAGTGAAGTCAATGAATTTAGTTTTGTCTTCTGTCACGTATCTTGAGCATCCGTTGTCTAAAAATCATTTATTTTTACCTGTAGAATACTTCATGCATACCTACAAAAGCAATTAAAAACAATTCCCGGTACCCAAGTTCTTTGGGTCCTTTATTTATTAGTATTAGAAGAAACAAGATATTTAGGTACCCATATGGCCCTAATAGTCATTGTATGTTTTCTTCTAATAGGACAAGCAAGATAATTATGACCATTTCTATTACAAAAATTGCAAATAGCATGTGACATATATGAAGAACTTGAGTGATTATAATAGTATCTTTTTTTAACAAAATTATTTTTATGAAAAGAATTTTGAATATTGGACTTTGATGTAGAAGGATTATCAAAGAAGTTTTTATAAGGTTTGTATTTTTGTTTTGGCATATATCCCAAGCCTGCCTTATCAAAAACACATCTTTGACTACCAAGAAGTTTTTCAAAATTTCTTTTTCCATTCGTAAAGTTTTCAATAATATTTTCTAAATCAGTTTTCTTTTTCTTCAACTCAAAATTTTCATCTTTCAAAACAATATTTTCTTTTCTTAAAATATCAATTTCGTTTGTTAAAGAAGAATTTTTCTTTTTCAAAACAGTATACTTGATACCCAATTTTTCAAATTCCTCATATACTTCTTCTAAAACATTTTGCAATTCTTCATATGAAGGATCTTCAATATTATCAAAATTTGTTACCTCAATGTCATCTTTAGCCATAAGACAAAGATTTCCTGATTCTCCATTGCTTGCTTCACTATTTGAACTACTTGAATCATCATTCCACGTAGCTTTCATTGCTTTTTTGCCTTTGTTTCGATCTTTCTTTAGCAGAGGACAATCTGACTTGATATGACCAGGTTTATTGCATTTATAACAAATTAAAGTGTCATTTTTACCTGAATCTTTCTTGGAAAACTTATTGAAAGATTTCCTTGGAGAAGTTTTATTTTTCTTTAAGAACCTCTGAATTCTTCTTGTTATCATCGCAACTTCTTCATCTTTGTCATCATTTTCCTCATCTTCATCACTTTCACTTTCATGTGGAACAGCTTTAAGTGCCAAGCTCTTCTTTGACTTTACTTCTTCTTCTCCTCTTTTCAATGTGTACTCATGGGTGATAAGTGACCCAATGAGTTCATTCACTTCGAGCTTCTTGAGGTCTCTAGCTTCAAGAATCGCTGTCACTTTTGATTCCCAACGTTTTGGTAGAGAGTTGAGAATTTTTATTACTATCTCCACTTTGGAATAAACTTTGCCAAGAGCTGTCAAACTGTTTATGATGTTAGTAAAATGAGTGTACATACTAGAAATAGATTCATCATCATTCATCTTAAACATTTCATATTTATGAGTAAGAATATAAATTTTTGATTCCTTGACTTGAGAAGTTCCTTCATAAGTAACTTCCAAGTTATCCCAAATTTCCTTTGCTGTAGCACAAGTCATTACTCTATTAAATTCATTACCATTGAGAGCATTATATAATAAATTCATAGCAGTTAAATTCAAAGTATAAAGTCTATCGTCTTCACGATTAAACTCTTCTTCTTCCTTTTTGACCTTTACTCCATTAACTACTTTTGTTGGAATATAAGGTCCATTTACAATACATTTCCAGATTTCTCGACCTTGAGCCTGAAGGAATATTCTCATTCTAACTTTCCAGAATGAGTAATTGTCTCCACAAAAGAGTGGAGGCCGACTGCTAGATTGACCTTCACCAAATGAAGCTGCAATGTTAGCCATAAGATCTTAACTCAAAAGATAGTTAATCTTATAATAGAGCTCTAGCTCTGATACCACTTGTTGCCCAGATGACTAACACAAGAGGGGGGGTAAATTGGGTTATATTAAAAAATTAATACTTATAAACTAAATATACAATATAAAATATAACCAAAATATAAAGCAGTAGGAAATATAAAGAGTAGGGTAAGAGAAAGCAAACTCAGTATTTTTACGAGGTTCAGCCCCACTGCCTACGTCCTCGCCTCAAGCTACCCCTTGAGGATTCCCAAATCCACTATTCAATCTCCTTTAGGTGAAGATAGAAACCTATTACACCTTTGAGCAGCACCGCTCCAAAGATTCCGTGTAGAACACCCTCTACACTTCCAATCACCTCACACTTGGTGATTCAACTATTCCCTGTGTAGAACACCTTCTACACACACAAGGGTTATACACACCCTCTTACTTCCAATCACCTCACACTTGGTGATTTAACTATTCCCCGTGTAGAACACCTTCTACACACACAAGGGTTATACACACCCTCTTACTGATACAAGAATTGATAGTGGGTAGGCTATCAGAAAACACTCCTCAATGAGTGAAATAAGAACAATACAGCACAAACTATATCTCTCTCAACAAGAACAAGAATTAAGGCTCAAAACTTTAGAAAAGAGAGAATGAGAGCTTTAAAAGAATGATGCAAAATTTAGCAATAGATGTGTAAGCTCTTGTTGTGATTTTTGCAAAACTCAAGTGAGCTATTTATAGGTAAATGAGTCTTCAATTTCAAATTTGAAAAGATTCCCATGTCAAATAAGAGCACTATTCACTTTTCAAAAAATTCAAATAAAAACATTTCTTTTTTGCATTTGTCAAAGACAACTCCATTCATTTTTCAAAGAAATCAAACCTAATCTTTTGCTTTTCATACAAGACAAAATGAGCATGATTTATTTTTCAAACCAAATCATCTTCTTTTTGCATATGTCAAAAAAACACACAACCACCTTTTAAGATTTTCAAACAAATAATCTATCTTTTATATTTGTCAAAAAAACACACAACCACCCTTTAAGATTCTCAAACAAAATCATCTACCTTTTGCATTAGTCAAAAAAACACACCACCTCCCTTCAAGACTTTCAAACAAAATATGCACATGTCAAATATGATAATCAATCATCTTATAAAATCAAGTTTTTATAAAAAAATATAATTTTCGAAATTATTTTGTTTGATGGTGTTATGCACATGTGAAAAACATAATTTTCAAAACTAAGACATTTAAAAATGTCTTGCATATGTGGAAAAAGTAATTTGATGTTTTATGGAAAAAAAAAAGTAATTTGGAACCTTAATCCAATTTCTAATTTTATCAAGAGATGTACAAAAATAATCTATGAGCTTCATTTGTAGATTTGATATCTTTCTTGCTCATGCTTGATTTCTTGATGTGTTTAGCTCCCTTCATGCATAGACAACTTGAGCTTGAGTTTTCAATATTATTTGTTATCATCAAAATTTATACGTAAATACGAGACTTGAAACCTTGGGTTCAACATGCCTAATTATGCTAAATTTTTTAAGGATATTATATCAAAGAAGTGGAAGTTGGAAGAGCATGAGACAGTAATGCTGACCGAGAAGAGTAGTACAATTTTACAAAAGAACTACTACCTAAGTTAAAAGATCCGGAGAGTTTCACTATCCCGTGCACTATTGAAAAATTCTTTTTTGATAGAGGTTTATGTGATTTAGGGGCAAGTTTTAATCTAATGTCTCTTTTTGTTTTTAGGAAATTTAGGGGCAAACATATCTATTAAATACTTGAGAGGATTCATTGAGGACATACTAGTGAAAGTTTATAAGTTCATATTCCTGAACAACTTTATTGTGTTTGATATTGAGGAGGACGAGGAGATCACTTTGATACTAGGCCAACATTTTCTTGCAATAGTGAGAACCTTAATTGATGTCCAGCAAGGAAAACTCTTTATCAGGATTGGCGAGGAGCATATCACTTTTGATGTATTTAAGCCTATGGAAGTCCCTAAGTTACATTCTTGTTTTCAAATAAGTGATCGAGACGTGCTCATGGCTGATGAGACTCATGGAGTTGAATTTTCAAAACTACCACTTGAGGTATGTCTTATGAGCTCTAGTTCTATTAAGTCTAAAGATGAAGAGGTTTGGAGTGTGAGAGATATTTGGAAGCTACACCATTCTTTGCCTCTTCAATACAACCAAAAGTGGAAGAGCTAAATTCATCTTGGTATGTTTTCTTAAGCCAAGACTATACTTTTCTAGTTATTATTAAAAATTCCTTGCATCACTCAAGGAATTATTAATAATAACTTGAAAAGTAGAGTATTGGCCTAAAAAAGTGTACCTTAATTTAATCCTCCACAATGAGGGTATATTTAGGTACCCAATAGTACCCAATAATTAACCTCAAGAAAAGAATACAAATTCAAGTGCCAAATTTTAGATCTAACTCTAATTTATTATATATATATAAAATAAAAAATAAAAAAACCTAATTATAGTGTAAACCTTAACTTCCCTAAAATAGGAACCTCAAAAGTTCTAATTGTTACAATTTTTGGTGGAACCTGCTTAGAATAGTCAGGCCATCCTAGAGTCAAGTACTCAAACACCTCGAAAAACAAATAAATTGGGCACGCATATTATAACTTTTACCACAACATCATGGCCGAGCAAACCTCTCATCATGAAAAACAAGACTTACATGCCACAAGCACATAGTTGAGCACACCTCCCACCACAACAAACAAAGCATGCATATGTATTCACCATAATAGCACGGTCAAGCAAGCCGGCTGCCACTACAAACAAGACATGTTTAGACCTTCACCACAATAACCAAGCCTAAGAGAATGCAGACTGGGTTCTAGCAAACAAGGCACATATACACCTTCGCTACAATATTGCAATTGAAAAATCTCTCGCCACCTCAACCAGAAGTGTCAGCGCATGCGCTGGGCTACCTATCTTTGCCATAACCACTACTAGTGGATCAACTTTGAGAACTTGCCTTTAAGCTCCATACCCGCTACTACCCGTGATGGACCTAGGTGGTCGACGAGCTCCCTTACCATTTAGTGCATGTTACAACAAACAAACTTTGACGTTAACATCAAAACAACACCACCAACGTGAAATCACCTCAAATAGGACAAGAAATTCACTAGATCCAATAAAAACAAAATTGATCATCAAATGTTAAAAAAAAAAAGAGAAAGAAAAAAGACAAGAAATCCACTAGAGTCAACGAAAACAAAATTGATCGTCAAACGTAATTAAAAAAAAAAACTTTGCACACTCTTTGCAGTCATATGCTCGCACAAACAAAATTTAGGAGGCTCATTCTCAGAGGCCCTTACAAGGGGTTTTAGAAGTTTCTTTGTGATTCACCCTCAGAGGTGCGTCACACAATAATGAAAGTCAAGGACAAGCTTTTAGAATTTTTTTTCTGTAGTTTTATATTGGAGATCTATATTGCATCATACATACAACAACAAAAATTAAGGACAATATATACAAGTAGGACTTAGGTACTCCAAAGAATGAAGGAGGTCTGCTTAAAAGAAATGACCACTACAAACTTGGCGAATCGGAAAATTTTATAAGGAAAGACTTCCCAACCATCCCAAGAATCTCTCTTTAGTAAGGAATGCATCTTCTTTACCCTCTACTCAACTTTGTTTCTTCTATTGTATTGAGAGATTTGTCCTCCTGTAAAATCACTCCATCTAGGGGATTTTGCCCCCTCAAACGTGTATATAGGCTTTTATGTTGAACCACACAAATCTCTATACTCTTTCTTTAATTACAGTTTATATGCATTATTTATAGTTTATTTCATTGAAGGGGGCTTGGAGCCGGATGGGTATGAAATCTAGTTTTACACCCGCCAATGAAAAATTACCACGTAGACATTTCATGGATAAATGTTTTGGGCATGTCTACACCGAATCCCTCTCTTCTCTCTCTTTCCATTGAGTGATCCCTCTATTCTCTCTCTTCTCCCGTGTCCTCTTTCCCTCTCTCTTTTCTCTCACAGAAACCTAACCCACCTTGAGCCCCCCCCCCCAACCTACAATCCGACACCCAGCTTTGATGAGCGCACGAACGGTCCAACGAAACCCTAGCCCATCGGCGCAACCCAACCCAACCTGCAAGCCCCCACTTGCAATGCAACCAACTCCACTCACTTTGTTGAATTATTTTTTTCATTTGTTGTGTTTTTTCTCTACAAATGGATTGTTTTTTCTCTATGTGCAACTTCTATTTAACTTTTTGTTTTATGCTAGTTCATGCTTTTGGGCTCGAGTTCTTTGGGAATGATTTTGTTTTATTTTCTCAGCAACCAAATAGGTTGTTAGGGCCGTTGCACAATTTTCCTCTATTTTCTCGGCAACCAAACAGGCTGTTAGGGCTATTGCACAATTTTCCCCTATTTTATCGACAACCAAATAAGTTATAATTAGGGACCATTGCAGACTATTGTGCGATTTTCTTCCATTTTCTCAACTACCAAGCAAGACACGAGAAAATAAAATATTTATTCTTTCTAGCTCTTCGTCTCCTCCAAAAAAAAAATAGATTATTGCCTCTAGGTTTGGTTGATGAGAAGTTTGATTTATTTCCTTTTGTTAGAATTGATCGGTGGGAACTTGGATTAATTGAAAATGGTAGCTTGAAATGGGAGGACTGGGAGGGTTTGTGGTTCGAAACCTGTGGGTGTGTGTATTGTTTGTTGTAGTTGCTGCATGTAGGTGTAGAGTTAATTTTCTTAAAATGCCTATACGGCATTTAGTTATTAGATAGTTGTTTCACACTTATCCGACTTGAAGTCTTTTCCTTCATTGAAAAGCATCTAAGTACCATATCAGCCATGTTGTTCAACTCTGACCCGTAAAAAAGGCATCAACAATCTTTAAACATAATTCAAAATATAAGATTTATTTATTTATTTATTAATGTTGGGATTTGGGAGGAGGGGGAGAGGTTCACAGCATTTTATTAAAGTAGTGTGAAATGGCTTAGACCGCATGGATGCCCATATGCCGACTAAACTTAAAAACAAGGAGAAAAATAATTGCCAAGATATTTAAAAGCGCTGATTCTAGTAGGGAATCCATGTGGTCATGTTATTTATACTTGCAACATTTCTTTTGCAATGACAAAGATCCCTTAGCCAGAATTCCTAATGCAACCAGAACCAGATGCTCTTACAGCTAAATATTCCTTGTGGATTTAATAGAACAGTCAACTAATTAATTCATTTTTTTTCCTTTTTTCTTTTTTTACTTTAATATGGTAAAAAGGGCAAGAGGTGAAGCACCATGTTAATTGATAATATCATACAAACAATAAAGCAGCCAATGATTCCGTGGCCAACAATTCAAGATTAATTCACTAAGCCAAGATAAAACCGGATGCGCGCAGGTCATGAGTCCACTATCTGAGGTGGTGATGAACTTTGTGTATCTTCTACCGATATTTCAGTCACATCGTCGACAGCACTGGAAATTATTGCCCTTTCGATCTTATTCCCGATGCCATTGAATTGCATTTCTTTTTCCAAGTGCAGGCAATAGATCTCGAAAACCCGAGAGCTTACTGTAACTCCAAAATCCAATAGAGAGAGCAATTCTAATTCCAGCCTGTTCAACTCGGCATTGCTTACTCCTCCAACTCGAGCAAAAAATGCATTGTTATAATGCCTGTAATAGGAGAACAAATCAATTAAACAGACATCTCTATAATATATCAATCAAATTCATTCAACCCAGTTCATGAGAGCAGTGTTCGTTTATATATAGTTCAGTTGAACCAAAAAATTTCTAAACATGCTAAACTTAAAGCACCCCCATAATCAAGAAAACAAGCTAGAGGAAGGAAGATGCACAAAAGACTCCATCAGAAATTCACAGAGAGAGAGAGAGAGAGAGAGATTACTCGTCATCTAGCATCTTAGAAGCAACCATAACGCTTGTAACCAATAACCTGTGCACATTCAGGGATATGACGAGGGAGTCAGGGTTCCTGTGCACCAATCTGTCTATATACACATACCCAACCACAAAACAAGATGGACTACAATTCGTGTATTTGTACAGCCTTTCCAAGTACTTGCCAACGCTTATGCTTGGTGCTCTCACACCATGAAAAGCATTCAAGCCCTTCCCAAGTCGACTCGATCCGCTGCTTACCTCATCCACCTTCTGACTCTGGGATTCCATGAGCCGATCATTTCGAGCCACCAGCTTCTCCAACACTGAAGACAATATGGTTAGCACTCTAGGCGTGGTCGTCTCTGCTTGGCTCGGCTCCGGCTGCCGGCTTTGGTTTGTATATCCACCACCAACGGTAGACAACATTTAGGCCATTGTTGTGGTTTCTCACAGATGTGTGAGAAAGGATTTTCAGGCATTTGGTTGGTTGGTTAGACTTGAGGCTGTGTGCGCGCTTCCCGGTGTACATGTTATCCAGTTTGGAGGGCCGTGTACTGGGAGTTTGACACGTGCACATCTTGCTTTGTGTCTTAATCTGTAAAAGAGGTTTTTAAGTTTTTAACTTTGGTAACCAATTAGAAGCTGGATTATGGGTGATATTTCGGATGAGATATTGAGGTGCAGACAATGATTTCGAGCCATTGGATTCGAAGGGATCAAATATACATGCGAATGGGAATAAATACAACATGGATGTTAACCAGACAGCAACAATTCACCAAATTGATGGTGGAAACTACCTTGTCCAGACTACCAGAAAACACGAGACAATGCTTGAGACAAGCAAAAATGCAAAGTCTTGGATCATATCCGATCGAGGACTAATCTTTTCACAACACAGAGGACTGTCCGTACAAAAGAAAGGGGGGTGTAAAATTGGTTGAAAAGGCAGAAGCGTGGGCTACAAGAAGTGACTCGACAACCACTTTACCTGCCTGAATCTAAGAGAAATACTCTACCTATAAACGGATTGAATAATACAAAAGTAATACCACGAATTGAGATGACTTGTTATAGTTTGTCATTTTGTAAATTTACGAAGTAGATTTAACAAATTAAAAGATCTCCCATTAATATATTAGATTATTTTTATGTGTCCCTCTTCTAAACGGACGTGCTGCACTTGGACTGTTTGCAGCGTTCCAATAAAATGAAAACACTTCACCCGTTTCACCAAATGAAGAATAGACTCGATTACATGTGATAGAATACTAAACCCATGTTCAACAGCCCGAGTTCTGCATATTTTGCCCCTTTCCGTCAGTAGCTCCATCTCCAGAATACTAAGCGACCGCATCACAACTCAGCCCTAGTACCTTCCGCCTTCCTCGCGTACGCACGCTAATGGACCAGATCCATAGACAAATTTACGAAGTTTATACATATCCGATTCCAATCAGTCGCTTACATCGGTATGATAACTCCAGCTTCAGCTCAGCTATCGAGAGCAACCAACCGTTCAATTCTTTTTTTCGAAAATAGCAGAGAAGGAAGTTAACGTTTACGATCCTATAATTTGTTATGATTCTTACAGCCTTTTAATTGCGGTATCCTCATTGGTCGGATTGATACAGATTCATGGGGTTTTTATCAATTTTAAGGGCCCGTATCTCCAACAAAAGCTGAAAGCCCGGGTCTGATTACGATCAGGATATTTAGAGAATTTTAGGGAGATTCGGTGTAGTACAAGTCTATGGTTATTATATTGGGAAGGCTAGATGTAAAATGATTGAGATAAATAGTAATGAGTGTTGTAAAATTAAAAAAATGAAACTATTATTACAAAAGAGAAATAAATTTTTTTTTCTAGAACTCTTAACATCTGAAACTTTTTTTTTCTCTCTATATTTTCTTATGAATTTCATTACAACTGAAGCTCCTATTTATAAGTTTTGAAATTACTATGTAAGTTACTATGCAAGTCACTATACAGAATTTAAAATAATAGTGGTGGAGTTATTCACATAATTTTAGTGGTGGGATAGGGGGCGGCTGCATTTCGTTTGTTCATTACACTCCCCCTTGAATGACCGCCAATAAGGAATCTGTCTCGTTAAAACCTTGCCAAGTAAAAACCCAGTGGGAAGAAAAACCAATGGCGAAAGAAAAAGAGTATAGTCTTCTTATGTATCCACAAGTGCTTTAAGATTGCCTCATTAAAACCTTGCAGAAGAAAACCCAGTGGGACAAAACCTCAGCGAAGGAAAAAGAGTACAATCAGCACATTTACTCCCCCTGAAAAGTACATGACAAAAGATCTTTGAGTTTTCGCATTCCAATGTTATGCACAATCTTCTTGAATGTGGAAGTTGGTAACGCCTTTGTGAATAAATCTGACAGATTATCATTAGATCGTATCTGCTTGACATTAATTTCACCTTTCTCTTGAAATTCATGAGTATAAAAGAATTTAGGTGAAATATGTTTGGTTCTGTCACCTTTAATATATCCTCCTCTAATTTGAGTGATACAAGCAGTATTGTCTTCATATAAGATTGTTGGGCTATTATTGATCATGGAAAATCCACACTTTTCCTGGATATGTTGAATAACTGATCTCAACCAAATACACTCTCGACTTGTTTCATAAATAGCAATGATCTCTGAGTGATTTGAAGAAGTAGCAGATAGTGTCTGCTTAACAGATTTCCATGATATGGCAGTATCTCCATAAGTAAATAAATATCCAGTTTGAGATCTACCTCTGTGTGGGTCTGAAAGATAACCTGCATCTGCATACCCAATCAATTCTGGGCTTTAACCACGTTGATAAAATAATCCCATATCAATCGTACCATGAAGGTAACGAATGACATGTTTAATGCCATTCAAATGCCTTCGAGTTGGTGCAGAACTATATCTTGCGAGCAGATTAACTGAGAATGTAATATCTGGTCGAGTACAATTTGCAAGATACATCAAAGTTCCAATTGCACTGAGATATGGTACTTCAGGACCAAGAATTTCTTCATCGTCATCACAAGGACGGAATGGATCTTTCTTCACATCAAGTGTTCGAACAATCATTGGAGTACTCAGAGGATGAGATTTGTCCATATAAAAATGCTTTAGGACTTTCTCAGTATACATGGACTGATGAATAAAATTCCATTTAGCAAGTGCTCAAGCTGCAGGCCGAGACAAAGTTTTGTTTCGCCAAGATCTTTCATTTCAAATTCATTCTTTAAATATATAGCGATTTTTGAGATCTCTTCAGGAGTTCCCACAATATTTAAATCATCAACATAAACCGCAATAATGACAAATCCGGATTCTTATTTTTTAATAAAAACACATGGGCATATAAGATTATTCTCAAATCCTTCTTTCAATAGATATTCGCTTAAGCGATTATACCACATGCGTCCGGATTGCTTCAACCCATATAAAGATTTTTGTAGTCTGATTGAGTACATATTTCTAGATGTACTTGTAGATGCTTCAGGCATCTTATATCTTTCAGGGATTTTCATATATATGTCATGGTCTAAGGATCCATATAAATATGCAGTGACCACATCCATCAACCGCATTTCTAATCCTTTTGTAACAACCAGACTAATCAAAAATCTAAATGTGATTGCATCCATAACGGGAGAGTATATTTATTTATAATTAATCCCGGGTTTCTGCAGGAAACTTTGTGCGACAAGTCGTGCTTTATACCGCACAATTTCATTTTTTTTCTCATTACATTTTCATACAAATACCCACTTATATCCAACAGGCATTACACCCTTTGGTGTTTGGACAACAGGTCCAAATACTTCTCGTTTTGCTAGCGAATTTAATTCAGTTTCAATAGTTGTTTTCCATTTTGGCCAATCATTTCTACGTCGACATTCTTCGACACTTTTTGGCTCACTTTCTTCATTACTTCTGGTAATGTCAAGGGCCATTTTATATGAAAATATGTTGTCGACAACAGTTTTATTTCTATCTAGAATTTCTCCAGTTTTCATGAAATGTATTGAGATCTCATTATTTTCAGGTACCTGTTCCTCTTCAGGGGAAAACATTTCATGACACACCTCTTCAGGAGGTCCCTTTTTAGGAGATTTATACTCTTCAAGATTTTCCTCTTCAGGAGGTTCTGGAATAGAAGATTTGAGCTCTTTAGGAGTACCAATTATATTTGTGGCCTGTATTGTGGGTACGTGTTCTTCAGGAACACCAAATTTATTTTGTATTCTTTTCCTTCTGGGAATTTTGTCTTTTGCACCAATAGGTCTTCCACGCTTCAGGCGTGTTTTAGATTCACCTATTGCTGTTTTGACAATTTGTCCTTCAGGGACTTCAATCCTTACTGGAGTATTAACAGCAGGAATATAAGATTTTACTACACTTTTAGTGTCAGTAAATACATCCGGTAACTGATTTGCAACATTTTGCAAATGAATAATCTTTTGAACTTCCCGTTTACATTCATTTGTAGGAGGATCAAAATGAGACAGGGTCTTATTATCCCAAGTAATATCTTGTCGTGCTTCAGGCACCGACTTTTCTTTACCCATTAACGAAAAATTTGATTCTTCAAAATGACAATCCTCAAAACGTGCTTTAAACATATCCCCTGTAAGGGGTTCAAGGTATCTAATAATGTATGGAGAATCAAAACCAACATATATCCCAAGTTTACGTTGAGGGCCCATTTTTGTACGTTGTGGAGGTGCAATTGGAACATATATAGTACATCCAAAAGTACGAAGATGAGAAATATTTGGTTGTTGACCAAATGCAAGCTGTAATGGAGAATATTTATGATATGCAAATGGTCTAATACGAATTAGAGATGCTGCATGAAGTATAGCATGTCCCCAAGCAGAAACAGGTAGTCTTGATTTCATAAGTAAAGGTCTAGCGATTAGTTGAAGCATTTTGATCAAAGACTCAGCTAAACCGTTTTGTGTGTGTGTATGGGCAACAGGATGTTCAACATCTATTCCTATTGACATGCAATAATCATCAAAAACTTGAGATAAAAATTCACCTGCATTATCCAATCGAATGGTCTTAATCGGATACTCAGGAAATTGTGCTCGTAGTTTAATTATCTGAGTAAGAAGTCTAGCAAATGCAACATTTCTAGTGGAAAGAAGACAAACATGTGACCATCGACTAGATGCATCAATTAGAACCATAAAATATCTAAACGGTCTACTTGATGGATGAATAGGCCCACATATATCTCCGTGAATCCTTTGTAAAAAGGATGGAAATTCAACAATGACTTTTGAGGGAGATGGTCTAATAATTAACTTACCTTGAGAACATGCAGAGCACGGAGATTCATTGGGTAGAAATATCTTTTGATTCTTTAAGGGATGCCCATGCGAATTTTCAATAATTCGTCTCATCATTATAGAACCCGGATGTCCAAAGCGATCATGCCAAGTCATAAATACTTTAGGGTCAATGCACTTATGGTACATTACCGCATATGATTCAATTGTTCTCATTTTTGTATAATACAATCCAGAACATAGAACAGGCAGTTTTTCTAATACGAGTTTCTGGCTCGATATTGTTTTAGTAATAAGAAGATACTCTTTACTACCTTCATTGGTCGTTTCAATATGGTAATCATTACGACGTATATTTTTGAAACTCAATAAATTTCTTCTGGATTGTGAAAAGAATAGAGCATCATCAATACAAAATTTGGTGCCATTAGGCAATACAATATAAGCTCTTCCGGAGCCCTCAATTAAATCCGATGAACCTGATATAGTATGGACATAGGTTTTACTTAGTGTTAGATTTTGAAAATATTTCTTTTCTTTGAGAATTGTGTGAGTTGTAGCACTGTCAGCCAGACATATATCTTTATCATTCAACTCAGAGATAAAAAAAACTCATCAATGTGATCCATGATTCTACAAAATATACAAAACTTTTATTACTGATAGAAAGAAAATACATTAATTGAGTGGAACACTTCCATCTCCAATTAAGTGTTCAATACTACCTTCAGGATGATTAAAGAAATCAGATACATCAAGATGAGTAACGTCTACATCTACTGAATCTAATAAATCATCTGATAGTTCTACTAAATTTGTTTCATGCACTTTATTCTTTCCTTTAATAGAAACTTGATATAAATCAGCTAAGTGCCTGGCCGTACGACAGGTACGTGACCAATGTCCAATCATTCCACATTTATGGCACACCTCTTCACTTTTCTTTGAAAAATTATTCTGAAAATTTTTACCCCTTTCTGAATTGTACCACTTCTGGTGATATGGTATATTATAATCCCTTTTAATGTTGTCACTCCTGGGACCAACATTTCTATAATTTCTCCTACCACGTCCACGCCTCCGATTTCTTCTAAAGAATGTACCATTCACTTCTGGGAATGATACAAACCTATTACCATTCACTTCAAGGAATGATATTGAGCCAGTAGGGCGTGACTGGTGGCTTTCTAATAAGAGCTCACTATTCTGCTCAGCTACTAGAAGACATGATATAAGTTCATAATATTTCTTGAATTTTCTCTCTCGATACTGCTGCTGCAAGAGCACATTCGAGGGATGAAATGTAGTAAAAGTCTTCTCTAGCATATCATCATCGGTGATTTTCTCACTGCATAATTTTAATACTGAGCTTATTTTAAAAAGTGCCGAATTATACTTACTAACACTTTTATAATCTTGCAACCTCAGGTGCATCTATTGAGAACGAGCTCTTGGGAGGATGACAGTCTTCTGGTGTTCATACCTCTCCCTTAAATTGTTCCACAAAATATAGGGATCTTTTACTGTGAGATATTCAGTTTTCAATTCTTCATGAAGATGGTGGCGAAGGAAAATCATTGTTTTAGCACGTTCCTGCAGGGATACTTGATTTCCTTCTTTAATAGTTTCTCCCAGGTTCATTGCATCAAGATGTATTTCAGCATCAAGTATCCAGGATAAATAATTTTTCCCAGATATATCAAGAGCAACAAATTCTAATTTTGTAAGATTTGTCATTTTCTACACATATAAATAATGAAATAAATATGTGTGTCTCATATTTATAAATTCACACAGATAATCATCAATAAAATATATTAAAGATTTCAAATAATATATTGAAAAACTTACAGAGGAATAAGGCCACTAGCTTCAGAATTGGTAGAACCGTCGTGCTGATAACGTGTTATAAAATTAAAGAAAGGAAACTACTATTGCAAAAGAGAAATAAGAAATTCTCTCTAGAACTCTTAAAAACTGAAAATTTATTTCTCTCTATATTTTCTTATGAATTTCATTACAACTGAAGTCCCTATTTATAGGCTTTGAAATTACTATGCAAATCACTATGCAAATCATTATGCAAGTCACTATACAGAATTTAAAATAATAGTGGTGGGATCATTCACATAATTTTAGTGATGGGACAGGGACGGCTGCATTTCGTTCGTTCATTATAATAAGAACAATAATATATTAATATGAACAATAATGTAAAATGATTGAGATAAACATTAATATAACAATAATATATTACTGTTTAGATGAAGATTCTCCTTAACACTCCTCAGGCTAGATGGCAAGACATGATTGGGGACTGTAATATTAGGGAGTGCAGCCGGTCAAATGATTGTACTCATGATGCGGGGAAAAAAAATCGTGCTGTAGAACTACTTTTAATATCTAGGAACCATGTTGAGCTTTTCATTATAAATATGCTCTGATGTTAATCAAAAAAAAAATATATATATATATATGCTCTGATGCGGGTGTAAAAAAAAACCTGAAATCGAATAAATTAACAATTTCCACCATTAAACAATGATATTGTATTAAATTGAATCAATACATCGTCCATCAAATATCTACTAATGATTGAACGACCTATTTTTCTTTTTCTTTTTTTATAAACAAAAGAGGGAAAATTAACATCGTAAAAAATGGAATGACACAGATCCTTATCGCCATTGATTGTTTGTCTCGCTCACAATATATGTGCTGCTAACTAGAAGCAAGTAATTTTTTCTCTTCCTCATTTGGAATGTCGATAGATGAGAGCTGAATATTTGACTTGGAGTTCATCTTATTCCACTCATTCTCCACACGGAAGAAAATCCACTGGAAGCGACGAAAAATCTCCAAAGCAGCTATAGCAAACACCGTTAAGTAATTATGGCGAAGATGCGCAGACAGCTTGTATGTCCATGTGCAACGCAAGACAAGATTGCTCCCAATCACCCAAAAATAAACCTGCAATCCATACATTAAATTGTTTCAGAAACGGAGTATTAGAATCTAGATCGGTTTCTGAATCAATCAGACAAGGTGGAATACTAATTAGCAAAGAAACCTTTATATCAGCTTTATTAAAGTTTGTAAGGAATTCTAGAGCTGGCAGTGATGACATCAGCTTTATTAGTCTTCCCAACAATTTATGATTGGGTAATTTTGGTCACACAGGACTGTCCAGTCCACACTAGTTCAAACTTGCTCTGTTATCAGGTTGAGAGCCTCTAGATTTCTTTTTTACTTTTTATTTTTATTTTTATTGGTACACAGTGTCCAAAACAGCATCCCACTAATCTTCTCAGAGGTGCATAGGCCCTAGAGATTGTTTGCCCTCGAGAGGAATTAAACCTTAGACCTAGGGAGAGCATACCCTAAATCCTAGGTCTTGCCACTTGAGCCAACTCCTAGAGGTTGTCTCTAGGTTACTTAAGATAAACGAGTCTTTTAAGGTCATTTTAGGCCTTGTTTGTTTTCTAAAATTATCTCATCTCAAATTTATCATTACACTTTTTCAAATTTTTATATAAAATAATCTAAATAATTCAACTATTTCAAATTTCAAAACAACTTTTTCAAATCTCAAAACAAAGCTAATATTAAAATAATATATTATAACAATAATTTATTCTTTTTTTAACTCTCATCTCATCTCATCTCATCTATGAAAACAAACCAGGCCTAAAACACATATATAACCCTATTACTACAATAAAATGGGCATAGACTTACCCATTTTCGTCCATATAACATGTGTGAGAAGAGATGTGGTTTGCTGAACTTGAATATCCGAGTGAAGCCACTGGCAAAGAGAACATATTTATCAATAAATCAAAAGAGAATATTCGAGAAGTAACAAGTTCTAAAAATGTAGGTAACTGTCCTTTACATGGCCTATAAGTAATTTTAATGCAGAATTCCCGAACAAGAACATCAAAGACGGCAGTAATTTTACTGAAAATCATGACTGCCAAATAAGAAACTCAGCTATTTTTAGTTTTGCTCCAACACCTCTTCTAAATCAGTAACTGCATAATTAGCTCCAACACTTCCAACAAGAGCATTTGTGGCAACTAACTTTCAAATCACATGAGCATAAATTTGATATGATAAAATGTTCTGAATGACACATGACTATCAAATGCTATTTAACCTTTTCAGAATTAAAAGAAGAAAGAAAAGTGTTTGCTTGCGCACATAAAATCCAGAGGTGTTAAAATTTCAAATAAAGGAGTTTAAACCGAAAACCACATAGCAAACAGATTTCTATGTGGCATGTGGTTAATGTTACTCCAAAAAAAAAAAAAAAAAGGTAAGAAAAGATTAGGGATATATTTTATTAGAAATTTAAAACATGATCTGTAAAGTTATCAACATTTGACATACCTCAAGTCCCAGTCCCGGGTCACATCCCAGTAGAATGAATATAAGGAGTTCAAAAAACTAGAGAGAAGCCAGAGGGGCCGATAAAAATTTGTCCACCTATCAGGGAAGACATGATATTTAAGGGCCGAAAGAAAAATCACCGGTACAGCGGTCGAATATTTTAAAGCTGAAACCACGAGCAAATAAAGTCACTATAAATTTGAATCAGTAAAACCATATGAAACATATAAATATAACAGATAAAGTTAATACATTTAGATACAATATTCAGAAAAATAACTTACAAACAAACCTAAAAATATTAAAGAACTTGAAATTCATATATGCTAGAGGAAAGGTGGAGCCCATGAAACCAAATGAAGCTGTATAAAGGAAAACAGCAAATATGCTGCCTCAAAAGACATCTAATGCTAGAAAACAGTTGGGTAAGATACCATATATGTGAAATAACCATGAGATCTTACCATTCAGCACGGATGTTTTCTCCCCAGTATCTTTGTATTGTCGAAGACATTGAAAGAAACGAAAAAGGTAAGGCAAAACCAGAACCATAGGTATTGCAATGGAGTGACTGCCACAAACAGAATCGGCTTCAAACCAGGCAATGGTGGCAACCTGCTTGAATTGAAATATATTCCTTAATAAGATAGAAGTAAAGCATCAAATTTATATTAGGCTCAGTTTGGGTATTAATGAATTCTAAGAATACTCCACTACTATTCATTATTTTATTATTATTTTTTACTTACTTTTCATTATTTTTTACTACTATTCACTATTATTCAATATTTTATCGTTACTTTTTCATTACTATTTAAAGAATATCTAAGATCACCTCACTACCCAAACGCAACCTAAACCTTAACAAGTAAATAAGAATCGAACCTACTATAAAATAATAGGAAAATCAACAAACTTCATTAGAAATTTTATTAGTAAAAAAAGTCCATGACTTGGGGTCAGAGAGCTAGTGGCAGACTATTTTCAACATCAAACAGTCTTCTCCTTTGCTTTCATATATGAGTAACCACATTATCAATTTTCATACAAATGTACTGTCAGCACTTATTGATTTTCTCAAGGATAATTAATTGTATTTCAAATTTATCAAAATGCATCATTTAACTCGACTTAAATTTCAAGAAAAAATGAGAACATAAAAACTCAAGTAGGTTCCACCAAGCTAGACAACAGATTATAATTAGATATCGAAAACTTGAATCATGGTTACACCAACAAAAAGTTCTGATAAGTTCTGTACATGAGAGAAAATAACAATCAACAATAATAAATGATGAGGGAATCTAACGTGTAACATTAAAATTTGAAGAACCAAAGACAGGAAAGAAAACTAGGCTTTGAATCAGAGCCAAAAACATCAGATGGCAATCCCATTAGAATTAAAAAAAAAAAAAAAGCTAGGGCAGAGCAGATGTATTCTGATAATATGCACAAAACCAAGCTAAACAACAGAATACAAACCTGTCGATGGACCATTCTACACACTGAACGCTCCAAATCTGAAAAAACCTGCAGAAAGTCATAATTATAAGCACCAAAAAGATATATTGATATGTATGCATCTGAATATAGACATGCAAACTATTTCCTGATTCTACACCCCAAAGAAAAGGTTAAATAATGTTAGAAATTACACCACTATTTGACCATGTGGTCCATGTCTCACTTTGTTGACGTGGCAGGGTCTAGCCCTTAGATCAATACTTGTTAAAAAAAACAAATATAAATCCAAGGGTTACAACATAATGTCACGTTAATGAAGTGAGATAATGGTGGGATAGTGGTGTAGTTTCTAGTATTTTCCAAAGACTAGATGTGAGTAGACTGACTGTATATTTACGCTTATCCTATACTATTTTCATTTTCCAGCAAAAAAAAAAGGTTTAATACAAGAAACATGTGCATATGTGTCTATACATAGGTGAACACATGTATCTTATTACATATATAAGAAACAATCATATAATCGTGCTTGATACAATAATTATGCTATCAAAACAATGTTGGTGAAAGCGTAGGCACACTAAAAAAGCACAAATGCTATCCAGAGCCTAGGCACTAGGAGTGTAAACGAGCCAAGTTCGAGAGAAAAGTAGGTGGTTAAAGCCATGTACGTTTAATTTTTATTTGAATGCAAATTGAGCTCAAGCTTATCACGGAGTTACCTTTTAGTTCACAAAGCACTCATTTAATATTCGAGCAAGTTAGTTTGTTCAAGAACTGGTTCATTTTGACAAAATAGAATGTATTTTACAACTATCTACAAATTTGACAAACTTTGACTCTTTGCTAATATCTTTATAAATTTATACACGCACACACACATATATATCAGTGATTATATAAGCCGTATATTATTAGGTACATGACTCCCTCTTATACATCCATATATGAAAACATGTGGCACCATGGTATGTAAATGGTCTTCAATATCAGCTAATACTTAAGAATATCTTTTACATCATTTTCTAGGCCTTGTATTGATATTTTATGTCTTTTCAAAAAATTAACAAAAGCATTCTTTTATGTGCTTTCAGGTAACATAAAAGGGGCCAAAATAGGCACCTCAAGCATGTGTTTCGCTTTTATTAGGCAAAGCGCTTCGGCCTTGGTGCTATGCGCTTTACGCTTAAGTACAGTTTTACCAACACTATAAAAATATTAAAATGGGAATTGAAGTGGAAAACAATTGAGTTCAAAATGATCACATACCTTCGCCATGGAAGTCAAGATATCAGCCAAGAAAAAATCAGAAAATGATATTGCCTGTATTCACCAAACAAAGGGTTTATACCACCAAAATAGAGCAGAATATATATTCCCCTCCTAGGAAAAATGAACAAAGTAAAATGGCACAATCACTGCCTTTTCTTCGTCTTTATCCCACCTCTATAGGAAGAAGGGATTATGATATGTGGTGGATATCTCATGGTTGGTGATACCACAGTGCTGAATACAACTAAGGTAGGCTGTGGGTCGGTATGATTCCTAAGGCTATTAGACCCTCAATGATAACTAATACATATTTGTGGTGTCTAGCATGACCACCCCAAGGCATCGGGATCAAGTCCTGCCAGGCATTTTCATTTTGATTGATTGGCAATTATGCTGTTTAGTGAGTTTTCTAGTTTTGAGCTTTTTACAAAATATTGTGCATTGGCAAATGCTGGCAACCTCCTTATTTGATCAACTAAAGAAGTAAGACAAGCCAATGAATACTTTTAGTTCTATTTGTGGGAATGTAATCTAAAGACAGTAACATAAGCATTTCTAATTATCCAAAAATAGATATGTTTCCTAAGTCACCAACTTTCTTGACAAGATATAGCAATTGAAAAATTCATAACTTTTGAAATCCTAGAAAATATGCAGCAGCAACATAGTTTTTGTAATTATCAGCCTTTGTTAACAGCAAGTTAGAAAAAAACCATGGTTCCTGTAAAGAAGATAAAAAAATAAAATAATAATAACAAAAACACACTTGCCTGTAGTGGAAGAACTATTCGCCAAAGAGTCCTTAACAAGTAAAAGCGGGATGACAAATAAAAAATATCAAATGGGAATATCAAAATCATTGCGATGGCACAATATAAGAGAACCTGCAGACGAGTCCCACTAAATGTTAGTCCAGTTTTAACAAAGTAATAAGAGTAGCACAATAAAAAAAACATATTAATATGCGAATAACAAATAAATCAATTACAAGTCAATGGATAACCGATGATAAGCAATACAGCATGATCAACTTATGATGAGATTCAAGTAGACCTTGATATACACAATGCATGAGCATTAAAAAATATTACACGGGAAAGAAAACATATGTTCAATGAGAATATCACTTATGGTTGGTAGGTCAAGTCATCTGACGAAGTATGTTTTCTGTTGTAGATGAACTCATGTTCTAGAGTGCAGCCAATTCTCATGCAGATATTCTTAAAATCCAGTAAATGCATCAAATCACAAATAAAAGTTTTCAACATAAAACATCCCTAATCTTCATATACAATTGAATCACCTATAAACTACTAACAAAAATACTATGCAACGATCTAGGGAAGCACTAGCCACATCTTCACCATAAATCTAAAAAGATTAGTCAATTAGAAGCTTCTCTAGAATCACTTATAAAGTTCAGTTTCACCAAATAAGTAGCCAATGTGAAACTTAGCACCCATGACTACCTTTATAACCTATCTAGTTTATGTGTATTATTCGCTTTCCTTATGTGGGACTGAGGTGTTAGAAACTCCCACTCTTAAACTCCTGATGTCCTTGCCAGAGCTTTGTCATGTAGCACTCCAGCTTTACATGATTGGCCTTACTAGGAGACTTTTATACCATATATAACAATCCAGATAAAACACTAGCCACATCTGCACTACGGCCCAAAAAATACTTGTCACTTTGAAGCTTCCCCAAAATCATCTATAGCCCAATTTCACCTAAGAAGAAGCCAATGTGGGACTTAGCACCCATGAACCTTTATAACCTACCCACTCTGTGAGTTTTCTACATCCCTAATGTTGGACTTGAGTGTTATTTACTAACTACAAACTCTGGCAACTAATGGCATACAATATTATAACGATTACAATGATCCAAGTTTTCAACTATATCAGGAATCCAAGAATCAAGCTAAAGTTTTTGACACATTACAAACAGTTTACAAGTTATATCAAGCTATTTAGCTAGCTTTTCACATTGAAAAATGAATTACTTGAATCAATAACAAATGAATGATTTTTTCAAACAAATGGAAAGTAATGGAGAAGAGTAACTTAATACAAAAATGCATAAGAGAGGATGCATCTATTACACTGGTTGTGAAGCAGCCAATGATACTTCTCCGTGTGAATAAAGATAAAGATAAGCTGTCATGCTACTTGGAACGACGATAGTCATCCATTTGGCACACTGCACATATCAAAGTGGATGGTCAATCGTAGTCTAAAGATATATACACCACGATATATATACAATGTAACAAGGTTATTTTTTTCAAAACTACCATAAATGCAGGAACAAGCAGCAAACTCTTCGCCAGCCAAACAAGACATTTAGGCCAAAGTGAGACATATTATTACAAGTCAAACCAATCTCCAAATTCCACTGATGATGAAATGTTAAAACAGAACTAGATGCTCAACAAAAAGGACAGTTCCAGACACAAGCTGGATTTATAGCGTTAAGAATTATATCCAATGTGGCATAGAATTTATCTTGGGACATTTTTTTCCAAGCATTATAGCACATTGCCCCCACCCCCCCCCCCCCCCCCCAAAAAAAAAATAAATGTGTTAAGCCATAAGAGCATTGCATCAATAAAAAAATGGCCAATGGTCAACATATTTGGCAGAATAAAATAGTACCTTCCAAATTTCCCTGTGACTTAGATGATTTTGATCAAGGTCGAAAATTTTTGCATAATTGACATTGGCTTGGGAAAAAAACCATAAATTTATTCCCCAAAGCCAAACTGTCATAGTCTGCAATACCAGAAATGAGAAAAAAAATTGTTACTTCAAGGATAAAAATTTTAAGAATATTAAGAAGATATTCTATTTTGAATGACAAACTAGAACTAACCACAAGAAGAAGAGGATTATAATACAAAAATGCCTCGTATAGAAATAAATCACGTAAGTCCACACTCATTCTCATAACAGAATCCCATCCAATCTGCAAGATTCACATGTATAGAATAAGAAATCAAATCCAAGGGATTGCCAATACTACGCTGTTTGTAATAAAAATACAGAATGTAACTAACCTTGCAACAAATGAAACCCCAGACAAAGAATAATAGTACCTGGACATAGTCTAAATTAGGACATAGAAACACATAGGAAAAGATCTTTTTTTTTGGGGGGGGGGGGGGGGGGGGGGGGGGAGAGCATAATAAAGTATGTGCTTGCCTCAAAATGAAAGTGAAAGTCCTCAGAAGGAACCAGGATATGTGCAAAATTTTATCAAAGAAAAAAGAAACTTGATATTAAAAATTAGAAAATTCAATCTTTTTTACACAACAATTTCCAGCTATCAAACATCTAAAATCAAAGTCATGCTGAAAAATAATTACGATCTACTAAAGACATTTGGTATATCACTAGTAAGACCTTGAATCTCCATAATAAAATAGGCGACGGCATGATTGCAGCAGTGCTCACTGGAGTAGTCACACCCTTCAAATCATTTGCCTCCGTTGGACTCAAGAAACCTTCCTCAGCACCATTTTCCAGGTCACCTGTAATGCAAAAGGCATTCAATAAGTGCTAAAGATAATGAAAAGCAACCTTCAAGGAAAAAATGAACACCCAAATTCTCATACCAAACTCAGAGAAAACAGGTTTGCTTCCAGACTTCCGTAAGTGGGGACTGTTGGAAGGAGCAGTAACAAGACCTCCCAACATAGATGAAGATAAGTGGAAAGAAATGAATTTTGCAACTTACCCTAAGCTACAACCTGCAATATGCAAAATTACAGAGAAAAGTCTAAATTTGTAAAACAGCAACCATGGGAGTACTGCTAATACACTATTTTCTTTTAGATAAATCAATATACTATCTTTTATTAAAATGAAAAGGAAATCAAGGGAGGCAATCAGCTAAATAATAATTAATCTTGCAACCAGATCATTTAAAACGGGTCGATAAGGTCATAATTCCTTTAGTGTGATAACTGGGTACGCGTAAAAAATATAACACTTATCTAATAGTTCCTTATCTTTCCGGCTGATACATTCACTTACAGAAAAATAATCAGGGAAATTAGTTTCCAAAGGAACCAAGATTTGTACCAGAAGTTATAAGTACAAAAATGTAGAGTTTCTGTAACAATATAATTGATCCACCTGAAAATTTGCCTCAACCTAGGCAATTGATCAAGATACATTAGATTCAACCATGATGTGAAGCACGTGAGAATGGGAGCCCATAATCCCAAGAGCATTGTTGAAGGGACAGTTAAGTAACCTTTCTTTACGAGAAACAACAATCATAGACACACTAGGCATCAAATTAACCAATCCAACGACAATTCTCAGTATGAAGCGTGTAGAGTTAAAGAACTAAGGCAGCCCATTATAGGTTTTTTTGATTTCAACAACTCAGTATGGGTAGGATCATCGACTATCTAAACCCTTCCATAAATGCCCCAATTTGCTTTGTGCAAATTAAATCCCCCCATCTCTATTTTGATACATTGCAAAATGATATCCACACGATAAAACCAAATTGTTCATAATATAAAGTCATGCAACTCAGTTGAGAGCTAAAGCGTCGGAAAGGAAAACACCACTAACAAGTTACCACAATTCAACAAGCAAAATGCATCATCCATGTAATTGATTAACTTATGGACTTCTCGATCTTTCCCACCATACCACCACGCACTTCAACCAAAAAAACCCATTAACAATTGAAATACTTTAGATCAAAATCCATACTAAGTTGCTATAACTATAGAAAAAGTCACAAGATCACTGAGTCCTGTACGTTAACACTCTGATAATGAGAATTACAAGCATGGGAAACAAAATTTATCAAAAATGGAATTTTCTAAAGTACTCATAATGGGCCCCTAAGAATTACACAACAATCTCAATTTTAAGCACCCAATAACTGAAAAGGCGAAAATCCGCCCACGATATCAAGCACCCAGAATTACCCATCAAAAAACAAATTCCCGAAAAGCAGGACAGCCACCAAAGAAAAATCAGCAGTCAGAAACAAGCAAAACAGAGAGGTAATAAACTGGATCAGATCTGAAGAAAACCTACAGAGAAAGATTGATGACTTCTGCGATTGGATGCATGAACGGCGCAATGCTAACGTTTTCTGGGTCTGCTGGATCTCCCTGTCCGAATGTGATCCAATAGGTCGAGACTCGAGGGGATTCGAGTATTAAGGACTATGCAGGGGGAACACAAATATGACACTCTGCGGGCCTTACAAATTTAAGGAGTCTGTCCGTTCATTGTTGGGTTCAGGTCGTGAATATGACTTCAAATTAAGCCGTGTATGTTTTTCACTTTCCGAAACGTGTTTTTGGAACCTTTGTTTTTGGTTTTTAACGGTTGAGATTCAAAAACAAAATCATCAAATTAATTCCAGAAGGCTGCAAAGGTTAATTTTACACTAGCGGTGCTATTCGAGTGATTAGGGGGTAAAAAGATCGAACCGGATCGGCGGACCGGACTGGACCGGTTGTCTCGGATTAGACTGGTTGGAGTTCGGTCCGGTCCGGTCCAAAAAATATATGGACCGGAAAATTTCGGTCCGGTCCCGGTCCAGGGAGTTCATCCCTCTGGACCAGACCGGATCGGACCGAATCCCTATTTTTTTTTAAATTTTTTTTTTTAAAATATATGTATATATAAATAATAATATATAAATTTTAATATTAATATTAATATATATTAATATATAATATATACTCTTATAATATTAACATATAAATAATAAATGTATTATTATTATTTAATATATTATTACTAATTTATTACTATTTACTAACATATAAATATATAATATACTAACGTAAATTGTAATAATGTTATTGCTTATTAGTTATAGTTTATTAACATATACTAATGTAATAATATTATTAGACTATTAGATTATTAGTTATAGTTTACTAATATACTTAATATTTAATATTAACTAATATATTAATAGATAATATATACTCTTATATATTAATATATAAATAATAAGTATATTATTATTATTTAATATATTATTAATAATTTATCACTATTTACTAACATATAAATATATAATATACTAATGTAAATTGTAATAATGTTATTACTTATTAGTTATAGTTTATTAACATATAATAATATGAAAGTGTTATTAGACTATTAGACTATTAGTTATAATTTACTAACATACTTAATATATAATATATACTAACATATTAATATATAATATATACTTTTATAATATTAACATATTATAATTTATAGTAATTAAATTTGGACCAAAAAATATTTGATTATTGTAAAATTATATATTAAATTTAGCCCATTAAATCATATAGGGCATCCCTGGACCGGACCGGACCGCCCCTGGACCGAATTGGACCGGACCGGTATGGACCGAACTCCTGTTCGGTCCGGTTCAGGGTGAGAGAATTCTTGGACCGAATGAAATCAGTCCACAAATTTTCTGAACCGGACCAGATCGGACCATTTACACCCCTACAAGTGATAAAAGTAATATTGGCACTCATATTAATTGAAAATGTTATTTTGATATTTTATGTATTTAATTTAATTTTTTTATTTTTTTATTTAATAATTAAAGAGGTAATTATTGATATATTAATCTTTTTTTTAAAAAAAAATTCTAAAAAATAAATTAAAAAATTAAAAATTAATTTTATACCAATAACATCTTACAGCGGTGGTATTCAAACGACAAATAACACCCCTCGTATCAATTCCCGTCTCCCCTTGTCTCCTCTAATGATACATTTGTCATCGAATTCAATATTATTTTATAACAGATCTCAATCCAAGATTTTCAGGTAAAAACAAAGTAAATGCTTTCTGAATTTACCTTATCTTACAAAAGAATTTTAAACATCACAATTCATGTCTACTTTCATCATTATAACAATTTTAAAAGTTAATTACTAATCATTTTTATTATTAATATGATAACAATACAGCTACAATTCTTTTATAATTATTTTAAAGCACAGTTCACAATCAACTAATGCAAATACGCTATTTTAAATCAATTTAATTTTACAGAACTACCCTTGATTTAATATAAAATAAAGTGGTAAAATGATAGTGAGGGTACCCTTGTTGCTTTGCTGTCCTGAATTCTTGAAGCAATATTTTTTTGTTTGATTTTTCAAGTTGGCCGAGAAAGAAAGAGTAGGAAGCCTTTCCCTTGAAGCGATCAAGTAGCATCACATGCTAACCAATGATCCTAAAGACGTGCCAACTACTAATATATTACTAAACAGATCAGACTTGCTTAGTTCTCAAACCATTCCACCCTTCTTCTTTTTTATGTAGTAATCAATTTAATTGGGAATATTTAATTAAATAATCAATGTCTTACTGCAAAACATGAAATGGGGATGATATATAATATATATATATATATCCACTCATCATCCTAAATTCTAGGATCAGAAAAGGAAATGTGAAATTGAAGATAAGGATGCCAATGGTTGTTGTGTTCAAAGAAAAATTATTAAATCATTATTACGGTACTCTTGTCTGGCTAAATAATTCACATTTTATATGGGTTTGCGATATGTAAAAGCTTCAATAAAACAATATTATATTTTTTAATGAGTGGTGGTTTTATGCCTTCTCAATATGTTCATTGGGTGTCTCCTGTAATTAGCAATTTTCTTTTATTTTAATTTTTATTTCAAACATTTTTAAACATGTTTAAACATTTTTCAAATTATAAAAAAAAATATCAATTCATTAATAATCACGTCCTTAATTATTAAGCAAAATAGATTTTTTTTAAAAAAAAATCAAATACTTTAGTTGTTAAAATGAAAAGACAAAATGAGACAGCATAAAAGCATTTCTGCTTTCTAATATGTGCAACACTATTAGGGTTAAGTAAGAACTCCATTAGCTTCAATTTCTACTCTATTGAAGTCGAAAAAAAAGAGTTAGGAATGAGAATTTGAGTTATTGTGAAAAAAATAGTGATAATTAGAGTCGGAGTTAAAAAAAATTGAACCAACTTCCAAATTTTAACTAAACAAAAAAATATCTATGATTTGTTTTTTACCTAATTCTTCAAAGTTTTCATTTTTTATCTAACTCAGTTGCGTGTCTAAGTTTGTTTGTCTATCTATCTCATCAGTCTGTCAATCTGTGTTGTCTAGATCTATCTACCACATTTGCTTTCTTTGCTTTCGGTGCAAAATTCACCGTCGTTTTAGGTTCAAGTTTGCTTTGCTTCAAACGTAAGTATTGGAGCCAAGACTCGAGAGAGCAAAGGAAGCTTCAAAACCCTTGAACCTGCTTGGGAGTGCCCTATATAGAGACTTTACAATGATCTCCAAAACCCTTCCCTTCAGTACACCATCAAACACTAAATATTTTCGTCCTAAGGAAAAAAAAACGTGTCTTTGCCACAAGCAATGTCCAGTCCCTCATCTTGAGGGTTTCACACAGCATGTCCTAGTCTCCCATCCTCAACCAGCTAAAGCGTGCTACTTTTGATGTCGCCTCCATTCCCAAGAAGCTTATGTGCAGCATGTGTAGGGCTCTATTTATTGACAGCACTACCTTCTGGACCTTGGTTGTTCTAGACTTGTTCATTTGAATTTCAGAATTAGAAATCCAAACTCTGAATTTGAAACTTTCTTAAACCTCTTAAACGAAAATGTTAAAATTATTGAAAAATAAATAAACTTTTAGAATCAGGCCGGGTCAAACCCAACCCGAATGAACGATCCTAGGTGATTCCACTCATTTTCTCTATGTCTCTTTCCTTTCGTAGTTTCGACCTTCTGACTCTGACAACTTTGGTCAAAGTCGAACTCTAATTCCCATTGGAGTCAAAGTCAAAGTTGGAGTCCAACATTACCTTTGACTCAAGTCGTAGTCGGAAGTCGGAAGTGGACTTTCTTACTCCCTCGAAGTTGGAGTTGATATTTTTAGATAACTTATTTTTAGAGTTTTGTAAAATTGTGGTCTTAGACAAAATTTACACCGAGACCTTATTTTTTCTCATAATTTTTTCACATCTTTAAATATTTAAAAAAAAATTAAAAAAGGTACACCAATAAACTAATAGTCACTTCATTATTCACTAAGTAAAACATTTTTTTTTAAAGAAATCAAATACATGAACTCTCAAAATGATGAGACAAACTCATGGGACCTACTAGCATTTTCATTGATATTTAATGAGCATTTTGACGGAGAAACTTAAGGCCTTGTTTGGATACCACTATCTAAACAAGGCCTAAAAAGACTATTCTGTTTGATGAAGTTAAGGAGATGAAATCCCGATGCATAAAATCTAGATCCCATTTAAACCTCTTTTTTAAGGGATTGTAGATTCTCTTTCAAGATTCTCCAAATGTATTTTTTTATAATCATTTTTTTTATAATTTTCTAATTACATAAATAACTATATTTATTTATAAATAAATATTCTTGCTGTTTGTGATTTTGGTGGAAAGAGTTAATTGCAAAAATCATAAACTCAATGAGTCAATTACTAAAATGTATAAGTGTCATAGAAGTAGTAATATGTGACATAATCGATAAACTCAACACGAATACGATACGAAATTAGAGAATTTAAGTTTGATATAAGTAAGTTCGGATCAAAATGGGCTTACTAATTAAGACATGATTAATAAATGGGTCACTAATGGACTAACTTGCTTAAATCGGAATCAACCCACAATAGTCAGTTTAGATTTTATTTCAAAATGATAATTTAGATTGTAATATTAGTATTTCTCAATATGCCTATATTTTTATTGCCAAGATTATAATTTTGGACCTATACTCATATTTGTTATTGTTTGATTTGTAATATTGATTTTATTATATGTTAAAATCTGAAAAATATTGGTATTTTTATTAAGTAGTCTTATTGTTTTTTAGAGATATTGTGGATACTAATAAATATAGATTTTAGCTTTTGTGTAAAATTATACTAATCAAATCAAATAGATCAGATACGTTATTTCAACCCTTACATAAAACAAGTTAAAATAAGTGTCATGTTGACCTATTTTTAATTAATTATTAAACAAGTCAAAAGTTTAATTATTATTTCAATTTTTAAATGAGTCGTGTTAGGGTTTAAAGTTCTGATCCATTAAAATTAATGAGGGGTAGTGTTTGGAATGATCTATATAGTCAAATATCTTTGACTTGACACAACACGACTCCCAAATATCAATTGGCGACCCTAAAGTCTCATGATGCCGAGAATTCCATTGTATTTATAATATTTTTCTCGCTTAGTCATGATAATGCCTTAATTCACACGACATATCGGAATGGAGGAAAGAAATATCCCTAATTCATGTTGCTGATTCGGGCTTCGATACGGTGCTATTCACGTTCATCCATAAAATAAATAATTATTAAATGAATAAAAGTAAAAAAATAGTGAAAAAATTTACGTGGCTTGGGATAATGCCTATGTTCACAGGTTATTTAGGAGAAAAGTCCACTATAATATGTGATTGTATTATCTCTCATAGCCTCACTTATCTCGTAACATAATGCAGTAATTTAGAATTTTTGGAGGTTGAAGATAATGTCTCCCTTAAGAGAATATCTTTCCAAGTCATTGTGTGTGGTGGAGCTTGTACATAAGGAACTTCTGTGAAGAACCTGTCAGATTTGTGGGGATCTCCTCTTTATTAGATGTCTATTTTCTTGGAGTGGTTGAGCCCAATTTGTCCTGTAAACCTCTTTTCTCTTATGAGTCTAAATCTATTTCCTTTTAAAAGTTTGAGTGTCTTTTATTTTAGGAGTTTGAGTGTCTTTTCTTTTATGAATCTGATTGTCTTTTCTTTTAAGAGTCTGAGTCAACTTATCTTATCTCTTATTGGCTTTATTTTAGGGCTAAATTATAGGCTACTAATTTAACCCTTATAGATGCATACAATTCTTAAGGTTGATTTGCTCAACAAAAAGGTCTTGAGAATCTTCAAGTCAAAAATCTACAGAATAATTAACTTCAAAGATTGGTCATTTGTCTTCTTGTTTATTTTGTGATAAGCATTAAAGAGCTCGACTTGGAGAGATAGGGGAGTTGTGCTTGACTGCAATAGCGATGAACGTGATGCTTAGCATACTCGGCTAGGGCGAGAGATGTATTCGACTACAGTAATGGCGAGCATAGATCTCAACTTGGGCTGGTGATATACTCAACCACATTAGGTGTGAGCACAGAGCTCGACTTTGGTGGGAGATATCCTCGACTTTGGTGGGAGCTTGGTTTTGGCGGGAAATGTACTCAACCGCATTAGATGTGAGAGTGGAGCTTGGTTTTGGCGGGAAATGTAGTCAACCGTATTAGGTGTGAGAGTGGAGCTTGGCTTTAGTAGAATATGCACTCGAAAACTTTAGGTGCAAGCGCATAGCTTGACTTTGGTGGAAGATGTACTCGACCTCGTCAGTGGTGAGTGTGAAGCTTGACTTTGGTGTGAGAAGTATTTGATTGCATTAAGGGCTCAATTTTAGCAGGAGATGTACTCAACTGCATTAGATGTGAGCACGAAGTCCAGCTTGGGTGAGAGATGTACCTGACCCTATTAGATGCAAGCACGAAACTTGATTTTGAGTTTGTTTATTTGTGTGAATGTTTGCTTGAAAGGTTTATTGTTGGCAAAGAGTGCATATTTTTATGATTGTTTCTTTTCTATGTATTTTCAATATCATGTTTGCTATTATTAGTAGTAGTGAATTTTATGCCCCTTGGTGTAAGTCGCTGTTTGACATTCCCATTTTGAAGTTGATGTTATAGTTTATTTCTAATAACCCGCACTTAAGCGGTTAAGAAGTATGTCAACTCCCTTTACAACCGCCTCCATGTTGGGCAACCACTTTCAAATCCCGTCATGCCATTAGGTGTGGTGGTCGAGGTTTTGCACGATAAAGATCAACTAGGTGCATGTCGTGCACCCCTTACATAAGTTGTGCATGTTGAGCGTGTTGTTGTTAAGAGAATAAATAATAGAAAATGAAAAAATTAAGTAGATCTCATATGGTTTTTCGAAGAAGCTCTCATGAGTCAAAGAATATCTTTCTCACAATTCCAGTGCAAATGGTTTCATAGATGTCCAAAAAGATGTTAGATTTCACAAAGGTTTCATTATTTGTTGATATGTAATTAATTAATTGAAATTTTTTTATTATCTTTTTTTAATTTATAAATCATTTAATAACACATTAAGAAATAATTTTAGAGTAAATCTTTTTTTATTTGAAAGGAAAACATCTCATACTTCTATTAGTAAAGAACCAATAGGAAAAATAGATTACAACTTGGTCTCAGAATCAGTTTCATCCTTTCCTTAGCAAGTATACAAGCATCCTTTACTAGATAGTAGACAATATGATTCACACTCCTTACAAATGAGATTTGCCAATAATCAATGGCTGAAAGTATACATTTAGTATCCTGGATTAACAAGCCAACGATATCCCATCTTTCCACTTGCTTGTTAAGCTCATTAACCACTTGCTGATTGTCCTGTTCAAGAATAAAAGACCTTAGTCTCATTTTTTTTGCCATCATTGATGCCAGTTGCTTCCATAACCTTAACTAGTAAAGGGTCCATAAAATCAGTTTTTGATATCTTCTTTGTGGCTAGGATTGCACCCTCACGATCTCTAGCTATTAATCATTTCCATTTTATTCTAGATAGAGTTAGAGTTGCTTCCCAATTAATTGTGAAGCTTCCAGCAGGAGGGGACACCATACTAAATTAAACACTTGGCTATTTTGGCCTTTTTGTCTTGAATCATTATGTGCAGCCTTATACTCCTCTAAGGTATAAAGAGTAGAGTTAGCTACTTGGGTTGGATGCATAAATAAATTCTCAAAGAACATCTTGTTTTTTCTTTTCCATATAGCTCGAGAGATAACATAATACAATTCCATAATTTCTTGATTACAAATTGTGCTAATATTTTTGAACAATTCTTTGAACAATTCTCTAAAATCTGATAGAACCTTGGCTTCACACATCTTTAGCAGAATTATAGGTCCAAAGAACATGAGTAGTTGACTCCTCTTCCCTACAACAAAATGGACAGAGAGGAGAATCTACAATGTTTTTCTTGAATAAGTTATGCTTGTTGGGAAGTGAACTAAGACAAGCTCTCCAAAGAAAATTTTAGTGGCATTAGGTATATGTAAATTCTAGTAATTGGTCCACTCTTGTTGTCTATGTGTGATAGAAGAAGATTGTCCTTTCTCTACTTCCAGTATCTCCTTTTGTTTGTGATATGCGCTTTTTACTATGAGCATACTATTTTTTTAGCCTAACCAAATCAATCATTGGCTTCATGAATACTAATTGGGATCTTGATAATAATGTCTATATCTTCATCTTGGAAAACAGATGACAGAACTTCTATCTTCCATTATTTTGTGTCCCTGTTAATCAATTTAGCAACTCAAGCCTCTTCATGCAAAGATTGAGTTGGAGTTTTACTTTGTAGCTTGTAGATTTAGGTAACCACCTGCTCTTCCAAATGTTTATGTCTTTACAATTGCCTACTCTCCATAATGACCCTTGTTCTATGAGTCTTCTAGCAATATATAAGCTTCTCCAAATCATTGATGATCTAGCTCCAATTTTCGCATTAAGAAAATTAGTTTGAGGAAAATATTTTATCTTTAGAACCGAAGCAACCAGTGAGTTAGGATATTGGATTATTCTCTAACCTTGTTTTGCCAACAATGCCAAGTTAAAAATTTTAAAATTCCTAAATCCGAGCCCACCAACCCCTTTGGCCTTTCCCATTGGACTCCAAGCTACCCATTTCATTTTCTTTTCATTGTTCATATAGCTCCCCCAAAACTTGTGCACGAGACTGTTGATTTCACAAACCAGAGACTTAGGCAATTTGAAGACTCACATACCATAGGTTGATATTGCTTGAACCACTTCTTTAAGGAGTATTTCTTTACCTACCTATGATAAGAATTTGTTTTTTCCAAATGCTCATTCTCCCTGTAATTCTATCCAAAATTTCTTAGAATGCTACATGTTTAGATCTTCCAACTAGTACTGGCAGTCCTAGATAATTCTCATAAAATGAAGTGGCTCAAGTACCAATTATGCTAAGAATATACTCTCTAGTTTCCTTTCTTGTATTAGCACTAAAAAATATTGAGGTTTTTGTCTTGTTTAATTGTTGACCTGATGCTGATTCATATAAATTGAGTAAGCTATTAATGGCTGCCCATTCTTTAGCATTTTCTCTAAAAAATAGCAGGTTGTCATCTGTAAATAATAGGGGATTTACACTTAACCTCCCTCTGCTGATTTGGTACCCATGTATTTCTTTGGCATGTTCAACTTGGTTTATCAGGCTACTTAATACCTCCGCCAAAAACAAAGATAGATAGGGAGATAAAGGATCTCTTTGTCTAATACCTCTTGATGGCAACAAAATATCTTAAGGACAACCATCGATTAAGATCGAATCAGAGACAGATAATACAAAGCTCATAACTATGTTTATCCCTCTCTTACTAAAGCCCAGCTTTTCCATTACTTTTCTCAAGAAGATCTATAACACTTTGTCGTATGCTTTACTCATGTCGAGTTTTATTGTCATTTAACCTTACTTCCCTTTCCCTTTTGTAGTCATTGAATGAAAAGCTTCAAAAACTATTATCACATTGTCTTGAATCATTCTCCCTGGTGCAAATGCACACTAAGTAGCAGAGATGATCTATGAGAGCATACTCTTGAGTTTATTAGAGATAACCTTTGAGACTAACTTATATAACACATTGTGGTGTGATATAAGTCTGAAATTCGAGACTGTTTGTGGATTCTTCAGTTTAGGAATTAGGACAATAAAGGTCTCATTTAAAGGTTTGATATTACCTCCACAATTCAATACATCCAAGACTGCTTTTGTCATATCATTACCCACAATGCCCCAATGAGTTTGGTAGAACACAGTTGAAAATCAACCCAATGGATTCATTTGAAAAAAAAATCCTCTTTCACATCCTTAATCGTATAGCTTCTTGATAAATTCCTATTCATCTCTTCAATAACTTCAAGTTAAACATAATGTAGATATTCTTCAATGTTTGTTGGCTGCTGTTAGAAAAATAGAGTTTAATAGAATTGATTAACTACCTCAGTGATCCCTTGACTTTCTTTGATCTCTCTGCCATCTCCACATCTAATATTTTTTTTATCTCATTATTCCACTTTCTTTAGTTGGCACATCTGTGAAAGTATTTGGAATTTATGTCCGCATTCTTGAACCATAACTGTTTAGCTTTTTGCTGCCACTTGATGTTCTCTTCCTCTAATGACTTATCAATGTCCCTCTATAAAGCTTTAACTTCAGCATTGTTAAATCCTGTGTTTGATTTTTGTATTGCTGCCAATCGAGTTAGTTTCCTTTGAGCTTCTTTTGTGTTCTTCCTAATGAGAGATTGCTTACTCTATTGTTCAAGTGAGTTTCTATAATTTCTAAGCTTTGCTTGGACGTAATGAATGCTAGTACCTGTAGAGACAACTGACTATTACAACTTGTGTTGATGATATTGCAACATTCTTCTTGGAGATTCCAATTGGCTTCAAATATAAAGATCTTGACTCTATTTCTATCCTCCTCCCTCGATTGTGATTTGATTCCTCTTCTTTACCATGTCATCAAAATGAGATTGTGATATGAAGATTGGGCAGCCAAATTACAAAAGTTGATATTTTCAAACAAGTCAATCCAATGCATGTTGCTAAAAAAAGGATCTAGCCTCTTTTGTGAACTGGTTACCATTTCTATTATTATTCTAGGTGAATTTTGATTCCTCATAACCTACATAATTTAAGCCACAAAAGTCAATACAGTTTCTGAATTGCTCCATTTGTTAGTAAGGACTTGAAGCAGCTCCTTCCTTGGGTTTTATCATCTTCAAAATATTCCAACTTATATTTATGTTAGGAGTTTCTGCATAACCATAAAAACTTGAGAGCAAAAGTTTTTGTCTCACTTCATCATCCTAATATTTCAAAGAAATGCGATGTTGGGAGTATGATTCAAGAGTGAAATCATATTTATTGTCCTAAAAAAAGCAGTAGTCCCACTTAAACTAATACTGTCCATAATAAAACTAGTATCAAGACCTATTTTGTTCCTCACCTTCTCAACCTTATTCCTCCCACATTTGGTCTCCATAAGGAACACAAAATTGGATGACTTAGTTTTCACAAGCAAGTGAAATTCGCTAATTTTATGGGGATTTTCTAGTTCCATATAGTTCCAACTCAATTTAACCACTGTAAACAGAGCAATCCTCTCCCAACTTTTTTCTCTTCATCTAATTAATACTATCATACCCTCCATTTGACTCTCTTTCCTTGTTTTTGGAAAGGCTAATTCCTAGGTAAAGGGACTAAGAGCTAAGCCACTAAGCCTTCCCTTGCTATTCTTTTCCATGCAGCCATATTCTTACTAGTTGCCTCAACTTCACTTTTAATGCAGTTATCAGGAATATATTATGTTATTTGTAAAGCATTCTTTTTTATCAGCAAAAGGTTCCTTCCTCTTGTTCATAGTCAAATATGTTTACATTTCACACACTGATTTCTCTTCAATAGCGGATGCAAGGTGTTCTTTCTTTATTTCACACTGATCTCACCTTAACTAAATTCTTCTGCAATTCTTTACTGTAAGCTGATATGGGAGATTCTGAATTCTTATCCCCCGAAAAATTGTATGTTGACCTTTCTGTTCCTATTTGGTTTCTTCGATTCCTCCATACCCACATGCTTCAAATATTTTTGAATTTATTGGTTGAGCTCTTAGCCATAGTCCAAACTGGGAAGAATTAGAATCATTATCCTGTGCCACACATCACTAACTTTGACATGATTTTGCACTATGGGATACGATTCCACATTGGAAACAAAAGGCTTCTAACCTCTCTTATTTCATAGTAATGCAATATTTTTGGTTGTCCAGTTGTACCCATTTTCCATGTAATAGGGTTTTGTCATATCCACAACTACCTTTACTCTCAAACATTTGCCCTATGCCATTCCATCTGAATCAGTTTCCACCCTTATAACATGACCTATTGAGGGAGCTAAGTCCTTTCTTATGTCTTCATTCATTGATGCTAAAGGGAGACCATTTATTTGCATCCAAAAAGATTCATACTGAAACTTAATACTACTTAGAGGGATAGATTCGTCGACTTCTTGAAAGGATATCAAGCTCCTATAAGAAAAAAACCACGGTCGGCCACCCAATACTCTATCTTTATCCGCAAGGAATTGTATTTCGATGAGGAATTCCCTAGGCCTCTATAGAATCTCTCTCCATTTTCGTATGGGAGGGGATCTTAGTATCCTGTCTCTTTGGCTATTAAAGATATATATCCCAATAGTAACAATATTCATCGCCTCTATTACAGAATTAATGGTCAATCTGTTTTCGAGAAGACGATTCAGTGCATCAAATCAAAGAGACAATTAAAAATACCATTTGAGCGCTTCAAGTATTGTTTACAGGCCTTGAGAATAAGATTTGACTTGGCACAATGAATCACCATTGACTTCCTGCTTGTGTTACCGATTAACTCTTACAGATCGACTCCCATATAAACCGTTTTCATTAGGCTGTATTCATCAAGAAAGGCATCCCTTACTCTATTCCTTCCAAAAGTTAGGAACCAAACAAGGCCTGCTTTTTCTCTCTTTAAGTACGGTTACCTATTTTCACATCCTGATTGGGTTAACAACATCTCTTAGTTCGCTTAAGTCTTAAATTTCACCTAACCTTCTAGTCACCATACTCGAGTCATCATTGTGCGAAAGGCTTTGTTATTGATACCTTTTCCAGACATCACCCCTTCTATGATACAAAATTTCCCACGTAAACTTCCATCTTTCAATCCACTTGCATGAATAACAAATACCTCACTTTCTTCTGTTGTTATGTTAAGCTTCTCTCATCTTCTTGTTAATTGTTCTTCCATTGATCCACACGCACGAATAACTTTCTCTCGAGCTCTCACTAAAAGAGACTAGGGTTCCTTGTACGGCGAAGAAACTAAGGCTTGCTCTGATGCTAAGAATAAAGAAAAGGATCGGGTTTCATTAGAGTAATTCTTTAAGCTATAATTAATAGCATTTTTTTATTATAATGGTTTGTTTGGAAATATTTTTCATTCCAATTTTCATTTCATCTTCTTCTCAAATATAATTTAAATACAAAGTTTTCAAAGTAATCATTACAACTTTTGCAAACTAATCATTACAACTTTTTTAAACTTTCAAATAAAAATAAAAGATAATTCAAAATTTTTAAATATCTAAATAAAAATAATATTATAAAATTTTATTCTAATAATATTTTAACTTTATAATATTTTTTATTCAACTTTTTCTCTTTCCTTTCCCAAAATTCAAAAAAAAAAAATACTAAATTCATACTATCTCATTACTATTTATATACTATCTTACTATTATTTACAAAATTATCATCTCATCTCATTCCCCAAATGTGCTTAACATAATCAAAACAAAGGCATTTATAAATGAAGACTAGAATATCCTCTTCTAACAACTCTTAAGTTAGATTTATATAATAAGTTAAGATAAGATGAGAATATAGATTAGAATAAAATAATGTTGAATTTTATTTTTTAATATTAATCTCATTTTAGGATCTGAAAATGTTGAATTGTTTATTGTGTTTTATATAGGAATTTATGAAAATTATAATGATAAGATAAGATGAGATAGGTTGAGAGTGTTTTTCAATCCAACCTGAGCAGTTGAATTCTAGATTCTTTTAGCATGAATTTTACAAATACATTGTTCTCCTACTCGAGTTTTGGATTAAGTATGATATACTAGCGATTTAAGAGATGCATAACGAGTCATTTTAATTTTCACTTAGTTTTAGTCCTATATTAAGTATCTCATGTTATGCTAATCAATAGATTATGACACATTATAGGATTTTGTTTCAGTTTAATGGCGTTGATATCATAGTGACTCCATATTTTTCTATTAAACTCGAGTTATGCTATTCACATCATACAAGTTTGGTGTATAGCAATTTGCTTATGGTGGGATTCACCGTATTCGATCCTAACAAGAATCAAAATATCAGTTACATAAACACCTTAATTTGATTTGATGTTTATGGACAAAAATGGTTATATTTGAAACGTAATTGATTTTAAAAAGTGAAATGATATAGGCAACTGGCGCCATGTGAAAAATGAGAAAGGAAAAATGAGAGTGAAATGTAGTTGTTGTTTAGATGACTAACACATAGAGGGGTGGTGAATTGGGTTATAGTAAAAAATTAATAGTTATAAACCAAATATACAATATAAAATATAAACAGAATATAAAGCAGCAAGAAATATAAAGAGTAAGGGTAAGAAGAAGCAAACTCAGTATTTTAACGAGATTCAGCCCTACTGTCTACGTCCTTACCTCAAGCTACCCATTGAGAATCTTAAATTTACTATTCAATCTCTTTCAGGTGGAAATAGAAACCTATTACACCTTTGAGCAACACCACTACAAAGAATTCGTGTAGAACACCCTCTACACTTGCAATCACCTCACACTTAGTGATTCAACTATTCCCTATGTAGAACACCTTATACATACACAAGGGTTATATGCACCTTCTTACAAATACAAAAGCTGATAGTTGGTAGGTTATCAGAATATAGTCCTCAATGAGTGAGATAAAAATAATACAGTGCAACCTATATATCTCTCACAATGAATAAGGATTAAAACACAAAATTTAGATAAGAACTTTGAAAGAATGATGCAAAACTTAACAATTGATATGTAAGTTCTTATTGTTATTTTTGCAAAACTCAAGTGAGCTATTTATAGGCAAATGAGTTTTCATATTCAAATTTGAAAATATTCACATGTCAATTAAGATCACTATTCACTTTTCAAAAAATTCAAATAAAAATATCTCATTTTTATATTTATCAAAGACAACTCCATTCATTTTTAAAAGAAATCAAAACTAATATTTTACTTTTCATACATGACAAAATGAACATGATTTATTTTTCAAACCAAATCATCTTCTTTTTGCATATGTCAAAAAAATACACAACCACCTTTCAATATTTTCAAACAAGTCATCTATTTTTTACATTTGTCAAAAAAACACACAACCACCCTTCAAGATTTTCAAATAACACATGCACATATTAAAAATAACAATCAATCATCTTACAAATTTAAATATTTATGCATATGTAGAATAATAATAATAATTTTGAAATTAAATATTTTAATAAAGTTATGCAAATGTAAAAAATGCAATTTGATATTTTATGAAAAAATATTAATTTTGAGCCTTAATCCAATTTCAAATTTTAAGAGATGTACAAAATTATTCTATGAGTTTCATTTGTAGACTTTTTTTTTTACTCATGCTTGATTTCTTGATGTGTTTAGTTTTTTTCATGCGTAGACAACTTGAGCTTGAGTCTGAATTTATTTGTTATCATCAAAATCTATACGTAGATACGAGACTTGAAATCTTGGATTCTACAATAGTGTTTCATACCCAAGAAGTCCCAAATCACTTTTTCGTTCTTTTCCGTTCTTCTTCTTTTAATGAAGTTGGAAGACAATAAAAAAATGCAAAAAGGAAAAAAGGGAAGAAATACTTCAAAAGCTTAGATTGAAGAAAACAAAGTATTGATTCTAAGGCTACGGCAAAAATACTCAGATCATCATCAAGACTGAAATCATTTCCAGAACCTACATAAAAACTTGTTCACCCACTCCTCCCGATCTCAAAGCAGACACTCTCTTAAAAAGTAGGGCAGGACAAGGTATATTAATTAGAGAAATGAGTCTCCACCTACCCAGAAAATAAAAATAGGTATAATTATAACAATTATAAAGAAATAAAAAAGAAGATAAAGGATAGAGCTTGAAAAGTCAAGATTAGGTAGTAATTATCTTTAGAATGTATGGTTGCCATTTACTCTACAAAATGCAAATGCAATCAATTGAGAAAACAGAATCTAATTTGGCGCCAAAGTCGCTGGGCTTCTCACGCTCTTAAAGAGCTGGACCATGGCTTGTTGTGGCTTGGCTGGACTGTAATACCAGATTTTACCAAAGTATTCATTGTCAAATGAAATATTGAGACATTCAAACCCACTTTGTTGTTCCAAGCGGTGAACCTAAGATCGAGCATGGAGAGTGAAGAAGATGAAAAAAGACTAAAATGGATCTTTGCCTTTTCCTTTTTACTTTTGCTTTTCTATTTTTTTTTCTCTTGTGTGCAACTTCTTGGCTAGTTGATGGTGAGAAGACGATGAGGTAGAGGGAAGATAATGGCTTCCATGTTCGTGGGGATAGGGGTTCCCTAGGTTGAAGACAAAGAGCTTCGAGTCAGAATATTAGGTGCCTAAAGTGGATTTGGATGACCAAAATTGCCACATCAGCCATGAGACTGCGATAGGGACGCATGCTAGTTGCCTGTAGCATTTCTCTTTTAAAAATTTTCAATATCCAAACATAATCTCCTGCAAATATAACAAAAATGATCTTTTGACCTTTTGTTTCTTTCTTTATTAATTGTTTACTGATAGAATTAACGTCATGTTTTGCATACTTTTGGGCCAAGTTTCGGTGACTTAGGTCCTCTAAGTTGAGCCTAGAAAAACAAAGAAGAAGAAGGCTGCGAGGGAGTGGCTTGAAGGCTGAAAAGTCTGTGATACTTAAATTAGTAAATAATTTGGGAAGCTTGAGAGTAATGAGAGAGTCTAGATAATTTTCTCGTACCCAGGGGTTATTATTTATACTTGGAGTTAGGGAAGACAGATCGTGCCTGTCTTCGTGGGGCCCATGCCTTTCTACTATTTCTTTTATCATGATACATTAATGTGGAGTAGCCTCTATGGCGACATCATTAATGCGGTGTGTAGTTTGAATTGCGATAACGGTGTGTAGTTTGAATTGCGGTACCATTAAAACTTATCCATGCTTCACGTACTATCTAGTACAAGTTTCCATGAGCAGGATGATGTCGAGTATCGTCAGGTCTGACTATGCCATCAGCCATTTTTGATTACTTTTCCTACAAGTGAATTGCTTCATGGGCAAGTTTCTAGGCTGGATACTTGGGTGAGACCCATTAACTTCAATTGAGTACTTGGTGGGCTTGTGGGTGAGGAAAAAATCTACCTTTTTTAGATTGGCTTCGATTCTACGTCCTCATATCGTGAACCCCATAAACTTCCTAAACCCAAGACCAAAGGCACACTTCATTAGAATTAGCTTCATCTGATATTGTCTCAGCAGTGCAAAAGTCTCTCTTAGATCGTTCAAGTGTTGCTCCAGAATCTCACTCTTGATCAATATGTCATCCAAATAGACTTCTATATTTCTTCCTACCTGATTTTTGAACATGCGGTTGACCAACCATTGGTTCGTAGCCTCTGCATTCTTCAGCTCAAACGACATTGTTGTGTAGAAACATAGCCCTCAATCAGTGATGAACAAGGTCTTCTCCTCGTCATCTGCATTCATATGAATCTGATTATATCTAGAGTAGAAGTCCATGAAGCCAAGTATATGATGGCCCGTCGTGGAGTCGACAATCAGATCGATGCAGGAAAGTGGAAAGCTATCATTCGAATTGGCTTTGTTGAGGTCAGTGAAGTCAATGCACATTCTCCATTTCTTGTTTGACTTTTTCACCAATACCACGTTAGACAACTACTCTGGGTAATGCGCTTTTTGGATGAACTGATAGCTAGTAGGCAGTTAATTTCCTTGGCTTTGAAGATGTTTTTATTTGAGCCAAAACTTTGACGTTTCTATCTTACTCCCCTGGCCTTTGGGTCCACACTAAGGTGGTGTTGTATGGTTTTTGGTTCTATGCTGAACATGTCTTCATGGTTCCAAGCAAAGACATCTTGGTGTTTAGTAAGGAATTGCTGCATGGCGCTCCACATCCCACTCGTCATCTTGCTACTGTTCCTTGCAGTGTCTTCTGGAAGGTCTGAGTTGAAAGGAACGAATTCCAATAGCTCATTCGGCTCCAGCTTTTTAAGCATTTGCTCATCTTGGAGTTCGCCCTATATTGAGGCTCGTTTGGGTGGTGGTGGTAAGGTTCGGTTGTCCACCGCGGACTATATTGAGCTTACCTCTCCATTCGGTGACGCCTCTTCATGGATGTGCTTTATCCTTCCTTCTGCGGTGCTTCATCCTCCAATTATGAGAGTTTTGCTTCCTTGTTAGTGAGCTTTCATGCTTGTTAGCACTATTGTTCTTGGCTTTCGAGTTGTCTAAAATGGGTTGTCATAGGTGTATAAAGTACATGTAAGACCTATAATGATCTCACAGATGGTAGCCACTATTAACATTGTGTTTCATACACATTTGGGCCAATTTCCAACAACTCGAATCTTCTAAGTTAAGTTTGCAAAAATGAAGAAGAAGAAGAAGGCCAGAAGAGGATGGCTTAGGAGGTTGAGAAATTTTTGATACTTAAGTTAATAAATGAGTTTAGAAGCTCGCAAGTAATGAGAGAGCCTAGAGAACTTTCTCATATTTAGGGGTCTCTAGTTATACATGGAATCTAAGGGACAGGTTGCGTCTATCACTGTGGAGCCCATGTCCTTTCTACTATTTTCTTTGTTAGGATCCTTTGATGCGGAGTAACTTCTACGAAAACGTTATTAACACGACGTGTAGTCCAAGTTTCGATACCATTAATGTGACATGATTTCCCAATTTATCTTATCCTATAGGCCCCTTCAGTAGCTTGTTAATGTATGCCTACCAAAAAATCAAAGATTATCCATACTTCTCATATTGACTGATACGAGTTTTCATGAGCGGGACGCTGTCAAGTGGCATCCGACCTGCATTTCCATCAACCATCCTTGTTTACTTTCCTACCAATAAATTGTTTAATGTGTAAGTCTGAATCTTGGGCCGAATATTTGGGCAAGGCCCACCACCTTGAGTTGAATGCTTGGTGGACTTATGATCAAGGGGAAAATCCCCAAGTAATAAGCTCTTTTTCGTGCATGTAGTTTAAAACTTTTAGGCTCAATCCCCTCAATAAATAACAAAAAAAAAAAAAGGCCAAGTTTATGTGAGAAGATAAAGACAATCCATGAAGCAGATAAAAATAAGGCAATCTTGCCCTCTAAAAATGGTGAGCAAAGGCAGAGAGATCTGAAGATGCGGAGCCAAGTAATAGAAGGTAAACATGTGTCCTGGGTTGACAAGTGAAGATAACAATTAACATTGTCCTTGAAGGGACCAGTGTTGTAATCCAAAAGCCTATGAACAACCTTAACGGACAAATTGCCATAAAACAGGGTCAGTCAAATAACGAAGAATAGTAAATCTCTCATGGGCTTATACTCTGCATTTTCGTCCAACAGATGAGAAGGTATTAAAAAAAAAAAATCAAATTTCGAATATTCCTCCAATAATTACATTCTATTGGCTGTCTTAAAAAAGCAGATATTTTTTCTTTTTTTGAGAATTTTAATGATTTGATTTGATTAGTCAGTAGCTTAGAAAAATAGATTTCTTGTTTTATTTTGTGTAATTCGATTGTTCTGGATATATTGCATAGGAAAATATTATTTACACTTATAATTTTTACTCAGTTAATAATATATATTGACGTGTTAATTCTTGATATATTGAATATTATAAAATTTTAAATTTTAAATTTAAATTAAAAAATCCAATCATTTAAAGAATTACACTGATTGGCTTCATGAACTAATTATAAGCATTATTATTATTATTATTTTGTATATTGAGAAATCTTATATTTACGTAAATTGTCATGCACCAGTCCACCGTCCGAGTTAAAAGGCTAACCATTGCTTTGTCCTCCGACCTGGGCGCTACCACGTCACCGTGCTATCACCTTTCAGTGGCCACGTTTTGCCAAGTGTCGAACACCCAGAAGGCCAAGGAACAACATTTATAAATAGCGTATTGAGCTGCTTCGGACACTGTTAAAACCAAGGTGTAGCGTAGAGTTTAATGACTCTTTCTTCTACACCCTCTTCATTTTTTTTTTAGGAACTTTTTTTTAATCAAAACGATTGATATGGTTTTTCTACCTCACCTTCTCTCGCTCACCTTTATTGGATGATTATTTTTAACTCTTATTTTTTTATGGGAATTCGGCTTTTTCCACCGGTAAGTGCTTTTTTTTTTTCTCTCCATTGATCTAGTCTTCGTCCCTACAATATATATGGCATTGGAGTACTGATGCAACGGTGGAATCTATTATGTAAGTATTTATGTTATATGTTTTTGGGTTCTCACATATGAGTGAAAATGTTTTATGAATTGATCTAGTGTTTATGCAAATCATGAAAAAATGGTATTGGATACTAGCTGAATGACAACATTTACTGAAGACTATTTGTAGGACACGTGCTTCTGCAAACAAGTTTTATGGGTTTTTCATTTTTTTTTTCAGTTTTTAATGATTTTCACTTCTTGGGCGGTTGTGGAAGGCTCGGTTAGGAGGAATAACACCTTTAAACGAGGTTAGAGGGAAGTATGGAGCCTCTTTGTGAGTTTTGTAGGGTGGCGAGGGCAGTGGTGTATTGTAAATCAGATTTGGCTTGTCTTTGCTTGCACTGTGATGGGTGTGTACATTCTGCTAATTCTTTGTCCCGAAGGCACGTGCGTTCTCTCTTATGTGAGAAGTGCTACTCCCAGCCTGGAATTGCCCGATGCATGGATGATAAAATGTCTCTTTGTCAAGGCTGCCACTGGAATGGCAGTGACTGTTCAAGGCTGGGGCATCGGTGCCACCCATTGAATTGTTATACAGGTTGCCCTTCTTTGGAAGAGTTGTCAAGGATTTGGTCCTCACTTTCTGATATGCCCCCTTCAAGTGGTTTTGATAGTGGTTGGGAGCACGTGAGCACACTGCCTATAGATGAGAACTGCATCACCAACTGTTTGGAACAAAGAGACAATGAGGGATCATTTGGGGTCGTGGCAAGCAAGCTGAATGAACTAGAACCTTGCTCTAAGTCTGACCCTTGGATGGATCTGTCTTCTGTGATTCAACCGAATCCAAATTCCATGCCGCGCTGTAGAGATCAAGCACCTTTCTTCCCTGAAGAATCAAGTTTGCCAAAGGTAGTATTTCTTTTTGCTCTTAAGTTGGTGAAGCAGGTAGTTATGTGCTAAGATTTTTTTCTATTTTTATTTTTAAATATTTACATGCATGGTGCCTATGTCTAGTTGAAGGAAATAGCCTTTATTTACTCTTTGAGACTTAAAGAACTAAAAGTAATTCCCTAAAGTACAATATTTTGTCTTCATTGTCAAGTACTTTTGGAAAATCTGAGCCATGCATTTATTTCCTTCATGTGCTTCAGGATGCTTCTGATTTCAAGGATCTTGGAATTTATGATGGCAATGATCTCTATGAAGGTCTTAACATGGATGATGTTCCATTAACCTTAAAAAATGGTGAGATATTTGGCTGTCCACAAGGTACTACTAGATACCAGTTCGAGGACGGAGGAATGGAATGCCAATCGATGGAGAAAAACTTATCAGTCACTGAATCTAATGGTCCCATTGAGAGTGCTTTGGAGGTTATATCCTTCACTTCGATTTATTTTTTTGTACACATAATCTGCTACCGTTATTCCACTTCTCTTTCCGTGAAATTCGCTTGTCCAATCTAGAACATAATGCATCCAAAAATATCCAAGTCAATTTGTTTGCATCTCATATGATCATGGACACATCTTCATATTGACATGTGAATTACTGCTGAGTTATACATCTCATAAGAAGCAATAGTTTATCACAGATCTTTTCTATACAGCACACAAAAAATTGCAAAGTCCCAGTGATCAGCATTTTGAATTACATTCCAAAATGCACCGAGTTTAGAGAACTTCTTATAATCGAAAATTAAGATTCATTTTCATGAGTTTTATGAAATTCAATTCCTTTATGAACCAGAAGCCTACTATAGATCCATTTTTACCCCATTTAATTTGTTAGGCTGAAATATGGCTTTTAAGCACTGCTACTACCTTAAACTATACATTCTTGCTTTAGTAAGCTAGGTGTGACCTTTTATTCTGTAATTACTTAAGTGGAGAACTTTTTTCAGTGGGTGGGACTCACCTTGTGTATTTCGGCAGGCATCTTCGTCAGGACAACAAAATTGTGTGGCTTTTCAATCCTCTCATCTTGGTGGGTCAACTAGTGTTATGCAGTCCATTAATAGTAACGCAAATTGCTTATTAATGAATCAACCCTGCACTGGAAACCTCAATCTGGGGTTACCTACTAGCCAAGTTCACTCAAGCATATCACTTTCATTATCCAACATCACGGGTGAAAGTAGTGTAGCTGATTATCAAGATTGTGGATTGTCACCTGTATTTCTAACAGTTGAATCACCTTGGGAATCAAATTTGGAGGCTAGCTGCCCGCAAGCAAGGGAAAAAGCTAAGATGAGATACAATGAGAAAAAGAAAAGTCGATCGTATGGGTCTCTGATCTCAATTTATATATATTTCTTAATTCAAATTTGATAAATATATGTGTGTGTATATGCATCCTCCTTTTTTTTAGAATATAAATGCAATTTTGATATATGCATCCTTTCGTTTCCATAAGTACTTCAAAAGGGCATCTTATTCTATTTCTACCCTTTCAAATGCTTCATTTCAGTCTTGACCCTGATATATTTAGGAAAAGATAAATTTGGCTTCTGACACCTCTTTTGTACATCAAAGTACCATTTACTCCGATATAAACATTTTGGTAATAACTGAATACTGGTATTGCTTCTCAGTTACGATTAAATTCCATAGATTATCTTTAATTTTCCTTGTACATTGCTTATTCACTGAAGTGTGCCTTAAGGCATCTATCATTTCATAAAATCTATGTTTTTGTTGTTGTTTTTGTTGACGTATAGGTTTGGTAAACAAATAAGATATGCCTCACGCAAAGCCAGAGCTGATACTAGAAAGCGTGTGAGAGGGAGATTTGTGAAAGCTGGAGAAGCATATGATTATGACCCTCTTCTGACAGGGAACTTCTGAGCCATATCACCCAATGTCCACTCCTTGACTTGCATGGCAATGCCTGCTCCAATAAGGTAGTCCTTACAGTAACTAGATTATGTTTCATGTCTGGGATTATGGATATCAAGATGATCAATATTAAATACAATTTTTATAATTTATGGGGGGCTTTTATCTGATAAAGCTATGTTCTATCACTGTATGAGATTAGGTGTTCAACTCAATCACGTGTCTTTACGTTTTGGCAATGGCAACAGATAAAGGAACGAAGCACATGTTATATCTGATAAAGCTATGCACCCTTTCTTGGAATAATCTTGATTTTCTCCTTTCATTAAATGGCATCAGATTTTGTGCACATTAGGATATCTTCAGCGCTGATAGCCCTTAGAATAAATTAGACGTTCGCATCTCTGGATTCTGGAATCTGTATACTGCCTCACCTAATATTTTAGTAAGTCTTCCAACTGATTGCTTGCGTAATGTTATTTTTTATACTTAATATGTCACATACACTCATATATAGGCAATTTCCAATTTCAGCAGTCAGTTCTTACTCTTTTGTTTACATTTTGGCAATGGCAACAGATAATTGTCGGGAGATACAATTGATGAAGAACCTCCTGTGAGAACCTTTGGTTCTTGTCCTTTTGTGTGTCCTAGCGAAAAGCCTCTTGTGCTTTTGCTGCCCCTACCTCCAGCAACCTTGCCATAAGGTAGACACCTTGCCGCACGTCATTTTCCATTGTCATCAGTTTTTACTCAAATGTAATATTTTTTTAACCATATTCCTAGTTTACAACTTGTAATAAAATTACACCTTCCATATCAAAGAATAAATAGCCAATACACTTTTTGTTCCATCACTGGAATAATTTTGTTATTAGAGTACATGTTTAGAGCACTTTCCTACTCTAGATACTTTCTCAATTCCTTTTTCTGTGCTAGAAATTCAAAATAGGGTACAATCTACAGTATTGCTCAAGGTCAGATATGAACAGACCAATTGAGCACTTGACTAGATATTTGATATATGGTGTTTTTTCTTGTCCTCTTTTTGCGTAGAAAGACTAGAAGTAATGATCATTTCATTACAGGAAAAGAGAAAAATGAAACTGCAAGAGTGTCTGGCTGGTCTAAGTTAAGAACATTGGCAAAGTAAAAAATTATATTATCTCTTATAATTAAAGATCGTGATTAAATGATTCTGAATAGGACTTCTGTTGGGAAAAAAAAAAAAGTACTGGCTACAGTTTGAGAGTCAGCTATTTGGTAAATTTCTTTAGAAGGATGGCAAGGAAGTCCAGAAAATGAATTTGAAGCAAGCTTTCTGGTTAAAATGTGCCATTTGGTAAATTACTGGCTGCTTCACCAGCTGTATTAAGAAGTTACCCTAGTTTGAAATCATCTGGGAGCTGTATATATCAATCTTGTGTGGACGAATTTAAAGGAAAAATTATTCTTATTCCATTACAAGGAAGAAGCTAAAATTTTAGCAGCAACTTTAGCTGATCCCTTTAAATTAAGACCAATCACCAATAAATAACTAGTGAAAGAACACGAGGCAGCAACTGAGCTGACATTGTATAATGTTGAGCTATTTGGACGTACTCTTGGTGCTGACGGTATTCCTCACTCCAGTACATCTCTCCCTTCTGCTTAACCTCATTTCTTTTTTGGTTTGGCTAATCAGTGCTACCCTACCAACCTTCATTTATAACGTGTGCAAACTGCAAACTAAGCTTGTCGTATTATTAGGATGGGTGCATCTCAACATCTCTCGCACATAAATGGTTTATCTCTGTGATAGTCTAGTAATGAGAACAAATTAAACAGGTGATCATTTGGTAATAAGAACAACACAGGTCATACACTATATAAATGTTTAACAGAATGTGAAACAGATGATGGAGGCATGACTTTTTTGGAACTTCTGGGACATTCGGGTATGCTCTTTATGATTTTCTTTCCATTTCCTTCCTAGATACTGAGTACGTTATATTTTCCATCCAGTATTATATTACCTCCTCTTTTTTTTTTTTTTTTTTTCTTTCTTGAATAACAAATTCAAGATTGATGAATAATATTATATCAACGTACTAAGATAAAGGAGTGGAACAAGGATATAGTATATCGCATTTTCTTCATATTTTCTTTCCCAAAATCATATTCAAGTGTCATCTTTTTGTTTTTAGAGTTATAAATCTGTATCAACCATTGATCAAATCTAGAGTAACAACAACCTATTCATTATTTTGAGGCTGCGCATGATACTTTTGTAACAGATGTTTACCCAGCATATGATGGATCACCTTCTTTACCACCACAGATTCCTTCTGGTATGGTGAGACAGATATTTTGTCCACAATATAGCCATCTTTGTGAAGTAAAGTTCAACAATTTATATGTGAAAGCAAGGATCAAAGAAAAAAATAAGCATTTTGTTGAAGTAAATTAAATATGGTTAAATTTTATACCCTTATGATTAAACATATGAGATTCACTGCTCTACGTATGGCCAATATATTTATATATGCTTTATAGATACAAATCATCTATGCCAATGGAACAAACAAAGACTGACAGATCAGAAAATAAAGAAAAATACATGGTGAAAGATCAGAAAATTATTCTGATCTGAACAAGAATTAAAAATAAAAATAAAAATAAAAAAGAGTGAAGATCAGAGCAGGAGAAAAGGCATTTTTAGCTTCCTGGAGCACTGCATCCCTATGTCAGAATTACAATTATGATCACTTCCCTCCGACAAACTTACTATTAATGTTGGAAGCACCGCCTCGAAGGAAGGTCCAAGAAGATATCGTTGAGTAAGGTTTTGGCATGTGTTGCAGAGAAAGCACCTAATATGCCTGAGGGCTAAGAAATTAGCCCCATGAACACATTTATCGCATTTTCTGCACAGAAAAGCATCATCGGCTTGGCAATAGAGTTCAGCCCTGTCTCCGCAGAGCTCGCAAGGCACCGTGGCGGCGGTGGCACCATCACCATGCGCATGATCTTCTGCATCATGATCTAGGTGGTTGGACTGCAGCCTGCAGACGCCACCTAACTTTTCCTCTTGATCTACTCCTCTGCACATTCTTTTGAAACTGATCAGTATAGCGTGGGATAGAAGTACTTGGGAGGAAGGTAGCGTAGCCTTTTTATAGAACGTACGTAGACAAACTGCAAAAATTATTATTCCACCTGAAAAAGAAAGACTTTCTTTTTTTCTACTTTCGTTGGCCACATATTATTTCACATATGGAGGCCATGAAACTTGAAACTGAATTATATCCGAGAATTCTTCAATAGTGACAGCCAAAATTTTCTTTTAGCTTCGTGGGTTTTGGTCATATCAGGGCATGATAAAGTCTTTTGAGACTTATGGTGGAAAAATCATATGCTTTAAATAGTCTTAGATATTTCATATTTGCGTAGGAAAATTTAGGTTTTTACAAATCATTTTATTTAATTATTATAATTTTTTAAATTTTTATATAAAATATGATAAATAATTTCAAGATAAAAATAATATTTCAATAATATATTTTTTTAATTTTTAATTTTAATTTTAATTTTAATTTTATTTTATCTTATCTGTATAAAAAAAAAGACAAATAATAATAATTATATTCCATCCAAAAAGATATTTAAAAAAAAAAAGATTTAATAAGTTGAAGAGCTGCAGACCACAATCGAAAAAGGTGTGATTGGAGGAAGTAGTACTAGAATAAATTGATTGTTTGTGTCAAATGGTCCTTTTAATAATCGAGCAAAATGGAGAATTTTGGTGACACCACTAAATTTGACAAATAGGCGAAGATAAAACTTGAATAAATCCTTTAAGCTTTATGGGATTCTTGGGGAGTTGTTAATAGCCATGATTTATATTGTTGAGTGGTTAGCAAGTCAAATTGGGTTTTCTAAAGAAGAAAGCTTTATTTTATGGCCAAGAGTTTAAGGCATTTTTATTTTGGGACCCACCAGCTAGGAATGGAGTTCTTTGCATGTAGGATAAGTTATGGGGTTAGAAAATTGGCAACATTATTTATTTATTTTCCCACTTATTTTCGACAAAAAAATAAATAAATAAATAATACTAAAACAAAGAGATTGGAAACTGATTTGACTTGTTTTGTTTGCATACGTACACCCTTGGTTGCCCACTCTCTATTGGACCCCAGATTTCGTAGAGCCCACGTGGCAAGCGGGGAGAGGAGAGAGTGTCTTTGTCCACACATTAGGAGTTAGCGTTTGGTACATCAATCCACATGTGTGGTTGAAAATTTTTTTTTTTAATTTTATTTGAGCGTGTGGTTGAAATTTGAAAGTAAGTTTAAAGGTTGGAGCTCTTATAGATTCCATCCAATGTGAGATTGTGACTGAATTTTTGAAATTATAAAAAAGACTGTAGAAAAAGGTTTTAAAACCAAAACCATCGTTATAAGCTGTTTTGTTCTATTTGTAAAATTGAATTATTGTACGACATAAACTATTAATAATTATTTAATATAAAGTTATGGGTGATGCTGTCATAAAAGATTGGGTAGATTTGGTAAGAAAAATATTTTTTATATTTTTTAATATTATTTATTATTTTAATATTATTTTAATTACTATTCATTTTTTTTTATTATTTAATATTTTATTATTATTTTTTATATATTTTTATTACTATTCATAAACATTCTCAACACTACTCAAATGTATCCTTAATTCACTTTAGATCGAATAAAATAAACTAAATAATTTTAAACAAAAGTTAAAAGTTAAATATAATATTATTAAAATATTATAATTATTATTATTTAAAAATTTTAAAAAATTAAATTATCTATTATATTTTGTATCAAATTTTTTAAAAATAATAATAATAAAACAAAATTATTTATATACCAAACGGACCTGAAATTCTTGAAAATATATTAAAATGACAAGTTTGTCAAGTTCGTCTAGCTTATGTGGACGAATTAGACTGAAAGATTCTGTCTCTACCTGTAATTTATTGGTTATATATTTTTGAAGAGGATTTATTGGTTACATTTGGACAAAGATTGGTTATATATACATTTTATAACATTGTTAAAGAGCATCTACATCCATTATATTCACTTTTATATGAACAATAACGTGTTACTGTTTATATAAAAATAAGTATTATGAGTATGAATACTTCTAAATATTTTTTAAAGAGGATCTATTGGTTATATTTGGACAAGAATCAAAGGTAGTAGGCATCATTGTTTTAAATTTCGTTCCATTCTGGTCGGAACGATTGGAATATTCCGTTCCAGTTCTCAACCAGTGCATTATACCTCATTATTTCGTTCCGATTATTTCGGTCAAATTCCGGCCGTTCCAGTCCAAATTCCGGCCATTTTGATCCCTATATTGGTTTAGATTATTTTTATAATTTTTTTTTGTATTTGAATGACATTTTTTTAAATTATAAATTTAGATGGCATTTAACTAAGGCCCCGTTTTGTATCAAAACTCATCTCAACTCATCACAATCATCTTCATTTCATCATTATACTTTTATAATTTTTTATACAAAACACAAATTCCTATACACTTTTTTCAAATCCCAATACATTTTTTTCAAATTCTAATACACATTTTTCAAATTTCAAAATAATAATAATATTTAAAAATAAACTCAACTCATCTCATCTCCGAATTTAAATGGGACTAATTCTAGAATACAAAATATATTTATATACTTTATAATTCTAAATAATTCTATTTTTTTAAATATAATTATTTTTTAATATTTTATCTATTTATTTATTTTTGTATCTCAACTCAAATTTGTATTTTTTTAACTTATAATCATTTTATAAATTTTCAATTCTTCTAATATGTACATATATACATGATATATATATATATATATATGTTTTTATTCTATTAGTTGTTAGTGTTTATATATTATAATATATAATTAATTTCAAAACGACACATCAAAATATACTGATATCAAAATATTCCATTTCAATATCTCAATCAGAACGATCACCAAAACAAAACTCAAAACTTTGAGAGTCATGCACTCCTTCCACGTCACATTTCTACGAGACTACAATTGATGCGTGCATGTTACTAAAATATAATTCTTGTGAATACTTTTGATTGGGATATTTATACACTTATAATTTTTTTATAATTATTTTAAAATTTATATTAAATCTATCAAAATAATTGTGACACTTAATTTATTAAAATATAAAATTAATTTTTATCCTTCAATTTAAATATAGTGATAACATAATTATAGATTAATTATAATTATAGATTAATTATAAGTTTCTTATTTTTATAAATAAATATATGTACATGTACGTAGTAGTAAACAACGAAAAGACAACTTTGGTCAAATAAAAAATAAAAAGACAACGTGGTGGTTTAGGTATACCTCATTTAGATTTGAACATGCAATAAGATGAGTTAAATTGAATTTATTTTTTAATATTATTATTATGTTGAGATTCGGAAAATTTAACTTTAAATTTAAAAAAATTATAGTAGAATTTAAAAAATATATATTAAAATTTATATTTTATATAAAAATTTAAAAAAGTATAATAATGAGTTTGAGATAAATTGAAACGACCTCATCTCGTCTTCAAATATAAATGAGGTCGAGAGTGGCTCTACAACCGCGACTTTCATCTCTAGCTAGAACTACTGTTAATTATATAGTTTTTTAGTTTTAATTTTAGTTATACTTTTTCAAATTTTTATATTTATATTAAATCTATCAAAATAATTGTGACACTTAATTTATTAAAATATAAAATTAATTTTTATCCTTCAATTTAAATATAGTGATAATATAATTATAGATTAATTATACGTTTCTTATTTTTATAAATAAATATATGTACATGTACGATAGTAGTCGACAACGAAAAGACAACTTTGGTCAAATAAAAGATAAAAAGACAATGTGGTGGTTTAGGTAGGCCTCATTTAGATTTGGAGATAAGATAAGTTGAGTTAAATTGAATTTATTTTTTAATATTATTATTATTTTGAGATTTGAAAATTTTAATTTTAAATTTAAAAAAATTATAGTGAAATGTAAAAAAAAATTATATTAAAATTTGTATTTTATATATAAATTTGAAAAAGTATAATAATGAGTTTGAGATAAGTTGAAACGACCTCATCTCGTCTTCGAATATAAATGGGGTCGAGAGTGGCTCTACAACCACGACTTTCATCTCTAGCTGGAACTACTGTTAATTATATAGTTTTTTATTTTTATTTTTTAATATTTATTTTTAATATTTATATTTTTAAAAATATTATAATATTATTTAAAAATATTTATTTAATTATCAATTAAAAAATAAAAATAAAATAAAAACCTCAGCGATAACAAATAATGGAATGGGTTCACACACGCACAAAAAAAAAAAAAACTAATGGAAAGGATAGCATTTTGTTTATGTTAATGGAACCGACACCATTCATCTATAATATCCCGATCGACCGAAGCAACAATATCTACTTGCAAGGGGTTTGCAATCTCGATCTCCTTGCAAAACCCTCTTCTGATCGCCACAATTCCATATCATGAAATTGAAATAATGACTCGATATTATATGTATAATTGTAGGATTCTTTTAACTTCTAATTTACTATTGTCTAACGATGTTTAAAAGATTAATGTTAAATATAATTATATGTTATATAAGTGTCACACACTTATTTTATAAAAAAGTATACGGTCTATTATTAAGAAATTAATTTTTTATATAAATTTTATATTTAATTGCTTTTTCAAAGGTAGTCAACACGCTTACTTACTATATTATAATTAAAATATTATTTCTTCTTCTAAAAATGTTATAAGATAGAGTCTGAGTTGTCGACTGAACATCTAGCCTGCTTAGTTTTAATTTACTGGTGGAAGTTGGAAAGCGAAAATTTAATGTTTCCTTTAAATTTAAAGTGATGGCATTGCTAATTATTATTAGCTACAAACTACTGTTCAATTAGGGGCTTATCATAGAGCTCTTTAAAGTTTCAAAACCTATGGAGGTATCGTACCCTTGTGCTTGTCTTGTGGTTGAAATCGACGATCTTCTTCTTCTTCTTCCTCCTCTTCTTCTTCTTCCTCTTGGCTTATAATTACTATAAGAAAATTAAGTTTTTGTAATCATTTAATTGCAATTAAAAGATTATTTTCAACCAATTTTGATTGTAAATAGTTATTTAGTCTCATTTAAATGACCACAAATAAACAATTTTCTTATAGTAAATGAATAAACAACTACAAAAGTTGCTAATATATAATGACCAATTTTATTTGCAATTAAATGCATGGGAGTTTTTAGACTTAATGTGTTGCTTCAGCCTGTGAGTTTAATAAACTTATGAAAGGCTATTGATGAAGTGAGTTAGCTAATGAGAAGAAAATTTATTTAATGAGAGGAAAATTCATTAGATAAGGTGGGATCAAATGGGTATGGAAAAGTCCCTAGAAGGCCAGGGTTTCAAGAATTTGAGAATTTTAACTTGGCATTACTGGCCAAGCAATAGTGGAAAATTGTTCAGGACCGTCTCTCTCTTTAGCTACGCAAGTACTCAAAGTTAAATATTTTTCAAAGGTTGATTTCAATCAAGCTAAACTAAGATAGAACCCTTCATACATATGGAAAAGTTTGTTGGCAACAAAACCTTTACTGGAGGAATGCCTAATATGGAGAATAGGAAATGATGAAACAACAAGAGTTTTATCTGTCAAGTGGGTGTCTAAATCGAGCTCCTTCAAACCTCATAGTGCAATCAGGTTCCTCAATGCAGATGCTAAGGTGGCAGCTCTAATAGTGACATCGGATGATCCAGCATCAAATAGACTCTGAGACAAAACCATAGAAGGAAGTATGGACTAAGATTGAAATCTGGCCATCCCAAATACAGGTAAGACTTTCATGTGGAGAGCCTTTTTAGATATGATTCCCACAAAATCCAACCTATTCAAGAAGAAGGTTGTTGAAAAATCAAATTGTCCTTTTTGCCTCTTAAAATCTGAAACAGTGTAACATGTTTTATGGGAGTGTACTCAGCTCGAGATGTGCGGGGGTAGTGCTCAAGAAAGATTCAGAATAGTGTGATTATGAACCAGCCCATAAAGGACACTCTGGCATCTATAAGTAAATTGTCGAAAGAGAAAATGGAAGAGATGGCACTCACTTGTTAGAAGCTCTTGAAAAGAAAAAAATGATTATGCATTTAAGGAAGCATTCATTGTTGGAAATTTTGGAGAAGGAAAGTGAATCTGAAAATTAATCAAGGCTTCGAGACGTATAATAAAACTGTCTTTAAAACAATATTTGCCCCACTCACAAACAGTTGGCTAATAAGTTCTTAGCAAATCGTCTCCATGATACAACAAAGTCTTTGAACTCTACAAATAGCAATTTTGTATAGCTCCTAGAGTTACCATTGAAGATGATAGAAACAGAAGAAGATGAAAAATTTTTCGTGTCTTAACAAGTCTGTTACTATACTATTTATAAAATTTGAAAAGGTATCTGTGAAAAATCACGTTATTAGCAAAATAACCATTTCTCGCTGAACGGGATGTTGAGCGAGGGTCGAGCAAAGTTACTGCCTCACACCTCGCTCGAGCATTACATCAAGCAAATATTGAGCGAAGTCACAACTTGACTCTCGCTCGAATGACTTGTCAAGCGAGATTGAGCGACCAATGGTAACAACACATATCACTTCAGTTGAGACGTATCTTTCCTTCAGACGTTGCATAAATTCATTCAAATAGTTCGCGCTCGAGCGAAGATCTAGCGAGATCACTGTCTGATTCTCGCTCGATCGACAAGTCGAGTAAGAGTCGAGCGAAGTCTCAACCTTGCCTTCACTCGAGCGACAGTCAAGCGAGATTTCTGCTTATGCACAATTTTCAACCATTTTTTTCACAAGTTTTATTCCTTCAACTTTTAAATATATATTACAACCTATTCCAACAATCCCCTACTAGGTTGTGATATATATTAAAATTTTGTTTTATTATTAACATTATCACGCATAAAAGAATGTATCTTTCGACTTAAACCTTCTCTTAGTGTAATAAGTTCAAAGCTCTGAAGATTAATTGGTGGCCTAGACTTAAACCAACATTTTTTAGTCCAAAATCGGAACCAACACACACACGATAATTTTCTTTTCTCAATAGAATTTCATCATAATTAGCACTATTATGGTCCTGTGCTACTTCTTGGTTTAATGAATATTTGCAAGGGATAAGCCTAAATCTCTTCTTAAAGCGACACCATTTCTATGTTCATATAGGCGAAGTTTCTCTAGTCACCATTACTAAGAAACTTCTGATCTGAAATTCGTTAAGAGTAAAACTCATCCTCTTTTAACGTAACAGTCAAACACTTTCCATCCTCAATGAGACTTTATTATTTAGTACTTTACTAATCACAAATCAGTAACTCGTTATTACCCATTAAACTCTTCTAGATAAATCTCAAGAGTTGGGTTACCATTACTGATGATTCTCTTAAAAGGGTTTCAATCACATTCCAATGGATGTGATCCTTACCAATTCTTGCTATAAACTTTTGGTAAAAGGATCTGCCAAGTTATAACTTGACCTCACATAAACGATTGTTATGATTCTATCAACTACTAATTGTCTAACATAATCATGTCTTAGACTTATGTGTCTAGACTTTCCATTTTACACTTTATTGTACGCTCTAAACATAGTAGATTCACTTTCACAATGTAGAGAAATAGTAGGCATAGGTTGTGGCCACAACTCTATATCCAATAACATATTCCTAAGTTATTCTACTTATTTCCCTGCTGCTGCTAAAGTAATAAACTCTGATTCCATTGTTGAATGAGAGATACCCGTTTGTTTCTTTAATGCCCAAAAAATGACACTCCTACCAAAAGTAAATATCCAACTTGTCGTGGATTTATTGTCACTTATGCTAGTGATCCAACTAGCATCTGAATATCCTTCAAGTACCGTTGGAAACTTCGCATAAAAGAGTCCTAAACCAATTATTTTCTTTAAAAATTAAAGGACTTTACCAATTGTTTTCTAGTAGTCTACATTAGGACAGCTAGTGTATTTTGAAAGTTTGAAACCATCATCCAATATAACAGAATCAAACTTTTCATGCCATTGTTTTGGTGCTTGTTTTAATCCATATAATAACTTGATTAATTTACAAACTTTCTTTTTATTTCTTGGTAGAACAAATCTCTCAGGTTGTTCCATGTAAACTTCCTCATCAAGTTCACCATTTAAGAATGTAGTTTTTACATCCATTTGATGTACATGCAATTCATAAATTGATGCAAGAGCCATAAGCACACGGATAGATGTAATCCTTGCCACTAAAGCATACGTATCAAAATAATCTATCCCTTGCTTTTGACTAAAACCTTTTGCAACCAACCTTGCTTTAAATGTATGAACTGAACCATCAGCATTATACTTCCTTCTTAATATCCTTTTGCAGCCAATAGCTTTTGAGTTTGGAGGTAAGTACACTAATATCCAAGTATCATTAGATAATATTGAGTTCATCTCATCATTGATTGTTTTCTTCCAAAAGGTTGCATCTCAAGAAGAAAAAGTTTCTTTAAAACTTTTTGGATCATCCTCCATGTTTAGAACAATGGATATTTTGTTAAGGACATTGTTTAAATCTCCTTCCACAAGGAAGACTGAAGTAAGAGTTGATACAAAATCAGGAGCAAAATTCTTTTCTTTTCTAACTCTCTAACTTTTCCTTTGCATTATTGGCAAATCTATAGACTTTCTCTTATTTTTATTAAGAGAGTTATTCAAGTCAGAGTTAAAACTTTGTATTTGATTGGGGTTTGAAACAAATTCAGAATCACTGTTAAATTTATTTTTAATAAATTCAACATGTCTTTATTCAACTATGATATTAGAACTTAAGTCCAATAATCTATATGCCTTGAAATTTTTAGCATAACCAACAAACATACTTTTTATTGCTCTTAGTCCTAACTTTATCCTCTTTGGATCTGGAACTCTATAAAATGCCAAACACCCCCACACTTTAAAATTAATTTAGATTTGGTTCTCTACCATTCCATAGTTCACAAGGTAACACTTATAATTTCTTAAATGGTATTCTATTATGCACATGACATGCTGTAAGTAATGCATTTCCTCACAATTTGAAATGCAACTTAGCACTTAGAATCATAGCCTTTACCATATCTACGAGTTTTCTATTTTTTCTCTCACCCAAACCATTTTGTTGTGGTGTGTAAGGTGAGGTCATTTGATATATAATCTCATGCTCTTCACAGAAATTAGAAAACTTATGTGAGAAATATTCTCCACTTCTATCAGTTTTAAAATTTTTAATTTTCTTTTCCTTATGATTTTCTACTTCTGATTTATACTAAATGAACCTGTTATATGCCTCATCTTTACTCTTCATCAAGTACACAACAATATATCTAGAGAAGTTGTCTATGAATGTAATAAAATATTTTCTTCCTCTTCTAGTCAGAATGCCATTTAATTTACAAATATTAGAATGAATAAGTTCTAAAATTTGTGAATTTCTATTAGTCGTAGGAAAATATTTCTTTGTCATTTTTGCTCGAATACAATTTTTCATTTAAATTCAACAATATCAGCATAAGATATTAAACCATGCTTTGACATGTGTTTCATGTATTTGAAATTCAAATGTGCTAAACGACCATGCCACAAAGAAAATAAATCAACCATATGAGCAGAATTTGCAACATTTTTATTAATAATAATACTGAGTTTGAACATCCCATCACAGGAATATCCTTTGCCTACAAATACACCGTTCTTAAACAAAATTAGTTTGTTAGACTCAAGAACAACCTTAATGCCCTTTTTACATAATAAATTGGCAGATAAAAAGTTCTTCTTAATTTTTGAAACATGAAGAACATTGGTTAGCACAAGTTTCTTCCCAGAAGTAAGTTGCATCTCTACATTTCCTCTTCCGTGGACTTGAACTGCATTGTAATTCCTCATAAGAACTTGTTGACCATCTGTAGTCCCAACATAGTTCTTGAATTGTACCTTATCATTGCACACATGCACTGTAGCGCCATAATCAAACCACCAATCGAAAGGATTTGCAGCAGAGGCGTGATTCACTTCAATTATCATGCCAATCTCTATTTCTTCCACCATTGCAATAATTTTCTCAATTGTATTCGCAACATTTGAGTTGCTGCCATCATCTTTCTTTTTGTTTTTCAAGAATCTGCATTCACGAATATAATGACCTTTCTTTCCACAGTTGAAATATTGCCGATTTTCCTTCACTCTATCGGTAGAGAAATTCTTTTTGAAAGTGTTTCCCTTCTTAAGCTTAAGAAAATTATTTTTCCTTTCATCACCCTCTTGCACATTGTTCACATTCACTTTAAGATCAAAGTGACTATCATTATGAATTCTACTCTCCTTTTCAATTTGTAGATGCTTTCCAATTTGTTCTAAAGAGAGTCCTTCTGCCATATGCAAAAACTTCTTCCTGTAATTATTCCAACTTGGTGGGAGTTTATCAATGATTGCTCCGACTTGGAATGACTCAGGATTGACAATGGACAAATCACGAAATTTGTTGACCAAGACTTGCAATTGATGCATTTGGTCCAACACAAACATATTATCTACCATTTTAAATTCGAAATACTTCAAAGTTATAAATTTATTAGTATCCAATTTTTCTATCTTATATTTTGCTTCAAGGGCATTCCATATTTCTAAAGGTGATTTCATAGCAGTAAATAAATCATATAAACGATCAGCAAGAGTGTTTAGAATGTGAACTCTACAAACCAATTCATCTTCCTCGCGTTTCTTTCATAACGCCTTGAGGGTCTCAGAATCTTCCGGAATCGGCGTAGGAATTGGTTCCAAACTTGGATCCAGAATATAGAAAATCTTGAGTGCTATGAGTAGAAACTTCATCTTATCTTGCCAGCGAGTGAAGTTGGATCCATTGAACGTGTCCAACTTCACCAAATCTTGATTCATTACTTTGAAAGCAGTGGATTCAGACTCTTCTTCCATTGCAAAAATATCTTCTTAAACTTGTTGGACATTTTGGAGAAGGAAAGAGAATCTAAAAATTAATCAAGACTTTAAGGCGTATAGTAATACTATCTTTAAGATGATATTTGTCCACACTCATAAGGAGTTTACTAATAGGTTCCTAATAAATCATCTCCAAGATACGACAAAACCTTTGAACTCTATAAATAGCAATTTTGTAGAGTTCTTAGAGTTACTATTGAAAATGACAGAAACAGAAAAATATGAAGGATTTTTTTGTGTCTTAACAAGTCTGTTACTATACTATTTATAAAACCTGAAAAGGTATTTATGAAAAACAAGTTATTAGCAAAATAACCATTTTTCGCTTGAGCGAGGTGTCGAGCAAAGTTATTGCCTGACGCCTCGCTCGAGCGTTACATCAAACAAATATAGAGCAAAGTCACGACCTGACCCTCGCGCGAGTGACTTGTCGACTCTCGCTCGAGTGACCAACGATAACAACACATATCGCTTCGGTTGAGACGCGTCTTTCCTTCAGACGTTGCATAGATTTATTTAAATAGTTTCGCGCTCAAGCGAAATGTCAAGCAAAAATCTAGAGAGATTACTGCTTGATTCTCGCTCGATCGACACGTTGAGCGAAAGTCGAGCAAAGTCTTAGCATTGCCTTCACTCGAGCGACAGTCAAGTGAAATCTCTACTTATGCACAATTCTCAACCATTTTATTCACAAGTTTTATTCTTTTAACTTTTAAATATATATTACAACCTATTCCAACATTCACTCATCCCAGAAAAATGTTGCGGCAATTCAAACCTCTCATACAATAACTAAAGCTTATCAATCATAGTCCTAAAACCATTGAAGGCATGCCAACATAAATTCAAGGAAGCTGGGAGGCCCTTTCGAAAGGTACTTCTAAAATTAATTGGGATGCAGCTATTGATTCCACTAACTATAAGAAAGGTGTGGGGATGATTCTTTGGGATTGAAAATGAGCTATTTTGGCAACAATGAGAATGAAAAAGGGATTTGTTTCCATATCAATATCTGGTAGAATCTTTTGCAACACTTCAAGCTACAAAATTTGGAAAGGACTTGGGGATAAAGAATATTATATTGAAGGGAGATGCTCTCAAGGTTGTTAAAACTCTACAAGGTTGTGTTGATCAATGGAATAGTGAAATGCTTCAAGCAGACACAAGATCCATTTTTGCAACTTTTGATTGTTGGACAATAATGCATATTGGGAGGGAAAAGAATAAGATTACTCATGTTTCGGATAAAAATGCTTTGGGAATCATAGATACTCTTATTGAATTGGAGATTTTTCAATCTCTACTCTAGAGAATTTTATCAATTAAGTTTGTTTTGTTATTAAAAAAAATAATCTATTTTAAAGCTTTTACACCAGACACAATTCATATGTTGACCTTTTAAAATTTATGTTTGAGGCAAGCAGGCGGGTGGGATTAGTGCATATACATTAATTTTGAGCTTCACCTATCATATACTTTCAACCCAGTTACACTAACCTTCTGACCAAGTTCTTATAAATTGAAAGAGGGTGGCCGCGTTCCACCCTAAATCTTAAGGATCAAGTGGTGGCTTCTAAAATAGTCATGTGCCACCTCTGGATCTTCAAGGTTGGCGTGCAGCCACTTCCTTTTATCCTTAAAGGTTGTTTTGCACCAACCCCTTGACTTTCACGACATGAATGCGTGACACCCTTATGTTCAAGCCACCACCCCTTGGTCTTTAACTGACCTTTTAAAGTTAGATTTTGTTTAAATTTTGTTTTAAAGTTCTACTAATTGTCTAATTCAACTTTAAATTTTTGTAATTTATTTTGTAGTACTCAAGATTTCAAGTTTCATATCTACGTATAGATTTTGATGATAACAAATAAATTCAAGACTCAAACTCAAGTTGTCTACGCATGAAGAGAGTTAAGCACATCAAGAAATCAAGTATGAGCAAAAAGAAGAAAAAGTATACAAGTGAAGTTCATAGAGTAATTTTGTACATTTCTTAAAATTTGAAATTTGATTAAAACTCAAAATTAATATTTTCTCATAAAGTATCAAATTGCATTTTTTACATTTGCATAACTTTATTAAAATATTTAATTTCAAAAATTATTATTATTTTTTCACATATGCATAAATATTTGAATTTGTAAAATGATTGATTGTCATCTTTAATATGTACATGTGTTGTTTAAAAATTTTGAAGGTAGTTGTGTGTTTTTTGGACAAATACAAAAGATAGATGGTTTTGTTTGAAAATCTTAAAGGGTGATTGTGTGTTTTTTGGACATATGCAAAAAGAAAATGATTTAGTTTGAAAAATAAATCATGTTTATTTTGTCATTTATGAAAAGTAAAAGATTAGGTTTAATTTTTTTGAAAAATGAATGGAATTGTTTTTGACAAATATAACAAGGAGATGTTTTTATTTGAATCTTTTAAAAAGTGAATAGTGCTCTTATTTGACATATGAACCTTTTCAAATTTGAATATAAAGACTCATTTGTCTATAAATAACTCAGTTGAGTTTTGTAAAAATCACAACAAGAGTTTATACATCAATTGATAAGTTTCTCAACTCTCTTCCAAAACGTTGAGAATCAAAAGTGACGGTGATTTTTGAAACTAAAGACCTCAAAAAACTCGAAATAAATGAACTTATTGAGTCACTTATTACTCATGAGTACATATTGAAAAGAGGAGAAGTAGAAGGAAAGCAAAATAAGAGCTTGGCACTTAAAACTATTCCGCATGAAAGTGAAAGCGATGAAGATGAGGAAAGCGATAACAAAGATGAAGAAATTACAATGATCATAAGAAAATTTCAGATATTCTTAAAGAAAAATAAAGCTCATCCAAGAAATTTTTTTAAAAAAGTTTCCAACAAAAATACAGGTAAAAACGACTTATTAACTTGTTATTAATGTAAAAAGTCATAACATATTAAGACAGATTGTCCAATGCTAAAGAAAGATCGATATAAATGCAAGAAAACAATGAAAACTATATGGGATGATAATTCAAGTAGCTAAGACAGCGATGTAAGTAATGAAAAATTTGCAAATCTTTGTCTTATGGTTAAAGATGATCTTGAGGTAACAAATTTCGAAAATATTGAAAATCTTTCTTATGAAAAATTGTAAAATATTTTAGAAAAGGTATATGAGAAATTTGAAAAATTGGGTATCAAGTATACTGCTTTGAAAAAGACTTTAACAAATGAAATTGATACTTAAAAAAAAAAACATAGTTTCAAAAGATGAAAATGATGAGTTGAAAAAGAAAGTGACTGATTTAGAAAAAATTATTAAAAACTTTACAAATGGAAAAAGAAATTTTGAAAAACTTCTTGGAAGTCAAAAATGTGTTTTTGATAAGGTAGGTTTGGGATACATGCCAAAAGAAAAATTCAAACTCTATAAAAATTTCTTTGATAAATCGACTAAATTAAAATCAGATTTTTAAAATTTTTTTCATAAAAATAACTTTTAAAGAAAAATATTATCACTCAAGATTTTCAAATATGTCACATATTATATATAATTTTTGCAATAGAAATGGTCATAATTATCATACTTGTCCTATTAGAAGAAGACATACAATGACTATTAGGGCCATATGGTTATCAAAGAATTTTGTTTCTTCTAATACTAATAAATAAAGGACTTAAAGAACTTGGGTACCAAGAAAAATTATTTTAATTGCTTTTACAGGTATGCATGAAGTCCTCCATAGGTAAAAATAAATGGTTTTTAGACAGCAGATGCTCAAGACACATGATAGGAGATAAAACTAAATTCATTGACCTCACTTCTAAAGAAGAAGGACATGTGACATTTGGAGACAATTCAAAAGGGAATATCATGGGAATAGGTAAAGTTGGTAAGAAGTATTCTCTCATAATTGAAGATGTTCTACTTGTTGATGGTCTAAAACATAATCTTTTGAGTATAAGTCAGTTATGTAATAAAATATTTACAGTTACTTTAAAAAAGGATAAGTGCATTATTTTGAATAATCATAATTGGAATATTTATTTTATTACTCTTAGAAACAATAATATATATATAATTGAATTTGAAGAAATTGCCTCACAAGATGTTATGTGTTTATCAGCTCAAAATAAAAATAGTTGGTTATGGCATAAAATGTTAGGTCATGCAAATATGGAAGTTATTTCTAAACTTTCAAAAAATGATCTTGTGAGAGGTTTGCCAAAAGTAACATTTTTTTAAAACAAAATCTGTGATGCATATCAGTTTGATAAACAAACAATTTTTTTTTTCAAAATCAAGAAACATGTTTTCACTACTAGACCTTTGCAACTAATACACATGGACCTTTTTGGACAAAACAGAGTTGCGAGTCTGGGAGGAAAATATTTTGTATTTGTTATTGTTGATGATTTCTCTAGATATACTTGGGTCATATTTCTCACTTATAAAGATAAGGTACATAATGTTTTTACCAAACTATACAAGAGAATTCAAAATGAAAATGGATGTACTATTTCAAACATCCGAAATGATAGAGGGAAAGAGTTTGTCAATAATAATATTGAGTCTTTTTGTGATAAAAATGGTTTTCTGTATAATTTTTCTGCTCCTCGAACTCCTCAACAAAATGGGGTAGTAGAGAAGAAGAATAGATCTCTTCAAGAAATGGCAAGAAAAATGCTTAATGAAATAGTTTACCTAGTTATTTTTGGGCCGAAGCGGTAAGTACTACATATTATGTTATAAATAAAGTTATGTTAAGGTCTAAATTAGATAAAACCCCTTATGAGTTTTAGAATGAGAAAAAGTCCAACATTGGTTACTTTCATGTATTTGGATGTAAATATTTTATACTCAATGATAGAGATAATTTAGGAAAGTTTGATGCAAAATCTGATGAACGTATCTTTCTTAGGTATTCAACAAATAGTCAAGCTTATAGAGTATTCAATAAAAATATTTTGACTGTACAAGAATCTATGCATGTAGTATTTGATGAATCAAACCCTTTACTCTCCAAGAAATCTATTGATGAAGAATCAGAAGATACAAATAATACAAATAGTCTCAATCTCAACAAAGAGAATTGTGACGCCCCCAACTTACGTCTGGGATTTAACGTAAATTAAGGTGTCTGGATGAGCAACACTAGGCTACTCACCCTTGCACTTAACAAGAATAAAAAAACAAAAAATCACTAAATTCGCAGCGGATCAGGTTTGCGATATAAGACTTTCTAAAGATCACACGGAAAATACATATACAACATTCATTAAACTTAAACATTGTACTTCTTACATATACAAGTCCAAACTGTAGCAAAATATATTACATTCATCCCAAAAGAACTTTCCTTCACCTCACTCTTTCTCCCTCTTAACCTCGGGATATTCTCTCCCATAGCGAAACCTATTCATGCTGATACTAAAGTCTCGCTGGAGCTGTTGTCCCCGTGGAGTTACACAAACTCCACACATGGACAAGGAGCCGTCTACTCCTAAGGTTAAGCAGCATCCCGTGCGTCGCCTCTCCTCAACAAAAGTGGATGCGTCAAGACTCCAAGATCCGGTGGGTCGACTACTGGTAGGAGGTCCGAAGGAAACAAAAGAAATGTCCATATAAGGACTGTAATCGGAAAGTCCCTCAAGACTCCCCGAAGTCTCCTGTATCATCGGGGCTGTCCCCCTGCTGGTCAACGAATCCTGTATAAAATAATATGCACAAAATATATGGAGCCACAAAAGAGTGAGATTTCGAATGAAATCTCAATAAGTACATAAACAGCTTAAAGGAAATAGGGAAAACAACCATAAAGTTATTACCACGAATGACAAGGGAAAATACCCTAATATACCCCTCACAAGACCACTGTCTAACAGATACCTTTCTTAACTCACCCATAATCTTATATTAAATTACATTGTTTTCCCCTTAAAATTCTTATTCTTTCATATCACTGATGGACGTTACGTATCGCCGTCCCCATCACATACACTCATCAATCATCCGGGCATTACGTATCGCCGTCCCCGTTATGATGAGTCTGGTGTCAATCATCCGGGCGTTACGTCTCGCCGTCCCCGTTATGACACAACACGTATACACATATTACTGCGGGCGTTACGTCTCGCCGTCCCCGCTATTCAAATCAATTTCACGGGCGTTACGTCTCGCCGTCCCCGTGAGGATCAATCACACGGGCGTTACGTCTCGCCGTCCCCGTGGAGATCACATATTTCTCATATCACGACAGACGTTACGTATCGCCGTCCCTGTCGGCACGTCAGTCATCCGGGCGTTACGTATCGCCGTCCCCGTCACGACATGACTAACTTAATCTTATAAACATTATTTTCTTTCTCTTTATTCTTCTCTTATTCACATGAGTTATTTCACTTATAACCCTTCCCACTCGAAACCCCCAATTCTATTCTAAGGAAACCCTAAGTTTAAGCAAAACAGGGCATCTCGCTCGAGCAGCTTGTCGAGCGAGTGTCGAGCGAAGTCTCGGGTTGGGACTCTCTCGAGCGGGTGTCGAGCGAAACTCTAGTGAGGGTTCATATTTTGCCTTCGCTCGACTCACATGTCGAGCGAGGGTCGAGCGAACTTACGGCTCTAAGGGTTTTTTTCTACTCAAAACATACCAATCTCTTTCATACACCCTATTTATCTTCTTAAAAGCTTAAATCTAAGTTTCTAAAATTTTATTGAACATATTAACAAGACAAATTACAATCAATCCTACTCATGTGTCCATTTCCACTTAATCATGTTCTCAAGTGTTCACTACTAGGAAACATAACTCAATCATGCCAATAAACCAGTTCCATGCTTAAATTAAGCTAGAATATGGACTTACAATTTCTTCCAAGCTCAAGAGAATTGATCCAACCAACTTCCTACAAGTTATCTCCCACACACACTCACTTAGCTCACAAGTGATCACTTTGAGGGTTTGGGGAGGGTTTTCTGGTATGGCTTCAAAAGGCAAGTGTTCTCTCCTTCTAAAGGAGCTTAGGAAGCTCTCAAGGCTCTATTTATAGGGTGGTGGTCAACCAACATGAGGGAGAGAAAGGGAAATGCACCTAAGGTGCACTAGTTGCCAGATTTGCATGTGATGAGGTGTCCATCTAAGTGAATCTAATGATGAGGATTAAGCCTCCCAAATCCTAGGCTTTGCAGCTAAATTAGTCATCCAAGGGCTCACATTTGAGATGGTTTGGCTGCCCATTTTGATCCATGGCTGAGAAGTAAGCTAAAGGGATAAGAGGTGAGGTGGCATTTCACCTAACCATGCATGCATCTCTCATCTCCAGCTCTCCCCTTGTGTCACACGCCCATCTCCAGGTTTTCCTACCCATTTGGTTCCTTCCCAACTCCCTTAGGTCTCCCCTCAACAAGTTCTAGAAGGTCACTTCATAGTTTAGTTAAGGTAGAGCCAAATTTGATCCACTTAGTCACCAATCAACCAGATTTTGGCTCCCCTTGAGTTCCCATCACACTAACTATTCAATTGACTTCCAAATCAACTTTCCATCCATTCCTAACTATCCCTACACATGTCCTAATCCCAGAGAATCCTAAAACCAGTTGCCTAATTAGTTACATGCCCCAATCTAGTTCAATTATCCAATTCGGGTTCCAATTAAGCCCATTCCAAAGCTGCCTACTTGATTCCCAAATAAGTTATTGATTCCTTCCGAATATCAGGAAACTTTAAACATAAAAGTTTTAGATCTATATCTTAAGGTTCTATACCAATTGGAATCACCTCATTTGGACCCCATATGAATAACTTATGCCCGTTTTTCTAAAACTCAACAGATTAATCCGAAAATGCATAATTTCCAATACTAAGTGTAATCTCACATTCCTCAACTAAATCTCCCATTCTAATTTCCTAATAAATAAATGCATCAAATAAATCTCCTTAAAATAATATCCATAAAATAATTTACCTTAGAAAAATTTGGGCTATTACAGCATGATAATGTTCTCATTTAAAATTTTCTCTCCCTCATTCGTTATTAGAGAAATTTTTTTATGTATGACAGAAAGAGCATTAAAAACCATCTATATATGATAAAAGTTGTAAAAGCTTGAGATCTAATATTATCGATTCGGCGGAAAATAAAATCCGTTTGATATTGTTGACAAACGAGATCTTTACGGAGATTTGAAAACTCTGTGTTGCTGTTTAAAGATGATCATTTTTACTCATTGGATATTTATGCAAGATCTCATATTTCTCATTGATCAATTTGTTGTTTACTCAGAACGATTCGATGGCCGAAAGAAGTTCTTTAGTTAATGTCCCAAATTTGAACTAAGAACCTTTTACACCTCAATCACTTATCTTTACTCCTGAGACTATCAACAATAGCAACTGACAGCAGAGATTTAGTGTTTACAAGAAAACTACAATTAACCTCACCGGCTTTTGAAAATATGCATCCAACATATCTTGTAATCTTGACTAAATAAGATTTGAAGAGATACTGATTTGTCTTGTTCTTATTTTCATCTCTATAAGAATCATCTTTACCTTCATTTAGTTTGCATCAAATTTTCTTCTCATATCTATAATTAATCTGCATTTGCATTCTTGTTCTACAAATTTTTAATGGCTCATCAGTTTTCTTTTAATATTCCTCACGGTCAATATATAAGGTATCTTTTACCTCAGTTATAATTTGTTCTTGCATTTTTCGTGGGTGCTATGTTGCAGCAAGGGAATGATTTAACTAATAAGTCAGATCGTGAAACTGTTTATGAGCTGGTGACTCTTGGCACTCGATACTCCTCATCTATTATTGATTTTTCCAACCGATTACAATTCAAAAATTGTGAGATTGAGGAGTTTAACGAGAATATTTTCGTATTTTAACGACTCGTTCAAGAGTCTGACAGAAAAATAGCAGACTTAAAATAAGAGAATAAGGATTTAAAATCCTTGCTTGCTTCTTCATTTCAACTGTCTAATCCTATAGATAAGGATTACATGTTACTTTATGAAGAGCAAATGCATTTGAGAGATGAGGCTAGAAGTCTCAAATTTTTGTAACTCATTTAACATTTGTAACTTTTCAGGAGATTCCTCTTCAGGAGATTCATCTTCAGGAGTTTCATCTTCAGGAGGATTATACTCTTCAGAAGTTTCCTCTTCAAAAGGATTATACTTTTCAGAGGTTTCTCTCCAGGAGGTTTCCTCTTCAGAAGGTTTCCTCTTTAGAAGGTTTGTACTCTTCAGGAGTTTCCTCTTTAGAAGGTTTCCTCTTCAAGAGATTTGTACTCTTCAAGAGTTTCCTCTTCAGGAGGATTATACTATTCAAGAGTTTCCTTTTCAGGAGGATTATACTCTTCAGGAATTTCTTTTCTGTATAAAAGGTTTGGATAGATCTTATTGCTTATTTTATGTGTATGACCTCTTCAGGAGTACCGATTTAAATTCCTTTTGTTTTCTCTTTTGCACCATTAGGTCTTCAACACTTCAGGTGTGTCTTAGACTCATCTATTGCTGTTTTAACAACTTGTCATTCAGGGATTTCAATTCTTGTTTAAACATTAACAGAAGTAATATATGATTTTACAATACCTTTAGTATTAGTAAATACATTCAGTAATTGAATTGCAACACTTTGCAAATAGATAATCCTCTGAACTTCTGATTCACATTCATTTGTAAGAGAATCAAATTTAGATAGGATTTTATTATCCCATGTAATTTATTGTCATGCTTTAGGCACCGACTTTTTGTTATTTCAAACCTGATAAAGTTTTACTATAATGTATAAAAGTTTAATATAAGTAAATTAAGTAATTGGCCGTACAACAACTACGTGACCAATGTTCAGTCATACCACATCTATGACAAACATTTTCATCTTTCTATGAATAATTATTCTGAGGGTATTTACTCTTTTTCGAGTTGGATTACTTCTGGTGATACGATATATTATTATCATCTTTAGTGTTGTCACTTTTGGAATTAACACTTCTATAGTTTTTCTAACACGTCTACGCTCTTAGTTCTTTTGAAATGATACACCGTTCACTTTTGAGAATTGTGTAAATTCAATATCATCAATAGGACGAACTGGTAATTTATTAACAAAAACTCATTATTTAGCTCAATCACTAGAATACAAAATAAAAGTTCAGAATATTTGTTGAACTTTCGCTCTCGATATTGCTGCTGCAAGAACACATTCGAGACATGAAAAATAATGTCTTCTTTGAAAAATATCATCATCAGTGACTTTCTCACTGCATAATTTTAATATTGAGCTGATTTTAAAGAGTGTAGAGTTATATTCATTACCACTCTTAAAATCTTGTAATTTCAGGTGCAATAAGTCATAATGATTTTTTGAAATGATTATATCTTTTAGTACTCATATCTCTCCCTTAATCATTTCACACAATAAGAAAAAATTTTCACTATGAGATACATAGCACGATCCTGCAGGAACATATGATTTTCTTTTTTGATTATATCTCTCAAGTTCATCATATCTAAATGGATCTCATCAAGTATCCTGGATAAATAATTTTTTTTAAAAATGTCAATAGTAATAAATCTCAATTTTATAAGATTTGATATTATATATATATATATATATATATGAATCACAAAAATAAATATGTGGATCTAAAAAATATATTCACATAATCATTACAATAAAAGTATAATTTTATCAAATAATATTCAGCAATATTACCTTTAATATTCATATTGAGGACTGCAAATAACATACTAAAAAACTTACATTAGCTTCAGTATCAATAGAATTTCGTGCTGGTAATGTGTTATAAAACTAAAAAGAAAACTACTACTATTGCAAAATAAATATAAAATAAATTTTTAAGAACTGAAACTTTATTCATTCTATAATTTTTTTTTTATGAATTTTAGAATCATTAAAACTCATATTTATAGGCCCTGAAGATATTATGTAAGTTATTATATAAGTCATTATATAAAATTTAAAATAATAGTAATAAAGTCACTTACAAATTATTGGTAGAGATAGAAAATGACGGCCAACTATCAATAATTCATAACACACTCCACTTTCTTTATTTTTTTATTTTTCTAAAGCTTTTGATCTTTTCTATTCATGTACTAGTTTTCCTGTCATATTTTAGGTAAGTTGCTTAGATGTACGACATCAATCCATATGATTACGAATGAGTATACACTTATTTATTATTAAGGGTTAACAATGTAGAAATTTATGAGCTTAACTCATATTATAAAATCGGTTCAACAAGAGAGATTTGCACATTACTTATAAGTATGCCCAAGACCTTGTCCACAGGCAATGTAGAATTAATTCCTCAACACCTTCCTCACATGCTGGCCATTAATTTCTCTGGTCCTTGTTACGAGGTAAGTAGTGTGGGACCATATTCGTCCTGTGGCAAGCTCTGATACCATGTAAAAATTCATGGGCCTAACTCATCTTATAAAATCGATTCAACAAGAGATTTCTGCACATTACTTACAAGCATACTCAAGACCTTGCATAGAGCCAAACCTTCTAGCAATACGCTTCCCCCATTGATTCAATGAAGTCCATTTGTAGGAGAACGACAAAAATTGACCCACAAGTGAGGGAGAGTAAAGGAAAATCTCATATTGCCTAAGAAGGAGATTGTTCTGAATTTTATAAAAGACATTCTCTCATCTTTCTAATAAGGCCTTTTAGAGAAGTGTGCATAGGCTTCTACATAGTATCAAAGCTTGTCACAGGACGAATGGGAGCTCATACTACTTATCTCGTAACAAAAATTACTGGCATGCACGTGAAGGAGGATATTGAAGATCAATCACACATTACCTGTAGATAAGATTTTAGGCATACTTATAAATGATGTGTAAATTTTTCTTATTAAACTAGTTTAATAAAATGAGTTAAACTCATAAATTTCTACAAACAATATCCTTAAAAGACTTGCTACCATTAAGGCTATTAAATCCAAAACAGTTGCTTGTTTGGCAACGAGGAGAGCTCTACCAAAAATGCCTTGGCCATAAGTTATAACTTCTATAACCGGTTTATGGTGCCCTTCCGCATACAAGCTACCGTTTGTGGCTCCCAATGAAAAATTTCCTCTTCCATTGCAATTCACTTCCAGAGTATCTCTGGCTGCTGGTCCCAGCCGAACTCATCCTGTTTTCTTCCCAAGTCAGGATGACAAGTTTTAGAAAAAGTTTTTACGTACTTCGGGAGTATGGAGGATGTGTTATTCTCGTCATATCATAAGATGCCATGTAATTAAGAATATTTTATGCAAGAAATAACTTTAATTGACATGACATGTTATGTAGAATACCACGTATCTTATAAATAATTCTAAAAGGGACTAGCCAATTTTTCATTATTAAAATAATAATAATAATAATAAAATAATAATAATAAGGCCACTAACTAACACATTAATATTTCGAAACTGCAGTAGTGCCTATATTCTCATAGCAGCTTCACAGACTCACAGTTGTCTTCTTTATACATTTCTTAATCGTGGGTTGGATGCTTGGATTTGGTACGAATTTGAAGAAATTTCTTGATGCCATAAACCACTGAATGAAAATCTTCTATAGTCTCTTTTGTTGGTGATAAATAAAGGCATATTTAGAAACAGGCTCATAGATTTTGATAATATTTTTCCAAACCTCTACATCAATTAGTATAATGATAACAATTTCCCAGGAAATAATCCACCGAAAACACATATAAAGCAGTTGAGGAACAACCTGTCATTGCCTACCCATCTGCTCTTGGTGATATGAACACCAACTCCAAAAACCAAACCATAAAACAACAATAATTTCATTCTGATGGGTTTGTCGTTTCTGTACCTCTCTCTCTCTCTCTCTCTCTCTCTCTCTCTCTATATATATATATATATATATATATAATTCCTACATCGAACAGGTGCCCATATTCCGATCATTTCTCGGGTTACAAACTTCCTTTTCACTCTGCGTTCCACCATTCCTCTCCAATTTCTGCTTATTACCCCAGATAATGGCAATGCTAATTAGAACATTGATGAGCTTGGCTATTTCAGGCATGCTCATCAAATTAGCCACGGCAGCAAATTACACAGTCGGAGGCCAAAACGGTGGGTGGGATACAACCACCAACCTGCAAACATGGGCATCATCCCAATCATTTTTAGTTGGAGATAACCTAAGTAAGTAACAAACACCTTTAAATGAATCACCTTCAATTTCACCAACGATCTGTTTATGCCTTGTGGATTTGATCGTGCATGCATGTTTTCAAATTGACATCATTCAGCTTGTAACGACTCATATGTTCACAGTTTTTCAGTATGCACCAAACCATGATGTGGTCGAGGTTCCGAAGGCGGACTATGACTCCTGCCAGGCAAATAAACCAATTCAGTCCTACACTGGTGGCACCACAACCATCCCACTTTCTTCTCCAGGCAGTAGATACTTCATCTGTGGAACAGCAGGACATTGCAGCCAAGGAATGAAGGTGGAAATAGACACTCTTGCAGCATCAGCTCCGACAATCGCATCTCCTCCAGGAAGCTCACCGGCTTCCTCGGTGACTCTGGTTCCTACTCCAGCTCCAGAAAGCTCTACTTCCTCACCAGAAACAGTACCAGCACCAGCACCAGAATCAGAATCAACTGAACCACCGCAGCTGCTCACTCCATCACCATCTGACTCACCTTTGGCTAGTCCTGCACCATCCCCTATTATTCCTTCAACTGACTCCACTCGAACCTCTTCAAGTGGATCTTCAACTGAACCACCTCCCCCATCAGCAGCTCACAAAGATAGTTTCCTTGTCACCATGACAATGGGGTTAAGTCTTTCTGTAATGATGATGCTTCAGGCATACTAAGCATCTGATTAGTTTTATGTATGTGATGAATGTGGATGTGTTATTTCTGTAAGCTACTTGATGCATTTGTTAAACAAGTTCACGACCGTAAAAGCATTTAATACCATGTCATTGACAAATTTCAGATTCGGAATAGCACCAACCAACCTTTGAAAAGCACGTGATGAACCAATTTGGCTTTCTTTTCGATTATCCAAAGAACATAGCCTTCCTCTAATCTCTTTCTGCAAAGGCCTCTACAATTTCAATTTCTGCAAAGAAATTGATTTTTTAGTTTTTTTGGCTGAACCACTAAATCCTGCCAAATAGATACTAATGCACAGTTGCTGATGGGAAATTGAGTAGTTAAAATATTCCAAACTAGTGGGAAAAATACAATATTGATCTCAGGCAGCTCTACCTACTATAGTTGGAAACCAATCCCAGACCCAACCCCAATAGACAGGCTAAAAGATAACCAACTACAGTACCATTGAATTCACTAATAACCCCCCACTCAACAAGTTCCAACCTCCACATGCTTGCCAATAAGATTCTATACAAGCTGTAGAAGATTTTGACAAGATGTGAACAAAAACTGAGTGAAAAAATAATACCCCTTTATGTCCAAAATATCAGACTTGTAAGCATTTAATCTCTTGCTTCTGTTCTGAATACACGTAATAAACTTTCTTTTGCATCTGACTTGTAATTATATAACCCTAATCTATATTTTCTGCCTACATGGGTATCTTTCTTTTGTTCATTAATAAAATTATTGTCACGCCCGGCCCAAGGCTTTTCAGCCAGCCCATGACCCGGCCCATCCCCAGCCCCAGCCCCTTGTCCGAACGGTGCCGTTTCCTCGCGCGATTTAAACCTACCGCCCCTCTTCTTTCTTTCCTCTTCTTCCTTTCTTCTTTTTTCCTTCTCTTTCCCCTGGGCGGCAGTTTCTCCTCTGTTCTCTATTGCCTCTTCCTCACGCCCACTCCTCCACGTTTTCGACAGTTACCGAGTTCATCAGAAACCGCAACGAAATATTTTCCTCTCCCTCTCATTTTTCGGCATTGCAGTTCGGTCTGGTCCTCCTCTCTTGCGCCGAGCTCCCATGTTCTTCGTTCACCGCTTGATCTCCCCGGTAAGTGTTCTCTTAATCCCCTAGTGTATTTCGAGTTTCTTCTATCCAAAATGAGATGTGGATTTGGTGTTTTAATCACTGAAAAACTTGGTTAAATTTCCTTATTTATAGTCGATTTTTTGAGGAAGCTGGAAAGCAATCTCGACCTCTGTTCTTCGCGGGTTGCCTTCGATTTCTGGTAAGAACTTTTTTTTTTCTTGAGACCGATTGGAAGCTCGTATGCTGGTTACGCATCATATTTTTATGTATATGTTGGCAGTGGTTTTGGGTTTTGGGTGATTAGTTGCGGAACCTTGTGTGGATTGAGGAAAATCTGATTTAATTGAAATGTATATAGACTCGGTTGAGTACTTTCTCTATACCGAAATATTTATGGAGTTATACTCTATTTTTTCCAAATCCATTTTTGAAGGATTTTTTTTGTGGAGATTCAAGGGTTGGTTGTCTAAATTTCTTTTTGTTGTTTTGGTGCTGTCGATGAGTTGTTTGGAGCGTGTTGGGGGTTGATACAGGATGAAGGAACATGATTTTGAGTGTTGAAATTTTGTAATTTGTGAAGTGCTGTTGAAACGCATATAATAATACTCTGTTTGGTGGCTAACGGTATGTATTGAAGAAATCATTCTTATGGTATTTTGGGGCTTTGAGAAAAATACATGGTAAGCTGGAATGATGAATAGTTGCTGAAAATTTGTGGGTTTGGAAAATAGTCGTTGAGCGTTTTCGATACTATATTTGTTGGGTTGCTGGAAATTGTGAATTTTTAGACAGGCTTTGTAGTTTACTTATAAATTATGATTTTAGGCCTTTGGAGTGGTCATTAATATAAAGGAAATTATTTTTATGTATAGGTGACGAAACTCTTAGCGTTGAGACTTAAAATTTTGATTTTTTGCTACAGCAGTCAGGTAAGCGGGGTTCGTATGCTCGGTTTTATACCAAAAGAGGACTGAGATTGACTTTTGAAAATTTGTGCTTTTTGTTAGTTATGAAATGAAAACTTGAGAAAAACCAACCTCAGTCGATTGTTTGCATTATTCATGACGCTTATATAAAAGAAGGAAAAATATTTCAGACATGCATTGTGTAGACATGAGCTGCTTTTTGTCGTGTTATTTTCTGAAATGTGAAAAGAACATTTTTGTCTATCTGAGAAAAATTATGCCTTGATTGTGTTGACTATGTTTTATTTACATAAGCTTTATTCTGAAAATAGTTTGGATTTATGTGTCTTTATTAATTCTGAAAATATTTGGCATAATACTCTAGTTAGTATTTGACTTTATCTCTGCTTGGCTTTGCTCTGCTCTGTATTTGCTTTGTTTGGATTTGGTACCAATTTCCTATCTCTGAGTGCACCCACTTTGGAAATAAAGTGGTTTATTGTGGGCTTTCCTATGTGCACATTCGGAGCTCCGAGAACGAATAAGGGAAAGTTCCACCTTTGTCTCTGCTTGGTTTGGCCACCGGGATTTGCACAACCCTACTACGGGAGCTAAACATGGTCTTTACTTTGTGAGATGCTCCGATTGATATAGTGACAATACTCAGTTGTTATGCCAAAGTAATTGATGTTTTAAGTTGTCTTGAAAATCATTTGTTTCTTTTATGCATATTTATGTTTTGTTCCGTACTTTATTTACTTGGTAAATGCTCATGTTTACACGCTTATATAGGTTCTTCGCTTACTGAGTTGTGGAAAAACTCACCCCTCTTATCTCTTATATTTTTTTCAGATGATCTGGATGTTCCCTCAGAGGACCAAGAGTAGAGTCTTGACCAAGTTTTAAGTTGTTAGGGCCTTAGGCTAGATGGGAGAAAACAAAATTTAATTTATTTATTATTTGGGTTCTAGTTTCATTGGATTTATGGAATGTTAGTTATTCTTTATCGTTAAGCTTTTTGAGAGATTATGAACCCTCTCAGTTATGATTTATTCATATTCTTTTATTTATGACTTGGTGGACATTGTTATATGGATTGGTTCGTGAAAAATAATTTTTTTATTTATTTTGAATATGGTTGGAGACCTATTATTATTTGTAGTTGAGAATGGAATATACCAAACAGGTAGAGTTTCGTGACCTCCTACGAGTACGGGGTGCTACAATTATCTTGTTTGTAGGATTTTTTTTTTTTTTTTTTCTGAATCCTGTCAAGAACTATACGTCGAAAGGGAAAAAAAACCTATGGCAATCAACAACTACTAATTAAATAGAATAATATTGCTTTCATTAATTATATAATTACATCAGGTACAAAGAAACAACCTGCTATACACCGCAGCAGCAGTAATCTCATTGGAACAGAGCAAGGAGCAACAAAACTCCCGGTATGTGTTTTACATGTAGTTTGCAAAAGTGATACCTTTCAGTACTAAATTTGACTTATGAAACCAAAGGTCAAATTATGTAATGTCGGAAAGAGACCTCCTGACACCCAACTGCGAGCTAAATGGTACTGCAACATGGTAATTGCACAATGTCCAGTTCAACCATTTAGTTTAGGAATAAGACTAACAAAATTCTCAGAGAAAGCATGTTGTCAGGTATGCAACTGTTGGTACTCCAAGTACATACATTATCTTACATGGTTCATTTTAAACCACAAACATGTAACATCTTCACCAGAAAATGCGTATATTAAGCGTGTCCTAGAACAGTACTCCAAGAATTCTTGAACTTTTGTACAGATCATTCATAGAAATTCAATCCAATGCTGAAGAGCCAATGAATTTTCACAGTACAATTCATGAGGTTCGCAATTTGAATAATTATAAGTTGTAGATTCAACTTTTTGTATCTCAATAAGGTACATTTTGCTTTTAAATTATACCAAATAAAGCGCAACAGTTGTTTCGAAAGCAAAAAGATATGTTTGGGAAAAAAGTTGTAGATTCAACTTTTTGTATCTCAACAACGCTGATTGAGACCATTTGTTTCGAAAAGTGCTGTAGCCAAATAGATATGTTTACGAAAAAGCACGTTTTTGGAATTCAAATGGACTTCAGCCACTTCACTGAACACCATCCCGGGAGTACTGGACGACCAAGAAATTTCAAACTCACTGAACACCATCCTGGCAATGGCTGTTTACTAGATTTTTTGGCCATCCAAACTCTACAAAAAGAAAGGGATCCTGAGCATTGTTACAAGCTTTGAAGACACTTTCTGAGGTCGGTTGGTGTATTCTTGGAGATTGTAATGAGATTTTACAGAACTAGGGTGCTTTTATTGCTGATAGGCTCATTACTAATAATATAATGATAGCTTTTGAGCTACTCCATTCTATGTAATCTAAACAGAAAGACATGGAGTATGGCAATCAAGATCGACATGTCTAAAGCATACGATCGAATTGTATGGCCATTTTTACGAGCTATGATAACCGGATTGGGGTTTGGAAAAAGGATGACTAGGCTGCTTATGGTCTGTGTTCAGATAGTGAGCTATTTTGTGGTTGTGAATGGGAAGGGCGCTGGTCATAAGATGGTTTAATTAAAGGAGTGGCTATTGTGAGGGGAGATCAAGAATTAATCATTTGCTTTTTATAGATGATTGTGTGATTTTTGGCAAAGCTACTATTCAAGAATGGAGAAGCATGTATCCTTGGATACTATGAGAAAGCCTTGGGTCAGAAGCATAATAAGCAGAAAACATCTATTTTCTTTAATTCCAATACTAAAGAAAGTGTTAGAGGATAAATCTTCAATGAAGTCTGGTTCTATGATTTGTAATAGATATGAAAAGTATTTGGTGTTGCCTGCCATAGTTGGAAGATCAAAGTACAATGTTTTGAGGGGTCTAAAGGAGAGAGTATGGCATAAGAATCAGAAATGAAAAAATAGTTTTCTTTCAAAAGCAGACAAGGAGGTGTTGATTAAAACTGTGTTACAAGCCATCCCTAAATATACTATGAGTGTTTTGAAACTACCCCAACATTTGTGTCAGCAACTTTTTTCAAGATTTTGGTAGTCTCAATACAAGAGGGATAATGGGATTCATTGGACAAGGTGGTGTAGTCTGGGACAGAAAAAATATGGTGGCGGGTTGGGTTTCAAACAGTTAGAAGATTTTAATATGGCTATGCTAGCTAAGCAAGAGTGGAGGCTATTGAAGGAACTCTCATCTCTGGTTACAAAATTTTTTAAAGAGAAATATTATAAGAATTCACCATTATTTGAAGCTCTTTTGGGTAAATCTCCTTCCTTTATTTGGAGGAGTGTGTGGTCTACTTCGGATTTGATAAGGAGAGGTATGAGGTGGAGGGTTGGATATTGAGTTTATATAAGAATTTGGGGACAAGAATGGTTGTCAAAACCTGGCTCTAGATCTGTTTAGTCCCATATTAAAATATTGCATGCTGATTCTCAAGTATGTGATTTACTCTATGGGGATGGAAGGTGGATTTGGTAAGACATATTTTTTTATGAGGAAAAAGTTGACTTAGTCATGTCCTTGCCAATAAGTCCTATTACCTTAGAAGATAGGCTCATATGGGATCACACAAAGAATGGTAACTATTATGTGAAGAGTGCTTATCAATTAGAGTAGCAAGTAAGGAGACAAGGGAGTGGGGAAACATATGAGAAGGGTAGAGAGGAGGCAATGTGGAAGCAGATCTAGAACTTGAAGGTTCTTAGGACAGCAAAGCACTTTCTATGGAAGCTAGCATATGATATCTTGCCTACATGACTAGGCCTGTATAAAAGGAGAGTGGTAGAGGATGAAAAGTGTCCTATTTGTGTGAACAATGTGGAATCAATTATGCAAGTTATATGGTGGTGTCCAAAAGTATCAAATGTATGGGTTGAGAAAGGTAGTCCTATATAGAAATAGAGGGAAGGGGTGGATGGTTTTTTGCAACTTTGGGATGAAATGTATAGAAAACTTGTAGAAGAACATATAGATAAAATGGTTATGATCATGAGAAAATTGACGTTTTAAGAAAAGAAAATATTATTTTAAAAGATGAAAATCATGAATTAAAAAGGAAAATGATTGATTTAGAAAAAATTGTTGAAAACTTTACAAATGGAAAAAGAAATTTTGAAAAATTTCTTAACAGTCAAATATGTGTTTTTAATAAGGTAGGTTTGGGATACATGCCAAAAGAAAAATACAAACCCTATAAAAACTTCTTTGATAAACTTACTAAATCAAAATCAGATTTTCAAAATACTTTTCATAAAAAATAATTTTAAAAAAATTATTACAATCACTCAAGTTATTCAAATATATCATATACTATTTGTAATTTTTGTAATAGAAATGGTCATAACTATCATGCTTGTCCTATTAGAAGAAAATATACAATGACTATTATGGTTATATAAATACCAAAGAATCTTATTTCTTCTAATACTAATAAATAAAAGACCGAACTTGGGTACCAAGAAAAATTATTTTAATTATTTTTGTAGGTATGCATGAAGTCCTCCATGGGTAAAAGTAAATGATTTTTAGATAGCGGATATTCAAGACACATGACAGGAGACAAAACTAAGTTTATTGATTTCACATCTAAAAAAAAAAGACACGTGACATTTGGAGACAATTCAAAATGGAAGATCATGAAAATGGGTAAAGTTGATAATGAGTCTTCTCTCATAATTGAAAATGTTCTACTCGTTGAATATCTAAAGTATAATATTTTGAGTATAAATCAATTATGTGATAAAAGATTTACGGTTACTTTCAAAAAGGATAAGTACATTATTTTGAATAATCTTGAGTACAATATTTGTTTTATTACTCTTAGAAATAATAATATTTATACAATCAAATTTGAAGAAATTGCCTCATAAGATGTTATTTGTTTATCAGCTCAACATGAATATAATTGGTTATGGCATAGAAGATTAGGTCATGCAAATATGAAACTTAATTCAAAAATTTCAAAAAATGATCATGTGAGAGGTTTTCCAAAAGCAGACTTTTTTAAAAACAAAATTTGTGATGCATGCTAGTTTGATAAATAAATAAAAATTTATTTCAAAACCAAGAAATATATTTTCACTACTAAACCATTGCAACTGATACACATTGACCTTTTTGAACCAAACAGATTTGCGAGACTAGGAGGAAATATTATGCATTTGATATTATTGATGATTTTTCTAAATATACTTAGGTCATTTTTCTCTCTCATAAAGGTGAGTTGCATAATGTTTTTATCAAGTTACGCAAGAGAATTCAAAATGAAAATAATTATTCTATCTCAAACATCCGTAGTAACAGGGGAATAGAGTTTGTCAATAATGATATTGAAACATTCTGTGATGAAAATGGTTTTGTGCATAATTTCTATGCTCTTCAAACTCCTCAACAAAATGGGATAATAGAGAGGAAGAATATATCACTTCAAGAAATAGCAAGAACAATATTTAATGAGAATAATTTACCTAGTTATTTTTAAACTGAAGCGGTAAGTACTACATGCTATGTTATAAATAGAATTATATAAAGGTCTAAATTAGATAAAACTTCTTATAAACTTTAGAATGAGAAAAAGTCTAACATTAGTTACTTGAATGTATTTGGATGCAAATGTTTTATTCTCAATGATAAGGATAATTTAGAAAAATTTGATGCAAAATATGATTAAGGTATCTTTCTTGGGTATTCTACAATTAGTAAAGCTTATAGAGTATTCAATAAAAAGACTTTGACTGTATAAGAATCTATGCATGTAGTATTTGATGAATCTAACCCTCTACTCTCCAAAAAATCTATTAATGAAGAAACAGAAGGTTCAAATAACACAAATAGTCTCAATCTCAACAAAAAGAATACAATGGAAGAAGTCCAACATAGAGACATCGAGAAAGATCATCAAGACTTAGTACAAAACACAACCATATAGTGGAAATATGTGAAAGATCATCCAATAGAACAAATTTTAAGAAAACCTTCATGAGGTGTAAGTACTTGATCATTTCATAAAAATATTTACAATCACACTGTTTTTCTATCTCATATTGAATCTAAAAATATTGATAAAGCACTATTTGATAAATTATGGATTTTAGCTATACAAGAAGAGTTAAATCAGTTTGAAAGAAATAATGTTTAGATACTTGTTCCTAAACCCAAAAATCATACTGTTATTGAAACAAAATGAATTTTTAGAAATAAGAAAGATGAGTCCGAAATCATCACTAGAAATAAGGGTAGACTTGTAATCCAAGGTTTCAACCAAGAGGAAAAAATCGATTATGATGAGACGTATGCACATGTCGCAAGATTAGAAGCTATTCAAATGTTACTTGCAGATGCATGTTATAAAGATTTCATTTTTTTTAAATAAATGTTAAAAGTGTTTTCTTAAATGGTTTTATAATTAAAGAGGTATATGTTGAGTAACTTTCAGGTTTTGAAAATCGTATTTCTCTTAATCATTTTTTTAAGTTTACAAAAGTATTTTATGGATTCAAACAAACTCATAAAATTTGGTATGAGAGGTTTAGTAATTTTTTGACTGAAAAATGTTTTTCATGAAAAAAGATCGATACAACTTTTTTCATCAAATATGAACAGGATGATATTATTCTAATTCAAATTTATGTGGATGATATAATATTTGGTGCTACTAATGAAAATATGTGTCAAGATTTTGCTAAGAGTATATAGGAAGAATTTGAAATGAGCATGATGAGAGAACTTAACTTCTTTGTTGGATTGTAAATCAAGCAAGCAAAAAGAGGAACATTCATTAATCAGTTAAAATATATCAAAAAATTACTCAAAAAATTTGAGATGGAATGTGCGAAAGAAATTGGGACACCAATGAGTCCAACCACCAAACTTGATAAAAATGAAAGTGGTAAGCCAGTTGATTCAAAAGTATATCGAGGTATGATTGGTAATCTATTATATTTGACAGCTAGTAGACCAGATATTATGTTCAGTGTATGTTTATGTGCACTCTTTCAATCATCTCCAAAACAGTCACATTTGATTGTAGTCAAGCACATTTTTAGATATCTTACTGACACAATTGACCTAGAGTTATGATATTCTAAGCACACTTCTTTCATTCTTGTTAGTTATTCAGATGCAGATTATGCTAATTGCAAAATTGATCGAAAAAGTACTAGTGGAACATGTCAATTCTTAAGTCATGCACTTGTTTCATGATTTAGTAAAAAGTAAAATTATATTACATTATCTATTGTTGAGGCAAAGTATATTGCTGTAGATAGTTATTGTGCTCAAGTTCTTTACATTAAGCAACAATTTGAGGATTTTAAACTTATGTACAATCATATTTCAATTATATATGATAATACAAGTATTATAAATCTTTCAAAGAACCCAATACAATATTCTAGGACTAAACATATTGAAATTAGATACCATTTTTTTAAAGATCATGTGTAGAAGGATAATATTGTACTTGAATTCACAAGCACACACGATTAATCGGTAGACATTTTCACAAAACTCCTACCAGAAGATAGACTATACATGATTATAAAATAAATATGAATGATGCATACCATGAATATTTGTTGAGTATTTTTATTCCATTATCTCAAATGACTTACAAAAACTTGAGACTTTTAGCCTCATCTTTCAATTGCATTTGCTCTTTATAGATCAACATATTATTCTCATCTAAAGGATTAGGCAGTCGAAATGAAGAGGCAAGTAAGGATCTTAAATCCTTATTCTGTTGTTTTAACTCTATTATTTTTCTGTTAGACTCATAAACAAATCGTTGAAATACAGAGACCGTTTCACTAAGATTTTCAATGTCGCAAGTTTTGGAATGCAGCCGAGCAAAAAATGCGACAATTGATGATGAGTATCGAGTTTCGAGACTCACAAGCTCATAAATGGCGTCATAATCTGATTTATTAACTAAATCACTCTCTTATTGTTTCATGGCACCTAAGACAGATGCAGAAATAATTTGGAACTGGGGTGAAAAATACCTCATATTTTGATCACGAGAAATATTGAAGGAAAATTGATAAACCATTAAAATTTTTTTGAATGAGAATGCAGTTAAATTGTAAAGATGAGAGGAAAATTTGATATGAATTAAACAAAACTAAGAATTACTCTTATAGAAACAGAAATAAGAATAAAACGAATTATCATCTCTTCAAATGTTACTTCGTTAAGTTTACAAGATATACTGGATGCATATTGTCAAAACTTATTTAGCTAAGCTAGCGAGATTAATTGTAGTTGTCCCTATTTTTTTCGTAACTACTGAAACGCTAATATTATCTGTTAATATTGACTCTTTGTTTAAGTTCTCACTCGTTCCAGGTCCTCTATTCATAATTTCAGAACACGAACTAATTTCTTGAAATCCTTATTTTCTTCCTTTAACTTCTTATTCTTTCTATCTTTATTTGCAAGTTTTTGATGCAAATTAAATATTTGATTTTTAAGTTGATTAACCTTATTCGTTCTCGCCAGTAACCTCTAAGACATGGTCGTAAAGGAGGTAGCATATTGAGTACTGGGAGTTCTTGGTTTTGCAACAACCTCAGAATTAATTCTACTAGATAAATGCATATCTGCTTCTATCATGGTATCGACAGCCTCAGGAGACAAAATGAATGGTTGAGGTGAAAAAGTTTTTGGTTCAAATCTAGAAAATTACTAGAAGAAATTTTTTCCGCTATTCTATCATTTTGGATAAACAGATACTTGATCAATAAGCAACATAAGATTTTTCTTGTGAGTATTCAATGGGTGAAAATGATTATTTAAATAAAAATCGAGAACTTTACCTAGTCAATAGAACTAGGCCTCTAGCCTTTGTAGCTTTTGTCGGATATGGGTGGTTCCAATTATTCAACTCTCTACAGTTTTTACTAACACACAATTTTATTTGTTTATTGATTATTGCATAGAGAAGCTTTAATGATGCCAAACATGGTTTATTTTTAATGATGCTAAAAGGAGGAGAAATGTTATACTAGTACATCAACAATTTTTAACCCTATTAAATATGCTGGAATTATATTTATATTTTATTTAAAAAATTAATGCATATTTTCGGGGGAGCTTAAATATTACTACAGATTTCAGATTTCTACTAAATATTTGTCATCATAAAAAATGGAGAGATTGTTGAACCCGAGATTTCAGTTTTACATCTACTTATAGATTTTGATGATAACAAATAAATTCAAAACTCAAACTCAAGGTGTCTACGCATGAATGAAACTAAGCACATCAAAAAACCAAGTATAAATAAGAAAGATAACAAGTCTACAAATAAAACTCATAGAGTAATTTTGTGCATCCCTTATAAAATTAGAAATTAGATTAAGGCTTAAAATTCATCTTTGACATGTGCACGTTTTATTTGAAACTCTTGAATGGTGGTTATGCCACTTTTGACAAATACAAAATATAGATAATTTTGTTTGAAGATTTTGAAAGGTGGTTATACTTTTTTTGACAATGTAAAAAGAATATGATTTAGTTTGAAAAATAAATCATGACCATTTTGTCATATGCTAAAAGTAAAAAATTTGATTTGATTTCTTTGAAAAATAAATGAGATTGTTTTTTACAATTGCAAAAAGGAGATGTTTTCATTTGAATTTTAAAAAAAATGAACAGTGCTCTTATTTGACATGTGAATATTTTCATATTTGAAAATGAAGACTCATTTGCCTATAAATAGCTCACTTGAGTTTTGCAAAATTACAACAAGAGTTTACACATCAATTGTTAAAGTTTTGCATCATTCATTCAAAACCTTCACTCTCTATTTTCTAAGTATTGAGTCTTAATTCTTATTCATTTTGATAGAGATATAGGTTGCGTTATATTGTTCTTATTTCACTCATTAAATAGTGTACTCTAATAATTTACCCACTATTAGCTATTGTATCAGTAAGAGGGTGCGTATAATTTTTGTGTGTGTAGAAGGTATTCTACACAACGAATAGTTGAATCACCAAGTATGAGGTGATTGCAAGTGTAGAAAGTATTCTATACAGAGTTTTTGTAACGGTATTGCTCAAAGGTATAATAGGTTTTTATCTCCACGTGAAGGAGATTGAATAGTGAATTTGAAAATTCTCAAGGGGTAGCTTGAGGCGATGACGTAGGCAGTAGGGCTAATCTCGTTAAAATACTAAATTTTTTTCTTCTTACCCTTACTCTTTATATTTCATGTTGCTTCGTATTTTGTTTATTTTTTATATTGTGTATTTGATTTATAAGTGTTAAATTGTTTTAATCAAATTCACCCCCCTTCTTGTGTTAGTTATCTGGGTAACAATCTCATTCAATGATTCCTCTCTAGTTGCATCTTTAAGAGACATGGAAAACTTATAGATAGATTTTACAATGAAGGATCCAAAGGAACATTCCATCAGTGTGTGATTTTGCTTGATAATGAGGCCACTCGAGCATCCCATTTGATAAAATCAGCTTGCTGTCTTTCTTCAAAAGTTGCTGCATAGAGATCTCTATATCCTAGAACCTAAGCATCATTAAGAATATGAATTGAAGCCCCATTACCAACACTACATTTGTCACCTTTCATCATGAGTTGTGTAGTTTCAAAGATACCTCTCCAGGCATATGAAAGGTTTCCACCCAGAGCAAAACGACAAGTCATTCAGTGTAGTAGAGCCAAAGGACGGTGTCATTTCAACCAAGAGTTGTGTTCCTCTTTAGCAAAACAACACGTTTTTTGCCTGGTAGACCGAAACGACGTTATCATTTTAGATACTGAGGAGGCACGACGTTTGGTTCCAAATGGTGTTGTTTCGCCCCAACTAAGCCGAACCATATGTCGAGTTGCTAAACAATTAGATGACCTCTTTGACCATGCCGTTGGTCATTGGTCATGTCCTGAGCCCGACTTGAACCGACTGAACCAGTTTGTACTAGATTTGTTGTTTAGGGTCATTCGAAGCCATTTCAAACCCGATTTGGTTCGTTCAAAAGCTGTTGTCCTTCAAATTTTGTTCCAAATCATAATAAAATATTCTTTAGACAAAATTATTGCTATAAATTCTTTGAAAGAGGACAAATATTAAAGAAAAGTCGTAAAAATTTTCGATCGAAACATCACTTTCATTATTCTCCTTATTCAAAATATAGGAGAATTTCAAGGTTGCCTCATTGAATTAATCCAAAGATTATTATTATTATTAAGTTTTTAATATTTTCAATTTTTTAGAGTTGGATTATTGTATTTAAATAATACATATTTATTAGTACTATTTCTACATTATGGTTGTTAATTTTTTTAAAATTTATTATTTATGACAAAGGCATATAACTTTTCGTCTAACTCATGAAAAAACTTTATGTGCATTAACATCACCTAAGGCATTAGAAATTGTGGAAAATGGCACAAATGTAAGTGGGAGCAGCGTTTCAAATGAAGATAAATGGGAAGAACATAATACATAGGCAAAATCTTTAATTTTGCATTCTATAAATGATCACATTATTTCGTTATTTAAAGACTATGAAACTACTAAATAAATAATTGATGCAATTGAGGAAAAGTATCATTTAAGGTAAGATACTTACATACAATTGTTATTGGATAAATATAACCGCACTTGCATGAAAGAGAATGATGATATTGACAACCATGTACTTCAAATGGAGTTGATTGCGAAAAAATGATATAATGGTAGCCATCTACTAACTGATAAAATGTAAGTTACAACCATACTAAATAATATTTCTAAATGAAATAACAATAACATCGCTTCAAATACTTTTAGTACTTGAAACGAAAGAAAAAATAAAGAGGAGCAATAGAGAAAGTGAATCATCAAATTTATTGATGGCTCAAGACAATCACTATATACAGAATAAGATAAAGTCAAAACAATTTAAAAAAAAAAATAGTTGAAAAAAAAAATAAAGTAAACCATTTTTTTAGAAACTGTTTTAAGTGTGGAAAGAAATGTCATTATATATTACAATGCCCAAATGAGGGAAAAACACAAGAAATTAAAGAAATTATGATGACAGTCTTTGAAATTATACTCATGGAACCAATGACAGATTCATAGTGGGTTGACTCTGCAGCAACAAAGATTTATTTGTTAAAGTTGAAAATAAACAAACAGGAAAGTACAAAGTATATATAGGTAACATTACATACTACAATGTATTGGGGTAATGTACATATAAATTCAAAATAAATGATTTTGTTGTTTTACTTAGTGATATATTATATGTGCCTAGTATTAGAAGAAATTTAGTATCAATGGATGTACTATATCAAAATGGCTGCACAGTTGAGTTTAAGTTTGGAACCGTTATAATAAGTAAGGACAATATATTAGTGAAATGCGTGAAAAGTCACGATTTGTATGTATTGAATATTAATATTAATAAAGTATCTATCTTTGAACAAAATGACATTACAAAAATGAGAAATAGAATTTGATAAGATAAGATAAGATAAGATAAGATAAGATACTGATGAAAATCAATTTTCAGATATTGATGTTGTAGACAATGGGAGTAAAAGATGTAGATGAGCATCTATATTATTTAAGATCATTATGCTCTAAATACCGGTTTGAAAAATTTAGAAAATGATTTTGAAATTTTTTTCTGAGACAATCAATAGTATTAATTCAAATAAATGACTTGAGGCCATGAAAGATGAAGTTGAATCAATAAACAAAAATACTGTTTGGGAGTTAACTGATCTTCTAAAAAATAAAAATAAAACTATTGGTTGTAAATAAGTTCTTAGAAGAAAATTTAAAATTGATGCTAGTTTAAAAATATAGAAGGCAGGATTAGTGACCAATGAATATACTTAACAATTAGGTGTAGACTTTGTAAATACATATTCGCAGATGCCGAAATTTACATCTATAATAATCATGTCTATTGTTACTCGGATGAATTTGAAATACATAAATTAGATATAAAAATGGCTTTTCTCATTGGTGAATTAAAAAATGATATCTTTATAGTTCAACAAGAAGGATTCTAAATTAAAAGACATAAAGACAAAGTCTAAAGGATGAAGAAGACATTGTATGGACTTGAGCAGTCTTCAAGAGAATGATACTTGAAGTTGCATCAAGCTATTTTGAAAATGGGATATAAAATGAGTTTACTAGATCATTATGTGTACATATGAAAAATGATAATAAATTAACATTATTATCATTATATGTTGATGATATTCTACTAACAGATAATTGTCTAGATATGATGAAAGGAATAAAAGATTTATTGATATATGAATTTGAAATGAAAAATATAGATGAAGTTGCCTATATTCTTGCCATAAGAATTTCTAGAGATAGAAATTCAAATCTATTGTATTCAAATTCTTAAGTACGTGTGTTTGTAAAATGTCATAGTTTAAATAAAAATATATGCTTAAAAGATGAGGATGAAATAAACGAAATGCTTAAAATTCCTTATGCTCAAGCTGTGGGAAGTCTCATGTATGCAATGACAAATACTGGAACAGATATTTGTTATGCAGTAGAGTTGGTAAGTAGATATCAGCCCAATTTAGGAAATGAACATTAGCAATCAATGAAGCGTACATTAAGATATTTATAAGATACTAAAAATGTAAAATTGTGCTTTGAAAACAAAGATATAGAATTAATCGGCTATAGTAATGTTGACTTTGGAAGTGATGTAGATGATAAAAAATCTACAACTGGATATATATTTATATACGGTGGAATAATTGTTTATTGGTTAAGTAAAAAATAAGGCTATGTTGTTAAATCTACTATGGAAGTATAATATATTACTTATAGTACTGTAGTGAGTAATGCTGTGTAGATAAAAATTTGTAGAAAGTTTAAATGTGGGTACATTCACAAAACCAATCAATATATTTTGTGATAATCAGTTTGTCATCTCGTTGATAAAAAGTGGAACACAAAATTTCAAAGAAAAACACATTGATCTATGTTATCACTATATGTTAGATATAGTGGAAAGATGAGAGGTCAATGTTAATTTTATTTTGCTCAATCGAGATGGTAGCAGATCTGATAATCAAACGATTGTTTTTGAAGAAATTCAGAGAATATATGACTAGAATGGGATTGAGAGAAATATGGATAATCTCATTGTCAACATGCATAAGTTAGGAAATTTTAGGGACGCTTAGAAAACTGGAGTTGTGGTAATAACAAATAAAAATTTGGTCATTTGGTAATTAAGAAAAATCTCAAGAATGTCCTTAGGAAAAGTACTTAATAAAATTTTAGTGCATATTAATTAACTAAACAATTGGTTAATCTTGTGTAAAGTCGCTAATAATGTGATTAGGAAAAGGTTCAAAAATAGTACAATCAGCACATTTACTCCCCCTGAAAAGTCGCTAAAACCTTGTAGAGGAAAACCCAGTGGGACAAAACCTCAGCGAAGGAAAAAGAGTACAATCAGCACATTTACTCCCCTTGAAAAGTGCATGACAAAAGATCTTTGAGTCTTCACATTCCAATGTTATGCACAATCTTCTTGAATGTGGAAGTTGGTAACGCCTTTATGAATAAATCTGCCAGATTATCACTAGATCGTATCTGCTTGACATCAATTTCACATTTCTCTTGAAGTTTATGAGTATAAAAGAATTTAGGTGAAATAGGTTTGGTTCTATCACCTTTGATATATCCTCTTCTGATTTGAGTGATACAAGCAGTATTATCTTCATATAAGATTGTTGGGCTATTATTGATCATGGGAAGTCCACACTTTTTCTGGATATATTGAATAACTTATCTCTACCAAATACACTCTCGACTTACTTCATGAATAGTAATGATCTCTGAGTGATTTGAAGAGGTAGCAGATAGTGTCTGCTTAACAGATCTCCATGATATGGTAGTATCTCCATAAGTAAATAAATATCCAGTTTGAGATCTACCTCTGTGTGGGTCTGAAAGATAACCTGCATCTGTATACTCAATCAATTCTGGACTTGAACTACGTTGATAAAATAATCTCATATCAATCGTACCATGAAGGTAACGAAGGACATGTTTAATGCCATTCTAATGCCTTCGAGTTGGTGCAAAGCTATATCTTGCAAGCAGATTAACTGAGAATGTAATATCTAGTCGAGTGCAATTTGAAAGATACATCAAAGTTTCAATTGCACTGAGATATAGTACTTCAGGACCAAGAATTTCTTCATCATCATCACAAGTACGGAATGGATCATTCTTCACATCAAGTGTTCGAACAATCATTGGAGTACTCGGGGGATGAGATTTGTCCATATAAAAATGTTTTAGGACTTTCTTAGTATACATGGACTGATGAATAAAAATTCCATTTGGCAAGTGCTCAAGCTGCAGGCAGAGACAAAGTTTTGTTTTACCAAGATCTTTCATTTCAAATTCATTCTTTAAATATATAGCGGGTTTTGAGATCTCTTCAGGAGTTCCCACAATATTTAAATCATCAACATAAACCGCAATAATGACAAATCCGGTATTTGATTTCTTAATAAAAACACATGGGCATATAAGATTATTCTCAAATCCTTCTTTCAATAGATATTCGCTTAAGCGATTATATCACATGCATCCGGATTGCTTCAACCCATATAAAGATCTTTGTAGTCTGTTTGAGTACATATTTCTAGATGTACTTGTAGATGCTTCAGGCATCTTATATCCTTCAGGAATTTTCATATATATGTCATGGTCTAAGGATCCATATAAATATGCAGTGACCACATCCATCAACCGCATTTCTAATCCTTTTGTAACAACCAGACTAATCAAAAATCTAAATGTGATTGCATCCATAACGGGAGAGTATGTTTCTTCATAATCAATCCCGGGTTTCTGCAGGAAATCTTGTGCAACAAGCCGTGCTTTGTATCGCACAATTTCATTTTTCTCATTACATTTTCGTACAAATACCTACTTATATCCAACAGGCATCACACCCTTTGGTATTTTGACAACAGGTCCAAATATTTCTCGTTTTGCTAGCGAATTTAATTCAGCTTCAAAAGCTGTTTTCCATTTTGGTTAATCATTTCTATGTCGAAATTCTTCGACGCTTTTTGGCTCACTTTCTTCACTACTTCTGGTAATGTCAAGGGCCATTTTATATTAAAATATGTTGTCGACAACAGTTTTATTTCTATCCAGAATTTCTCCAGTTTTCATGAAATGTATTGAGATCTCATTATTTTCAGGTACCTGTTCCTCTTCAGGGGAAAACATTTCATGACACACCTCTTCAGGAAGTCTCTTTTTAGGAGATTTATACTTTTCAAGAGTTTCTTCTTCAGGAGGTTTTGGAATAGAAGATTTGAGCTCTTTAGAAGCACCAATTATATTTGTAGCATGTATTGTGGGTACGTGTTCTTCAAGGACACCAAATTAATTTTGTATTCTTTTTCTTCTGGAAATTTTATCTTTTGCACCAATAGGTCTTCCACTCTTCAGGCGTATTTTAGATTCACATATTGTTGTTTTGACAATTTGTCCTTCAGGGACTTCAATCCTTGCTAGAGTATTAACAGCAGGAATATAAGATTTTACTACACCTTTAGTGTCAGTAAATACATCCGGTAACTGATTTGCAACATTTTGCAAATGAATAATCCTTTGAACTTCCCGTTCACATTCATTTGTAGGGGGATCAAAATGAGACAGGGTCTTATTATCTCAAGTAATATCTTGTCGTGCTTCAGGCACCAACTTTTCTTTACCCATTAACGAAAAATTTGATTCGTCAAAATGACAATCCTCAAAACGTGCTTTAAACATATCCCCTGTAAGGGGTTCAAGGTATCTGACAATGGATGGAGAATCAAAACCAACATATATCCCAAATCTTCTTTGAGAGCCCATTTTTGTACGTTGTGGAGGTGCAATTGGAACATATACAGCACATCCAAAAGTACGAATATGGGAAATATTTGGTTTTTAACCAAATGTAAGCTATAATGGAGAATATTTATGATATGCAGATGGTCTAATACGAATTAGAGATACTGCATGAAGTATAGCATGTCCCCAAGCAAAAACAGGTAGTCTTGATTTCATAAGTAAATGTCTAGTGATTAGTTGAAACATTTTGATCAAAGACTCAGCTAAACCGTTTTGTGTGTGTGTATGGGCAACAGGATGTTCAACATCTATTCCTATTGACATGCAATAATCATCAAAAACTTGAGATGAAAATTCATTTGCATTATCCAATCGAATGGTCTTAATTGGATACTCAGGAAATTGTGCTCGTAGTTTAATTATCTGAGCAAGAAGTCTAGCAAATGCAACATTTCTAGTGGAAAGAAGACAAACATGTGACCATCGACTAGATGCATCAATTAGAATCATAAAATATCTAAATGGTCCACTTGATGGATGAATAGGCCCACATATATCTTCGTGAATCCTTTGTAAAAAGGATGGAAATTCAACAATGACTTTTGAGGGAGATGGTCTAATAATTAACTTACCTTGAGAATATGCAGAGCACGGAAATTCATTGAGTAGAAATATCTTTTGATTCTTTAAGGGATGCCCATGCGAATTTTTAATAATTCGTCTCATCATTATAGAACCCGGATGTCCAAGGCGATCATGCCAAGTCATAAATACTTTAGGGTCAATGCACTTCTGGTGCATTACTACATATGATTCAATTGTTCTCATTTTTGTATAATACAATCAAGAACATAGAGCAAACAGTTTTTCTAATACGAGTTTCTAGCCCGATATTGTTTTAGTAATAAGAAGATACTCTTTACTGCCTTCATTGGTTGTTTCAATATGGTAATTATTACGACGTATATCTTTGAAACTCAATAAATTTCTTCTGGATTATGAAGAGAATAGAGTATCATCAATACAAAATTTGGTGCCATTAGGCAACACAATATAAGCTCTTCCGGAGCCCTCAATTAAATCCGATGAACCTGATATAGTATGGACATAGGTTTTACTTAATGTTAGATTTTGAAAATATTTCTTTTCTTTGAGAATTGTATGAGTTGTAGCACTGTCAGCCAGACATATATCTTTATCATTCAACTAAGAGATAAAAAACTCATCAATGTGATCCATGATTCTACAAAATATACAAAACTTTTATTACTGATAGAAAGAAAATACATTAATTGAGTGGAACACTTCCATCTCCAATTAAGTGTTCAATACTACCTTCAGGATGATTATAAAAATTAGATACATCAAGATGAGTAACGTCTACATCTACTGAATTTAATAAATCATAGATGGTTCTACTAAATTTGTTTCATGCACTTTATTTTTTCCTTTAATAGAAACTTGATATAAATCAGCTAAGTCCCTGGTCGTACGACAGGTACGTGACCAATGTCCAATCATTCCACATCTATGGCACAATTCTTCACTTTTTTTTGAAAAATTATTCTGAGGATTTTTACCCCTTTCTGAATTGTACCACTTCTGGTGATATGATATATTATTATCCATTTTAATGTTGTCGTTTTGACACCAACATTTTTATAATTTCTCCTACCACGTCCACGCCCCCGCCCCCGATTTCTTCTGAAGGATGCATCATTCACTTCTGGGAATGATGCAAACCTATTACCATTCACTTCAGGGAATGATATTGAGCCAGTAGGGCGTGACTGGTGGCTTTCTAATAAGAGCTTATTATTCTGCTCAGCTACTAGAAGACATGATATAAGTTCAGAATATTTCTTGAACTTTCTCTCTCGATACTGCTACTGCAGGAGCACATTCGAGGCATGAAATGTAGTATAAGTCTTCTCTAGCATATCATCATCAGTGATTTTCTCACCGCATAATTTTAATACTGAGTTTATTTTAAAAAGTGTCGAATTATACTCACTAACACTTTTATAATCTTGCAACCTCAGGTGCAAACATTGAGAACAAGCTCTTGGGAGAATGACAGTCTTCTAGTGTTCATATCTCTCCCTTAAATTGTTCCACAAAATATAGGGATCTTTTATTGTGAAATATTCAGTTTTCAATTCTTCATGAAAATGGTGGCGAAGGAAAATCATTGCTTTAGCACGTTCCTGCAGGGATGCTTGATTTCCTTTTTTAATAGTTTCTCCCAGGTTCATTGCATCAAGATGAATTTCAGCATCAAGTATCCAGGATAAATAATTTTTTCCAGATATATCAAGAGCAACAAATTCCAATTTTGTAAGATTTTCCATTTTCTACACATATAAATAATGAAATAAATATGTGTATATCAGAAAATTTATTTATAAATTTACACAGATAATCATCAATAAAATATATTAAAGATTTCAAATAATATATTGAAAAACTTACAGAGGAACCGTCGTGCTGATAACGTGTTATGAAACTTAAAAAAAGAAACTACTATTGCAAAATAGAAATAAGAAATTCTCTCTGAAATTCTTAAGAACTGAAACTTTCTTTCTCTCTCTATATTTTCTTATGAATTTCATTACAACTGAAACCCTTATTTATAGGTTTTGAAATTACTATACAAGTTACTATGCAAGTCACTATGCAGAATTTAAAATAATAGTGGTGGAATCATTCACATAATTTTAATGGTGGGACAGAGACAGCTGCCGACTGATTCATTACATAAATCATTTAGTCAATTTTTTCTTTTTTTATCACTAAATTGTGGAATAAATAACCTCATGGGAGTTCCCGTGTCACCATTTTGCCATATTTTAATTTTTTCGTCTTTTATATTTCTACAATTTCTAATTCTCCACTCATATTCTCATAGCTCTTAGATGCATAATAATCTTTTGATTTTCATTCATGTTTGTGTTTGTCCGTCATATATGTTAGAATCAAATAACAACTTGAGAAGAATATTTTGTATGAGTATGGTACGAATAACTTATGAGAATCTTTTCTGAAAGCATATAGGTGCGGTTTGGATGGGGTCGTAGCTACATGTCCGATGATTGTCGGTAGTACATATAAAATGTCCACTGCAGATGGGTCGTACCATAAACTTTATCTGCGCATCATGTGTTGCAAAAGAGCATGGCGTCGTATATATGTTAAAATATTTGTGGAAGTATCGGTCGATGGCATGTGCTATACATTTTCTTCAATCTTTGTCCCACCAAACCCAAAATTGCCATAGGCCCACACCTTCACTAAATGCATGCTAGCTCTGATTCTGTACTCGCAAGGCTATTAACTTTGGAAAACGATAAACTCACTATTACTTCTACAATATATTACATAATTTGTTATAAAGAAGAAATATTTTAATAAAATAATATTAATTTTATAAGACAATTTATAAAAATATTCTTATTTTAAAACTTGTATTATATAAATATTATAAAATATAATATATGTATATCACTTTCCATTAAGTTTATGAATTCTGTCAACTTATTACAAGTCTCCGTTGTTAAGAGTGTAAATAGTCCGATCCGATCCAGAAAAAAATGTAGATTAGTTCCATTTGATTCAAAAAAATTTCTACCTTGGATCGGATTGAATTCTTATTCAATCTATACTGATCTGGTCTAATTCGGTCCAGAAGTAGTCTGGTTCAGTCTATGGACACCTAGTATGATTTAATAGATTAAATTTAATCCAAAATCTTGCAATGATAAAAAATAATTTTTAGGCTAAATTTAATTATTTTTAGCCCAATTTACGTATTTATCATAAATTTAAACTAAATAATATTAAAAAAACTCACTCTCAAAAAAATTAGTAAAAGAAAAAATAATCTAAATAAAAAAGTAAAAAAAAATTATAAATTATAATATATTAATATTATAAAAGTATATATAATATATTAATATATTATACTACCACTTTTAATTTATATTAATATTAATATTATAATTTATATACTATTATATATAAATATATAAAAAAAAGAGTCATTCGGTTCAATCTAAGAGAAAATGTCATAGACCGAGACCAGACCGAAAATGTTTGGTCTATGCAAAAAATGAATTGGATTGGACCGAATTTTATCCGGTCTGGTACAATCCCAGTCCGATCCATTCGATCCAATTCGATTCTCTTATACTCCTATCTGCTATCCTGAAAATTGGCATCGTAGTTTATTTGGAGTATCCGTTGAAAAATGCTATATGTAACGATGTAAGAATTTTTTTTTCTAATTTTCTTTTAACTAATTGATTAAAAAAATATTTTTTAATAATAATGTGAATTCTTTTATTTGTAAAAATTATTTAAAACTATCAAAAAAAATAATAATTAAAATAAAATAAAAAACCTTTTTTGGGGGAAAAATTCGGGCTACTCGGGGGATGTAGCACCGCTCGCATCCCATTATTGGGGAATGTTCAGAAAGCCATAAGACCCCCCTGCCCACTGAAAAACTTTCCTACATGTTGAATGCCTTGGATTCTAAACCTGTCACTTCTGACCTTTGACTATGTGGGTCAGCCACTCCATTAAAATGCTACCATGTCGTACGAGTTTGTTTCCACATTTTGATTTATTTTAATTTTTTTTATTTAATAATTAAATAAATTGTTTTTAATATACTGATGTATGTTCTTTTAATATATTGAGATATATTAAAAATTGTAAAAAATAAAAGATGAAGAAAAAAATAGAATTTTGTATTAGTAAGCCCGCCATCAGTCAAAACTTAACGACACACAGTATTATAAAAAATAATATTAATTATATAAAAATAATTTTATTTAATATGATTTCATAATATGATAAAATTATTTTTATTATAAAATAAATTAAATAAATGAAAAAAATCACATTAATTTATAAAATTATTTTTATATAATTCATTTATAAATATAATAATACTCTATTATAAAATTCAAAAAAACAATTTTCTCGAATCTTTTCATCTACCAAGTCATAATTGGTAGCATTATCCTTTTTACCATTATGCCTTTTAGAGACATCACTACTTGTTTTTTTGCATATGTATATAAGAATAATACGAGGAAATGGAATTGAACAGCACCATCGGCATCATCCCAGAGGGATTTGAAAAGCAAAAGCTGCAAACGAGTTGACAAAGCAGGAGGTGCACGAGCTGAGCAACAAGCATGCTTATGATAATATGAATTAAATTTATTCTTTTAATTCTTCTACACTTCTTATATATTATGGTCTCATTTAAGATTTTATGGTAATTATGTTTTGTTTTCCTATTTTTATTTCAAGCAATTACTTTAGAATATAATATTCAAATGATATTATTTTTCTTTTAAAATCTATAATTATTTTGGTGAAACATATTTAACAAAAAAATTCTCTGCATTCATGACTAGATAACTTGACCATGCAGTATGCAGCAATTACATTATTTAAAATTTCTTAAATATATGACGTTAATGCTATACATTATTCAGCAAAAGAGAAAGTTTAAATAACTTATGGTTTACATATATTAACCCTTTTTTTTTTTTAATAAATCCTATATAGACCATTTTCACAGCTCAACATCTTCTGTTTAGTGATTTGAAAAGTTTAGATATAAAATTACTGGTATTCATTGAAAAATGCAAGTTTGAAATTTGTTTTCTTTCTTATTTTTTACTCGATTATCTTTTTATCAATTTGCTAAATGTATTCTAAAAACAATTCAATTCAACTGTTTATTCTAGACCTAAAACTACTCTATCCCTCCAAACTTGTACTCCCATGTGTTATACTTACTCCATTACAATTCCTATTAACTCTAGAATTTATCATTTTAAAATAAAAAATCTAATTTAAAGTTTTATAAATAGTGTCACGTCAAACAAAAAAAAAAGTATAATACTAATATATAAATATAATTCCTTTTCTTTACGCAAATATTTTTTTAAAATTTATTTATATCAAGGCCGTAAAAAGGTAATCAAAATGATTAGATATGATGTAAATAATGAATTGAAATGAGATGAGTTAAAATGAATTTTAAAAGTTAAATTAAATATTATTAAAATAATAATTTTTAATATTATTATTGTCTTGAGATTTGTAAATTTTTGAATTATTTATTATATTTTATATAAGAATTTGAAAGAGTTATAATAATATAATGAAATGAGATGAGATAAATTTCAAATCTAAACCAAATGTAAATTTCCCATTTTCTTTTTGAGGGGATTATATATAGGGCACACAAGATTAGGATTTTCTATAATTAGGAGAGATATATGATCAAACGCGTAGATCTTATTATATTTAATGGTCTTTGTTGACAATATTTAATACAATAGAGTGAACATGTTGCACTTATTTCTCTCCAAAATTTTGAAATTGTTTAGGAATAAAAAAAAAAACTATTAAGAAATCTCAGCCCAGACAAGTAATTAGAAAAACAAATCACTGAAAGGTAACTGAAGTACCTATAAATTCCAATCGCCCACTGCGGGCTGGTCCCTCAGCAGTTATACGATTTAGTTCTGGTTTACTTCTACAAAAAATTTTATTTATTTTAATTCATTTCATCTAATTATTAGTTTTTTTTTTCAAATTTTAAAATAAAAACAGTATATAAAATAATTTCTTATTTAACTTTTAATTTTTATTTCAATTGATTTCATCTCATTTGCAAAAAAAAAATAAAACAAAAGAAGCTTATAAATTAGGGATGTAGCCGATGTTAGCTCGGCCCTCGAAGTAGGGGTGGGCAAAATTTCCGAATTCCGAATTCCGTCCGAGCTCCGCTCCGATTCCGACTCCGATCGGTGTCGGAAATCGGAGTTCGAAATTCGGAATCGGAAATTTCCGACTCCGGATTCGGAGTCGGATTTCGGAGTTGGAGTCAGGTTTTATACCGAAACTCCGACTCCAAAACTCCGAAGTTTAAAAAAAAAAAAAGATGCAAAACGACGTCGTTTTGCATCTTAATTTTTTTTAAAAAAAAATTAGCTAAACGACGCCGTTCCATTTAAATAGAAACGGCGTCGTTTAGGCTAGGGTATGTAAACGGCAATGCCCCACTGCCCCAGGCCCCCAGCTATTTCTTCTTCCTTCTTCTTCTTTCTTTCTTCTTCTGTTCTTCAGTTCTTCACTTCTTCTTCGGTCTCGAGTCGCCCTCAGCCCTCAGCCCTGAATCTGATCACTGCGTACTGCCGCACTGCGTCTCACGCCGTTGCACACAAACTGACCCTCACATCTAGCCGTCCCCCCTCAGCCTGAGTCCACTCCCTCTCACCGTCGCCCCTTCAGCAACACTGGTCCCTTGCTCTCGCCGTTGCACCTCCCCTCACAGCCTCACCTCTCAAGCCGTTTTCCTTGCACGCACAGCCCCTCTCACGCATTTCTCACCGACCCACTGCCCAAGGCCCCAAGGTATTTTCTTTTCCTCTCTCTCCGTCGCATTTATTTACCTCATCGCCCATCGGATTCACATGAGCCAGTAGGCAGTGCCGCAGTAGCCACGATTTGTAAATTTATTTATGATTTGCATTTTGCAATTTCTCAGTAAACCCTATATTTGTTGTTGTTGTTGACTTGTTGTTGTTGCAATTTACTATTTGCTATTTAGTAATTTACATAGTCATTACTTATTAATTTTTGTTCATTTTAATTTTTGTTGTTGTAAATTTGTTGTATTTGTGAATATGGTATTAGTTTTCTGATTTAGTTCTTTTTCTAGTACAAGGTGTTGGCCGCAAGACTAAGTTTTCAAATGATAAAAATATTGGCATTGAATTAGTCAAATACTAATATAGCTGATCTTTATTTAACTAAGAATACTAGCATTAGATTAGTCAATATATATATATATATATTTTTTAAAAATATAAGTTTGCATACATATCAAATTTTTTTTGTCATATTTAATCAAATACGAGAAAATAAAAATAGGAGAAGGAAATAAAAATACAAGTTGTCTTTAAAAATGAATAGTAAAACTTTAAAATTCTTTAAATTTGAAGAATTATTATTTATTTTTGAAGACAACTTGTACTTTTTGCATGTAGCAATTTTGATCCTCGGAAAAGGTCGATCTGTAAACGGTGGTAGCTAGATCTTGGGTTTGAAATTTTATGAGAGATCACGAGTTGAGGTGCAGCGTGGCTTTGAAAGTAATCTTAGGTGCAGTGTGCGACGTTTAAAATTTTAGTCACCGGCCCCAACGTCTTTTGTTAGAGAAAAAAATAAGATAAACTAAAGCGATGGAAAAAAAAAAGAATCATAATTGTGTTATATAAACTAAAGCAATATTATTAATTGTCGAAGTTATAAGATTAACTGATCATATTTCATCTTTTATCTAAAAACTCTTTTATTGCTCCATCGATCCATCTCATGAGCTATAAATTAAACTAACACTTTTTGCCAGTTTCTAGAACCCTGATCACAATATCATTCCAATAAATGTTTTCACAATCCATGTATTCAATTTGTTATAGTGGCGGTAGTACCAGGACTAATATATATCATGACTAGCCTTCTGATCATCTCTTGGCGTGGGACGTTATATATATATATATATATCTTTCTATATATAAAGAGCCTATCTACCAGAAATTCTTATTTTAACAATTTTCGTTTAATTCATTTGTATTTTTAACGGACGTTTGTTTGTATTGATAGCCGTGCTTTACAAAAACAAAATATCAATAATCGTGCAAGAAGATTTATGACAAAGTTACCGTCCGTCCGTCCGTATTAATAATGCAAGGCGGTTGGCTAAGATGGTTGCCTAATGCCTCTTAATGAAAAATTTTAAACAAATATTAAAAATTTCATTATTTAAAATAAAAAAATTATTTGAACTAAATAAATTAATCTTAAAGTTAAAGAAAAAATCAATTATGCATTTTAATTTTATATGTATTTTGTGTGGTTAAAAAACAGCCACATCGATATTATACTATTACTAACTTATTGTACTACACTGTGTCGCTGATCGCTGATGTTGAGAGTCTGAGACTTGACACTTGAGATTTTGTGTTTACGCTGGACAGATTACAATGATTCTTGTATTTACAAATTGTAATATACCTTGTATTGTTATATTTACAACTATTCTTGACAGCTTGTTTAAATGTTTAAAATGTTGTAAGATAAACTCTGCTTGACAGTTTGTTCATTTTAATTTCTTAGAGGAGAGTCTGCACTTCATGTTGTTAGAGTCTTTCATTTACTCGATTTTGTCTTTCACCTTGTAGGGATTTTTATCATTTCATTAAGAGTAGAGTGTTGTTGTTTGGACAGTCATAGGGTGTTGTAATTTTATTGCATATATATATATATAGATGCACTTCATGGCTCTTGCCTCTTCCTAATATTGCATTTTGCTACACTAATAACATTATAAATTTATAATTTTTAGGAATTTACTAATATTTTTTATATTATTATACTTGAATTCTAGGTCTACAATTACAAACAGATGGATCCCTCACGTAGTGCTAGTGGGACTCCGACTCCACATGAGGCTCCGAATCCGGATGGTGGGACTCCTTCGGCGCTCCACGCTGCAGCTTCGAGCCGTAGTCGGCTACCCTCCACTCGAGCACAAACCTCGTGTGCTAGCAGTGGATTTCCACTTCCAATCGACATAGAATTGGAAGTGGAAGATCCCGATCAGTTTATGGAGGAGGAGGAGATGGGCCTTGGAGACGATCCGATTCAGGATCCGAATGTACCAGTACACCCTACAGCTGCGAGGCCACCCCGTCCACAGTCAAATAAAAAAAGATCGTGGACATGGGAACATTTTGAGAAGGTTGAGGGTGGGGATCCCCAGAACCCACGGGCTGAGTGCAATCATTGTGGCGCTCGAGTTGGGTGTCATTCAAAAAGGCAAGGCACTTCTTGCCTTTCAGCACATCTGAACGGTTGCAAGCGCTACCAAATAGCGAAGGGGATGGCATCAAGAGGTTAGTGTCTTGCTAGTTGCTTTATATGCTAATTAGTTTTGTGATTATAATGCCATTTAATTTTCATTTAAGACTAATATTGGTAAGAAATTATCAAATACAGACGCAGGTGGGTCTCAGACTAATCTTAGCTACGAGACTTCTACAGCCACTGATGGGACAGGGACACAGACAAGGAATCTAGTTGTCCCTCAATACAGTGAGAAGATGTTTCGTGAGGCGCTTGCAATGATGATTATAAAAGATGAGATGCCCTTTACCACGGTTGATAAGGATGGGTTCCGATATTTTGTGAAGTTTCTTGAACCAAGATTTCCAATCTCATCCCGTTATACAGTGATGCGAGATTGTATGAAGATGCATCTGAGGGAAAAGGCAGAAATGAAGAAGATGTTCTCCACCACTGGTCAGAGAGTGTCATTTACGACCGACACATGGACGTCGGTACAGAATACCTCGTACATGTGTATCACAGCACATTACATTGACAGTGAGTGGAATCTTAAAAAAAGGATTATTGGATTTAAAGAAATAGTTGACCATAAGGGTGCATCGATAGGAGCGGAGATGGATGATTGTTTGGTTGATTGGGGCATCCAAAAAATATTGTGTGTTACAGTTGACAATGCTGGTGCAAATGAGACCGACATCGAATGGTTTATCTGAAATACGAGGGCGAGAGAAGATGTGATTAAAAATCACCAGTATATCCACATTCGATGCACTGCTCATATAATCAACCTTATTGTTGGTGAGTCTTTCTGGTTTTAATTTTGTATTTTGTATTTTAATATTTTTATGATTAAAGTCTTTGAAAATAGTACCATTTTTTTATTATTATGATAATTAAATATTTTTCAATGATGAAACAGTTAAGGGGTTGGAAAATATAGACGACTTTATCAAGAGAGTTCGCAACATTGTGCGGTACGCGAGGGCTTCTCCCCAGAGGTTACAAAAGTTCAAGGCTATAGCAGAACAGGTTGGGATTGAGTCTTCAAAGATGTTGTGCCTGGATGTTCCCACTCGATGGAACTCCACATATCTGATGTTGGATGTGGCACTAAAGTACCAGAAGGCATTTGAGCAGCTAGAGATTGAGGATGGAGGTTTGAGGTATGCCTTACTGGAGCCTGATGGAAGGGGGCTCGGTCCGCCAGACAACATTGATTGGCAACATGTATCCGAGTTTGTCACATTTTTACAAATCTTTTATGACATCACGATGCGGGTTTCTGGATCTGCATATGCGACGGCAAACATGTGGTTTAGCGAGATCTCCATGCTACACCACCACTTGAAAGAAGGTTGTGCTGATCCGAGTGGATTGTTATCTGGTATGGCATCACAGATGCAGTCCAAATATGATAAATATTGGGGGCAAGTTGAGAAGATAAATAGATTATTGTTCATAGCGTCGATCCTCGACCCTCGATTGAAGTTGGCAGTGGTAGAATGGTGGGCAACAGAGGTTCTCGGGTCAGTGAAGGCTATGTCGTTTATCACAGCACTCAAGACAGATTTGAACGAGTTGTACACCCATTACAGTGCCAGTAGTCCTGCTTCATCCTCACGAGCCATGGGTACCTCACGTTCGAGTTCGAGCTCAGGACCAGCCACAGATGCTCGATCGAGTCAGGCCAGTGTAGCCAGTCGATCCCGAGGCTTTAACGTCATGACGTCGTTTCATGCACGGTCATCGAGAAATCCATTGCAGTGTACAAATGAGGTTGAACGATATTTACTGGCAGAGGTTGAGGAGCCTAGCGAGGAGTTTCAGATCTTGATTTGGTGGAGAGCTAATTCACCCAAGTACCCGATTCTCTCTCGTATTGCTCGAGATGTACTAGCCGTTCCCACACTACGGTTGCATCTGAATCGGCATTTAGCACTGGAGGTCGGGTGTTGGATGTCTACCGGAGTTCATTGTCACCGTCAACCGTGGAGGCCCTCGTTTGCACACAAAACTGGCTCAGAGATGTACCTACTGGACTAGAGAGTATTGGCATCGATGCCGTGAGCTACAGACTTGAGTCAGGTAAACTTAAATTAATTTATATAATTCTTTTTAAATGATTAAAGTAAAAAGTTTATATAATTATTAAATTATTTCAATAATATTTTTTATAATTTCATTTTAATAAATCTATTTAAATTTTAATTTATACTGTTTATGATTTTACAGATTTAGTTATCAACCCTAGCATACTTGCCGATGACTGATGGGGCAATTATCGATTACGTATATTTTTTCTCTAATTTATAATTACTTGTTTCATGTTTGATTAATTTTAATTTTTTTCAGATATAATAATACATTTTATTTTTATCTTAATCTCAAGTAGACAGGTACGATTCTGTATAAGTTCCAACAACAAAGTTCAAGGCTGCAGCAATTATTATTATTATTATTATTTTGTAACATCGATACGGGTCTCAACCGTCCCATTGAACCAGAGTCATCAGATTATCACTGAAAATTTAATTTATATTTTGTATTATTTTTTGTATTAATAGTTTAGAGTCCTGGACTTTTTTTTGTATTACTATTTTTTGTATTATGCTATAACGCTATTGGCTGGCATTAGCATTATAATTACTACTTAGTACTTTGTATTTTTTGTTTAATTGTTTAAGACTAATTAGTACTTAGTAGTTAAAAATGAAACTTGAATAGATCAATAGTTGTGGGCTTTGTGGCAACTCAATTGAATCTAGTATCTAAATAGTAAATACTCAATTCGCCTATCAGTAAATTCATATGACTATGAGATTTTAATTAAATATTTCTTTATATACGAAATTCATAAATTTTTAAAATTTTATAACTATATCTAAATTTATTATAATATTAAAATATATTAAAATTCATTTGAGATAAATCTCATAAAACTTATTTTATTATCTTAATTTATTTTTTCATCATTAAAAAAAATTTATTCTATCTCAAATCAGTTTCAACCATTAAATGCAGTTACGCAAGTTAAAATAAAAAAGTTACTTCCTAATATCCTATCCATGCGCGCTGCGCCGTAAACCCAAAGAGATTATGCGGGAAACTCAAATATTTGGCTCCATTATCATAGATCGTGCACGTCAGAAGCTGTATGACTGATGGATTAATTACTTGCCAGTTGCCAAGTGACAAGTCTAAGTAGTTAAAAATGAAAATAGAGGTGATGAAAGTATATTATTTTAACAAATAATAAGACAAAAAATAATAAATAAAGAATAAAATAATATTATTTTAATAGATGTGAAAAAGTATAGCTGTATAGGCATTGCCGCATTAGGCATACATGTTAATTGTTAAGTAAGCTACTAAGCACGGTTAACTTATTTCTTCACAAACTTTACATCTCAATTGAACAAATGAGTTCATATGGAATATGTATGGCCCAATTGGAAGAATTTAGTTTCGGAATGAGTGTAATTTGGCCCATATCGAACTCCAATCGGAGTTCCGAACTCCGATCGGTGTCGGCCTCCGAGAGTGTCTCGGAGTCGGAGTCGGAGTCCGCTTTTGACTCCGATGATTGTCGGAGTCGGAGTCGGAAACTCCGAACTCCGACAATTTCGGAGTCGGAGCACAGCTCTACCTCGAAGGTCCCATTTATTCAACATTTTCTTCTTTTTGAATTAGTGTAAAAAAAAAAAGAATTAATGCAAAAGAAATTCATGATGGCATAGTATAGAAGAGGAGATACCTGTAATCCCATCAATCGAACAATTAGACAAACCCATGAAAATGAGATATCCATTGAACATTGTCACTACAAAATATATATATATATATATATATATTTATCTATAATTAATTATTTTTTATCAAAATAAATATTTCTTTTATTAAAATAAATATATTTTTATCATAAATAATATCTTCATTACAAAATCTATCATACATACTCATTTTTATTAGACGGTGCAAAACCATTTTAATTACTTTCTTGAAGCTGCCAAAACTTGACAGCTCGACCTAAACATTTAGCGAATAATGTTCGTCCTTATTACTCGCATTAGCAACATTAGCAACGGCCAATCCACTGTTAAAAAGACAACCTAAACGGGACCAGCTGAGTAACATCAAGAGTAGGACAATTTGGACAAACTCAGATTAAAAAAATTGTATAAAAAAAAATGCATTGAATTACCAAAGATTCGTAGTAACAGCAGAAAAAAAAGATGCTCCCAAGTACAAACCCAGGAAACCAAATCCACAGTTTCGAAAACCATAACCAGGAACAGCCCAACGTCAACCCACATTGTCCTCTATCTAAGATTTGCATTCGAAAAGAAAAACAAAAGAGCTAACCATGCACAGGACCGGGTGTCACCAGCGCAGGACTCGGGAGATTTGATGGCGGCGCCGCCATTGTAGGAGGCGGCGGTGACGACGGAGGAGGAGGTTGGTTAGAGTATGGTGGGGGTGGGCTTAGGTTTAAGTATGGTGGAGGTGGGCTCGGGCTTGGGTTAGGATTAGGTGGGCTGGGCTGGTTGGAGGTGCCCGGATCGGGGCTTGGATTCGGATTAGGTTGCGTAGGTGGGACGTAAAGAGGGTTGGGGAAGGGCACCGGCACCGGAGAAGATGAATCAGAATGGCAGGACTCGCCGGAGCATTTGTGGGTCTTCTGGAGGGCGTGGCGGAGAAGTCCAAATCCCACGACAAGACCGAGAACCACTAACACTGTGACAATGAAGATGAAAATCTTTGTAGCTTTACCCACATAACACATTGCTTCTTTTTTCACAGTGGTGGACTGAGGTTTTGCTGATTCAAAGATTTGAGCTCTGGAATTCTCGAATCTGATCTGGGTTTGTTTGTGTTTGTCGTAATTTTTTCATCAGTCATGACGTTGTGGGTGAGAGAGAGGAGTGTGGTGAGCATTGGGGGGTTGGTTGGTTGGTTTTGCTGTCTGTTGTTTTAAGGATTGGGACAAGGGTTAGATGCTTGTCACGTGAAGTCTAATTAAGAGGTTAAAAAAAAAAAAAAAAAAAAAAAAAAAGTAATAAATGTGTTCTTGTTATAAAATTATTCTTATAAAAAAAAATATTTAGAATTCTTTATTTTTTTAAAAACTAAATTTTTTTTCTTCTTCTCTTTCTCTCCTCTTTATTTTCTTTTCTTATTTCTTTTGCTTATACAAAACTCATCGAAAAAACTCGTATTTATAAACTTAAATTATTGTATAAAATTACCGTGCATATAAAAAAAAATCGTTGATAGAGGGGACAGGATCACATGGCAATGTTGGAGAGGAAGTCATTCATTTGTCACTCCCCCCTCCTACATTATTGTTTTTAATACTCCCCCTTAAATGACAACCACCCATAAAGAATCTGTCTCGTTAAAATTTTGCCAAAAAAAAATCTCAGTAGAAAAAAAACCAATAGTGAAAAAAAAGAATAAAGTTTTCTTATATACCTCCAAGTTTTTTAAAATTGCCTCATTAAAACCTTGTAAAAGAAAACCGAGTGGGACAAAATCTTAACGAAGGAAAAAGAGTATAATCAGCACACGTTTTCAAAATATTTACTCTCTCTAGAAAGTGCATGACTACAGACAGGTTTTTAAGTCTTTACATTCTAATATTCTGCACAATTTTCTTAAATTTCGCAGTTGGTAATGCCTTTGTGAATAAATTTATCAGATTACCACTTGATCGTATCTGCTTGACATCAATTTCACATTTCTTTTAAAGTTCATAAGTATAAAAGAATTTAAGTGAAATATGTTTGGTTCTGTCACCTTTGATATATACTCTTCTGATTTAAGTGATACAAGTAGTATTATCTTCATATAAAATTATTGGGTTATCATTGATCATGGGGAGACCACATTTTTCTCGGATATGTGGATTGCTAATCTCAAACAAATACACTCTTGATTTGTTTCATGAATTGTATTGATCTCTGAATGATTTGAAAATGTAACAGATAGTGTCTGCTTAACCGATATCAATGATATGACAGTATCTCTATAAGTAAATAAATATCCAGTTTGAGATCTACTTCTGTGTGGATTTGAAATATAATATGTATCTGCATACCTAATCAATTGTAGACTTAATCCACGTTGATAAAATAATCTCATATCAACCATACCATGAAGGTAGCGAAGGACATGTTTAATGTCATTCTAATGCTTTCGAGTTGGTGTAAAATTATATCTTGCAAGCAGATTAATTGATAATATAATATCAGATTAAGTGCAATTTGCAAGATATATCAAAACTCCAATTATATTGAGATATGGTATTTTAGGATCAAGAATTTCTACATCGTCATCACAAGGACGGAATGGATCATTCTTCATATCAAGTGTTTAAATAATCATTGGAGTACTTAGGGGATGAGTTTTATCCATATAAAAATACTTCAGAACTTTTTCTGTATACATGGACTGATGAATAAAAATTACATTTGACAAGTGCTCGAGCTGCAGGCCGAGACAAAATTTTGTTTTGCCAAGATCTTTCATTTCTAATTCATTCTTTAAATATGTAGCAGTTCTTGAGATCTTTAAAAGAGTTATCACAATATTTAAATCATTAATATAAACCGCAATAATGGAAAATCAGATTCTGTTTTCTTAATAAAAACACATGGGTATATAAGATTATTCTTAAATTTTTCTTTCAATAGAAATTCGCTTAAACAATTATACCACATACGTCTGGATTAATTCAACCCATATAAAAATCTTTGTAGTCTAATAGAGTACATATTTCTAAATATACTTATAGATATTTCAGGCATTTTATATCTTTCAAAGATTTTTATCTATGTGCCATGGTCTAAGAATCCATATAAATATGTAGTGACCATATCCATCAACCGCATTTCTAATCTTTTTGTAACAACCAAACTAATCAAAAATTTAAATGTGATTGCATCCATAATGAGAGAATATGTTTCTTCATAATCAATCCCGAGTTTCTACAGGAAACCTTGTGTGACAAATCATGCTTTGTACCACACAATTTCATTTTTCTCATTGCGTTTTCGTACAAATTCCCACTTATATACAACAGGCATTACACCCATTGGTATTTGGACAACAGATCTAAATACTTCTCGCTTTGCTAACGAATTTAATTCAGCTTCAATAGCCACTTTCTATTTTGGCCAATCATTTCTAAGTCGAAATTCTGTGAAGATTTTTGACTCACTTTCTTCATTACTTCTGGTAATGTCAAGAACCATTTTATATGAAAATATGTTGTCAACAATAGTTTTATTTCTATCCAGAATTTCTCCAGTACTCATGAAATGTATTGAGATCTCATTATTTTCAGGTATCTATTCCTTTTTAAGGGAAAACATTTCATAAAACATCTCTTCAGGAGATCTATTTTCAGGAGATTTTGGGATAGGAGATTTAACCTTTTTTAGAGTATCAATTATATTTTTAGCCTGTATTGTGAGTATGTGTTCTTTAGGAACACCAAATTTATTTTGTATAATTTTCTTTCGGATAATTTTATCTTTTGTACTAATAGATTTTCCACGCTTCAGGCGTGTCTTAGACTCAGCTATTGCTGTTTTGACAATTTGTATTTCAGGAACTTCAATCCTTGCTAGAGTATTAACAACAGGAATATAAAATTTTACTACGCCTTTAGTGCCAGTAAATACATCCGATAACTGATTTGCAACACTTTCAATTTACATTCATTTGTAGGAGGATCAAATTGAGACAAATCTTTATTATCTCAACTAATTACTTATCGTGCTTCAAGCACCGATTTTTTGTTACCCATGAATGGAAAATTGGATTCGTCAAAATGAAAATTCTTAAAACGTACTTTAAATATGTCCTCTGTAAGGGGTTCAAGATATTTGATAATAGATGGAAAATAAAAACCAACATATATCCCAAGTCTACATTGATGACCTATTTTTGTATGCTGTGGAAGTGCAATTAGAACATATACAGCACATCCAAAACTATGAAGATGAGAAATATTTTGTTGTTGACTAAATGTAAGCTGTAATGGAGAATATTTATGATATACAGTGGTCTAATGCAAATTAATAATGCTGCATGAAGTATAGTATGTTCCCAAGCAGAAATAGGTAGTTTTGATTTCATAAGTAAAGGTCTAACGATTAACTGAAGTCTTTTGATCAAAAATTCAGCTAAACCGTTTTGAATGTGTGTATGGGCAACATGATATTCAACATCTATTCCTATTGATATGCAATAATTATAAAAAACTTGAGATGAAAATTTACCTACATTATCCAATCGAATGGTCTTAATTGGATACTTAGGAAATTGTGCTTATAGTTTAATTATCTGAGCGAAAAGTCTAACAAATACAATATTTCTAGTGGAAAGCAGACAAATATGTGACCATCGACTAGATGCATCAATCAAAATCATAAAATATCTAAATGGTCCACTTGATGAATGAATAGGCCCACATATATTTCTGTGAATCCTTTGTAAAAGGGATGGAGATTCAACAATAACTTTTGAGAGAGATGGTTTGATAATCAACTTACTTTGGAAACATACAGAGCACGGATATTTATTGGGTAAGATAATCTTTTGATTCTTTAAGGGATGCCCATGTGAATTTTCAATTATTCGTCTCATCATTATAGGTCCCGAATGTTCAAAGTGATCATGTCAAGTCATAAATACTTTGAGGTCAATGCACTTCTGGTACACTACCACATATGATTCAATTGTTCTCATATTTGTATAATACAATTCAGAATATAGAGCAAACAGTTTTTCTAATACGAGTTTCTGGTCCGATATTGTTTTAATAATAGGAAGATGCTATTTCTTACCTTCATTGGTCGTTTCAATATAATAATTATTACGACGTATATCTTTGAAATTCAATAAATTTCTTCTGAATTGTGAGGAAAATAAAGTATCATTAATACAAAATTTGGTACTATTAGGCAACACAATATAAGCTCTTTCGGAACCATCAATTAAATATGATAAACCTGATATGGTATGAATATAGGTTTTGCTTAGTATTAGATTTTGAAAATATAATTTACCTTTAAAAATTGTGTGAGTTTTAACACTATTAGTCAGACATACACCTTTATTATTCAACTCAGAGATAAAAAAAACTCATTAATGTGATCCATGATTCTACAAAATATACAAAATTTTTATTATAAATAATAAAGAAAATATATTAATTGAGTGAAACACTTCCATCTCCAATTAGGTGATCTATTCTACCATCAAATTTTTAAAGAAATCACAAACATCAAGATAAGTGACGCTACATCTACTGAATTTAATAAATCATTTGATGGTTCTATTAAATTTGTTTCAAACATTTTATTCTTTCTTTTAATAGATGCTTGATATAAATTGGCTACGTGCCTAGCGGTACGATAAGTACGTGACTAATGTCTAATCATTCCACATCTATGGCACACCTCTTCACTTATCTTTGAAGAATTATTCTAGAGATTTTTACTCATTTTTTGAGTTGTACAACTTCTGGTGATACGGTATATTATTATTATCCATTTTACTGTTGTCACTTTTAAAACTAATATTTTTATAATTTCTCTTACTACATCCACGCCATCGATTTATTCTAAAGGATATGCACTATTCGCTTATGGGAATATGCAAACCTATTATCATTCACTTCGGGAAATGATATTGAGCCAGTAAGGTGTGACTGATGATTTTTTAATAAGAGCTCATTGTTCTGCTCAGCTACTAGAAGACATGATATAAATTTAGAATATTTCTTAAACTTTCTCTTTTGATATTGCTGCTGCAGGAGCACATTCGAGACATGAAATGTAATATAAATCTTTTCTAGCATATCATCATCGGTGATTTTTTCACCGCATATTTTAGTACTGAGTTTATTTTAAAAAAATACGAAATTATATTCATTAACACTTTTATAATCTTATAACCTCAGGTGCAACCATACATAACGAGCTCTTGGGAGGATGACAGTTTTCGGTATTCATACATATTCCTTAAACTATTCCACAAAATATAGGGATATTTTATTGTAAGATATTTAATTTTTAATTTTTCGTGAAGATGGTAGTGAAGGAAAATCATTACTTTAGCACGATCCTGCATGGACGTTTGATTTTCTTCTTTAATTGTTTCACCCAAGTTCATCATATCAAGATGGATTTCAGTATCAAGAATCTATACTAAATAATTTTTTTTCAGAAATATCAAGAGTAAGGAATTCTAATTTTGTAAGGTTTGCCATTTTCTATACATATAAATAATGAAATAAATATGTATATCTCAGAAATATATTTATAAATTTACATAGATTTTAAATAATAATCATGAATAAAATATATCAAAAACTGCAAATAATATATTGAAAAACTTACAGAGGAATAAGACTACTAACTTCAGAATTGGTAGAACCGTCGTGCTGATAATGTGTTATAAAACCAGAATAAAACTATTATTACAAGATAAAATATTTGGAACTATTTATTTTTCAAGAACTGAATTTTCCCTCTTTTTTTCTTTCTTTATTTCCCTCCCATTTCTTTCTTTTTTTTCTTCTTTCCTGTGCTTATACAAAACTGATCGAAGAAGCTCGTATTTATAGGCATAAATTACTGTACAAAATTACTGTGTACATAAAAAAAGTCGTTGGTGAGGAGGACAGGATCACATGGCAATGTTGAAGAGAGGTCATTCATTTGTCTCTCCCCCTTTATTGCAATATTATTTTCAACCGTTCTTTATTTATATTTATATTTATTCTTATTTTTTAAGAATAATATTTTTCGTTATAAAGTATACATATTTTGTATATTTAAAAAAAACAATAAATAAGAGATATATATAGAAAAAAATTATTTTTAATAATAACTTTACTTTTCTAAAAGGATTATATATGACACTTTGGTAATTTATGATTATATCTAATTTTATGCTCGAAGCCTCGAACAAATTAAATGGTCTAAGAGTTAATGTGCAATATAAAATACTACATTTAGCTTGGAACCAATAAAGTTAGATGTGAACAGCCCGCGTCTCGTAATAAAGAACAGGATATAAGAAATTATTTTGAGAACTTTTGACACAGCCCTATCTAATGGGTTTAATATTAGGGTAGGGCTACACGCACAGCTACTACCACTTTAGCATACCACACGACTAAAATATTTTTTTATTCTTATTTTTATTATTTTAAAATATTTTAAAAATATATCAATACACTAATAATTATTTTTTTAATTATTAAATAAAAAAATTAAAATACATGAGATATTAAAATAAGTAGACAAACTAACATTTTCCTTAATATTAATACGAAATTGATCCAAATCTTTCCTTAACATATAGATCTTAAAAGAAAATTTATTATCAAGTCATTTCTTCCTTTTTTTTTTTAGAAGAAATTTCCAAACTTCTGTTAGAAAGGAAGATGAGAAAACAGATTACAACACTGATTGGTGAACCAGTTCTATCTCTTTCTCTCAGCTAGCAAACAAGCATCATTTGCTAAACAGTAGACATTATGATTCCCACTCCTTACAAATAGGATTTGCCAATTAATGGTTGAAAGTATACTTCTAGTAACATGGATTAGTAAGAGTATTAGCAATGGTCTTGTTAAAATCTTCTTTCAAAAAGTATAACTTTGCACACTTTCAAAAAAAAAAAATTTGTTATATTTGATTAACAATAGAGAGAAGAAAGTTGGAAAAATGGAATAAAAATACTTTTTTTAGTTTGCGGGGTTACTATTTATAAGTGAAAAAAAATTTACTTTTATTCCATTATCCTCATTTTTTTCTCCCCACTATTAATCAAATATGATGGATTTTTTTAGAAAATTTGCAAACTTTTACTTTTTGAAAGATAATTTTAGTTAAAACTATTACTAGTCCTTTAAGTCAACGCTATCCATCTTTCCACTTGTTTGTTGAGCTCCTTTACCACTTGTTGACTATCCTCTTTAAAAATAACATACGTTAATTCCATCTCTCTAGCTAATATTGCTACTTGTTGAGTTCCCATCATCTCAGCTAGAAATTGATATATGAAACTGGTTTTAGAAATCTTCTTAGTAGCTAGAATTGCACCCTCATGGTCTCTAACTTTAATCCTATCCCAATTTTGTTATGGGCATTGTTTAGAGTTGCATCCCAATTAGTTTTTAAGCTACCAGCAGGGAGGACTCTATATTGAATTATAAACTTGACTATCTATGTTGGTCTCTCTATCTTGAAATACTTTGTACTGCCTTATACCCCTCTAAGGAATGGATAGCAAATTTAGCTAATTGAGTTGGATGCAAAAAGGAATCCTAAAAAATCATCTTATTCCTTCCCATTTCAAATTGCCAAGGACACGATTTAGCCTCTCTTTAGTGAATTGGTTACCATCCCTATTATTGCATCAGGAAAATTTTGATCTCTCATAGCCAAGATCACTAAAGCCACAATGGTCAAGACATTTTTTGAATTGCTCCATTTGCTGGTAGGGTCTTGAACCAGCTTCATATTTCTCATGTTGATTCAAGATTTCGTTGAAATCACCAAAACAAATTCACAACATATTATATCTAGGTTTCAATATATTCAAAAAATTTGCAGTTCAGATTTCTATTGGCAGTTTCTGCATAACCATAAAAATCCGAGATAAAAAATTCTTGTCTCAACTCTTCATCATGGAATTTCATAAATTATGATGTTGGGATATGATAGAAGGTTGAAGTCATATTTACTGTCCCACAAAAAACTACTACTCCTACTTAATCCAACACTATCCACAATGAAGCTAGTATCAAAACTAATTTTATTCCTGACCTTCTTAACCTTATTCCTCTCATATTTGGTCTACATTAGGAACACATAATTGGATGACTTAGTTTTCACTAACAAGTGAAGTTTCCTAACTGTATGAGGGTTCCCAAAACCTTTACAGTTCCAAGTTAGGCCTATCATTGTTGTTGGTGGAGTTGCCAAGCAGCCTTCACCAACTCAATATCACCACTATAAACATTGCTTTCTCCTTCAACCTTTATTTTCTTCAACTGGTTTTTACTATCATCCTCTCTTTTAGCAACTCTTTTTCTTGTTTCTATTAGAACTGGTTCTTGGGGCATTAGATCAAGTGCTACTACTTCTCTTGCTCTTCTTTTCCATATTACCAACTTCTTACATGTTGGCTCAACTTTATTTTTGGTACAATTTATAGAAATATCTTATGTTCATTGAATAGCAGATTCTTCTCTATCAGCAACAGTTTCCTTCCTCTTATTCATAATCAAATTAGTTTTCATTTCACACACAGATTCTTCTTTATTAGCAGCACCATCTTGTTCACTTTTTATCTCGAACCCTTTATGATCCTCTAAAGATTCCTCGTTAACTGAACTCTTTTTCAATTCTTTACTGTATACTAATGTAGGAGGTTTTGTGTAAGTATCTCCTATAAAAGTTGAATGTTGACCTTTTTGTTTCCATGTAGTTTCCTCTTTTCCTCCATACCATCGTGTTTCAAAGATCTTTTGAATTCATTGGTTGAGTTCTTAACCACGGTCCAAACTGGAAAAAATTAGAATCATTCCCTTGTTCCACATCTTTCTAACTTTGACATGATTTAGTTCTGTGAGCTAGAATTCCTCAATAAAAAAAACGCTTGCAACCTATCATATTTCATGGTAATCTAGTATTTTGTTGTTGTACAATTGAACCCATTTTACATGCAGTAGGGGTTTAGTCATATCCACTTCAACCTTAATTCTCAAGCAATTGTCCCATGCCATTTCATCTGAACCATTGCCCAGTGTCCAGTGCCGGAAGGTTAAGGAAGTTCGATGAGTCAACTAAATCTTTCCCTATATCTTCATTCATTGATGCTAAGGGGAGATCATGCAACTGCACCCAAAACAGTTCATATTGAGATTAATATCTTTTAGTGGGATAGACTCATCAACTTCATGAAAGGATATCAGATTCCTATAAATAAATCATGGACGCCTGCTCATAACTGTAATAGCCCAAATTTTTTAAAGTAAATTATCTTATGGATATTATTTTATGGAAATTTATTTAATGTATTTATTTATTAGAAAATTAGAGTAGGATATTCAATTGAGGAATGTGAGATAACACTTGGTATTGGGAATTATGCATTTTCGGATTAATCTGTCGAGTTTTAGTTAAATGGGCATAAGTCATTCATATGAGGTCCAAACTAGTTGATTCTAATTGGTATAGAACCTTAAGAGATAGATCTAAAACTTTTATATTTTAAGTTTTCTGATATTTGGAAGGGATCAATAACTTATTTGGGAATCAAGTAGGCAGCTCTGGAATGGGCTTAAATGGAACCCGAGTTGGATAAATTGAACTAAATTGGGGCATGTAACTAATTAGGCAATTGGTTTTGTGATTTTCTGAGATTAGGACATGTGTAGGGATAGTTATAAATGGATAGAAAGTTGATTTGGAAGCCAATTGAATAATTAGTGTGATAGAAACTTAAGGGGATCCAAAATCTAGTTGATAGTTGACTAAGTGGATCAAATTTGGCTCTACCTTGACTAAACTAAGAATTGGCCTTCTAAAACTTGTTAAATAGAGACTTAAGGGAGTTAGAAAGTAACTAAATGGGTGAAAAATTTTGGAAGGGGGTGTGTGACACAAGGAGAGGGCTGGAGATGAGGGGTGCATGCATGGTTAGGTGAAATGCCACCTCACCTCTTATCCCTTTAGCTCACTTCTCAGCCATGGATCAAAATGGGCAGTCAAAATATCTCAAATGTGAGCCCTTGGATGACTAATCTAGCTGTAAAGCCTAGGATTTGGGAGGCTTAATCCTCATTATGAGATTTGCTTAGATGGACACCTCATCACCTATGCAAATCTGGCAACTAGTGCACCTTAGGTGCTTTTCCTTTTCTCTCCCTCATGTTGGTCGACCACCACCCTATAAATAGAGCCTTGAGAGTTTTATAAGCTCCTTTACAAGGAGAGAACACTTTCCCTTTGGAAGCCATACCAGAAAAAAACCTCCCAAACCTTTAAAGAGTTCATTTGTGAGCTAAGTGCGTGAGTTTGGAAGAAAACTTGCAAGAAGTTGGTTGGATCCATTCTCTTGAGCTTTGAAGAATTTTTAAGTCCATATTCTAGCTTAACTTAAGCATGGAAATGGTTTATTGAGATGATTGAACTATGTTTACTAATATTGAACTCTTAAGAACATGATTAAGTGACAAAGTGACATATGAGTAAGGTTGGTTTTATTTTGTCTTGTAAATATGTTCAATAAAATTGTAAGAACTTAGATTTAAGTTTTTAAGAAACTAAATAGGGTATATTAAAAGATTGGTATGTTTTGAGTAGAAAAATTCCTAGAGCCGTGATCTCGCTTGACCTTCGCTCGACATGTGAGTCGAGCGAAGGTAAAATATGACCCCTCGCTAGAGTTTCGCTCGATACTCTGTTCGAGCGAGTTCCAACCCGAGACTTCGCTCGATACTCGCTCGACAACCCGCTCGAGCGAGATGCCCTGTTTTGCTTAGACTCAAGGTTTTTCTAGAATAAAATTGGTGTTTCAAATAGAAAGAGTTATAAGTGAAAAACTCGTATGAATAAGAGAAAAAAAAAAGAGAAAAAAATATATAAGATTAAGATAGTCACGTCGTGACGGGGACGGCGAGACGTAACGCCCGGATGACTGACGTGCCGACAGGGATGGCGACACGTAACGCTTGTTACGTTATAAGAATGTGTGATATTCACAGGGACGGCGAGATGTAACGCCCGTGAGATTGATCTGAATAGCGGGGACGGCGATACGTAACACCCGCAGTAATATGTGTATATGTTTTGTGTCAAGACGGGAATGGCGAGACGTAACGCCTGTGAGATTAACACTAGACTTATCACAATGGGGATGGCGAGACGTAATGCCCGGATAATTGTTGAGTGTATGTAATGGGGATGGTGATACGTAACGCCCATCAGTGATAAGAAAGAATAAGAATCTTTAAGAAAATAGTGTAAAACAGTATAAGATTATGTTTTTGGTTGAGTTAAGATAAGTACCAGTTAGACAGTGGTCTTATGAGGTATATTTTAGAGTAAAATTCCTTAGTCATCAGTGGTGATAATATTATAGTTGCTTTTTCCCTGTTTCCTTTAAGTTGTTTATGTACTTACTGAGATTTCATTCGAAATCTCACTCATTTGTGGCTCCATATATTTTTGTGCATATCAATTTATACAGGATTCGATGACCAGCAAGGGGACAGCTCCGACGAGGCAGGAGACTTTGGGGAGTCCTGAGGGACTTTCCGACTATAGTCCTTATATGGACATTTCTTTTGTTTCCTTCGGACCTCCTATCAATAATCAACCTACCAGAATTTGGAGTCTTGACGCATCCACTTTTGCTGAGGAGAGGCGACGTATAGAATGCTGTTTAACCTTAGGAGTAGATGGCTCATTGTCTATGTGTGGAGTTTGTGTGACTCCATAGGGACAACTGCTACAGCAAGACTTTAGTGTTAGTGTGGATAGGTTTCGTTATGGTAGAGAATACCCCGAGGTTAAAAAAGAAAAAGAGTGAGGTGAAAGAAAGTTCTTTTGGATGAATGTAAAATATTTTTGCTGTAGACTTGCTACAATTTGGGTCTTGTATATGTAAAAAGTACAATGTTAAGTTTTAATGAATGTTGTAAATATATTTCCCATGTGATCTTTAGAAAGTTTTATATCTAAAACCTGATCCGCTGCGAATTAAGTGATATATATTTTTTAGTCTTGTTAGGTACGAGGGTGAGTAGCCAAGTGTTGCTCATCCAAACACCTTAATTTACGTTAAATTCCAGACGTAAGTTGGGGGTGTCACAATAACTCTGTTTATTAGCAAGAAATTGAAATTCGATGAGAAACTTGTGTTCGCCTAGGTTTTTGAATTTCACCCATCCTTCCATACACCATACTTGTGTCATGGTTGTGTGAATAGCTTCACTATTAATTCTTTTACCAGGAATCACCCCTCCTATGATAAAAAAAAATTTCCACGTAAACCTCTCTCTTTCAATCCACTTGCTTGACTAATGAATATTTTACTATCTTTTGTTGTTAGGTTAAGATTTTTCCATATTCTCGTTGATTCCTCTTCCATTGAACCACTCATGATTTGTTGTCTCTCGAACTCTCACTTGAAGAGACTAGGGCTCCTTGCTTGCCAAGAAAACTACACCTTGCTCAGACTCTAAGGAGAAATAGAAAGACCCCTAAGTGGTTTCTTCCTTGTTTTGAAATATCTAGGAAAAAATGAAATTAAGATTGCATTTGGGTGTAGATAATATCAGATCATCTCAGATATTTTCGTTATCTCAATTAAGGGACTTATCACTTTTTCAACTTCTCATAAAAAATAAAATATACCTTAACTTCATACATCTAAACTCATAACTATTCACTTTTTCAATGGGATCCACTCTTACACCAAACTCATTCAAATATCTTAATTCATTACTACTTTCAAATATTCATATATATCTTGAGATACTCTTAACATCCAAACGGAGCTTAGAACGGTCCCAATAAAAATTAATATATTTCTTTATTTTAAAGTCACATTTTGACAATGATCAATACTATACTTCATTCTAGATTTTATCATTCAGATTCATATTGACTATTATGTAGTACATTTATCAATCTTTTGAATAATACAATTCCTTAAATATAATATATTAAAATTATATGCCTAAAGATAAGAAAATTTAAAATGAAAAACATATTTCTTTTTAATTATACTTAAAGACTAATATTGACATGGAAGGCTCACTTTTTTCTTAATTCAATTTTGTGACTATAACATATCAAAGCGCCATAATCGAATTAAATATATCAAAAATACAGAATTTATGTCACTAAAATTACCTGTATCTATTACATTAAGAATTCAATAATGTTACTCTTATTCTAGATTTTATTGTCTCCAATCACCCTAATTGCTAAGTCACAGTTTAAGAAATTTCATAAGTCACATGCTTAAATAATAATAATAATAAAAAAACTACTCAAAATATGATGCGCATTTCTGATCATGAACTTACTTCATCTCTCTTTTTTTAATGTCTTCCAACTTATCATTGGTAGTTTTCTTAATGTTCTAAACTCAATGATGACACCTAAACGGAAGGGTTGCGCTGATCACTAGTCATTACACACTTAATCCAACACCTTACAACACGGGCCCGGGACAATCATGCATCACTTATATTTGCATTTATGTTTTTTTTTTTTTTGTGTGTGATTTATTAATAATTTAATGATGGATAGATGATATATTAAAAACGATATATTTATACGAAACAACATGTTATTCTCGAAAAGAAGATTTATTTCGATAAACTCTAAAAGATATTTGTAGATATACAATTTGGAAAGGTCCTGTTATTCCCAAATTTTGTATTCCTCTGGATGAAGCAATTTATTGTCTTTATTTTGTTATAAGTAAGCACGTTCACATGGGCCGGATTTTATCCGGCCCAGATTAATAACCGAATACCCGGATCTTAAATCCAATTTTCGGATTATATAAAAGCAGGCTGGAACCCCTTTTTAACAAACTGGATTAATTGGGCCGGATATCCATATTAAATCCGGAACCCGCTTTATCAACCCAGCTTTCAAAATTTAAACGGCACTGTTTGTCTCAACCCGCTTCTCCTCTCCAGCTCTCCCTCAAGTGACTCTGTGTCTCAGACTTTCAATTCTCAAACGCTATTCACTCTCTCAGTCTCTCTCTCTCTCTCTCTCTCTGTGTGCATAGAAACCCTAGCTCCATCCCGTGTTGAGTCCACGCCGTCTCGTGACCCATCGCCGAGACTCACTCTCTCGGTCTCTCCCTCGAATGTGGCAGGCTCTCAGTCCCTCTCTCCATCACAGCTCTCAATCACACTCTCCCTCGCAGCACTCTCGCAGTCGCATCTATAGGCTCCTGTTTCTGCCATCTTGCCAAAGATTTTTGGACTCGTAAGGCATCTAGAGCCATCTTCGACGTAGTTTTATCGTTCAGTTTTTGGGTTCATTTCAATATATGATTTTCAATCTAGCTTCGTTTATGATTTTGATTTAGGAGGAATAATACAAGCATTAGTGAATCTCTCCCATTATTAATTCTCTATTACCACAGCGTATATACCTCAAGTTCAAGGTTTTTCAGGTCAAAATCTCAACTGGGTTTTGTTGTTATTGTTCCCTCCCTCTCCCCCATCTGAATCTCACTGTTCTCCCTGCTCTCCTCTTTTGATTCATCTACATTATTCAATTAGTTCCTAGCATTACCTTTCTGATTTTGGCGTTCAAATTTTTCATTGGTTTGTTTTAAACTCCTTACTTTTTTGGTTTTTCTGCTAAACGCTAGTTTTCTTGGAGAACTTAGTTTCCTCATTCGAGCAAACTACTAGAAATGTCCTATTAATGGAAAGGTCGTAACTATTAGAAAAAGGAAAAAGGCCCAGGGGCATAGTCGGTATAAAATGAGAAGTCAGGGAGTAAATCTATAATTAACGTGATTATAAAAATTTTTGCTATAAACAATTATTTTTTGCATATTTTATATGCATTTCATTGATGTGACGAGTCAAAGAAGTTATTTTATATTAAAAAAGTGACGTAACCAATGATATTAATTAGATGCACAAAAAGTATAAAATTTTATCACATTTTACATAATAAAATAAAAATTGATATATATAGAATTGCAATTGAAAAATATAACATATTTTGGCTGACTATGAGATTGACAAGTTGAAATCACATCAATAAGTTAATTTTGGCTGATTAGAGATTGATATTCTTGTTGATTTGTGATTGATGAATATAACATAATCAAGCCTAATATTCAAGGTTTGGTTGAATAATATCTAACAGAAAAAAGAAACCTAGAAATTTCTTGTACATTCCAAATTAATGAAAGTGTGTCTATCATAATAGGAAAAAATGGAAATAAGTAAAATATAAAGTATATATACTAAGGACTAATAATTAACTCTAAAACACAACTAAACATTAGGTACAATAGTAAATTGATGTTGGGAGGCAGGTGAAAAGTCTTGATCACTCCAGCTTGAATCTTGTCATGGATGAAATGGCAATGTAACTTAATATGGCAATCTAGAATTTTCAAATAACATAAGTGTTAGTTATATACCGTGTCATTCAATTCAATTCATATGTTTATTTCTCTCGTCATAAAAGTCCTAGGGTCCAAATCGTGCAATCAACTCCAGAACGTGATCTTCAACGAGCTCAAATAATTCTGAGCCCAAAAAACTTCATACAAGTAAAGAAGCTAAAAGTGTGGTATGGGCCTGGTTCTGGGCCTGGGCCTGGACCCAACCTAAATCGTTTGCCTGTTGATAAAAATTACGCACGGGTAAGCTTTAATATATAGCTGTTTATTTTATGCTTTCCTCTTCTGGGAGATGTTTCAAATATCATTTCTCTTTTTTAAAAATAAAATTATGCATTGTTTGCTATATATAAATAAATTATAACTTTTTTTTTTGTAAAAATAGGTGTCATTAATTAAAATAATATATATATATATTTTTTCACATTTTTTGAAAATAAAATCCCTTTTTTTACAAAGATTTGTGCGGTACTTATCTGTTTAATGCTTGTACAAGTCATTTACCTATTGCTAATCCTGAAAAAGAACAAATAGAAGACAGCGACTTGGATAAGAAAAAAAAATGCAGAAGAAACATGGCCAGGAAAAGTTTGATTTGGAATTGCGGTTTAAAGGGGTGCATGCAAACGTGAGGACTCCATTAAAACTCCACAAGGATGATATATACACCATTATCAGAGTCTCTTATAGAGCACACAAGGAACATATGCTCTAACCATTAAACATACGAACCTTCAAGCCATTACACTTATCTTCAGCAAAAGTTTCTTCCATAATTCCTCTGACAATAGTTTATTCATTCTATCAATCTCTGCTCTGCTGCTCGACTATATATATATATATATATATATATATATATTATATCAGCACAATATTAAGAGCTGAACGCATGAGTGAAAACCATATAGAAAGAAAAGGAAATAAGCCGTAGTCAGGATGGGAAGCATTTTGCAGTCAACACAAGGAAAAATTGGCAAGATAGTGTGGCTTCAGCATGAGCATTTTCAGTGGGAAATGCCGTCATCTAATCGGGCTAAAGGTGCAAGAAGAGGAGGAGCAAGGCAATTAAAGAGGCAAGAACTGAGGCATGCTCTCGCCTCTACTACTGTGAGTCGTATCGTGAGGAATCCTCAAGCTGTGTCATCTGAGATTTCCGCCACAGAAAAAGAGGTAAGTTTATTACTTCTTGTGCATCAATGATTTCTGCCATCTCAGTAAATTCAACAGCCTTCGTGAAATGTGCATAGCTAGAAAAAAAAAAAAAAGTGCATAAAACAGTTTTGTCACATCAGGGGTCATCATTGTCATTTTGAAAACTATAATGGCAAGAATGGTCATGTGGTTCTAATAAGCCAAAATGACCATAATCCTGTCTCATTTGATTTGGCTGCACCGTGTAGCCAGATGTTAGCTTTACATGAGAATGACACTAATCTACCCAGCTATCTCCCACTTCTGCAAAAGGGAGTGGGGGCATCTAGGCCCTTAAAGTGCGGTCCAGAAAGTAGATCTCATGATAAAGATAATCCATTTGGTTCTTCTTCTCATGGCCCAAAGACACTAAAAATAGTAATATATATGTGCACCCTTTTTCATGCAAATATAAGGTACATTAGATAATGACAGTTTTTTTTTTTCCATATAAAAGAAAGTAGGACTGTAAGTTAAAGTGGAAGCATTTCATCCTCTTTGTACTAAAAAAAAAATGCAGGCTCAAACATCTCTCAATTGGAATGAAAAGATGCTGGCAAACTATGTCCCAGTCTACGTAATGCTCCCAGTAAGTTTCAACTAAACCGATACTCTTCACACGCATTTGATTTATGCATTCTAAGATTGTAGTTAAACTGCTGACTTTTTTTTTCCCTGCCAGCTGGGAGTTGTTACAGTTGACAATGTGTTAGAAGACAAGGACGGGCTTGAGAAACAGCTCAAGGAGCTAAGAGCAGCTGGTGTGGACGGAGTAATGACAGATATGTGGTGGGGGATCATAGAATCGGAAGGGCCAAAGCAGTACGATTGGAGTGCTTATAGAAGCTTGTTTCAACTTGTTAGAGAATGTGGGTTGAAGTTACAAGCCATAATATCTTTCCACCAATGTGGAGGCAACATAGGGGATATTGTCAACATCCCACTTCCCCAGTGGGTAATTGACATTGGAGAATCAGACCCAGATATCTTTTATACCAATCGCACTGGTACCAGGAACATGGAGTACCTCAGTCTTGGAGTTGATAACCTGCGTCTCTTCTATGGACGAACTGCTGTTGAGGTAAGTCATGTAAGAAATTCATTCTGTAATTTAGGCTGATGCTGCTGTTGATTTGGATTGTCATTAGTTCTGAAATCCATGCACCCAAACACCTGATCATGATCTGTTACATACTAACTTTGATTTGTACAGATATACAGCGACTGCATGCAGAGCTTCAGAGATAACATGTCAGATTTTTTAGAAGATGGATTTATAATAGATATTGAAGTGGGACTTGGCCCCGCGGGGGAATTAAGGTATCCCTCTTATCCGCAAAATAAAGGATGGGTCTTCCCGGGCATTGGAGAATTTCAGGTGAGAGTGGTTTTTTGTACTTGGCTGTACTCGGGAAAATTCCTCTAGAACTAGGTTTTAGTTTCCTTTTTTTATTTTTTAAAGATGTTTTCATCACTAAGACCACACACTACTTGTTAAATGCTGCAGTGCTATGACAAATATCTCAAGGCAGATTTCAAAGAAGTTGCAAGAAGCGAAGGTCATCCCGAGTGGGAATTGCCAGATAATGCAGGGACATTCAACGACACTCCCGAATCTACAGAGTTCTTTGGATCAAACGGTACATACCTCACCGAGAAAGGGAAGTTCTTCTTGACATGGTATTCTAACAAGTTACTGAGCCATGGTGACCAGATCCTGGATGAAGCAAATAAAGCTTTTATGGGCTGTAAAGTCAAGTTAGCAGCCAAAGTAAGTATACTATCTCATTTCTTTACAAACATATCACAGTAACAGTACTAACCATCTTCTAGTTTCTATCCACAAAAAACTCATACATCATTTTGAAATCAGGTCTCTGGAATCCACTGGTGGTATAAAGCAGATAATCATGCTGCAGAGTTTACTGCAGGATACTACAACTTAAAAGATAGAGATGGATACCGACCTATAGCAAGGATGTTGTCCAGGCATTATGGCATTCTGAATTTCACATGTCTTGAGATGAGGGACTCTGAACAAAGTGCTGATGCCAAATGCGGACCTCAGGAACTCGTTCAGCAGGTAAGACTTATATCCTGATTCTATTTTTGAGATCTACTATCATGTTTATTCAATTTCTTATTGAGATATGCTTTTTCGTGTGGTGGATTTGTAGAGAGATTTTTCATTTTAAATGTCTTTTTTAATAACATCAATAAATTTGATGTTCCTTTCTCTTTTGTGTGTGTGTGTGTGTGTGTGAGAGAGAGAGAGAGAGAGAGAGAGGTTTTCCAATCTCCCAACTTTGCTTCTCATCGAGGTTCTAGTCACCTTTAAAAAATTGATTCCATTACATATGCATCTTTTGGAAGAATAATGTGAATGGACAAAGTCGTTACAAATCCACTCGGTTGATCTGTGGCATATGCATTTGCAGGTTCTGAGTGCAGGTTGGAGAGAGAACATTGACGTTGCAGGAGAGAATGCTCTTTCAAGATATGATCGTGATGCTTATAATCAAATCCTTCTAAATGCTAGACCTAATGGCGTCAACAAAAAGGCCAGACCAAAACTAAGGATGTATGGGGTGACGTACCTTCGTTTATCTGATGATCTAATGCAGAAAGCAAATTTCAATATATTCAAGACATTTGTGAAGAAGATGCATGCTGATCAGGTAAGGCAATGATCCTATTGAATGTGATGTACTTCAAAAAGAACATGCTCCTTGAACCTCATGAAATGATCAACTGCTCTCTCTCTCTCTCTCTGTAGGATTACTGTCCAGACCAAGGAAAGTACAACCATCACATAGGTCCATTGGAGCGGTCTAAGCCAAAGATGACAATTGAAGATCTGCTAAAAGCAACCGAACCAATGGAGCCATTCCCATGGGACAAAGAAACAGACATGAGTGTCGGTGGTGCACTTGTTAATTTGATAGACAAGATATTTTCTATGTTTAAGTGAGAACACATTAACCAAATGGGGAAATTATCAGAAGTCAAAGAATCAATTGAAAAACTTTTTGAGTATCTGATGTTCAAATAAAAGCTCCGAATTTCCTATTTCTGTATTAAGTGTACAATTACATCCTAGTTAAGTAAATCTCACCAATAATCACCGCATGAACAGATTCCATCTTTAAAGTGGTGAAACCTATGGATATCTCGCATAATGATTTCTCGACATGTGATCTTAGAAATTAATTTTGTCACTGTGTGGCAATCCCCACATATGCGAAGGTTTTTAGTGATCCTAATGATGGTCACTGGACCAGTGTTAATAAGAGCAAAAGCAATGGCTAGTCTTTCACTATGACCCCAAAGCATCTTCTCCTTTGCTTCTTCATCAACATTGTAAAAAACTGAACTTGTATCAGGCTTGTATCCAGCCTCCTTCAGTCGCTGATTTAAGCTCTCTAACTCGGCATATATACCTTTTGTCTGTTGGTGAGACCTATCTCCAGCCAAGAACTGATGAACCATCTTGTCTACCTCAACAAAACTGCAGCCTGGGGGCTTTCTCAGTCCTTTCCTTCTGACCAAGGTTCTTACCCTTTCAACATCATCCCACCGTTTCTTAGCAGCATAAATATTGGAAAGGCAAACATAGGCACCCACCCCATTTGGGTTCATTTCAAAAACTTTCTGTTCCAGAATTTCGGCAAGATGGACATTTTGGTGCAGCCTGCAAGCAGAAAGTAGTGCAGCCCATGTAGCACTGGTGGGAACAACTTCCATACCTTTGATAAGCTCATATGCTTCATCTAAGTGCCCTGCTCTTCCCAGAAGATCTACCAAACATGAATAGTGAGCAGGTGTAGGCTTGACATTGTACTCGCTGGACATTTGATGGAATATTTGTCTTCCCTCTTTGACTAATCCTGCATGACTACATGCTGATAAAACAGAAGTAAAAACACGCTCATCCGGAAGAATATTGTGCGCTATCATAGCATGAAAAATGGAGATGGCCTCTCCACCCTTCCCATGAATCCCATATCCCATAACCATAGCACTCCAAGAAACCAAGTTCTTTTCCAGCATCTCATCAAAAACCCGACGTGCACAAGTCAAGCTTCCGCATTTGGAATACATGTCTATGAGGGAAGTTCCCACAATAGTATTCATACCAAACCCTTTCTTAACAAGACATGAGTGAACAGAGGTGCCGAATTGTAACGCTGTAATCTGATCACAAGCTCCAAGAACTGTTACAACAGTCACTTCATCAGGCCCTTCTCCTTCTTTAACCATTTCACAGAAAAGTCTTAAGCTCTCAAAAGCATCCCCACTCTTTTCACAACCTGAAATCATAGAATTCCAAGAAACTTTATCTTTTAGCTTGCTCTCATCAAATAGCTTCCTTGCGTATGCAAAAGAGCTACAACTGCAATACAATTCAATAAGAGCATTCCTCAAAAACTTATTAGAAAACTCAGCATTGTTTCGAACAATGTAACCATGTAAAGTTTTCCCTGGCTTTAAGGCCATTAGACCAGCACAAGCAGAGAGGATACCAAGCAAAGTAGTCCCATCCACACGAAAGCCAGAATTTGCCATCATATAAAAAACCACCAAAGCCTTTTTAGGGTTATTATTTTTCAAATAGCCTGATATCATCGTATTCCAAGACGTTATATCTCTCAGAGGCATTCTATCAAATAGCACCCTCGCCGTTCCCATATCCCCAAACTTCGAGTACATCGCAAGCAGAGAATTACCCACGTAAATATCAGACTCCAATCCACTAATCACTACCTCACCATGAACCCTCCTCCCGATATCCACTAGCAACATATCGCCACAGGCCTTAAGAACAAACGGGTACGTGAAATTGTCCGCCTTCCATCCGAAACTCAACATCTCACGGTACAAACTAACAGACTTTAAAGAACACCCACTACAAGCATATCCCCTGATCATGAAACTCCACAAGAAATTATTCTTCGAACCAATCGCATCAAAAATCAACTGGGCTTCTGCCATACGGCCACAACTCGCGTAAAAGGCAGCGAGTTTGGTGTTGAGATAAATGTTCTGTTGGAGAGTACCGCAAGTGGTCACGTGAGCATGGAGTTGCTGGCCTTTTGCAAAGGATTTGGTGTTGGTGAGGGACTGCAAGAGAGTCCCACATTGTAGGGAGGAGAGAGTGAAGCCAGTTTGTAGGAAGCGGGAGGTGGTAATACAAAGAGATTGTTTGAAGAGGGCTGGAATGTGGCCCTTGTGGTTGTGGGATTTGAGAAGTTTGTGGGCGAGGAGGGTGCCATTCATCAAGGAGAGTAGAGATGCTGAGAAGTGGATGGGCGGCTCAACGAGGGTTTAATAGTCTCAGTTTCAGGGGTGGTTTAGAAGGCAGTGGTACTGGTGCTAGTACCACTTCAGTTGTGGAAAAGATTGTTGCGCTGTGAAATATGCTATTCGTTTTCTGGAATTTTATACGTAGGTGTTTGCTAGTTTGTGATATAAAGGATTCAGAATTAATGGCAGAAGATTCAGCAGATTCTAATGGAAGAAGATATAGGTACCAAGCTTTGATTTGTTGAATTTGGTCAACTATTTTCCCAGCTTTTGGCCTTGGGGAAATAGGAACTTTTGAGCATTATAAATATATATAAAAATACATTTGCTCCTTGAGCTTTGGCTCTGAATATAAGTAAAGTTTTGGCTTGTGCTTTTTATCAAATTATATCTTACTATTTGTTTAGGAAGTTATTGCTGGATGAGAAATAATAGAATTATTATTATTTTATAATTTATTTATTATTTATTATTTAATTTGTATTTTATTTTAATTTTATTTAATAATTAAGGATGTGAATATAAGTAAAGTTGTATATATGTTTTTTTATTTTTTTCTTAATAATTAAGAATGGTAAAAAAATTGAAAAAATGATAAAAAAAAAAAACTCAAATACACTAATAAATTATAAATTAGTTGTAAAATGGTAGTATCCTTATCACTACTCTTGCTGGATTGTCACCTTCAGCAAATGGCATTGCTTGCTTGTGGGACCATACCAATTATTGATTTAGGATACGGTTGGATAGCAAAAAGTATTGAGAAGAGTTTTAATAATAGTGAAAAAATAATAATTGAATATTAAATAGTAGTGATTCTCCCTATCGCCCCTGTTGCCCTACCGTGCAAGCTACATTGAGTATATGAGAGGAGACTTGGAAAGTTGAATTTGGAGTAATACCTAAGAGTCGAGATTGAGAGGTGGGGTTGTGCGAGACGGCGCCAGAAACTTAGAAGGACAGTGACGACGAGGGATGAGACAGTGGTAACACATGACAACTAGGTTTTTCGTCTTCAAGAGGAGAAGCTTTGAGAGGGAAAGTGGGAAATTCAAAAAGTGGGGGGGGGGGGGATAAGAGGGAATTAAGTCCCATTTATTAAACATACTGTTTTGTTAAACGTTGTTTTGCTTACTAGGATTTTTATTTTTGCCCCCCCTGATTTTCCGGTTTACCTTCTAACTCTCAACCCCCTCTTAAAGCTTCCTCTATGAAGATAGAAACCCTAGCAGTTGCCACTACCACATACGTTGCCGTCCCCCTAAATTTTTGTCATCGTCTCGCACAACTTGTAATCTCTATCTTGCCTCTCATATATCAATATATATATTATTATATATAAAGTATATATATATATATTATAAATGAACTCCAGTAAGGCGATGGAAAACAAGGGCAGGGGCCACCCCTGTTTGCCCCTCGCCTCCGTGAGTCGTGTAAATTGGGGGGAGGGGGAGGGAGAGGGGCAGAGGGGAAGTTGCCCCCTCCCTTGTTATTTGGGGTGGATCCACCGCCCTACCCAGGTATGCGGGGTACAGATACATTGTTGCCTATCTCTCGTAAAAAGTAAGTGAAAAGTAAAAATAAAATAATGAATAATTGTAAAATATTCTAAAAATACCTGAAAATATTTTACTTGTCAAACCTAGTCTTAGAGTATTAAAGTACTCTCAATGGATTAGTTAAATTCAAACTCCACTTTTAGCTAATATGAGATGAATTTAATTTAAACTATTTTATTCACATCAAATCCCTACATTAGAATAACTATTTTTTATTATATAACAATGAAATTATAAGAGATGAATTGGACTATAGGTAGCCTCTTACATCAAATCTCCATATTAAATTATTTATTTATTCATTAAATAGTGAAAAACAAATATTTTACATTGCTATCAGTTGGTCAATGAGTCATCAGAACGAAATGGGCTATTAGGTTTTTTATACTGATTATAATATTCACCTATTCTCTCTCACATTTGAGTGGATTCTTAGTCAACCCCACGTATAGCATCAATGCTAATGTTTACCCAAGCTGAAACAAGGAGGTTGTCCTCTTCTATATTGAAAGACACATCAAAATTATTTTGTAAAGGGTAACATTCTTTCATATATGCAATGTGAAGCTTGGACCACAACATTATCATCCATGTTATTGAATGGATTGTTGTCTTTCCCATGTCCACCACTTTGTAAGAGGGTGGTGAAGAAAAGATCCTCATCTAATGGTACGGTCATCCTCCATCGTATTATAGTTATAACAAATGAAATGAAAAATGAAAAATAAATGAGTAGATTTTGTGAGGAGATATTGAAACAAGTCAAACATAGGGACTGCATTTTGGTGTGATAAAAGCATTAGTCATTAGATAATTTTGTTTTAATTATCTCCTCGATTTTATGCCATCACTAGATAATACCAACTAATTGAAAAACATAAAATGTGTAAACTATGTAAATCCAAATCAGTGGTCATAAAAACTTAGAAACTAACCAAAGCTGGTATAGTTTCAGCTCAATATTATTAAGTAGAATTTAGTCTTTTGATGGCTTTCAAGCACAAACAACATTAAAAATAACCAAAATGGAAAAATTCACAAGAGTTTACAAAAAAGACAAGGAAGAAACTGATATGGTAGACAGAATTAGTCTTATGGCCATGTTAAGTATTATTGATTCTATACATTTTTTTTATATATAGAAAAAAGTGATCTACATAAACAGACTTCCTAACCTAAACCAAATAATTGACAAAATGTTCACTAAGACCTCATTGGTTCACTGCAATGGAACAAACTGCAACTAAAGATTGTTTTCATATGCTTTGAATCAATTGATTATAGTAGTCTCGGCAAGTGAAGAATACTTGGAATGCTAGAATTCGAATAGAAAGAAAATTTGAAGAATATAGAACAAAAGAGTTTGAAAGAATATAACAGCGGAAAAAAAAAATAGTTTATTGCTACTCTCACATTATGAAAGAGAAAAGATACAATCTTACACGAAAAGAACAAATCATTGGTTTCTATAATTGCCTCTTGCTATATTAAAGATGTTAGTCTAGAGCTAATTTTATGACCATCCCAAAATTACTACATTTCTTGACAAACTTCCAACCCAAAATTCCTCATCAAAAACTCCAAAAAACAAAAGAATAAGCTAACTATAAAAACTAGTCATAGATCCATACCAACAAAATCCCATCCAAGCAAATCCAACCTAACATAAAAATTAAAAATCAAACTAAAAGTCATACACAATAAAAATCAAGAAAGTACAACCCAACAAATATATCAAAGTGGAAGAAAAGTATTGTCAATACTAGCAAATTAGATGAAGAAAACTAAAACGATTGAACCAGAAATTTCCAAGCATCAATTAAAAGTCACTGGACAAGGAGATTCAAAGGCTTAGATCCAGAGATTTTGGCTTGTTTGGGTTGGGTTTTCTCTTGTGGACTTCTGCGTCTAACAGAAAAAGAAGAGAGTAGATAGAGAGAGAGAGAGAGAGAGAGAGAGAGAGAGAGAGAGAGGTGGGTGGTGTGGTGTGGTGGCTGAAGATGATGCTACTGATGAGTTTTTTAGCAATGAGGTAAGTTAGAGTGGATAATTTTTCACTTGGGTGAAAGAAAAAAAACAAAGGCGTGATGATTAATGGAAAAATTGAAAGGAAAAGAAATTAATAGTAGTTTGTGAGAAAATATTGAGAGAAGAGAGAGGGTGTTATAAAAGAATAATAAAATAAGAATTTGTAATATCCCGAAATTTTTAAGATGAAGTTTTATTTGGATTTCTTTAAAGGATTATATTTTGGGTATATTTTCTAGGAAAATAGAGTTGGAAACCTAAATAAGAGTATTGGACTTAGAATAAGTGGGATTATATATTAGAGAAAATATTGTGGAGGATTGGAACAAGGTATCAACTAGAGAAATTCATTTTAAGTTTAGAAGGAGTTGAATTCTCAAAAATTGGGGTGTAAATACAAGAGAAAGTGATTGAACCAAATATCAAATACTTGGTATACATTCTTGGATTAAACTATTGAGTTTTAGTGTAATGATCTTAAGTTACTCATATGAGGTGATTATAATTCGTATAGAATCCTACGAGATAGATCTAAAACTTTCATGTTATGAGTTTTTGAATATTTGGATAGTATCAATGACTTATTTCGGGAGCAAATGGATAACTCTGGACTGAGCTTAAACCAGAACTCGAATTGGAGAATATGGATCCAAATGGGATTCTATCCTAACTAAATCAGAAAGGAGCCTTCTAGAACTTGTTAAGTAGAGTCCTAAGAAGGTTAATAAGTAACTAAATAAGTTAGGGGAAGGCTAAGGGGCGTGGCTAATCAGATGAAGGCTGGAAAGTACAATGCATGCATGGTTAGGTGAGATGTCACATCATCCCTTATCCCATAAGCTTTTACCCCAACCATTGATCAAATGGTTAGTAAAAATATCTCAAATACTGACCATTGGATGATCATTTCAGCTGCAAAGCCTAAGAATTTTGGGAGACTTAGTTAATCATGCAAATAGGCTTAGAAGGGACACCTCATCCCATGCAAACTAGAAAGCTATTGTCTTTACCACGTTTCTCCTCTTCTTTCCTTCACATGAGTTGACCACCACTCATATAAATAGACATTTGAGAGTCTTCTAACTCTTTTTGGTAATGTAGCACACGAATTCCTTTGAAGGAAATCAAAGAAAACCCTTCTCTAGTCCCTTAACCTCCATATACATCTTAAGTGAGTTTAGTAAGTGTTTTGAGGAGAAAACTTGCAAAGATTTAGTTTGATCATCTTCAACTAGATTTAGAGAGTGTGTAAGTTCATATTCTAGCTTAACTTTAGTATGGAGATGGTTTATTTAAATGGTTGGACTATACATGTTGGTATTGAAACCTTATATTCTTGGTAAAGTGTTATAATAAATCTAAGTGTTGTTTGAAGTGGTTTTTGTTAATGGAAATGTGTTAAATGAAGTTATAAGAACTTAAAACTATGTTTTAATAAATAAAAAATCAAGTTTATGTGAAAATATTGCGAATTTTGGATTGAAAAACTCCATACTCTGTAATTTTGCTCGACCCTCGCTCGACTGAAGGATCGAGCGAAGAACAACTGTAAACCCTCACTTGACTCTCGCTAGATGTCTGGTTTGAGCGAAGTGCAATCTGAGACTTCGCTTGACATTCGCTAGATATCTTGTTCGAGTGACTTCTAACCCAAGAGCTCGCTTGAATATCGTTCGATACCTCGCTCAAGCAAGATACCTAGTTTGCCTAATGTTTGCTTGATATTCTGCTCGAGCGAGTCCCAACTCGAGACTTCGCTCGATTCTCGCTCAATATCCTGCTCGAGCGAGATACCCTATTTTGCTGAATTTAAGACTTTTGTTTGGATAAAAGTGGAAATTGAAATAAGAAGAAATATTATGTGTTATCTAAGTATTTAGCTTGTGTAAAACACTTTGCAGAATTTAAGATACATATATATGTAAGTATGTGATAATTTAAGAGTATATGCTTGTTCTAGTATGTGGTGAGAATTAAGAAAAGTGATACATCATGTACTTGAGAAACATTCCTAAGAATAAGAAAGGAACAATTAAGAATAAGAGATATGGATAAGTTAGTCACGTCGTGACGGGGACAGCGAGAAGTAACGCCCGAATGACTGACGTGCCGATAAGGACGGCGATACGTAACGTCTGTCGTATGATAAGAGTGATATGTATTATCATGGGGACGGCAAGATGTAACGTCCGTGGAAGTGATATGATTGGTGGGGATGGCGAGACGTAACTCCCACTATGTTATGTATATTCCGTGTCAAGATGGGGACAGCGAGACGTAACGCCTGAAAGATTGATACGAGATTCATCATAACGGAGACGGCAATGAGTAACGTCTGGGTGATTGATGAATTATATGCAATGAAGACGGGGATACGTAACACTCATTGGTGATAAAAGATAAATATACTGTAAAAGAATTATCTGTGATGGAGATGGCGATATGTAACGCCCATTGAAGATAATAATTGAATAAGTTTTAAGAAGATGTTGATGGTTAAGAAAAAAGAACTTAAGATATCATAAGAGTGTAAACCTGTGTAGGTTATTGATAATCACATGAAACATGTTTTTGATCATGTTCTATTAATTTATTTTCCTAAAAAGATTAATGATAGCTGTGTCTATGTTTTATTAAGTTAATTATAAACTTACTGAGATTTCTAAGGAAATCTTACTCTTTTGTGGTTTTATGTTTCTTTTTTGTATGTATAAGTTATATACAGGATGTGATGGCCAATAGGGGAAAAGCCTCGATGACGCAGGAGATTCCGATGAGGTCTTGAGAGACTTTTTAAATACAGTCCTTATGTAGATTTCACTTTTGTGTCCTTAGGACTTTCTATGTATGATCAGCCAGTGGAGTTGTGGTTTCACAGTACACTTGCTTTTGCTAAGGAGGAGCAGCGTATAGGTTGTTGTTTGAATTTAGGATTGGATGGTTCCCTATCTATATGTGAAGTTTATTCGATACCACAGGAATAATATCTTTAGTAAGACCGTTGTCTTAACTTAGATATGTTCCGTTATGGGAGGGAATTTCTTGAAATTAAGAAGGAACCCAAGTGACCATAGGAATGGTCTTTTGGTATATATTATTATTTGGTTGACACTGATAACTATTTTGGACATATATATATATATATATATAACAGTAGAATATTTGATGAATGAAAGGGGAATATGAAAGTTGGAAGTTAAAAGTTGCCATATTTAACCTTTACAAATTTTTATACTTGACCTTATCCTCTGTGTATAATAAAATTCCTATATTTTATTTGTTAAAATTTTGATATGTACGCGGGTGAGTAGCTTAATTATTTATCCTGATCCTTTGACTTACGTTAAATCCCCAGACGTGAGTTGGGGGCGTCACAGAATTTGATTCATCTACAATGTCTATTAAATTTGATTTTAGTTTTAGAATTACTATAACTAAAAGTAATTGTAACTTGGATGTGGCTAATCCAATACTATCGATTTTTATGTCCTAATAGCTATTTGAAGTAAATTTTTAAAATTTAGCTTATTCATTTAGATGCTCTTAGAACATTGGCATTACCTAGCCAAATGTTAGTCTACAGCAAAAGTGGTTTTCATTAGAGTACTCAAAATTCTAAGATTCTATGTTTGAGCTACAATAAATTTATTAATTTTTTCAAATTTAGTTGTTCAATAATTTTATTTAAAAATTAAATTATTAATTAATATATAGGGTATATAAAAAGTTCAAAAAATTATTATTAAAATATTTAATATTATATTATTATTTATACTTTGAAATGGATAGTTTAATACGAACATTAATATCTCCAATGATTTTGACCTTAGCCAAAACCTCAGCTTTTAGTCAAATCTTTGACTTAACAATTGTTAGACTATTGCCAATACTCTTAATAGTAGCTTAGCCAAAATTTGAATAAAATTTGACAAAAAATTATCTTCCATAAATTTAGCTAACAACTTTTCAACAACATCTAATAATAAATATTCAAATCTATCATTATTTTATTGAAATATTGATTTTGTTATTTTCATTTCTTTTAATTCTAATTGTAATTTGAATAATTTTTTGTTATTAAAAATATTTTTTAATTTTCTAACCTTCATATTATTCTAATAGATATAATTTTCTGCTGGTTCTTTTTTTTTTTAAATTATCATATTCTTCCAATTGATATTTTTTTTTTCTCAATGATTATATTGTGTCAACGGTCATATCTTTCTAATGAACATATTTTGTTCTATCTTATTTTTCCAGCAGTTATATTTTTAACAATTATATATTCTGATAAATATATTATTTAATAGTTACATTTCTCTAACAAGGTATATTCTTTCAATTTAAAATATAATATTTTCACAATAATTTCATTCATTTCAACTCAAATGTCTCTCGAAAATGTATTTCTTATTTTCTTTAAATAGATCATTCCTTTTTTCACAAAATGACTTTTATTATTCAGATTCTAAGAAAGAACTTATGATAGGGAGACAACTTATTTTGGAAGAAGAATGATCAAGTTCACGCGATTCTTCTAAAAAAATCATGTAGATTCATGAGGCATGATTGATTGCAAGCCAACTAAAATCTTTTCCATGACTATTTTGTTGATCCTTCAATTTATCATCAAAAATACTTTTGAATGAGGTTTTAACTCAGTTGTTTTATATTTCTTCGTATCCAAGTTTCGAAAAAAGTCTATGAACCTTATATTATAAAAAAACGAGATAGTTCTAGAACAATTTACTTTTATCCCCTTTAAAAGATAATAGTTTCTTTGAGGATGTTTGTATATGGGGTTACGATTGAGTTTATGGATGAATATTTGAATATCGGAGAGACAACCATAATAAAAATCTAAGATCTTTTGTCAATTGTTTCAATTCTTTTCTGAAGAGTACTTAAGGAAACCCAAAAATGATGACATTATTAAATAGTTCACAGTTGGTGATAAACATGGATTCTCAATTATGTTAGGGAGCATCGATTGTATGCATTAGAAGTGGAAGAATTGTCAAACTGTTTGGCATGAAATATACTCTTGTCATATTTACGAACTAACAATTATTTTAGAAGCATTGGCTTCTTACGATTTATGAATTTGGCATATTTTTTGGATTACCAAGATCTCATAATGATATAAATATACTTTATTAATCATTTATATTTTTTGATTTTACTCAAAGGCATAATCTGACTTTCTTCTACACTATTAATGGTCATAACCATATAATGGGATACTATCTTGCTAATGGAATTTATTTGCAATGTATAACATTTATTAAAACAATCTCAGCTCTCCAAGTAAATAAGAAAAATATTGTACAGTAGTCCAAAACTTCGCAAGGAAGGATGTAAAGCATGCTTTACGCAATTTTTTTAAAAAATTGGGAGTTGTTGGTTGAAATTACTCTATAATTTTAAAAAATAACTTCTATTTTATAATAGATATTATTCTAAAAATAATTTAAATTTTAAAAGATATTGAAAATTTGTTGGTCAAAATTTTTAATTTATCTTTTTTAAAAGTTATTTTTCTCTAATTATTTTTATATATATAGAAAAATCGTCATTTTTTATTCTAATTATAAAATATAATAATTTTGGTTGTTCTAATAAATAAGTATATGAATTATGTTGTAGATTTGATTTAAATAATTTATGAGTTTCAAAATTTCTAATATAATCCTAAAATGCACTTCTATTTAATACTCACAACATTATCTTTTTTTCTTTTGTAAAAATATCTTATTCTAATTATGACTTATTGGTTATTCTATTTTAAAAACAAAAAATTATTTTTCACCGTATGAGATTTAGTTTACCATTTATGTGAGTAAGTAATAAGATGAACTTGAAAATTTAGATGTGAATAAAGATGAAAGCTTATCATTTAGAAAGACATTTAGGTCTCATCCGTACAGACTATGTAAAATAATTTTATCTCACCTGACAAACCAATTTGGACCTTAAAGTTTATGGTTGTATTAGAGTTTATGGTTGTATTAATGTTTATTGTTGAGTTACTATTTTATGGTTGTATTAGTGTATTAATATTTAATAGAGTATGGTTGTATTAAAGTTTATAGTTGTTTTAATATTTATTTTTTTTATTTTTATTTTATAGTTATATTGATGTATTAGTCCGATTTGGATTGGGAGATGAGATGGGTTAAGATAAGTTTTAAAAGTTGAATATAATATTATTTTTTTAATATTATTATTGTTTTGGGATTTGAAAAAATTGTATTGAAATTTGAAAAAACTATATTGAAATTTGTGTTTTATATGAAAATTAAAAAAATTATAATGATAAATTTAAGATGAATTGAGATGAGTTCAACTTATCTCTCAATTTAAACCGGGCCTTAATGTGTTGTAGTGTATGATTGTATTAAAATTTATAGTTGTGTTGAAGTTTATGGTTGTATCAATGTTTATTATTTTATTACTGTTTTATAGTTGCATTGATGTATTCATGTCTTATGGTATATGATTGCATTAAAGTTTAGGGTTGTATGGTTGTATCAAAGTTCATGCTGGAATGTAGATTTAGTTACTAAAATTATGCCACTTCAAGCTGCTGCAAAAGTGCTGATATTATCTTTTGGACCTAGAAACTGAGAGGATCAACTAATTTGGCATCTTGAAAAGTTAGGCTATTACATAGTGAAGGGTGCTTACAAATCCTTTTTAACTTTGAGAAGCAATAACAATCAAAGATAATACTCAAATGCTCGGGTTCAGTATACATTTTAGAAACATCTGTAGAAACTTCTAATTCCTAACAGAGTAAAGGGTGTTTGCATAGACGGGTTGCAAGAATGGATTGTCTACTTTAAGAAATTTAATGATTTGAAAGGTGGTTCAAGATGGAAAATGTACGTTCTGTAATATGTGTGTGGAAGATGTAAGTCATGTGCTTGTTTTCTATCCTTCAATTTTGTCATATTGGAAACAAGCCTTCATATTCACTTTCTACATATAGAGTCTAAGGATTTTATGGAGTTAGCTATGCAAGTTAAACAGGAAGGAATTGCCAGGGATTTGGAAAAGTTTTTGGTAATAACTTGGTATTTCTGGTATAGAATGAATCAATTTTTATATGAGGCACATGAGGAGCATCCCCAACAAGAATCATCACATGTGAGTTAAAGGGGCAACAAAGCATAAATTGTTCAGTAGTATCGACTAGAAGCCTCCAACAGTAGCAACATTAAAACCTAATACAGATGGAGCCATCATTAAGGAATTGAGTACGTAGGGAGTGTGAGTAAATTTGAGAGATGATAAAGGCAAGGTTCTCATGTCAGCTGTAAGTAAGGAACCAAATCTTTTAGACCCAATGAAAGTTGAACTCTTGGCTATTTTAAGAGGTTTTCAAATATGTGTTCCTATGAGTATTCATTATTAAGTGTAACTGCTATATTAGCTAAGGAAGAGTTTATGTCACTTTATGGTAATCTAATTTACTACATTCAAGATCTTCTAATACCATGGGTGCAAGTTCAACATGCAACTAAAAGTTGCAATTTGGCAATAGATGGTATGGCAAAATATGCATGAAATGTAGAGAGTTTAACAGTTTGGTGGGATTCATTTCCCGAGTGTATTTCTCAAAATTTTAGCATGGAGCCAAGTTGTAACTCTTACTATATTTCAATGAAGTTGATGTTATAAATAAAAGGTTCATGATTGTAATTAATTTTTTATGTTTGTATCAATGTCTTATGTTTATTGTTATAATAATATTTTATGGTTATATTGGTGTATTAATCTTTTATGGTATATAATTGTATCAAGGTTTATGGTTGCATTAAAGTTTATGATTGTATAATACTCATTATTGTATTACTGTTTTATGGTTGTATTTCTGTATGTTGTATGATTGTATTAAAGTTCAAAGTTGTATTAAAATTTATGGTTGTATTAATATTTTATAATTGTATTAATGTGTTATGCTGTATTATTGTCTTACGATTGTATAAAAGAAGCCAACAAACATAAATTCCTTCTAACACATCAAATAAACATTACTCCATAAAGCATAAAAATGCTGGAGTTAAAGAAGCCAACAAATATAAAAGATTCTCAAAATGTCGAATATAATTTGAAGTTCAAAACATCAAATAAATGTTAATCCATAAGATTAAGAAAACTCAACAAACTACAAATAAAACAATACTCTATAAAATACATGATAGTTATTTCCTAGCACAACTTGCAAGTATTTTCATTTAACGGTGAAGGAAAAGGGCGCGGGGGGAGGGAGGGGGGACAACCAATATGGTTATCTATCTGAACGTGATCATAAGGGCCTTCACTCATTGTAGTATGTTCGAATTGAGACATAGTTATTGATCTCAAGAGGAGTAGACCATCACTGCAACCCCACCAATGTGCCAGCATGCAAAGACTCACATCTAGCTAGTTCACATATTTTACTAAGGCAAGCCATTTTGAACCTACGACTGCATGAAAGTAAGGAAAGTACAATTCTCGAGCCTTTGCCAACTAGACTACCACTTTGGTGGTTGCTACAGCTACCACTTATTTCTATTGTAAGATATGTTGGACGGTAAAACTCCATAAAGATAGTAATATTGTAAGTTTAATAGACCTTGTCTGTTAATTGCTACTCTAATTATCTGATAAAAAAGATTATAGAAATAAAACTGATCTTGACCATATCACCACTCTAGAAATGGAAATGATGTTTTTCATCATAATTTTGAGATGAGTAGTATTACATATATTTATAGTTCTACTTATAATTTTATTTACAAGACTTATTATGTTAGTTTTCTTTTGAGACTCAAATTTTAAATTTCAAAATTCATGACTTTCAACATATCAATAATTGATATGTGGAGAATTAAATTTTTTTTTTATATATATTTTCTTATTTAGAAATTGTCTTTTGAGATTACAAGGCATATAAATTGATGTGAAGTGTGTTGATAACATAAATAAGAATCCACTTAAATTGCGCTGCATTAACTTTGATCGTGTTAACTTGGTTGACTATAGATATGGATAATAACTTTTTAATATGAAGATAATATTATAAATTAAGAAAAACTATAAATTTGTCATATTAGCCGATTTTTGGCTTGAGTTTGAGAATTATTAGAATTGTAATTTATAATGAAATAACCTATTAAAAATTTCAAAATTCGGGATCGTCACAACTTGAGTAAATCATATCCAATTTTCATGTTTTTTTAATTATTGTTAGATGCACTATAAGATTTACATATTTTTACAAACAACTTTGATAAGCTATGTGTATGATACTAATCAGCCACTACTGTACTTATGTTGACTATCTAACCAAAAAATATTAATCAATTAAGTTTTTACTAAATACTAAAATATAGGTTATAATACAAGATAGAGTAATGATATACTTATAATTGCTTATGACTATTTAAAATTCAATTTAAATCAATCAATATAATTGTACTACTTTATTAAAAAAATTATAGTTTTTCATGACTATCCTTCATCTTAAGTAGAGTTATAAAATAGTTATAGACTAACTGTAGTTGTATCATTATCCACACAATGAACTGTTGTTAGCACAATATTTTTGAAATCAAGTAAAAATATATAATTATGAAATCATAGATAAATTGTAGAGCAATTGGTGATACATCACTGTCCATTACGAGTCTATTACGAGTGCCACACATGCATTATATTCTTAAAGGTCACTTGATGCCACATTGTAAGATGAATCATATTCTTTAGTCTCTCCCTTGCCTGATGTTATAGATATGGAGATCTCCCACAACCATTATGGTACTATCAAAGCTCCTAAAACTCACTCTATTGTGGCCATTTAAGTGTCTCCGTAATTCTGTTTAGAAAATAATTAATTGTATAAATTAGTTTATTAAAATAGTATTTATTCAAAACATAATTACATAAAAGGAAGCTGGTTGTATCTCTACAATTTCCTTATATAGAATGCATTCTTACGTATTATTTTCATTTCATAATTAACTCAACAAGATTACCAAACCGACTTAAATTATTTTCATCTCATGAGACTTATCTTTCATAATTTATTTCTGAGCGTGGAATCCCATCTTGTTCTTTCCATCCTTCTCCAATATCAGTTCTGCACTCTAAGTTTATAAGTGTTAGTCATAGAATCGCCAATATATAAGATTTTCAGAAAGATAACAAAGATTCACAAAAAAAAAAAAAAATGCAATAGTGATCCTTGTCTGGCTATAAAGAAAAATAAATAAATAAAACTGATAAATGTACATATTATGCTTTTCATTCTAAAAATTTTAAAATCAAATTAAATGAAGGGAACAAATAACTGTATAACAAAAATAATTTGATAGAAATTCGAACAGGCTATCTAATCAATTTCCTCTATTCAAGGTCCCAAACAATTATCAACGGTATATATAACTCTTCATTTTCCAACTCTTTAACCTCTGGTTTTGCAGCAGCCAAATAAAGGAGAACAACAAATCAAAAGACACCCAGAAGAAACTTGCCCAACAATGAAGAACCTAGAACCAAAATCAATAACAAAATCAAAAAAATAATTTAAAATCAGAGGGAGAGTGAGTAGTACCTTGACTAACCTTGACAGAGATTTCTAGATTTTTGGACAATCACCAATACACAAAAATACCCAAATCCTTCACAAAACATCTGTCTTCACCAAAAAAATTAGAAGGAATAAGTGTAAGTACCTAGATCTTGCACAACATCTTACCAAAAAATCTTTCTTCACCAAGCAAATTTCAACGTAAATTACAAACATATATAGCATATCTCCTACAATAGGTGTCTCTGAAAAACAATACAAAAACAAACCCAAATAGACCACCACTTTTACTATGCTACTATGTAATGCCAAAGGTTAATAACCATCATTCCTCATAATCCAATGCTCTTGAAATGGAAATTCTGTCCACTACTTTTAATTTTCATATAATTCTTCACAAGGATTCAAAGCAAAATCTCTTATCAAAGCCCAAAATAAAAAAACAAAATACAAACAAGATTGCGTCCCCTCTACTATCTAACTCCACATGCCCCCATGAAATTATATATATATGCTTAAACAAACCTAGAAAATAGGGATGTCAAAACGTGTCAATGGTCGTATTCGTATCGTGTTAAAGCGTGTATATAATGCTTAAAGGGTCAATACGAACACGACCCGTTAAGAATTATGTGTCAAAAACTTTAACCCTAACACGACCCGTTAAGATAACAGGTTGACACGACACAATCCGTTAAGATCTTTGACACTATATGACATGACATGACATGACATGACATGACACGACACGACATAACATGATCTGATCCATTTCAACCTGCAAACCTGTTAGTGACCCGTTTGAGTTTAACCTAATTGATTTATACAAATATTAAACCTTAAATAATAGTTATAAAACATAATAAATTAATTACAAATCACAATCTTAAAATTATGATTCAATAAATAGTACACTATAAAATATGATAAACACACAAATATGATTTACATAATGTAAAATATTAAAATTACAACCCAAACATATTAAATAATAATGGGTTAACTCGTTAATAACTTTTTAATAAGTACTTAAATGTGATAATTAAGTGTTTAAGAGTATAAAACTAACTTTAAATTAAAATTTTCTAAAATTTAGGTTAAGGGTATAAAAGTAAATTCAAATTTCTTAACGTGTCTTAATGAGTTTGCACGATTTGACCCGAGACTCGTTAAGGCTAAACACTAACTTGCTTTTATCGTGTCGTGCTCGTTTCGTGTTAACGTGTCGTGTCACATATTGCTACCCCTACTAGAAAACAATACCAGCAAAAATCCATCTACACTTGCCTAATAATTGCACAACAATAAGAAGCCCACAAGCCAAAAATGGATCGAAACAAAACCAATGTGCAATATAGATTACAATGGAAGCAAAAAACCTCCACAATAAAATATTCAGATTTCGACAAGTGCCTCCATTTATCAACATTGATCCCTCCACATAGTTGTTTGCAAATATGAAAACTGGGTATAAATGGATACAGACTCTCAAGGGGGAACTCTATCACCATCATCATCTTCAAACTAAAAATAAATAAATAAATAAACAAAGCGATGAAGGAGCTACCCAGAAAAAAAGGAAATGAAGAAAAAAAAATACAAGCTCACCAAAAACAATATTGAAGAGACAAGCTCGTCCAAATATTCTGCAAACTCCTCCAATTGACCCAAAATATTCTACAAAGACAAATTATTTTTGTCATGATTATTTCGTCTAAACGATCGACCCAGAACAATGATACATATTTCATAGAAGTTTAAGTATCGAGTATTTGTAGAAAATGATTAATCTTGATAGAGATTTTTGGAATTTTAGACAATCACCAATCCACAAAATCTTACCAAAAATCTACAGTAGATGGGAAATATGGAGATGAAAACCTACGATTCGAGGTTTCTCTTCTTCGATTCAAGTTTTCGCGTATTTCTTTTTCTGGTGATTTCGCTTGGAGATGAAAATTGAATTTTGTTTGTGAACGTGAAGTTGTTTGTGAAGCTATGAAATGTTCATGTTTTCATCTCTTTCTTTTTCAATTTTTACTTGCCATTTTTTTTTTAATTAAGCATCTGACTGGCACAAGTGCCACATTAGATGGGTACGCAACTTGCTTGTACCTAGCATTACTGTTTATATTTATCACGTCAACCAGGATGATAGAACAGATTCCAAAAGCGGGACACGTAGTATTATTCATATATTATAATATGTGAAGCGGTCCAATCCGGTGTTAGAAAACGTAAAAATCATTCGGGACTGGATATGACTGATTTTTAAAATGAAAGAACCGATTCTGAAATCAAACCGGTTGAAAACCAGACCAACCCGATCGCTCTGGTTTGATTCCATCTCGTCCGATCTAGTCCAATTTTTTTTTTTCCAGATTTATTTTTACACCCCTATTGTTGTGTAAGTTTTTGCATTAACATCATCTATAATATTCTAATGAGTCATTGATTAAGAGAACATGAAGTTGTATTATCCTGAATATTTTCTCCCCATATTTTGTTAATAAATTCTCAACTGTTCAACATACTAAGCTGAATATTATAGTGATCATGTTTTTTTGTTTTTTGTTTTTTGTTTTTGGAATATTTATATAAATAAATACTACTTGCCGAAGAGAAATCGGGTCCAACCATACCATCAGAATGGATGTCAGTTAGCAAGGTTAAACCAAGGTTGGTTCATCTATAAACAAGCAAATTCTAAAAAATACCGGCTATTAAAACAATGCCAACCAATTAGCCTATTAATATTGGAAGAAATAAAATTAGCCTATCAATATTAACTCATTTCTAATCAAAAAATAGATAAATAATCCAATTTCATGTCTGGCCACCTTAACAAAAAAAAAAAAAAAAAAATCATACTTTACATATAAATAACGATATTTACAATTATAAATTGTGCAAGTCATGCACACTTTTGAAAAAATAGATAAACTTAAGATTTATATAAATACATTTTTTTTTTCAGAAAAGGTGATTGATACTTGCATATTTTAAGATTATCATCATTATAATTTATTATAACCATCATCAACAACATGCACGTATAGGATACACAGAAAACATTAAGAAATAAAAGAAGTTGCATCTCATGATTTTCCACTACTGCTCTACTTCAATAGGACTGAATATATATAGAAATGCCAACATAAATAAATGTGAAACAAATATTACGAAATTGGGGAAGGCAGAGCGGATGGTGACCCAAATTTAATAAAAACAAACCAAAAAACAAAATAAAGCCAAAAAAAACAAAGAAACATGGGTATCCGACATTGTTCTCCCCACGTTTCTTTGAGCCTTGCACGAATCACGCGTCACTCTCTCTCCCTCTCTCTCCCCTCCAAAAACATGACATACCGAACAAAAATCCTAGCAGGAAAATCTTCCGTTGGAAATCACTGAAAGAACAAAATCGTTTTCACCAATTTTATCCCTACGACCCAAAACTCCATGGTTTTGAGTATCTTCGGTTGGCTTGGGGCTTTACATGATTTGGTTTCTTGATTCCTTTACGTTCGTTGGATTCTTGCAAAACATATTGCATTCAGATCAGCGACATTGAGTTTTAAATCTAAGATTCGATAAGTATTGATTCTGTATACGTATCAGGGTCACATTCCAATCTGTATTCTGAGCTTTCTAGATTAAGAAAACATTGAGGGTTATTGACGAAGCAGTAGAATTTTCACGAAAGGCTTTTTGAGAAGGAGGACTAGATTTTTTTCTTGTCGTAGAGTCTTCAAGGATTTTTATTTTAGTTTGATGAAATGAGAAGGAAAATATGTGGCGGTTTGAGTGATTTGGAGAACATGCAATGGGATTGAGAAGGGCAGGCTATGCAGTTGTTTTCGTAATTTTGCTTTGTACATTGTCAATAGGAGGTTCAGACGTGAAGAGAGAGATAGAAGTAACATTCTTTAGCAATGGAGATTCGCCAGGGACAAATGGTAACAAGGTATGAAACTCATGCACTTCCCTTTATTTTTACGCGTTATGAGTACTAAAAGAGTTTTAGAATTGAAACCATGATGCAGTTTTTGTTTAAGGATATTGATGTTTGGAATAGGCTGCCTTTGGACTCTGCTTAGTTCTTTTTGTGGAAAATGTTAAAGGAGGAAAGTTAGTTAAATTGCTGCAATTTGTTTTTTCGGTTTCTCAATTCGGAGCTGTTGACAAGCTACTTTTAACGTATCACCAATGATTACTGTTTCTAGACGATCAGTTGAATCTATCAGGCCCTATCTATGTTGTAAAATTAAGCTTGGGGTATTAATTTTTGGAATGAAGTAGACTGAAATTATATCGAAGTGGCCAGGTGTTGAAGAGAAACAAAATTTATCAAAATTCTCTTTGGCACAAAAAAGTACAGAGTAAAAGAAAAGTCATTAGTTCTGGCCTTTGATAACAGGACAACTCTTGGAGGCTGGAACCCCTTAGCGTAATTTTTTCCATTAAAGTTAAAAGAGGATCTTAGATAAATGTCCTTGCTGAGGAATTTGAGAATTCGATTTTTTTATAGCTAGACGGCTAAGAGATGGTGTCAATAAGATATGCTTTCGGAATGATGGGAAGGAAGAGTAATTTTCTGATGTCTTGCCTCCGGTCTCATTTTCATAGTTAGAATTTTATACATATGACACTTTGTTGCAATTTCTTAGGAACTTATGCGACTCTTTTGCACTGTGTTGTTCTGAAATGATTTCCATTGAAAGCACAAGATACTCTTTTGTATTGGAAGTTTTTAGCTAGCTGGGTAATCTAACATTCAAGGTTCATTGAACATTTGTGTTTTACTCTTTGTTAATTTGTCTCTTCCCCAGGCATGTGACATTAGGGCCTCAAGTTAGGATGAGAAAACAACTTGATTTCTATTGATAACCCATTTACAAACACGGGTAGATTGATTGAGCTATGTCAAGATTTCCCAACCTTAAAGTTCAAGGACTAGTCCATTTTTTTTTTCTTTCGAGTTGTTCCAAGGTTTTCTATTAGATAGAAGCAAGTGATTCATGTATGAAATAGGTTCAATTCCTATTAATGTCTTCCACATTTGAGACACACAAGATCAACTAGCTCCCAAATTGCCAATCCAAAAAGATAAAAATGAATACCAAAGGCAAAACTGATGCATACATCAGGCACTAAATGATTTCAATTTGGGTAATCCTAAAGTAAGTGCATATTTGTTTGTGTTCATGTATAGAAAACCGCATCATTGTAAGGGTCTCTGCTTGATAAAAGCAAGGGTTTCAGTTAATCAAGATATGCCAGTGTAGAGATAGCAACTGCAACTAAGAATAGAAATGGGAATTTTGTAGTTCTTACACTGCACTCACTGGGAAACATTAGGAGTTTCCAAATAAGTTGATCGATTTCTGGGGTATTTGATAAAATATTTTTACTGCAGTTGGAGCATATCCGGATCCATTGCAGGAAAGAATTGATAGACAGGAAAGAGACTCTTAAAGAACTTGAATTATCCATCCTACATGAAATAACAAGGGATATAATACCAGCATTTTCGACAAATGGAAACATAGACAGATCTTTGAGAGTTCTACCTCCCCACGTGAGGCAAACAGTTTTGGATTGCTTATCTATCCTATGTGAAATAACAAGGGATATAATACCAGGATTTTCGAAAAATGGAAACATAGACAGATCTTTGAGAGTTCTACCTCCCCAAGTGAGACAAACAGTTTTGGATTGCTTAAGAAGAAAAAGTCTTTTGTTTCATGGTCCTCGCAAAGGGGCTTGCTCCGAGAATGGGATCATTAATTGTGTTGAGTGGCTCGTCAGTTGGCCTAATGTCCCTAGAAGATATCTGGTTGGTAAGTCAAGTCGGCAGAAACCACCCAGCCTTGCTCCAGCTCCAGCTCCTATCCCAGCATCAACACCTCCTAGGAGCGGACTAGCACCATATAATCAAGTACCTGCCAGTTCTCCACCTCCAAGTCCAGGGTTGCCTCTTGGGGCACTAGAAGATACATCTTTTTCAACAGATATTAATGACAGAATTGCTCCACCTTCTCCTCATAAAAGTTCTCCACCTGTTCACCATGTTGTTCCACAAAAGTCACCAAAAAAGCATGATAGCAGTCAGAAGGAAAAAATAGTCTTTATTACTGCCACTGCAACAGGAGTCCTTGCCTCTGTTGCATTGCTCCTACTTTGTTGTCTTAAGGGTAGTAACAAGAAAAACGGTAATGGAAAAAGAGATGAAAGACCTCTTCTCTTCTTAAGCATGAGCGACTTTTCTGCTGGTATGCATTTGTCAGGATTTTTTGCTCATTATTATCTCCAATTATGGTGCATGTTGTGATGATCTCTATGAAATTAATCTTTCAGGTTCCTCACAAAATTCTGTTAGTCCAGGAAATTCAAGTAGGAAAGATTTCAGTTTTGACAGTGGAAAGAGTCCTTTCTTTATCAATATGTCTTTGAAGCATGGTAACAATGTCCCATCTGGGGCCCCAGCATCAGAAGGTGCAGAACCAGCACCGTTTCCTCCTTTAAAACTTCCACCTGGAAGATCAGCTCCTTTGCCTCCAGCTCCACCAAGTACACAACGTCCTCCTCCTCCTCCTCCTGCTCCTGCTCCTCAGCCCCCACCACCTTCTAAAGTTGGTCGACCTCCACCTGCTCCGCCAAGACCAAGTGGGAGAAATCAACCTTCATTTCTTGGGCCACACCGTCAAGGAAACAACGTTTCTAGTGAGGGATGTGATCTTGATGGGGAATCTGAAGCTCCAAAAACCAAGTTAAAGCCATTCTTCTGGGATAAGGTTCTTGCCAACCCTGATCAATCAATGGTCTGGCATGAGATCAGCTCTGGATCATTTCAGTAAGAACAGAACTCTACTTTTTCCAATAATAAGCAAAACTCAACTGCGTCAACTTAACCACTAAATGCTCTACAAAATTTTTCAGGTTCAATGAAGAGATGATAGAGTCTCTATTTGGTTATACCAATATGGATAAAAATAAAATTGAGCGCAAGAAAGATTCAACATCACTTGAACCTTCAACCCAGTATATTCGGATTATTGATCCTAAAAAAGCACAAAATTTGTCGATTCTTCTACGAGCACTGAATGTGACAACAGAAGAAGTCATTACTGCTCTTCAAGAAGGTCTCCCTCTCTCACTTTCTATTCTTTCAGTGTTTCATGTCCACCTAGCGAAAGTTTTTAGTCATGGATATGATTAATTGTTTGTTTCGAGGCATCAAGAGCTTATTATTAATCAATTGAATCAGGAAATGAGCTTCCCATTGAGCTCCTTCAAACTTTGCTGAAGATGGCACCCACAACAGAAGAAGAACTGAAGCTCAGGCTATTCAGTGGTGATCTTTCTCAACTGGGTCCTGCAGAGAGGTTTCTTAAAGTCTTGGTTGACTTTCCTCTAGCATTTAAACGAATTGAGTCACTTTTGTTTATGAGTTCAGTTCGAGAGGAGGTCTCTACTGTTAAAGAGTCCTTGGAAACTTTAGAGGTGAGACACTAAAGATAATAATTCTCTCTCCCATCTAATTATATACTGCGAGGTATCTCATATTATGGCTTGTTAATAATAGTGAAATTGTTGAATTGAGATGAGATGAAATAGTTTCATCTCACCTTTATATCCAAACGGGCCAATTTTGTGGAGTGAGTTGAGATGGTTTGGATATAGAGGTGAGAGAAACCATCTCGCTGTACAAAATGTCAGTTTTCATACACTGAATTGAGATGAGATGAGATGAGATGGTTTCTTACAGTAGATGTACACTTCTTCCATTGTGGACCATTGAACTTTCATGGTTTATATGCTACAGAGTATTTATATGGATGAATTTAGCTTTAATGTTCCAGATCCTCTGTCCTTCAATGGAAAGGTAGGCAGATGTTTATGGGTTGGATAATAGTGACTCATTTTCAAATGCAGGTTGCCAGCAAAAAACTAAAAAGCAGCAGGCTATTCCTAAAACTCTTAGAAGCAGTTCTTAAAACAGGAAACCGCATGAATGTTGGTACCTACAGAGGTGGTGCCCAAGCGTTTAAACTTGACACACTCTTGAAATTGTCTGACGTAAAGGGAACTGATGGGAAGACCACACTACTTCACTTTGTTGTTCAAGAGATCATTCGTTCTGAAGGCATACGAGCCGTCCGTACAGCCAGAGCAAGCCAAAGCACCTCTAGCATGAAAACAGATGACTTTGTGGAGGAATCCACTGAAGAATCAGCAGAGCATTATCGTAATGTTGGTCTTCAGGTGGTTTCAGGTTTAAGTGGTGAACTTGAAGATGTCAAGAAGGCAGCATTCATTGATGCTGATAGCCTAACTGCTACAGTGTCAAAACTGAACCAATCAATGAAAAAAACGAAAGATTTCCTAAATGCAGAGATGAAGAATTTGGATGAAGAGAGTGAATTTCATCGTGGACTGGGCAATTTTGTGGAGTGTATGGAAGCTGACATTTCAAGGTTATTGGAGGAAGAAAAGAGAATAATGGCTCTGGTGAAAAGTAGTGCAGATTACTTCCATGGGAAAGCAGGAAAGGATGAAGGGTTGAGATTGTTTGCAATTGTACGTGATTTCTTGAGAATGTTAGATAAGGCATGCAAAGAGGTTAGGGATGCGGGCATGAAGACGTTGAGGACTTCAAAGAAAGAGGCTCCATCAGCTTCGTCTTGTAGTAAAGAAATTCATCAGCAATCTTCAGATAAACGCCAACGACTATTTCCCGCAATAGTGGAACGGCGAATGGACGACTCCAGTTCAGATGACGAGAGTCCCTCTACCCTGTAGGTTTATTGTGTCAAAGTTGTCTTTCTTTCTTTCTTTTTGTTCATTCATTTCAAAGTTTACCCGACGCAACAATTGCGCATGTATATCTCTGTAAGAAATAGAGGCGTGTGATGTTTTGAAGGAAAACATTACCTGGCTGGCCCTACTCAAAGGTTTTTTTTTTTTTTTTAAAGTAATTATTAGTAAATTGATGTATTTTTTATTTTTAAAAATTATTTAAAGATACTTAAAAAGATTTGAAAGAAAGAAAAAAATATAATTTGCACTCGTGTAAATGTGAGTAGACAAGTTCATTACGAGAGTATTATTGGAAACCCATTTTGAATGTACAAGATATTTCATCTCATCTCATCTAATTATTAATTTTATTTTTTAGATTTTTATATAAAATATAATAAATAAATTCAAAATTTTTAAATTTTTAAATAAAAAGAAAATTTATTTAGTTTTTAATTTTCTAAACTCTATTTAATTTTAAAATATTTTAAAAGATCTATTTAAGCTAAAAAAATAAAAAACAAAATCTATTACTTAAAAATACTAAAATAAAATTGTTAAGCTTAAAAAAATAAGAAAAAGTCACTCTTAAGTAAAAAAAAATTAAAAATTAAAAATTAAAAATTAAAAAAATTATTTCAACTTATTATTATTATTTTTAAGACAAAATCTGCTTGGCCCGATTTTCTTTCCTATATCGCACACGCGATGTCGCAAATCCGGTTTGGACTTCCAGGTCATTACCTATCTAACCCGTAAACGAAAACCCTCAGTTTCTCACTTACAAAGATCTGTATGATGTGGACCGAGATACTGTTCTGACTAGGAGACCATGGTTGTTTGATAATGCTATTTACATCTTGCGTCCTATTGATATGCATATTCAGCTACATCTCATGGACTTCTCGACTGAGGTTTTTTGGATACATCTTCACGATTTACATATGACTTGTATGACTAAACGTATCGGAAAGAAGATTGGCGACACCGTGGGGAAGGTTCTTACGATTGATAACCTAGTGATGGAATTACATGGGGTAAAGTCTTATGAGTGCAAGTGAAAATTGATCTAAGCAAACCAGTCACTCAAGGACGAACAATTCGGCACAATAATATGCACATGTGGATACAACATGAAAAGTTGCCGAATATATGTTTCGAGTGTGGACATATGGTACATGATTCAAAGGGCTGTTCTTGAGTTACTGGGATAATAAATCAACACATTGGTTAGTTTGGGTCTTGGTTACGGGCGCCTTTCCTAGGACCTCGCAGGGAGGGTGAACTGTTAGTGGATCCTTCTCCGGCAGTTCCAACACCATAGTGCGACAGTCCTAAGTCACGGAGTTCATCAGTGAAAGGAAATGCCTTTGTCAATAACAGTGGGGGTTCGAAGATGGTGGTTTCTGAGAAGCCATTGACGGTTATTGCTGATGAGAAATTGATAGGGTGTACTGAATTAATGTATGAGGCCCATGCGACACATTTGATCATTTTAGCCCAAGATGGGCTGGAGCCCAAGAACAAGAGAATTGATAGTCCTACTTTGTCGATCTAACTTGAGTGCTACTCACCATTTAACGATGACCCACATGATGTGAGTGCTCCAGTTGAGATCTCCCGAAAAGGAAGCTTCTTGAAAGAGACTCTTGTAGTGTCAACGGCAAAGCCCCAATCCCAATCCGGTGAACCAATGGCAGAGAGACAATGGAAGCGGTGTGCTGGACAACCTGTCACCCAAGGTCAATCCCATACTGCTGTTGTGACGCTCCCAACTCATGTCTGGGATTTAACGTAAGTAAAGCTGTCAGGATAAGTAACACTAGGCTATTCACCCTCATACGTATCAAGATCTTAATTAATAAAATATAAAAATTTTATTATAAACAGTGGATAAGGTCAAGTATAAAAATTTCTAAAAATCACATATGGCAAATTTTAACTTCCAACTTCCACATTCTCCTTTCATTTATCAGACATTATACTGCTACATATATATATATATATATATATGTCCAAAATAGTTATTAGCGTTAACAAAATAATAATACATATCAAAAGACCATTCCTATTGTTACTTGGGTTCTTTCTTAACTTCGGGAAATTCCTTCCCATAATGGAACATATACAAACTAAGACAACGGTCTTGCTGAAGATATTGTCCCTGTAGTGTCGAATAAACTCCACATATAGATAGAGAATCATCCAATCCCAAAATCAAACAGCAATTTATACGTTGTTCCTCCTCAGAAAAAGCAGGGGCACTGTGATACCACAACTCTACTGGCTGATCATACATAGAAAATCTCAGAGATGCAAAAGTGAAATCTACATAAGGATTGTATTTAAAGAGTTCCTCAGAACTCATCGGAGTCTCCTGCATCATCGAAGCTTTCTCCATGTTGGTCATCACATCCTGTATATAATTTATACATACAAGAAAAAAACATAAAACCACAAAAGAGTGAGATTTCCTTAGAAATCTCAGTAAGTACATAATTAGCTTAATAAAGTATAGACACAACCATCATTAATCTTTTTAGGAAAAGAAACTAATAAAACATGATCAAAAATATGTTTTATGTGATTTATCCATAACCTACACAGGTTTACACTCTTATAACATTTTATGTTCCTTTTTCTTAACTATCAATACCTTCTTAAAAACTTATTTAATTATTATCCTCAATGGACATTACGTATCGCCATCCCCATCGCAGATAACTCTTTTACAGCATATTTATTTCTTATTTCCAATGAGCGTTACGTATCGCCATCCCCATCGCATATAACTCATCAATCACTCGGACATTACGTATCGCCGTCCCCGTTATAATGAGTCTCATGTCAATCTTTCGGGCATTACGTCTCGCCGTCTCCGTCTTGACGTGGAGATATACGTAACATAGTAGGCGTTACGTCTCGCCATCCCTGCTAATCATATCACTTTCACGTGTGTTACGTATCGTCGTCCCCATGATAATACATCACTCTTATCATACGACAGGCGTTACATATCGCCGTCCCTGTTGGCACGTCAATTATTCAAGCGTTACGTCTCGCTGTCCCCGTCACGACGTGACTAACTTATTAATATCTCTTATTCTTAGTTGTTCATTTCTTATTCTTAGGAATGTTTCTCAAGTACATGATGTACCACTTTTCTTAAATCTCACCACATACTAGAACATGCATGTACTCTTAAATTATCAGATGCTCACATATGTATGTATCTTAAATTCTACAAAGTATTTTACACTAGCTAAATACTTAGATAGCACATATAATTTCTTCTTATTTCAATGTCTACTTTTATTCCAACAAAAGTCTTGAATTTCAGCAAAACAGGGTATCTTGCTTGAGCGAAATATCGAGCGAAGTCTCGGGTTGGAACTAACTTGAGCAGAATATCAAGCGAATATTAAGCAAACTGGGTAACTCGCTCAAGCGAGGTATCGAGCGAGACTCCAGCGAGTTCTTGGATTAAAACTTGCTCGAGCAAGATATCGAGCGAGTGTTGAGTGAAGTATCGGGTTACACTTCGCTCCCGAAACTTCGTTCGAGCCAAACATCTAGCGAGAGTCAAGCGAAGGTTTACAGTTGTTCTTCACTCTATCTTTCGGTCGAGCGAGGGTCAAGTAAAATTACAGAGAATGAGGTTTTTCAATCAAAACTCGCAATCTTTTCACATAAATTTGATTTTTTACATATTATAACATAGTTTTAAGTTCTTCTAACTTCATTAAACATATTCTCATTAATAAAACCACTTCAAACAATATTTAGATTTATTATAACACTTTAACAAGAATATAAGGGTTCAATACTAACATGTATAGTCCAACCACTTAAATAAACCATATTCATAACTAAAGTTAAGATAGAATATGAACTTACACACTCTCTAAATCTAGTTGAAGATGATCAAACCAAATCTTTACAAGCTTTCTCCTTAAAACACATACTAAGCTCATCTAGGATGTATATGGAGGTTAAGGGACTAGAGAAGGGTTTTCTTTGATTTCCTTCAAAGGGATTCGTGTGCTATATTACTAAAAAGAGTTAGAAGACTCCCAAATTTCTATTTATACGAGTGGTGGTCGACTCATGTGAAGGAAAGAAGCGGGGCAACTTCGTAAAGACAGTAGGTTTCTGGTTTGCATGTGATGAGGTGTCCCTTCTAAACTTTTTTTCATGATTAAACTAAATCTCCAAAAATATAAGGCTTTGTAGCTGAAATGATCATCTAATGGTCAGTATTTGAGATATTTTTGCAAACCATTTGATCAATGCTTGGGGTAGAAGCTTATGGGATAAGGGATGAGGTGGCATCTCACCTAACCATGCATGCATCTCCCTTTCTAGCCTTCATCTAGTTAGCCACGCCCCTTAGCCTTCTCCTAACCCGTTTAGTTACTTGATAACCTCCTTAAAACTCTACTTAAAAAGTTTTAGAAGGCCCATTCCTGATTTAGTTAGGATAGAATCCCATTTGGATCCATATTCTCCAACTCGAGTTCTGTTTAGGCTCAATCCAGAGTTATTCACTTGCTCCCAAAATAAGTCATTGAGACTGTCCAAATATTCAAAAACTCATGACATAAAAGTTTTAGATCTATCTTTTAGGATTCTATAAGAATTAAAATCACCTCATTTGGACCTCATATGAATAACTTATGCTCATTTCACTAAAACTCGACAATTTAATCCAAAAATGTACACCAAGTGTTTAATCTTTGGTTCAATCACTTTCTCTTGCATTTACACCCAGATTTTTGAAAATTCAACTCCTTCTAAGCTTAAAATGAATTTCTCTAGTTGATACCTTGTTTCAAATCTCAAATATTCCTCCACAATATTTTCTCTAATACATGATCTCACTTATTCTAAATCCAATACTCTCATTTAGGTTTCCAACTTTATTTTCTTAGAAAATATATCCAAAATATAATCCTTTAAATAAATCTAAATAAAACTTCATCTTAGAAATTTTGGTATATTACATCTATTTTAAGAAAGAGGCCCTTTGTTTTACTACTTTGTGATGAAGATGATGGGGAGTTGTCCAAACAATTGAGGAAGATGGTGGTGAACAATGTTGAAATTCAATGTGACACATCGACAGTGGTTGGCTCTCAGCCTCGCCGAACCCATGAATCTCTTAAGCTGAAACTATCGGGGACTTAGGATCCCCCGGTTAGTTCAAGATCTTGACTTAATTGTAAAATAAAAAGTCTCCTAAGATAGTGTTTCTGATGGAGACACTATTACGATTTGAGAAATTGGATCTTCTGAAACGTAGATTGGGTTTTGTGAATTTTCTCTATGTAAACCCAGTGGGTCGAAGTGGGGGTCTCCTTCTACTGTGGAAGGATGATGTGGATCTATTTATTTATCCATAATTATTCTAGTAACCATATCAGTGCTTGGGCCACTGTCACTGGGAATGGAATTCGTTTTTAGTTGACAGAATTTTATGGGATGGCTAAGACTAGCAAACGAGCCTATTCATGGGATCTCATTACTCAATCAAACCCTATGCATCACCCTTGACTCTTGATGGGTGATTTTAATAAAATTTTACATGCCTCTGAAAAGGTGGGGGAGACAATCCGAACAGAACATCAGATGAAGGGTTTCAGATAGGCTATTACCAGCAATAGGTTGTTGGATGTGGGTTGTAAGGGTGATCCTTTCACTTGTTGTAATAAGCATTCATACTTTTACTAAAGAAAGGCTTGGTAGGACTTTTATAAACAAATGTTGGTCCTCTAAATGTGGCTGGGTGAAGGTAGAGAGCCTAGTGGCTAAGAGTTTTGACCGTCACCCACTTTTGGTTTTTATTTCTAATTGGCCTAGGAAAAGTAATAGAAACAAGAGATCTTTTTAAGTATGAAGCTAGATTGGCCCTGCATAGTGATTGCCAAAAAGTTAGTTGACGGGATTTGGGGTCAACATATTGAGGGAAATTCTGTGAGAGGAATATTCAAAGTCTCTTGAATAGTTGCTCTTCTACTTTGTCTTTTTGGAGCCGATCCAATTGTCCAGGGGGTGAACAATTGATAGCTGAGAAATCTGGGATCCTTTAGGCCTTACAAGATTAGGCATGTCCAGATAATATGGACTAGATCAAGGCTCTTCAACAAGAGGGAGGAGTTCTTATGGAACAAGAGAACTTAAAGTGGAAACAATGTGCCAATGTTAACTGGTATAAAGGAGGGGACATAAATACAAGATTCTTCCATCTTTGTGCTTCTCATAGAAAAAGGAAGAATTAGGTTCTGCATATAAGGGACTTGGATTCAATGCTGAGAACAGGTAAAGCTGCAATTCAGAGTGCTTTTGTCAAGCATTTTCAACAGATTTTTTCTTTAAACTCTCCTCATAAACAGGCTGTCAATACATGTCTTGCAAGTTTGGAAAGAGAATTTTAGTGGATATGCATTTAGCACTAGACAAGCCTTTGTGAGGGAAGAGGTTGATGGTGCTTTGTCACAAATGGCCCCTTTAAAGGCCTCTAGGTCAAATGGTTTTGGTCCGTGTTTCTTTCAACAACATTGGAAGGTGGTGGAGGATAAAGTGGCTGCCACTATTTTATCTAGGCTTGTACAAACTTGGCGTCGGTGGTGGTTTTGCCACTGACCGACACCCAACCGACCAGATTTTTGGTATGTTCCACCGACCGCCATCGACCTCATAGTGGCGGTGGTGCGTCGATGTGGCATTGGCGTAGTGGTCGGTGATGCCCATCGAAATGGGTGTTTAGGTCGTAGATGGCGTGTCTGTGAGAGAGAGAGGAATGGAGAGTGAATGTCGAAGAAAGGGGGTGAGAGTAAAGTTTGACCTAATAAATGAACAAAGTCGTTTCAATTTAAATGAAACGACGTCATTTTAAATATGAGAGGGATATCTAGGCTTTGAACGACACGATGCCATTTCATTTAAAATGAAACAACGTAGTTTCTATTATATATATATATATATATATAATATATAACCTATCGGTCGATTCAACAATTCATCATGGGCTTGAATCACTGTCGACGTCGACCGAATGAGAAATTAGATTTTCTGAATCGCCTACAGATCGGTTTTTTGTTGATGGCAACAGGTTCTGGCGTCGGTGCTCGATTTGCGACGGTTGTGGTTGGTGGTTTGGTTTTTTGTACAACCCTAACTTTATCTTTTCTGAATGAGGGAGGAGGGGCTGAATAGAACTAGCATTGTTTTGATTCCGAAGGTTGTTATTACCCTTTTGGTGAGTGATTTAAACCCATAAGCTTATGTAACATGGTTTACAAACTTATGGCTAAAACTCTTGCCAATAGACTAAAACTTGTATTATTTGAAATTATTTTTTACAATCAAAATGCCTTTATTCTTGGGCGTCTAATCTCAGATAATATAATAGTTGCCTGTGAGGCCCTTCATTATATGAAATTCAGAATTAAATGAAAGAGGGGCTGCATGACTATTAAAATTGGACCTCTTTAAGGCGTATGATCTTGTGGAATAGCCTTTCCATAAAGAGGTTATGAAAAAGCTTGGTTCCAGCCTTTCTTGGATTGAGAAGATCATGCAATGTCTCTACAGTACAATACAATCTTTTCATTAATGGTGAATAAAGTGAATCTTTCAAACCACCTAGAGGCCTTAGGCAAGGGGATCCACTATCCCCTTACCTGTTCCTGCTATGCATGGAGGGATTGTCTGCTATGCTAAATGTTGCTGAGCAAGAAGGTAAATTGCATGGGGTGAGATTTAGTAGGGGTGGCACCAGTATCAATCACCTGTTGTTTGCTGATGATTGCATTCTATTTTGTGATTCTACCATCCAGCAGTGGGAAGCTTTAAAGGGTATACTTTAGACTTATAGTTGGGCCTCGAGTCAGCAAGTTAACTTGCAGAAAACTTCTTTGTTTTTCAGTACTAATGTTTCACAGCACACCAGGACTACTCTCTCTGTGGTTACAGGAGCCAGAATCTCAGATGACTTAGAGAAATACTTGAATTTTTCCTCTATGGTTGGGAAAAAAAAAAGCATTGCTTTCCAGGGTATTAAGGAAAGCGTGAAAAAGAGGCTCAATAGAAGGAAGGATAAAGCCTTAACTCATGCAGGGAAGGAAATCCTTCTCAAGGTTGTAATTAAGGCCATCCCAACCTACGCAATGCCTGTGTTCAGATTGCCAAAGCAGTTTTGCAAGGATATTTCAAAGAGGATGGCTAGTTTCTAGTGGGGCACTTAGAAAACACTAGAAAGGTTCATTGGAAGAAATGGGATCAAATGGGAAAGCCAAAGGATCAGGGTCGAATGGGTTTTAGAGATATGGATGCTTTTAATCAAAGTCTGTTGGCTAAACAACTATGGCGCCTTGTAAGTAATCCTCATACACTTGTGACTCAGATCTTGAAAGAAAAGTACTGTAAACAGAATGATTTGCTGTCTATTAAGCTTAATTATTATTCTTCTTCGATCTAGAAAAGTATTTGGGGTTCCCAAGACTTAGTCAAAGCTGGTATGAGGTGGCGGTAGGGAATGGGGAGTCCATTAAGATATGGGAAGATCCTTGGCTGCCAACTTCCTTTTCTCATAAAGTCCAATCTTAGGTTTCCATTCTTTCTAGAGATGCTTATGTTAAAGAGTTGATGGATTCCTCTAGTCAGTGGAACATTTCTTTGATTGATCGGGTTTTCAATGAAGAGGAAGCAATAGTGATTAAATGCCTTCCTACCAGCAGAAGGGTTTGAAAGATCACCCTGTTTTGGGGCTTAAAAAAGCATGGCTTTTTCATAGTCAAGTCAACTTACCACCTACAGTGTCAAATTGGTAGGCTGTTTAAAGGAAAAGGCTCATCTCAAAATATGTTTTCTGATTGTTGGAGGTCTTTGTGGTCTCTGCAAGTGCCTAACAATGTTAAATTCTTTATGTGGAAGCCAGTTCAAGAAGGTTTACCTACCAAAGGGAATCTATTCTTGAGAAAGATCTGTAAAGATGGAATTTTTCTGCTATGTGCTCAAGCAACGGAAACTAATAGCCATGTGCTTTGGAATTGTGTGGCGGCACGAGATGTTTGGTCAGACTCAAATAGTCCCTTACACAAGGCAGCTCTTTGTGATGTTCAGTTTTCTCATATCTGGGCACTATTTGTACAAAGATACTCTCAAGAAGTCCTAGAGATTTTTACTTGTGTTTGTCACAGAATATGGCTTAGGAGAAATAAGGGTGTGTTTAAGAAAATTGTAAATAGTCCATCCATGGTGTGGTGTGCTTCTTAGAGGGAGTTAATAGAGTACTGATTACGCCCAAAGAATAATGCGGTCGTTTGCAGTATAGTTTTGGGGTATCGATTCCACAGGGAGATGGATTGAGAAATTGAAGAACAGTAACGAAATTAACAAAAGATTTAGATGAGTGCAAAAAGTAAATTTTAGAGTGTGACGTAAATTAAAACTAAATGAGTAATTTTAAAATTTTAAAAATGAGACGAAAAGTAGAGTATCGGGAATCCTTTATATATATATCGGTATTTTAATTATTTTCGATTCATTAATAACTCAATTGAAAATTCTATGTCCAAATTTTCAATCGGAAAATAAAACATTAATAACCAGATTTAAATCAAATATTACCTTTCATAAAATCATTCGTCGCAATATAAAAACGGAAATTGCTATCGATATTAGGGAAATTCAACGTCAACAATATACTCGTAGAGTAATATTGCAGCAGAGAATTAAATTAATATAGATAATCAATTGAACCAAACATAATCAAAGGATTATTGCATTCAATAGAAAAAGCATGACTGAATCTATAAATGAAATAAATTCTAAGATTATTTAGTGACGAAAACATTTATAATAAATTTTAAATGACTAAACAAAAGAGTTTAATATTTGAAGAACACATATATGAATCAAAAATAATTACAAATACCATCATATATACAAATTCATCCCTAATTCTACTAGAAAATTAGTTATACATATTGAAAATATGCAACAAAAATTCTCCAAGGGATAATATGGAAGAGCCAACCATTATTTTCTTTTCTCTTCTTTGGTTTTCCTTTTCTTTTCTCAAACTCTCAAAATAATGTCTCTTCCAAGGCATCCAAACAGACTAAGTATGGTCTTAGAACACCACACCCCTCCCTTCTATTTATAAGCATCCTTTATGTAAGTTATCATGGAAAAATCATCACAATTTCAACTTATTTTTGATCATTTGTTTTTCTTGAATCCAAGTGATTTGTGAGTTGTCATTTTGATCATTTGTTTTTCCACTATGCATGAGCTGGATTTTGCTTGTAGGTTGAGTGTTTCAATTTTGCTTCTCTATCCATTAGTTGTCTTGTATGACTTAATATCTTGTGGTCAAATAATTTGTCTTGAAGAAACTTGAGTGCACTTCATCTTGCATGTGAGTTGATCATTGAATTTCCAAGTTGGTGTAGGAGGGCTTGCTGAAAAATATTATGATGACATTTGGATTTAATGCAAGTGGCTGAAGAATATTCAGGAACGTTAAGTGTAGGTGCGTCCACTTGATGGTTGATTTTGTTTTGGATTGAGCAGATATCCCTTAAAATATAAAAAATAAAAGTTATATATATTCCTCTTGCAGTTCTATACCATTTTGAATCAGCTCAATCGGAGATTAGATGAGAGAATTATTCCTATATTACGAAACGACGTCAGAACTGTCTAAAATTTCACAATTATCTTCATTTGCTCCTAATGTCTCTATTTGTGTCTTAAATCAAAATATAAGAATAATGAATATATTTAGGCATCAAATAAGAATAAAATATTAAACATTAAGAGAGAAAAATATGGCATTTTATATTCTCATCAATATATTAAATCATGTTTATATCTATCTCAAGATAAATGATCATTAATTTTAATAACATGAGTTATATCTATTATTTTCTCATTTCTTTTAGCATTTAATAGAGTATTTAGAGTGTATTTTTGTGCACTCATCACACCCCCCAACTTACTCATTGCTAATCCCTAGTAATTTTCATGCAAAATGATGAGAAAAACAAAAAAAAATCATACATAGGGGCTATCACGACACATTTTTCAAATTTGCATATCAAAACAATTTTAGGAATTCAATAACCCTTTCACAAGTAATTTTCATATAGTAATCCACAGAGTGTGTATGTGTTCCAAACTATTTTTATCAAATCAGAGGTTCCAACACATACAACAGTAGGAATATCTTAAGCAAAAGGTTCAATTCCATAACTCACAGGTATATAAGTATTTTTGTGCAAGGATTCTCTCTATGAAGTTGACAAAGGTGTACATTTACTCTCATGAAAATTCAGGCAATTATATATAAGTAACCAGTAAACATTGATCTTATGATACGAGTACTAACAAATGAGATTTCCACCATTCTTTCCACAAGCATACTTAGGATCGGAAAAATCAACATAAAGGGTTGTAATGTGGTTTAGGTTTGGGGTTCATAAGAAGAAAAGAGTGAAGAGGTTTCAAAAACTTCCAAGTGTACACAAAACGGAATGTGTTAAATTTTTCAGTAGACTATACTTTTTTTTTATGTACTTTTCAAACTTTTAGATTTTTGACTAAGTATACTTTTCCATCTTCTTTGCCGCTGGTGTGTTCGCAATTTGATGAACTCTTTCATGAATAATTTGATGGACACATCTAGCACCATGCCATTTTTTTCATGGTTTTTTTTTTCTTAATTTCACACTTAGTACACACTTGGAAGTAAAATGGTAGGAAAAATTAGTGTATAAGTATACTCCAATATGGAGAGGTGTAATTGATGTAGATATGAAAAGAAAATGACATATGTGTATATTGGCTCAAAATTGGCTGCTAGGAGTCTATGATGAAAAAGGTCAGCTTGAAAGGCTCAAACGTTAATTTTAAGTTGACTTTCGTCATATCCCAAGTATATCCACCATCTAACTATAAACCATGTAATGATATTCTCAAAAGAAGTGTCAAATTCAACAGATCAATGAATACTTATCACAATTTCTGTATTTGTAAACTCTCAATTCTCACCAAAATTTACATGAATACTTAGGTAAAATAATTCTCTAGTTACATGTGTCAAATCACCATATTACCACAAAGTTTGGATAAGTGCATAAATAGTTCTGTGGATGCTTTAGAAAAATGATTTAAGATGGGTTTATTAAATTCACGAAGATGGTTATGAATGAGCATGAGTATCATATGTGAAAAGATGCTTGTGTGATGTAAATTTATAAAAAAATTTGGCAATTTTTTATATTTTGATTGAAATATGCCACAGAGTTTAAATAACAGATTTGTATTCCCACCCCCCAAGTTAAATGAAATATTGTCCTTAATGTTTAAGAATCAAAATTGAATGGGAAGTAACTAAAAAATGTAAGATACACCTGATGTGTGATGTGGATAGCTCACTAAGCATAAAAAATTGTGATCTCAAATGAAAAAATGAAACTATTCTGCAAACAAAAATAAAGAAAATAGTAGCAAAAAAAAAATAAAAAATAAAACAAAACAAACAAGATGATAATAATAATAATAATTATTATTATTGATGCATGCTGTGGTCAAAGTTGATAGATCAAGTCTACAATCGGACTATCTTCCACTTATAGAATTGTTCCTTCTAGGTAAAAAATGAAACGCTTATTTTTCCAATAAACTTGGTATTCAAGTTTCACAGGTAGGTGGCAAGGCTTTAGATTAACTTTTGGTACTTGCTCACTTGAAGGAATCTGTTTTTCATTTTTCTCAAGCAACTCCTCAAACTTCGGTTGCCAAGCCTGTGTGTCATGATCTTGAGTTGTATCAAAGATTATACAAATATCAGCTACATCAGACGAATCACTGATAGGATTAAACTCAGAATCAACAATAAAATTCTCAAGGGGATCAGAATCATGAGTTGTGAAAACTTCCCTGTCTATGAGTGAGTCAATCATGTATGTTTGATGGCACTCATCATCCTTCATTGTTTCTTGTGCCATATGTTGACCATGGAGCACAGACTGAGCTTGAGATGGGAACTTACCTTGTTCATTTATACTCAAGAAGCTTGTTATTTTAGACACCTGGCTCTTTATCTCCTTTTGTTCTTCAACAACCTGCATAATTAAATATTCAAATTTTTGGTTAGTCTTACCTTGTACTTCAATAAATGCATGCAAAGTATCTTCTAAAGAATTTCTAGAAGATTGAGATGCATGATATGGTGCAGAATATGATCTAGAGGGTTGTGCAGGCTGTGCAGGCTATTGGTTTTCTGACTTCAGCTGAAGTTAGTGTGATTACGTTATCCTCTCATGTTAGCATGTGTAGGACATTCTTGGGCATGATGATCTACCCCGCCACACATAGCACATGGCACAAAAGAGTCTATATGATTAGCCATGTGTGTTGGCTTTAAGTTTCTAATATATAACAGCTTTATTTCCCTTGTAAGCATTTCAACCTTGGCTTTTAGATTACCTTCCTCCCTGAGATGGTAAATTCTACCTCCACTTGGATTTCCTGCAGGTCATGACCTGTTTGTGCTATTAGTAGCATTTGGTCTAGTCCAAGTATAAGCTTTTTCAGCAAGTTCATTGAGGTACTTTATGGCCTCATCAGGATTTTTCTGTAAAAATTCTCCATTGCACATCATTTCTACGAATTGGCATTCCCTAGGCGTAAGCCCTTCATAGAAATAACTCACTAAGTGCCAATTTTCATATCCATGGTGAGGATACATACTCAGTAATTATTTAAATCTTTTCCAAGATTGGTACAAAGTCTCACTATTCTTTTGTGCAAAGGTAGAGATTTGTCTTTTTAAAGCATTAGTCTTATGTTGGGGAAAGTATTTATTGAAAAACACTTGAGTCATCTCACTCCATGTTCCAATAGACCGTGATCTTAGTGAGTACAACCAACTCTTAATTTTATCTTTCAAAGAAAAAGGAAAGAACTTTAGCCTTATCTTGTCGTAAGTAGTATTTTGACTGTGGAATGTTGCAACTACTTCCTCAAATTCCCTAATATGAACGTATGGGTTTTCATTTTCTAGACCATGGAAAGTCGGAAGTAATTGTATCATTCCTGTTTTGAAATCTACATGACGAACATTAGGTGAAAACATAATACAGGATGGTGTGGCTGTTCGTACGGGATGAAAATAATCTTGGAGGGTTCTAATAGGTTGGTCTGCGTATTCACTCATCGCATTAGAATTGGAAGAATTATCAAACAAGAGATTAGAAAAATTAGATTTTGAATCTGATTCTTGCATGGGTCTACTAGCAAACCGTCCAAAAGCGTCTCTGTACTTGCACATGCAAAGTAAAAAAAAGCATAATATTAAAAAAATAATTACGAAAAGAAAAATAAAATAAAATAAAGATGCAGAAAGCTAAAAAGAAAATGAACGAAGTTACAGCTCTTTTTTTTTTTTTTACAAACTACTAAAAAAAAAACTACAAATTCTTCTACCGTCTCCTTGGCAATGGTGCCAAAATTTGATTAGGCCCAAAGAATAACGCGATCGTTTGCAATATAGTTTTGGGGTGTCAATTCCACAGGGAGATGGATTCAGAAATTGAAGAACAGTAATGAAATTAACATAAAGATTTAGATGAGTGTGAAAAGTAAATTTTAGAGTGTGACACAAATTAAAACTAAATAAATAATTTGAAAAGTATAAAAATGAGACGAAAAGTAGAGCATCGGGAATCCTTTATATATAATCGTTATTTTAATTATTTTCGATTCATTAATAACTCAATTGAAAATTTTATATCCAAATTTTCAATCGGAAGATAAAATATTAATAACCAGATTTAAATTAAATGTAATCTTTCGAAAAATCATTCGTCGCAATATAAGAACGGGAATTGCTATCGATATTAAGGAAATTCAACGTCAACAATATACTTGTAGAGTAATATTGTAGCAGAAATTAAATTAATATAGATAACCAATTGAACCAAATATAATCAAAAGATTATTGCATTCAATAGAAAAAAGTATGACTGAATCTATAAATGAAATAAATTCTAAAATTATTTGGTGACGAAAACATTTATAATAAATTTCGAATGACTAAACAAAAGAATTTAATATTTGAAGAACACATATATGAATCAAAAACAATTACAAATACCATCATATATACAAATTCATCCCTAACTCTACTAGAAAATTAGTTACACATATTAAAAATATGCAACAAAAATTCTCAAAGGGATAATATGGAAGAGCCAACCATTATTTTCTTTTCTCTTCTTTGGTTTTCCTTTTCTTTTCTCAAGCTCTCAAAACAATGTCTCTTTCAAGGCATCCAAGCACACTAAGCATGGTCTTAGAACACACACTCTTCCCTTCTATTTATAAGCATCTTTCATGCAAGTTGTCATGACAAAATCATCACAATTTCAACTTGTTTTGCCATGTGACATTCTTGAATACAAGTGATTTGTGAGTTGTCATTTTGATCATTTATTTTTCCACTATGCATGAGCTGGATTTGGCTTGTAGGTTGAGTATTTCAATTTTACTTCTCTATTCATTAGTTGTCTTGTATGACTTAATATCTTATAGTTAAATAATTTGTCTTGAAGAAACTTGAGTGCACTTCATCTTACATGTGAGTTGATCGTTGAATTTCCAAATTGGTGTAGGAGTGCTTGCTGGAAAATATTATGATGACATTTGGATTTGATGCAAGTGGCTGAAGAATATTCAGGAACGTTAAGTACAGGTGCGTTTACTTTATGGTCGATTTTGTCTTATATTGAGCAGATATCTCTTAAAATATAAAACATAAAAGTTATATATATTTCTCTTGCGGTTCTATATTATCTTGAATCAGCTCAATCGGAGATTAGATGAGAGAGTTATGCCCATATTATGAAACGACGTCAGAACTGTTTAAAATTTCGCAATTATTTTCATTTGCTCCTAGTGCCTCTATTTGTGTCCTAAATCAAAATATAAGAATAACGAATATATTTAGGCATCAAATAAGAATAAAATATTAAGCATTAAGAGAAAAAAATATGGCATTTTATATTCTCATCAATATATTAAATCATATTTATATCTATCTCAAGATAAATGACCATTAATTTTAATAACATGAATTATATCTATTATTTTCTAATTTTGTTGCCCAGATGACTAACACAAGAGGGGGGGTGAATTGAGTTGTATTTAAAAAATAACAATTATAAATCAAATATATAATATAAAATATAAATAAAATATGAAACAATAATAAATATAAAGAGGAAGGGTAAGAGAGAAGCAAACTCAGTATGTTAACGAGGTTCGGCCCCACTGCCTACGTCCTCGCCTCAAGCTACCTCTTGAGGATCCCCAAATCCACTATTCAATCTCCTTTAGGTGGAGATAGAAACCTATTACACCTTTGAGCAGCACCGCTCCAAAGAATCCGTTTAGAACACCCTCTACACTTCCAATCACCTCACACTTGGTGATTTAACTATTCCACGTGTAGAACACTTTCTACACTTCCAATCACCTTACACTTGGTGATTTAACTCTTCCCCGTGTAGAACACCTTCTACACACACAAGGGTTATACACACCCTTTTACTGATACAAGAATTGATAGTAGGTAGACTATCAAAGTACACTCCTCAATGAGTGAGATAGAAACAATACAGCGCAACCTATATCTTTCTAAACAAGAACAAGAATTAAGGCTCAAAACTTTAGAAAAGAGAGAATGAGAGCTTTGAAGAAATGATGCAAAACTTAGCAATAGATGTGTAAGCTCTTGTTGTGATTTTTGCAAAACTCGAGTGAGCTATTTATAGGTAAATGAGTCTTCAATTTCAAATTTGAAAAGATTCCCATGTCAAATAAGAGCACTATTCACTTTTCAAAAAATTCAAATAAAAACATTTCCTTTTTGCATTTGTCAAAGACAACTCCATTCATTTTTCAAAGAAATCAAATCTAATTTTTTGCTTTTCATACAAGACAAAATGAGCGTGATTTATTTTTCAAACCAAATCATCTTCTTTTTGCATATGTCAAAAAAACACACAACCACCCTTTAAGATTTTCAAACAAATCATCTATCTTTTATATTTGTCAAAAAAACACACAACCACCCTTTAAGATTCTCAAACAAAATCATCTACCTTTTGCATTAGTCAAAAAAACACACCACCTCCCTTCAAGACTTTCAAACAAAATATGCACATGTCAAATATGATAATCAATCATCTTATAAAATCAAATTTTTATAAAAAAATATAATTTTCGAAATTATTTTGTTTGATGGTGTTATGCACATGTGAAAAACATAATTTTCAAAACTAAGACATTTAAAAATGTCTTGCATATGTGGAAAAAGTAATTTGATGTTTTATGAGAAAAAAGAGTAATTTGGAGCCTTAATCCAATTTCTAATTTTATCAAGAGATGTACAAAAATAATCTATGAGCTTCATTTGTAGACTTGATATCTTTCTTGCTCATGCTTGATTTCTTGATGTGTTTAGCTCCCTTCATGCATAGACAACTTGAGCTTGAGTTTTCAATATTATTTGTTATCATCAAAATTTATACGTAAATACGAGACTTGAAACCTTGGGTTCAACAATCTCCCCCTTTTTGATGATGACAAATACTTAGTAGAAATCTGCGACCTGCAGTAATACTTAAGCTCCCCCTGAAAATATGCGTTAGTATTTCAAGAAAAATATAAACATGATTCTAGCATATATAACAGGGTAGTATAATACTAGTATAAGACTTCTCCCCCTTTTGGCATCATTAAAAAAGAATCATAATTAGATCAATAAGATATATTCCTGCAATAACCAATAGACAAATAAAACGCTGCGTTAGTAGAGACTGTAGAAATTAGAACCACCCGTGTCCGACAAAAGTTACAAACGTTGAAGTCGAATTTTATCATCTCGGTGCGGAAGAAGATTTAAATCCGCTTGATGTTATTGACGAATTAGATGTTTCGGAGATTTGAAGATGAATAATTAAAATTATTCGTGTCCGACAAAGACAGCAAAAGCTGCAAGCCTAGCTCTGGCAATGCGGTGCAGAGCCATGCATGTCCGACAAAACCTGCAAATGTTAGAAGTCTAACTCTGACAGTTCGGTGCGGAGCCACGCATATCTGATAAAACCTACAAAGGTGGCCTAGCTCTAGCAATTCAGTGCAGAGATTTGATCCGCTTGATGTTGCTGAAAAATGAGATATTATCATGATTTGTAAGTTTGTCTTGTTCTTATGCTATCTCTATAAAATCAGTTTTAAAGTTCATCCGATTTGCATCAAACTTATTCTCATCTCTATAACTCATCTGCATTCCTTCAATATTCTCGCTTTAAGTTTTCAATTCTTTTCTCAATGGCTTATTCTTCTAACATTCCTCTAGATGCATCCATGAGGTATTCTACATCTCAATCTCATGTCCTTTCTGCAGCTACCATTGGCGCCATGTTGCAGCAAGAGAACAACAGTTTGGCTAATAAGCCAGACTCCGATGCTATTTACGACTTGGTGAGTCTCGGGACTCGCTACTCATCCTCTATTGTCGCTTTTTCCCAGCGGCTACAAGTCAAAAATCATGAGGTTGAAAAGCTTAAAGAACAAATTGTTGTACTTCAACGAATTGTTCAAGAGTCTCACACAAGGGAAGGAATCCTTCGGCAGAAGAATAAAAAGTTGAAATCTCTATTGGATTCTTCATTCCGCTTGCCAGTTCCCATGGATAGGGATGACATGATATTGTATGAAGAGAATGAGCGTCTCAAACATGAGGCTAAGAACCTCAAGTTTATGTAAAAGTATTTAAAAAAATATCTCTCTATTTTTATGAACTCTGATCTATCTTTCAAGAGATATTCATAACATGCATCATACCTATTTCTCTTCTAATCATAAATAATCTATCTTCTGGTAAGGGTTTTGTGAATATATTTGCTAACTGATCGTGTGTGTTTGTGAACTCCAGTACTATATCGCCTTTTCTGCACATGATCTCAAAAAAATGATATCTTATTTCAAAGAACCAGTATAATCGGTACCTGAATAACTAATAAGATCGAAATAATGTGTTTAGGATACCATAACTCTAAGTCAATGTACCACTAAGATATCTAAGAATGCGCTTAACTGCAATTAAATGTGATTCTTTTGGAGATGATTGAAAGCGTGCACATAAGCACACACTAAACATAATATCTGGTCTACTGGCTGTCAAATATAATAAGCTACCAATCATACCTCGATATACCTTCGAATCAACTAGTTTACCGGTTTCATCTTTATCAAGTTTAGTGGATGGACTCATTGGTGTTCCAGTTTCCTTAGCACCTTCCATCCCAAATTTCTTCAGCAATTCCTTAATATATTTCGATTGATTGATGAATGTCCCACTTTTTGCTTGCTTAATTTGCAATCCGAGAAAGCATGTAAGCTCTCCCATCATGCTCATTTCAAATTCTTCCTGCATAGTCTTAGCAAAAACTTGGCACATATTTTCATTAGTAGCACCGAATATTATATCATCAACATAAATCTGAATCAAAAGAATATCATCATTTTCGTATTTAATGAAAAGAGTTGTATCAATTTTTCCTCTTGAAAAGCCTTTTTTAATCAAGAAACCACTAAGTCTCTCGTACCACGCTCTAGGAGCTTGTTTGAGTCCATATAGTACTTTTGTGAGTTTGAAAACATGATTTGGAGAAATATGATTTTCAAAACCTAGAGGTTACTCAACATATACCTCTTCATTTATAAAACCGTTTAAGAAAGCACTTTTAACATCCATTTGAAAAAGTTTGAAATCTTTATAACAAGCATATGCAAGTAGCATTCGAATAGTTTCTAATCTTCCGACTAGTGCATATGTCTCATCATAATCGATTCTTTCTTTTTGATTGAAACCTTGGGTTACAAGTCGAGCCTTATTTCTAGTGATGATTTTAGACTCATCTTTCTTATTTCTAAAAACTCATTTTGTTCCAATAACAATATAATTTTTAGGTGTAGGAACAAATATCCATACATTATTTCTTTCAAATTAATTTAGTTCTTCTTGCACAAATAGAATCCATGATTTATCAATAAGAGTTTTATCAATATTTTGGATTCAATTTGAGATAGAAAAAGTGTGTGATTACAAATATTTCTAAGAGATGATCGAGTACTTACACCTCGTGAAGGTTTTCCTAGAATTTATTCCGCTGGATGATCTTTCACATGTTTCCACTATTTGGTTGCATCTTGTACTAAGTCTTGATGATCTTTCCTTCTATTTCCATGATCTTCTCTTTTGAATTGTCTTCAAATATCACACATCCTTTTTCTTTAGAAGTGAAGTCAATGAATTTAGTTTTGTCTTCTGTCACGTATCTTGAGCATCCGTTGTCTAAAAATCATTTATTTTTACCTGTAGAATACTTCATGCATACCTACAAAAGCAATTAAAAATAATTCCCGGTACCCAAGTTCTTTGGGTCCTTTATTTATTAGTATTAGAAGAAACAAGATATTTAGGTACCCATATAGCCCTAATAGTCATTGTATGTTTTCTTCTAATAGGACAAGCAAGATAGTTATGACCATTTCTATTACAAAAATTGCAAATAGCATGTGACATATATGAAGAACTTGAGTGATTATAATAGTATCCTTTTTTAACAAAATTATTTTTATGAAAAGAATTTTGAATATTAGACTTTGATGTAGAAGGATTATCAAAAAAGTTTTTATAAGGTTTGTATTTTTGTTTTGGCATATATCCCAAGCCTGCCTTATCAAAAACACATCTTTGACTACCAAGAAGTTTTTCAAAATTTCTTTTTCCATTCGTAAAGTTTTCAATAATATTTTCTAAATCAGTTTTCTTTTTCTTCAACTCAAAATTTTCATCTTTCAAAACAATATTTTCTTTTCTTAAAATATCAATTTCGTTTGTTAAAGAAGAATTTTTCTTTTTCAAAACAGTATACTTGATACCAAATTTTTCAAATTCCTCATATACCTCTTCTAAAACATTTTGCAATTTTTCATATGAAGGATCTTCAATATTATCAAGATTTGTTACCTCAATGTCATCTTTAGCCATAAGACAAAGATTTGCTGATTCTCCATTGCTTGCTTCACTATCTGAGCTATTTGAATCATCATCCCACGTAGCTTTCATTGCCTTTTTGCCTTTGTTTCGATCTTTCTTTAGCAGAGGACAATCTGGCTTGATATGACCAGGTTTATTGCATTTATAACAAATTAAAGTGTCATTTTTACCTGAATCTTTCTTGGAAAACTTATTAAAGGATTTCCTTGGAGGAGTTTTATTTTTCTTTAAGAACCTCTGAATTCTTCTTGTTATCATCGCAACTTCTTCATCTTTGTCGTCATTTTTCTCATCTTCATCACTTTCACTTTCATGTGGAACAGCTTTAAGTGCCAAGCTCTTCTTTGACTTTCCTTCTTCTTCTCCTCTTTTCAATGTGTACTCATGGGTGATAAGTGACCCGATGAGTTCATTCACTTCGAGCTTCTTGAGGTCTCTAGCTTCAAGAATCGCTGTCACTTTTGATTCCCAACGTTTTGGTAGAGAGTTGAGAATTTTTCTTACTATCTCCACTTTGGAATAAACTTTGCCAAGAACTGTCAAGCTATTTATGATGTTAGTAAAACGAGTGTACATACTAGAAATAGATTCATCATCATTCATCTTAAACATTTCATATTCATGAGTAAGAATATAAATTTTTGATTCCTTGACTTGAGAAGTTCCTTCATAAGTAACTTCCAAGTTATCCCAAATTTCTTTTACTGTAGCACAAGTCATTATTCTATTAAATTCATTACCATTGAGAGCATTATATAATAAATTCATAGCAGTTAAATTCAAAGTATAAAGTCTATCGTCTTCACGATTAAACTCTTCTTCTTCCTTTTTGACCTTTACTCCATCAACTACTTTTGTTGGAATATAAGGTCCATTTACAATACATTTCCAGATTTCTCGACCTTGAGCCTGAAGGAATATTCTCATTCTAACTTTCCAGAATGAGTGATTGTCTCCACAAAAGAGTGGAGGCCGACTGCTAGATTGACCTTCACCAAATGAAGCTGCAATGTTAGCCATAAGATCTTAACTCAAAAGATAATTAATCTTATAATAGAGCTCTAGCTCTGATACCACTTGTTGCCCAGATGACTAACACAAGAGGGGGGGTGAATTGAGTTGTATTTAAAAAATAACAATTATAAATCAAATATATAATATAAAATATAAATAAAATATGAAACAATAATAAATATAAAGAGGAAGGGTAAGAGAGAAGCAAACTCAGTATGTTAACGAGGTTCGGCCCCACTGCCTACGTCCTCGCCTCAAGCTACCTCTTGAGGATCCCCAAATCCACTATTCAATCTCTTTTAGGTGGAGATAGAAACCTATTACACCTTTGAGCAGCACCGCTCCAAAGAATCCGTGTAGAACACCCTCTACACTTCCAATCACCTCACACTTGGTGATTTAACTATTCCACGTGTAGAACACTTTCTACACTTCCAATCACCTTACACTTGGTGATTTAACTCTTCCCCGTGTAGAACACCTTCTACACACACAAGGGTTATACACACCCTTTTACTGATACAAGAATTGATAGTAGGTAGACTATCAAAGTACACTCCTCAATGAGTGAGATAGAAACAATACAGCGCAACCTATATCTTTCTAAACAAGAACAAGAATTAAGGCTCAAAACTTTAGAAAAGAGAGAATGAGAGCTTTGAAGAAATGATGCAAAACTTAGCAATAGATGTGTAAGCTCTTGTTGTGATTTTTGCAAAACTCGAGTGAGCTATTTATAGGTAAATGAGTCTTCAATTTCAAATTTGAAAAGATTACCATGTCAAATAAGAGCACTATTCACTTTTCAAAAAATTCAAATAAAAACATTTCCTTTTTGCATTTGTCAAAGACAACTCCATTCATTTTTCAAAGAAATCAAACCTAATTTTTTGCTTTTCATACAAGACAAAATGAGCATGATTTATTTTTCAAACCAAATCATCTTCTTTTTGCATATGTCAAAAAAACACACAACCACCTTTTAAGATTTTCAAACAAATCATCTATCTTTTATATTTGTCAAAAAAACACACAACCACCCTTTAAGATTCTCAAACAAAATCATCTACCTTTTGCATTAGTCAAAAAAACACACCACCTCCCTTCAAGACTTTCAAACAAAATATGCACATGTCAAATATGATAATCAATCATCTTATAAAATCAAATTTTTATAAAAAAATATAATTTTCGAAATTATTTTGTTTGATGGTGTTATGCACATGTGAAAAACATAATTTTCAAAACTAAGACATTTAAAAATGTCTTGCATATGTGGAAAAAGTAATTTGATGTTTTATGAGAAAAAAGAGTAATTTGGAGCCTTAATCCAATTTCTAATTTTATCAAGAGATGTACAAAAATAATCTATGAGCTTCATTTGTAGACTTGATATCTTTCTTGCTCATGCTCGATTTCTTGATTTGTTTAGCTCCCTTCATGCATAGACAACTTGAGCTTGAGTTTTCAATATTATTTGTTATCATCAAAATTTATACGTAAATACGAGACTTGAAACCTTGGGTTCAACAAATTTCTTTTAACATTTAAATAGAGTATTTAGAGTGCATTTTTGTGCACTCATCAAGTACCAAGTAGCCTAACAAGCGGCTGCAATATAGGATAGCTCAGCCAATACTGGTATGGTTCCACCGATTAGATGGATGAAGCCCCATTTCAAATTGGTATAAGCTCAACTTTGATGCTACCTATGATGCTACACTTGTGAAAATGGGAGGATGCATTGTCATAAGGAACTGGTATGGGGATATCATAGCCGTTGCAGAGTGGTCAAGGTTGTTTGTCTCAGACCCTTTATAAGCTAAAGCATTTGTTTTGTTTTGTATAGAGCAACAACACTATCTGATGAGCTGGTTTTTCTTAGTTAATATTTGAGGGAGACTGTTTGGTTCTCATCAAAGATGTAAACAGTTCGGTGATAAATGGCTCCTGGTAAGGATAGTTGGTTGAAGATCTAAAAGTTTTCTTTCATGGCTATACTTCCAAGCAAGCTTGTTCACATTCCAAGGAAAAGGAACTTTGCATCTCATATAACGGTCAAGCTAGCAATGGAGTTTGAAGAGGAATTGGTGTGGATTGAAGATGATCCAACCAATGTGTTGACTTGTATTGAACAAGAGAAGCTGTAATGCTTGTTTATTTATCAATGAATGATTATGTTTATCTCAAAAAAAAAAAGTATGATGTGGGGTTTCTGGCTTAGGTGCAATAAATTGGAATTTGTTCAGGTTATATTGAGTATAAAGCAAGTTTTGAATCAATCCTTAAGCACGATGAATAGCTCCAAAGGAGTGTGCAATCAAGGGCTAAATCCAAGCAATTTTTCTCATGGCAACCTCCTCCTTTTGGAGTATTAAAACTTAATACAGATGGAACTTTATTTGCATATCTTCATCAGGCAGGTGTTAGACTTATTCTTTGCAATTCAACTAGTAAAGTGACATTGGTAGTAAGTAAACGTGAGCAGGAGGTTGAGAATCCAGAACAAATTGAATTGCTAGTAGTATTTTGTGCTCTACAGCTGTGTTCAACTATGGGAATCTCAAATTTTCTTATTGAAAGTGACTGTCACTGCTGTTGAATTCCTTAGAGCAAGATGATATGAGTGTGGCACCTTCGTTGCCGTAGTCTTGTCGATTATATGTTTCCAATTGATCATGTTTGGGTAGGTTGATGCGATGCACACAATATGTGGCAGCCTTTAGACTTTCAAAATTTTCAAATATTTTATTAGAGTCATGTTCAGAGGAAGTGGATGGAGTCATTCATTTTTTAGGTAGAAATTTTTGAACTACAATTAAACAGATCAATTGAAATTAAATGTCATTGTAGGGCGTGCAAAGCAATCCCCCTTAGGATTTTTCTAACAGTTTTGTCATCAATGAGTATTGAGATTATTTCTCATATGCATATCAGATGATTGACAAAATGTATGAAGGAATTTTGTATTGATAAATAGCTTTTGTTTCCTTACATCTTTTGGACAGTTTACAGACATATATATAGACAATGCTTATAATGGATATTTACATCTGTTGGATCTGTAGACACGTTGTTAATTACTAAATTCTAGATGATTTTGTCTTGATATGCTATGCTGCTTTATTGTTTGCTATAATGAGTGAATTGCTGCCAAGTGTCTTTGTTGTGCTGTTGTGGTCTGTTGCAAAGGTGGATGATTGCATGCTAGTGGTGCTACTGCCTCTTGTTGCTGCAGTAGATAATGGTCCTTTGTCTTCATCCTTAATAGCCCCCTTCAATTCAAGGGGCACTTGTGAAGCTGTGAGACTTGATTGAAGAAGATGAAAGTGAGCCGCGAACAAGGGTTTTGTGAGGATGTCGCAACTTGATCTTCGCTGGACACGAATGAGACCTTGAGACTCCTAGCCGAGACACGATCTCTAACAAAATAGTAGTCAAGTTCTATATGCTTGGTGTGAGCATGTAAGACGGGATTGACCGACAAATAAGTTTCCCCAAAGTTATCACACCATAAAGTTGGTGGATCATCCAAGTGAATACAAAGTTCTCTTAGAAGTGATTGTATTTATCGAAGCTCACATATGGCATTAGCAATTGCCTTATATTTTGCTTTGGTGAAAGATCGGACAATAAAGGTCTATTTTTTGGAGCCCCAAGAAATAAGGTGGGTATCAAAAATGCATACAAAACCTGTCTGTCGATTTTCCATCATCCAGGCAACTGGCCTAGTCCACATCAAAGAAGGCCAACAAGGAGATTTTGGAGGGCTTAGCAAAGTGAGTCCCAAAATGAGAGGTATGCCTAAAATACCTAAGAATGCATTTGAACGCTTGACAATGAGGAAGTTTGGGATTATGCATGTACTAGCAAACTTTGTTTTTGACAAAGGAAATGTCAGGATGAGTGAAACCTAAGTTTTGGAGACCACCTACAATGATACAACACAAGTGAGGGTTCTCAAATGAGGTACCCTTAAAGGCCAAAAGTTTGATGGAGATGGACATGGGAGTTGAGACCGGTTTAGATTAGTGCATATTGGCACGTCTAAGGAAGTCATAAGTGTATTTAGACTGATAGAGATACAAGACCTCAGTTTTTCTAAAAATTTCAATGCTTAAAAAATAATGCAAAGGAGCTAAGTCCTTTATTGGAAATGACATTCCAAGGGTAGAAAGAAACTCATAAACAAGTGATACACTAGACCCAGTGACAATAATTTCATCAAAATAAACTAACAAAAAAACCAAATTAGCATTTTGCCAAAACATAAAGAAGGAAGTGTCACATCTAGACTCCTGAAAACCAAAGGAAAATAGTTAGTTACTAAGTTTGGAAAACCAGGCTCTAGGAACCTGTTTAAGGCTATAGATGGCCTTTTTCAATTACACACATACGAGGAAAAATCGAGATGAACATACCCAGTGAGCTACTACATGTAAGCTGCTTCTTCAAGGTGACCAAGTAAAAATGCATTCTATATGTCCAATTGTTGTAGAGGTCAATTAAATGAGATAACAAGTGATAATAACAGGTGAATGGTGATGGGTTTCACAACAAGAGAAAAGGTTTGTGAGTAATCTAAACTAGCTTGTTGGTGAAAACCCTTAGCTACAAGACGTGTTTTACACCATTCCAATGACCCATCTACCTTCCTATTAGTCTTAAGAATCCATTTAAGACCTAAGACATTATAGGAAGTGGAAGGAGGGGCAAGTTCCCAAGTTTTATTTTGTAGAAGTACATGAAATTCAGTTTCCATGGATGCACGCCATTCAAGAAACTTAAAAGCCTCCGAAAAAGAGGTGGGTTCCTCTGGTATGATGTGTGAAGAAACCGTGGTGAGTGAGAGTGAAGGTGCGCGATGTGGCCATGGAATTGTCCCATCAGTGCAAATGAGGGGTTTGGAGATGTTTATCTTAGACCGAGTAACCATGGGATGAATATTTGTAGGTGGTGCAACAGTGGAGAAAGATGAGGAAGCTGCATCATCCATGTGCGTCGAATCAAGATTTAGGGTTTGCAGAGGAACATTTGAAAAATGTGAGACATCGGGAAAGAGGTCTAAAATGTTTGGTGAAAGTGAGGGATTGGGGAAAGTGAGATGTTGTGGTTGAGGGTGTGAGTGTGAGTGTGAGTGTGGGCCGAGCATAGTGGATCGAGTGAAAAGTGGCCCTGAGGGGCTTTTGTTGGAGTGAGACCTATAGGACTCTACTGCAGCAGGTGAAGTGTCCATGGGCCAAGGCCTTGTGGAGCCTAAGAGAGGTAAAAGAAAGGTTTGTGCAATCAGTTGTGTGGAAGTGAGTGGGCTATTCGTGAGTGATTTGGGCTAGGTGTGAGGAAGTTGGGCAAATGGAAAAACAACCTCATTAAAAATTACATTTCTTGATATATAAATCTGGCCTGATGGAATTTGGAGGTACCGATAGCCTTTATGATCTGGGCTATAGCCCATAAAAACACAGAAAACGGAATGAAAACCCATATTGTGCTGATTATAAGGATGCAAATTTGGCCAACAAGTGGTCCCAAATGTGCGTAAAAACTTGTAATCGGAAGATTTTTTTAAGAGAGTTTGAAAAGGGGAATTACTTTTCAAATCTAGAGTAGGCATTCTATTTATCAAATACACCAACGTTTGAAAGGCTTCAGCCCAATACATATGCCACATTGATGCTTGGGCCAAAAGTGCTATGCTCGTTTCAATGATGTTCCACTGATGGCGTTCAATGGACCCATTTTGAGCATGGGAATGAGGGCATGTTACTCGGTGAACTATGCCATAGGTTAGAAGGATTTTCTTGAGGGGACAGAATTCACCTCCCCAATTCGATTGAATCTCCAAAGTTTTTGAAGAAAACTAATTTTGAACATATTAAAAGAAAGCAATAAAAATTGATAACACATTCGATTTTGGTTGGATAGGAAATAACCATATGTATTTGAAATAACCATCACTAATAGAAAAATAAAACCTAGTTTCGTTAGTGGATAACGATGGGGCCAAACCTCATACATCAAGAAAAAGTAAAGCAAGTGGACATGTGGAGCGTGATGGAGATGATGGATGAGGAAACTCATGTGCTTTTGCCTTAATACAATCAATGCATGGTGAAGGGAGTGAGGTGCAATGACCAGGAGCTAAAAATTATGAATGGTGAAAGATGTAGTTTTTGTGGAAGGATGTCCTAATTGACAGTGCCACTGGAGGGTAGAGGTGCGTTCACCTGGACAAGCTTGTGGAGAAACCAAAAATGGTGGAGGGGTAGTGGCATCTACAGGCAGAACATACAAACCATCTTTAACGGTGCCTCGAAGTAAACCCACTAGGTTTGCAAATCCTTCACAAGGAAACAATTATAGTAAAACTCAAAGTACACAGAATTCTCATGAAATAATTGATGAACATAATTAAATTCTTTGTAATAAAATGAACATGAAGTAATTTAGAGAGAAGAAAGTTTCTAAAGGGAGTTTGAAGTTAAGTTGTGCCCATGTGTTGAATCGACAAAGTTGAACCATCTCCAATGCTCACTTGGTCAAAGCCCAAATAAGAAGAGGAATCCACATTAAGGTTGTTGTAATTTGAGGTAAAGTGATGAGTCGCTACGGTATCGGAAAACCAAGAGTTAATATGTGAAGTGGGTTGATATGCAGTGGTCAGGTTTGCTGAAAGAGAATGAGAAGGGGCACTCTGGTAGCTGTGATTAAAATGATGGTTGCATATAAGTGTTGTGTGCCCTAGTTTGCCATAGACTTGGCAAATCGGACTTTCCAATAATTGAGTGAAGGAGGGAGGACCTGCCTCTCCTACGCCTACCATGTTAGCCTCTAAAATCGCGATCACAAAGTGAGGAGGGACTAGAGGCTTTGTCATGATAGTATTAGCGAATAGAGGTACCACGAAGAAGAGTATTGTGTTGATGAGCTAGCTTGGATTTATGATTCAACAGAAAGCTATAAATCTATTGTGGAGAGGGGGGTTTGCTCGAGTGGTCAAAGAGATGACAAAAGTATCATAATTAGTTCCTAAACTAGCAATTAGGTAGACCAAAATATCAAAGGGTGCCAATGGCTGACCTACGGCTCCTAAAGAGGCTACTAAGGCTTTTGCCTTTTGATAAATTATAAATTCACTTCATTTTTTTAAGGTTGCTAAATGAAAATCTGTCTATATGGTGTATGCAAATGATTGAGCAGGAAACAAAGAGTGCAAAGTTGTCCAAACCTCTTTTGAAGTGGTGCACTCAAGGCTTGGGATAAGACCTATTCAAACAAAGATGAGTTTAGAGCAGAGAGAATGCGTTCATCAACTAGCACCCATTGCTCATACTCAGGATTCGGTAGCTCATCAATCATAAGAGATGGCATTGAAGTAGAGCCATCCACATGACCAAATATATAGTTTCCCTTTAGGAAGGGAACTATTTGAGCTTCCCATAGGAGAAAGTTTTTTATGGTCAGTTTTAGCTCATCAAACTGATTAGGTGAGTTGAAGTTGGGAGGATTAATGGTGGATGAGGTTTGAGTTGTTGAAATGGGAGAGGAGTCTAGGGAGGCCATTCAGCTTGGTGTTGTAAACAAAAAAAAAAAAATGGAAACAAAGGAAAAGTGTTGGACGTGAGCCAATAAACTCTAGATACCATATTGAGATTATTTCTCATATGCATATCAGATGCTTGACAAAATGTGTGAAGGAATTTTGTATTGATAAAAATGGGTTTTGTTTCCTTACATCTTTTGGATTGTTTACAGACATATAGATAGACAATGTTTACAATGGATATTTACATCTTGTGGGATCTATTGACACATGGCAAATCAATTCACACATTTTGTGTTGATTTACTATGCTGCTTTATTGTTTGTTGTAATGGATGAGTTGTTACACTACAAGAAAAAATGCCTTTTACGATGCCAGATTTCATCGCAAAAAGTAAGAAAAAACACTGCAAAAAGTCAATTTCAGTGATTTAAAATCGACGCACGTCAGTTGAAAAACTATTGATTATAATGTGCAATTCCAGCAAAATTGAAAAATCGCAGTAAATACATGCTCTTTTGCGGCGAATAACATAAATCCACCAAACTTAACTTTAAATCTTGGTTAAAACTATTTGCGACGAGTAAAAATCGCCGCAAAAAGTGTGAAAGTTTAAAAAAAGAATATTCTCAACTGTAAAAAATTGCCAAAAGTGGCTTTTTATGAAATTAAAAATACATATATTAGATAGGATCAAATTTTGACATCAACATAAAATACAAAATTAAACTTTACATTATCCTCATACAAAATTAAATCCAATTACATGTTAGTGATTCAAACACTAGAAGCTAATCAAACTATCTAAAAGAACAATTATAATGCTCACAGCATGCTACAAAACAATGCTTGAGTTCCTTTGTCACAAATCTCAATATATTGTTACTATGAAAACAAGCTATACATATTAGTGATTCAAACACTAGAAGCTAATCCAACTATCCAAAAGAACAATTACAATGCTCACAATATGCTAAAAGTTGCTTCCACCCAAAAGCTATATAGCAGAAGCAATAGCTCAATGAAAGCCCTTGGATCAAGGTGGGCATATGAGTGACATATATAAGGGCTGCAGCCTGCGCGAAATGACACTTGGACAAGACTCAACCTTTATAGACATCAACGACTCCACAGCAACAACGACTTTACAAAAAATGGTCCCACTTTCTTCATTTCCTCATAGAATTCACTTAGCTACATATTAAAAGTTACAAAAAATTTTCCTATAACTCTACAAGAAAAACAAATAAAATAGGTACATTCCTTTTGCAGACACAAAAATGAATGGTAGTTAGATGAATGCTCAGCTTTACCATGACTCCTTCACCTGAACATCCAAATGTTGTTGTGCATAGGTCAATATCCCAACTGCAGCCTAGAAAAACAAACATACATCAATGAAATAGAAGAAAATATGTTCAATAAAAGAGAAATCAAAATTAAATTAGGTAGCAGCAGTAAAATGAAAACTTTTTAAAAGGATGCTGATGTAATTGATTGTTTATGTCACAGCACCCAAATCGACAATCATGACCTCCAACGCAACAATCGTGACCTCCAACGCACAAAAATGGTTGAAAAGCCCCAAAAGTTCTAATCTTACCTCTAATTTCTCAGCATCTAAATAGAAACTCAAGAAAAAAACACTTGGTAAATTCAGTATTTTGTTTTCCTAAAGCAGGGTAGAAGAGCAGAGAACCAACTAACCAAGACTGAAGTAGTGAAAATCTCTTTGTGTTTTCTTTGCCTTAAAAACATGACTGAACTAGTTAATGATTCTTTCCATTTTCATCCTTCTCTTTTACACCATTAATCAAAGACAAAAGAACCGGCTTCAGCTTATTTTTCCAATCTTACTGTACTTCAACAAAGAAAAGGAATAAGAAAAAAGAGGTGATTAATGGAGGACCAGACTTCATTATTCCTAGGTTTGCAGTTATGAATCTTCAAAATGAAAACAAACAAATAAAAAGAAAAAATAAACAATGTCAACCAGCCTTCCACCTTCATAACTATTCTAACTCAATCAATGACAGGAGTAGAAACTAAGGGAATTGACTAACCCAACAATAAAGGCACTTTCATCAACTTGGCATGAAAGAAAAATCTAAGGAAATACAAAACATAATGCACAAAATCTCACAATATAAATCCAAAACTATTAAGACAACACTGCCTATTGCAACCACTCAACACAAGTCAGAAAAGTAAAGCTAAATAAGCGAGTTTGTTAAAATAGCAGTGGCTATTAGGACTTGTTATACGTCCTTAAAAAATTAAACGTAGATACTTAAATGCTTCTCTTACCAACTGTGTTAATGACGGAGGCATCAACCTGTCTTCTAAAACACATGTAACTCATAAACTCCGTACAAAACCAACAAACTTGCCTTAGAAGTCAATATAGTTATAATAACAACAACAATATGCTATAACATGCACACAGCAAAAACACTCATATAACATAACTCAGAAACCCAAAAGTGTGGAGAACAGAACAAAATAGCAAAAGAAGATAAAATGACAAGATACAACATGAATATTCAACCCCTGATTCAGAACAAATGATTATGAAAGTCAGTCAAAAAGTCAGTGGCTATCATTCAACAATCCAATATCAATTCTATCATTTTGCTTGCAAAAATAAATTATTGTTGGGGGAAATCATGACTTCACATGTTCATGAGTATTCTACTATCACGAAGACTGCGTCTAGCTTTAGCAATGTCCTAAATCAACCACCATCCCATTCATACCATTTGCTGTTCCTGCATAACAAAAAAAAATGTTGTCTGAAGAATGTTAAGTCATTTGAATTCACCGCATCTTAATCCAATCTAATGTTTTTATATGTGGAAAAAGAAAATCAAATGTGCCTGTTGATTTAATTGAAGACAATATTATTTCTTTGACAGCTATAAAATGAATATTAGGATACATGATGCAGGCTCCTGCATTATTCTACTAAAATATTGGAGGCATTTTCTACAAATTACTAATGTTTATAACTTTAAAATGTTATTAATGGAAATGGGGGCAGAATAAAAATCCTCAATCATGAACTTATATGTAAATTCAAGTCAGATTTACTTTCTTATCTAGGTGTACGACCAATTCCAGAATGGAAAAGACAGAGAAATAGAAAATGTCACAGAAGAAGAAAAGAAAGCGTGTAAACTAATGAAATATTCCTTAATTTTTTCTTGTGAGTCTTGTAAACTAATGAAATCATTTATCTTTTCAAGCCCATCCAAGATAATGAAATCATTTATCTTTTCTTGAAAAATAATACACACTCAGAGCATTAGCATTGAATGATGAATGTAATTTCAATAAATTAATACGCACATCATTTAGACCCAAAATACATCTTGAATATATTGAACAAAAGCACAAGATTGCAAGTCAATAATCATAAAATCAGAAAACTCAAAAGAATATAAATGTAATTTCAATAACATACAATGTCAACCAAACCATTATAAAGAGGGGATAATCAAAATCACATTGAAAGACTTCCCCTTACTTTATGAATCAGTTGTAAGCAGAGGGAAGCCTGTGCTTCTTTTCAAGCGCCACAAAAATAAAAAATAAAAAATCGACATAAATTGGAGAAGAGGAAAAGCCCTGCTTCTCCATGAAACGCATACAACTAAGAAATCTAAGATCTTTTTCCATACCCCACACACATGTATAGGTGCAAATCATGAGAATCAGAAATCATAAGAAACCCTAATCCTCTGCTTCCATAAAGCCCGAACAGAAAAAATGTCCCACTCATGCTGAAATCGATAGTCATTTTATAAGCATTTTGATTGTATTAAATCAGACTGATAAATACAAGAATTCACATGTAAACAAACTAAAAAGGACTAAAATTAGAGAGAGATGAACATTGAGAGGGAAAGCAAGACAAACAAAGAGAGAAAGAGAGAGCGCATGAAGAGAGACGAACACAGAGAGAGAGAGAGAGAGCGAGAGAGAGAGACTCACTTCGGTGACGGCGCTGTAGCGGCACGACGTGGGGAGGGGCACGGTGTGAGGGAGCGATATAGAGCGCAAGAGAGAAAGAGAGTAAGGCTAAGGAGAAATAGAAACCATCGCGGGGGTGGGGGGTGTTTTAAATTTCTAACACCTATTTTTATTACGGCGACAAAAAAAATCGCCACAAAAGGAAGATTGTGTCGCAAATTATCATCGCGATAGAAAGAAAGTCACCATTATAACAAAAATACTTATTGTGACGACAAAAACTGTCACAATAACTATGAAAAATCGCTGTAAAACATCTTACAATCAATTCTGCCAACTTTACGTTGGAATTTAGCAACGAAATTAAAAACATTGCAAATAAGGATTATTTGTGTTGAAATCTTTTGTAGCAAAATTAAAAATGATCCAAAAGGCCACATTTCTTGTAGTGTTACCAAGTGTCTCTATTGTGCTATTGTGGTCTGTTGTACAGGTGGATGGTCGCGTGTTTGTGGTGCTGTTGCCTCTTGTTGCTACAGTAGGTAGTGGTCCCTTGTCTTCATCCTTAATAATGAGTCATCATGGAGAATGAGGTAGAAGGAGAAAACAAACTTCACATATTATGGGTTCTTGGAGACAACTGGGGGTGGAGAAGATGAAGGAATCTACTTGGGTTGAGTGAGAAGAAAAAGGAAAGGGCTTGATTTTGTGGCGAGGCAACTTGGGTTTGGGCCATCAATGAAACGAGGCGTTTCATTTCCATGTGGGCAATGGTTCCTAAAGGTTACACGAGATGGTTGTCTATAACACTTTTCTTAAGAAAGTCATTTTAATTAACAACTTTTTTCACTAAAATGTTTTTAGTGATAGGGAAACTGCGATGCAGGTGGGTAGGGCTGTAATCGATCCAAGCCGAGTTGAGTTTTTGAGTTATCAAGTTGAGCTGGACTCAAATAACTTGAGTTCGAGTTGAGAGCTTACCGAGCCGAGCCGAGTTCAAACAGATTAAATATGATCTCGAGTCGATTCGAGTTATCTATCGATCTTGATTTTTACTCTTTAACGAGTTTAAATCGAGTCGAGCCAAGTCGAGTTAGTATTCGAGTTTTATTTATACTTATATATATTTTTTGAATAAATTGAAAAATTAAAAATACCAAATTATAAAATAAAATATTAAATATAATAAAAACTTAATTAATATATAAATCTTATATTAAACTATAAAATTATAACATCTTTATAAATATATTTTTTATATTGTTACACATTATAGTATATAATGAAATCACTAAGTCTTATATACTAACTATTACACATTATACATATACCATAATTATTCACTTAAGTACTTAATTAACTAATATATCATTATAAATTATATTCAATATATAGGTATAAATGATTAGGCATAAGCAAGTGGGTTATATACTGCATATTTAATTTTGAAAATAACTATATTTATGTTATTAAATTTAATATGCATAGAAGTATGTGTGTGTGTAAAAATACTAATATATAGAAAACAAATTATATATATTCATGATTTATGAACGACTTCTAATCGAGTCAAGCTAACGAACCGAGTTGAATCTGAACGAGCGAGCCTTACGAGCCTTAACCAAGTCGAGTCGAGTTTAATTGAGTATGTGTCATTTACTAATCGAGTGGGTTTCTGCTTTCACGATCGAGTTTTTTTTTTCACGAGTCGAGCTCAATCCGAATTTAGCCGAGCGAGTATCGGGCGAGCAATCGAGTAGCCTGGTTCATTTACAGCCCTACGGACGGGCGACTAAACGTTTGGTCACAAATAGTCAAAAAAAAATTAAAAAAAAAAAAAACTTTCGTTTAGTGGCACTAATAATGTGATGTTGGGGGATTTTTTTTCGTCACAAAATTTTTCATAATGGTTTTTTGTGATTTTTTTTTATCTTATGGAAAATATTACCCGTTAGGAAAATTACATTCTAATTACGATCGTTCTCTAAATTATAAAAAGCATTTGAATCGAAGAATTATACAGGAACTTAGTCTAGTTATGCTGGAGATCAATGTAGTGCACAAGCAAACAATATTACCTCTGAATTAGAAAAGTAAGAAAAAAAAAATACTTGGAAATATCATCACATTTGCCATTCTAGAGACTAGAGAGCAAAAACTTCAATATTCGAAATGTCACATTTCACATATTGGAAATCAGAAGTCTCACGAAGAGTATCAACGTCGCACAAAAGAGACAGGGTAGTAAATGAGTAATGTTAAATATTAATATTGAAAATCAGTACATGATGAGTAATCATCTTAGCTAATAGTGGCAGTGGTAGAAACGTAATATGCAACACTAAACAGAGCATGAACAAAACACAAAATCCCCCCAATGGACAGAAAGTGATGGTGTGTGAAACCGCAAGAAGCGTTGGACTTGTGATTTGACCATGTTCCAATCACCAGCATGGCCAATCCGACAGCAAATATTATCCTGAGAGATCAAATATCGGATAAAATCATCAAGATCATAGAATCAACTAGCAGCTAGCTAGCCAAGGTATAATAAAAAAAAATTATTGTTAGGAGTTTTCATATTCATTACATTCACTCTCACATAAATAATAACACATTTATTTTTATATAAACAATAATATATTACGTAAAAAGTGAGTGTAATGCTCCAATTGTTTGAATAAAAAAATTAATATATAAAGTAAGTAAGCTGAGATGATAAATTACAAAATTACCAAGTGAAAACGAGGCATGCCACCGAGAGTTGCCTGCTAGGGGAAGCCTTTTCAAACTCTTCCTGAGAGCAAATGAAATTACAGCCACCAAGCAAGTTTGCTATGACATGGGCTATACACAGAACTCCTGCTGCTGCTAACCCTAGCTTCAATGCCTGTTTGCTTGGGTCTCGACACTCGAATATCCATAGCCTCAGGTGCTTCACCTGTTTGGTGATCAGAAAGATATGATTTTATTCTCTAATTAATTACGACATATTAATTAAACATGCAAATCCTTCTTCTGCAGTTTTGAAGAATGATGTAGTACCTTGTTTTCTTCAACTTCGGCTTCAATGCCCAGAATACCGGCCACGACATCCAGTCCCACGATCAATATGCAGATGAAAGCACCAGCTACCTTTCCCATTTTGGTGAAGCACAGAGAGCACTTAAAGATGGGTCTTTTGAAGAATAAATCTCTCTCTCTCTCTCTCTCTCTCTCTCTCTCTCTCTCTCTCTCTCTAATACTGAGCACTTGCTATAGTATCTTTTAGATAAGAAGAAATATATATATATATATATGTGAGCGAAGGTTAAGGGTGAGGCTTTTGAAAGAGAGTAGAAAAGTCTGTAGCATAGCATGGCTACCAGCTATTAGCTCGAGGAGTAAGTGGCAAAAAGCTTCTTTTGTTTACACGGTGCATACATACTTTAATTTGCTTTTTGTGTCTTCTTTCTTTTCTTTTTTCTTCAAATCTTGGATTCTTTTCTTGGGGAAGCAAGGAAAGTAGGGCATAAAACAGCTCATGGATGAGCGTGCGGACCGAGGTATCCATCTCTGTCGATTATGTATGGCCCAGATGAATCGGTGCAAGTCTTGTGTTTCTTTGACTTTTAAGCCACGCTTTTATATTATTTACTGCAATCGAGTTTAGTGGTCGCAAGTCACTCCCCTAAAGTGTGCGTTTAATGGTACATATATATTGGCTTGAAACTACATATTTTTCTATAGACTAATGTTACGTAGAAATAATATTGTATATCTATATGTATATTTGGAATTCTGATTAATTGTTTTTATATTTTATATTTTAAATTTAAATTTCCTTTTCTATAACCAAACAGTAACATTTGTACTACCTTTTTACAATCATATTTTCTAAGATTTTAGAATCGGACTGAACTTTTTGCCCATCCAATTTAGAAATTGGCTATCCAAACAATTTGGGGATAGTAACCGGGCGGTTAAAATAATTTTGTACCCGCCCGGACTCTGATACGAATCCGGTTGGATATGAATTACTAGCAATATTTAAAAATAATTTAAGTTGCGTTTATAACAATGCTGTTTTGAATAGACGATGCCATGTTACAATTGAAAGCATCTTTGAATAGGATAATCTCTTATAGGGATTTCATTAGACACCAATAGAAAGTTCACACGTCAACATTGTATACAATTGAAGTCTACTACTAATTACACCATAGTAAAGACATTTAGGTCAATTCCATTAACATTTACACAGAATCCTTCTCTCCCTCACATAGCCTTTGACTTTCACCCTTGCAGCCTTCGACCTTACAGTAAATTGCTAGTTGCTAGACGCCTCACACCGCTGGTCGTACGCAGTCATTGGATGCCTCACGCCGCTTGTCACACCCCTGCCTTCTCACAAGCCGTTGTTCGCATCCCTGCCTTCTCGCTGCACACCGCTAGTCATGAGACCATACTGTCTTCATCAACCAACGGCAAAAAGTACATTCTACCTATAAAGAAAAATTGTTGGGTTTCTGAGAAAAGATGGAGAAGTGCTACAATCCCCATAATTGAAATCGGTACCAACCCAACTTAGAGTCTTGGTGCGGCAATAATCTTCAACAAGGACCGCAGTTGGGAGGACCATGTAAACAATGTTGGGAATCTGGACCATCCAAATTCCCCCCACTAGAATCTATTTTTGACAGAATACCAAGAAAAATAGAAAAATAAATACAACACAAGAATTTACGTGGAAAACTCTAAAACAAGAGAAAAACTACCAGACCCAGAGAAGAAAATTTACTATGTGAAAAATTGTTACAATCACATAATTTTTCTCCTCACCCCAACGACATCCACAAAAATTTCTCTCACCAGTAAAATTCTAACTTTCACCTCTCTTCCTTTTACATACAAAAAGGACAATAGAAGAATTTTATTAAAGTCAAACGTTATTAGATAAGTTTCTGATTAGTGTAATAAATCAAGGAGGTTAGCCCCCTTAAATAGGCTCATGGGTACACTCCTCACTCTTTTTTTTTTCGTGTGAGACTTGGCCAAAGGAGTAACACCAACAATTTTCACCTTGCGACTTTGGTTGATCCCACAACCACGCTCCACCGCAATGAAAATTTTCATAACTTTCGCTATCATGCTCCACTATAAAAGCATACGCACTCAAAATAAACTAATTCCAAACATTTCATTTTGGCCCATGTCGAAAATAACCTTGTTGAAAAATTATGGTGCAACTCCCACGTTTGGCTGACCTGAAAATTCATCAGCCATCGACATGAACTTCTACTATACACCGTGCATCAATGCCAAACTAATGCCCGTGTGCAAACTTATGGAACAGCTAATATTAACATATCCTCTATCATGGAAACTTTGGGATTAGCGGCATGCCATAAGGATATACATGTCTTTTTTTCATGGATAGAGACATAACGATAGCATCAATACCAGTATCTCCATTTATTGACTTGGAGTCACTTGCCGGATTTGCTCAAACTCCTTGTTGATAACTTTTCTTGACGTGCCCAGATTGTCTATACCTCCACCAAATTGCTGACTTCATGGGTTAGTCTGCCCTTGTATAATGATGGAATCAAAATATTCCTAACTTGCACTTGCCATAAGTCAAAATTGATTTTCCCATCAAATTTCTCAACCACCCAGGAAAGACCAATCTTTCCTAGACAGAACTTCAAGATTTCTAGGAAAAATTGGAGGGTTACAACGGACACACTTAAAATTTTCAATCTTCTAGACAGAACCTCCTTAGACCGTACTATTTACATTGCCACACCAAAACTCTACCCTGCCAAAAGAATTTAGTGGCTCTGATACCACTTGTTGGAAATATGGACTACCCAAATTCCCCCCACCAGGATCTACTTTTGACAAAGTACCAAGAAAAATAGAGAAATAAACACAATACAAGAATTTATGTGAAAAACTCCAAAACAGGAGAAAAATCACTAGACCCAGAGAAGAAAATCCATTATGTGAAAAATTGTTACAATCATACAATTTTTCTCTTCACCCCAACGACACCCATAAAAACTTCTCTCATTAGTAAAACTCTAACTTTCACATCTCTTTCTTTTACATACAAAAAGGACAATAGAGGAATTTTACTAAAATCAAAAGTTACTAGATAAGTTTCTGACTGATGTAATAAACCAAGGAGGCTAAGCCCTCTTAAATAGGCTCATGGGTACACTCCTCACTCTTTTATTTCCCATATTGGACTTGGCAAAAGGAGTAACACCAACAAACAACCCGGATTAATTTCTTCATTCACTTTATTTTATTTTTATTTTTTAAGAATCTAACTATCATGTATATAGAGGTCAATCCATGTAATGTTTCAATGTTTCGAACTTTCTCCTTTTTTCTTATTTATTTATTATGCACATGGATTTGTTTCTTCGCTTTCTATCTTCATCAGTACCAATCCCTTTTTCACGGTAATTTCTAGAATATTTCTCCGACATTGTCCTATGTGGGATATTTCTTGCCTTTGTGGCTAAAGAAGTACCAATCGTTATGAAGAGTGCTGCCTATTTTGCAAACTTCTATGGCAAAAATAGCCAAATTTCCATGGGTAACTCTAACAATGAATTATTAGATCAGAAAGAAGGAAAACAACAGAGGCAGACGTAGGAGAGAGAGACCAGGATTCGATGGCCAGAATCTCGAAGCCTGGCTTGAATCTCGCTGCTTCAATGATCAGCTGAATCTCGAATGAGGCTTTCTTCAAAGGAGAGGCGGAGAGAGGGAGAGAGAGGGGGGCTGAATAGGGGTGTCAAAACGTGTCAACAGGTCGTATTCGTGTCGTATCGAAGCATGTACATTCTGCTTAAAGGATCAACATGAACACGGCCTGTTAAAGATTTCGTGTCAAAAATCTCAACACGTATACGACCCTTTAAGATATCGTGTCAACACGACACGACCCGTTAAAACCCATTAAATAGATATAATAAATCGATACGACACGACAACACTTGTTTCAACCCGTAAATCTGTTAATGACCCGTTTACTGTTTTAAATTGTATTTTACACTTACAATTTTAAATGATTTGAACTTTGACATATATGTACTAGTAAACTTAATTAAACTAATGACTAAAAATTAATTAGACTCTCCAATGGGTCTAATATTTTATACAAATATTAAATTTATAAATAATAGTTAGAAAAATTAAAATCACAATCCACAAACAATATAGTATAAAAATATTAAATACACCAACAACACCACAAATAAACATATTAATGTTACAATCTCAAATAATTAATACAGTCCATAGTTTATAAACAATAAACAAATAATATATTAATGTTACAATCTAAAATTATAAATATGATAAAAATACTAATCTAAATCAATTTAGAACATACAGGTGGAGTGTTATCATTGTTCTTGTTGATGTTTAGCCTCATTTTGATTTAAGTTCCATATTTTGGAAGCTTTCTTCTTCAATATGCTCCAAATCAATAAATTGATTGTTTTCACCTTCTGCCTCAATCATCTAATAACAAAAAACAAGAACAAAGAAGATAGGAATGAGTCAATTATGGATATAGATCGCTTTTTTAATCTGAATTATAGCCATCCAACATTAAATTATAAGAAAAAAAATGAGGCTGCACAGCCCAAAGTCAGATATGTGGGTTCTGCTACATAAGTGAAAAACAAAAATAATGAGAAAGAAATGCTGCTTTGCAAATAGAATATACAGATATCAATACCAAGATGAACGCTATTAATAAAGATAAATTATTTTTTTCCTTTTAATTTATGACCTAACATTAAAAGATGATATAGAAGTACATTCAGGCCTGGCAACTAAAGTACACATGCGACTACGGATTACACTCATTCCTACACCTTATTCCACACTCTCGCGTTTAGTACATTGGCAGATATAGTAAAAACAAATCATACAACATTGCAGGACTTTTGATTGTAAGTTTGAAGACTAATATAAGTCAATTATGTATATAGATCGATTTTTTAATTAGAAAAATGCACACAACCAAGGCCTGACAGATTTCAAAAGTTGTAGCATACAACATTTGAAACAACAAAACAGAGAAAAATAAATACAAAAAAAATAAAAAAAATAGTTCAAAGTTGTAAAAGAAGGAAATAAAGACAACTGAACACATTCCCAAAACCCCATACAAAATCTAAGTTAAACCATTGAACTGAAACATTGGAAGGACCTCTCTCTCCATAATGCAAGAACTAGATAACCCTTGAACTGCGGTCATGGTGAATTAATGATTCCTTTAGGTCTCATGCTGTTCAAATTCCATTTTCTTTCATACAAAAAAGATATTGGTAAAGTTAAAGCATTTCTGTATCATTTCTCCAAATTTTCGAGATTGTTTCTTTTGATTAATTAAGGCAATGAAAACCATAATCCCAAACATGAATAATATAGACAATTTGGTTTCCAATTAGTATAATTATTCTTCTTTCTCACAAGCCAACAAACTTAATGTTCTTCTACTAGAAACGTACCCACAATTCAGTAGTCAAGAAAACAAATAGACAAAGAAAGTCGACTTATAACAAGCATTCAGTAGTATTAACCTGCATTCTCTATACCATTGACCAACAGTAATTTATTAACCAATTCATCAACACAACCCAATGTCTTTCTAACCAACTCAAAACAATAGACAAATATTTTTTTGTATTATAGAAAGGGCAGCTCGATATCAAACCAATATTTCATGCTCAGAAATGACATCTCATAGTAAAAATGACCACAAAATCCAAAATGGACGGATGGCATTTCACGGTCAAAGAAACTAGTCCTATATATTTAGCCTTTCACCAAACCTGAACCCTAACAAAGATATAAAACCAGTTCTAGAACAACAAGGCACACACACATGGAAAGGAGAACGCCGAAGACGAAACTAACAAAACCAGTTATACATTTATACCCTAACCAAAACAAAGCTACAAAACCAGTCATAGAACAGCGAGTTACAAAACCAATAGATAGAAAACCTAATCCTCGTGGATGGGTGAGTCGACGAAGACGAAGAAGCTTGGAGAACCGAGAACGCCTCTGCGTGCGAAGGCTTGTCGACGAGCTACTCCACTGCGAGCCTCCGGCTTGTCGACGATCAAAGGGATGGCACGCGGCGTGAGGCATTGAGAGAGAACACGGCGTGATGGCACTCAGCAATCCACAAACCCTAGATCACGATTCGCAAATCGAAAGAGAGAAAGAGACGAGAGAGGGAGAAAATCAGAAGAAAGGGGCGGCAGGGCATAAAATCGAGAAATGAGAATGAGTAGACTTAGGGTTTCTTAAATTTAACTTAAGGGTATATGATCCGTTAAGCAATCGTATCTTAACGGGTTAACCAGTTTTGACTCGCTATCCGTTAAAGCTAAACCCTAACCTGCTTTTATCTTGTCGTGTTCGTGTTGGGTTAACAGGTCATGCTGCATATTGTCACCCCTAGGGATGGAGGGGGAGTTCGAGCTATCCTCTGAAATGCAGCACATGGTTTGTCCTGTGGTCTTTACATGGCATTCTATTATTGGTGTCTATTGTTTGGAGAAAAGTGGGATAGCCCTTTTTGAAATATTCTCTTTACAATATTATGTGAAGCCCTTCTTCCTCTCTCCCTCAGTCCCCCTCTCCAGGCTCAATCGTCTCCCTCTCTATTTTATTTAATAAAGAATAAAAACAATGGCATGAAATATTTGAGTAATTTGGGTTCTTCTTCTTTTCAGGAAATGAGGTGCTCGGCTAAAATTTAAAAGATTTCAACAAAATGAAAAGATTACATTGGGTTAGCCAAGTTCAAAAATATTTAGCTAATGTGAATAGTAGTTCTCTAGAGATGGAAAGTGAATAGCTACTTGGCTAGAAATTAAAATATTATTATTCTATCGAACAAAACACTAGAGTACATTGAATTCAAATTAAAATATTATTATTTTATTCAACAAAGGTGAAAGAATATTAATTTAATAATATTTTATTATTATATAGAAAATAAATGGCTAATCCAATATACATCTTAAATTTAAATTGATTGGGCAAATGTAAAAATAGTAGGATATTGGCTAAAATTTGAAGATGAATTTGCCTAAGCCAATGAGACTGCTCTTAGGGTCTGTTAAAAAAAAAAGGAAAAGCTAGTTAGATCGAGTTTGAATTGGTTCAGTCTAGAACTGGATTTTATAAATAAAAAATCGGTAAGATCCAGTCCAATTCCAGTTCCTTTTATTTTAAAACCGATCGGATCGAATTGGACCGGTCCTAATAATTATATATTTTAAATAATTTTTAATATTACATATAATATGTTTTTTATATTTTATATATCTTTTATATATAATACATAATAACATAATCATATATAAATAATATTATAATATTTATAAAATAAAAGTTTAATTTTAAACATGATATTAAAGCAGTTTTTTATATAACGTTTTTTTTATATATAATAGTTTTTTGATATAACATTTTTTATTTTATAACAATTTTTATATTACAGATTTTATTTTATAACCAATTTTAAACTGGATTGTTTTTAAAACAATATAGATTTATTTTTAAAAATTTACAATTTATTAAAAATGAAAAATCGAATCGAAACCAGTAAAATCGGTACTACCGGTTTTAAAAGATAATCGAGACATAATCAGTTTTGCATTTTGCAAAATCAATAATACCAGTTCGAATCTATATTTGACCGAATTGGACCGGTTACACCGCTACTAGCAATATATTTTTTTGCTACTATTGGTGGTTCATCTACTTCATCCCAAGTGAACCACCTATTCTCATAGGTATAAAGTTTCATGACCCTTACTCTTCCTTGTTCTCAAAACTTCAAGAGTCTTCGACGTTGCTGTTAATTTTGAAATATTGAAGCAATGCTCTACTAACTGTGGAAGTTCTTGGTTATGTTCAATATGGTTTTTGTTATGGACTGGTCTTTTTATGGGGTTGGTTTTTGTGACCCATACCACTGGTTCTTTTCCTTTGCACCTAAATAATTTACACCCTCTTGTTGCCCTATTAATTTTTATTTTTATTTTTAAATCTAGTTGAGAAATTTAATTAATTCAAAACTTTGAGTTGCGTTTCAACTTCATTGAACATACCCTATTGAATTATCAACTTGATAAATTTATAAATGATTTTCATGTCCCTTGGAGTTGATGCTCAGAATAACAGCGAGTTGAATGGTTGCAATGAAAAAGATGGTAAAGTTTTAAACCTTCCACATTTACTGCTTTAGTTTATGAAAAAATATAGAGTGAAGCCACACTCGTGGCACTCAATCTCACATGTCACTGTTCATATGAACCACATGTGAGATTGAGTGCCATGAGTGTGGCTTCACTATAGCACAACTCTTAGTTTATTAGTCCCAAGTTACTGCCTCAATATATATTAACCAATTTTTGCAAAATACTAAAGGATGTAATCGGTCTGATTCGATACAATTTTGAATAAAATTAATGTTCGAACTAGTATCATTAATTTTGTATTTTTTTAAATTGATTACGCCTCAATTAAAATCGGTTTTATTGGTTTCGATCCGGTTTTTCGATTTTAATAAAATGTAAATTTATAAAATCTAATTTTGTTCTTTAAAAAAAAACTTGTTTAAAATTCTGTTTTAGTAAAAAAATTATAATCCATTACAAAAATCCATTTTAGTGAAAAAATGTGTTATATAAAGAAAAAAAATCTGCAATAAAATAATTGTTATAAAATAAAAATGTTTTATAAAAAAGAACTGCAATAAAAATATACTTTTACAAGTCCAAGAATCTCACAAATGAAAGTCTAAATTCAGAAAGTCTAAAGTTTAAAATTACATTTTTATTTGTTATAACGTTATATTATATCTAATTATAATTTATATTATCATATATATCATATATAATATAAAACATAGTATAATTATACTTAAAAATATAAAAATAAATAAAAGTAAATATAACCGGTCTGATTCAGTCCGATCCAGTTGTAAAATGACCGAAACCAGAACAGGACCAATTATATATGGTTCCTCAATTTCTAAAACCACTGCTGAACCGGCTAATTTAAAATCAAAATTTATGATCCAATCTAGGCTGATTCTCTGATTTTCTAATTTAAATTTATACCTCTAATAGTACTTGATGCCACCAACAACAAAATGTAGGGCAGGATGTGACTTAATTTTGGACCTCGATCATGTACGTGTGGCCCCCCAAGGCTTTTAAGTATGGGTTCATTTTTTCTAAGAGCTAGGCACACCCCACGCAATCACATTTTTACAAGGATGCCACTTTCCTTTCTTTGTTTAATTCTAAACCACTTTTTTTTTTACAATCAAGCTTTTATATATATATATATATATATATATATATATTTACAAGATATAAGAGTCTAAAGAGTGAGAGGGTCCAACAATCATCCTAAACTAGCTAATACAAGAGAGAGAGAGAGAGAGAGAGAGAGAGAGAGAGAGAGAGAGAGATTGGTGTAGAAGGATCCGAATCAGAGGATACTAAACTATCAGATAACATGTTGATGACATTAAGATACCTTGAGATAGCAAATCAATGCAAGGACAGTCGATGATCGTGATATTTTTCTAATTGGGACAGTTTTTGGTACATTTCAATATTTTGACTATAACTTTAGCGACAAGTATGGGAATCATGCATAAGACTGAAATTCGAAACTCTTTTCGGTGCACACATCGTGGCCATGAAGTTATGCTCAGTGTACATTGTTTTGAGGTCAAATTCTACTATTTTCCCTTCCAGATATCCATTTTTACTTATTCTTTACCATTTTTGATAATATTTCATTTATCATTTAAGAAGTAATTTTGAATTCAATTTTGGCCAGATTTTTGGCAATTTTTTATTCTGTATTTAATTTTGGTGTAATTATTGAAATTTTGATACAGTCAAATTTTAGTTATACCGTCCGGCTTGTGGACTGATTTTCGACACTATTTGATTTGATAATTTTCAATTGAACATCAAAGGTATTTTCTTTATGTTTTGGGCAACTCTCTTGTATTTTTTTCATTGAATCATCTGTTGGAACTAGTCTGTAAAATAATCATTATTTTGTCCGGCAATAGAGATTTGAAACCAATGGCTCCTACCCATTTTCAACAAAGGGATGCCCGCTAAAAGTGGTGTTTTTGCAGTCTAATAAACGTACTATAACACTACTACAATTAAAAGCCGCAGTAGATTGTGTGGCACTAAGCTGGTCCAAATTGGTTGAAAGAAATGCTCAATTCCTTTTTCTCATATTCTTTGGTTAGGATAAGCGATAACATAAAAGAAATATCATTTGGTAGATAGTCCGATATGCCATCAGACAACCATCAATGGTTGTGAAGGTATGTGGGAATCACACATCATTGCTGGTGAGAATACGTTTGGTGAATTTGTAACATGATCCAAGGCCACTGATCCTGTTTCTACTGAGTGCTGGCAGATCGCAAACTATGACACAGCAACTTGTGTATCTCATGTGTGGCATAAGTTGTGTGTGAGACTCATGGACTCCTTGAATGGACACGATTCTTCTAGAAGCCAACAGATGAGCGGCTAGGAAGTCCTATGGAGCTGCATGTGATGGTCAAAGGTGGCTAGAAAATAGTAAATCAGCCCATCTCCATACTATTTTAGAAAAACAAAGGAAGAGACCGGAAAAAAATCGGTAGACAACGTCAAAGAGTATTGGAGGGAAGTAGGGGAGGAGGAGACAAGTCAACCCCCCTCTGAACGACGAAGGGAGGATCTTAGAAGATGATTTTTGGAAGAGCTTTTTGAAGTTGTTATATAATGCTGCACCACATTTTCTTTGAAGTATTCTACTACTTTTAAACTTCAACTGTCATTGACATCGCTCTTTTTGTGAAGTTTTCATTGAAATTTGAAGTTCTCCCATAGCAGTTGTGAAAAATTGAAGATGGTTATACTCATATATTTGGATCAATATTGTGATGTAAAATTTATAGATTTGTCTTTTGTAAAATTGATGTTTTGCATTGTTATGTAAATAATGTAATATATAGTATGTTGCTATGTAATGTATTGTTTGTGCGTTAATCTTTATTATTACTTATTTTTTCTTATAAAAACTTGAATGCACTATAACAGAATAGGTCTTTTGGGATGAAAAATTTCTCCCAAATTATAGGAATTTCATCCTAGAAAATATTTTGGGATGAAAAAAACATCTCAAGCTCGTGCCAACAACACTGTCCTAGAAGATATTTTGGGACGAAAATTACTATTTTATCCCAAAATATATCTTAGGATGAATTTGAAGGAAACCGTTCGAACGTGTTCGAATGGGAACTTTTTTTTTTTCGTGGTTGCAATTTGTTCTAGAATATTGTTTCAACGGTTAAAAATTTACATTCGAACTTTATTAATTTGTTTGAATGGTTGCAAAATACGTTCGAACAAAAATACATTAGATACCTGTTCGAACGGTATAAATATAGCTTTCCGTTTGAACGTTAAAATGACAGATCGAACGGTATAAGTATTTGTACAATTAAAAGTTACATTCAAACGCTATGAAAATAAATAGCGTTCGACGTTATGTGGTCATTCGAACGATAACTATTTTATTTAAACTCAATAATAAAAAAACCAAATAGACATCCATAATATTTGAAAAAATACATTAGAAACTGTTTCATACTCACAAAAGTTTTATAATAAGTGCAAACTAAATAAATAACCATGAGACTGACATTGTTCGTACATAAATAGATAATTAATCCCAAAATCTGTACGTAAAAAACTATCAGTTGCATAGAGGCCTATACTGTTGCATAAGCTGCTGCATTTGGAGTTGCATCTGTCTCCTGAACTCTTCTTGTTGTTCTTCATGTTGTTTGATACGCATCTTCATGTCTGCTTGTTTCACCAATTGAGCCTCTAATTCATGTTGCCATGCAGTCAATTTTTCGATTCTGGAATTCACATTCTCTAGTGCTATAAAGGTCATAGAGGCAAACCTATAAGAAGAGGAAGAGGGAGAAGGCTTTACAAAGTGATCCAAACCCCTCAAATATCCTAAATGTTAACCTAGTACTTGTGTAAAAATATCAAAATCACTTGTTGTGAAACTTTGATCTGACGCAGATTCAGCACGTAGGGCAACCATTTATTCCTAGACATATATAAGATAAAAAATTAATATCATCATAAATATTCTAATATATTTAATTAAAACATATTATTATACTTACATAATTTTTACGGACATCAAGATGAGTTCACTCTACATTATGATCAGTTTGTAATACAGCATATCATTTTTTCAGATCATTATTGGTATCTAAATCTTGCTACAATAAATATGTGTTAAGATATAAAGTCATTATGATTCATCCAAATAATTAACTATATCCAATAAAAAAAAATAGCAATACCAATTTCTTAGAGAGGCGATGGAAAGATCTTGAACCTGCATAATGATTAATTTGCAATTTTGATTTTTTTTTTATAGAACTTTGCTCCTGCAAAGAAATTGAAAATATTATGTAGCAAAATGACAAATAGGACAAGTAAAATAATTAATTTAATTATACCTGATATGATGGATCCTCAAACATGTCACAAAGTTTGACCCACTCAGAAGGTTAGACATCCTGAAAAGAATGTTGGCATGCAACTTTCTTGTTTGCAAACTTATTATAATACTCATGACACATCGTCTTATATTTGTGATATGCATTACTCATAAGCTCTTCCACAGTCTTACGCTCCTCTCTCCGACCAAAATTTAATTCAAAATCATCGTTGAAAAAAATAGTTACAAACATATTATCATTTAGAATATTTTAAATTTAAGTAAAATATAGAAATTTATTCTACTAAATCAATGTTCTAAACATTACCAAACAACGCTTCTTGATAAGCTCTTTAACATCTTGGGAAATCGTTGCCAAAGGTGCATAAATTCGTGTAAGAGCACCCACATGTGATGCAAGCCAAGCTACTGGTTGTCCTTCGCCTCCGGCATGTTCGTCAAGAATGTTAACCTTGATTTTACTCACCTTACGATACTTTTCCAACGTCACGCCTCAAATTGTGCCTTTATCTTGACGAGATTGTACTGTGGACTCTATATAATATATCATTGTAATCAATCTCTATTATATGTCTATTATATGACCTTAGTTAATAACTTTTATGAGTATTAGATTTTTACCTTATTCTGTAGAGTCTATTTCTAATGGTAAGTTTGAAAGAGAGTTAGGAACAGGTGGAGATGAGTTGTGAACTCCCTTCCTCTTTGGTGGCATAATTTCGAACCACTGATACATTCAATAATATTTTTTATCAAGTGTAATGTTAACACATAATTGGTCAATCATAATATGTATCAGTTTCATTTGACAATTCGCTCTCATCGTCTATAGATACTTCAGACGATTCAACATTTTTCTCAATTGTCGCATTAACAATTTCAACCTCAATATTTCTCTATTTAATGGAATCATCTCATACTGGCTCAAATCCACAAACAAATTTAAGGCTAGTTGAATAGAATACTTTTTTGAGTAGAGGGGTCATCTTCTTTTTCATCTTGTCCTTCCGCTTGAGGGATAACATCATATATATTTCTTGAAGAATATTTTTGTACTACTCGCCATTGATTTTTAAACTCCGGATCATCTAAGTAGAACACTTGAGATGCTTGAGAAGCCAAAATAAAATGATCATCTTCATACCATTTTTTTGATGTATTAATACTCAAAAAACATTCATCATCACGGACTCTAGTTGGAGGATTGCTTAGATCCCACCAATCACACTTAAACAGATACACTGCAAGCTCCCCCAAATATTTCATTCCAATTATATCGACAATAACCTCATAGAAATCAATGTTTTCTTCATCATGACTTTCTTCAACTAGGACACCACTATTTTGGATTTTTTAGTAACAATCTCGATCCATTGTGTGATACCTACTTACTTCCCTGAGAAATACATGCAGAATATCAAGCAATGCATCTCGATGGGTCACGCGCCAATGCATACAGTTTAATCGATATATCATTTGGATTATTCGCATGCATTTGTACAACCTATAGTATCATTGAGTAAAGCATATATTATATCAAAATTAAAATCAATATTTTTTCATTGGTTATTGAGTAAAGCATATGTAATGTCATTACCCGTTCTTCAAACCATCTCAGGAGCTCCTCTTCATGTTTCTGAATTATATCATTTACTCATAGTTCCTTGAGCACTTTAATATGATCACTGGAATTGATAATTACCATAAATATTTTATATTCTTAGAATTTTTTTCAAGTAAATAAGCGAATTTAAAATAAGAAAAAGTTATAACTTACTTCAAGTGGTTCTCTATCTCAAGGTAATTGTTTAGCAGGTACCACTGAGCTTTCTTGAACTCTTTTCCACACTAGTCATAACCACGCACTGCACCGATTGAACGTACTTGTTGGGAAAATACAAAAAACACATTCTGTTGTCTTGCTTGATCAACGTCAAAGTTTCTTTCTGGCCGATCAAATCTAGTATCAACTTCATGGAAATATTTGGAATAGAAGGTATGCCACTCATCGTCAATATTTGCTTCTGGAATTGATCCTTCTAGGCGGGCCTTATTACCCATTGTACATTTCAACTTTCCAAAGAATTGTTCGATGGGATACATCTATTTATATTGAACTGGTCTTGCAAGTCGAGCCTCACGTCGCAAATGAACGGCTCGGTGAACCATGACGTCAAAAAATGACGGTGGGTAAATACTTTATATCTTACACAATATTGTGGCAATTTCCCGTTCCATTTGATCCAAAGCTTCTACATTCAACGTCCTAGCACATAAGTCTTGAAAAAATGCACCCAACTCAATCAAAGTCACGCGCACATCTCTCGTCAAGTATCCATGGATACCAATAGGCAAGATACGCTGTAAGAAGACATGACAATAATGACTTTTTAATCTAGTTATTTTTCAATCATTTGTTCTCAACACCTTGTTAGATTTGAGGCATAATCGTTTGTTAATTTAATCTTCATTAGCCACTCATAAAATGTAACCTTTTCGTTCCTTGATAATGTATTCCACCCAATCGGCATGTAAACAAACAAACCATTTTCTTGCAATTGCATTTTTGGTCTTATTCTTAACTGTTTCAGATCCTTTCTTGATTTTAATATATCCTTTGTTTTTCTTTCAATTAAAATCAATGTTCCCAGTACGGATTCCCAGATATTTTTTTCAATATGCATAACATCAAGATTATGCTACAATTTTAACTTCGATCGGTACAAGACTTTGAAAAATATACTATTTTTTGTCCAATTCAAGTCATTTGTAGCTCATTTTCTCTTTCGTTATTTCTTACCAAATTCATTACAACCAACATCTATAAATTGTGCAAGTACATCTTCACCAGACAAATATGGTAGAGGTTGACCTCATTCAACAGTTTCATCAAATATTTTAGAATTTCCACATCATCTATGGTCACCAGGAAAAATTAATTGATGATGACTCACGAAACATAATTTTCTCTTGTAAGTAAGCCATTCAGATTTGGTATGTTTGTTACAAGTTATACATGCCATTTTTCCCTTAATACTCCAACCTAACAAGTTTCCATAAGCGGGAAAATCATTTGTTGTCCATAACACCGCAGCATGCATCTTGAATGACTTGCCTGTTGATGAATCAAATGTGACAACCCCATTCTCTCACAAATCTTTCAATTCTGTAATCAATGGCTGTAAGTGTATTTTTATATCATTTCCTAATGATCTCAAACCTGGAATCAGCAAACTCATCATGAAATATGGATCTTTCATACACTTCCATGGTAGTAAATTATACGACATTACAACTAGCCAAATACTATGACTAATACTCATGTTCCCAAACAGATTAAATTCATCTATTACCAACCCAAGTCACACATTACACGGTTCTTCAGCAAACCATGGGTGTTCTTCATCAAATTCGTTCCACACCTGGGAGTCAGCAAGATGCGACAAAATATCATCGTTTCTTACTCTGCCTGATGAGTGCCATGTTATATCTATAACTGTTGCGCATGACATAAATAATCGTTGTAATCTAGGTATCAATGGAAAGTGGCATACGACCTTTTGCAGCACATTTTACTTGTCTGATATCCATATTAATTCATGGCATATAGGACACTTGTTCAACTGCTCATTCTCTCTCCAAAATAACATGTAGTCATTCTTACATGCATGTATTACGTTGTTATCAAATCCAAGTCCTCGTTTCAACTTTTTTGCTTCATAGAAGTTACGAGGTAAAGTATTATTTGATGTCAGTGCCTCTTTAAACAACTCAAGTAACATATTGACAGCCTTAATAGATAATCGGCATATTGATTTTATGTGAAGCAGTCTTACAATAAATGACAACTTATTGTGTCTTCTGCATCCTGGATATAGCTCACGCTGTGAAACATTCAACAAAAGTGCAAAAGTGTTATAGCTCTCATCATTTGAACTTCATGTGTCCATGTCACCTTCATCCATAAACATTCACCCACCGATGTCACCTAACATTTGCTCCATATCCTCATCGTATTCATCTCCAACAACCTATGCTTGTACATCTTCATCGATCTTTTCTTCTTCATGTGGATCCTCAAATGAAGTTGGATATGGTTTGACAAACAGATGCTCTCTCATAAAGTTTATCTTATGAGAACGCAAATTCCTGCATTCTCTGCATGGGCATCTAATACGCTCATCACTATTACATGTATCCAATACGAACTCTAAGAATTTATTAACACCTTCAGCATATACATTGTAATTTTGACCCAATCGATCGCTAACTCACATCCAACTCTTATCCATGCCGATTATCTTCATTACAAACAGTCACATGTGCATCAACAAGCAAGCATGTATCATGTTTTAATTAATGAGTATACCATCTTTCATCGGGTAGTTGGTCCTATCCCGTTCGGGATTGTAAAATCATAGTCGTCAACCTATGATCTATTATCTGTCATGTCCAACAAAATTTCAACAGCATCTTCTCATAATTCTCCAAATATGCTCTTTTGGTTGTGTGCACTAACGATTAATACGTCGTCATACCATTACCGAAACTACATATTCTGAGAACAAGGGAGAGAACTACCAAAATCATAATTTGGACGATAACAATTATAGTTTGATAGTTTATGAGAATGATCTTACAATCCCAAACTGTCCACTCTGGATAATTCAAGAGTTATCAATCAAGCATTCATCTAGATTAATAACTCTTAAATGGGTCTAAGATTTATTTTAATGAACAAACAAACATAATTATTAAGTATTATATTAAGATTTAGTAGTATTTTAATTTAAATACTTTATTTTATTAATTTATAATTAATTATTTAAGTATTATTAAATCTTAACCATTTGTATTTTAATTTTAAGATTTAGTAGTATTTTAATTTAAATACTTTATTTTATTAATTTAGAAGTAACTATTTAACTATTATTGAGTCTTAACCATTTGTATTTTAATTTTAAGATTTAGTAGTATTTTAATTTAAATACTTAGAATTAACTATTTAAGTATTATTAAATCTTAACTATTTGAATTTTAATTTTAAGATTTCATATTAAGTATTTTTATTTTTATTTAGTTTAAGTATTTTAAAACTATTTTTGAATAATCATTATGGACAACTATCCTTATATATTCTAATTTCTAATTGTAAATACATTGATATATAAGCTTATGTTTGAATGGTGTTAATTTATATTCGAACTGGATCATACCCGTTCAAATGGTAAGCCTAATCCATTCAAACGGGTATGTTCCATATTCCAGTCATCTTCAACAACTGCAAACGCCATTAAATTCGACCTCACACCAACACAAACAACAATATCAAGAACAAATAATATACTAACATTACAAAATAATATATTTAAACCAAAATGAGAATATTAAAAACATGCCCGGGTTTTGGGAGATAAAAAGGCAAGGAGATTAAGCCAGATTTCCATATACCCAATGTGAAAAAGCTCTCCAAAAAGCAATAAAAATAATGGATTAATCCGATAATAATTGAGTGAGATAAAAACTAGTAGTATTTTGGGGTTGGATTGAAGGAGAATGGCGCTGGTTCGTGGATATGGCTTTAGTCCGTGAGAAATTGAGACGGGTGAGAGGAGAGGAAAATGAGGTTTTATCGTGTATTTACAGAACATTTACCGTTCGAACGATCATTTACTAACCATTCGAATGTGAAACTATGAAGCGGGAAAAATTTCCCTCCTAAAGCATAAATAATACATTTGAACGGTTATGAGTGCATTCCCGCTTTGCGCTAAAATATTATATAAACATTCGAATGCTTATTAGTAACAGTTCGAAAGATTTGGTAAATGTTTAATAATTTTTTTTACACTATACATTTAAATAAAAGAACAAATTTAATAAATATAGACATATTAGATGATGCTATAGTTTAGTATTATAGTAATATCATATTATAATATATAATCGAGCATATTATATATTATATTATAGTGAAGTATATATGAATATATAATATCATGCTAATTAAATTATAAGTAATATAAATATAGTATCAACATATTGTCTCATCTATACAACTAGCATATTATATAGTGTCATCTAAATAGACTATAACTAAAATACAATATGTTAATATATTAGACTATAACTAATATATATAGTATCATTGATATTAGACTATAATATCATATTTATTATAGTATAGTAAAGTAAAATACAATATATATTATTAACTATATATATCATATAAGTAGTACTATAATATATAGTACTATATGTTATATGTTATATGTTATATAATATATACTAGTATTAATTATAATAGTATTAATTATAGTACATTAATTGTAGATGAATTATAATTAAATTATATTTATAACTATTAACTGTAGTATATAGTACTAATATATATATTACTACTAATAGTTACTAATAGTATTAATTATAATAGTATTAATTAAATTAGTACATTACTATATATATTATATACTATATATACAATTATATTATATATATTATTATATGTAATATACTATATATATAGTTATTATATTTAATATACTATAAATTATATAATATATTATATTATTATATTATATATATAATATACTAAAAGTTATATGATACAGTACCAGATGTTATATAATATATTATATTCTAGTATATAATATATTATATAACATATAGTACTATATATTATAGTACAACTTATATGATATATATAATTAATAATATTTAGTATATATATAATATACTATACATTATTTATATAAAATATTAGTATATACTATATACTGATATAATTAAATTACTATAGTAATATAATATAGTACTATAATTAATACCTATAAATATAATTTATAGTACTATGTAATATAGTTAAAGTACTAATATAATTAATAGTATTATAATTGATACTGTATAGTAATAGTTAGTAGTAATATATATACTATTACTATATACTATAGTTATAGCTATAAATATAGTAGTACTATAATAGTACTGTATATTAATGTAATAATATAATATTATATAATAATATAATTAAATTAACTATATAGTAATAGCTATAATTAATTAATAGCTATAAATATAATTTAACTATAATAGTATTATAAAGTTATATAATATAGTACTATATACTAGTACTATATAATAGTCGTATATTAATATAATAGTACTATATACTATATATAGTATATACTATATATACTATATGTTATATAATATATTATATACTAGTATATAATATATGATATACTATATTATACTGCATCATATAACTTGTAGTATATTATATATATATATATATATAATATAATATCTTAATATATTATATAATATATAGTATATTCATCTAAGTAGACTATAACTAAAATATAATATGTTAATATATTAGATTATAGATAACATATATATACTATCATATATAGTGTTATCTAATTAGACTATAACTAATATATATAGTATCATTGATATTAGACTATAATATCACATTTATTATATTATAGTAAAGTAAAATACAATATATATCATATAAGTAGTACTCCAATATATATATGTTATATAATATATACTAGTATATAATATATTTTATACTATATTATACTACATCATATAACTTATAGTATCTTATATATAATATAATATATAGTATATTAAATATAATAACTATATATATAATATATTATATTTAGTAACATATATAGTATATTATAAACCGTCACTAATTATTATCTTATATAATAACTAAAATATATTATATGTCTTATATTACTATATCCTGATACATATAGTTTACAATATAATAAATTATTATAATATATTAAATAATATAATATAGTATATAAATGTATTGAAGTAAACTGGTCGAACGTATTAACTAACCGTTCGAACGATATTGCATATATAAGTTCAAGCCAACGATCATTTGCATAGACACTAAATGGTTTTGTAACATCGTTTTCTCCTCAATAACCATCCATCTCTGCTGTTTAAAGTTGTGTAATCAACAGTACTCGGTCGAAGCCTCTTCTTCTAAGTACCAATATGCTCTTTTTCTAATCATTTTTCCGTTTAAATTTAGGTTTCTGATGGATTAATTGTTTACATTATGATAAAATAGTTTATCCATTAATACTCACCGTATATTTGCTTAAATCCATTGTAGGAAGGTTCATTTAAGTCTCTATGTATTACTTTGTTGAAAAACTCATGAAACTTGAAGGATTTCATGGATTTTAATAGCTGAGTCGACTCAACATTGTCTACTTGCATGTTGTTCGAACGCTAGGTAGGGCGTTCAAATAATATGAACCAAATAAGTTTCTTTATTAATCGTTCAAATGTTGTTTTAGATGTTCGAACGTTCAAACGATACGAACCAAACATGTTTTATACTATTCGAACACTAATTTTGGCGTTCAAACAGTATAATTAAATTTATTAATATAAGTGAATCATTATTTTTATTCCATATTATAGTTCTATTAAATCTTAACGAGAATATATAGTATATTATATATAAATTAATATGGAAAATTTCTCACATTTTGTTAAATATTAAATTTCTATTAATATTAATCTAATTAATATTAAATAATCTGATATTATTTTTATAAAATTTTGTTGTTCACAATGTCTCACTTTATTAAATTGTTATTCGTATGTAATTTAGTGAATAGTTATTTATTATATTTTTATCATTAATGTTGTATTGATAAGTTCTTTAATTGTAAATTTTAGGTTGATCAACCATGGTGTCTTCCTCTAGGTCCGGATGTAAGCAACGCAATCCATCTGAGACTACTATCAATTGAGTAAGGGAGATGACTGTTTCATTAGAGCGACAAGTTATCATTTCTGACTTCCAAAGTCTTCTCTGGAAGGGTCACTTCATACCATCAGTCTTCAACGATCGCGGTAGGAGAACCTATCTTAGATGAGCAGGAAGAATCATGAGAGATCGTCTCCTATATTGACATTTTTGTTGAGTTCTATAGAGAGCTCGGTGATGCCAACCCAAATGATGGAGGGGCAACAAGATCTCTGTCCAAGGAGTTCTAGTTGTATTTTTACAGACGGACTCTTGCTGAGCATCTCGGTATTCCTAAGCTGCCAGATGCATATCTGAACATGGTGTCGGAGAGTTTAATCCTTTAGCTGAGGTGGAGAAAGCTGAGGAGGAGGCGCCAGTTTATACAGATAAGGTCGATGCCCTTGTTGATCATGAGGTGAGAGATTTGGTTGTTGGTCCAGATGCTTCCTCGTATGACGGGACAAAGATCATCAAGTAGGCAAATCTATCTTCTTTCTTCAAAATCCTGGATTTGATAATTACCGACAAAATTGACTCTCGGTAGCACAAGACAAAGGTTGACATTGATCAAATGAAATTTATGATATGGATCGCTCGTGGCATTCCTATCAACCTGGTGAGGTATATATTCGATAGGATTCGATCAAAGTCTCGGTACATTTCGACGGATGTACTGCCATTCGAGATCCTAATCACCCAATTTTTGCATGCTGGTGTCGTGCCTTATGTTGCCGAGCGTAAATGGGAGCCGATGGGACCGAGCAACAGGACCACCCTCTCAACATGGGATACCCGAGACTGCGTCTTCGTGGACATGTTCCAGACCTAATTGATCTTCAGAAAGATGCACAGCCAGGAGATCATGGAGCATCGGCTCCTGAGACATCTACACAGACCGAGGCATCTGTACACAGCGCTACTCGTGAGAACATGGTCGAGATAGTGTGTGCAACGATTAGCGAACAGACAACACTGATCGATGTAGTGCGTATAGAGGTCCATACTGTTGTGTCTGAGTTTCATACAGAGATTACTGCTAACTACTCTAAGTTACGTAAGGAGTTTGATGCCATGTCTGCGACTCAAGCCACCATCAGTACTCGACTGACACAAATAGAGGAACGCTTGGCTGCAGTCAAGGAATTGTGCAAAGACTTGGGGTCTTAGTACTTTTTATCTTTTATTTATAATTTTTTGTTTTTAGAATGAACAATATTTTGTATTTTGCAAATTCAGTATTCAATTATGAATTAGTATTATTTTAAATTTTCTGAACTAATTATTGATTTATATTATTCCTATTATTTAACTGATAAATTTCTTATAATTACTAGTTAATATAAATATAATTCTGTAAAAAAAAACATATGAACATCGTTAGAGCCCACAAATTTTGTTTGAACAGTGCTGATTTATCATTCAAACGATGAAATTGGAACATTCGAACGGTAGAGCAATTCCCCACTATAATAATTTTACTTAACGCGCCAAAATGTACGTTCGAACGGTTAAATTTACCTGTTTGAACGTAATTTAACTGTTCGAACGTTAAGACATTTTAGAGACAATATTTCATCCCTAACTATACCATTCGAACGGTATACATCTTCCGTCATTTTGTTAGCACGAAATATGAAATTCGTCCCTAAATCTCACTTTTTTGGACAATTATCATTCATTCCAAATCAAAATCGTCCCAACAAAAAAAAATTTGTTGTAGTGATAGGCAATAAAAAGTTTAAAAAATAATAATCATACATGCCTATGAGAAAAAGCCTTTCAAAAAGTGTTAAGAAAGATACAAAAAAAAAAAAGCCTACTTATTGACGCCTTGTTTGCATGACAAGATATTGTCAAGGATTCTCATATATTTTATTCCCAAACATCATATAAATATAAAAGAAATTTTAAATTTTAAGTATTCAATTTTTTTAATTAATCATTATAATTTTTTAATTTTACAAACAAAAATATAAAATAAAACAACTATTTCATATTTCAAAACAAAAAGTTAGAAAATTATATTCAAACTTTTTAAATTTATAATATTTCTATTCAGCTTTTTTTTTCTTTTATTTTAAAAAATCTAATAAAATATATTAACTCAAATTATTTTATTATTATTAATAGATATTTAATATCCAAATGAGCCCAAACAACACTGAAGGTATTTTTATCTCTCTAACCTCCCAAATAAAGAATTTTATACTCCCACTAGGAAATAACTCTTCATAGGGGGTGGGGAGCTCTCTCGGTCCCTCATCTACTACGACAGTATAAATCTGATTTCTCTCTCTTTCTCTTTCTGTTTATTTTTATTAAATTTTTTTGGTAATATGTAATTTTTTATTAAAATATGAATTTTCTTACATATTATTGGTTTGGATATTGATAATAAAATATTTTATGATGAATCCAATTGTAATTGTGAATTATTTATACTGATTTCTCTTTGTATTATGTATAAAATTATTTAAATTGGAATAAAAATAAATAAATGTACAAGCAAGCTCAACGTTTTTATGAAACGGATTGGAACACGTTAATGGGCCGTGTTTTCAATGTTCAATTTAATGCAAGTTGTCTTCCCTATTCTTGTACCACTATTTTCAATTTAATGCACTTTGCTTATAAAAAATGTAAAAAAAAATAATTGCTTACTAATTACTAGTATCATCATCGCATGGAATGTAAATAAAATGTTGACATCAACCAGTTCTTAATAAAAGGAAACCTTTTTTTAATGAAAGTATAATATGATATGATATGATATATAGTATATAATATAGTTTAAAATAATGCTTAAATATATTTAAGTGATTAGCCACAATATAAATATAGATAATAAAAAGGTAAGATAAAATAACAAAAAGAGAAAATAGGTCCCTACGCGTAGGCCAGACACGCGTGCATGAAATAGATGAAATAGGCTCGATAAGGGTTAACTTTGCATCTACAAACAACAACAAAAAAAAATATATAAATTAATGTGACTCGATCGGGCCTCAAAACTCCTGGAATTAATGCTTAGTTAAGCACTAGTACTCCTAAACTTTCGAGCAAAGCAGTAAATGGCCAAAGCCCAGTCAAGCACACAAATTAAATAAACTCCAAAACATGCAAACAGAATTGTTTTTTTTTTTTTTTTCCTTTTAATTTCTATATTTTTATTAAGGTACGTCGACGAATTAACTATGAAAAAGTGGGAGTAACATGATGCAATACAGAGTGCAGAGCTCATCTGTTTGTAATCTGTAATGGTCTGTTGAGCATGACTTTGCAAACGACAGCACTCTAAACCATTGCCCAACATCAAATACTAAGTTCAGTAGTTATCAATAACATCATGCACAAACATGATTACCCACCAACTCTCAGAAACCAAATCAATCGTCTGCCAAACAAAACCACTAAAAAAAAGTATTAATGATGTTTTACTGATCCATTGGACGTACACCAAATTCACTTAACAGCATTAAGATCACCATTACTAAGTTGTAACCTTTTGTATTTCCAGCTTTACTTGCAGTGAACTATCTTGATTTGTTCTCTTTCCAAAAACCAAAGAAAAAAACAAGAAAGGAATAAAGAAAATCAAAAGACCTAAATGAAAAAGAAGGGACCTGAAACTGTTAAACTCTCATAAGCAGAGCAAGATCCGCCAAAACAGCAACCACCCAAGAAAGTGAAAGCAAGTGCGTTACACGCGCCGCCTTGCTCGCTCATGGATGAAAGAACCCCCTGGAACTGGAAGTTGAAGAATGGTTGAATGACACATTCTGCTGCTGCTGCTGCTGGAGAAGAAGCTTCCTCTCGGCAATCTTCCCGAGCAAAGCCATCTGCTCAGCGGCGAAGACGCAGCAGCCTTGCGAGTAGAGCATGGTCTGAGCTACGGGGGAGTTCACCAGCACCTGGAGAATCTGGTTCCGGCTCAGCCTACCAAGGCCACCGAACACACCGCTGTATAAACTCTGGGCTGGCGTGAAGGCCGAGAATGTGGAGGAGGGCATGGTCTGGAGAGCCTTGACTTGGGCCTGAAGGAACTTCACATACTTGTGGGCCTCCTCGAGCATGGTGGCCATGTCCATCTTGGTGTCCCACGGCATCAACTTACGCAAGCTCTGGGTCTTCTCGCTCACCTTCTGACGCCGCCGGCTCGCCAGCTTGCTGTGGGGCATAACCGCCGGTTGGGATGACAGAACGACCGGAGGAGGATTCAGGTTCAGATTAAGGTTGGGAACGTGGTAACGGTAGCAGCTCTGAACGATTGACTCTAGGGTTTGGGAGTTGTTACTGACTGTCGTCGAGTCGAGTCTGAGGCGTTTGGATGGCGAGACGGACGCAGAAGGAAATGGTTGGGGTTGGGGTTGGGGTTGGAATTGGGATTGGGAATGGGAGTGCTCGAGGGACTGTAGGAGGGGTAAGTGTGGGAAGACTGAGGAGGATTTGAGGTGATCATGAGAGAGAACTGGTGAGTTGGTTAAGAAATGGAGTGGCTGAGAGTGAGTCGACTCGGTATCGAACTGCTCGTAGGCAAGGGGTTCGCTTTTGGGGAGCTTGAGCTTCTTGTTGTCCTCCGAATCTTCTTTGTTTTCGTTGAAGTTGAGGGGTGGTCCTCCAACTCCAAGTCGGTGGGAGTTATGAAAGGTGGGATAATCCTCGCTGAAGAAGGAGAAAGGAAAGGAAGTGGTAGTGGCAGTGGGCGTCGAGTAGTTCACATCTTCGAGTGGGAAGTCAGCGTAGAAAGGAAGTAGGGTATTGTCAGTGAGAAGTGACTGAAAGCTGACGCCGGATAACATGGAGTTGAAGCTACCCTCTTCACAGCCCTCGCCGGCGGCGAAACTATTATCAAAGCCTGATCTCTCCATTTTCATTCGAGAGAGAGAGAGAGAGAGAGAGAGAGAGAGATGGGATGGAAATGTGTTTATAAAGAGGGTAGGGTTATGAGGGGTCTGTGTCTCGAAGGGATGGAGAGAGGGAATAAATGGGGCAGTATAGTGGGCGGCTAAGCTGAGGTTAGAATATCGAGGATGATATGGGGATGTCCGTACAATTTACAAAGAGCGAAAGCGGCCGGACAGGGACAGTGCAGGTGTGTGTACAGCTGCTGCTGTTGGTGTTGTTGTCAGGGCTTTTGTTTTGTCTGCTTCTCCGATTCGGTTTCATTCATTTTCAGGTAACCGGGCAGGCGGAAGGGCTAATTAAAGCCCAACCGTTTTCGGCATGATAAAGATGTTGCGGCAGAGAATGTTGGGCTTTAAAGTTTGAAACCTGTATCCTACTTGCTATTATTTTTACAAGTGCTACGAGTAGAGAGACGTGCCTTTTGAAGACGCCAAAACGACACCATATTTATAAATTGAGAACTTTGAAAACAGTCATCTCGTTTTTTTTTAAAGATCAGTCTGCCAATATGAGTGCGACATGTCAGCTCTACCAATCCATCTACTTCTATGTATCATACACCCAACCACAACGAAACAAATGAAACCCCGAAACCCTCCCACCCAAAATCGAAATCACAAAATCTCCCCTCCCAAAAAAAAAAAAAAAAATCCAAGTTTGTACCATTCCTAAGAACGTGATCAGTTCCGCAATCGCGATGTAGCTCAAAAACGCCATAAAGGTTGAGAAGCATAGCAAAATTGAGACCATAGATCGAAGCATTTTCGTAATTTTCAACTCTTTCCAAGGGTGACCAGGAGGTGTGGATTTTTTGTGTTATTTTTAGGGTAGTGGTTTGAGAGAGCCAACAAGAAAATGCACAAAACCTACTTTAGAGAAAATCGAGATACAATAAACAAAGTAATTCTTTCTATATGGGAGATCTAGAAATTGGTACAAAGAGAAAGCTCCAAGCTAAGTGTTAATGGAGATTAATCTGCATTAAAATAATTGAAAGGGCCAAAAAAGTTAAGCATATCTTTTCTCGGGTCTCAGTGATGGCGTCGAGCAGTCAAACATGAGTTGGAGTCTTAATGCAACAGTGCATGACACAGTGATGTTAGGGACCTCAGTCTAATCCCTAAACACTATATTATCCTCCCCTTAGTTCTCCGTGTGATGACCAAATGCCTTAGTCTTCTTGCTTGGTTTTTGATCAATAATGGCACGTATGATAGCAATGATGGGTTCTTAGGTTGATGAAGGTATAGTACTTAATGATGGAAATAATGATTAATGAGTTCAGATGATTTAGGTGATGATTTAGTATGTTTGACGCAATATAGAACGGCTTGAAGGTTGCTCTTGATGTTGGCACCACTTGTATAATGTTTAGGGTTGGTTTGGTAAAGATAGACTAAGGTTTGGATGGTGACTAGGAGAATTTCGAAATTAGGGATTAAGGTTAGAGTTTTGGTAATTTGGATAAGATAGTGGATGGAAAAAGGGTTTCCTTGATTGATGGGATGATGGGGCTTCATTGATTGATTGAGTCACTTATAATAAATAAGACCGATCAAATAATGTAGGACGGGATATGGTTCAGCCAAGTATGGTAAGTACATTTCAGCTATAGCAAGGGGAGTCTATAACCGAATGGGTTATTTAAGGTAAGTGGTTATTTGACGTGAATTGATTGAGATAATAGATTGGGACTGATTTGGGATTGATTGGTTCGGTTAGGGTCTAGGACAAGTTGATTGGCTTGGTGATTGGAAGATTATTAGAAGATTCTGAAAAGTTTCCAAGAATGGGTGGTTTGTATATGGTAAGTGGTATCTTAGATTAGGTAATTGGAAGATTGATTGGAAGACTCTAGGAAGTTTCCATGAGTGGGCGGTTTGTATATGGTAAATGGTATCTTAGATTGGATGATTAGAAGATTGTTCTAAGAGTGATTAGGGAGGGTGGTCAAATATGGTAAATAAGTGTTGGATGTGTATGGTAAGTGGAAATGAGTGGGCGGCCGAATACAGTGAATATGAAAAGTAGGGTGAATGGCGTGTGGGAGTGTTTGGAATGTGGAAATATGCGAGAATGTGTAAGAACACAAGGGAAAATGTATGAACACAAGATGAATGGACTCAACAAAGAAATATGAAGACTCTCTTTTATCGTTTATATGGGTATTTTGATAAACCAAATAATTCTAAGAATAAGACCTAGGATGTGTTTGATATGCAAGAAATTATAGATGAACAAGCTAGAAAATATAAGAATAAGGATAGATAATTGAATGGAACAAAAGCAATACTCATAAGATTGATAGATATTTTATTCAACACCTATTCACAAATTGCAAAGTGATAAATCAAAGAAAGATAAATGGATAACATCTATTCATGAATTATAAGGTGTTAATCATTTCCTTGGGATTTATGAATTTTACCCAAAAGAACCCAAGTGCAAAAGCACCAAAAGTATTCTTCAAGACCACATCAAACCGTTCCACAAAGAAAAAATGTCAAATGATCAAAGATGTAAACTAAGATACTAAGGGTTCTATTTATAGATATTACAAAGTGAAAACCTCTAATAGATCCCTTGAAATATAATTAAATAAAATAGCATAGTCTTGGATGGATCCCATGATGGCGCATGGCTAGGTTAGCCCTTGGTGGCCGTGGCTAGCCCATGACATAAGCCATGGGCATGACTGATATGGCTGGCATACTTGCTAGCGTGTGCCTGATATGGCCCAAGCAAGGGGCTTGAGCGCTAGGGCTGCTAGCCTGCTGCTGCATGGGCACGCTAGCATGTTGCTGGAGCGCACTAAGCTAGGCGCATGGGGCTATTAGGCTGTTGGCAAGGCTGCGCGCACTGGGCTACTACATACTGGGAGTGCGCACACAGGTGTGCGCATGCTGTGCTGCACACGATGGGCATGTCCTAGCATGGCCCTGGCGTGCTGATGGCCAGGCCATGTGCAACTGGTGTGCGCCGAGACATGTCACTAACTTCACCCTGGGCTGTCAAGGACATGTCATGATGAGGTTCATGGCATGCCTGCTGCGTGCTACTAAGCGTCAAGGACATGTCATGACAAGGGTCATAACATGCATGTTGGGTGTCTTGGGCGTGCCATAGTAGGAGTCATGGCATGCCTGCAACATGTCTGAGGTGCTGATATGGGCGTGCCATGGCATGCCTGCGATGTTGTCAAGTGAGTGCCATGGCAGAGACCATGAAATGTCTGTTGGACTGTCATGGGTGTGCCTTAGTAGGGGCCATGGCATGCTTTTAGTGCTGTCAGGTAGATGCCATGACAGGAGTCATGACATGTCTGTGGGGTTGTCTTGGCATGTAAGTAGCAATGTCAAAGGACTGTTGGGACTCCATGGCATTAGCAAGAGGGAAGACGTGAATCACGTTCTAATTAACTCATACCATTCTTGTAATCTTTCTAGGGCATACACTAGACCCCTAGGGAAGTCCTTCAGAACTGAGCTTGATCCCAAAAATGGCCCGATCTCAGATCCATGCATGCCTAGGACCTTGTCCTAGGGCGATTTTTGTTGAGGCCTTGACAAGTGGATTGGGGTCTCGGGTGCGATTTCTTATTTTTACTTTATTCGAGTTTGGCTTTGTTCTAGGAAGAAAGGGATTTTGGGTGGCAGTGCATGGAAGAAGCTGATGTGCATGGTCCCACTTTACCAAATGGGCTAGTGAAAAGCTGCTCTCTTATAAACTACGCATATTCTAAATTAATCTCCGTTACATTTGAGTGACAGATTCTACTTGTATCATATAATTGGTTTAGTCGCTTCATTACGTTAAAAATAATCAATTAAAACTTCCTGCTTGCATTACATACTACTTCCAAATTATACACACCATGTCCTTTCCACCTTTTCCCGTTCTTGCATGCATGCATGTATTCGACCAAAATCAATTAACTCAAATCGTTTTTTTTTTTCTTTCCTTAAATGAGTTATGATACATTCTCCCATCTTTCACATTTGATGAAGATGATGGATTATTGAATTATTTTAGGCAATGTTTGTTTTCATATATGAGATGAGTTAAAAGTTAAACAAATATATATATTATTATAATATATTTTTTTAATATTAGTTTTGTTTTGAAATTTGCAAAAATAATTTTGAAATTTGAAAAAGTTCAATTTTTTAAAAATTTAAAAAAATGTAATAATAAATTTGAAAAAAAAAATTAAAATTTAAAATTTTATCTCCCAAAATAAACTAGCCTGTAACAGTTGTGCAAAGGTCATGGCCCGAGGACACAATCTTGATGATTTCTCAGGGACTGAACAACTTATAGTTGCAAAATTGCTGAACATACATACCCCTTTTTTTGAGGCCTGTATGTATCAATAGAAAAAGAGAAATTCTGGGCAAATCTTGTATCACGACCATGATAACTAGGACAAGTTGGCAAACTAACTCAAATCACCTCATTCCATTGGGGATGAACCCCAGGAAGCACATATGTATATATATATACATATTACAACTAGAGAATCCTGATCAAGGTTTGTTTACAAACTTGTTAGTTAAAAATCTGCCTCAAAGCGTCTGGTCCTCTCACAATCCAAGCAAGTGCCGAGCTCTTTCCATCCTGTGCTCATTTTATAGTGGGTCTGAAAAGCACACGCAAGCTGGCTTACAAGTAAAAAGTGAGCGTCCAACCATGTTCTAACCAGTGAACAAGACATGAGAACGAAAATTGTAGCAGAAGGGCGCCCAAAATCTCATCATATCTCATTGTCTTGTCTTATGAAAATTTAAAAGCCCTACTCTGGCAGGATTGAAATACAGGAACTAGTCTAGAAATTGGGAGACAAAAATACCAATTAACAGCTAATGCCTCCGACTTTTTCTTCCTTTTCATTTTTTTCTCATAAAATTAGAGAGAAACAATGCTACTTACTGCGTAATGAATCACAAATTACAAAGGTGGAACAAAAAAACTGTACACAAGAATGAGGAGAAACTGCAGTACAAAATGAATGACGCTTTGGAGTGATTACCAACTTCCCACATTTAAAGGGGCAACTGTGGACTAAAATTGACAAATCACTCCAGACCAATTAACAAAGAGTTGCCTAATGGCCTGCTGCTTTCCCAATCTCTGCAATGGGTCATCGATCCCACATGGCCTGAAATATGGCAGGTCTGTGCTTCAGCCATTGCACCATCTCCCTGTCCAGTAAATTATTATTTAGAACAGCATCCAACATCGGGCTGCCAAAAACATTTGAGGAGCTCTTAAACGACCATATTCGGCCCTTAGGCCACGGTCTCTGGGGCTGCTTCTCCTGGAATACATTAGGATTGCAACAGATAAGCAACCAACGGCAAATCAAAGCAAGTTGAGTGAATAAAGAAAGGCAAAAGAGCATAACATTCAAATTAAACATGTTTGCTAGTGTTTTTAAACACTGCAATGGATAATCCCCAGCAACCTTAGTGGGTCCCTTCAAGTTCATTAATTGGGAAAGCTTGAGTATAATTTGAGATAAAGGGCAAGTTTTCAGTACTGTCACAGAACCATAGGAAACCAAATGTAATCACTATTTGACAGTTCAAAGTTGCAATGACCAACAATTCTCCTAAAGAGTCCAAGAGTCCTCACGATACTTAAACATACATATGCGGTAGTGTTGCTTACCCAATGTTTTCTATGGGCCAGGTTAGGGCAGAGTAAGGTCTTCTATTTCGTAATTAAAGAACCTGAGTATTAACTCAATTTAGGCATGTCAAACTCACCATTCTTGCCAGCATATATCTCAGAGTCCTTGGGCCGTAAACACGATTCCTTGAAGGTTTCTGAAACTTGGCATAGAAGGAACCAATCTCAGGTAACAGCAAGCAACCCCTACTCGCTCTGGCCAAGCTACAATCTGGGTCCGCATTGGTTTGGTTATGCCAAAAAATTAGCTGTCCTAAACAATAGTTCTCGCCATAGGTCTTGCAATACTCTTGAAAGCCATCCCCCAATATATCAGCATACTTTGGGCCCAAGTCAAGTGGACTAATGTAAACCGGTGGAGACGTTACAGCTTTATATTCCTGCATGTAAAAATAAAACTAGCTTAAGGTCAAAGAAACCACATATGAAAGGTAGAGAGACTCCAGTGGTTCTAAGGCTGTAAGAAGTACCCGTATTCTAAAAAAGCACTTTGTGTATGCATAAATATGGATCAAGTCAGCTGCTGCATCATGCCGAGACTTGTACGTACATGGAAGATTTCGAACCTCATCTCTCAGCCTTTATAACAATGAACATCCCATAAGACTACATGTTTTTAACACTTGAATCATCGTAAGTTTGAAGAAAACTGGAACAAAATTGAAGAAGTGCACACTCACCATAGTAAAGATCTCTGAAGTTCTTTCTGAATGTCATCTGACCCTGATGGATCATGAGCATGAATCTTGGACTTGAGATCATTTAGCGTGCCTTCTTCCACATGAGGAGCCATGCATTGGAGAAGCTCGTCAACAAATGATCCTTCTCCTTTCCAGAAAAAGGAAACAACTTCTTCGGGACTCAGCTTCTCCAGAGGAGGCGGAGCTTTCTTTGGGTCACCAAAAATGCATCTCATAACATATCTCACCTGTATAGACAATTCAACAGATAAAAATCATCAACCTGGGCAATCATAAAAAGGTAAGTGTAGGATCTAAACTCAACACACAGAGACATCATTGGCTGCATGGTATTATCGACATGGGAGTTAAGAGTAAATATCCTAACAAAGATCCGATCATCGAATAATTCAAAGGTTTAGCATCAAAACTTTGACCTAGGAATCATGATTTATAGACCACAAAATAGCATGCCCAAAATCATCATAAGTACAACTTTCAGGTTGAGAGAAACATGACGGTAAGCCCCGTTACAACAAGAATGCATGCCATATGCATCTTGACTGCTCCTTAACATAATTAGTACTGACAAGCTCCTTAACCAAATTAGAGAAGGTAGTCACCTTGTCAAGAGTAACAGCCAAATTCTGAAGCCTTTGATTGTACACACCCTCAGCCTGCCTCATGCCAAAATTTATGAATACCACAAGTTAATTGCAAGCCCGCCCACACACACCCACTCACAATAAAAGACTAGGGCAGTGAGCACCAAACCTGAACCTCGGCATCACTCCTCTCAACCTCGAGACAAATATCGGAAAAATATTTCCTCTTTTCCTCCAAATTATGCCTTAGAATCTCAGCAGGTAGCTTCGTCCTTTCAAAATTTATAAATCTCACCTGCACACAAAATGAAAGAATCAGGAGAAACAAAAAAGACAACTAAATTACTACCAACAAAATTAATCCCAAAACAAAAGCTAGGGGCAGCAAAAGCACATACCAGGCGAGCTGAATAGGCTACTACCCATTCAGGCAGCCCACCAAGCAAACAACTGCCTAAACCAGCCCTCCCCAAGTCAAGATAATCGTCTTCAGATACTGAGTTTAATTCGCAAGCTTCTAGCATTAACTGATAACCATCAAGAACTCCATGCCAGTCCTCCAGTACCTGTGGATGGATAATATAAACTACATAAAACAAAAAGGCAACTTTGGAACTACGGCTAAAAAAGGACCAATAAGATTCTGCCAGCTGTATCAACATCAGCAAGACAATTAATAATCAGTTACAATACCAGAATCACAAACTGGCCTTCTATGCTGATCAGAAAGAATCCTGATCAGTATACTAATTCAACATGATAAAATTGTAAGTCAAAAGCCACTTCACAGCCTGTGAAGTCTGATCAGACTTGTTCAGGATTTACGTTTTCTTCCTTTTTTTTGACATCTACAGTCGGAAAACTGCCATAAATGCTGTACCTTTTGGAAAGCCCCTTCACCTGTCAGATTCAAGTAGCTGCCCCGGCAAACTTGGCTGCCGCACAAACAAACTGACACTTCATATTCTTCTTTACTCTAGCAAAAGGAACAGAAACTAGTCAGTATATATTGAAATACATATAGCATTCTTCTCCAGAATCCGTAGTGTACGTAAGCCAAACAGTAAAAAGAACACACCTCTGTAACAGAATTATAATCAAATGTGATCTCCTCGCCATATTGAATTTTACGTACAGAATAGATTCCAATCTGGTAATGACCACCTACAGCAGTAACCCTGCATTGAAGAATAAAATTATAGGATGATCAAAATCCAGCTTCACTCATGATATATTACATTCACCAAATATAGAAAACAATAAACATATATATATATATAGATGAAGTAAGAATAAAATATAGAATATTAGGGAAGAAAGTTAAAAGAGAGAAATTGTTCAATATGTTCCTCCAGACCTATAAAAAAATAATAGATGTGAAATTTATTAATCTGTACCATATACAACAAGTTCAAATGTGTAGGGAAACTTGCAGGGTCATTAAGTAGCAAGTAGCAAAGTCTTTTGCAATGTACTAAAAACATTAACTGGTTTACAACTCTGCAGTTAGGTTATGAACAGCAAAGATGGTACAATAACAAGACTCACTTTGCTTCACAATTAGGTCGACACGAGTGGCATATTCGACTTGCATAGTTTGCCTTATGCATAGCATCAACAACCACCAAATCATACCCATCAGCATCACCCTGCCAGGTTATATACAGTTCGATCAGATTAAAAAGTTCCGCAATGCAAGAATAAATTGAGTAAGCATGACTGGCCTACAGCACAAAGCTTGTTGAAGAAAGGAAAACCTTTGGCCTTTCAAGATAGATGTTGTAAAATTCTGGAGCTGGATCTTTACTATTTTTCTGCAAAGATCGAATCCCATCTTGCTTCTCGAACCATTTCCAAACAGGGTAAACCTACAAAAATTATTTTCGCCGATGGGTTGGGAAGGGGGAAGGGGGAAGGGGGGAAGAGTTTCAGAACCATAAACCTCCAAATTTTATTATAACAAGTAATTGTATTGCACTAACAATTGGCTGCCCTACCTCTCCCAAAAACTCCACAACAAAATCCTCTTCTCCAAAACCTTCTTCATTGTTGCAAACAACACCAAGCCCCTGGTATCAGAACCAAATAGATAATAAAAAAACATGAATATCAGCATCAAATAGTAGGAGATCAAGTCAAGCAGCATGTCCAAAAGAGGAGCAAAATGATAGTACCATGTGCATGCAGTAAATCAATGATTCATACATACCTTTCTGTAAGCAACATATTTGTCATCGGCACGACTGTCTATGGCCTTCAAAATACCCTGACACATTCTCACAGTTCGTATATCGCAGTCTTCTTCAGCAGCCTTTTCAATTTCTTCAACAACAGGCTGCAAGGGGTACATCATAGGAGTGTTTCCAGTTCCAGTGAAGTGCCTAACTTGCTTATTCAAAGCTTGAAGGAGCACATCTTCAATAAACAAATGCTTCTCGTGTAAAGACCAATCCAACTCCTCTGGCATTGAATCAAGCAAAAGATTGTGAGTGTAGGGATCAATTCCATAAACCTCTTGCTCTAAGACCTCAACTCCAAGCTGTTTTCTAGGTTTATAATCCTTGACTTCAGGAAGTTCCATATCAGACTCCTCAGTGCCACTTTTCTGTGCATGGAGTTTCTCAACATAGTCCTCTGGTAAAGATACTCGCATCTTCCGTTGCACGTCCTCATCATCCGCAACAGTAACATATTGATCAATGACTTCATATTTTCTTGTAACAGGAGGAACCAGGCTTGCTTTGGTCATGCGAGCACCCCATTCTCGATCATCAGTCATAGAATCCAAGCCCTCATCTCGAATAAAGTGTCCATTCCCTCTTGAGTCTGCAGGTCGAACTTCTGACCGAATATCCAAATCACTTTCCACATCTGAGGCTGTGCTCTCACTCTCAGTCTTGGCATCTGAAGACCTGTCAAGGTCATCAGATGTTTCACTCTCCGAGTGCATAGATTTTTTATTCAATTTGGATAACCGCCTTCTGATTTCTCGATCAGATGCATACTCTATGTAATCCAAACCATAATTTGAGAAGGAAGTGCCATTACTCTTATTCACATACTTCCTTTCAGTCAAAGATTTATTGAGCTTCTTCTTATACTTCGAGGCAGCAGGTGAATCATCTTCCCACGACTTCATCATCTCATCTCTTTCATAGGATGACTTAGAACTGTCTTCCAATCGTGTGGCAAGTTTAATAAATAAAGGAATAATATGATTCACATCTCCAGCATCACCCCGATTCTTTGCTCTGCACAAAAAATAAGTCAACAAAGAATAGAGATGAAACAAGTGCTTAAGCTAATTTTATATCATTGATTATGCCGCATAAGAAGATATTAGGTTGCCTGACTTGCATGAAGAAAGAAAATATGCCCAGATAGATTATATATCCACAGAAAAACGTTTTGAGTCATGATCATCTTAAAAGAACTTTGGACAACCAAAATAATAAAATACAACAGCTTTGAGTTAACCCCATCAGACTTCAACCTGAGCATGGAGCTGTTAACCCATTGTTAACAAAAGCATCTATGACGTTATTCAACAAAGCACCAAAAGCAGGCTCAAAGGAACTTACTTTATTGCGTCTCGGCACATTCGACTGATATCCTCCTTGACAGAGCTCAATCCATGGCCAATGTAATAACCCTTTTTAATTCTGTCTTCAATTTCTGCAACCTGATCAATAAGGAAACAACAAGAAAGTATGTACTTACAATGGAAATATTTTTAACATGGCAACATGCAAAACAGATGACTAGCTATACCTTAGGCACAAAGAAGTCAAAAGTATTCTTATTCATTATGTCCTTAAGACCTGAAAGAAGAAATTCTTCCATTCTTTTGTAACTATTGTCAGATTTCTTAATGGCCCACCGCCTCATTCGAGCATCCCTAGATAGAATGGAAGAGGACTTTCTGGCATCAAATAGTTTTGATCGTTTGTATAAGCTTCGGCGGAATAACTGATTTGCTGAGTCTCTCTTATTCACACTATCAAAATAGTCCTTTAGTTCACCAAAATCATCCATATCACCACCCAGACCCTTTTTGGAAATCGAGGATGTTCTCTCAGTAATCTGTTTAAGACTTCTGATTTTAGACTGTGATTCCTCAAATATCTTTGTAACACGTGAAATTCGGGTCTTGATCCAGTTAATGTTGGCAAATTTGAGGGTCAACTCATCAAACTGACTGCAACCTCTAATATCTATATAAGATATACAAGGAAATGAATGCAGAATCTCTTCAAGCAGCTCGGAGGTAATGTTTGTACAACCTTTAAGAACCATTGAATTCATCCTTCCTTTTTCATAACCACTCTGCAAGCAAGCCATTACATGAGTCCTATCAACAAGAGAGAAAGATTTGACTTCAAAAATGCAAATTCAAAGTAAAACCTACCATGATGTTCAAGAGAATGGAGTCAGTGCAGTTAGGACCCAAAGTTGACAGGTCAATATGTCTTGAGATGTCCTTGTAAAAACCAACAGCGGCTCTCCAGTGTTTACAAGTCAAAGAAATAAAGGCAAGGGATTTGATATCTGATTTCAGAAAATGAAATACCCGTGCCAGGACATGACCATTCAATAAACCCCAGCTTCCCATTTCAGATTCAGAATCTTCATTCTCCTCTCGGTAAAAAAAAGCATCACCACAAAGATCATCAAATGTGCATTCATCCTTAATTGTGTCCATGTCCTCTTCTACTTCATATTCTTCATTCTCATCCCCTAGCAGCCGTGCTCTCTTGGCAGCATGTGCATCACCTTCTGTAGTTAACCAGGCCCCAATCAAGCACACAGAATATAAAAAATTATTTCAAAGAAACAAAGATAAAGGAGAACAAAGTAAAAGTCTGAAAGAAACAGAGATAGAATGTATTAAAGATGATCTACTAATATTCATATAGGGTTAAGGACTACTACAAAACTAGGAAAGATACATAGACACAGCACAAATACAACAAAACGAGGGGGGGGGGGGGGGGGGGAACCCGTGCATCTTGGTATTTGCAAATTCACGACAGTGCAGTAAACCATGTATGCACATAAAGAAGTTTGACAGAGAGCCTCACCACAAAGATGCCTCAAACACATAATGAATGACATGGTTTAAGTTCAGTTGCTACAAGATAATGAGAGAGAGAGAGAGAGAGAGAGAGAACTTTGACAAAGGACATATTCTAGCAGAAGATTGAATGGCAAGTTCATTACTTGAAACACTGCCAGAATGAGATTAAAAAGAAAAAAGAAAAAGAATTGATTGGAACCAGTATAAGATAAAAATTAAACAAATATCACGCATGCCTCTTGAATAGAGAAATCTGCGTTTTGCTGAATAAAATCCAGCATGTCAATGGAAACAAAGAGATTAACCCATACCTGATTTACGGTATATATGCTTCTCCATCTCCTTTTTAGGCTGCCTAACATTGATCCATGGATCTAAGACTTCATTGATGGCTGCAGCAAACTCACGGCTCTTATATGATTTCATTACCAATTCATGCAGCTTCCCACGAGTATAACCAATGAACTGAGGATGTAGGTCGTGCGAGAAACTTGGTTTTGTTTTAGAATCATCAAGGGCAGTGCCTTGAGATTGTGAACAAGGTCTTGAAGAATCACCACTCGCAGAAGTATTCTCTTGGTCACTCTTGACACTGGCTTCAGAGGTCTCTCCAGCAGAGAACACTGGAACCCAAATTTTATCAAATTTTCTGAAAACACTAATGTGTTTCTGAATGACACCTTGATCTGCTAAGACCTGCAGGTGTGAAAATGAAGAAGGCCCTAGTTCATGCCCAGCACCATCAAGGTAGTACCAATCCCCCAAATGCAATTGCAAATCGTCAACTGAGCAAAGACGGTCTTTTGGAGGGTTGATGGATGCCACGCATTTCCAGGAGTCTTGTGAACCATGATCATTAGCACTTTTGGATTGAGAATCACGTTCTGTTGATGATCTCTTGCCATCACTACCTGAAGAGTATGGACGAGAAGACCTTGAAGAATATCTCTCCTTTCCTCTTACTTTTGTACGTGGATCAGAAATAAATGAACCATGGTCTTTAACCACACATGCATTTATCCTGACCACTGTAAGCATTGTTCCTTTCACTCCCCTAGCAATAGCAGTAGACTTGCTCTGAACTGATCTGCTCACCCCACTGCCATCATTCTTCTCATCTGATAAAGAAAAAGCCCAAGGAGGGAGATCAAGCCTCCTGCTGTGAGATGGATAGTACAAGTCATCTTTTCGATGCCAGCGAGGGTCCTCATAACCAGACTTTGGCATCTGGCATAATGAGAAACCGTCATTGAGAACAAGCTTCTTTCTGAAAGACTTATCCTGTCCAGCCTCATCATTCCTCTTCCAGTCGCCACCCTTACATGGCCATCGGCCAGAAAACCACTCACCAAATTCTCCACAGGCAAAACCATTATCCTTGTCAGAAGTCGCAATTAACCTGGATTCTGCATCTTCTTTCGGTTTGATATCGGAATCTCTAGACAATTCATTATCTTTATGATCAAAAGCTTCGCTTCTGTGAGTTTTATACCAAGCAAAACCTGTACAAGGACCAGAGTAAACTCTATGACATAAAATGCAGATCTTGAAGTGATGGTTATAAAAACTTTATAAATTTTGAGAGGTTCTCAAAATTTGAGCATGTTTATATTGGGTTTTGTGAAAGTAGGAAAAATGAGAAACTGTTTGCATAAAAATGTTTTGAGATGAGTTTTTACTAGAGTTTGTGAAAGCTGTAGGTAATTTTAAAATGTTCTGAATAAATTTTTTTATGATTTTCTTTATGAGCAAGGATAACTTTACCTTTTGGATTTTTTTGAAAGTTATAATTTTTGTGTTTTTTCATGGAAACATAAGCAAATGATTAGATAAAAAGTACCTTTTATATATTTTTTATAAGTAATTTTTTATATAAAAAAATTAAAATTGTTTGAATTAAAATTAGACCTTTTTTTAATTTTTTTTGGAAAAAATAATGAAACCAAACAAGTCCATAGTTTTTTTCCTACGCAAGTCCACACATTGGTTCAATGAATATCTGTAGAAGTTTTCAAGACTTCCTTGTAAAAGGTTTGAACCATAAGAACACTAGGCCCTGTGTGGATTGGGAGTTGAGCTCAACTCATATTATCTCATCATTACAACTTTCTCAAATTTCCATACATAATTTTATAAACAACTCAATTTTTTCAAATCTCAAAACAATAATAATATTAAAAAGTACTACCGTAATAATATTTTATTCAACTTTCAAAACTCATCTCATCTCATTTTAACTCACTCTCCAAACCATACCTTAATACAAATATGGAATTTCATAACAACGCATAAAAGAAACTTCATTTTTGTTTCAACTTTCACGTTCCATTGTGTAAAGCTACAATGATGTCACGATTTCAAATCATAACCATTCATGTGCTACGACCGATTAAAATAGAAAAACTTTGGTAGGCACAGCCAAGGCAGCTAGACATCTTGAACTACCAACTATCGTACGAGAGTGAAATAACAAAGAACCAATTTTATGAGCATTATTTTAAGAAAATAAAATCTCATTAATTCATTATAGCGGTGGTAGATTGCAATTCACAGAATAGAAATTTTCAAATCAGTTGATTATAAAATTAAGAAATGCATCAACCAAAGATGGATTATATTATCTAGCACATTACACACAATCTACAGAGAGCTATTGAGGTGGTTCTAACTTTGCTGTGTGGCAAGCATACCCCTGATCTACTTACTTTTTTACATCTATGCCATTAACTAGAAAACAAATAGAGGTAAGAACTTGTTTTCTTAGCAAATTATATGGTTATGAAATTTTAGTTCAGGAAAGATATAACCCTCCCTGTTTACTTAAATATAATATGAAAAGTATGTTGAACATTTATGTAAATTTTAAATATTAGTTATTCGGATACAGAAATCCAGTGAAATCCTTTATATAAAGAAAAAGTCCAAATGAAGAACTTTTTTGAGAACTCACTACAAAATTACTCTAAACGCTCAGTGTTTTATCCAAAATAAAGACTTTTTTTTATAAGTAATCCAAACTAAAGGTAAACACATGAATAAATAGAAAAAAAAAATGTCAGAGATGGTATACCTTCAGAATCTTCCCCTCCCTCCCCCCATTCAGTAGGTTCAATCCTCATTTGTAGAGCTTCTGCAAAATCACAAGGTTCCACAATCGCGGGAAGTAAGAAATCCACCAGGCAAAAATAGCGCAGGAATTACAACCAGATCCTTACTAGAAATGTTTGGTCCTACTTAAGGGGTAAAAGTAATTAACAGACAAGCTAATACCTGCAACAGTCTCAAGTTCCCTGCCAGGAACAACAGGGAAGCCATGTAACAGAGCCCCGACCCTTTCATCAATATGGAGATCTTCTGAAGGCTCAAAAGCATTTCTAGTATCTCCAGTATCCGTGCAAACCAGAAACTCAGATAAAGTGACGGGTATTTCCTCACCAGGACCAAATTGTCTAGTATCTCCAGTATCAGCCAAAAGATTACCAGGAGCTTCAGGAGGCTTCACCAGCTGAGTTATGGTGTCCGATGCAATAAATGGGAAACTCAGAGTCATCAACGGAGACGTTGCATTTTCAACAGTTACCCACCTATCACTATCTAAGTGTTTGATCAAGTGATCTGACATAAGAGCCCCTTCTCCCACAAGTGTTTTAAGATCACCTAATTTAGAAGGCCCACATTCCATGCCATAATAATCGAGGTAAAACCATTTCCCTGTAGACGAGTCAGCCACCACTGGGATATGTGGTGGCGTGTCACATATATCCATATCTTCTTCCATAGATGGCAACTCTTCAGGAAGAGTCCCATCATCAACAAGGGACGATTCTTTGCAAGCCATGCTTGGACTCTGAGACTGGTCTTCTTTGTGAGTCTCACTCTCGACATCTTTCTCCAGAAACCCAGTAACATTATGTACACTGCTAGTGTCTTGAGACTCTTTAGCTGAATAATGCGAGTCTTTTTCAGTGGGATCCCTCTGGCTGGGCTTATCTTCTTGCTCTTTACTACCAATCTGAGGATTACGCTTCTCACTTGTTCCTCCTTTACGACTTGCTTCACGGTAACTACTGGGCCTACTTCGATCAATTGGGGACCGCTCCTGATTGTTAGGGGTCCTATCCCGACGATCATGGTTTCGAGCTCGATCGTGTGGGGACCGATCTGCATGAGTAGGAGTTCGATTTCTATGATCATGGTGTCGATTCCGACCATGTGGAGATCTCTCACGACCATGAGGTGATCTCTCACGACCGTATGGTGACCTCTCCCGACGGAGAGGACTCCTGTCACGATGATCATAATACCGGGCCCTGTCAAGTGGGGACCGCTCAGAATGTCCAGGGCTACGCCCATGCCTGTCATAAACTACTCTTGAAGATAAAGAAGATTCATAATGCCTGGAGGAGTACTTTTCTGATGGAGTCATCTTTGATGAAGCTAAATTCCTGTAAGACCTCTCTACAGAACGGCGTGAATAATGATCTGAATGGGCAGTGCGGTTGTTGTCTTCAGAAAGCCTCCGGCTTTTCGAGCCCACATAATCCCCGTAATCTCCATAATACTTCCGCTCAGTGCTATCTGAATCAGTGCCATACCGCTTCAACCGGTTACTAGAAGAGTAATCTCTCCCATGGTTCTTCCCATTGCTGTGTTCATTCCTATACAAACCTTCCTCGTCTACAATTTTTGAACTGATCCTTATATTCCTCTCCGGAGCACTCTCCCACCTGGGAGTACTTCTGCTGAGCTGACTTCCATTTCTGTGGAACTCTTTCCTACGGAAACTATCATCCCCCGAATACTTCCCAGAAGGTGGCGTACGCTCAAGCTCAAATCTACTCCCCTTATCATTACCCAGTTCATACCTGCGTGATTTATAATGATTGTACGCATCCCTTGGTGCTTCCCCTTTATGCCATCTATCTGGAATGAACTCTCCCTTTTCAATTTCATCTTTTGCGCCTCTCCACGACCCAAAATCCACTCTCTCTGCTTCTCCTCTCCTAGTCTTCTCCGGCACTATCTCACCCTTCTCCACCTCATCTTTCCTCCACTTACCATAAGCAATATCTCCTCTCTCCACCTCACTTCTTCTCCACTTCTCAACAATCTCTCCCTTCTCAATTTCACTTCTCCGAGACACAAAATCTCCATTCAAAGTCCCTAATTCACCCTCTTCTACCTCTTCCTTCTGTACCTTCTCAGCAAAAATTTCACCATTTTCAACTTCCCTACTACTCTTTTTACCTCTATTGAATCCCAAATCACCCTTTTCGGACTCTCCGTTCTTCGCAAATTGCTCTTTCTTCACCTTCATCTTCTTACTTCGCTCCGTGTCAGCCAACTTGAGCGACTTGGAATTGAACCCATTGTTGTTGCTATTGCTCCCATTCTTGCTTCCGTTACCATAGAGCGTCTTCTCCGGAATTGGAAACCTCTCCATATGATGCTGCTGCTGCTGCTGCAAAGGCATGCATGCGACGCCTCCATCGCCCATGGAAATCCCCCAAATCCGCTTCGGCCGGAATCTTGAAAACCCTAATTCTCCCCTACTCCGGGGCTATCGATGCTCATGCTGCAATTCGCTTTTGAGATTATTGAATCGTCGCTCCAATTCAAAGCCCTGTTATCCAAAAATTGGCACAAAAATAAGGCAACCCATAAATCAAAAGAGACCAAATGCAGGGTTTCGGTTGAAAAGAAAAACACACGTTTGAACACAAACAAGCAAGAAACCTTAAATCAAATACGCTCTTGCCAAAAAAACCCTAGGGTTTGAATTCCACAAAAAGAGGAAAACTAATTGAGAAGAGAGAAAGAGAAACCGGGAGAAATTTACCAAGAAAATTGGGGAAGTGACAGAACAGATCGAGAAAAGTCTCGGGAGTGGAGAATCCAACAGCGTGTGAAAAAAACCCTTAAGGCACAGATCGAGGAAGGCCGAGAAAGCGGGAGCTCAAATTTTCAATACTTCTGATAACATCTCAACGTTCCTCTCTATTTTTGTTTGTGTATAGATACATATATATATCTCTCTCCCGCTGCGCGATATCTTTTGTTTTTGTTTCTCTCTCGTTGTGTTCTTCCTTGGTCTGAAAGATGAAACCTTCGTGTGTTATTATTGTTTATTTTATTTTATTTTATAAGCTTCCTGGATTTCTTTTACGATTTTCCATTTTTGGCCCTACAATTTAATGCGAGGAATGTTAGAAATAATTTTGAAGTCTACATATTTTTGTATACTCTATTTAAAAAAATAAATAAATAACATTTTTCATAGTTAAAATGAAACTTCTAAACATCGGTTTTTCTTTTCATGAATGTTAGATTTATCGAAAACACACTAAAAAATTATATAAATTATTATCTATATATAAAATGACAAAAGCGTCGATAAAAAAAAATAATTAAAAAATCGAAGTATTTAATAATTTTTTTCATTATCATATTACATATTTCCATTATAATTTTAGAATCCGAAATATTATACATTCAAGCCATTTTGTTGCTTGGTCTTGAAATATGAAAAGTTTTGGGGTATGATTATGAAGAGTAGGGGCGTGGTGACGTTGTCGTCATTTCAATTGGCGGGGTTCATTTGGCGCTCAACTTTGAGCCAAATATTTTAGGGGAGTTGAAAATCATACCTCTCTCTCCTCAAAGAGAAATTGTAGATTTACTACTCTACAATAACAATTTGTTTACAATTAGGTAATAAATTAATATTATTCTACATTTTATTCTAATTTTTGGATAGGTTTAGATATAACAAAAATATTATTATATTTAAAATAGTATATAAAATTGTGAATAGGCTATTCCTGTTTCAATATATGAAATGTTTAATCTCATTTCATATTATTATTATAATTTTAATAATTTTCTTTATATAAAATATAATAAATAATTCAATTTTTCTAAATTTTAAAATAATAATTATATTTAAAAATAATATTATAACAATATTTTATTTAATTTTTATCTAACTCATTTTATTTCAACTCGCTATCTAAACTTTTGAATTCATTTTAAATTCAAAGCTGACTTAAAATTAGTTGAGTTTTTTATAAATAATAATAAATTAAGATGATTGAATAAATTTTATAAGATCTATTTAAGATAAGTTTAAATGTACTTAAATATTAATATAGTTTATATATACTTGTGAAAAGTTGTGAGATTGTGAATTGTAAATCCCATATAAAAAGGGGTATTGAATTGATAAAAATTATGAATCTCACGTATGAAAATGTTTTGAGGTGAAATAAATTTAATATTTTGATAATTAAGTATTTAGATGTTAAATTCAATATAAATTAGATTGATTGAGTTGATCCCAGTTCATTTCAATATTCAAATCGAGTTTAAGATTACGTTTGGATGTTGAGATAATTTTAGATAATTTGAATTAATTTATAAATAATATTTTATAGATTCCAATGGGATGTGTCTAAATATAAATAGGTTTAGATATATATATATATATATATGTTTAAATATATAAAGTAGACTATTGAAATCAGTTGAATTTTTTTTTATAAGAAGTTAAAAAAGTAATGAGTTTTATCAATGTTTAATTTAGAATGAATTTGAACTTATTCTAATAATCAAACACGTCATATAAATTTTTAAATATTTTTTCTATTTCTCAAAATCTTTAGAGTTTATATACTACCACAATAAATTTTCCAAATGTTTTTCTATTCCAATGAAGAAAAAACTTTTCATTCAATCGTTTTCCAACGTTTCTAAATAATAATAATAATAATAATAGTTTTTTGAAAAAAGTGTGAAATTTGAGCGAAGCCTATGTTGGCCCGGTTATAAGATCACAAGAATCATTGAGATTTGCGACTTTAAAGTTTAGCTTTGTTTGGTCTTCTTATAGTTTTGCCTTATAGTTAGGCCTGTGGTGCTTTTCAATGTCTAATAATCCTTTGGGCCGTGTTTTGGGTAATGTGGTTTGGGCCAGGAGTATTCCGGCTCGTGTTCGGCTGGAGCTCTTTATATAGTGATTAGGCTAAACGGAAATGAAACTTCCAACAATGAGTATTCAAATAATCCAAGTAAAATAACTTGCAAAATTCTCGTTTTTCCGGTTCAAGTTATCATTTTTTTTTTCTTCATTGTTGGAAGAAAATAAAATAACTTGCAAAATTACCCCAAACAATCAAAATAAAAAATTCACTTGCACCTCAAGGATTAAAAAACAATGTTCTTTTCACTTTTTGCAATAGTATTAAAAAATAGAGATGGAAAATTAAAAACATCTATATGAGGAAATTTATCTATTCAATTGGAGATGATTTCGCAAGCCAAAAAATCATCACTCTCACTTTTGGTGTAAAGAATAAGAGATCCCACAAATGATATCATTTATTGAAGTATAAAATCACTCAATAAACAAAAAGGGTAAAAAGAGTTATCCCCAACCCATGGAGATATTTTGGCCTCGACAAAGTAGTTAGAAGTCCACGATGATGGTTGTCATGGTGGTCATAGTGTTGTGGTTTGGAACGTCGTTATGGTGCCCATACATGCATTCTGTAGTGGTAAATAGAAAATGTAAATACAAAGTAAGACACGAATTTACGTGTTTTAATATAAGGCTAACGTTCATAAATCACTTGAAAGGCAAATCTATTATAACAAGAGTATTTTATAGTTGTTTATATTCTCTCATTTCTCTCTATACAATGGAAGATGAAAACCCTTTTATTAGAAGAAAATATCTTTAAAGCTCTTGTTGTGAAGTTGAATATGATGATATCTTTATCCTCCAATGATATTCACCCAAAAGTCCCCCATTTTCTCTCTCTTACACCCTTTTTTTATCTTGACCCTTAGAAATGGCGATGAAGAATATCTTTATGTCACCTCACCTTCTATTAAAGGTGTGTGACTCTGACTTGCTTTTATCCACTATCATTTTTTGTCTTTTCTTCCCTCCCTTACTATTTTTGCTTAGGACTACCCAATGGTTTGGGTCTAGAAAGCTATAATGGGCTTGATATATATACCCCCAATAGATGACCACAATTCTTGAGCTCCACGGGTCGAAGATAATTTGCGGAAAACCATAAAAAAAATGAATTTGGAGAACTGGTCCCTAGTTTTCTATTTGTTTGTATTTAGCAACAAAGAAAACTGATTGTGGAGTTAGGATTGAAAAGATTTGGGAGATAGTTCAATTGCTTTAGGAGTGAGCTTAGAGCTCAATGAGGGTACCGACCACCACCAAAAGATATGGTTCCACGTATGAAAATGATACCAAACTAGTTTTGGTCCAATTTTGGTTCTAAAAAATGGGTACGAGACCATATCGAACCCATTATTTCAATCTGATTCGATCGGCTCAACCAGTTTTTCAAATTTTTTTACAACTCTAATGGCCAGGCTTATTTTTATTAAGTCAATTTTCATTTTATTAGTTGGATTAATTTAATATTTATTGAGTATTATTGAGTATATCATTCTAAACTTAATGTTTGTAAATGCTTGATCACCATTTACATGATTTGGGATTCAGTTTAAAATTGAAAAGTGATAATTATTTTAGCCTATGTTTGAAATACCATAGGATGCCGTAGTATAGAGATATCTATAGGCCTGTGTAATTTTTATAGAGTTTTTTTTTTGTTCTTAATGAATTTTGACAGGTTTAGAATTGTCATAGAGATATAGATAATTTGCTTTTTGAGATATTTCGTTAATACTTGAAAAAAATTAATGAATAAATTAGAGAAACCTGATTATCAACAATAGAATCAAATATCTTTAATCAAATTAAGGAAATTGCATAGGATTAGTTATGGTGAATCGAAAATCCTAGATTTTTGCTTTCTTAATAAATAAAAAAACTTGCTCCTTTAATTTTATTATTTTACTGTTCTGGCTTAGTAATTAGTTCTTTTTATTCGAGTTATCAGATAGATTTTAATTGAATATATTTTGGTATTTATTAGTAGTTTTTCAATTATCGTGAGACGATACTTTTATTCATCCACTCTATTACCTGTAACAATTTGTGCACTTGCAAAATTAATGAACAAGTTTTTGGTGCTATTATCGGGGATTTAGAAAAAATTATTAATAATATTGATAATGCTTCAATTTCAATCTAGTTTAATTTGTTCTGTCTTTTATTTTCATATTTGCTTAGTGCATAAGACGAAGCAAAAGCCTTGAGCTACCACTTTTCGATCCTAAAATCGAGAAAACGACAAAGGGATTAAGGAAGAAGAAGCGAGAAGCTCAGAAACGTTCAGTCACTATGGCAGAAAATGAAAATCCTAGACAAGATACACGGGCATTGAGGGAATTTGCGCTTCCACAGTTCACAGGAATTAATTCAGTTATTCAGAAACCTACTATTGAGGCCAAATACTTTGAAATTAAGCCGGCTATCATACAAATGATCCAGGCATCGATTTAGTTCCATGAACTGCCGAGTGATGACCCTAATGCCTATATTGCGAGTTTCTTAAAAATTTGCAACACTTTCAAGCACAATGGCGTTACTGATAATGCCATTTGTCTCCAATTATTTTTGTTCTCTCTTCGAGAGCGAGCCAAGAATTGGTTAAATTCACTTCCTGCAGACTCAATCACTACTTGGGAAGATTTAGCTCAGAAGTTTCTTGCTAAATTTTTTTTCACTTGCCAAGCCAGCGAAGATGTGCAATGAGATTTTAGATTTTGCTCAGATGGAGATCGAATCACTTTATGAAACTTGTGAGCAATACAAAGATTTACTTAGACATTGCCCCCATCATGGACTACCGAAGTGGATGCAAGTTCAAAACTTCTATAATAAAATTGCTTCTTCTACAAGAACTCTAATAGATGCAGCTTTAGCAGGAGTATTTATGGACAAAACACAAGATGATACATATGAGACATTGGAGAAGATGGCTATGAACAACTATCAATGGTTGACTAAAAGGGTTTTAACAAAGAAAGAAATCAGAATACATGAGATTGAAGTTATTGCTACCTTAACAGTACAAGTCCACAATCTTACCAAACAACTGAAGGCAAATCAATTGTCAGCAAATATTAGGGGTGTAAGAAGACCGAACCGGATCAGAATCAGATACAATTTGATCCGGTCCGATCCAATTTCTATATGGACCGAATATTTTCAGTCCAGTCCCGATCTATGGCATTTCTCCCTTTGGATCGGACCGGACTGGACCGAATGCACACCTTTATATATATATATGTATATATAAGTAATAGTATATAAATTATAATATTAATATTAATATAAATTAAGAGTAGTAATATAACATATTAATCTATAATATACACTCTTATAATATTAACATATTATAATTTATAGTAGTTGTAGTATAAAAATATAAATTATAGTATATCTATATAGAGTATTAGTAATAACTTATAAGTAAAAAGTGTATTATAATTATTTAATATATTATTACTAATTTATCACTATTCATTAACATATAAATTTATAATATACTAATGTAATAGTATTATTAGTTACAATTTACCAACTTATGATGTATCACTAAATCACTATTAACTAATTAGTTTTTTTTAATTTTATTTGGGTTTTTAAGGACTGATTTTTTTTTACTTTTTTATTTAAATTATTTTTCTTAAGCCAATTGTTTTAAGAGTAAGTTTTTTTAATATTATTTGGCTTAAATCTGTGATAAATATGTAAATTGGACGGAAAATAATTAAATTTGGGCCAAAGATTATTTTTGATCATTGCAGGATTTTGGATTAAATTTAGTTCATTAAATCACATCAAGTGCCCTTGGACCAGACCGGACTGTCCCTAGACCAAATAGACCGGACCGACACGGACTAAATAGGAGTTCAATCCGATCCAAGATGGAAAAATTCTTGGACTGAATAGAACCAGTTCACATGTTTTCTGAATCGAACCGGACCATTTATACCCCTAGCAAATTCCATTCACTTGAGACAACCGATTTGTGATTTTTGTCAGGGCAACCATGTGAGCGAAGAATGTCAAGTGGGAAATCCATTTTCTCAGGCCCAGGCAAAGCAAGCAAATTTGGTTATAAATTACAATAGGTAGAACAATCCATACAGTACAACATACAATAATAAATGGAATTATCATCCCAAATTTTCATGGAATAATTAGAATGTATTGAAACTCCCACTTGATCAGTCATCTAGTGAACTATCGAAAAAGAATCGGCACTTGAAGAAGTAATGGCACAATTGGCTAATAACACCAACCGATTCATAATAGAGACTAAGATCAACTTTTAGAATCAAGTAACTTCGATTTGAAATTTAGAAGTCCAAGCAGATCAATTGGTCAATATGCTCACTAAAAGACAATAGGGTAATTTTTCTAGCACAACTGAAATGAATCCAAAGGAGCAGTGCAAGGTAATCACTTTGAGAAAAATGAAAGAGCTAGAACCTCCAACAGTAGGTAAGAAGCCAGAAGAAGAAGATCAAGAGATGCAACGAATCATACCACCAAGCATTGAAGAGATTTCTAAAAGTCAACCAATTTCACCGCAGGATCAAACTCCAAGAGTTCCATTCCCTCAACGACTCAAAAAGAATAAGCTTTATAAGTAATTTTCTAAATTTCTTGAAGTGTGTAAAAAATTGCATATTAACATTCCTTTTGCAGATGCCTTCGAATAAATGCTAAACTATGTGAAATTTATGAAGGACATTTTGGCAAAATAAAAGAAAATTGGAAAAATATGAAACAGTGGCTCTTACTAAGGAGTGTAGTGTAATTCTACAAAAAAAAAACTGCCTCCGAAGCTTAAGGATCTAGGGAGCTTCACTATTCCATGTTCAATTGGAAATCGCTATTTGAAATAATTTTATGTAACTTAAGTACAAGTATTAATCTCATCCATTTGTCTATTTTCAAGAAGTTTGAATTAAGTGAGACAAGGCCTAATTATTTTTTGTTTCTCTTTTTTTTTTTCCTACTTCAAGTTGTTACTTATCTTTTGTTATGAATGCAAGCATTTGTGATGGATGCACTCAATTATTCAATAAGTCACATACTTAATGTGCTTTTGCATACTCATATTTCAAGTTATAGTTTAACGTAAGAGTAAATAATGGTGATGAATAGGCCTAGTTACTAAGCAACTCAAACATTAGAATAATGGAACTTTGTACATTTTTTTCCACTTGTATATCACTCTCTTTTCCTCAACTTTATTTAAGAATAAATCAAATGGGTAACTAGGAATAAAAATAATAAAGAGGTAAGCTTGAAAGGCTCATTCGATTCAAAGAATACCTGAATCACTTCTCAAATAATATTCTATATAAGATTTCGCCTCGAGAGTAATCAAACAAGTTTTAGAGTACGTAGAGACCATCCAAATTCACAAAGTTCATATAAAATTTCTCTACGTATTCACAATGATTAATAATCATATCAAATTAAACAAGATCAAGTACAAAATTAACAGCTGGACTTAAGCAATGAGAATGTTTTCTAAAAATTATAATCAATTTCAACCATATTTTTATCATAGGTATTTTTTTTAAATCAAAACCAAACATAACAAAAAAAGTATTTTTTTGAATAAATGAATCAATTTCCTTCTCCCAAACTTAAATATCACATTGTCCTCAATGGGAAAAATGAAGAAAAATTAAATAAAAAAATGAGAAAGAATAAGAGATGCTCTCCTGATTTTTAATTGAATATTTTTTCTTAAGGTGCAAGCATGTACCTGTTGGAGATTTTTTCGGTCTCTTTATTCCTAAAAAATGAAAGTAAAATAATAAGATAAAAAAAAATAAAACATAAACAAAAATATATATATAAATAAAAACTTGGGTTGCTTCCCAAATGCATTTTATTTACAGTTAGTAGCTTGACTGTTGCTCATCTTCTAAGCTGAATCCAAGAGAATGATGGTCTTTTGGTTATCAAATTCACCATTTAAATAAGGCTTCAAGTATTGTCCATTTACTTTGAAGGTCTCATTCTCATCATGAGTGATTTCAACTGCTCTATGGGAAAAAACTTTAACGACCATGAATGGGCCTAACCATCGTGACTTATGCTTTCCTAGAAAGAGGCGAAGTCATGAATTGTAAATCATGAAAGAATGATGAAGAGAGGTATTTTAAGATATTCAAAGGACTAGGAATAGTGTATGTTTTAGAAGTGAGAGTGCTTTATTTGCTTAAATCTTATTTTTTTTGAAGCACTTATCTTGGCCATACACCACAAGTCTAATAAAGACCTATTGATCCTTAGTAATATTTTATTCTACATTAATGGAGAGTGATTTGAAAAGCAAGCCCCAAAAATTTTATTAGTTAGTCTTCTCTTCTCTCTCACTCTCTGAAAACCCTAGGGCTCCTTTAGTTAATGGCGCCACCAAAGCAGGGGGTAAGCAGCGTCTCCACCTCCCCCCCTCCCCTCCTGTCCTCTTCCCTTTTCTTTCCCTTTCTCCAACTTCCTTCTCCTTTTCTTTCCACTCCTTTTCCTTTTTATCTGGTCTTCTCTTTCGGTTTTTCCATCTTCTTTTCCTCGCCCCTTCGTTTTCTTCCTCGTCTCCTTCTTCTTTGTTTCTTCTTCCCCTTTCTTTTTTTGGTTTGTGTTTTGGTTTGTTAGTGCAGGGACCGTGACTGTTGTGCTTTGAAGCGGTTTGGAGGTTGATAGATGCGCCGGCTTCCCACCGCTCTCCTCCTAGAGCGCCGATCTACCAGCTGTGGCGGTTTTCGCACCGATTGGAACGGATCGTGCTTCACACGTGCTTTTTCACAGTGGGCTGTCGCTCTCCATGCTCCACCTTTGGAGGGGTCCATAGCAGCCATGCGCGAGACCGTAGTGTCTAGGGCACCGGCGCCGATCTCCTGACTTTCCTGCAACTCTCCAGAGGCGATGCGTGGTGTTCACGCACCATCGACAGCAGCGGTCTTTTGTGGTATCCGGTTATATTCCTTTAAGGTTGAAAATGGATCATTAGGATCTAGTTTTCCCAATTTAGGTTTATTTCTCATCTGTTAGTTTTAAATAAACAAAAAAAAAAAATCTTGTCTCTAGGATTTATGGTTCTTAGAGTTTTGTGTCCTGGTTCGTCTTAGTACGATAGTGGGGTTTAGTTTAGTTGGTTGTTATTCTGTCTTAAAACATAGTTAGGACTGTCTTTCAGATGGTGTTCTTGAGAGTTATGCAACTGGGCTAGAAAATGTCAGTCACTTTTAGTGTACTTGGGAGCTACAGATCGTCTGCTAGTTAACTTATAATATATATTTTAAGTTTATATTGTAATACCCGTTATTAATGAATGGATTACCGTTTCCTAAAAAAAAAACCCCTATGGAGTTCTTAGAAATCCATTTTTGTATTTACTTGTTTGCATAAAATCATCCGGGGAGCTAGTGATGAAGTGAGAATAATAGGTATGTGTGAATGTGAAGATAAATAATACGGTGAAGTTGAGTTTTGAATTAACTTTTAAACTTGATTGATCTTGAATGATTCTTTTGAATAATAAATTTTATGCAATCTTTGAGGTAAGAAATTTTATGAGTAAAACCAATGCTTATTTTGATTGTTTTTCTTTGCTCGAGGATTAGCAAAGTTTAAGTTTGGAGGAATTTGATGAGTGTAATTTTTACGTGATTTTTATTACCATTTTATTTATTAAAACTGTTAATTTTCTTTTATTTCATTTTTATTTTTATTTCTTTAATTGTTTGTGTTTAAAGGAATAAGAAGAATTATTACATTTTGAGCCACACTTCAACTCTAATTTCACCTAGTTTTAGCTTCAACATTAACTTTAATTCACTTCGACTTGGCACCCACAAACAAGCATCTTCGCAAGTAAATGAGCTTAGGATATCACAAGTTCTTTAGTGGCCAAACGTTGCAAGAGCACAACAAAAGGAGCCGAAACTCATTTGGGTTGGAGACACATGCATTTTAAACCATATCCTAACAATTGAGAAAATGCTCAACATGCAAGAAATGGAGATGGTGCCGCACTTGTTTTGGGGCTCAACAAGCAATCATTAGGCTTAGATGATGATTACATGGGTCCCAATTGACTTCAGCATGCACTAGGAGTTCAAGGGGGCACAACACAATATATAAACTTAAGTTTAGATTGAGTGCCGTAGAATAATAGAGGGGAGACGAAACCTGGAAGAGAAGCCGCGATGCAGTTGGCTAATTTTTCAAGTTTTCTTTTGGTTCTTTCAATTATTTTTTTAGTGTCTTGATTTTAAAATTTTCTATTAAATTTTTATTTAATTTCATCATGAACTAATTTATTTTTCTAGAGTTACAATGTAGCCTAACTCTGAATGTGTGAATTTTTCATGTTTGAATTAATTTAATATTTGTTTTGTGTTGTTTTGTATTTCATTCTAAACTTAATATTTATGAATGTTTGATCACCATTTACATGATTCGGGATTCAGTTAGAGACTAAAAAGTAATAATTATTTAAGCCTATGTTTGAAATACTATAGGAAGCCTTAGGATAAAGATACCTATAAGCTTATGTAATCTTTGTAGGGTTTTATTGTTCTTAATGAATTTTGACAGATTTAGAATTGTCACAGAGATATAGGGAATTTGCCTATTTAAATATTTCATTAATACTTGATAAAGTTTAATGAATAAATTAGAGACACCTGATTATCAACAATAGGAACGAATATGTTTAATTCAATTAGGGAAATTGCATATGATTAGTTATGGTGAATCGGAAATCCTAAGTTCTTGCTTTCTTGATTAAAAAAAACTGCTTCTGTAATTTTATTATTTTACTGTTCTAGTTTAGTAATTAATTCTTTTTATTCAAGTTATTAGATAGATTTTAATTAAAATATATTTTGATATTTATTAGTAATTTTTCAATTCTTGTAGAATGATACTCTTACTCATCCATTTTATTAATTGTTACGATTCATGCACTTGCGAAATCGATGAACAAGAATTCCCAATTTGTATTTTTTTTAAAAAAAGATAAAAAAAAAAATCTAAACTTCATTCTTAAGCATCAATTAAAGATAAAACCATTTTCAAATTCAAATTCCCAACTTTCTCATATAAATATACAAAATCATTACTCAAATATAAAAATCAATACTAAAAAATCACAAATGTTAAAATAAAAATAATTTCAAAATAACTTTTAACTTTATTTATTTACTCTCACAAACTTCAATATAATACTTATTTTTAAAAATATTTGTATTTTACTTTTTTTTTCTCACATATTCGAAAGTTTAATAAAAAAAATTTACTTAAACTATTTCATTAATATTTATACAGTTTTGAGATGTTTATAAACATCAAAACATGCCCCAAACTTTAAGATTGTTCTGTGCCAAACAGTCAACAATTCTATATGAAAAATTCTACTTATTATTTCCTATACTACACACTAATATATGATTTGTTATTTTTATCATTCTATTTAAGCACACACATATTAATGTGTAAATATGTGTATTTAATAATAAGGATAAAATAACAAATCATATATTGATGTGTAGTATATAGATGATAAATAACATTTCTCATATATATTTGTTGGACCAGAATGGTAAGGAAGAATTATTGGTGGCAATAGAAAGAAAAGCAAAGAGACTGGGGAGGAAATGGACTTTTACTAGTTGTCATAATCAGCGAAAAAGAAGTACGAAATGAATCATATTTATATAAATAAAAATTTATTTATCATCATTTTTATTATTATTATTTCATATATTTCTTGATATGACATTAGATGATAAATTCACAAATAGATAATAAATAATCTTTGATTATTTGATATTACATATTGAGATAATGAGAGGATGAACATAGAAAATCGTGATTACTTTTTAGGTATCGAGTTATTAAATGGAAAATGATAGGTACAACAAAAAAATGTATCTATCATTTGTATCGATCAAACTTCTCCACAATAAAGTAAAAGTATTAGAAGAATTATGCAGAGTGGATCGGATTTTATACCCTTAGGACAATGGAAGGAGCTCTACCTAGGGGGGCATTGATGGTTTCAACATTGCCTTCATGAAGGGCTCGTATTGGGCTCCAAGGCTATTCAACAATGAAAACACATTCATTTTGTCTTGCACAGGATGCCCTATCGAGGCTAGGCTATCACATTGGCCTTTGAAAGCACGAAGGTGATCGTCCAACAGTGTCAAAGCTTTCTTACAAAAAAATCTATCCAACCACCTACTTTCACACAATCTCCACATATCATATATTTATTTTATTTTTATTAAATATTAAATATATAAATAATAAATAAAAAAAATGAATTTATTTTAAAAAGAACAAATTGAAAATAAAATATGAAAAAATTAAAAAAAATTAAAGAATATTGGTATGTGAAGGTTGGAGAGGTCGTGTAGAACAACTTGCTTCCTTATGCAGGTATGTGAGTAGTTAGGCCTAAGTTACTTTGAGTGCCAACCAAACCGGATGGGTAGAGTCAAGCCCCACCACAAGGCTGAGTGCTTCTTTTCAAAGAGTGCCTATAATCCATCCACACAGCAATCAATTCGATTTGTGCCATTGAATAGAGGTTGGAATGGGTTTGGTGTTCCTTAAGCTAGAGGCACCATCAACGATGGTTGGAATTCTTGAGGTGTCGATTCATTGGTGAGGTGCTCACGAGATCTTGGCTCTTAGCCAAGGTCAAAATCTACTCACGCCATAGAGAATGGTTATTGTTGTTGAGTCTTAAGGTAACAAAATTACCTACATTAAAAGTAATGGTGGTCATGGAAAGAAGGCTTTCTTCTCTTACATAGACACTGGTAACATAAAAAAATTAAACATATATTGTTTAATAAAATGCCTTAGCGAGTTCGTGAGCGCATTGAGAGTTTATTGTATTATTTATATGAAGCGTTACATCTATATATAAGAGATATTATACCGTTGAATACAAAAGCTATACAAGCAATTTTACATAAATAAAGATTTGACGAAGAATGAAATTAGTCGTTGCATGGAGTATGGGAATTAGCCGTTGCATGTATTTGCATGGATTGAAGTTGCCATATGGATAGGGGGTTTGGTTCAGTCTGATTTTAGACAAAATTTAGAATCGAACTTCAAAAAACTTCCAACCAGCATCTCAAATTGCATCTTGGTCTTCGACCCATTTTCCATCTTCTAGCTGGATTTTCCTGATCATGTGTCTTCTATGATTATCTTTAGCAACAACGTGAAAGAACTTAGTGTTCTTAACACCTTCCTGGAGCCACTGAACTCTTGATTTCTGTTTCCAGAAAGTTTCCTCCATGTAAAGCAATTTGTCCAAATCTTCTCGAGCAGCAGAATTGAAGGTAGACTGGTCGATCATATATATTCTTGAGTTGTCTCTCACCTAGAGAAAGCTTACTTAAGTTTTCGTATAGAAAGAACTTCCCTTTGTGCTGCGCCATTCGTTCTTCCGGTTGTCACTTTGAAACCTACCAGTAATCTCAAGTTCATTGCTTCTTACTTGGTCTTCCCGGTCTATTTCGACCAGCTTATACTGAATCGGTCCTTTACACTTTAATTAATCGGTCGCTGAATCCGTAGTTTGAGTATCACTTCGAAAGTCCCCCCCTCCCGTGAATCGCTTCGAAAGTCCCCCCCTCCTGCAAATCGCTTCGCTTCTTCAATGAATATGCTTGCTCTTCTGTCTGATGGAATTCCATTTTTATGCTCATGTTGTCTAAAGCTAAAACAAAAATTTCCAGGTGCATGGAAAAGGAAATATCAATAAAAATAAGTAGAGGAGTAGCTCACACAATGGGTAGGGGACATAGCTGGCTGGCAAAGCATGAATGAAGCGACGGAAGGTTTAAGCTACTACATTGAGTTGCTAACTGCTGCTGCCAATCTACTAGGCCTAAGACAACTTCTTTACTTTTCTCTTTCCCGGAACCATAGCACAACTAAAACAGGTATACGATACTAGCTCTAAGGGATCCCCTCTTGAGCTTTTGTGCTTTGCTTTAGTTTACTATTTTTAGGAGGAAGACAAGTAGTGGACAAAATGAGTATACCATTCCTTCTATCATAGCTTTCGTCCACTGATGATAATTGAGGGCTTATTCCAAATTGGGAGGGTATCTTGGTGGAAGAAATCGCTGAAACGAAAGCTTTAAGGGAAAGAAGCTTGATAGGAAACAAAGTGATTAATTGGGCGAGACATACAATATCTCTTTTCTTTCCTCAAGCATAAATACAGATCAGAAACATCTATGTCTCTAAGCGCTGTAATGTCTTGCTTGTTTGTTCGTTCATTATTCCACTACTTCCTTAAATAGTAACGTCGTGGTTGCCTGCTAGACGACTTGTTATTGTTGGAGAAGACAAGGGCTACTGAGTTATCACAGTAGATCTTTATTGGTCTAGAGATAGTACCCACCACCTGAAGTCCTGCGATGAAATTCCTCAGCAAAATAGCTTGGCATGTGGCCTCGTATCAAGCAATATACTCAGCGTGTGTAGAGGAAGAAACTGTGACCCTTTCTCACTTTTCCATGAAATGGCGTTGTTGGCAAGCAGGTTTCTTTCCTGATGTCGATTTCTCATCCACCATTGGACCGGACTGATGAGTGTACAAAAATACACTCTAAATACTCTATTTAAATACTAAAAGAAATGAGAAAATAATGAATATAACTCATGTTATTAAAATTAATGGTCATTTATCTTGAGATAGATATAAGCATGATTTAATATATTGATGAGAATATAAAATGCCATATTTTTCTCTCTTAATGTTTAATATTTTATTCTTATTTGATGCCTAAATATATTCATTATTTTTATATTTTGATTTAGGATATAAATAGAGGCATTAGGAGCAAAGGAAGATAATTGCAGAATTTTAGACAGTTTTGATGTCCTTTCTTAATATGGGCATAACTCTCTCATTCAATCTCTGATTGAGCTAATTCAAGATGATATAGAACCGAACGAGAAATATCTATAACTTTTATGTTTTATGTTTTAATTCTCTACTGCAATATTGCTCTATGAGTATATTGTTGACGTTGAATTTCCTTAATATCGATAGTAATTCCCGTTCTTATATTGCGACAAATGATTTTTCGAAAGATTACATTTGATTTAAATCTAGTTATTAATGTTTTATCTTCCGATTGAAAATTTGGACATAGAATTTTCAATTGAATTATTAATGAATCGAAAATAATTAAAATACCGATTATATATAAAGGATTCTCGATACTCTAATTTTCGTCTCATTTTTATACTTTTCAAATTACTCATTTAGTTTTAATTTACGTCACACTCTAAAATTTACTTTTCACACTTATCTAAATCTTTTTGTTAATTTCGTTACTGTTATTCAATTTCTCAATCCATCTCCCTGTGGAATCGACACCCCAAAACTATACTGCAAACGACTGCGTTATTTTTTTGGCGTAATCATGGACCAATAAATGATGAGGGACCAACCCTAAAGTTATTGAAAGATAAAGAATACGAATAGAAAAGTAGTGTCTTCTACAAGACTGGAAAGTAAAAGGCTATTGGAGAAGGAGTCAACACTCTGCCCTACTACCTATTAAGGCCGGGTGGGCCCTCCCTTCCTTATTGCCTATATAGCTCTTGCAAGGATAGCTATGAGATGGCTTGAAGGATGTGAAAACTACTGATTCGTAAATCCTCTCGCTTCACTTGAGCGATTGACGCAATCCAAGAGGAAGAGGAATAGATAGGTACACGAGGTGAGCGGAAATCTATTATTCTAAATTTTCCCAAAGAAGCAAGGGCTTGAGGGCCAACAAGTGAGAAAATTGTGGGATTGACTTATCCTTCTTACTTGTTGCAAGTGCCCATCTTCTTTTAGTTGGATTACGATCTTTCGCTCACCTATTCAATAGGGAATGAAACAGATAAAGCATTATACTCCTATCTCAGATGATGGTACTACTGATTTTGTATTTTTTGAAACCGATTACGCACCGATTACCCTCCAAAATCAGTAGCACCAATTTTACCGATTCTGGTCCGGTTCGTTTTGGTTTTAAATTAATCTATTATACCATTAGTAATATATATTTATATTAGATATAATGATTAAAATAATTATATATTACTATTTGTTGTAGTAAGTTTAATTTTTTATAATTATATCATTGATAGTGATAGTATTAGTATACTAATACTAATAGTATTAATATTATTATATTATTATTTCATATGTAATTATTTAGTATAATAATTTATATATAGACTTAAAATATATTACTAATAGTAATATAGTATTAAACTATTAGTATTAGGCCATAAATTGTAAATTTTAACTAATTTATATTATATATTAATGTATAAAATATTCTATATAATATAAAAAATATTATTTTATATTACATATAATATTAAAAAAACTAATTTAAAATATATATTATATTGAACTAGTCTGATTCGATCCCGTCTGGTTCTAAAAAGCTTAAAATTGGAACCTAAACGACACCCATCAATTTTGACATTACAAGAATCAATTTCAGACCAATACCAACTTATAACCAGACCGATTCCACTGGTTTCGATTGGTCCGATTCGGTTTTTCAATTTTTTCTTATAGTCCTATGTTGTTGTGAGTGTTGTCGTGGATGATGGGTCTTCTCTTGGTAAGCTTTTTTTTATGAACAAATCTAAGCCTAATTTGGATACAAAGTTAGGATAAGATGAGATATTTTAAATAATAATGAGATTTTTGAGTTAAAATGAGATGTGATAGTTTGTGAAAAATTATATGTTTGAATAGTGAGATAATATGAGATAATTTTAAATTTTTGAAATTTAATAAAGAAAACATACTAAAACCACAATTAGGTATTCCTACCTAGATTTTTTTTTTTACTTAATGATTAAGTATGGATTATTTTTATTGATGCTGTGAATATTTTAAAAAAATATTTAAAAGTGATAAAAAAAATGCATAAGAAAAAAGTAAAAAAAGAAGAAGAAGAAGAAGGAAACACATTGGGCGAGATCCCTGGATCTCTATGTGTGGGTGTAGAAGTACTCTTTGATAAAGGCATATGGAGTCCCACCAATGATTAAGTAATAGTTATGAATATATTAATAAAATATTATATTTATGAGTAATTAAAAAATCTATAATAAAGAAATTTATTTTTAATCTCAAAATATATTGAAAAGTTGTTGGTTGAAATTATTTTATAATTATAAAAAGTAATTTTTCTTTTTTAAACGATATTATTCTAACAACAATTTAAATTCCGAAATATATTGAGAAATTGTTGGCCGAAATTTATAGTTTCTCTTTTTCAAAAGATATTTTTATCTATTTATTTTTCTATGTATAGGAAATTCATCATTTTTATTCTAATTATAAATTATAATAATTTTGATTATTGTAATAAATAAGTATATGGATATGTTGTAGATCTTTTTTAAAATAATTTATTAGTTTAAACTGTTCTAATAAAATCTCAAAATGCACTTCTGTTCAATACTCACAAAATTATCAATTATTTTGTAAAAATATATAATTCTCGTTATAACTTATTGATTATTCTATTTTAATCACAAGAAAATTCGTTTTCACCATGTGGGATTCTTTTTATTGTTTATGTTAAAAAGTAGTGAGTTTGAAAATTTAGAAATGAAATAGAGATCGAAACTTACTGTTTGGATAAATAAAACCGTCTCATCCGTACAGACCAGATGAGATAATCTTATCTCATTTGGTAAACGAAACTGGGCTGTGTTATGTTATTATGGTTATTATTTACGAGTTAGGGACAACTTAGGGCACCCGAAACGTTAATGACATGATTGTAGCTCGTGTTGATTTGGAATATGAGTTATCACCTCTGCTGCAGTCATGTAAACTAATGATATTGGAATGAAAAGTAACATAATTATAATATCGACCATGTCCAATGTGGAATCGGATGATGAGTACGCCACTTCTAGAAGGTTAAGCAGCACCACAACTAGTTTGTTGATAATTTTTAAAAATATGGCTATGTAACCATAATCAATCCCACCTTGCCCTCTTGCAAGCCCAGACAATTTAAAAAAAGAAAATGGAGAATTGATTAGGACTTGTTTGGAAATTCATCCCATCTCACTATTTTTTCCAATCATCACTTAAATATAAGAGGAAAATACTATTGGTCTTGATTTAGAATTGGAATCTTGATTTGTAATTTTTTTTCTTCTTACTTTTGTAATTTTATAATTAAGTAAGTGTTTTTAAATAATATTATGATTTTTTTTATTTTTAAAAAATATTTTAAAATATTAAAAAAATCATATAAAAAAACATTTATTTTTAAGAAATGCAAGTATTTTCAACAATTTTCATATTCTATCGCTGCAACTAATACTCCAGGGTTAAATAATAATAATAATAATAATAATAATAATAATAATAATAATAATAATTTTGTGCTACAGATTGGATTTGGATGCAAAAACAAAATAATGAAAACTTATCAAAAAAAATCTTCTTTAGAACGATATTTTTCTTTGCTAGATTCATGAAGCGCGGCTAATGGGGATAGTTTAAGAACTTCTACATCAACAATACCCTTTATTTGGATGGCGTTTGTTAATTTTTGCTTTTATTTGGTTTCAGCTCATAATTGGAGAGAATATTACGAGCGGATTTGGATTGACCATGATAGCTAAGAGTTGATGTGTAACGCCCCGGTCTCGTAGGGGTCCGAGAGTTACTACTTATCACATATACTCACATTCAACACCATAATTAAAGACTCCAAATTCCCAAGTATCATATAAAACTTGGTTGGAAAATCACTTTCCTCAATATCATCAATTCGATAAATACTACGTCACAAAAATACAAAAAATACTTCCGTACTAAATCTTGTCAATACTCATTTAAACTCTTTATGATTAATTTATCATTCCTAAAAGCATCTCACCCAATGCTTCATAATCTAATCCTCCACTGAAATATCCAAATTCATCTGAAAAAAATATTTAGAGACAAGGGATGAGTTTAACCACAACTCAGTAAGCAGAGGACATATACAAGAGTGCAAACATAAGCATTTACAAAATATTATATGCAAAACAGAAATAATTCTCAGAGTCAATATGCAGAATAAAACATATTTTCAAATGTAACAGAGCGATCATTTTTAAATGATAAGAAATAAGGAATACTTTGGCATAACAAAACTAAGTATCATCGTCATATCCAAACAAAGCATCTTACAGAGCAGAGACCATGTTTAACCCCCGTGGTAGGGTTGTGCTAATCCCGGTGGCCAAACCAGGCAGAGACAGAGGTGAAACATTCCCTTAATCATTCTCGGAGCCCCGAGTCTACACACAGGAAAGTCCACGATAAACCACTTTGTTTCCAAAATGGGTGCACTCAGAGACAGAGAAGTTGGTACCAACCCAAACAGAGCAGAGACAGAGCAGAGCAGAGACAGAGTCAGATAGAAACCAGTATACCATGCCAAAGATTTTTAGAATAACAGATAGTTCCAAATTATTTTCAGAAACATTCTTATATAAACAAAACAGAGTCAGATCATCTTTATAAAATCAATGCACAAATTTTCATATACTCAATATCGCTCTTTTTCACGTTTCAAAAACAACATGACAAAAACTGAGCTCATGTCTGCACAATGCATGATAGAAACATTTTTCTTTCTTTCATATAAGTTTTATGAGTAATGCAAAGAAATGACTGAGGTTGGTTTTTTTTTTCTCAATTTCTCATTTAATAACGAAACATGCCTAAATTTTCAAAATGTCAACCTCAGTCTATATTTGGTACAAAGCCAAGCATAGGAACCTCGCTTACCTGAACTTCTTAGCTTTTAGAATTTCTCCAGACTAAGCTGAACAAATAAATGATCGACACCTATAAAATAATCAAGAAATTAATAAATTTCTAAATAATCACAAACCTCGAAAATAGAACTTAAGACATAAAATCCAATACTTCTCTTAACATCTACAAATCCTTAAAACCTGAGTATCAACTTTCTCCAAAATGCTTGGAATCTACTAAATTCTTCCAAAACCTTGAAATATTAGAAAATCTCTAAAACCTCGATTTTTATTTAATAAACACTTAACTCAATTTCCAATTCAAATCGAAGTCTCTTCCTAAAACAAAAATCAAAATTCAACCTACTAAAAATAATATAACGCACAATATCCGATTCAACATAATTTATAACTCAAGCTCAAAATAGTTTAAAGGCGAATCCGAAATAATTTAAAACTGGAGTCTAAAATAGATTACAACGTGAAACAAGTCAAAACATTTACTCCCAAAGGATTTAAGGAAACACAAATAATATAAATAAATAAATCCTCACAAAATAAAATGATAGACTTAAAGTAAAACAACATTCGATGCATGGGCCCTAGAAGACATCCGAAAATAAAAAGGGACAACGGAAACTTGAAGCTTTCAGATCAAACCATGCGGCATGGGTGTATATACTCTCCAAGAGAAGGGGCGGCACGAAGGGCTGGGAGCTGGCGGGGGTTATGTCGACGAAATCGCACTAAGGTCAGAGAGAAAATAAAATAAAACATAATAAAATAAAATGAGGGAGGCATACAAAGAGAGATAGATCGTGGTGTAAGAGCAAGAGGGAGAGACAGAGATGAAAGCAGTTGGGAGGGAGCTCGTCGTGGGCTTACCGAGGGGGTTGCGGCGGCAGGGGTGGTACAGTCAGAGGCTCCTGGGTAGTTTCCGCTTGTTCTATCATGTGGGAGGTGCGGCTGAGTGGAGTGTGAACGGAGGCAGGAGTATGGGACTACTCTGTTTTTCGTTGCTAAAAACAGAGGCTCCCAATTTCGGTAATTGACAGTGGTGGTTCGGTGAAGGTGCTGGGAGGGCGACATGTAGGGGCTGTTGCTGCGTGAGCGGTGCAAGGAGGATGCTCATGGTGGTTGCTCTGTTTCCGGGTGTCAAAAACAGGGGTGTTACGGTGCAAGTCGTTGGGTAAGTGGTTGGGTTCCTCTCGGTTTACGGCTTGGAGTGGTGAGTTTTCTGGCCAAGGGTGGCAGCGTCAAGATTGGGGTGGTAGAAAACGCGGCTTTCCATAGGCTTGCAGAGGCTGGTCTCGATGGCACAGGGCTGAAATTTACGCTATGGGTTTGGTTTCTTTCATTCGGGGTGGTCTCGGGATGGTTGAGTGGGCGGCATTGCTTGTTTAGGGAAGGGAAACAAGGTGGTAGCATTTTCTTGAGGGTTGGAAGGTTGTGGTCTACGCCTGTAGGGGCACAACGGCAGTGGCCTTTGGGTAGTTTCCGAAATGCTAAGACGAGGATCTCACGTATATGTATATATATATATATCTATATATGCTTCTGGATCCCTAGAAACTGTAGAGAAAAAGAGATGGAGAGTCTGAGTATCTAAATTTGTTGAGAGGAAGATTTTATGTGAGAAAGGCAAGGATAAATGGAAAAATCGTGGGTGGTTAAATGCCAAATGGAGAGAAAATCGGGTTAAAAGATACATGGTAGTTTGATCAAGGTAGTGGTAGATATAGCCGCTGTTGAAAATTCAAGATAAAATCTAGAGAGACAAATCACATGGGAGGCGTGCATTGTAGAGAATTTGTAACTAAACGAATTTTGAACCACGATACGGAGACGTTGAAGGGTGCGTGCATGGTATGTTTAGTTGGGAAGGGCAACGAGTAATTGACTAAGGTTTTTAAGAAAATATTTTTCCACAATACAGAGCTGTACATATATTTAATTATAAAAAGATTATAATAATAGTAACAAATCAATAAAACATGGGTTTTAGAATAAAAAAAAAGGACTCTCGAATTGTAACCTAGCTATTTGAAATGGATAACAATTATTTAAGATAAAATAATAATAATAATAAGTTTGATCCTCGTGATAAAAAGAAAAAAAAAAGAAAAGAAAAGAAAATAGAACGAAAACATGCGTTATATGTGACTCGGAATAAAATCTTTAAATTCATATATATATATATATATACACACACGAATAAATAAAATAATAATAATAAAATCAATTTGTCTAAAACTAATTTCTCGACCCATAAAAAGATTTTTAATAATCATCAAATCGAATGAGAAAAGACAAAATTTACTAATACAACAATTTTACACTCGTGGTCAATTTTAAAATAAATATTTGAATATCAAAAAAGAGTTTTTTTTTTTTACTTAAATAAATAATTAATTAAAAAAAATATTTTTAAAAAAATGTGTCGCTGGAGCCAGGTGTTACATGATAATTGTTGCAACAATACTGAGATAATTATGATCTGCAGTACTAGGGAGACCAGCAACACTGGCCTGTTTGAATAATAAAATATAATTTATAAATAGTAATAAAATTATTAATTAAAATGAGTTGATAGGAAAAATCTTTATATCAAAACGGCCCCAAGCAGTTGGCTGCGGGCCTATCGAAGAACCAAAACCCAGGTCCTTAACTAGCAGCAGATGCTTCGGGCCAGAGGTGAACAACCGCGGTACTATGTCGGTGCAGCTGATTGCGCACAAGTGAAAAGCCAATATTGATTCCGAAATGTATAAAATTAAGGGAAATACTCTATTCATAAAAAAAATTATAATTTTTTTTTATAATTGATATATTTATTAGATTATAAAATTATTTTTATTATAAAATAAATTTAATAAATAAAATATATCGATTGATCTTATCTCAAATTTAAATTTTGATTTTACATTTTATCTTATTTAACTAACTGCACACATATGAAAAGGAATATTAATATTATTGATAAATAATAAAATTTATCTATTTCCATCAATAATAAATTCAAAAAAAAATACTGCAATATGGTCGAATAACCCAATCCGTAGGCGCCAAAAAAAAATTTCAAACAAATTGTAATGATAAATTAAAAAATTATAATGATAAATTTGATATAAATTGAAACAAATTTGTGTCGTCTATAAATCCAAATCAGCACTAAGAAATTTTGGTTTCGTAGATGCCCATAAACAAGCATGAGTTGGGTATACAGTTCTGCTCGTGTGGAGGTCTTAAGTGTCTAGCTAACCCTCCGGTAGGACTGTAAAAAGATTGAATCGTACTGGTGGACCGAACCGGACCGGTTGTCCTGGACTTATCGGACTGGTTGTCCTGGACTTATCGGACCGGACCAAATAGAATTCGGTCCGGTCCGGTCCAAATTTTACATAGACCAATTAATTTCGGTCCGGTCCGGTCCAGAGGATTTCTCTTGCTGGACCAGATCGGACTAGACCGAACCCCACATATATATATATATATAAATAGTATATAAATTATAATATTAATATTAATATAAATTAATTTATTAATAAATAATATATATTAACATATAATATATAATATATATACTCCTATAATATTAACATATCATAATTTATTGGTTGACTAATTGTAGTATAAAAATATAAATTATAATATATCTATATAGAATATTAGTAATAACTTATAAGAAATAAGTGGATTATTATTATTTAATATATTATTACTAATTTATCACTATTTACTAACATACAAATATATATATATATTAATGTAATAATGTTATTAGTTATAATTTACTAACATACTTAATATATAATATATACTAACATATTAAAATATAATATATACTCTTATAATAATAACATATTATAATTTATAGTAGTTAAATTTGGACCAAAAAAATATTTGATTATTGTAGAATTTTAGATTAAATTTAGTCCATTAAATCATATGGGGTACTTTTGGATCAGACCGAACCGTCCCTGAATCGAATTGAACCGAACCAGTATGGAACGAATTCTTGTTCGGTCCGGTTTAGGATGAGAGAATTTTTAGACCGAATGAAACCGATCCACAAATTTTATGGACTAGACCGGATCAGACCAGACCATTTACACTCCTACTCCCAAGGTTAGGAAAAAAGAAAAGAAAAAACTAAACTTGCAAAGAAATAATGGATGAAAATATTCGAATACTTATACTGCGCAATCCATTCACAAGAAAACGGAATTTACTAATATTCTTGCTTTATATTAATCCATCCACAATAACCAAGACAAAAAACAAATATAAGAAAATTGATATTTACTGTTTATATAAACACTTCTCAATTATTTCGATAAAAGTGAAATTTACAATAAAAAAAATTAATAATAAATTTAAAATTTTTTTAAATAATTGTACTACATTTAGATATTGAACGAGGTACAACGTATTATTGTTGTGAAGCAAAACAAAAAGAAAGAAGGACCGCAAATCGAACTCAGAACATAAACGGAGTGGGTGAGATTGCTGGAAAGAAAATCGGCATCGAGTTTATCCTGAAAACAAACAATAAATCAACATATCACCCAATAATTCAGCAAGCCGACCATAGCATAAATACAGATCCCTTTAAAAGCCAAAGGGAAAACTAAAAACTATTCCATCCCTTCGATCGTAGGGGAACGAAAAACAAAATCTAAAAAACAATTGCTTTTCTTTAAGTTTAGTTGAAGGATTTTGTCGTAACATTATATATATATATATATACAAATAACCTTAACAATCCAAAACACTGCAAGAATCCTAAACGCACGTACGTACCTGAACTCGTCTCTGTAAGTGAGAGAACGAGAATTGGGCAGTGATCTAGATTTAGAAGAAAATTTATTTCCCGAAACAGGTTCTGTGTTTTCGTCGACTTTGTCCTCGGATATCATCGAAAGCGCTGGCCTCCATTGCTTTGCAGAGGCGGACCTGGGACCTGCAGTCCGCCTATTGCGGGCGCTGGAGGAAGGCAAGGAGAGAGACACATAGGCGTTGGTGTTGGCTTTTTCCTCCTCGTGCGGCGGCGCAGGGGTGCCTTTGGGACGGTAACATGACCTGAAGAACTTCATTGATTTTGGGCCGGGAAGATGGTGGGAACGTTTTGGGACTTTGGAGAGAATGATCGTATATATATATATATATATATACGGTTTAGTACTTGTGTGCGTGATCTAATCTTTCACATTAAGGTGGATATTATGACATGATATTTTTATATAAAAGTTAAATAAAATATTATTATTATTTTAAAATTTTTAAAAAGTTAAATTATTTTTATATTTTATTTAAAAATTAAAAAAAAACTAGAATAATAATGTAAAATGAAAAGAGATAAATGAGATAAGATTAAACATTTTAAAAGCCACTAATTAAATTTATGGGGTTTATTGGAGAGGTTTTGATGTGGTAGGGTAGGATTTGTCCTTATCCGTCGACGTCACGAAACGATTCTTTGGCTTCTTAAAGCTATTAATTTCTACGAATCATATACGTGAATATTAATTAAGTGGTAATAGTAAAAATATTACCATGGAATCATGTATCCTAGAAAAAACCAAGTGTTGAGTCAGTTTTAGTCAAAGATTTCTGGTCTATCCTTTAAAAGAAATGTTTGCGGGTGAAATCATTATAATTGTCTGACTTTGATGAAGTTTCTTTTTATAAATATTAACCTTATCCACAATAACTTATTCATATCTATATATTTGAACAATGGTGCCTACCGAATTTACACGCTATTATAATTTTTTTTTCTTTTATTTTTTCAAGTATTTTTTAAACATCCTTATCCATTAATATATATATATATACATACATACATATATATATATATATATATATATATATGAATAGATAAAAGTATGAATATATATATATAGTTGATCTAAACTATTAAAATTAAGGACGGATGATGATACAGATTGCCGCGGCAGCGCGCAAACTCTGTAAACGGATTCTTCTACGAATAGGAAATTTTGTGTAAAAATTATGAAGAGACAAGTTTAAAATTTCATATTAGCTATAATTAAAAAAAATATATATTTGTCCAACACAAACAAAATTAAAAATTAAGAAAGCTGAAACATAAAACATAACTAAAGATGAGTTATAACTCATTTTCAACTTTTCTGTAAGTATAATTTTTCTTTGAAAAATAATGGATTTTATTAATAAAAAAAAATATTTTTTTATGTATATATCATATTTATTCAATTATTTTTTAAAAGAAATATGCAATACTTACGTATTTTATGACTGTAAATATTATAAGATAAAAATGTTAAATGCAATTCTAAAATAGTCAACTCATGCACTTTTTTTTTTTGTTTTAACAAAATAGAGTTCATTATGTAAATGTTAATTTTTATTTTATTTTATTTGTAGATTCATATTTTTCTTAATTTTTTCAAAGGACGTGTACGAGGTTTGTATACTCTTAACACTTACAAATTATTTCCCATATAAGATTATCAATTGATCATCCGCTGGGATTAATGCGTAATTTATTATTATTATTTTGTTTAAAATCTTAATTTGAGTAAGCATGCGCTTTACTACTCTTTTAAACATAGTCGAATGTAAAATAAAAACAATATCATTTTTAAAATAAAAATATTATTCTTTAAATAATAGACACTGGTAATTAATTAAACGACGTAATATATATATTTATATGATCATGATGAAGCCAATGGAATCGCATATATATTACAATGAGCTTAAACCTTTGGATTTGAGATAATATGACATATAGCAATTAGATCTGACAGAGACTGATCAACAGCTTCCCTAACTATTTTAATTTTCTATATATCTACAGTTACACACATTTATATAAGTATGCCTGTATTGCTAAAGGCTTGTAGCCTAATTGACATGACTTTCAATCTCTAAGATAGAGGTTCGGAGTTCGAAATCTCCCTCCTCTAAATATATCCATATATATATATATATATATATATATATATATATATAAGTGTGCCTATATTAAATTAATAAGGGTTGATATACTTACAATCATGTTAGAACTATTTTACAATTCTTCATCTTTAAAAAAAAAAAAAAAAGAAGCTATTTTACAATTTATTTTAAATTAGTCAATGTAATTGTGTTATTTGTTAACAAAAATCTCTATTTTAGAATACTCCTCTTCACCGTAACAAGATTTGTTAAAGAAAAAAATTTCCGTACAAATCTTCTACTTCTATTTTACAACTCTGTGAAATCTTATTTTTTTAATCTTTTAATTTTTCTTTTATTGAAGTGGCACGATTGTATTGGTAGTTTTATTCTAATTGCATGCAGGTTTATCATTTTTCTAAATTTAAACATGAACGTCCAAATTATTTCTGGACAATTTTTGGTTTTTTTCCTTATCAGAATATTCATATCTGGAATCTCATAACAAGAAGACCCTTATAATTTAGAATTTCAATTGAGGTTAAATCTCATTTGAGCCCTACACTCAGTCTTCTAAAATGAGAGAAGATTTGATATTATAGTGATCTCCTATATTTGGAGAATTACTGTTCTACATTAAAGCATTATTCATCTCTTTGTTTATAATATTTTATTAAAAATAATATTATGATATGAAGTAAAATAATATAAAAAATAATAAAGAAAGAATAGAATAATATTATTTTAATAAATGAGAAAAAAATATAAAAAAATAAAATGTAGAAGATTTTTTGAAGATGAATAAAATTTAAGAAAAATTTATGAGGAATGAAATATTTAATTAAAATTTAAGAAGAAAAATTTTGAGATTGATATGTGGGTGCTCTCATATATAGGCAAAATGACCAACTCCAGTTAATGCTTTAACTACTTTCTTTCATTTCTTTTTGGGCCCAAATAAACGATTAATCCATTATCTACATTTTGATATATTCGTATTCGTTTTTTCAATTAATATCTGAACAAGACCACATCCCCGAATCAAAAACTAGTGTCGAAGTGTCACTATCCTTTGCGCCCATTATATTTTTTTGGGTCCCTTGTCCATTGTATTCATAGAATTTAAGGCCAAACACTATGACACAATGACACATGACAAGAAAAGACTAAATTAAAAGAACGCAAAAGGAAAAAAAGAAAAAGAAAAGAAGAAGAGTGATATCTTTAATTAAATGGCACGCCACTGAGGAAAATATCAATGCATCTAGACCACAAATGTTGCTACAAAGGGGTGTATCGGCCTGTACGTATCACAAATTTGCATTATGTTAGCGTGGCTTTTGATCTTTGTTCTTTAAATTCTTTGGAACAATGAAACTTAAAAAGAAAACAGACTTCTCGAGGAAATCCATTGAATATGGCCATATTTGGGGCCCCAAACAGTCCTCCTACAGTGAAGATTGCAAGAGCATTTTGCACAAATAATTAGAAGGGGAGAATGTAAGAAATAGTCCTTATAAATCCATTTACAACCATACATTGAAAAATATATAGAATAATGCATATATAGGTTGATTGAATCTGGGACAAAATGTTGTGAGGTCGAACTTATTCAACTTTTTTTCTTTTGTTGTGTATTTTATTAAAAAATAGTCATTCCAAGATTTATCAAACATTACATACTTAGAGATCGAGACCAATCTCTCTCCATCCAAACCTGCTCAGCATTAGTAGTTGGCTCTGTCAAGTTTAACTGGGATGCAGGGCTAGATACACATACAAATCAAATGGGGGCTAAGGTGGTTGTGAGGGATTCAATGGGAGATGTTCTAGCATCAGTGGCAAGGGTTGAACAAAATGTTGCACAACCAATTTTGACTGAAGATTTAGCCTTATGGAAGAGCTGTTTGTCTTTGCATGAAAATTGGTATATCTAATATGGTGATTTTTGAACAAAAGAGAAAAATGTAAGAGGAGAGAGGATCCATTTGCCTTAAGCTCCTAGAAGGACAAAATTCATATTGAGGATTCCCATTGATCAAAATGGAGCATTTGACTATGCTAACACATTTCAAAATGAGATCAGTCCAATTAGAATCGAAACCCATTTTGTTCATACGGCTTCCAAAGAAATCCATTCTATCCTATCATAAGCCTTACTCAAGTCAAGTTAAGAGTTACATACCCTTCTTTTTTGCCTGTTATTATATTATGCATTGAATGCATTATCTCGTATGCCATTATGATATTATTTGATATTAATCTATCTAGAACAAAAGCGCTCTAGGAGGGAGAAATCAACTCAGGTTATATCATTTTCAAACGATTGGCTAATACTTCGGAGATTATTTTATAAAGAACATTACATAATGAGATGGGTCTAAACTCAGTAACCAGAGAGGGATTATGTTTTTTTGGGAATCAAAATTAGAAGAGTACCATTAATGTCCTCGAAACCTATTTTAGAATTGAGTACTTCTTTGACAGTAGCATTTTCCACCTTAGACCAATTATCTTGATAGAAACTTGCTGAAAATCCATCAAGGCTCGGGAGACTCAAATGATCCTTTTCAAAAACAACTGATTTAATCTCCTCTAGATGGAAGGGTTTGCTTAGCAATGCGTTCATTTCCACAGTGACTTTAGGTTCTAATTCTACTATTGTGTCCTCAATTCCCTCTGGATAGGATGTGGAGAACAAATTTTGAAAGAATCTTTGGAAGTGTTCACTAATCTCCTCCTTTTTGCGAGCTGTGTCGCCATGTTCGTATGTAACTCTTTTGATAGTATTCAACTACTTTCTTTTAGATGCACATTTATGGAAAAATCTGTAATTCTTGTCACTATCTTTACGCCATTTTTTTTGGCTCGTTGCCTCCATCTCAGCTCTTCATTACCCAGAATTTCATCAATCTCTTTTTGTAAAACCTGAATATCTTCATTAAGGTGGCCTTTATTGTTAGACTGCATTTGTTTTAACACATTCCTTTTAGAATCGAGGGTCTTTTTAAAAGCCAATCTTGCGCTCTTCTCCTAATTCATTAACTTGCTCTTCCATTTGTTAAGTCTATGTAGCATCACATTTTAAGTTACCATGTTCCCCTCAGTCAATGTTCCATGTCCTACTAATAAGATCTTTGCACTCTTGATTCTTAGACCATGCTACTTCGTATCGGAATACCTTCCTTCTAATAAAGACTTGCTCATTTTGTTTTGTGCTTGAAATGAGAAGTGGAGCATGATCTGAAGTAAGTACCCGAGCATGCTTATTTTAGTTGTGACCAGTTATTTCCAGCAAAAATGATTATTTCTTATGAAAATGAGTTTGTTTTATCGCAAATAGTCTTTTTTGTTGCAAATAATTCATCACAAATGTTTGTTTTTCTTGTAGCATTTATGGAAACTTCACTTTAGTACTTCAAAAAAAACATTCAGAATTCTCATTCAAACAAATCTCAACAATATAATGTCAATCAGCAATATCAGCTAAATTTCATAGGTTATCAGCATGAATAAAACATAGAACACTGGCAGGAACCTCTTCCATCCAAACAATTCCCTCTTCCACTGACTAGAAAGCAAATTTGCCTAGATGGTGAGCTAATTGGTTGCTTTCTCTGGGCACATAATGAACTGACTAGCTCCTTCTTTCCAACAGCTTGTGTTTGATGTCCTTTACCACTTGTCCATACCACTTGCAACATGCCTCAGAATTGTTAACCTTTTTGATTAAAATATGAGCATCACCTTCTTAAGTTCTTGGATTTCTCTTGGATAAAGCTAAATTGAGGGGCCATATGTTTGGGTTCCCATTTGCTAGAGGATCGATGCTTGTGAACCATCTATATTTTTGCTAACGATAGCTTATTATTTTCCAAGGCAAATGTATTGGAATGTTCCAGGTTGTTCATAATTCTAAACCGTTATGAAATATCTTCTGGCCAAAGACTGAACCTTGGGAAAACTTCTTTGTTTGTTTAGCAAGAATGTGGATCTAGAATTAAAAGAAGCTATTCTGTCAAATATGGACTTAAGAGAGGCACAATGCTATAAAACGTATTTAGGATTGCCAAGTGATATTGGGAAGCACTAGATGTCAGTATTCAAACCTATCCTGGACAGCATAAGGAAAATGATGCAAAGCTAGATAGTTAATTTCCTATCAAGTGCAAAAAAAGAGGTACTCTTGAAGTTAGTAGTACAAGCCATCTCAACTTATTGCATGTGTATTTTCAATATTTCAAAAAAAAAATTCTAAATGCCATAAATAGACTGATGCAACAATTTTGGTGGGGAGCTAGAGGTGATAGATTAACGGCACATTGGATCTCTTGGAAGCTTCTCGGCAAATTTAAAAAGGAAGGGAGTCTTGGCTATAGAGATTTTGAAAAGTTCAATCTAGCACTTTTGGCTAAACAAGGACGGAGGCTAGTGCAACAACCTCAATCCCTAGCAGCTTGAGTTCTCAAAGAAAAATACTTTAACAGATCCAGTTTTTTGAAACCAATATTAGGAGTAACCTTTTTACTTATGAAAAAGTTTCTTTGAAGCAGGTTCTGTCTTACATGAAGGATTATTCTGGAAAGTTGGTAATAGATAATCTGTACATGTTTGGCAAGAGAATTGGATACCTAAGCCTTCATCTTATTGTGTTCAGTCAGTAAGAATTCAATTGGAAGGAGTTGATCTTGTTAGTAGCCTAATTGATAAGCATACCTGCTCTTGGAAAAAAGATCTGGTTTGTGAGACTTTTAACTCAGACGAGATAGCACTAATATGTAGAATACCTATCAGTGCCACTAATGCTCCAAACAAATTAATATGGAGATGCTCAAAGGATGGAAAATTTTCTGTCAAGAGTGCTTATGCATTACTTAATGAGTTGGATAGCAAAGTTGTGGGTCAATCCTTAAGAGAGTCTCAAAGTTCATCTTTATGGAATCAAATATAGCTTTTAAAAGTTACCAATGCAATTAAAATGTTCATATCGAGGACTGCACATGAATCACTTCCCACTAAGCTCAACCTACGCAAAAGGAAGATGTTGGATTCTCTTTTGTGTCCTATTTGTATCACAGAAATAGAAACTATCTTACACTGTCTTTGGTCATGTAAATCAGCTGAAGAAAGCTACAGAAGATGGCAGTAGAAAATCAGGCTTTCCAAGAACTTCTACAAGCTATCTTTGATGCATATGATGAAGACTTGATACAAGAATTTGTAGTAGTTTCTCATCTAATCTAGAAAAGGAGGAATTGTTGGGTTTTTGAAAACCAGTTTATGGCCCCTAAGCAAGTATTAAAGTTTGCCCAGCAACATATTCAAGACTTTATATTTTAGCAAATACAAGTAAACCATATGTGGTGAATCAACTTACCACATCTCCTACTCAATGGTCTGCTCCTCCTTAGGACATCTTTAAAGCCAATTGGGATGCCACAATTGATAAACACACTTGCAAGATTGGTTTGGGAAAATAGAAGCTGATTGGGCAGTGGTAGTTTCGTGCATGCGTGTGTGAGAGACGTAATTGAGTGAATTGCATGTGCAGCCTGGTTATCAATTGGTGGTTGAGGAAGGTTATGAAACTACATAAATTTCATCCATATATGCTGTTGTGCCGACTAACTGGAACGTGAATGATGGGAAGAATGGATGAAGTCATGAAGTTTCCTTGGCCTAGTGCGTTGGTTTATATTCAAAATAATTCGAATCAAGTCTATCAAAAATGTGAGCTTAGAGTTGCAACGATTATAAAAACTAAAAGATTTATTCTAAAAAGATATAGATAATTTGATCAACATGTATAATGGAAATATGGATTAACAAATTAACAATTATAATTGAAAGAATATATATAATAATCGGTATTTAAAAAAAACTACTTATTAATGTCATATAACCTAAAAAAAATACTAATACTAATAAAATAATATGCAATAGTATGAAAGATCAAAGATCAAAATATTTGCATAATATAATCTTTAAAATATCTGGGTCGGGATGTTACATGGCAAGAGCTATGAGAAAAATTTGACTAAGGAGAAATGCTTTTTGTTTTTGAGAAAACATTCATTAGCCTTGAGGTGATTTTCAAACAAGCAAAAGAAAGCTTAGTAGGGTTTCAACAAGCTCAAATCCATCCTAAAGGGAGCAAGAAGTCAATGTAGTTGCAAGAAGGGGAGCTAGATGGAAGGCATTGAGAGATAGCTTTATGAAACCGAATTGTGATACAACTAAATTCTAAAGAGGGAATCTTAATGGAGATTGAGGTTTGTTATAAAGATGTATAGGGTGAAGTGTCGTTGTCTTTATACAGTCCTAAGTGAAGGTTTAGGTCTTGTTTGGATAGTAAAAGTATTTTATTTTATCTCATCTCAACTCATTTCATCATTATAATTTTTTTCAAAATTTCTACATGAAAATATAATAAAAAATTTAACATTTTCAAAATCCAAAATTATAATAATACTAAAAATTAATATTTTAATGATAGTTTATTCAACTTTCAACTTTTATTTAAAATCATCTCATCTTACTATCCAAACACGACCTTAATAGTCCTGCTATTGCTGTGCTCCTTGCATTATGAAGAGCATTGAAATTGTGTGTGGAGTTGAATTTTACAAGAGTTATCTTTGAGGGTGATGCATTGGTAGTTTTAAAGACTGTAAATAATAAAGAGACCAATTGGGAGTGGTATGATAGCTAATAGAAGACATAAAATGGACTCTTCACAAAAGATACTAAGTCTGCCTTCTCATTTCTAGAGAGAAAACGTCCACCTTTTCTCTAGTTTTTCAACCTCCAACTAAGTGCCCTCATTGGAGGTGAGGGCGGAACTGAGGCTCTCACCCTTCCATTCTCTTTATTTCCTCTCTCTTTGTGTATACACTCTTTTAATGGTATTTTTCCATCTTCTTTCCTCCACTAGTTTGATTTTTACTAGATCTGTTGCTTTTCATTTGTCGCTTGTCGACATGCACCCCACCACCACTTCCTACAGTCTTCAAATCTACTTGGACAACGCGAAGTCATGCCAAAATACTCGGTGTGTTGATGACACGTGCGGCTTGTTCCTACGCATGGTCTTCACGCGCCACCACGCCATGATGCCACTAGTGGCTACATCCACTGTACTAGCAAATTCTCCATGCCGAGATTTTCCAGATCTGGCCCTCCTTACCTTTATCCCACCAATGCGTGGTCCCCACGTGCCATTATCGATAGCAACAATGATGATTGGCGACATATCTATCCTTCCAATGCCGTGTTTCTCGTTATATTACTGCTTTTTCTAACTGATGATCGAATGGAAGTGAATGTGGTGAGTTCTTACAGTCAGCTTAGATTAACACGGTGCAGTATACACTCCTTAGCTGCGGCCTCCAAGTGTAGCCTAATAGTCTGTTTATCAGATTATTTTAAAACCATCACCAAACAGTTTTTCCTTTACGGAAAATGGGTGGAAGCCATTCATTTGGGTCCGATCACTCTTTTTATTTTCTTTTTATGTTGCATTGTGTGTTAATTTTAATTGTCAGGGACTCTCATCCCACTTAAATTTGTATCGTGTTATCCTTTAATTTATCTAATATACTAAACTTGCTTAGAAAAAAAAGGACTCTTCACAATAGACCATAATGGGTGGTACAACATACTTATAGGAAATGTCAAAAAGTAGCTTAAGATCTTGCAACATTTTCTTTTACTGTAAATGAGGAAACAATTTAAATAGAAAGTGACCCAGTGGTGAAACATAGCTTGTATTAAATGATAAATTGTGCATTGTTTGATACATATATAGAAATCATGGTTATTTTATTTTTTTATTTTTAAAAAGTAGAAGTTATATAAGAATTGTTCAAATGTGCCTTCCAAAAAATCAAAACCAACAAAACAAATATTTGGGTTTCACCAATATAATATCGAGTGATGCTGGATAGATTTTTAGGACGTGCAATTATTACTTACTTAAAAAAAAAAGAGACCCACTATTAAAAATATGGGTTTCTCATGTAGATATTAGATTTACCCATTTTTTTATTTTAAAAAAAATATACGTGACTTGCACTTTTTAATAATCTTCAATTCGATTTCTTCCAAATGTAGTATTCAAATATCATGAAAAAATTGGAAACCAACCATTAAGGACTTATTTGGTTATCAAAATCACATGAACTCATCTCATTATTACAATTTTTATAAACTTTTACATGAATTACAATAAACAATTCAATTTTTTAAAACCTTAAAATAATAATAATAAAATTTTAAAAAATATTTAATAAAAATTTACTCAATTTTTAACTTTATCTAAAATTATTTCATCTTATATAATGTCTAAATCAACCCTAACCGGTATAGGTAAGTGGTAATGTGGTATCTCCAATTAGCCGTCGACGACTCGATAAATTTAAAGAGAGAGAGCCTTGGAATCGAAATTCGAGATCCATGTTTTGGTTTTTTTTTTTTTGAAGGAGGGATAAACCCAACATTCATTAGAAAGAAGAAATAAGAGGTTACAACTCTAGTGAGAAGACTGGGTCTATCTCTTCTACTGCTAGCAAAGTGGTTGATTTTGCTAAACAATAGGCTTCATTGTTCTCATTACATTTTATAAAGGAAGCTGACCAGTAAATAGAAGTTATAAGATCTTTGGTGTCTTGGATAATAAGTCTGATGTTGACAGCTCTCTTTCCGTTGTTGTTAAAATCATTAACTACTTGAAGATTGCCACCCTCAATAATAATCGAGTTCCAGTTTAAGTCTCTGGCTAGAATGGCCGCTTCTTTAACTCCTAGTGCTTTAGCCAGGTGGGGATCCATGAAGGAGTTTTTGGAGATCTTCTTGGTGGTGAGAGTTTTGCTCATTTGGTGTTTCGCTGTCAAGCTAATCCCAATCTGTTGCGCAGATGACTAACACAAGAGGGGGGGGTGAATTGAGTTGTATTTAAAAAAATAACAATTATAAATCAAATATATAATATAAAATATAAACAAAATATGAAACAACAATAAATATAAATAGTAAGAGTAAGAGAGAAGCAAACTCAGTATGTTAACGAGGTTCGGCCCCACTGCCTACGTCCTCGCCTCAAGCTACCTCTTGAGGATTCCCAAATCCACTATTCAATCTCCTTTTGGTGGAGATAGAAACCTATTACACCTTTGAGCAGCACTACTCCAAAGAATCCGTGTAGAACACCCTCTACACTTCCAATCACCTTACACTTGGTGAATTAACTATTCCCCGTGTAGAACACCTTCTACACTTCCAATCACCTCACATTTGGTGATTTAACTATTCCCCGTGTAGAACACCTTCTACACACACAAGGGTTATACACACCCTTTTACAAATACAAGAGTTGATAGTAGGTAGACTATCAAAATACACTCCTCAATGAGTGAGATAGAAACAATACAGCGCAACCTATATCTCTCTCAACAAGAACAAGAATTAAGGCTCAAAACTTAAAAAAAAAGAGAATGAGAGCTTTGAAAAAATGATGCAAAACTTAGCAATAGATGTGTAAGTTCTTGTTATGAATTTTGCAAAACTCAAGTGAGCTATTTATAGGCAAATGAGTTTTCAATTTCAAATTTGAAAAGATTCTCATATCAAAAACATCATCATTCACTTTTCAAAAATTTCAAATCTAATATTTTTACTTTTTGCATGTGACAAAAGGAGCACACTTTACTTTTCAAAAATTTCAAACATAATCTTTTACTTTTTGCATATGACAAAAGGAGCACACTTTACTTTTCAAAATTTTCAAATAAAGACATCTACCTTTTGCATAAGTCAAGAAAATCATCCACCACTTTTGAAAATATTCAAATAAAACATGCACATGTGAAAGATGACAATCAATCATCTTAATATTTTCAAAGTTCAAACTTTTAATCATGTCATGCACATGTGAAAGATGACAATCAATCATCTTTCAAAATTTTCAAATTTAATTTTCAAAAGATTCATGCATATGTGAAAAATGTATTTTAATGCTTTATGATAAAATATTAATTTTGAGCCTTAATCCTAATTTCAAATTTTTTAAGAGATTTACAAAATTACTCTATGATTTTAATATGAACTTGTTCTCTTCTTGCTCATGCTTGCTTCCTTGATGTGCTTGATTATATTGTGTGGACAACTTGAGCTTGAGACTCCTTTATTCTTTGGATTCATTTGTTATCATCAAAATCCATTTGTAGATTTACATGAAACTTGAAACCTTGGGTTCAACAATCTCCCCCTTTTTGATGATGACAAATACTTGATAGAACCTGAAACCTGTATTAATACTTAAGCTTCCCCTGAGAATGTGCGTTAGTTTTTCAAGCAAAAATATAAATATAATTCCAAGCATATATAACAAGTTTAGCAATTTAAACAATATTAAATTTCTAGTCTAAAACTTTTCCCCCTTTTGGCATCATTAAAAAGGAATCATAATTAACTCAATAAGATATATTCCTACAATAACCAATAGACAAATAAAACGCTGCGTTAGTAGAGACTGTAGAAATTAGAACCACCCGTGTCCGACAAAACTTGCAAATATTGAAGCTGAATTTTATCATCTCGGTGCGGAAGAAGATTTAAATCCGCTTGATGTTATTGACGAATTAGATGTTTCAGAGATTTGAAGATGAATAATTAAAATTATTCGTGTCCGACAAAGACAGCAAAAGCTGCAGGCCTAGCTTTGGCAATGCGGTGCGGAGCCATGCATGTCCGACAAAACTTGCAAATGTTGGAAGTCTAACTCTGGCAATTCGGTGCGGAGCCACGAGTGTCTGACAAAACCTGCAAAGATTGGAGGCCTAGCTCTAGCAATCGGTGCGAAAGCAGATTTAAATCTGCGTGATATTGTTGAAAAATTAAATATTATCGAGATTTGAAAACTATTGTTTAAAAGACCGTTTTCACCTGTCGGATACTCAAATAAATTTTCACCCCATTCATTGATCCAGTTTCTGTTTATTCAAAACGATAGAATGGCAGAAAAGATTTCGTCTGATAATCTTCCGGATTTGAATCAGGAACCGTCTCAACCAGTCATTTTATCTCATGAGGTTGTCAACACCACGATAGAAGCAGAAATGTATTTTTCAAATAGAACTGATTTTGAGGTTGTTGCAGCATCAAGAACTCTCAGTGCTCAATATGCTGTCTCTGTTATGACCATGTCTCAGAGATTACTAGCGAGGGCAAATGAGATTGATCGACTAAACAATCAAATATCTGTTCTGCATCAAAAGCTTGCAAATAAAGGCAGAAAGAATAAAAGGTTAAAGCAAGAAAATAAAGATTTGACGGAATTAGCTCGTGTTTTGAAACTTCAAATAGAGGAATCGAAACGAGTAAGAGTTCAAGCACAGAGTCAACATCAGCAGATAATGGCAGCGTTTCACGAGAGAAACAGGGACAATTATAATTAATCTCGCTAGCTTAGTTCGGTAACTTTTGACAATATGCATCCGGCATATCTTGTAAGCTTGACTAAGTAAGATTTGAAAAGATGACAGTTTGTCTTTTACTTATTTCCATCTTTATAAAAGCAATCCTTAACTTTATCTAATCCACATCAAATCTTCTTCTCATTGTTGTAGTTCATCTTCATTCTCACTTTACAGAATCTTAATGGCTCATCAATTCTCCTTCAGTGCTTCTCGTGATCAATCTATTTCTGCATCTGTCGTAGATGCCATGAAGCAGCAAAACACTGATTTGGCTAATAAATCAGATCATGATGCCATTTACGAGCTTGTGGGTCTCGGGACTCGATACTCATCTTCCATTGTTGCTTTTTCCGGTCGGTTGCAGTCCAAAACCCTCGAGATAGAGAAGCTTAATGAGAAGATCGATATTCTTCAACGACTTGTTCAAGAGTCAAACAAAAAAATAGTAGACTTAAAACAGCAGAATAAGGATTTAAAATCCTTACTTGTCTCTGCATTTCGATTGCCTAATCCTTTAGACAAGGATGGCATGATGATTTATGAGGAGCAAATGCATTTGAATGATGAGGCTAAACGTCTCAAGTTTCTGTAGGTCATTTGAGATAATTGAATAAAAATATCTAGCAGATATTCATGGCATGCATAATTCCTATGTCTCTTCTAATCATGCATAGTTTATCTTCTGGTAGGGGTTTTGTGAAAATTTCTACCAATTGATCATGTGTACTAGTGAATTCTAATACAATATCGCCCTTCTGCACATGATCTCTAAGAAAATGATATCTAATTTCAATATGTTTGGTCTGAGAATGTTGTATTGGATTCTTTGAAAGATATATAGCACTTGTATTATCACATTTGATTGGAATGTGATTGTACATAAGTTTAAAATCCTCAAGTTGTTGCTTCATGTAAAGAACTTGAGCACAACAACTACCCGCAGCAACATATTCTGCCTCAGCAGTAGATAGTGCAACAGAATTTTGTTTTTATTTTTTACTAAACCAGGAAACTAGTGCACGACCTAATAAATGACATGTTCTACTAAAACTTTTTCGATCATCTTTGCAACCAGTATAATCGGTACTTGAATAACTAATAAGATCGAAAGAAGTGAGTTTTGGATACCATAACTCTAAGTCAATGGTATTGGCAAAATATCTAAAAATCCGCTTGACTGCAATCAAATGAGATTATTTTGGAAATGATTGAAAACGTGCACATAAACATACACTAAACATAATATCTGGTCTACCAGCTGTCAAATATAATAAGCTACCAATCATACCTCGATATACCTTCGAATCAACTAGTTTACCGGATTCTTCTTTATCAAGTTTAGTGGATGGGCTCATTGGTGTTCTAGTTTCCTTAGCACCTTCCATCCCAAACTTTTTCAGCAATTTTTTAATATATTTTGATTGATTGATGAATATCCCACTTTTTGCTTGCTTAATTTGCAATTCGAGAAAGAATATAAGCTCTCCCATCATGCTCATTTCAAATTCTTCCTGCATAGTCTTAGCAAAAACTTGGCACATATTTTCATTAGTAGCACCGAATATTATATCATCAACATAAATTTGAATCAAAAGAATATCATCATTTTCGTATATAATGAAAAGAGTTGTATTAATTTTTCCTCTTAAAAAGCCTTTTTCAATCAAGAAACTACTGAATCTCTCGTACCGCGCTCTAGGAGCTTGTTTGAGTCCAAATAGTACTTTTGTGAGTTTGAAAACATCATTTAGAGAAATATGATTTTCAAAACCTGGAGGTTGCTCAGCATATACTTCTTCATTTATAAAACCGTTTAAGAAATCACTTTTAACATCCATTTGAAAAAGTTTGAAATTTTTATAACAAGCATATGTAAGTAGCATTCGAATAGCTTCTAATCTTGCGACTGGTGCATATGTCTCATCATAATTGATTCATTCTTCTTGATTGAAACCTTGGACCACTAGTCGAGCCTTATTTCTAGTAATGACTCCGGACTCATCTTTCTTGTTTCTAAAAACTCATTTTGTTCTAATAATAGTATGAATTTTGGGTTTAGGAACAAGTGTTCAAACATCATTTCTTTTAAATTGATTAAGCTCTTCTTACATAGCTAGAATCTAAGATTCATCAAGAAGTGCTTCATCAATATTTTTAGGTTCAATATGAGATAGAAAAGCAGTATGATTGCAAATATTTCTAAGAGATGATCGAGTACTTACATCTCGTGAAGGTTCTCCTAGAATTTATTCCGCTGGATGATCTTTCACATGTTTCCACTATTTGGTTGCATCTTGTACTAAGTCTTGATGATCTTTCCTTCTATTTCCATGATCTTCCCTTTTGAATTGTCTCCAAATATCACACATCCTTTTTCTTTAGAAGTGAAGTCAATGAATTTAGTTTTGTCTTCTGTCACATATCTTGAGCATCCGTTATCTAAAAATCATTTATTTTTACCTGTAGAATACTTCATGCATACCTACAAAAGCAATTAAAAACAATTCCTGGTACCCAAGTTCTTTGGGTCCTTTATTTATTAGTATTAGAAGAAATAAGATTTTTAGGTACCCATATGGCCCTAATAGTCATTGTATGTTTTCTTCTAATAGGACAAGCAAAATAATTATGACCATTTCTATTACAAAAATTGCAAATAGCATGTGACATATATGAAGAACTTGAGTGATTATAATAGTATCCTTTTTTAACAAAATTATTTTTATGAAAAGAATATTGAATATTGGATTTTGATGTAGAAGGATTATCAAAGAAGTTTTTATAAGATTTGTATTTTTGTTTTGGCTTATATCCCAAGCCTGCCTTATCAAAAACACATCTTTGACTACCAAGAAATTTTTCAAAATTTCTTTTTCCATTCGTAAAGTTTTCAATAATATTTTCTAAATCAGTTTTCTTTTTCTTCAACTCAAGATTTTCATCTTTCAAAACAATACTTTCTTTTCTTAAAATATCAATTTCGTTTGTTAAAGAAGAATTTTTCTTTTTCAAAACAGTATATGTAATAGCCCAAATTTTTCTAAGGTAAATTATTTTAAGGAGATTTATATGATGCATTTATTTATTAGGAAATTAGAGTGGGAGATTTAAGTGAGAAATGTGAGATTACACTTAGTATTGGGAATTATGCATTTTCGGATTAATCTGTCGAGTTTTAGAACAACGGGCATAAGTTATTCATATGGGGTCAAAATGAGGTGATTCAAATTGGTATAGAACCCTAAGAGATAGATATAAAACTTTTATGTTTGAAGTTTCCTGAGATTTGGAGGAAATCAATAACTTATTTTGGAGTCAAGTAAGCAGTTTTGGGATGGGCTTAAATGGAACCCGAATTGGATAATTGAACTAGATTGGGGCATGTAACTAATTAGGCAACTGGTTTTAAGATTCTATGGGATTAGGACATGTGTAGGGATATTTAGGAATGGATTGAAAGTTGATTTGGAAGTCAATTGAATGGTTAGTGTAATGGGAACTCAAGGGGAGCCAAAATCTGGTTGATAGGTGACTAAGTGGATCAAATTTGGCTCTACCTTAACTAAACTATGAAGTGACCTTCTAGAACTTGTTGAGGGGAGACCTATGGGAGTTGGGAAGGAACCAAATGGGTAGGAAAATCTGGAAGGGGGCGTGTGACACAAGGAGAGAGCTGGAGATGGGAGATGCATGCATGGTTAGGTGAAATGCCACCTCACCTCTTATCCCTTTAGCTTGCTTCTCAGCCATGGATCAAAATGGGCAGCCAAACCACCTCAAATGTGAGCCCTTGGATGACTAATTTAGCTGCAAAGCCTAGGATTTGGGAGGCTTAATCCTCATCATTAGATTCACTTAGATGGACACCTCATCACATGCAAATCTGGCAACTAGTGCACCTTAGGTGCATTTCCTTTTCTCTCCCTCATGTTGGTCGACCATCACCCTATATAAAGAGCCTTGAGAGCTTCCTAAGCTCCTTTAGAAGGAGAGAACACTTGCCCTTTTGAAGCCATACCAGAAAACCCTCCCCAAACCCTCAAAGTGATCACTTGTGAGCTAAGTGAGTGTGTGTGGGAGAAAACTTGTAGGAAGTTGGTTGGATCAATTCTCTTGAGCTTGGAAGAAATTGTAAGTCCATATTCTAGCTTAAGTTAAGCATGGAACTGGTTTATTGACATGATTGAGCTATGTTTAATAGTAGTGAACACTTAAGAACATGTTTGAGTGGCAATGTGACATATGAGTAGGGTTGATTGTATTTGTCTTGTTAATATGTTCAATAAAATTTTGGAAACTTAGATTTAAGCTTTTAAGAAGATAAATAGGGTGTATGGAAAAGATTGGCATGTTTTGAGTAGAAAAACCCTTAGAACCGTGAGTTCGCTCAACCCTCGCCCGACATGTGAGTCGAGCGAAGGCAAAATCTGAACCCTCGCTCGACTGTCGCTCGATACCCTGCTCGAGCGAGTCCCAACCCGAGACTTTGCTCGATACTCGCTCGACAAGCCGCTCGAGCGAGATGCCCTGTTTTGCTTAGATTTAGGGTTTTCTTAGAATAGAGTTGGGGGTTTCAAATGAGAAGGGTTATAAGTGAAATAACTCATGTGTATAAGAGAAGAATATAAAGAAAGAAAATAATATTTAAAAGATTAAGTTAGTCACGTCATGACGGGGACGGCGATATGTAACGCCTGTATGACTGACGTGCCGGCAGGGACGGCGATACGTAACGCCTGTCGTGATATAAGAATATGTGATCTCCACGGGACGGCGAGACGTAACGCCCGTGTGATTGATCCTCACGGGGACGGCGAGACGTAACGCTCGTGAAATTGATCTGAATAGTGGGGACGGCGAGACGTAACGCCCGCAGTATTATGTGTATATGTTTTGTGTCATAACGGGGACGGCGAGACGTAACGCTCGGATGATTGACACCAGACTTATCATAACGGGGACGGCGAGATGTAACGCCCGGATGACTGATGAGTGTATGTGATGGGGACGGCGATACGTAACGCCCATCAGTGATAAGAAAGAATATAAAAATCTTAAGGGAAAACGGTGTAATTTAATATAAGATCATGGGTGAGTTAAGAAAAGTGTCAGTTAGACAGTGGTCTTGTGAGGGGTATGTTAGGGTAATTTCCCTTGTCAGTTGTGGTAATAACTTTATGGTTGTTTTCCCTGTTTCCTTTAAGCTGTTTATGTACTTACTGAGATTTCATTCGAAATCTCACTCTTTTGTGGCTCCATATATTTTGTGCATATCACTTTATACAGGATTCGATGACCAGCAGGGGGACAGCCCCGATGAGGCAGGAGACTTCGGGGAGTCCTGAGGGACTTTCCGATTACAGTCCCTTTTTGGATATTTCTTTTGTTTCCTTCGGACCTCCTATCAGACCTACCGAAGTTCGGAGTTTTGACGCCTCCACTTTTGCTGAAGAGAGGCGACGTACCGGATGCTGTATAACCTTAGGAGTAGATGGCTCATTATCCATGTGTGGGGTTTGTGTGACTCCACAGGGACAACAGCTCCAGCGAGACTTTAGTATTAGTATGGATAGGTTTCGCTATGGGAGAGAATACCCCGAGGTTAAGAGGGAGAAAGAGTGAGGTGAAGGAAAGTTCTTTTGGGATGAATGTAAAATATTTTTGCTACAGTTTGGGTCTTGTATATATGTATAAAGTACAATGTTAAGTTTTAATGAATGTTGTATATATATTTCCGTGTGATCTTTAGAAAGTTTTATTTTTAAAACCTGATCCGCTGCGAATTTAGTGTGTTATGCTTTTTAGTCTTGTTAAGTATGAGGGTGAGTAGCCAAGTGTTGCTCATCCAGACACCTTAATTTACGTTAAATCCCAGACGTAAGTTGGGGGCATCACAGATTGGTATTAGAGTAATTACGTCTCTGGGTAAAACCTACGTGTCCTAGGAAAAATGGATCACATGGTACTAGTATAGGCTTGAATCTTTATCAGATTGGAGTTTGGAGTAATATGGGTGAATGTTGGATTTTTTGGAATTTGGAAGTTTCTGAAATAAGTATAGCTTATGGTGAAGTTGGGTGTATTTTAGGAAAACAATATGCCAAGAGGTCATCCTCCCTTGAAACGAGTAGACGTAGTAAACCAGAATCCTTCTCTGGTTACCCCTCAACGTACTGAAGAGCAAACGGCACCAAGCTCACCGTTGAGAGAAGGACAGACACCATCGAACCCACCGTTGGGGGAAGGGCAGACGGCACCGAACCCATTATTGGGAGAAGACCAGAGGACACAGAATCCACCCTTGGAAGGGGGACCAGTAGCGCAAAACCCCCCATTAGAAGGAGGCCAGGCAATAGCTGAAGCTATTCGGCAAATGACCGAAGTGGTGAGAAACCAAATAGAACAGAGCCGTTATCATTAGCAGAATGAAAATAGAAGAGAAACTCAAGGGTGTCCGTATGAAAAGTTTCTAGCGTATCGATACCCGCCCTTTATCGGAACGGAAGGAGCATTAAAGGCAGATAAATGGATTGTAGACTTGGAACGCACCTTCGAAGTTAGTAGCTGCACCGAAGTTCAGAAAGTGCAGTATGCAGGACATCTGTTACAAGGAGAAGCTGGACTGTGGTGGGATACAAAGCGGAAGCTGCTAAAGTTAGAATTGGGAGAAAATATAGTGCCTACATGGGAAAGGTTCAAGAAAGAGTTCAACGATCGATTCTTTCCAGAATCTATGAAGCGGCAAAAAGCTTTGGAATTTACTATGTTAATACAAGGCAGTATGTCGGTGGAACAGTACTCAGCATGATTTATGGAATTGGCGAGATTTGCTCCGCACCTGGTAGCTACTGAAAAGATGAGAGCCCAGAAGTTTCAGGAAGGACTGCAGCCACGAATTCGTATGCAGGTGGCATGTTTGCAAATTGAGAATTTTCAAGAACTAGTAAATGTAGCAGCCATAGCGGAAGCTGAACAGAAGAATGTTATGGCGCAAGCTCAAACATATGGAAAAAGAAGATTTCAATCTTCTGGAGGAAAAGATGCTAGGAGGAAACCAAATTTTAGATCCACGGATAGAGGAAAAGGAGTAGCAATTAATCCAAATGTGCCGACTTTATTTCCGCAATGTGCAAAATGTGGACGTCGACACCAGGAAGATTGTCGAGTGGATACTAGAATTTGTTATAAATGTGGTCAGCCAGGACATCTGATCAAAGACTGCCCTCAGAATACCTCCCAAGGATTTGCTCTACCCGGAGGAAAAGCCAAAGCTCCTGCGAAAGCTAAAGTGTATGCTATCACGCCTGGAGAAGTAGATATGGAGGCAGACGAGGCAATAGATGCCAATGTTATCACTGGTAAATTTATAAGTCTCCTCTTTTAGTTAATGAATTCTTTGGGAGTGGTAATGATAATAATAGTAGAATAAAAATTTTCTTTAGGTAAGGTTAAATTGAAGCAATGCATGGTCTATACCTTGTTTGATTCGGGAGCGACAAGATCCTTTATTTCATATGAGTGTGTCCAAAGGTGTGACTTAGAAACAGAATTTTTGGCCCAAAAAGTTATAGTAGTCATGCCCAATGGAAAGGTAGCAGGATGCCACCGGATAGTGAGAAATTGCCCCTTGGAGATTGGAAGTTCACAGCTCGTCGCTGATCTGATACTATTCCATTTGATGGAGTTTGATTTAATTTTAGGTATGGATTGGTTGGCCAAGTATTATGCTAGACTGGACTGTCGCAGAAAGGAAATAGTTTTTGACTTACCCGAGAAAGAGAAATTTTGTTACAAGGGAGAAATGTTAAAGACAGTTTCCTCCATAGTAACTGCTAAGCGAATAAAGAAAAGTATTAACAAAGAAACTAAGGGCTACTGGGTAATCATGTTAAACTCCTTAGAAATTGTTAAAGGTATTCAAGGAATTCCTGTGGTGGAAGACTTTCCTCAAGTCTTTTCTGACGATCTACCGGGACTACCTCCTGATCGAGAAGCAGAATTCATTATTGAATTGGAACCGGCCACAACTCCAGTTCATAAAGCTCCGTATAGGATGGCACCGGTGGAATTAGAAGAATTGAAAGCTCAGATTGAGGAACTTTTGAGAAAAGGATTTATCAGGCCCAGTTCATCCCCATGGGGAGCACCAGTATTGTTTGTGAAGAAGAAAGATGGGACAATGCGGATGTGCATAGACTACCGGGAATTGAATAAAGTTACCATCAAGAATAAATATCCGTTGCCACGGATAGATGACCTGTTGGATCAATTAAGGGGAGCAACTGTGTTTTCAAAAATAGACCTTCGGTCTGGCTATCATCAGTTAAAAATCAGGGAGCAAGATGTACCTAAGACGGCTTTCCGAACCCGATATGGGCACTTTGAATTTTTGGTTATGCCATTCGGTGTGACAAATGCACCAGCAGTATTCATGGATTTGATGAACCGGATATTCAGACCATATTTGGACAAGTTTGTGGTGGTTTTTATTGATGATATTTTGATCTACTCTCAGACTGACGAGGATCATAAAGAGCATTTAAAAATAGTAATGGAAATTTTGCAGAAACATCAACTGTATGCCAAACTTAGTAAGTGTGAATTTTGGCTACAAGAAGTTAAATTTTTGGGTCATGTTATTTCAAGAGAAGGGGTCTCCGTGGATCCAGCAAAAGTAGAAGCAGTGATAGAGTGGCAGCAACCAACCAATGCACATGAAATACGAAGCTTCTTGGGATTAGCTGGATACTACAGAAGATTTGTGGAAGGATTTTCCAAACTGTCTGCACCTCTGACAGCATTGACTAGAAAGAATGCTAAGTACGTTTGGAATGAACAATGCGAAAGGAGTTTTCAAGAGCTAAAGAAGAGATTGACTACAGCACCAATTTTAGCCTTGCCAGAACCTCATAAACCTTATGTGATATATAGTGATGCCTCAAAAATGGGATTGGGGTGTGTGTTAATGCAAGAAGGAAGAGTAGTTGCGTATGCATCCCGACAACTTAAGGACCATGAACAGAATTATCCCACGCATGATTTAGAGTTAGCAGCTGTAGTGTTTGCTCTAAAGATTTGGCGGCATTACTCATATGGAGAAAAGTGTGAAATATTTACGGACCATAAGAGTCTCAAGTATCTTTTTAGCCAGAAAACCTTGAACATGAGACAGAGAAGGTGGATAGAGACTATAAGTGATTTTCAATGCGAAATCAAATACCACCCCGGAAAGGCTAATGTGGTAGCCGATGCCTTGAGTAGGAAAGTTCAAACAGAAGAATTTTCAGTGTTGGCAGCGATGCGAGAAATTCTAGTGAACAGATTATCACAGGACCTCAAGTTAATGGAGATTCAAGAAATTGTTCCTTTAACGGACAAAGAAATTAAGGAAAAACAACAAAAGGATGCTAAGCTGGAAAAGATAAAACAGCAAGTACTGGAAGGAAAAGGGTCTCCGCACTTTATGATTTCAGGCGATGGAATGTTATACTTTGGAAGAAGGAAAATCATTCCGGATGCCCCAAAGTTGAAAGAAAGGTTGATGAAAGAAGCTCATAGTACACCATATACTGCTCATCCTGGAAGTACTAAGGTGTATCAAGATTTAAAAGAAAAGTTTTGGTGGGAAGGAATGAAGAAGGATATTGCGACCTTTGTCGCCAAGTGTCCAGTGTGTCAGTTAGTAAAAGCTGAACACCAAAGACCAGCCGGTAAATTGCAACCCCTACCAATCCTTGAATGGAAATGGGAGGATCTATCGATGGATTTTGTGGTAGGATTTCCAAGAACATCTACGGGAAAAAATTCAATTTGGGTAATAGTGGATCGATTGACGAAGAGTGCTCACTTTTTACCTATTTCCAACACAGATTCCATGGAAAAGTTAGCAAAAATTTATGTGAAGGAAATAGTTCGTTTACATGGAATACCCAAGACTATAGTATCAGACAGAGACCCTAGATTTACATCTCGATTTTGGCAAAGTTTACAGAAGATGATGGGTACCAATTTAAATTTCAGCAGCGCATATCATCCTCAAACGGACGGGCAAACAGAAAGAACTATCCAGACTTTGGAGGATATGTTGCGAGCCTGCGTGTTAGATTTTGACAAAGATTGGGAAAGTCTGCTACCATTAATTGAATTTGCATATAATAACAGTTTTCAAGCTACTATACAGATGGCACCATATGAAGCACTTTATGGGAGGAAATGTAGGTCTCCTATTTATTGGGATGAAGTGGGTGAAAGTAGTGTTTTGGGACCCGAGTATTTACAAGAAGTTAAAGAGCAGATCACAAAGATTAGAAATCAGATAAAGACAGCACAAAGTAAACAAAAGAGTTATGCAGATAATCGTAGAAGGGCTTTAGATTTTATGGTGGGAGACTGGGTATACTTGAAGATTTCGCCACTAAAGGGAGTCATGCGATTTGGTAAGAAAGGGAAGTTGAGTCCTCGTTATATTGGACCTTATGAAATTCTGGAAAAAGTAGGTCCAGTGGCTTACCGTTTAGCTCTACCTGATGATTTGCAAGGAGTTCATAACGTCTTCCATGTATCTTCTCTGAAAAAGTGTTTGAATGATCAACCAGTGGCGGTAATGGATCCGCGTCCTAGTAATTTACGTTCCAATTTAACTTATGAAGAGTGGCCTATACGAATTGAAGATCAGAAAGAACAAACCCTTTGGAATCGTACCATAGTGTTAGTGAAAGTACTTTGGAATAATCCTGTTTTTCAGGAAGCTACTTGGGAACGTGAGGATGTAATGAGAGTTAATTATCCCCACTTGTTTGAAACATAGTTGTAATAATATGCGTTATAAATTGAATTAACTGTCTTGCATTTGTATAATATTTGTGTTTTCTTTTATATTTATATTCATTAATATTTAACCTTATACAGGATTATGGCTCCAAAAAGAAACGCGCGTATGTCAGTCACCCCTGTAGATCAGTTAAAGAAAAGATCTGAAAGAGTTAGAGAGAGATTTCGTAGGGAAAAACTGAAACAATGGAAAGCTGAGAGATTGAGCTGGTTAAATAAAAGTGAGAAGCACAGAACTCATATTATGGATATAGATGAAAAAGGTAACCCTATAAGTAGAAGAGCGTTACCAAGTGAGGAAAGACAAACCGCTCGAAAATGGTTAAAAGCAGAGAAAAGATTTTTGAGAAGAGAGAACAAAGGAAAAGCTGTCATAGTAGAATTATCTGATGGATCAGAAGAGCGTAAACGTCAGTGTGAAGAGGGACCCATAATAGAAGAGACAGAGGAAGAGAGATTACGTATGTTGCAAGAGATAAGTGTGAATATGTACTATGATCCTGATGTAGACATGATATTTTATCACTCTCAGGATTCACTACTTAATGAGGAAAAAGTACCTACCTCTTCAGAAGAATCTACTGCTAGCAACCGAGGTATAGATTCCTTAAACCCTTAATTATTTATATCTTAGCGATTTCGGGGACGAAATCCTTTTTAAGGGGGGGAGGATGTAATAGCCCAAATTTTTCTAAGGTAAATTATTTTAAGGAGATTTATATGATGCATTTATTTATTAGGAAATTAGAGTGGGAGATTTAAGTGAGAAATGTGAGATTACACTTAGTATTGGGAATTATGCATTTTCGGATTAATCTGTCGAGTTTTAGAACAACGGGCATAAGTTATTCATATAGGGTCAAAATGAGGTGATTCAAATTGGTATAGAACCCTAAGAGATAGATCTAAAACTTTTATGTTTGAAGTTTCCTGATATTTGGAGGGAATCAATAACTTATTTGGGAGTCAAGTAAGCAGTTTTGGGATGGGCTTAAATGGAACCCGAATTGGATAATTGAACTAGATTGGGGCATGTAACTAATTAGGCAACTGGTTTTAAGATTATATGGGATTAGGACATGTGTAGGGATATTTAGGAATGGATTGAAAGTTGATTTGGAAGTCAATTGAATGGTTAGTGTAATGGGAACTCAAGGGGAGCCAAAATCTGGTTGATAGGTGACTAAGTGGATCAAATTTGGCTCTACCTTAACTAAACTATGAAGTGACCTTCTAGAAATTGTTGAGGGGAGACCTAAGGGAGTTGGGAAGGAACCAAATGGGTAGGAAAATCTGGAAGGGGGCGTGTGACACAAGGAGAGAGCTGGAGATGGGAGATGCATGCATGGTTAGGTGAAATGCCACCTCACCTCTTATCCCTTTAACTTGCTTCTCAGCCATGGATCAAAATGGGCAGCCAAACCACCTCAAATGTGAGCCCTTGGATGACTAATTTAGCTGCAAAGCCTAGGATTTGGGAGGCTTAATCCTCATCATTAGATTCACTTAGATGGACACCTCATCACATGCAAATCTGGCAACTAGTGCACCTTAGGTGCATTTCCTTTTCTCTCCCTCATGTTGGTCGACCATCACCCTATATAAAGAGCCTTGAGATCTTCCTAAGCTCCTTTAGAAGGAGAGAACACTTGCCCTTTTGAAGCCATACCAGAAAACCCTCCCCAAACCCTCAAAGTGATCACTTGTGAGCTAAGTGAGTGTGTGTGGGAGAAAACTTGTAGGAAGTTGGTTGGATCAATTCTCTTGAGCTTGGAAGAAATTGTAAGTCCATATTCTAGCTTAAGTTAAGCATGGAACTGGTTTATTGACATGATTGAGCTATGTTTAATAGTAGTGAACACTTAAGAACATGTTTGAGTGGCAATGTGACATATGAGTAGGGTTGATTGTATTTGTCTTGTTAATATGTTCAATAAAATTTTGGAAACTTAGATTTAAGCTTTTAAGAAGATAAATAGGGTGTATGGAAAAGATTGGCATGTTTTGAGTAAAAAAACCCTTAGAGCCGTGAGTTCGCTCAACCCTCGCCCGACATGTGAGTCGAGCGAAGGCAAAATCTGAACCCTCGCTCGACTGTCGCTCGATACCCCGCTCGAGCGAGTCCCAACCCGAGACTTCGCTCGATACTCGCTCGACAAGCCGCTCGAGCGAGATGCCCTGTTTTGCTTAGACTTAGGGTTTTCTTAAAATAGAGTTGGGGGTTTCAAATGAGAAGGGTTATAAGTGAAATAACTCATGTGTATAAGAGAAGAATATAAAGAAAGAAAATAATATTTAAAAGATTAAGTTAGTCACGTCATGACGGGGACGGCGATATGTAACGTCCGTATGACTGACGTGCCGGCAGGGACGGCGATACGTAACGCCTGTCGTGATATAAGAATATGTGATCTCCACGGGGACGGCGAGACGTAACACCCGTGTGATTGATCCTCACGGGGACGGCGAGACGTAACGCCCGTGAAATTGATCTGAATAGCGGGGACGGCGAGACGTAACGCCCGCAGTATTATGTGTATATGTTTTGTGTCATAACGGGGACGGCGAGACGTAACGCCCGGATGATTGACACCAGACTCATCATAACGGGGACGGCGAGACGTAACGCCCGGATGACTGATGAGTGTATGTGATGGGGACGGCGATACGTAACGCCCATCAGTGATAAGAAAGAATATAAAAATCTTAAGGGAAAACGGTGTAATTTAATATAAGATCATGGGTGAGTTAAGAAAAGTGTCAGTTAGACAGTGGTCTTGTGAGGGGTATGTTAGGGTAATTTCCCTTGTCAGTTGTGGTAATAACTTTATGGTTGTTTTCCCTGTTTCCTTTAAGCTGTTTATGTACTTACTGAGATTTCATTCGAAATCTCACTCTTTTGTGGCTCCATATATTTTGTGCATATCACTTTATACAGGATTTGATGACCAGCAGGGGGACAGCCCCGATGAGGCAGGAGACTTCGGGGAGTCCTGAGGGACTTTCCGATTACAGTCCCTTTTTGGATATTTCTTTTGTTTCCTTCGGACCTCCTATCAGACCTACCGAAGTTCGGAGTTTTGACGCCTCCACTTTTGCTGAAGAGAGGCGACGTACCGGATGCTGTATAACCTTAGGAGTAGATGGCTCATTATCCATGTGTGGGGTTTGTGTGACTCCACAGGGACAACAGCTCCAGCGAAACTTTAGTATTAGTATGGATAGGTTTTGCTATGGGAGAGAATACCCCGAGGTTAAGAGGGAGAAAGAGTGAGGTGAAGGAAAGTTCTTTTGGGATGAATGTAAAATATTTTTGCTACAGTTTGGGTCTTGTATATATGTATAAAGTACAATGTTAAGTTTTAATGAATGTTGTATATATATTTCCGTGTGATCTTTAGAAAGTTTTATTTTTAAAACCTGATCCGCTGCGAATTTAGTGTGTTATGCTTTTTAGTCTTGTTAAGTACGAGGGTGAGTAGCCAAGTGTTGCTCATCCAGACACCTTATTTTACGTTAAATCCCAGACGTAAGTTGGGGGCGTCACAGTATACCTAATACCCAATTTTTCAAATTCCTCATATACCTCTTCTAAAACATTTTGCAATTCTTCATATGAAGGATCTTCAATATTATCAAGATTTGTTACCTCAATGTCATCTTTAGCCATAAGACAAAGATTTGCTGATTCTCCATTGCTTGCTTCACTATCTGAGCTACTTGAATCATCATCCCACGTAGCTTTCATTGCTTTTTTGCCTTTGTTTCGATCTTTCTTTAGTAGAGGACAATCTGGCTTAATATGACCAGATTTATTGCATTTATAACAAATTAAAGTGTCATTTTTACCTGAATCTTTCTTGGAAAACTTATTGAAGGATTTCCTTGGAGGAGTTTTATTTTTCTTTAAGAACCTCTGAATTCTTCTTACTATCATCGCAATTTCTTCATCTTTGTCGTCATTTTCCTCATCTTCATCACTTTCACTTTCATGTGGAACAGCTTTAAGTGCCAAGCTTTTCTTTGACTTTCCTTCTTCTTCTCCTCTTTTCAATGTGTACTCATGGGTGATAAGTGACCCGATGAGTTCATTCACTTTGAGCTTCTTGAGGTCTCTAGTTTCAAGAATCGCTGTCACTTTTGATTCCCAACGTTTTGGTAGAGAGTTGAGAATTTTTCTTACTATCTCCACTTTGGAATAAATTTTGCCAAGAGCTGTCAAACTGTTTATGATGTTAGTAAAACGAGTGTACATACTAGAAATAGATTCATCATCATTCATCTTAAACATTTCATATTCATGAGTAAGAATATAAATTTTTGATTCCTTGACTTGAGAAGTTCCTTCATAAGTAACTTTCAAGTTATCCCAAATTTCCTTTGCTGTAGTACAAGTCATTACTCTATTAAATTCATTACCATTGAGAGCATTATATAATAAATCCATAACAGTTAAATTCAAAGTATAAAGTCTATCGTCTTCACGATTAAACTCTTCTTCTTCCTTTTTGACCTTTACTCCATCAACCACTTTTGTTGGAATATAAGGTCCATTTACAATGCATTTCCAGATTTCTCGACCTTGAGCCTGAAGGAATATTCTCATTCTAATTTTTCAGAATGAGTAATTGTCTCCGCAAAAGAGTGGAGGCCGACTGCTAGATTGACCTTCACCAAATGAAGCTGCAATGTTAGCCATAAAATCTTAACTCAAAAGATAGTTAATCTTATAATAGAGCTCTAACTCTGATACCAATTGTTACCGATCATAGGCCGCACCTATGTCACCTAACAACTGTACCTACCAGACTAGCCGGCCACCGTCTCTACCGGTGCACCGTCACCCATGGTCGGAGAGTCTTGCTTCGGTGATACAGTTACAAGCGAGAGTTCCCATGAGTGATCTGCCTGTATGAACAGTACAGGTCAACTAGCTCTGATACCAATTGTTGCCCAGATGACTAACACAAGAGGGGGGTGAATTGAGTTGTATTTAAAAAAATAACAATTATAAATCAAATATATAATATAAAATATAAACAAAATATGAAACAATAATAAATATAAATAGTAAGAGTAAGAGAGAAGCAAACTCAGTATGTTAACGAGGTTCGGTCCCACTACCTACGTCCTCGCCTCAAGCTACCTCTTGAGAATTCCCAAATCCACTATTCAATCTCCTTTAGGTGGAGATAGAAACCGATTACACCTTTGAGCAGCACCGCTCCAAAAAATCCGTGTAGAACACCCTCTATACTTCCAATCACCTTACACTTGGTGAATTAACTATTCCCCGTGTAGAATACCTTCTACACTTCCAATCACCTCACACTTGGTGATTTAACTATTCCCTGTGTAGAACACCTTCTACACACACAAGGGTTATATACACCCTTTTACAAATACAAGAGTTGATAGTAGGTAGACTATCAAAGTACACTCCTCAATATGTGAGATAGAAACAATACAGCGCAACCTATATCTCTCTCAACAAGAACAAGAATTAAGGTTCAAAACTTTAGAAAAGAGAGAATGAGAGCTTTGAAGAAATGATGCAAAACTTAGCAATAGATATGTAAGCTCTTGTTATGAATTTTGCAAAACTCAAGTGAGCTATTTATAGGCAAATGAGTTTTCAATTTCAAATTTGAAAAGATTCTCATATCAAAAACATCATCATTCACTTTTCAAAAATTTCAAATCTAATATTTTTACTTTTTGCATGTGACAAAAGGAGCACACTTTACTTTTCAAAAATTTCAAACATAATCTTTTATTTTTTGCATATGACAAAAGGAGCACACTTTACTTTTCAAAATTTTCAAATAAAGACATCTACCTTTTGCATAAGTCAAGAAAATCATCCACCACTTTTGAAAATATTCAAATAAAACATGTACATGTGAAAGATGACAATCAATAATCTTAATATTTTTAAAATTCAAACTTTTAATCATGTCATGCACATGTGAAAGATAACAATCAATCATCTTTCAAAATTTTCAAATTTAATTTTCAAAATATTCATGCATATGTGGAAAATGTATTTTAATGCTTTATGATAAAATATTAATTTTGAGCCTTAATCCTAATTTCAAATTTTTTAAGAGATTTACAAAATTACTCTATGATTTTAATATGAACTTGTTCCCTTCTTGCTCATGCTTGCTTCCTTGATGTGCTTGATTATATTGTGTGGACAACTTGAGCTTGAGACTCCTTTATTCTTTGGATTCATTTGTTATCATCAAAATCCATTTGTAGATTTACATGAAACTTGAAACCTTGGGTTCAACACAATCTTTCCTTGATTTTTGCATAGACTTGCATTCTAGTTACTTTTTATATTTCCAAGAGGAGGAGAGACCCAAGTTGATTTGTGCTCTTCTCTGAAGGGCTTATTTGGTTGAGTTTCAATTTGAGAAATTTTGAAATCTTCCAGAGAACGAATCACTGAGAAGAATACCTGGGATGGATGCATGAAGGTGTCTTCAAATATGATCTTGTTTCTTCGATTCCATATAGCCTTGAAGATTGTTAAGAATTCATTTACTACATTCTGGTTGTAGGCCTCTCGAATTTTTTCAAAAAAGTTCCTAAAGTTATCCACTGCTACAACTTTCTTTTGGAGGCTCATGGCCTAAGCACCAGACATCAATTGCAGAAGGGCAGCTCCAAAGGATGTGCAGGACCATTTCTTCCTCTCTATTACAAATTGGGCATAAATGGGTATCAGTTATTCTTCTCTTGAGTAAGTTTTGTTTCATGGGGAGGGAGTCAATGCAAGAACGCTTGATGAAAACTTTGGTTGTATTAGGAACCTACTGGTGTCAAAGGTTAGTCTAGTCTTGATTGTTGGGATTGGTAGATGATTAACCTTTTCTATTCTCCAATAGCTACATTTGCTTGTGATAGGCATTCTTGATAGTGAACATTCCATTTTTGTTTCAAATCCACATTAGTTTGTCCTTAGCTTCTTGGTTACAGATAGGGATTTTAGAAAGGATGCTCCTATCTTCATATTGAAAAACAGCTTGCAAAACATCTTGCTACCACTGCTCATGTTCCAGTTAATGGAGGATTGAGGTTTATAACTAAAAGTTTCAGGAAGCCATATGCTTTTCCAGAACTTTATATCTCGGCCATCACCTACTCTCTATAAAGAACCCTATTCAATTAGGTCCCTAGCAGCAAATAAACTCCTCCAAATCATAGAGGGTCTTGCTCCAATTTTCACCTGCATGAAGTCAATGTTTGGAAAATATTTTAACTTTAAAATCTAAGCAACGAAGGAGTTGAGGTGTTGGATAATCTTCTACCCTTACTTGCCCAAGTAAGTTAAATTGAAGTTTTCAAAGTATTTAAACTCGAGATCTTCTACTCCTTTTGATTTCTCTATTTGCTTCCAAATTATCCAGTGAATTTTTTCTTATTTTTTATGAAGTTTCATCAAAATTTACTCATTAAGTTATTCATTTCATTGACCAAGGATTGGAAAATTTGAAAACTTCCATTATGTAAGTGGGTATTACTTGCGCTACTAGTTTGACAAGATAGAAGACTATTGATCACCGTTGACCAAAAATAAAGTCACGGTCAATCACCATAATTGCCTTCGTAAGTGCTTTTTTTTTGTAATAATTTTAAAGTACTGGGCCCCCATTGGTAAAGTTACACCATTATCCTCACTAGTATTCTTTAGCACAAATTACTTGGGATGATTAACTTATAGGAACGAATTAATTATTTCAGTACTCCCAACAAATATTCATTATTTCAGTGACAGAATAGTAAATTCAATAATACATTAATCCATCAGATGTCACATCAATCGGATACACAATTTTATTAGGGATAATACTAAGGGAATCAATAATGTATTGAGTGAATCAATAATGTATTGAGCGATTTTTTTTTAAATTTCTTAATCATTAAGTATGTGAATATTATTAAGTTTATATATTTTTTATAAAATAATAATAATAATAAAAGGTATTTTATTTTTTGAAATGCACTAATCAGTTGAATTTATAGATAGGAACATCGGTCATGCAACTGATTTGTCCCGAACATAATCTTTTAAAATTATTTTACTTAATGATTAAATAATTGTTTTTTAAATAATATTATGAATTTTTTTATTTCTAAAAAATATTTTAAAAACTAATTCTTTTTTTTTAAAACCCTATTCAGTATGAATTCGGGCTAGCTACATCTCCCAAGAGATGTAGCACCGCTCTTTATTAAAGGGGCTGCCACTATACTGCTAAGTGGTCAACGTGGTCGTGTCTCATAGGTCAAATATCAATTTTTTATTATTATTATTTTTTAAAATGTTTTAATTTTTTAAATGAAAATAAATTTATATATTAATAATGTTATTAATCATTATATAAAAAATTTAAAAAATTAAATACATAAACGGTTAAAATAATTGAGCAAAAATCATGAGACAGAATATCATTTTTTTTATTAAATTATAATTTCTTAGTGAATTGGGGCCGATCTTAATGTTAATTGGGGATTTTCGTTATGATTGGGTGGGCTTATGTACCTAATGGAAAACAGAAGCAACTCGGGTCAGGCCACTTTGCAGTAGAATTGGATTGGGAGTGGGCACTTTACCTTAGGCCGTTTTTCCGTTTGGACAGGTATCTTATATAAGGAAACTTTAACGCAAACCAATACGCTATTGCCACGTAAGGGGTTTAGAAAATTTTACCTTTACGACGCAAATGCAACGGATGAAAGCTAATGATCGTCTATCTCGCCTAAAATGCTCTTGCTCTCTCTCCCTTGAAATCCCAAGCTTCCCTGAAATGAAATGCTCGTCTCTTTCGCACCTGAAATCCGAGCTCCTCCAAATGCTTTCGTCTCTCCTCTCATCGGTCTTCTAGGATCTAATATCCGAAGGTCACCTCTAGCGAGACTCGAAGTCCTTGTGCATAGAGACCCCGAGCGAACAAGTCGTCTACTCTCTAAAATAGGTCGGGTTAAGGACTTGATCAGGACTTTCGAGAAAGCTACCAGACCTTTGGTAATTAAAGCCCTCCCAAATGAAGTCCCATTCGATGACGCACCTTCGACTTCGTGTTCTCCGGTGGGGGACCGTCTAGACAAGGTTCCCGACCGTTGGAATTGGCGTTGGAGATCGAAAGGACGCTGAAATCCAAAGGGGTTGCGGTGTTCCACATAGGAGTCAAAGATACTTATAGTTTCACTTCCTTTCTCGAATTATTCAATTCTTCCAAGTTAATCAAATCACACGATATAGATGCTTCGATTCGCCGATGCCTCATAAACGCAAAGACCTCTCTGGAACTCAGACTTCAATTGCCCCAAAACTCAAAGATCCTCTAGCAACGATATCACCTCACGATGGAATCATAACAAATTGTTTTGAGAAAGCGGGAGAGTGAGAAGGCAGAGAGAGGGGGGGGGACGGAATGCAAGCTTGCTATTTCCATTCTATGAGAGAGAGAGAGAGAGAGAGAGGAGAGAGAGAGAGAGAGAGAGATGAGAGAGAGAGAGAGAGAGAGAGAGGAGAGAGAGAGGAGAGAGAGAGAGAGAGAGAGAGAGAGAGAGAGAGAGAGAGAGATGAGAGAGAGAGAGAGAGATGAGAGAGAGAGAGAGGAGAGAGAGAGCAGAGGGAGGGGGAAGGGAAGGGGTCGATTCAAATTGAGATTCCCTACTACGCACATTTCATTTTCTCTTATGAATCTCTTATGTGCAAATTTCTCATCGGCCTCTGTTATTTGGACTTTGCAAGCCCTAAACCCTAGATACATGCTGGAAGATTCTCTCCTATATCTATATTTCTGACACAGGGTCTCTCAAAATCCGAACAAAAACTTAAGGGAACCTTTGCACATAATCACACTTATTAAAAGCAATGTTTTAATTTACATTTTAGTGATAATTCTAGTTTAAATATTGGAACATAATATTTTGATATTGGATCAATTTTTTTGGGGTACTATTTTGGGATTAGTTATATACACACTGATAATTAATAAAATAAATTTATGTATAAATAAGTGTGTATCATATATGTATTTTTTTTTTATGAATAAATATTGCTCATTCATTATAAATGGACATATACAAGGTAAGTCTGCTAGACAAACACATGCAATTAGCAGATAAACATATGATAAAAAAAATTGCAAATAAACATTACAAAGCAGAAATGCCAGTAGGATCCATTGCAAGGCAACTTAAGATAAAATCTGGTGGGCTGTGCCACCATTGAAGCGTATCATCCACAAAGCGTGCATGTGGGTCCAATAGATGCATTATTAGGAATATAAGTGGTTTGGTTTGGTCCAATTTTAAATAAAATTAAGAATCGAATTGGAACCACCGATTTTATATTTCTTAAAATTGATTACGCTTTAATTGTCTCTTAAAACTGGTAGTACTGGTTTTTTGGTTTTAATAAAATATCAATTTATAAAAATCAATTTGTTTTTTTTTAAATGAAAATTCTGTTTTATTAAAAAGATTGTGATCCATTACAAAAAAATCTGTTTTAATAAAAAAAAATTGTTATATAAAAAAAACTATATAAAAAAACTGCTATAAAATAAAAATTGTTCTATAAAAAAAACTATTCTATAAAAAAATTTGTTTTGGCAAAATTTGTTGTAAAAAAAATCTGTATTTAAAAATTGTTTAAAAAAATTATTCTATAAAAAATCTACATTATCTCATATATAATTATAATTTATATTATTATATATAGGATAGAACATATTATATAATAATACTAAAAAAAATAAAAATAGAACAAACAAATAGAACCGGTCTGGTCCGGTTTTAAAATGGATGGAACCGGAACTGGATTGACATTATCCAGTTTTTCAATTTATAAAACCAGTATCGGACCGGAATGATCCAAAACCGGCATTTCTGGTCCGGTCCGATCCAGTTCAGTTTGGGCCGATTATCAAATTTTCTGGTTTAAATTTACACCCATACTCATTACCTTGTTTACAAACATGAAGAAAATATTGAATAAAGGTAAATGAAAAAACAGTATATGAATCCCTTAAAGCAAATGACTATAATTGTTTTCTTGTTCTCGTGCTAAATGATCAGTATTGGAATTTGATTATGCCTAAAAAATAATATATTAATTATAGTACAATTTTAAAGTGTCGTTTTTTCAGAAAGACAGATTAAAATAGTAAAAAAATGACAAAAAAGAGTCGAAGAAAATATCTAATACTTAATGAGAGATTAAAAACTAATTTTAAATATAATTAAAAATGAAACTAAATGATTAACAAAAAGATTAATCAAATTTATGAATAGTAAAATATTGAGAATTTTTAGCAAATTATGTATTTTTATTTATTCTTAATTAATTGAAAAAAATAATTGGGAATTCAATTCCAATGTTCTCAATTGGAAGATGTAGAACTATAAATCAAATTAAACCAAATATAGCTCTTTGATAAATCATTTACCACTTTAAACCATATCAATTATTATTTTTATTGACAAAATCCAACGATGATACTATATTTAGTGAGTGATATTACAACAACGAATTAAATCAATATAGATAATAAATTGAACCAAATATAATCAAAGATCTAAACTATTTTCTAGAAAAAATATGACTGAATTTATAAATAGAATAAATTCTATGATTATTTAGAGATGAGAAAATACCATATAATATTAAAGAATGATAAAATAAAAGAGTCTAAATAAATAAATAATAAATATATGAATTAAAAATAAATTAAAAATATTATCAAATGTGCAAGTTCATCTCTTATATTACTTAAGAAATTAGTTGTCTATACAAATAATAGGCAACAAAAAAAAAAAATCTCAAAAGAATCAAATAACAGCTGGCCACCATGAAAATTATTTTCTTTCCTCTTTTCTCTTTCCTCTTTGCTTGCTGCACTCGAGTTAAATGAATTCACATGATAAATGCTATAGACAAACGTTTGTAGACAACGGGAGACGACTAATTTTGAATACGCATTTCTCTCAAGCTCCAGAAGCTTTCGTGTATGCTAGGGGTGTCTCGGCTCGGTTTAAAATTTTATTTATTTCTTAATATTTTTGAATTTTTTTTTTAAAAATGTTTAAAGAAATTTCAAATCCGGGTTCCGGATTCTCAAATCCGGAACCCGGATGAATACCCCTACGTGTATCATTCTCCAATCCCTTTCCCGCTTAGAATTTCTCTTCTCCTCGTCTCGTCATTGTGCATTTTCTGGAGGCAGGTTCTCCTTGTCCGATCGTCGTGCATTAGGTGCACAGGTTTAAAAAGGGGTTAATTACATTTTTCCTCTTTCGACTTTCATAAAATTCATAATTTGATTCTTAAATTAAAATTTTTAATAATTGATCCCCTCAATTATTAATCTTTTTACAATGTCCTATTCGGTCTATCAACCGCATCAAAAACAATAGAAATTACCTTCACGTGTGCCTCACATGTATAATCTGCAACACAAAAATGAAAAAGCCTTTGCATTTCATCCAGGGGAGAACTAAATATATATATATATATATATTATATAGTTATATATGTAATAATATATATTATATATAAATTTATAAATAAATAAATAAATAAAAATATGAAATTTATATGTAACGAACATGTAATATGTATGTGCCACGTCCATGGTGGCACGTACGTATATTTATATTTGTACTTATATAAATTTATATATAACTAAATATATATTACTATATTATATTTATATATTTAATTATATATATAATATTTCGTTACAAATATTTAGTTATATATATAATATTTCGTTACATCTATTTGGTTATATAATTATTTCTATATTTATATATATATATACTTTTAAATTTAGTTATATATTATATATATTATTATATATATTTATATATATTATATCTAGTTCTACCCTAGATGAAAGGCAGGGGCTTTTTTACTTTTGTGTTGCAGGTTGTTAATGTGAGTTGCACGGGAATGTAATTTTTGTTACTTTTGACCTGACTAATAGATGAAAGTGGGATATTGTAAAAAATTAAAAGTTGGGATATTAATTGTTAAAATTTTTAGTTTAGAAATTTATTAATTGAGTGAAAGTTGGAAGGAATAAAATATAATTAACTATTTAAAAAAAAAAAAAGGGAGAAAACAAGAAATCAAAAGAACAAGGTTTACCGGCATTTTTGTTTCCCGCTTGAACTGTTCTACATTTTGGAGCTCGTCGTGGTTGTGCATTTTCGTGGGTTTTGATCTTCATTTGGGTCACAGAAGCTGGTCTTTGTCTGGAACAGAGATTCCCGTGGGTCTTTGTTTGGTCGTCGTCGTGCTATAAAAGCTTCGTGGTGTCTTCTACTATTGGAGCTCGTTGTCGACAATTATATCTTCTAGGATCTGTGCAGGTACATTTGTGCGTCTTTTGGTCTTCGTTTGGGTCATCCAGGTTGGTGGTGACGTTGAACAAAATATGAACTTCATTTTGCAAAACCAAAAAAAGAAAAAAAAAATTGAACAACATCTGCTTCTATATGGTGTGAGGCATATTTGATCATTGATATTTGTTTTGACCCAAAATATATTCAAAAGTTTTCTTCGTTTGTTGGTGTTCCTGTTGCACATTTAATTGCGAATAAACTTTTGGGGGAGAAAAGAATTTACTTTGGGTTCTAATTCCATTTAGCCTTATCTGGGTATCAAGAAACATAAATCTGTATATAATAAACTTTTTTGACTTACTTTATTGATTGCTTATTGATCAGAAACCAAAGAACAGCAAAGACTAGAAGACTATTCTACCAAATTTGTTTTCCTTCTATAAAATCTGACTGGAAAAGCAGGAAGATTGTATGAAAAATGAAATTCTTTCATAAAATGCTTGCAAGTTGTTGGACAGCCATTTCATCACACCAAGCTCGGTATCTGCTCCCAAACATGGCAGAAATTGCTCTTCGACTTACTCAAGTTAATGGGTCCTATATTAGAGCCAGATTTTGTGATATTGTGTTTTACAAACAATGGGTTTATTGCACTCAACCAGAAAATATTTTATCGACACTACACACCAACACATTGAGTGGAACCCTATGCCAAGTGATGCAGTTAATTACTTCTCCCTTGAAAACCCTATGCCAAGAAACTTATATATAATTTGCAGCTAGACTTAGGGGGTCTCAGAGATTGGTTACTCGATAGTTTGGTTACTTGGTACCCAAATTTTGTTGTCCCTAAAGATTCTGAGATTCTAAAGAAAAAGAACCACGCATAACATGTTGATTGTGTAATGAATGTTGTGGGTTTTGTTTTGAACTTGCATCCCTATTTTGAGCTCCGTTTTTTTCGGAGTCACAATTTTGAATTCCTAGGTGATTCACAAGCGGCTAACACCCAAGGGATAGGTCACAACCATGGCGCCGGCCGTAGGGCCCTTGGTGTCTTTTACATCGGCAGTTATCTCAGGTCTGGTGATGGAGGAATGAAGAGTATTGCAGAGGTGGTCTCTAGGGCAGCTTCATCGACACCATCTTCTAAGCTCTATATGAGACACTCTGTTGATATTGACGGGGAGCAGGGCTTTGTATTTTCGGAATCAAAATTGTTGAAGGTTGTGGAAGATTTTAGGTTTGCTTTGATTTTGAAATTCTCTCATAATCAGCCTTCCATTGATGTGATTTGAAAGAATATTAATAAAGATAGGGGGTCTGCTTGAGGTCCCAACAATTAGTTTTATGGACGCCAAGCATGTTTAGGTGCACCTCAGATGAAAACGGGATTTCGTGCATGGCTGGGCATGAAAGGGTTGGTTTATTGATGGTTGTGTGTTTCATATCGATCTTTCGATGGACGCCAGATTCTGATGTTACAAAGGAATTTGCTTTAGCTCTGTAATGGATTTTTCTGCTAGGATTACCTATGCACATGTATCGTCTGGATTGTCTTCAAATATTTGCTACGAGACTTGGCAGGTATTTAGGGACTGATAATGCTATTCTAAATCGCACTAGGGCTACGGGGGCTCATATATGTGTAGAGGTGGATTTGCGAGAGGATCTTGTGCAAGGTTTTTTGGTTTGTGGTTTTGAATTCTATGCCTTTTGGCAAGAGGCAAATAAGAAAAACTTGAATTTTCCTGTAATAAGTGTTGTCGCCAAGGACATACAAAGATTGTTTGCCAGGTTGGTGATAAATTGAGGATTCATAAATCGAACCAGTTGAATGTTGGGGTTAAGAAAGTTTGGAAGAGGAAATCTAATGCGAATTATAAAGTTCCAATGGTAGGAAAGGTTGTTAATGAGAAGATTCCTTCAGCTTCTCAGGTTTTGATTGTGGAAGAACTAATGAAAGATGTTAAGGGAAAGGGTTAAGTTACATTGGAGGAAGGTGAATTCAGTGAATTAAATGAAGATGGCCTAAGGATGTTGGTTCTGATGGGGTCGAACCGATTGTTGTTATCAATGAAGAAGTTGATTTTGTTGAAAACCAAGCCTTGGTGGAGAAGTTCGAGATAGCAATTGTCAATGAGGTTGATGCAGAGTCAATGAACCATTGTGTTTTAGACACTTTATCAGGTTTGATTAAGCATGAGTCTTTAATGGTGGTTGATGAAGTTTTAGAAAAAGAATGTGTAATGCAAGTGAGTGCTGCTCTAGTGTCACCTTGACTAGAAGTGGAGTATTCTTTGGATCATGCGAATGAGGAGATCTTACAGCCTCTATTACTAGGAAGAAAGCTTATTGATTCTGATTCTGATACTTTTGTAGGTTCTTCTTCTATGAAAGATAAGGGGAAGCTTGGATCAAGACATTCTCAGCAGGTTATTGACTCACTCTCCAAGCAAGTTATTATGTTAGACTCTTTCTTGGTGTGGAACATGAGAGGATTGGGTTGTTCTAGGCAGAGGTTAAAGAATTTGATTCGCCATCATAATTCTAATTTAATTGCTTTTATAGAGCTTTATTTGTAGAGATGATGATATGTCGAGTTTGGCTAGTTTTTTACGTCTTCCTTCATTTTGTTCTAACATGGAAGAAGGTGGTAAGATATGGCTATTTTTGTCAAATAATGTTGAGTTTGAAGTGGTTTCTTTGACCGTTCAAATGGCTTTTGGCTGTTTTTCTAAGTCAGGAACACTAGTCTTGGTTACATTTATTTATGTTAAATGTAGTCAAGTGGATAGACATGTTTTGTGGTAATCTTTGGAAGAACTAAACAGTGATGATAGCCCTTGGTTGGTTACTGGGTTTTTTAATATAATACGTGAAGATTGTGAATGCATTGGAGGTTGCACTAGAGCTATTTTAGATGGATGAATTAATGGTTGTTTAGATAACTGTGGTTTGTTGGATGTCCCAGCTTCGTAAGGACGTGTTTCTTGGTATAATGGCCATTCGTGTGCCTCTCGTAGTTGGGCTCATTTGGATCGCATCTTATGTGATCCATAGCTTTCTAATATTTTTTCGGAAGTTTGGAATGATTATTTACCAGTAAGGACTTCGGATCATTCACCAATGGTCTTTTGCTTCCATAGGAATTTTGTACGTTATGGACCCTCGCCTTTTCGATTTCAAAACATGTGGATGGAGCATGTTTCTTTTTTACATGTGTGGAATCTGTTTGGCGTGAAGAGGTTTGGGGTATGGGTCTTTGGAAACTGGTAGCTAAATTAAAAAAAAAAAAAAATTAAAGGTTGTCTTGTGTTCTTGGAATAAAAATATTTTTGATGATGTGGGTATTCATATAAAAGATTTAGAGGCAAAATGGATGATTTGGAGCGTTAGTTGCAAGATGGGTTCTTTTCAAAAATTGAGATTGAATATTTGGCTTTTAAATTTGAGCTTGAAGATTGGGAACATAGAGATAATATTAGATTAGCTCATATTGCAAAAAAGAATTGGATGGAGGATGGTGATCAAATTTTTGGTAGATTACTTTTGTTCCTTTCATGCATGTGATTATGGCAGGCAAGATGCGGATTTATCATCCTTGATAAATTTGGCTATTTTGGCTGAGGATAATGCTAGTATTTGTGTGGAGCCAATTGATTCTGAAGTTAAAGATGCGCTACTTTCTATTTCGAAGAATAGTAGCCCGGGTCTAGATGGCTTTGGTTCCAAATTTTTTTTATCAATTTTTAAGAGATTATTAAAGATAATTTTGTGGAAACTGCTCGAGATTCTTTTTTAGGGAATAATATACCGCGGTTTTTCACGTCTTCATTCATAGTTCTCATTTCGAAAGTGTCAGAGGCAGAAAGTTTTGACAAGTTTTGCCCGATCAGTCTTTGTTCGGTAGCTTATCAAATATTTTCGAAGATTTTGGTTAGGCGGTTAACTCAATTTTTGCCACATTTGATTTTATAGGAGCAGTCCACTTTTATCCTGGGACGTAGTATTTTTGAGAATATTACATTGGCTCAAGAAATGATTCAATCTTTGAATAAAACATCGGCTGAGTTTAATATGGTGGTGAAAATTAATATGTCTAAGACCTATGATAGAGTGAACTGGGATTTTCTTCTTCATGTTCTTCAATGTTTCGGTTTTTCTTCTCGAGTTAGAGCCTTGATGGCTAATTGTTTAAAGGAACAATGGTTCTATTATGATGAATGACACTTCAAAGGGTTTTTGCAAATCCTCTCGTGGTCTTAGACAAGGAGACCTACTATCTCCTTATCTTTTTATTATTATGGAGGAGGTTCTCACAAGACTTCTAAGGAAATATTTTGAAGAGGGTAGAATTAAGAGGTTTTCTCATCCCTTAGGAGCACCTCTTATTTCTCATCTTTTTTATGCGGATGATATCTTAATTTTTTTGAAGGAGAAAAGAGGTCTTTGAGGAATCTTATTGAAGCCTTGGGTGTTTATGAAGGCTGGTCGGGTCAGTTGGCGAGTAAGGAAAAGTCAGCAATTTTTTTCTCCAAGCATATCTCTTTAGGATGTCAATTGGCGTTACAACGCTTGTCTGGTTTTTCTGAAAGGAGTTTTCCGATATGCTATCTTGGGGTGCTCTTGATTTTGGGTAGACTTAAGGTGTGTGATTTGGAGCCTCTTGTTTCTAAGATAAAGAAAAAAGTGGCTGGTTGGAAGAATGTTTTGTTGTCTCAAGGTGGCCATTTAATTTTGTTGCAACATGTTTTAAGTAGTATGTCTATGCATTTGCTTGCCGTGCTTAATATCCTAAAAGCTGTCCATATGAAAATTAATTCAATACTTGCTTCCTTTTTTTGGGACGGTGTTGAGGGGAAAAATAAGAGGAAATGGCGATCGTGGACTAGTATTTGTAAGCCAATTGAAGAAGGTGGTTTGAGTTTACGAAATTGTTTTGAAGTTCAGCAAGCTTTTCATATGAAGTTTGCTTGGAGATTTCTTTCAATGGATAATTTATGGACCAAATACTTCAAAGCGAAATATATAAAGCAGGGTCATGTGGCTTTGTGTATTAGCAATAATAGAAGTTCTCGGTTTGCTAGTCCATATTAGGAGTCTTGCCAATTGTTATTCCTTTTGGTATGATCGTTGGTTGGCGAATGATCCTCTTAGTACGCATGCTTGTGCTGCTATTGATCATAAACTATGTATAATGGATCCATGGGTTGAAAGTAAATGGGATTTAGATCAGTTAATTGAACTAGTTGGTGATTATAAGGCTGCAAAAATTTGAGAGAAGTAATTGCTACTCGTTTTGGAGAGGATATGTTGGTTTGGATGCCTAATAAAGAGGGTGTTTTTTCATCAGCAAGTGCATGGAACTTAATCTGTGTCCATGGTTCCATGTTATTGGAGTGGATTGAGTTTGGCATGGGATGATTTTAAAAAAGATTTCGGTATGTGTTTGGAAAGCAATTTTTAATTACCTACCTTTGGATGATAATGTCCATTCTACAGGAATACATTTGGCATTTAAGTGTGATTGTTGAATGGATGATAATTTTGAGACAAATGATCATGTTTGTTCAGATGCAATTGTAGCTAAAGTGTGGAGACTAGTTGAATTTGCTTTGAGAATTTAGATAGTACAACCAAATTCATCGTGGCATAAACTCTTGCATTGGTGGAATTATGCTAAGAAATACACCTAGAGAGGAAGTTTAATTGGGATATTGCCAGTTCTTATCACGTGGAGATTATGGATCCGAAAATCTAAGGCACATATGGAGGGGACATTTGAATTGGTGGACCAAGTATGGATGGCTATAAAATTTTGGCTTAGTCATATTGGCATGAAATTAATGAAAACTGGGCCTCTTTCATTGTGGGATGAGCATATCTTAGCTAATTTGCATATGCCTATTGTATCTCCTCACCGAGTACCTGTTCCGATTTGCTGGATCAAGCCTAAAGAAGGTAAAGTGAAGCTTGATATTGATGAAAGTTCTTGAGGGAATCCTGGAAACATGGGAGGTGGGGGTGTCGTTCGTGATAGTCTTGGAGGTCTTTGGATTGCATTTGCCAAGTGCTATGGCCAGGGAACGAATTCAGAGGCTAAGTCATGGGCCTTACTTAATGGTATTAAAATTTATATGGCTATGGGTTTTCTTGAAGTTGAAATAGAGAGTGATTCCAAAATTGTGGTGGATTGGGTGTGCACTAGAAGATGTATGGTGTGGTATTTATGAGATTTTTAGGAGGAACTTTTGAGGAACTTCAAGAAATCTCTTTTCCGATTTCTCACCAATATTGGGAAGGAAATATGTCTGCAGATTACTTAGCAAAGTTTTCCAGAAATGAAATAGATTATACTTTTCATTTGATAGACTCTCTTCCGAAGGAATTGAAGGGGATCTTGAGGCTAGAGAGATTGGGTTTGCCGAACTTGAGGGTTTAATTTTATTTAATATTTGCGTCAATAGTCATGGTTTTTGTATAGTGGTGGCTTGCGTATTTGTTTTGTTATGGGTCTAATTTTTATTGGTTAATGGCGATTTTCTTATGTTTTGTTGTTACCTTGATTTTACTCTGTCATAAGTGAGGTTTTATCAATAAACTTGGGCAGGGGTTACTCTTGAATATGTGACCTACGTCTCTTTGCCAAGAAAGAAATGTAGTGATTTTTGTAGTCTTTTGATGATGTAACAAATAACTTGTTAAGACAGGTATTTAAGTTATACTAGATGTTAAATCCTCAGAGTCCAGTGACATAAACCATACTTAAAGGCTTGTGATATAAGCAATACCAAAAGCTATTCCATAATTTCCTGATTTAATAGTAGAGCATCTTATGCCAAGGTTCCTGATAGGTTAGAGCATTGGCCCTTTTATGAAAGCATGTGGACACTAGATATTTTCCTGGTAGACAACTTTTTAAAATCTCAAATAATTCTCCTTTTTCGACACTTTGAAGTCTAGATGTCTTTGTAACATTATATATATATATATATGTAGAGAAAGGTAACTTTTATATGCAGGAGGAGTTCCAAATTTCCAACCAGCTATTCAGCTTTTAACATTTCATTACAGGTAGGTCGGCCAACAGTGGCAACAAATGGAGCCATTGGTGCAAATCTAACTATTGTAAGAGCTTTTAATTAAGGGCTCATAAATCATATTCCGAGTAACAAAGGGATGCCATTGAGGTCGGGCATCCTGCCTATGGATATATAACTTTTCAGTACTTGATGAAGGGGTAAAGAGCACACTTCCAGGAACCTTTGAGAGAGATTGGGGTATTTTTTTTCTTTTGATGGCCAAGCCAAAATATTCACTAAACCTTGGTTTGGGAAACAAAAGATTAAAGATGCAAAAAAATGTTGAATATCTTCCATCTAGATGGTATGTGGCAAACCCATCTACAGATTTGTTTAAGGTGATAAACCACATGAAACTTGCCTGTAGTGTTGTAGATTGCACCATACTTAACTATGGTGGATCATGTAATGGCATTGGAGCGAAGGGAAATATCTCATACACATTCAGCAATTACTATCAACTGCAAATGCAAAATGCACAGAGCTGTGGTTTTGATGGGCTAGGCATGATCACTTTCCATGATCCTTCTGTCAGCAAATGTAGGTTTCTTGTTGGCGTCATTGATGTTAGTCATAAAGTTATCAACTAGTTTGTAGGTGGAGCATTCCTTGGGTTTTGATTATGTGGGGTTTTGGTTCGTTGTAATGTCAAAAAAAGGGCTTTTGTGTGTGGGGTTTTCACGATTCCTCTATTGAAACTATAAGTGTTATATATAGGAGATAGAATATGATACTTATTTAGAAAATCAAAATTATTAGGGGTATGTGATTGAGTCCTTTTATCATGTAAGAAATAGAGTATACATTTTATGTAGTTAATTATCTAAATATATTCCATATGAGATATCCTGGGGGTCGGTACGACCGATCGTCTTCATAAAAATAGCCTGTCGCCACCGCCTACCGTGGGTGATACCGCCCATGCTGTCGGGATCGGCTACTTTTGGTGACCTCATCCCTGCGACAGTGACTCCCGGCGACCTCCTACCTTCCCCCGACAGCTTTAAATCTGAAATGGATTTGCTATCGGCTCCGATAGCATGGGCGGTGTCACTCATGGTGGCCGGCGGCGGCGAGGGCTAGACTGAGGCTGAATGCTTTTATAAATTCATCTTCATTTGATTTTTTATTGTGTTTTTTATTATATTTTTTTTATTATATTTTTTATTGTATTTTTTATTGTGTTTTCTAAATTTTATTTTTTTATTATATTTTTTATTATGTTTTTTTTTAATTTTTTGTTGTATTTTTATTGGGGTTGGTCTTTACACTGGGTGCAGCCAGATTGGCTCCCAGCTTCACCCATTCCGTATTCAAACCAAATGCATTCTTTTTACTTAAAGAATATATGCCAAACTTGCCTTGATAGGCCAAACTTTCTGCATCTTTTGCATCTTTTTCATCTACGCTTTGTTGTTCTAGATGGTAATGCAATGCGTTAAACAAGAACAAAAATTCACAATTCAATGTACTATAATAAGCCATATCAATTTAAATTCAATCAGTTATCACTTCTAGTAAAGATTAGAACATAGAATCGAGAACTACAAGTGTTCAGTTATCTGATAAAATTTGTTACATTCATATGGCCACAAAAGCATATCCTCATCTACATTTTTGTGCCATTAATCTTGCCATCCATTTTTGTCATACCCTCTAGCAAATATGAGGAAACTGTAACTTTTCCAACATGATCAGAAGCATCTCAAATATTCCCCCACCACCCCCCCTCCCCTAAAAAAAATCAACATTCCAATCTCACCCCTAAAAAAAAGAAACCTATTAGAAAGATACAGATACACACAGAAGTAATACATTCATTAGGAAACTAAGAAGTTACATCATCCAAAGGAAAACCTAGATGGGCTTACAACATGTTCACACCACATCTAAATAATACACAAGTAATACATCACCAACATATAATACACAAGTAGTCTAAATAAGTTAAATTACAAAGCAACCAGGTAACCAAAAAATAAAAAAGAATATATAAGTCCTTCCTCAGCTGGGGTTCAAAGGATTTTTACTTCTTCCCCTTTTTTTTGAGCTAGTCTTAGTCAATTGGGGTTCAAAGCTTTTTTTTTCTTCTTCCATCTCTTTTTTGAACTAGTCTAAGGCCCTTCTTCCTCCCTAGCCTTCTACTCTGCCTCCAATATGGCCAACTTCATCATATGCAAAAAGGAAATCAAAGAAAAGAAAATTGATATTTGGTTCGTGTCAACTGCATCATGGAAAACATCACTAGATATAGGATTGCTAGAAGGCAGGGAGATCCTAGACTTTAAATAATCACTCATGGAGCTCAAAAGTAACAAACAGGAGAATTCCACAACTCGCAAACAACATAGAAATCAGACAAAAGACCATATTGCACCATGAAAATCATTAGGTCAATCTCTTCAGTTGGACAAAAAAAACTTAGTCTTAGAGAATTAAATTTACCTGAGAGCCTGAGGTTCCTTTTATAATCAAATTTTGTTACCCGTTTTTAAAAGTTGATAGAAAAGTTCTTTGTTTAGATGAGTGGTTTGCTTAGTAAGGACTTAATAATAGACAATGAGATATAAAAACTAGTTCAAGAAAGATGCAAAGCCAGTATGGTACCAAATTACATCTGTTGGGTTCTTATTATATCACAAACAAGTTGAGAACAATCTTAATCAATATCCTTCTCATCTGTGATAGAAGCTAAATTAATGCAGTAAACATGCAAGAATGATCCATAGACCATTTTTTTTTAGGGATAAACAACAATGAATATAGGATTGAATGCCACTATAAATCACAATCAACTATACACCCTACATACCAATCAATAAATCATGATTGATAACAGTAGCCAAGAGAAATTACAGTGAACTGAATCAAAGGGTATAGTTCTACCAACATAGACAAGTTAGACAAACTGAAATAATCAAAGAAGGATGTAGTTGAAGTAATAGTACCATCAATACGAGTTTCGAAATCCAACTAAATTCTTTTAAGAGATAAAATTTGGCTACAATCTCAAATAAGCCACATTTTAGATATATATGCCTACACAACTATATGCCTACACAGTTTAGATACCTAAAATTGCACTAAAATGTGATACCCGAACTGTGTAGGCCAAATTTGGTACCCAAATAATGACATTAGATACCTAAAATTGTAATTGAAAGTGTAGAAGTGTAGGCCAATGTAAAAACAATCACAAATCCACAATAAGTACTTCTTAAAATGCAATCAAGATAGTAAATGAGGAAGGCAATGCTAAAAAAGAAACAAAAAATTGATGGCTTAGGGTTTTGAAATCTTACCGTGCGAGAGAGGGGTTGTTTTCGTGAGAGATGGAGCGGAGAGGGGGAGAGAGAGGAAGGGTTAGAGTTTTGAAAACTTAAGGGAAGGAGGAATGAAAGGATTAGGGTTAGGGTTTTGGAAGGCTCGGGTGGGTTAGGGTTCTACGACTTCGAGGGGGAGGGGGAGGGCAGCACTAGTTCAATGAGGGGGACGATTGCTCTGGTTCTACAAAGGAGGGGGACGATTGCACTGGTTCGACGAGGGAGGAAGAGGGAGCTCTAGAGCTCGAGGGGAAGAAAAAGAAAAATTTGAATTTTGAAATCGAAATGGTCTTTACTGTTCTGCGTAAAAGGTTTTAGTGTTTTCTATTTTTTTTTTAATTTGAGTAACAGCTGATGTGGCACTATGCCACATCAGTTGTTTGTCTACCGCTTTTCTACAGATGTTTGTCTGCAGAATTTTTTAATTTATATATATATATATATATATATATTGTGCCATGTGGTTCTCCAGTTGGTGAAGTCCCATGCCTCAATTACGCGATAAATTAAATCTTCCAACATGTGCAATTTGTGTATTGGAATTTGGAGTCCTCAAAGGTAATGTGCGGTGCCCTTTAGTGGAAGTCAATATCCAAACAATTTTTAAGTTGTCATCGGAAAAATTGCCTGGTTTGTTTTTATAGATAAAATAAGATAAAATGTAAAAGTTAAAAATTGAATAAAATGTTTTTATAATATTTTTATAATATTAGTTTTATTTTGAACTTGAAAAAGTTATTTTGAGATTTAAAAAATTTGAATTTTTTATTTTATTTTTTATGTACATTTAGAAAAGTAATAATAATAAAATGAAATGAGATGAGATGAAATTGTTTGTAAAAGTAAACTGGGCCAATTTGCCAAGTCCCTTCATGCTTTGTTGAAGTCCAAAGGCATTGATGAACTAAGTGGGGTCGGTCGAATGTAAAGTTGAGTGGGGCCAAAGTCGACTTGTGGCTTGTGAAGTGTAGTGCTTGAACTACAACCATGCGGCCTGCTATTTTATTCCCCAACCAATTGAATTGCCTTCTGTTCCCAAGTTGAATTCGTGTATGAGAATTGTAGTGCTTTTCAAGTTTATTTTTATAGCAATCAACTTTATCACTAATTCTTTTCATTACTTTAAATACAAATAAATCAAAAAATATAAATCAAAAAAATAAAATCAAAAGCAATAAAAGAAAACTAGCATTTTAATCAACTAATAGGATATTTAGAATACATTTTCGCACATTCATCACACCCCCTAACTTGATTATTGCTAGCCCTTAACAATTTTTAAACAAAAGCAATGAAAGAGATTGAAAACAAATCACACAAAGAGGCTAGCAAGTCACACTTTCCAAATTCACATATAAAAACAATTTTGAGAATCCAATAACCCTATAATGAAGATCAATTCACCTATAGCAATTCACAGAATGTGTGTATTCTCCAAACCATAATCCATTGAGCACAAGCCCTAACATATGTAATGTTAAGAATGTCTCAAATAAAAGGTTTAATTCCATAACTCAGGAGTATAATAGTGTTTCATGTAAGGACTTTTTTTATAAAGTTGACAAGGGGTGGACACACATTCTCATGGAGAATTAGGCAATTATATACAAGTAACAATCAAATATTAATTTTATGATAGGAACACTAACGAATGAGAATTCCACCATTCTTTCTACATGCTTAGTTAGGATTAGAACGGTTAACAAAAAAAAGTTGTAATATGGCTTGGGTTAGGGGTTATATGAAGAAAATGATTAAAACGATTAAAAAACTTCTAAGTTACCTACCAAAAGAATCTTATTAAACATCTTAGTAGACCACACTTCTTCTCACTTGTTTTTTTTTCCAGCCCAACAATTTGGTGAACAAATATATGACACCTTGGTATTCTGCTATTTCTACCCATCTTTGGTATTTTTGCCTTTGAAGCTCACTGAATTGAAGACTTTGTAGCTCATGTTCTTCGCTTGTTTTCCTCATCAGAAAAGAAAAAAAGATAAATTTCACACTTAGTACATACTTAAAAGTAATAAGGGTAGGAAAATCAGCGTATAAATTATACTCCAATGTGTAGAAGTATGGATGATATGAGCATATGAAAAGAAAAAAGCTATATGTGTTTGTTGGCTCACTACTAAGGGTCTATAATTGAAAGAGTTAGCTTAAAAAACTCAAACGTTAACCTTAAATTGACCTTCATCATATCTCAAGTATATTCACCATCATACCACAAGCCATGTAATAATATTGTCAAAAGAAGTGCCCAATTCAACAAATCAGTGAAAGCTTATCACAATTTACTGTATTTGTTGGCTCTCAATTCTCTCCAAAACTCATACAAATACTTAAGCCAAAGAGTTCTCTAGCTACATGTGTCAAACTATTATCTTACTACAAAACTTGGATGAGTGTATTAGAAATTCTGTGAATGCATCAACAAAATGATTATGATGGATTTTTTGAATTCACTGAGATAGTTATGAATGAGAATGAGTACACATGTGAAATGATGTATGTGTAATGCAAATTAAAAAAATATTGACACATGAAAATATGTAACAGAATTCCAACAAGCATTTTAAATGCCAAATTTGAACCAAATTTACACCACCCCCAACTTAAATAAAATATTGTCCTCAATATTTAAAAATCAAAATTGAATGGAGAGTAACTAAAAATGGTAGAATACGCCTGATGTATGACGTGAGTAGCTAGCTAACCATCAAAGATGGCTAACTGAAATGACGAAATGGCACTTTCCTAAAAAAAAAGAAAAAAATAGCAACAAGAAAAATGAAAAGGAACTAAAATAAAACAAAGTGAAAAGAAAAGAAAAGAAAAGAAAAGGAATATATAAAATAAAACGTACTTGTGTGGTGTGGTCAAGGTTGATAAATTGTGTCTGCAAGCAAAATGTCTTCCACTTTTAAAACCTGACTATCAATTAGTATTTTAAGGTACTGACCATTTACTTTAAAGACTTGGCCATCCCTAGTATTTTCTATTTTTATTGCTCCATTTTCAAAAACATGCTTCACTACAAAAGGGCCGGTCCACCAAGACCGAAGTTTTCCTAGGTGCTTATGAAGTCTACAATCATATAAGTACACTTGACCATTAGGGTTAAATGTTTTTCTCATAATATTTTTATCATGAAATGTTTTCATTTTAGATTTATAGATTTTAGAGTTCTCTAAAGCATCATTTCTCAACTCCTCTAACTTGGTTAACTGAAATTTTTTAAGTTAACCCACTTCTCCTAGATCAAAACTGAAATGCTTGATGGCCTAATAAGCTCGATGCTCGAGCTCCACAGGTAGGTGGCAAGGCTTTCCAAAAATAAGCCTATAAGATGACATAGCCAAGGGAGGTATGAAAGTTATACGGTAGGCCCAAAGTGCATCAACTAGTCTCAAAGACCAATATTTGTGATTAAGGTTTACCGTATTTTCTAAAATTTGCTTAATTTTCTTATTTGCAAGTTCCATCTGCCTACTTGTCTGAGGGTGGTAGGTAGAAGAAATTTCATGCACTATCCCATACTTTTTCATCAAAGTCTCAAATGAACGGTTGCAACATGTGTGCGTCGATCGCTAATGATAGGGTGTGGTGTACCAAACCGAGATAACATATTTTCTTTGAGAAATTCAATTACCGTCTTATTATCATTGCTTCTATAAGTTGTTGCCTCTATCCATTTTGACACATAATTTACTGCCACAATGATATATTAGTATACAAAAGGAGGGAACGGTCCAATGAAATCAATGCCCCAATAATAAAAAATTTCAATTACTAAAATTGGGTTTAAGGGCATCATATTACGACGGGAAATAAATCATAACTATTGACACTTTTGCATAAATGACAACAGATGTTTGTATCCTTAAATAAGGTGGGCCAATAAAATTTACACTACAGAATTTTTGTAGCGGTTTGTTCATTAAAAAGTGACTCTACAACCTTGGGAATGACAAAATTCTAAGACCCTGTCAATCTCTTCATCAGGGATGTAACGCCTTATAATTTGGTTAGGACAATATTTGAAAAAAAAAGGTCATTCCAATAGAAATTGCATACTTCAGTCATGAACTTCTTTTGTCTTGAGCACTCCAATCTATCGATATTTTGCATGTAGCTAAATAATAGAGAGTAAGTGCTTATCGAGCAAATCATCCCTAATTAGAATGTGGTCAAATGTGTTATCGAATGTGAGCCTTGAGAGATGGTTAACCACTACATTCTCCACTCTTTTTTTTTTGTCTTTGATAGTGATGTCAAATTTCTACAAAAGTAAAATCCATCATATTAATCGCATTTTAGCATCCTCCTTTGTGAGAAGGTATTTAAGGGCTGCATGATTTATGAAAATTATAATAGAAGAATCAATCAAGTAAGTATGAAACTTTTCCAAAGTAAAAACTATAGCTAGCAACTCTTTTTCAGTGGTTGAGTAATTCATTTGCGCACTATTCAATGTTCTACTAACATAATAAATGATAAAGGACTTCCCTTCTCTTTGTTGTCTAAGAACAACACCTACAACATAATCACTAGCATCATATATAATCTCAAAAGGTAAGATCCAATCAAGTGGCTACATTATAGGTGCTGAAGTAAGCTTGCCAATCAATGTTTTGAAAGCCTCTTGACAAGTTTTTGCCTACACAAATATGGCATCTTTAGCTAGGAAGTCACATAGTGGTTTGGATATGGTAAAAAAATTCTGTAAAAACCTCTTATACAAGCCTGCATGACCAAGAAATGATCGGAATGATCGAACATCCTTTCCTATTGTTGGTGTAGGTAGCTTAGAGATTAATTCAATATTGAATTGATCAACCTCTATCCCCTTAGAGGAAATAATATGCCCTAGAACAATACTTGAAGATACCATAAGTGACATTTTTCTCAATTCAAAACCAGTTCCTTCTCCTCACAACGAGTCAACACTCTCTTTAAATTTAGCAAGCATGCATCAAAAGAAGCTCCAAAAACTGCCAAGTCACCCGTAAAAACTTTCATGAAGTTTTCAACCATATCACTAGAAATGCTCATCATGCAACGTTGAAAAGTAGTAGGGGCATTAACAATCCAAATGACATTTTACAAAAAGTATAAGTATTAAAATGACAAGTGAAAGTAGTTTTATATTAATCTTCTAATGCAATTTCAATTTGATAATAACCAGAATAACATCCAAAAATTAATGAAATGGATGGCCAGCCACATGCTTAAGGATTTGATCAATAAAAGGGAGCGAAAATGGTCTTTTCAGGAGACGGAAGTCAATTTTCTATAATTAATGCATATCTGTCACCCAGTTGCAAGCTTTGTAAGTACTAACTCTCTCAAGTCATTTTTTACTACAGTAACGCCTCACTTCTTTAGGACAACCTGTGTAGGACTAACCTATTTACTATCAACAATAGGATATATAATTCCCGCGTCTAATAGTTTTAACACTTCATTCTTTACCACTTCTTTCATAGTGGGATTAAGTTTATGTTGAGGATCTTTACGAGGGCTAGTTCCTTCTTCCAAATTGATTTTATTAGAACAGACTAGGGGGCTAACACAATTGACATCAGCAATGCTCCAACGTATGGCTAACTTATGCTCTAAATTAATTGCTCATCTTGAGATTTAGACAATTCAAATAAGATAATAATAGGAAAAGTATCACCTGAATCAAGAAAAACATGTTTTAAACTCTTAGATAAAGGCTTTAATTCAACTCTTGGTGCTTCCATACTTGAAGGAATCTGTTCTACACTTTTCTTAGACAACTTCTCAAATTTCGATTGTCAAGCCTGTGTGCCATAATTAATCATGAGGTTTGTTAAAAATAGCACAAATATAAATCACATCTGATAAATCACTAATAGAACCAAACTTAGAATTAACAAAGAGACATTTTAGGGGATCGGAATCATGAGCTGTGGAAACTCTCTTGTGTATGAGTGTGTGACGCCCACGAATCCCCCCTGAGATATAGAAGGACTCGTGACATCAAGACGATCATCTCATGGATCAATTATCCCATCGAATAGTGTTTGAAGAGTGTGTGAAGCATGCACGGAGTGTACAATAAATATTCGTAGTAGAAAAATAAATGAAAGTCAGTCGTTCTAGTACAAGAGATTCTTATAAATTACAAATCAATTTAAAACAATTTCTCCAACAGGAGATTATATAGTCCTTCAAAAGAAAAAGATAAGCAACACTGCTTTCGAGATCATAATCTCGATCTTGATTCTCTCAACAAATTTCTTTTTCTGTGGAGTCTGTATCTCGGGCCAAATTTTATTTTCTGCAATCACAAACTACGATATCATTAAATTGGGACCGTAGGTGGGCGCGATCCACCGAAGTGAGATGTGAATTTCAGTAAACAACAGACAACATACAACCAAATCACACGACAGAACATCATCAACATATACAAGTAAACTCAATGAGTGCATGTACCATGAATATGAGACTTGCAACATCATTTATGCACATGTACTTTCATATAAAAACTTCCATAATCCTTGACAGTTTTCGAAACTTTGCTTCATGTACGTGCTTTTCATAAAAATGCTTTCATATAACTTTGACTTCTTTCATATGTACTATTTGAACTTCTTTTCAAAAGTCATCTTTTCAAAATGCTTTTTGTCTTTTTTTTTTTTATCTTAGGCGCCACTTATCATATCATATCATATATGGCTCGAAAACCATTTTCTTTTCGTCATGACTTCTTATTTTGGACGCCTCACGGTTCCTTTATGCACCGTGTGCTCCCCGCTAGTTACCGTCACACTCGACGACCGTGTCAAACCTGGGTGAATACGTTTTGCTCCCTTTGTGCTCTTCGTCACTTGGAGATTGCTCACCGAATAACTACAAACTTCTTATATGGTGAGGTTGATACCAACACCGTTCTTAGGGCACCTACTAGCATTAGGTGCGACCACGTTTTGGACACCTTTTGGAGCCATACATGATCTGCCGACGGTTCTTTGTCGACCTAGGATTTTTACTTGACTTTAATCACTCCTGAGCGAACAGGGAGTTCCACTGGAACACGATCTCGTCCTAGCATTTGGGGTTCTTATAAAACTTTAATTCTTTTCTTTCTTTAAAAAAAACATGCTTGACTCAAAAACATACTTTTCGTGCTTCATGCAGGGTACATGCATGTGACATGTGACTTCTTATGCAAAACATGTAGATCATGAAACTATGAATCATACATTCACAAATCATATCTCATACATATTAACATATGAACAGACTTCTCTTTTTAATTTATCTTCTATCCAACACGTCGTGCATATTTTAATGAAGAGATAGTCAAAACCTTAAGTCACATCGAATCAAACCAACACTGTCTTATAGGGGTTAAGGACGCAACTTATGATAGAGTCAAACCTAACTTTTCTTCTCTTTTCTCTTTACCAAAACACACATATTTCCTTAAAATCTTCTCAAAATTTAATAGCTATATCATAACCAATCATTAATCACCATATTTACATTGCCTGTATAGTTATTCTCTGCAACAAATTATCATCATATAATATTTTCTCTAAATCCAAACATTTCTCAATCTATACATCAAGGGAATCTAAGAGTACACATTGATATTTCATCCAACGATTCAAGTAATAACTATACATCATATAATGAGTTAAAACCTAATGTTTTTCCAAAGAAGTATACCAGGATTGAAACTTATGAACTCCAAAAAAAAACTTTTAATCGTCCAACATATTATGTCATTGTTTCAACCCTTAACTGAATTTTACTTAATTATACTTATTAAGTTTCCTAATCAAATTTTCACCATATTCTTCCAAATATCTCTTCGATTAAAATTCTAGTATATCACCTTATTGAAACATAGTGAAAAAGTAATGGAATCATCCAATCAAACCATTATATCATCGATAATTACTAAAGAGTAACGAAGTCATCCAACCAAATTATTTTATCATCAACAAATACTAAAATAATGAAGTCATCCAATCAAATTATTTTATCACTAATAATTACTAAAATAACCGAGTCGTCCAACCAGATCATTTTATCAGTAATAATCACTAAAATAACCGAGTTATCTAACCAGATTATTTTATGCCCAATAATTACTAAAATAACAGTCATCCAACCAAAACATTATATCATCAATAATTACCATCCACATAATATTCAACCACAATAAAATTAACTCGGGATAATCTCAATCTCCATTAAATGACCTCAACCAATCTACTTTCGAATTACTTATCATCACTAGATGACACTTCAAGCAAACAAAATAGAGATTAGCACACAATCAAACAGTCAATCAAACAATCAAACAAATATCTATTATTTACAGTGCACAAATGAACGTCAATTGAACATTGCGGCGATCCACAATCCCTAGCGGGTAAGTCATGCACTATTCATCTCCGGGCACGGCAAGTGACGGATTGGGCTCGGGTACTCCATTTGACACCAAATTTTAGGAGAATACTCCTTGGAGGATGGGGAATCTCATGGTGGTGGTAGTGAGGCGGTGCAACCAATGGAAGGCAACAGATCTGGCTCAAAAGGGTGGAAACCTATTTTTGGATTTTCTCTTGTACATGGGAGGTGGGGCCATAGATGGGAAAACTGTTTTAGGGGTGTGATAAAATGAGTAGGGGAAGCTTTTAGGGGTGGAGGTGAGAGTCACGGTGGCCGGGCGGCGGCGCGGCAAGGGAAAGTCCCCTATTAGACCTATTTCGATTTTATGGGAGGAGAGAGAAGGTGAAGGCTCTGTTGGGGCTGAAATTTCTGGTGGTAAGTCGCCTATGGGTGGCAGATCAAATGGCAGGGGTGGTGTCATGGTACGGTAGCGGATGGTGGTGCTATGGGCGGAGCAAGGTGGGAGGTGGGGCTGCCGTGGTTGACACGTCTAGTAGGGTTGGACTTGCCGGAGGCTGGTGGTTTAGGCGGGGTCAGAGGTGAGTCTTGGCAGCTGGGGGTGGCGTCGCCTCAAGCTAGAAACCGAACTGTCCTTTAGGGGCACTGTAGCATTCGGGAGAGAAGAGAAAAAAGAGAGAGAAAAAGGAAAGGGAGAGGGAGAAAAAGTAAGAGATTGGGACCCATTTCGAGCTATTTATAGGCCCGACACTTTGGGTTCTTCAAATGGACAACAGATGAATTTAAAACATTAATCTGAAAGCGCATAATGTCAATTTAACTTCAAACGCTCTAGTTAATTAAATAAATTATTATTTCAACTTATTTTATTTCTTAACATAATATTTTTCATCAATACTTAAAATGATGAAATTTATTTAATTATTTAAAATGAATAAATCCATATATTTAAATCAGATATTTAAAGCACGTTTAAAATCTCGTAATATTTCAAATAACTAAAATCAAGATAATAAAAGAATCTTGCATAATATAATATTTTGGAGCTATTCAAAATCTACCAACCCAAAATAGAATAAACATAATAAGACTTAATGATTTAATAAATTTAAGATCAATAAATCAGATAATGTCAAATAAAATATAATCAATACTCATTAATAAAAATAGGACAAATCAAACCATATATTATAATAATTAAAACTAAAAACACTGAAGATAGCATTTCGAATGGAAATCAGTTGTAACGATTAATTAAAATAATTAAAAGCACTATTATTCAAGAAACTCACAAAACTTGTATAAATCAATAAAATCAAAACCACAAATTCAAAATAACATTGATAACAATTCAAATGATGAAATCGATAATAATCTTTAAATAACTATAAATATTAAAATCATAGATTTCACAAATAACTAACTCTAATCGTAAATAAAACATACTCAAAATAAAATTTGTGAGATAACAATTTAATTTATTAAGATAAATTAAAATATCCAATGATAAAATATGAGCAAATACAGATATGTAAAGATTTAGGGTCTCATAGAGTGAGTCAATCATATACGTTTGGTGACACTCTTCATTCTCTTTTAGCTGTTTTATGATATGAAGAATATTCACCTAAGAGTCATATTTCTAAAAGAGAGCTTAATTAGCCTGTTCCTGCAATGAATAAGAATATTAACAATAGCAAGGAAAGATCTACCTAAAATTAAAGGAATTTTAGAAGTGGTGTCAACAAAAGAACTAGTTTCAAGAATTAGGAAATCAACAAGATAATAAAATTTGTCAATTTGAATAAAAATATCTTCCACTACACCACATGGTATTTTGATTGAACGGTTAGCCAATTGTAATACCATAGTAGTTGGTTTGATTTCTCCTAACCCTAGCTGCAAATAAATGTAATATGATATTAAATTAACATGAACTCCTGAATCTAGCAAGACTTGCCCAAACTCATGATTTCCAATATTGCATGTAATAGTTAGACAACCAGGATCTTTGTACTTAGGAAGAATTCACTACTCAATTAGAGCACTAACTTGCTCTGTCAGGAATGTCGTCTTATTCATATGGTGCTTCTTTTTAACTGCACACAAATCTTTTAGAACTTTTGTATAAGTAAAAACTTTTTTAACCACATGCAAAAGAGGGAGATTAATTTTTACATGCTTGAGATTCTCTAAGATTTCATTGTTAGGATCTAGAATCTGCTTGCTTGATTTTAAAAATTTGAGGAAATGGTACCTTAACTAGACTCTTTATTACCTCAGGTTCCTTGGGCAACTCGATGCCACTACTATTTTGATCCTCTTCAACATCCTTTAATTGATCTATTGTTAGGATGTGTAAGGAGTTACCACTTCGTGTCACAACTGCATTGACCATGAGGCGTGGATTGAACTTGAGAAGGAAACTTGCTACGCTCATTTACATTCAAGGAACTCATCAACTTGGATACATGACTTTTTTTCTTCTTGTTTTCTTCAACAACCAGTGTAATTAAAGATTTAAACTTTTGATTAGTTTTACCTTGTGCCTCAATAAAAGCATATAAGGTGTCTTCTAAGGAATTTTTAGAAGAGGAAGATGCATGATATGGTGCAGGATATGTTCTAGGAAGGCTGTTCAGGTTGTGTAGGCTATTGGTTTTCAAACTTCCAACTAAAATTGAGATGATTAAGCAACCCCAAAATTGTAGGTATTAGAGAAAGGTGCAAAAAACTTCTTGTACATATCCAAGTTATTACATTATTCCTCATACACCCCTCTCATTTCAGGAAATGTGAGGTACTTTTGAGCGAGCTGATCTACCCTACCATGCACAAAAAAGGGTCCAAATGATTTTGGATGATTAGTCATGTATGTTGGCTTTAAATGCTTAGTCTTTAATATCTCTAACTCCCTAATAAGCATCTCAACCTTAACTTTTAGGTTATCCTCTTCTCAGATATGGTAAATTCCACCACCATTTTGATTTTTAATCGGTCATGATCTATTAGCACTTTCAGTAGCACTAGATCTAATCCAAGTGAGTTTTTTCAACAAGCTCATTGAGATATTCTGTAGTCTCATTAGGACTTTTCTATAAAAACTCACAATTACACATAATCTCTACAAATTGGCACTTTCTAGGTGTAAGGCCCCCATAGAAACAATTCACTAAATGCTGGTTCTCATACCCATGGTAAAGACACAGATTCAACAACTCTTTAAATTTCTCCCAAACCTAATATAAAGTCTTACTATCATTCTGTGTAAAGGTAGAGATTTTCTTTTTTAAAACATTAGTCTTATGTTGGAGAAATTATTTGTTAAAGAAGATTTGAGTCATCTCATTCCATGATCCAATGTGGTTTCAATGAGTACAACCAACTCTTTGCTCTATCCTTTAAAGAGAAAGGAAATAACTTAAGTCTCATAACATTATCAGTTGCATTTTGACTTTGAAAAGTCGCAACTACTTCTTTAAACTCCCTAATGTGCATATAAGAATTTTCATTTTCCAAACCGTGAAATGTGAAAAAAAAACTGTATCATTCCCGTTCTAAAATCAGGTTGGCGAGTATTGGTTTGAAACATGATGCATGATGGTGTGACTGTGTGTGTAGGGTGGATGTGATCATGAAGAGTTTTAGTGGGTTGATATTCGTGATCACTCATTGCTTCAAAACTAGATGAATTATCAAATAAAGTTTTAAGAAAATTAGATTCTGGCTCTAATAATGGCCTACAAGCAAATCGATCCAAGGTGTCTATATACTTGTGCATGCAAGGTAAAAAAATGCAATATTAAAAAAAACTACGAAAAGAGAAAGAAAACAAGATAATGATGTAGTAAGCTAAAAGTGGGAACAAAGTTATCGCCTTTAAAAACTGTTGAAAAGAAAAAACTATGTAATGATTCTTCCATTGTCTCCCCAGCTATGATGCCGAGATTTGATTATGCCCGAAGAATAACGTGGTATTTGTAGTATAGTTTTGAGGTATCGATTCCTCAAGAAAACATATTAAAGAAGTAAAGAAATGACAAAGAGACTCTAAGAAAATATTTAATAATTAACGAGAGAACATAAACTAATTTCAAATGCAATTTAAAATGAAACTAAATGATTAACGGAAAGATTACTCAAATTTACAAACAATAAAACATCAAGAATTTCTTGTACAAATCAAGTATTTTTATTTATTCTTAATTCATTAAATTATATAATTGGGGATTCAATTCCAACATTCTCAATCGGAAGATATAGAACTATAAATCAAATTAAACTATAAATATAATTCTTTAATAAATCATTCACTACTTTTAAACTATATAAATTATTATTCCAATATATTGACAAAACCCAATGACAATAATACATTAAGTGAGTGATATTGCAGTAACAAACTAAATTAATAAAGAGAAAATTGATCTAAATATAATAAGAAATCTAAATCATTTTATAAAAGGACCATGACTGAATCTATAAAGGAAATAAATTATATGATTGTTTGGAGATAAGAAAATGTTGAACCCAAGGTTTTAAGTTTCATGTAAATCTACAAATGGATTTTGATGATAACAAATGAATCCAAAGAATAAAGGAGTCTCAAGCTCAAGTTGTCCACACAATATAATCAAGCACATCAAGGAAGCAAGCATGAGCAAGAAGGAAACAAGTTCACATTAAAATCATAGAGTAATGTTGTAAATCTCTTAAAAATTCAAAATTAGGATTAAGGCTCAAAATTAATATTTTATCATAAAGCATTAAAATACATTTTCCACATGTGCATGATATTTTGAAAATTAAATTTGAAAATTTTGAAAGATGATTGATTGTCATCTTTCACATATGCATGACATGATTAAAGGTTTGAACTTTAAAAATATTAAGATGATTGATTGTCATCTTTCACATGTGCATGATATGATTAAAGGTTTGAACTTTGAAAATATTAAGATGATTGATTGTCATCTTTCACATGTGCATGTTTTATTTGAATATTTTCAAAAGTGGTGGATGCTTTTCTTGACTTATGCAAAAGGTAGATGTCTTTGTTTGAAAATTTTGAAAAGTAAAGTGTGCTCCTTTTGTCATATGCAAAAAGTAAAAGATTATGTTTGAAATTTTTGAAAAGTAAAGTGTGCTCCTTTTGTCACATGCAAAAAGTAAAAATATTAGATTTGAAATTTTTGAAAAGTAAATGATGATGTTTTTGATATGGGAATCTTTTCAAATTTGAAATTGAAAAATCATTTGCCTATAAATAGCTCACTTGAGTTTTGCAAAATTCACAACAAGCGCTTACACATCTATTGCTAAGTTTTGCATCATTTCTTCAAAGCTCTCATTCTCTCTTTTCTAAAGTTTTGAGCCTTAATTCTTGTTCTTGTTGAGAGAGATATAGGTTGCGCTGTATTGTTTCTATCTCACTCATTGAGGAGTGTACTTTGATAGTCTACCTACTATCAACTCTTGTATTTGTAAAAAGGTGTGTATAACCCTTGTGTGTGTATAAAGTGTTCTAGACGGGAAATAGTTAAATCACCAAGTGTGAGGTGATTGGAAGTGTAGAAGGTGTTCTACACAGGGAAAAGTTAAATCACCAAGTGTAAGGTGATTGGAAGTGTAGAGGGTGTTCTACACGGATTCTTTGGAGCAGTGCTGCTCAAAGGTGTAATAGGTTTCTATCTCCACCTAAAGGAGATTGAATAGTGGATTTGGGGATCCTCAAGAGGTAGCTTGAGGCGAGGACGTAGGCAGTGAGGCCGAACCTCGTTAACATACTGAGTTTGCTTCTCTCTTACCCTTACTCTTTATATTTATTATTGTTTCATATTTTGTTTATATTTTATATTATATATTTGATTTATAATTGTTAAGTTTTTAAATACAACTCAATTCACCCCCCTCTTGTGTTAGTCATCTGGGCAACAGAAAATATCATCTAATATTAGAGAATGATAAAATAAAAGAGCCTGAATAGATAAAAAAAACAAATATATAAATAAAAAATCAATTAAAATAACATCAAGTGTACAAGTGCATCCTTCTTTCCTATTTGCTTGCGGCGCTTGAGTTAAACTAATTTTTATATGAGTGCTTTTAGAGTCACATACAACTATTCTCGATTTTCATTCCTGCCTTATGTGTAATAACACGTGTGATTACACGTATAATTAAAAAAAAACAAATAATAGAATAAACAATGCTGGACAAGGCCATCATATTCCGGCACGAAGTTCTACTTTTGGTAGGCAGCACCATTTTCGGCATCTACGTCCTCTCTCCCTTTCGTAAATTGACCCCATCTCCGGTGGAGATAGAGAGAGAGAGTGAATCAATGGTTGCGATATGTGTAATAACTGTATCACGAGATGGGAATGGGAACCATGTCATGGCACTTTAGGACCCAATAGATGTGGTGCGTCTCGGCAAGACCCATTAGATGGTGATTCACATTGCGTTGGGCATCTACAAGCAGTTGATGTACGCTCACCTGGCACAACATCGCTTCCCAAATGACAGTGTTTACCTTGTAGGCATTGAATCAAATACTTGGTGTGCAAAATGAAAACTAATTTCGTTACTATGAAATTATATATCCACGTTTCCGCATGAGAGGAAGCCTTCAAAACTTTCTAACTTGTAATATCCTGACTCTAAATTCAGGATTTATTTATTTATTTGATTATTTTATATGTTCTTTCTGCATTCTCTTATATAGCATTTTCTTTTCATCGGATTATATGAGTTATTATGTTGTTTACATTTTAAATGTGGATGTTTATTATAGATATTATTTTGACTATAATTATTAATATTTTTTGATATAGATGAAGTAGGATTATACTATTATTATGATATTATTATTTTGAAATATATTTTAAGATATAGTTTGTTTTTAATTAGATTTTTTCTCCTCATTATCGGATTATGTTCTATAGTTTAAACCTCGCACGTCTTCCATGCAGTTCACCCCACGCACGCCTCTTTTCACTTCTCACCATGGGCTCCTACTCGCACGACAACAACTTAATCTAGAGATTATATCCTGGTCATTACATAGTTAGTCTTATTAGGGTTTCTTCACCTATTTATATACCTGCTTTTGGTCCTTTGAGAAAAGCAAACTCCAAGCAGCCTTCACCTAGCCTTCTGCCTATCACCTCCACGATGCCGCCGAGAAGCATTGCAAGCAGTGCTCTGTTTCAGCCAACCGAAAACAGAGCCCCCTCATTCCAAACCGCAAGCCTTTCGTTTGCACCAGTAGGACACGATGCCACTGCCATCAGCCTCAAACGGCGCCGACTAGCCACCACCCATCACCTCGCGCATCTACGTTGAGGCCTCTGATGGAATCTCCTTCCTTTTCTTGATTTCCGGCTGCCAACTTCAGTCCCTCTAACTCCCTTCCTCCTCTCTGTCGCACCTTCCTCCTCCGTCTATAAGAACTCCTCACAAGACCCCTCACGTAGCAGCCTTATTTCATGCACATAGAACCCCTCACGTCGCCCTTCATACGGCAACCCACATGCACCAGTTCGAGAACAGGCGAGGCCAAACCATAGCTTTTATCAAGCTCAAACGCTGCACAGCCACGCGAACTATCTTCCATCTCTGAACCACAACCAGCCACCTTGGAACACATCAGAGCACCACCTCGAAGCACAGAAAATGCCGGCCAACCAGTGCACCAACGTGACCTCTCCTCTCCCTCAACGTCCACTGTCCAGATCGAACTAGTCATCACCACCATCACCAAAGGCCTAAACACCACTGCAAACCTCTATTCACAGCCCTTTCACCCCTTCAGCTAGCCAGCAAATAGCCCCTGCGTTCACCTCCTTGCCGAGAAGCCACTGCATAAAACTAGCCACCAACCGACACCACTGCTTGGCCACAAACTATGGAATTGCACCATAAACATCCCTTGTTTTCACATACGAAAACAGAGCAGTTTTCGCCCGTGTTGCTGTCAATCCACAACCACCCAAGGCGTCGGACCTTCAGCCCGTTTTCTTCCACTCATCGCCGACCACTCCCAACCCTGAGCCGCCATAGAGCACCTATCCCGACCCCATCGTGCGCGGTGAGCCTCCCCCTATTATTTTCGGCAACCATAGTCCTAGCCCAAGCATTATTCATCCAACCCAGACCTTACCTCACCAGAACTCACCTCAGAAACTGCCGATAGACCACTTCCGGTGAAGCCAGTTACCGCCGTCAAGCGCCGAGACCCCATCGATCGTTCTCTCGGTAAGCAAATCACAAGCCCCTGTTTTCCCATTTCCGCAAGCCCTGTCCTCATGTTTCCTCTAATGTTATTTTAGTTGTGATGTTTGTTGCTTATGAGCCTTTCAACATGTTTTACGTTCCAGGACCTAAGTTTCAGAAAGTTTCAATATATTCTTTATTCAAATAATATTTTAATATACTACTATCTATTATTTTACTAGTATTAAATGCACTCTAGTTTATTTTACACGAGATGTTCGATTAGGAATATTTTTTTTATATAAAACAAATTCTAGTGCTATTAATAAATTTAAATAAGATATCAGTTGCCTATTAAATTTTAGTATATTATCAGTGTTAAATTATTGTCAAGTTATCATGATAATTCATAAGAAATTGTAATACTAAGTATTATTAAGTTTATAGATGAAGAAGTATTACAACCGTTATTTCATAGATTAAGATAAAGATATATTATTTACTATATTATACTTGACAGACTATATAATATTATTATTTAAATAGTTTAAATAATTATATGATATTAGTATTTGTTAGATTTCTTATAACATTAAAAAAAAATTATGTTAATTATGTTAATTATAAGAAAGTCATATATTTTAAGAATGGGTAATTGCAAACGGTGTGCAGTCGCTTTAGAAAAAAAGTTAACTTTTTCACGTGGATCCCATATACATTCATTTTTTTTTAAGCGACTGCACGCCGCTTGCAACTCCATGACTGCATCTATCATTTCTCTTTAAGTTTAGGCTTTTCACAACTCATTTTGGTATAATCCAAGTGTTTTATTAAACTATGATTTTAACTAAGTGAGTATTTAATATTTTTTGTACTAACACAATATTTATTGTTCTTCACGATATATATTTAATTCAGTAGAATAGTACGACACGTCTTTCTATAGGTTAGTAACGATTCGTAATTGGTTTAGGTGATGAGCTAAAAAGTGAGTTTTAGGAAGCAGTGCATCGAGGTAAGTGAATTTGATCACACAATTAGAATTCTCACATTAACTTATATTATTAGTAGAGCCAGTTCTTTGATAGTTATTTTCAAATACTCCTCATGTCATATATGTATATCATTTAGCACAGCACAATACACGATCATGTCATTTAACAGCATGTCATTCAACATCATATCTAATTTAGCGAGCATAATTATTTATATAGTATATAAAATATACATCTCATGTTGCATAAGTCTCATAAATTAAGTTAAAAGTATAAGATTAAGTCAGATCAGAGATAAATTAATCAGTTATTCAGTCAAACAATTTAGTGAATCAGTTAATTCAAATAGTCATTCAGATGCATGGTACCGATGCATATTAGATCAGGGTGGATGTGCAAGCCACGGACCTAAGCATGGTCCACCATAGTACGCTAGAGTACTATCAGCAGCTCTCATTGCTGCAGCAGGATGTGGGGCCGGTGCACAACCTTACACACAAGGTTAAGTGTGTTGGCCAATCAGTTCAGTTAAATCAGTTCAGTTAGTTCAGTTCAATTAATTCAGTCTAGTTAAAATAGTTCAGTTAAAATAGTTCAGTTAAATTTATTCAGTTAGTCAGATCAGTTAGTTAAATTAGATCAGTCAATTTAAGTCAGTTAATCTGTTAAATCAGATAGTTTAGTCAGGCATAGTATGAACATTAGCATGTACTATCAGTTCTTATAGTACTATCTTACGTTATGGCGGATTTCTTACTGAGCAATTGACTCATTTTAGTTTATTTCCTATTTTTAAAATCATCTAAGTGAGAAAATGACTAGTGCAAGCAAGCAGACCAGGATTAGATCGAGCAGTTATTGAAATTTTAAGAATTTCTAAGGTGATAACTTAAGAGTTGGTTTGAAAGACTTGTAAAGATATATAGTCAAAGATTTGAGGAAAGAACTCAAGGAATAAAGTTGAGAATTTTGGTTAAGAGATTTAATCTATAGCATGATATCTTTGGAGAATAGAAGCTATACTTTTAAAAATATATGGTTCTCAGCCATACAAGGTCTTTTGGGAGAGTTCTGAGTTTTGATTTCTAATGGATGAGATGTTTTATAACGTAGGTTTTTGGAAAAATTAGGAAAGTATACTCTTTAAATTTTTAGGAATATCTGAAGGCATGTAGTTGGAATGGAAAGAATATTATATGACGGAAGGTAATTGAGAAAAATAATTTCATAAGCTATATTGATATTTCAGCTAGTGATATTGATCATGATTTAATTATTAAGTTTTGTTATATTAAGAAAAATACAAGTTGGACAAGAGGAAAGATGTAATGCCTCGATTTTTCGCCTTGATAAAAATGTAAATCGAAGCGTTCGAATAAGTAACACAAGGCTACTTATCCTACAGAAACATAAGGAGTAGCATGCATGCATCTAAACTTACTAATTAAATGTAATACGAAACACAATGGAAAGAGGTAAATTTCCAATATATGTAAAGAAATCTGACTCTTTCATAAATAGATCACATGACATAGTAAAACTTTAACCATAACTTCATATTTATAAAAATATATTGTATCCAATACTTACATAACTCAGATAGTTTTCTTACTACAAATACCGTATCCTACAGTTGTCCCATAATCTGGTTATTCCACTTGATCGCGTACATGAAAGATCATTCCATTCAAAGATGAGTATTCTGTAGTATCCCTAGGGTACCTCAGAATTTCCTATGATGTTTGAGTCTCAATGCAATTTATCTAATCCTGCAACAATATCAATCATTCCATAAAGAATAAATAGAACTTAAAAGAATTAGATTTCTAAGAAATCTTAATAAGTATACAATTAATGAAAGGCATAAATAATATAATAAATTATCATACATAGCAATGATCAAAGACATATAACTTATGAAAATGCCTTATAAGACTTATGCATGTAGATGACCCTTATTCCCTTACGAACTTAGATCTTACTAGAACACACCTTCTTATACTTAAAACTTATACTTCTTTCATTATTTTTCTTAATTTTGTGGGTCTTACTTATTTCGTATCATCGACAGGTGTCTCCATCAAATCTTATTTATTCCGTATCACTGATAAGCTTAGGTCCCTGCCGGCTTTCATATCATTGATAGGTTTAGGTCCCTGTTGGTTTTCATATCATCGACAGGCTTAGGTCCTTGCCGGCATGTTAGTCACACGGGCATTATGTATCATCATCCTCATTATGACATAAACATATTTATTATAGCGGACGTTACATACTGCCATCTCCGCTATGGCGTAACATCGTATCATATGACAGGTGTTACGTACCGCCGTCCCTGTCGACGTAACTTTCTTATTCTTAGTTATTTATTTCTTATTCTTATAAATATTTCTCATCTTTCCTAAACTGCATGCCATGTCCCTTCCCTTCGATGTAAAACTAGTGACATATTGGAACATACATGTATTCTTAAACTCTTTTCATATATGCTACATATCTCATGAGATTCATAATATATAAATCATACATTTGCATTCGATATATAATCCTTATATGAAATCCCATGCATTGGAAACAAGAAAATCTCGGATTCAGGTAACGGGAAAATCTTGCTCGAGCCAGATGTTGAGCAAGGGTTGAGCTAGATTTCTGCCTAAATCTCGCTCTTCTAATTCAATCCCAATTCAATCCTTTATTGAGTTCTTATCTCTTAAAACTTTAAATATAAAAGTTATAGATATTTCTTTTAGATTTTCATAGCCTCTTGAATCATTCCAATCTAACATCAAATGAATAAGTTATGTCCAATTTACCAAAAGGTGTCGAATCTCCACCTGTATCTTGCTCGAGCCAGAAGTCAAGCGAGAGTCAAGCGAAATCTCGGGTTAGGCACTCTTTCAACATAAAACAAGCCACCTTTATACCCAATCCTATTCCCAACCTTCTAACATACATTTATAAGTTATTTTCTCTCCTTAGTTACACTTATTCCTTACTTGATAAACTTCTAAGATCATACATCAATTTCCAATCCTCCAAATCAATACATAAGCATACCTATTTCCTTTCCAAGATTTCATTTTGTTTCCTATAATCAAATATTATTCCTCATAACCTTATTCATGACTAAGTCATTATCTCTACTAAGGTTCATACCAATATTTAATCTTTCATAACACTAACAAAACTATAGCTCAATTAAACACTTTCAATCATCTATACCATATCAAGGCCTATCCTTTAGCTTCAACTTCCCATATCTTTTTTCCATTCAAGCTCTATATGTTTTTGCCTACTCTTTCCATCATATATATCCAAGATAAGGTCTTAATTCTTAATAAAATCACTCTCCCTTATATTACAACAATTTATAGCTTAAGCTTACTTAAACTACAATCACTCATCACTTTGTAGAGGAATATGACATCTATGAGTACAAAGCTATCATCCAAGCAATTTGAAATCAAACTTAAGGTATTTGTACACTTACTAAGTTCTCCAAAGTTTCTTGCTAGAGAGTGAGCTTGGTTTTTGATAAACTTCCTCTCTATGTCTCCAAAGTGTTCTTGTTGAAGGATTTTTGAGGAGTATGTGATTTAAGCAAGATTTGAGAGCTTTTTCTCCTTAGAGTGCCGGTGTTATAGGAGAGGAAAGGGTGAAGAACCCTTCCTTTAAGGGTGCCATCCATATATATAGTTGGAGAGGGGAAAATCATCTCCAAATGGTCCAAGTGTTTCCTCTAAGCTTTTGCCGCATATAGGAGAAAATCATCATTGGCATTAGCTAATAGGCTTGGTGAGCAAGAAAATAATCCATGGGCTTAGATTAATCCACCTAAGAGATGATCAAATATAAGATTTAACAAAATCTCCTCACCTACAAGCATTCCACACTCAAATGACACATGTACTAGGTTTATTGTACCTTAGGAATATCAAAAAATCTTCTAGAGATGAGTCCCCATGTGGCCACTTGTTTTCCTTCATAGAATGACACTTAAGTAGCTTAGTAATGGTTCTAATACATGGCAAAGTCAGTGGCCACGTCTCTCAATTGGTCTCCTTATGGTCAAAGTGGGTGTTAGTGTTTTTCCCACACTCCAGCTATTCTATCGACTCTTTCAACCAGATTTTGTCATTTCTACCGTTATTATATCCAAAAACTCAAAACATAAACGTTATAAATATATCTCTTATGGTTCTATAGAAACTAGCATCCACTTATTTTGATATCACATGACAAAGATATGATTAGTATACTAAAAGTTGATAGATAAGCTCGAGAACAACAATCTGAGCACACCAAGTGTTTGATAAATAATCCATTCTTGTTTCATACGAAATTTCCTAGATAAAATCTCCTCATTTGCTATATATCTACACACTTGTACAGATATTAAGATAATTGAGAAATATATCAAAGGCTTAATCTTAATCAAAGTCACTAGTCAACTCCAAGTCAATGCCTATGTATCAAATTCAGATCTACCACTTAAATCTCAATTTTGTATTTGATTAAGTCCATATCTATTAAAACTAAAGATATAAGAATTGTAGATTTCCTCCTATATTTCCAAATTTGAATCATCTCAATAAAATATAAAATGAGTAAATTATGTCCATATTACTAAAAGACGTTAAAATTGTCACAAATGACCTAATCTGAAAATATTATGTGATATATTCCTTACTTATACCACTTGACTTTCTTTATAATTTTTCTTCAATTTCTATCCAATATTTCCTTAAATATTTAAAATCATATCTTCTCATCATACTTAGTACCTCCAATGAATTTTCCTCCAATACGAATAAAAGACTCATATATCCAGAATTCCAAAGGTTCCTTAAAATATTTTTAAAAAAACATAATCATGCCAAATATGAAACTAAAAGAATACTTAAAAATTCGGGTTATTACAAAAGAAAATGAAAAATGGGCTTTTCTTATTAAGAATTTTGGCCTAGTCCTATTTAGGGCTAGGGTTTGTTTATTTTTAACTTTTTCTTTAATAGAATATTTATGACTTATTTGAAAAGAATTATGATCACATGTGTAATATGTATTTATCATGACTTGGAAATGCATGCTTTATAAGTTACATGAATCATGTATCATTCATGAGAAAATCCAAGTTTGCATACATGTTTATTCATATGAAAAGTCTCATGATTTGAATTATCATATTTTACAAAAGAAATAAGAATAAGAACAAGAAAGATGAAAGGTCATGTCCAAACGGTGAAGACGATTCTTGAAATGACAGTAAATGCATTTCGATCTACCATCGAGGTTAAAAAAATTGACGGCGAATGCATTTTGATCTACCGTCATGCTAAGTAATTCGACGGTGAAGGCGTTTCGATATGCCGTCGTGATTCAAAAAACCCAACGATGAATGCGTTTCGATCTATCGTTGTGGTTAAGAACAAGAATGACAGTGAAGGTGATTTGATCTGCTGTCATTTCAAGAATAATAAGAATAAGAACAAAGACACGAAACATTAAGAATTATACGAAAAGTTTGTTTACGTGTCAATGAAAGCCTTTTCATGAAAACATGTCTGTCTTTGTAAAAAAAT